>CM077020.1:11890846-13388346 GCA_039090855.1 Macrothele yani | reverse complement strand
AGCTATCCGACGTGGCATCGATTCAACATAGACTGAGTGATCACTGAATTATGCCCACCTACCTAATACTTCGTAGGCCCTCCTTTCACCCTCAGTACAGCAGCTATCCGACGTGGCATCGATTCAACATTCACTGAGTGATCACTGAATTATGACCACCTACCTAATATTTCGTAGGCCCAACTTTCGCCCTCAGTACATCAGCTATCCGACGTGGCATCGATTCAACATACACTGAGTGATCCCTAAATTATGACCACCTGCCTAATACTTCGTAGGCCCAACTTTCGCCCTCAGTACATCAGCTATCCGACGTGGCATCGATTCAACATACACTGAGTGATCACTGAATTATGACCACCTACCTAATACTTCGTAGGTCCTCCTTTCGCCCTCAGTACAGCAGCTATCCGACGTGGCATCGATTCAACATAGACTGAGTGATCACTGAATTATGACCACCTACCTAATATTTCGTAGGCCCAACTTTCGCCCTCAGTACATCAGCTATCCGACGTGGCATCGATTCAACATACACTGAGTGATCCCTAAATTATGACCACCTGCCTAATACTTCGTAGGCCCAACTTTCGCCCTCAGTACATCAGCTATCCGACGTGGCATCGATTCAACATACACTGAGTGATCACTGAATTATGACCACCTACCTAATACTTCGTAGGCCCTACTTTCGCCCTCAGTACAGCAGCTATCCGACGTGGCATCGATTCAACATAGACTGAGTGATCACTGAATTATGACCACCTACCTAATACTTCGTAGGCCCTACTTTCGCCCTCAGTACAGCAGCTATCCGACGTGGCATCGATTCAACATAGACTGAGTGATCACTGAATTATGCCCACCTACCTAATACTTCGTAGGCCCTCCTTTCGCGCTCAGTACAGCAGCTATCCGACGTGGCATCGATTCAACATAGACTGAGTGATCACTGAATTATGCCCACCTACCTAATACTTCGTAGGCCCTCCTTTCACCCTCAGTACAGCAGCTATCCGACGTGGCATCGATTCAACATTCACTGAGTGATCACTGAATTATGACCACCTACCTAATACTTCGTAGGCCCTACTTTCGCCCTCAGTACAGCAGCTATCCGACGTGGCATCGATTCAACATAGACTGAGTGATCACTGAATTATGCCCACCTACCTAATACTTCGTAGGCCCTCCTTTCACCCTCAGTACAGCAGCTATCCGACGTGGCATCGATTCAACATAGACTGAGTGATCACTGAATTATGACCACCTACCTAATACTTCGTAGGCCCTCCTTTCACCCTCAGTACAGCAGCTATCCGACGTGGCATCGATTCAACATTCACTGAGTGATCACTGAATTATGACCACCTACCTAATACTTCGTAGGTCCTCCTTTCGCGCTCAGTACAGCAGCTATCCGACGTGGCATCGATTCAACATACACTGAGTGATCACTGAATTATGACCACCTACCTAATACTTCGTAGGCCCTCCTTTCACCCTCAGTACAGCAGCTATCCGACGTGGCATCGATTCAACATAGACTGAGTGATCACTGAATTATGACCACCTACCTAATACTTCGTAGGCCCTCCTTTCACCCTCAGTACAGCAGCTATCCGACGTGGCATCGATTCAAAATACACTGAGTGATCACTGAATTATGACCACCAACCTAATAATTCGTAGGTCCTCATTTCGTCCTCAGTACAGCAGCTATCCGACGTGGCATCGATTCAACATTCACTGAGTGATCACTGAATTATGCCCACCTACCTAATACTTCGTAGGCCCTCCTTTCACCCTCAGTACAGCAGCTATCCGACGTGGCATCGATTCAAAATACACTGAGTGATCACTGAATTATGACCACCAACCTAATAATTCGTAGGTCCTCATTTCGTCCTCAGTACAGCAGCTATCCGACGTGGCATCGATTCAAAATACACTGAGTGATCACTGAATTATGACCACCAACCTAATAATTCGTAGGTCCTCATTTCGTCCTCAGTACAGCAGCTATCCGACGTGGCATCGATTCAACATTCACTGAATGATCACTGAATTATGACCACCTACCTAATACTTCGTAGGCCCTCCTTTCGCCCTCAGTACAGCAGCTATCCGACGTGGCATCGATTCAACATACACTGAGTGATCCCTAAATTATGACCACCTGCCTAATACTTCGTAGGCCCAACTTTCGCCCTCAGTACAGCAGCTATCCGACGTGGCATTGATTCAACATTCATTGAGTGATCACTGAATTATGCCCACCTACCTAATACTTCGTAGGCCCTCCTTTCACCCTCAGTACAGCAGCTATCCGACGTGGCATCGATTCAAAATACACTGAGTGATCACTGAATTATGACCACCAACCTAATACTTCGTAGGTCCTCATTTCGTCCTCAGTACAGCAGCTATCCGACGTGGCATCGATTCAACATTCACTGAGTGATCACTGAATTATGACCACCTACCTAATACTTCGTAGGCCCTACTTTCGCCCTCAGTACAGCAGCTATCCGACGTGGCATCGATTCAACATAGACTGAGTGATCACTGAATTATGCCCACCTACCTAATACTTCGTAGGCCCTCCTTTCACCCTCAGTACAGCAGCTATCCGACGTGGCATCGATTCAACATTCACTGAGTGATCACTGAATTATGACCACCTACCTAATATTTCGTAGGCCCAACTTTCGCCCTCAGTACATCAGCTATCCGACGTGGCATCGATTCAACATACACTGAGTGATCCCTAAATTATGACCACCTGCCTAATACTTCGTAGGCCCAACTTTCGCCCTCAGTACATCAGCTATCCGACGTGGCATCGATTCAACATACACTGAGTGATCACTGAATTATGACCACCTACCTAATACTTCGTAGGTCCTCCTTTCGCCCTCAGTACAGCAGCTATCCGACGTGGCATCGATTCAACATAGACTGAGTGATCACTGAATTATGACCACCTACCTAATATTTCGTAGGCCCAACTTTCGCCCTCAGTACATCAGCTATCCGACGTGGCATCGATTCAACATACACTGAGTGATCCCTAAATTATGACCACCTGCCTAATACTTCGTAGGCCCAACTTTCGCCCTCAGTACATCAGCTATCCGACGTGGCATCGATTCAACATACACTGAGTGATCACTGAATTATGACCACCTACCTAATACTTCGTAGGCCCTACTTTCGCCCTCAGTACAGCAGCTATCCGACGTGGCATCGATTCAACATAGACTGAGTGATCACTGAATTATGACCACCTACCTAATACTTCGTAGGCCCTACTTTCGCCCTCAGTACAGCAGCTATCCGACGTGGCATCGATTCAACATAGACTGAGTGATCACTGAATTATGCCCACCTACCTAATACTTCGTAGGCCCTCCTTTCGCGCTCAGTACAGCAGCTATCCGACGTGGCATCGATTCAACATAGACTGAGTGATCACTGAATTATGCCCACCTACCTAATACTTCGTAGGCCCTCCTTTCACCCTCAGTACAGCAGCTATCCGACGTGGCATCGATTCAACATTCACTGAGTGATCACTGAATTATGACCACCTACCTAATACTTCGTAGGCCCTACTTTCGCCCTCAGTACAGCAGCTATCCGACGTGGCATCGATTCAACATAGACTGAGTGATCACTGAATTATGCCCACCTACCTAATACTTCGTAGGCCCTCCTTTCACCCTCAGTACAGCAGCTATCCGACGTGGCATCGATTCAACATTCACTGAGTGATCACTGAATTATGACCACCTACCTAATATTTCGTAGGCCCAACTTTCGCCCTCAGTACATCAGCTATCCGACGTGGCATCGATTCAACATACACTGAGTGATCCCTAAATTATGACCACCTGCCTAATACTTCGTAGGCCCTACTTTCGCCCTCAGTACAGCAGCTATCCGACGTGGCATCGATTCAACATTCACTGAGTGATCACTGAATTATGACCACCTACCTAATACTTCGTAGGCCCTACTTTCGCCCTCAGTACAGCAGCTATCCGACGTGGCATCGATTCAACATAGACTGAGTGATCACTGAATTATGCCCACCTACCTAATACTTCGTAGGCCCTCCTTTCACCCTCAGTACAGCAGCTATCCGACGTGGCATCGATTCAACATTCACTGAGTGATCACTGAATTATGACCACCTACCTAATATTTCGTAGGCCCAACTTTCGCCCTCAGTACATCAGCTATCCGACGTGGCATCGATTCAACATACACTGAGTGATCCCTAAATTATGACCACCTGCCTAATACTTCGTAGGCCCAACTTTCGCCCTCAGTACATCAGCTATCCGACGTGGCATCGATTCAACATACACTGAGTGATCACTGAATTATGACCACCTAACTAATACTTCGTAGGTCCTCCTTTCGCCCTCAGTACAGCAGCTATCCGACGTGGCATCGATTCAACATAGACTGAGTGATCACTGAATTATGACCACCTACCTAATATTTCGTAGGCCCAACTTTCGCCCTCAGTACATCAGCTATCCGACGTGGCATCGATTCAACATACACTGAGTGATCCCTAAATTATGACCACCTGCCTAATACTTCGTAGGCCCAACTTTCGCCCTCAGTACATCAGCTATCCGACGTGGCATCGATTCAACATACACTGAGTGATCACTGAATTATGACCACCTACCTAATACTTCGTAGGCCCTACTTTCGCCCTCAGTACAGCAGCTATCCGACGTAAGGCATCGATCTAAAGCATAGACTGAGTGATCACTGAATTATGACCACCTGCCTAATACTTCGTAGGCCCTACTTTCGCCCTCAGTACAGCAGCTATCCGACGTGGCATCGATTCAACATTCACTGAGTGATCACTGAATTATGACCACCTACCTAATATTTCGTAGGCCCAACTTTCGCCCTCAGTACATCAGCTATCCGACGTGGCATCGATTCAACATACACTGAGTGATCACTGAATTATGACCACCTACCTAATACTTCGTAGGCCCTCCTTTCGCGCTCAGTACAGCAGCTATCCGACGTGGCATCGATTCAACATAGACTGAGTGATCACTGAATTATGCCCACCTACCTAATACTTCGTAGGCCCTCCTTTCACCTCAGTACAGCAGCTATCCGACGTGGCATCGATTCAATGACCACTGAGTGATCACTGAATTATGACCACCTACCTAATATTTCGTAGGCCCAACTTTCGCCCTCAGTACATCAGCTATCCGACGTGGCATCGATTCAACATACACTGAGTGATCACTGAATTATGACCACCTACCTAATACTTCGTAGGCCCTAACTTTCGCCCTCAGTACAGCAGCTATCCGACGTGGCATCGATTCAACATAGACTGAGTGATCACTGAATTATGACCACCTACCTAATACTTCGTAGGCCCTACTTTCGCCCTCAGTACAGCTTATCCGACGTGGCATCGATTCAACATAGACTGAGTGATCACTGAATTATGACCACCTACCTAATACTTCGTAGGCCCTACTTTCGCCCTCAGTACAGCAAGCTATCCGACGTGGCATCGATTCAACATTCACTGAGTGATCACTGAATTATGACCACCTACCTAATATTTCGTAGGCCCAACTTTCGCCCTCAGTACATCAGCTATCCGACGTGGCATCGATTCAACATACACTGAGTGATCACTGAATTATGACCACCTACCTAATACTTCGTAGGCCCTACTTTCGCCCTCAGTACAGCAGCTATCCGACGTGGCATCGATTCAACATAGACTGAGTGATCACTGAATTATGACCACCTACCTAATACTTCGTGAAGGCCCTACTTTCGCCCTCAGTACAGCAGCTATCCGACGTGGCATCGATTCAACATTCACTGAGTGATCACTGAATTATGACCACCTACCTAATATTTCGTAGGCCCAACTTTCGCCCTCAGTACATCAGCTATCCGACGTGGCATCGATTCAACATACACTGAGTGATCACTGAATTATGACCACCTACCTAATACTTCGTAGGCATTACTTTCGCCCTCAGTACAGCAGCTATCCGACGTGGCATCGATTCAACATAGACTGAGTGATCACTGAATTATGACCACCTACCTAATACTTCGTAGGCCCTACTTTCGCCCTCAGTACAGCAGCTATCCGACGTGGCATCGATTCAACATTCACTGAGTGATCACTGAATTATGACCACCTACCTAATATTTCGTAGGCCCAACTTTCGCCCTCAGTACATCAGCTATCCGACGTGGCATCGATTCAACATACACTGAGTGATCACTGAATTATGACCACCTACCTAATACTTCGTAGGCCCTACTTTCGCCCTCAGTACAGCAGCTATCCGACGTGGCATCGATTCAACATAGACTGAGTGATCACTGAATTATGACCACCTACCTAATACTTCGTAGGCCCTACTTTCGCCCTCAGTACAGCAGCTATCCGACGTGGCATCGATTCAACATAGACTGAGTGATCACTGAATTATGACCACCTACCTAATACTTCGTAGGCCCTACTTTCGCCCTCAGTACAGCAGCTATCCGACGTGGCATCGATTCAACATTCACTGAGTGATCACTGAATTATGACCACCTACCTAATATTTCGTAGGCCCAACTTTCGCCCTCAGTACATCAGCTATCCGACGTGGCATCGATTCAACATACACTGAGTGATCACTGAATTATGACCACCTACCTAATACTTCGTAGGCCCTACTTTCGCCCTCAGTACAGCAGCTATCCGACGTGGCATCGATTCAACATAGACTGAGTGATCACTGAATTATGACCACCTACCTAATACTTCGTAGGCCCTACTTTCGCCCTCAGTACAGCAGCTATCCGACGTGGCATCGATTCAACATACACTGAGTGATCACTGAATTATGACCACCTACCTAATACTTCGTAGGCCCTCCTTTCACCCTCAGTACAGCAGCTATCCGACGTGGCATCGATTCAACATTCACTGAGTGATCACTGAATTATGACCACCTACCTAATACTTCGTAGGCCCTACTTTCGGCTTCAGTACAGCACTGACGTGGCATCGATCACTGAATTATGACCACCTACCTAATACTTCGTAGGCCCTCCTTTCACCCTCAGTACAGCAGCTATCCGACGTGGCATCGATTCAACATTACTGAGTTCTGAATTATGACCACCTACCTAATATTTCGTAGGCCCAACTTTCGCCCTCAGTACATCAGCTATCCGACGTGGCATCGATTCAACATACACTGAGTGATCACTGAATTATGACCACCTACCTAATACTTCGTAGGCCCTACTTTCGCCCTCAGTACAGCAGCTATCCGACGTGGCATCGATTCAACATAGACTGAGTGATCACTGAATTATGACCACCTACCTAATACTTCGTAGGCCCTACTTTCGCCCTCAGTACAGCAGCTATCCGACGTGGCATCGATTCAACATACACTGAGTGATCACTGAATTATGACCACCTACCTAATACTTCGTAGGCCCTACTTTCGCCCTCAGTACAGCAGCTATCCGACGTGGCATCGATTCAACATAGACTGAGTGATCACTGAATTATGACCACCTACCTAATACTTCGTAGGCCCTACTTTCGCCCTCAGTACAGCAGCTATCCGACGTGGCATCGATTCAACATACACTGAGTGATCACTGAATTATGACCACCTACCTAATACTTCGTAGGCCCTACTTTCGCCCTCAGTACAGCAGCTATCCGACGTGGCATCGATTCAACATACACTGAGTGATCACTGAATTATGACCACCTACCTAATACTTCGTAGGCCCTACTTTCGCCCTCAGTACAGCAGCTATCCGACGTGGCATCGATTCAACATACACTGAGTGATCACTGAATTATGACCACCTACCTAATACTTCGTAGGCCCTACTTTCGCCCTCAGTACAGCAGCTATCCGACGTGGCATCGATTCAACATACACTGAGTGATCACTGAATTATGACCACCTACCTAATACTTCGTAGGCCCTACTTTCGCCCTCAGTACAGCAGCTATCCGACGTGGCATCGATTCAACATACACTGAGTGATCACTGAATTATGACCACCTACCTAATACTTCGTAGGCCCTACTTTCGCCCTCAGTACAGCAGCTATCCGACGTGGCATCGATTCAACATAGACTGAGTGATCACTGAATTATGACCACCTACCTAATACTTCGTAGGCCCTACTTTCGCCCTCAGTACAGCAGCTATCCGACGTGGCATCGATTCAACATTCACTGAGTGATCACTGAATTATGACCACCTACCTAATACTTCGTAGGCCCTACTTTCGCCCTCAGTACAGCAGCTATCCGACGTGGCATCGATTCAACATACACTGAGTGATCACTGAATTATGACCACCTACCTAATACTTCGTAGGCCCTCCTTTCACCCTCAGTACAGCAGCTATCCGACGTGGCATCGATTCAACATTCACTGAGTGATCACTGAATTATGACCACCTACCTAATACTTCGTAGGCCCTACTTTCGCCCTCAGTACAGCAGCTATCCGACGTGGCATCGATTCAACATACACTGAGTGATCACTGAATTATGACCACCTACCTAATACTTCGTAGGCCCAGTACAGCAGCTATCCGACGTGGCATCGATTCAACATTCAGTGATCACTGAATTATGACCACCTAATACGTAGGACGCCCTGGCATCGATATCCGACGTGGCATCGATTCAACATACACTGAGTGATCACTGAATTATGACCACCTACCTAATACTTCGTAGGCCCTACTTTCGCCCTCAGTACAGCAGCTATCCGACGTGGCATCGATTCAACATACACTGAGTGATCACTGAATTATGACCACCTACCTAATACTTCGTAGGCCCTACTTTCGCCCTCAGTACAGCAGCTATCCGACGTGGCATCGATTCAACATACACTGAGTGATCACTGAATTATGACCACCTACCTAATACTTCGTAGGCCCTCCTTTCGCGCTCAGTACAGCAGCTATCCGACGTGGCATCGATTCAACATTCACTGAGTGATCACTGAATTATGACCACCTACCTAATACTTCGTAGGCCCAACTTTCGCCCTCAGTACATCAGCTATCCGACGTGGCATCGATTCAACATACACTGAGTGATCACTGAATTATGACCACCTACCTAATACTTCGTAGGCCCTACTTTCGCCCTCAGTACAGCAGCTATCCGACGTGGCATCGATTCAACATAGACTGAGTGATCACTGAATTATGACCACCTACCTAATACTTCGTAGGCCCTATTTTCGCCCTCAGTACAGCAGCTATCCGACGTGGCATCGATTCAACATACACTGAGTGATCACTGAATTATGACCACCTACCTAATACTTCGTAGGCCCTACTTTCGCCCTCAGTACAGCAGCTATCCGACGTGGCATCGATTCAACATACACTGAGTGATCACTGAATTATGACCACCTACCTAATACTTCGTAGGCCCAACTTTTCGCCCTCAGTACAGCAGCTATCCGACGTGGCATCGATTCAACATAGACTGAGTGATCACTGAATTATGACCACCTACCTAATACTTCGTAGGCCCTCCTTTCGCGCTCAGTACAACAGCTATCCGACGTGGCATCGATTCAACATAGACTGAGTGATCACTGAATTATGACCACCTACCTAATACTTCGTAGGCCCAACTTTCGCCCTCAGTACATCAGCTATCCGACGTGGCATCGATTCAACATACACTGAGTGATCACTGAATTATGACCACCTACCTAATACTTCGTAGGCCCTACTTTCGCCCTCAGTACAGCAGCTATCCGACGTGGCATCGATTCAACATAGACTGAGTGATCACTGAATTATGACCACCTACCTAATACTTCGTAGGCCCTACTTTCGCCCTCAGTACAGCAGCTATCCGACGTGGCATCGATTCAACATACACTGAGTGATCACTGAATTATGACCACCTACCTAATACTTCGTAGGCCCAACTTTCGCCCTCAGTACAGCAGCTATCCGACGTGGCATCGATTCAACATACACTGAGTGATCACTGAATTATGACCACCTACCTAATACTTCGTAGGCCCTACTTTCGCCCTCAGTACAGCAGCTATCCGACGTGGCATCGATTCAACATACACTGAGTGATCACTGAATTATGACCACCTACCTAATACTTCGTAGGCCCAACTTTCGCCCTCAGTACAGCATCTATCCGACGTGGCATCGATTCAACATACACTGAGTGATCACTGAATTATGACCACCTACCTAATACTTCGTAGGCCCTACTTTCGCCCTCAGTACAGCAGCTATCCGACGTGGCATTGATTCAACATAGACTGAGTGATCACTGAATTATGACCACCTACCTAATACTTCGTAGGCCCAACTTTCGCCCTCAGTACAGCAGCTATCCGAAGTGGCATCGATTCAACATACACTGAGTGATCACTGAATTATGACCACCTACCTAATACTTCGTAGGCCCTACTTTCGCCCTCAGTACATCAGCTATCCGACGTGGCATCGATTCAACATACACTGAGTGATCACTGAATTATGACCACCTACCTAATACTTCGTAGGCCCTACTTTCGCCCTCAGTACAGCAGCTATCCGACGTGGCATCGATTCAACATAGACTGAGTGATCACTGAATTATGACCACCTACCTAATACTTCGTAGGCCCTACTTTCGCCCTCAGTACAGCAGCTATCCGACGTGGCATCGATTCAACATACACTGAGTGATCACTGAATTATGACCACCTACCTAATACTTCGTAGGCCCAACTTTCGCCCTCAGTACAGCAGCTATCCGACGTGGCATCGATTCAACATACACTAAGTGATCACTGAATTATGACCACCTACCTAATACTTCGTAGGCCCTACTTTCGCCCTCAGTACAGCAGCTATCCGACGTGGCATCGATTCAACATACACTGAGTGATCACTGAATTATGACCACCTACCTAATACTTCGTAGGCCCAACTTTCGCCCTCAGTACAGCATCTATCCGACGTGGCATCGATTCAACATACACTGAGTGATCACTGAATTATGACCACCTACCTAATACTTCGTAGGCCCTACTTTCGCCCTCAGTACAGCAGCTATCCGACGTGGCATCGATTCAACATAGACTGAGTGATCACTGAATTATGACCACCTACCTAATACTTCGTAGGCCCAACTTTCGCCCTCAGTACAGCAGCTATCCGACGTGGCATCGATTCAACATACACTGAGTGATCACTGAATTATGACCACCTACCTAATACTTCGTAGGCCCTACTTTCGCCCTCAGTACAGCAGCTATCCGACGTGGCATCGATTCAACATAGACTGAGTGATCACTGAATTATGACCACCTACCTAATACTTCGTAGGCCCTACTTTCGCCCTCAGTACAGCAGCTATCCGACGTGGCATCGATTCAACATACACTGAGTGATCACTGAATTATGACCACCTACCTAATACTTCGTAGGCCCAACTTTCGCCCTCAGTACAGCAGCTATCCGACGTGGCATCGATTCAACATACACTGAGTGATCACTGAATTATGACCACCTACCTAATACTTCGTAGGCCCTACTTTCGCCCTCAGTACAGCAGCTATCCGACGTGGCATCGATTCAACATAGACTGAGTGATCACTGAATTATGACCACCTACCTAATACTTCGTAGGCCCTACTTTCGCCCTCAGTACAGCAGCTATCCGACGTGGCATCGATTCAACATACAATGAGTGATCACTGAATTATGACCACCTACCTAATACTTCGTAGGCCCAACTTTCGCCCTCAGTACAGCAGCTATCCGACGTGGCATCGATTCAACATAGACTGAGTGATCACTGAATTATGACCACCTACCTAATACTTCGTAGGCCCTACTTTCGCCCTCAGTACAGCAGCTATCCGACGTGGCATCGATTCAACATACACTGAGTGATCACTGAATTATGACCACCTACCTAATACTTCGTAGGCCCAACTTTCGCCCTCAGTACAGCAGCTATCCGACGTGGCATCGATTCAACATACACTGAGTGATCACTGAATTATGACCACCTACCTAATACTTCGTAGGCCCAACTTTCGCCCTCAGTACAGCAGCTATCCGACGTGGCATCGATTCAACATACACTGAGTGATCACTGAATTATGACCACCTACCTAATACTTCGTAGGCCCAACTTTCGCCCTCAGTACAGCAGCTATCCGACGTGGCATCGATTCAACATACACTGAGTGATCACTGAATTATGACCACCTACCTAATACTTCGTAGGCCCTACTTTCGCCCTCAGTACAGCAGCTATCCGACGTGGCATCGATTCAACATAGACTGAGTGATCACTGAATTATGACCACCTACCTAATACTTCGTAGGCCCAACTTTCGCCCTCAGTACAGCAGCTATCCGACGTGGCATCGATTCAACATTTACTGAGTGATCACTGAATTATGACCACCTACCTAATACTTCGTAGGCCCAACTTTCGCCCTCAGTACAGCAGCTATCCGACGTGGCATCGATTCAACATACACTGAGTGATCACTGAATTATGACCACCTACCTAATACTTCGTAGGCCCAACTTTCGCCCTCAGTACAGCAGCTATCCGACGTGGCATCGATTCAACATACACTGAGTGATCACTGAATTATGACCACCTACCTAATACTTCGTAGGCCCTACTTTCGCCCTCAGTACAGCAGCTATCCGACGTGGCATCGATTCAACATAGACTGAGTGATCACTGAATTATGACCACCTACCTAATACTTCGTAGGCCCAACTTTCGCCCTCAGTACATCAGCTATCCGACGTGGCATCGATTCAACATACACTGAGTGATCACTGAAATATGACCACCTACCTAATACTTCGTAGGCCCAACTTTCGCCCTCAGTACAGCAGCTATCCGACGTGGCATCGATTCAACATACACTGAGTGATCACTGAATTATGACCACCTACCTAATACTTCGTAGGCCCAACTTTCGCCCTCAGTACAGCAGCTATCCGACGTGGCATCGATTCAACATACACTGAGTGATCACTGAATTATGACCACCTACCTAATACTTCGTAGGCCCTCCTTTCGCGCTCAGTACAGCAGCTATCCGACGTGGCATCGATTCAACATAGACTGAGTGATCACTGAATTATGACCACCTACCTAATACTTCGTAGGCCCAACTTTCGCCCTCAGTACATCAGCTATCCGACGTGGCATCGATTCAACATACACTGAGTGATCACTGAATTATGACCACCTACCTAATACTTCGTAGGCCCTACTTTCGCCCTCAGTACAGCAGCTATCCGACGTGGCATCGATTCAACATAGACTGAGTGATCACTGAATTATGACCACCTACCTAATACTTCGTAGGCCCTACTTTCGCCCTCAGTACAGCAGCTATCCGACGTGGCATCGATTCAACATACACTGAGTGATCACTGAATTATGACCACCTACCTAATACTTCGTAGGCCCAACTTTCGCCCTCAGTACAGCAGCTATCCGACGTGGCATCGATTCAACATACACTGAGTGATCACTGAATTATGACCACCTACCTAATACTTCGTAGGCCCAACTTTCGCCCTCAGTACAGCAGCTATCCGACGTGGCATCGATTCAACATACACTGAGTGATCACTGAATTATGACCACCTACCTAATACTTCGTAGGCCCAACTTTCGCCCTCAGTACAGCAGCTATCCGACGTGGCATCGATTCAACATACACTGAGTGATCACTGAATTATGACCACCTACCTAATACTTCGTAGGCCCTACTTTCGCCCTCAGTACAGCAGCTATCCGACGTGGCATCGATTCAACATAGACTGAGTGATCACTGAATTATGACCACCTACCTAATACTTCGTAGGCCCAACTTTCGCCCTCAGTACAGCAGCTATCCGACGTGGCATCGATTCAACATACACTGAGTGATCACTGAATTATGACCACCTACCTAATACTTCGTAGGCCCAACTTTCGCCCTCAGTACAGCAGCTATCCGACGTGGCATCGATTCAACATACACTGAGTGATCACTGAATTATGACCACCTACCTAATACTTCGTAGGCCCAACTTTCGCCCTCAGTACAGCAGCTATCCGACGTGGCATCGATTCAACATACACTGAGTGATTACTGAATTATGACCACCTACCTAATACTTCGTAGGCCCTACTTTCGCCCTCAGTACAGCAGCTATCCGACGTGGCATCGATTCAACATAGACTGAGTGATCACTGAATTATGACCACCTACCTAATACTTCGTAGGCCCTACTTTCGCCCTCAGTACAGCAGCTATCCGACGTGGCATCGATTCAACATAGACTGAGTGATCTCTGAATTATGACCACCTACCTAATACTTCGTAGGCCCTACTTTCGCCCTCAGTACAGCAGCTATCCGACGTGGCATCGATTCAACATAGACTGAGTGATCACTGAATTATGACCACCTACCTAATACTTCGTAGGCCCTACTTTCGCCCTCAGTACAGCAGCTATCCGACGTGGCATCGATTCAACATAGACTGAGTGATCACTGAATTATGACCACCTACCTAATACTTCGTAGGCCCTACTTTCGCCCTCAGTACAGCAGCTATCCGACGTGGCATCGATTCAACATAGACTGAGTGATCTCTGAATTATGACCACCTACCTAATACTTCGTAGGCCCTACTTTCGCCCTCAGTACAGCAGCTATCCGACGTGGCATCGATTCAACATAGACTGAGTGATCTCTGAATTATGACCACCTACCTAATACTTCGTAGGCCCTACTTTCGCCCTCAGTACAGCAGCTATCCGACGTGGCATCGATTCAACATAGACTGAGTGATCACTGAATTATGACCACCTACCTAATACTTCGTAGGCCCTACTTTCGCCCTCAGTACAGCAGCTATCCGACGTGGCATCGATTCAACATAGACTGAGTGATCACTGAATTATGACCACCTACCTAATACTTCGTAGGCCCTACTTTCGCCCTCAGTACAGCAGCTATCCGGCGTGGCATCGATTCAACATTCACTGAGTGATCACTGAATTATGACCACCTACCTAATACTTTGAAGGTCCTCCTTTCGCTCTCAGTACAACAGATATCTGGCATGACATCGATTCAACATAGACTGAGTGATCACCGAATTATGACAACCTACCTAATACTTCGTCTTTCGCCCTCAGTACAGCAGCTATCCGACGTGCCATTAATTCAACATACACTGAGTGATCACTGAATTATGACCACCTACCTAATACTTCGTAGGTCCTCTTTTCGCACTCAGTACAGTAGCTATCCGACGTGCCATCGATTCAACATACACTGAGTATCATCGATTCAATAAGAAGGCGGAAGCAGATGGGAGGTATGGACAACAAAGATATGTGTAAAGACACCTTCAATGCGGGCCTGGAGGTGACTGGTGTATCCATACTTCTGATATTCCATTACAAGTGCTCTATAGGATTGATATCGGGAAGGTTCGGAGGCAAATTGATATGCTGGAAGTTTGAACTGTGTTCCTCAAACCATTCCTGCACAACATTTGACCTCTTGCTCTGCGCATTGTCATCTTGGAGAACACTGTCCCCATTTGGGAAAAAGTACGAGATTGCTAGATCAACAGAATTATTTCACGATAATGGGCACCTAACATGCGTTATTCCACGTGCACCAGGGGTCCAAGTTCCTGCCAGGTAAACATGTCCCAAACCATGTTTGCACTATGGAGACCATGCAGCATGGATCGGGTGTCTCATATTCTTTGCGCCAAACACGCACACGGGCATCCACGGAGAGGAGTAAAAGAAAACAACGAGACTCCTCAGACCAGCACACTTTTTCCCTGTCATCCGACATCCAACTTGCATGATCTTTGCACCATGCGAGTCTTTTGCGCCAGTGAACCATGGTTAGGATAGGATGTCGTCGGGATCGTCTGCTGTTATATCCCATGTGTGCGAGCGTGCGACGCAATGTCATGACTCGTGCTGTTCCGTGTTGACCTCTGTTGCATTGGGTAGTCAACTGTTGAACAGTACTGCGTCTGTCGGTCATGACAGATGTTGTTCCGTGTTGACCTCTGTTGCATTGGGTAGTCAACTGTTGAACAGTACTGCGTCTGTTGGTCATGACACATGTTGTTCCGTGTTGACCTCTGTTGCATTGGGTAGTCAACTGTTGAACAGTACTGCGTCTGTTGGTCATGACAGATGTTGTTCCGTGTTGACCTCTGTTGCATTGGGTTGTCAACTGTTGAACAGTACTGCGTCTGTTGGTCATGACAGATGTTGTTCCGTGTTGACCTCTGTTGCATTGGGAAGTCAACTGTTGAACAGTACTGCGTCTGTTGGTCATGACAGATGGGATGTTGTTCCGTGTTGACCTCTGTTGCATTGGGTAGTCAACTGTTGAACAGTACTGCGTCTGTTGGTCATGACAGATGTTGTTCCGTGTTGACCTCTGTTGCATTGGATAGTCAACTGTTGAACAGTACTGCGTCTGTTGGTCATGACAGATGTTATTCCGTGTTGACCTCTGTTGCATTGGGTAGTCAACTGTTGAACAGTACTGCGTCTGTTGGTCATGACAGATGTTGTTCCGTGTTGACCTCTGTTGCATTGGATAGTCAACTGTTGAACAGTACTGCGTCTGTTGGTCATGACAGATGTTGTTCCGTGTTGACCTCTGTTGCATTGGGAAGTCAACTGTTGAACAGTACTGCGTCTGTTGGTCATGACAGATGTTGTTCCGTGTTGAGCTCTGTTGCATTGGGTAGTCAACTGTTGAACAGTACTGCGTCTGTTGGTCATGACAGATGTTGTTCCGTGTTGACCTCTGTTGCATTGGGAAGTCAACTGTTGAACAGTACTGCGTCTGTTGGTCATGACAGATTTTGTTCCGTGTTGACCTCTGTTGCATTGGGTAGTCAACTGTTGAACAGTACTGCGTCTGTTGGTCATGACAGATGTTGTTCCGTGTTGACCTCTGTTGCATTGGGCAGTCAACTGTTGAACAGTACTGCGTCTGTTGGTCATGACAGATGTTGTTCCGTGTTGACCTCTGTTGCATTGGATAGTCAACTGTTGAACAGTACTGCGTCTGTTGGTCATGACAGATGTTGTTCCGTGTTGACCTCTGTTGCATTGGGCAGTCAACTGTTGAACAGTACTGCGTCTGTTGGTCATGACAGATGTTGTTCCGTGTTGACCTCTGTTGCATTGGATAGTCAACTGTTGAACAGTACTGCGTCTGTTGGTCATGACAGATGTTGTTCCGTGTTGACCTCTGTTGCATTGGATAGTCAACTGTTGAACAGTACTGCGTCTGTTGGTCATGACAGATGTTGTTCCGTGTTGACCTCTGGTGCATTGGGAAGTCAACTGTTGAACAGTACTGCGTCTGTTGGTCATGACAGATTTTGTTCCGTGTTGACCTCTGTTGCATTGGGTAGTCAACTGTTGAACAGTACTGCGTCTGTTGGTCATGACAGATGTTGTTCCGTGTTGACCTCTGTTGCATTGGGCAGTCAACTGTTGAACAGTACTGCGTCTGTTGGTCATGACAGATGTTGTTCCGTGTTGACCTCTGTTGCATTGGGAAGTCAACTGTTGAACAGTACTGCGTCTGTTGGTCATGACAGATGTTGTTCCGTGTTGACCTCTGTTGCATTGGGTAGTCAACTGTTGAACAGTACTGCGTCTGTTGGTCATGACAGATGTTGTTCCGTGTTGACCTCTGTTGCATTGGGCAGTCAACTGTTGAACAGTACTGCGTCTGTTGGTCATGACAGATGTTGTTCCGTGTTGACCTCTGTTGCATTGGGTAGTCAACTGTTGAACAGTACTGCGTCTGTTGGTCATGACAGATTTTGTTCCGTGTTGACCTCTGTTGCATTGGGTAGTCAACTGTTGAACAGTACTGCGTCTGTTGGTCATGACAGATGTTGTTCCGTGTTGACCTCTGTTGCATTGGGTAGTCAACTGTTGAACAGTACTGCGTCTGTTGGTCATGACAGATGTTGTTCCGTGTTGACCTCTGTTGCATTGGGAAGTCAACTGTTGAACAGTACTGCGTCTGTTGGTCATGACAGATGTTGTTCCGTGTTGACCTCTGTTGCATTGGGTAGTCAACTGTTGAACAGTACTGCGTCTGTTGGTCATGACAGATGTTGTTCCGTGTTGACCTCTGTTGCATTGGGCAGTCAACTGTTGAACAGTACTGCGTCTGTTGGTCATGACAGATGTTGTTCCGTGTTGACCTCTTGTTGCATTGGGTAGTCAACTGTTGAACAGTACTGCGTCTGTTTGTCTGTACGAGTCGTCGGACCCCCAGCTCACCCCTCACATCAACCTTTCGCTGCCCTCTGCAGTTTAGCCTCCGGGTTGGTTGTTTGACTATCTTCACGTCAGTCCTGATACAATTTAATTACGGCAGCTCTCGAACAACCTATCAGTTCAGCCGTTTGGGAATTTGAGGAACTTGCTATCCCAGCTCCTACAATCTGCTCTTTCTCAAAGTCCAATAAATGCTTCTGTTTACCCGTCCCGCTCTGAATTCTACTATCTACTGTTCCACTCACACCTTATCTGTGCTACGTCGGTTGACTAATCGCGCTCTCTTGGAAATCACGTGAGTAGCATCAACTTTTGATAGGAGTAGTCATAATTCAGTGACCACTCGGTGTAGGTTACAATGTATTCCGAAATAGGTACCTGGCACGCCTACATTGTTTAGTACTCCTTAAAAATGTGTGTGTGTGTGTGGATATTCATTTCTCCATTTGGAAAATGCATTGTCCTCCATTTTAGAGTTACCTTTGTGGACAACATCGCGCGGTAATTGAATATTGCTCCGCAGGCCACGACCCCTACTGTAATGTGTCGCCGTTCAAATCAATCAGGAAGGCACAGAATTGAAGAAAAGAGACTTTTTACCTGCCATTCAATTTTTGAACGACGGTTCTTGGGTGCCGTGTGTTGAGGTCGATATATCAGTTGACAATAGCACATTAATCCACATTCCGCCGAAGTTTTCACAATGATTCAGTCGAGACAGGAATAAACATCAACATATAATTAACAGATGATCGACCGCACACATACAAAAGATACATAACATAAAACACCGGCGTTAATTTTCCTCTTTAGTTCCATCGTGTTCAAAACACACGAGTTCTACTTTCCGAGTTCAAATCACACGCTCTTTTTTCTTCTCTCGCTTTCCACGGAGCTACAGTGCCCTCTATCAGAAACAGTTTTCACAGCTGCTCGAATTTTATTTTTTTTCTTCGTGAGTTGTTGCGCTTCCGACACCTACTTTAAGAAAGAATTGCGTTATTTCCAATTCATGACGAAGAACGCTCGATGAAAGTACAAAACGGGTCGGGCTGTAAACTATAAATTCTAAGTCGGTCCGGGCCTCTAAATTTCAGGACCGGGCCGAGATTTATAAAAAAAAAGGCCAATGCAGACTTTTTTTTTTTTTTTGATTGGAGGTTTAACGACTACCGTGAGCAACTCAATGGGCTATAAGCAGTCGCCCGTCCCTAATTTAGGGTCACTGGTACCAGGGAAGGGAGAGAGCCAGTGCCGTAAGACAAACACAACATCCATGCCTCACCGGGATTCGAACCCGGACCCCTTACGGACGAATGATCACAGGCCAGCGCCTTAGACCACTGCGCCACCGGGGCGGCCATGCAGACTTCTAGTGTATATAAGCGGGATCATGTCTCATGTAAATCCATTCTGTTTTTCATGTGCTTAAGCGACGAAGTGAGAAGCTGTGTGCCTCAAGCAGCAAAATACACTGACGGAAAAAAATCCCAACACAAAGAAGGGGTTGTGTTAGATAAACGACAGTTGGTAGGCGGTGAAAGTACATCTGTAAGATGACGTCTATGCAAATTTCGCGCTCGGCGCATACGTGTGGCGCTAGTAGCGCCCCTCGGAACATGTAAAGCAGGTTTGCTGTAAATACGCGCTGTAACGTTCCTAAGCGTTAGTTATCGTTGAGATTCGACGTAGTGTGTTGATGTTAATCAAGAATGCCTTTAAGAAGACGAAGAAGCCATTATCAACAGCTCACGGAGTTTGAACGAGGTCGTGTAATAGGGCTACGAGAAGGTGGATTTTCGTTCCGCAGTATTGCAGAACGACTTGGCAGGAATGTAGCCACTGTGCATGATTGTTGGCAGCGGTGGTCATGGGAAGGTACTGCCTCAAGAAGACCGGGTTCCGGCCGGACACGTGGCACTACTGAGAGGGAAGACCGCCGTGTAGGGCGTATGGCCGTGGCGCATCGTACCGCGTCTGCGGCAGCAATTCGAGCTGCAGTTGCCAGCACAGTGACACAACGAACTGTTACAAATCGGTTACTTTAAGGACAGCTCCGAGCCAGAAGCCCTGTACCGTTCACTCCACTTACTCCAAACCACTGCCGTTTGCGACGTCAGTGGTGTCAAGCTAGAGCTCATTGGAGGACGGAGTGGAGATCTGTTGTGTTTTCTGATGAAATCCGGTTCTGCCTGGGTGCCAGTGATGGCCGTGTGTTGGTTAGAAGGAGGCCAGGTGAGCGCCTGCAACCAACCCGTCTGCGGCCGGGACACACTGGACCTACACCTGGAGTTATGGTCTGAGGAGCAATTTCCTATGACAGCAGGAGCACTCTCGTGGTTATCCCACGCACCCTGACGGCACAGTTGTACGTCGGTCTGGTGATTCAACCTGTTGTGCTGCCATTTATGAACGTCCCTGTATTGACCGACCAAGTGCAACTGGCATGAAACTACATCCCACAAACTGACATCCAGCACCTGTACGACACAATGCATAAACGTTTGCGTGCTTGCATTCAACATTCTGGCGGATACACCGGTTATTAATGTACCAGCATTTCACATTTAAAATGGCTCATCTCGCGCTTACATTAAGCTGTAATCTTGAAACCTTAATCGATTAAATATGTTACCTATACAAATGTATTGCCGCCATTTCATTCCTCTACAACTATTTTTTCGTGGTGTTGGGATTTTTTTCTGTCAGTGTAGATGCCTCGCAGACATCATTATAGATGATATTACCAGATGCCGAGTTATCGGCAAACTTGAAGAAGCCCGCACTGTGACCGATGTCGGCAGAGAGCTTGGATTAGCGGACAGCATAATGTCGAGGGTTTGGTCAGAGCTCAAGAAACAAAGCACTGCTCCCTGATGTTTTGCTGGAGTTCTTACCCGCTTGATGAGGTTATATGGATGTCCGCTACCGGGCTGAAATGCCAAACGAAGTCCGCGAATCGACTTCAAAGACGCACAGGCGTGTTTGCTAATCGACTTCAAGGATGCACAGGTGTGTTCGCTAATCAACTTCAAGGACGCACAGGTGTGTTCGCTAATCGACTTCAAGAACGCACAGGTGTGTTCGCTAATCAACTTCAAGGACGCACAGGTGTGTTCACTAATCGACTTCAAGGACGCACAGGCGTGTTTGCTATTCGACGTCAAGGACGCAGAGGTATGTTTCCTAACCGACTTCAAAGACGCACAGGTGTGCGAACTTCGCTCCAAACCGTTTCAAGACGTTTAAGTGCAGCGGGACTGTATGCTCGGGAGCCAAATGGTGTTTACCATTAAAGGTACAATTCGTATACCCACCATCAGTGGTACAGGAAGGCCAGTAGCTAGCAGGGGGTTAAACGGGACTCGGACCCCCTGCAAAGCAAGAGATCTCCCACTGGAAAATGAACGTGTTTGCGCCCCGGTGGCGTAGCAGTCTGAGCGCAGGCTTCTGATCATTCGTCCAAGTTGGGTCTGGGTTCGAATCCCGGCGAGGCATGGATGTTGTGTTTGGCTTACAACACTTGCTCTCCTTTTTCACTGGTGCCAAGGTCCCTAAATTAGCGACTGCTTTAGCCTATTGAGTTGCTCACGTCGGTCGTTAAACGGCCAACCAAAATAAAAAAAAATGAAAGAAAAGAAAGAAAAGGAAAGTGGGCGTTGTTGGAAATTCTTTGAAATTTTATTTTTGGTGGAGGTAGTGTTCTTGTTTGGGGAGCTTTTTCCTGGCAAGACCAAGTTCCGTTGCTTATCATCGCAGAAACACTGAATGGTGGACGCTACAGGGGCCTGTTAGTCAACAATCTCCATCCATATCTACAGGAGGTTTACCCGGACCGGGGGGTCATCTTTTAACAGGACCACTCACCGTGTCGTCAGGCTCGTATATCTACTGAGTGGTTGGAGGAACACGACAGCGAATTCGCCACACAGCCTTGGCCCCCAAACTACCCTGACTGTTACTCGATTGAACATTTGTGGGACATACTACACAGTCGAGTCACATTATTGTGACCACCTCCTACTTTTGACATCAACAGCGCGTAGCCGATGAATGAAGGCACGTGTCGTGAGATGACTTGGAGGGTATATAAGGTGTGGGGTAGGCATTCTGAAAACATATCACTCGTTGCTGTCAGGGAAAAGGGAGCGATTTATCACAAAAAGGGATGATTACCGGCTTTTGGGACAAGGCTGGCAGTATTTCTGATACAGCGCAGTTTGTGAACTGTTCGCGTGTTGCTGTGGTTAGAGTGTATCGTGAGTGGAGGAATGGCACCATTATGAATAAGCGACGTGAAAACTGCGGATCACCAGGTGCCATTGATGTGAGAGGTGAACGTCGGCTTCGAAAGTGCATGATGGGCGATCGACACGTTACTGTGGAGCAACTCACTTGCCGAATGAACCAGGGGCTACCGGAAGTGTGTCTAAAACGACAGTTCAGCGAACCCTGCTGCGTATGGGGCTCCGATGCAGACAGATGGTCACTGCACCTATACTAGCAAAGGTGCATCGGCAGAAAAGGCTTACATTTGCACGGCAGTATCATATTTGAACCTCCGCTGATTGACAAACGATTGCCTTCTCCGGTGGGTCACGTTTTCTGCTTCATCGAACGGATGGACGTCGGCGTATAAGGCGAGAAACATCGGAGAACAAACACCCTTCAACCAATGCTAGCAGAACACAAGCGGATGGCGGCAGCGTTATGGTCTGGGGAATGCTTTCGTGGCATTTCCTGGGTACACACATTCCTGTGGAAGGCACTACGGACCGAATTCGTTATGAATCCACCCTTGCACACCACGTACACGCATACATGCTGATTGTCTTCCCTGGGGAGGATGGGATCTTCCAGCACGACAATGCGACATGTCGCACATCTAGAAATATCCGAGAGTGGTTGGAAGAGCAGAATGAAGAGTGCAAAGTACTTCCCTAGCCCCTTAATTCGCCAGACGTAAACCCAATTGAGCATCTGTGGGACCACCTTGATCGTGTTGTTCGCTTTATGCATCCTCTACTATGCACCTTCCAGCAGATGTCAGATGCACTGCAGTCAGCATGGCTCCACATACCTGTCAACACCTTCCAGCACCTTATTGCGTCACTTCCAGCCCGTCTAGTTGCTAACTGCGCTGCACATGACGGTGGTTCTGGATGTTAGCTGGTGGTCACAATAATGTGACTCGATTGTGTATAACAGGTGTGAGAACTGATGATTTTCCTCCACGGAATGAGCGTGAACTGAGGGAGCTGTTGCAGCGGACATGGGTCAAGGTTGGCATGGAGGTTGTTCGACACCTTGTAGAATCTGTTACTAGGCGTCAGCAAGCTGTGATCGCACAAGAAAAGGGAGACCAACGCGTTATTAAGGCAAGTTTTCCTAATGCAAAGCTAACTCAGTGTATTTCCATCGATACCACTTACAGCTGTAAAACCGCGGTTTTGACTGATCAAAATTGTACCCCGTCTTTAATTTTCGGAAGGCAGTATGCACTGTGTCTTTGTGTGAGTTTTCTAGTGATGTTATCGTAAATAATGTGCCATATAACTGCCATAGAAAACCTTATAACGAAGTAAATTTCTCCGTCATTTTTGGTCCACGCGGGGGATCGAACCCGAGTCCACTTACTCCGGAACAAGTCGCCCTACCAACGGAGCTACGCAGACGTTCGTTCTTGCTGCTATCTACCTTTATGTCGTGTGCGTATTACAGGGCAAGCACGTCACATCTCACCCCCCCCCCCACCGAAAGAGTGCCGGGGGCATAGCTCACGGGTCAGCCGTGACCATGAATCGTCGTAGGCAGCCATCCGCTGAAGAACGTGCACTTGAGAACTCCCAGTCAATCTGGTGTGTGGAATGCAACATCCCACACATTTATTTTTCGAAGCGCTGAAGATGGGGATTCTATTACTTTTCCTGGCTCGCGGTGTGGAAAGAACATCACACCATTGCGAGATCTTTAACGGCTGGGTCATCCGGGAAGTTCGGGCGCCATTATAACGTAAGTAAATTTCTCCGTCATTTTTGGTCCACGCCGGGGATCGAACCCGAGTCCACTCAGCTACGCAGACGTTCGTTCTGTGACGTACCTGCCAGCAGGACGCACATGACATAAAGGCAGATAGGAATCAGAATACATGTCTGCGTAGCTCAGTTGGTAGAGCGACTGGTTCCGGAATAAGCGGCCTCGGGTTCGAATCCCGGCGTAGACCAAAAATGACGGAGAAATTTACTTCGTTATAATGGCGCCCGAACTACCCGGATGACCCGACCGTTCAAAATCTCGCATTGGTGTGATGTTATTTCCACACCGCGAGATAGGAAAAATCAGAGAATCCCTTCTCCAGTGCTTCGAAAAATAAATGTGTGTGACATTGCATTCCACACAGCAGATTGACTGGGAGTTCTCAAGTGCACGTTCTACAGTGGTTGTCTGCCTGCAACGATTCATGGTCACGGCTGACCCGTGGGCCATGCCCCCGGCCCTCTTTCGGGGGGGGGAGATGTGACGTACCTGCCAGCAGGACGCACATGACATAAAGGCAGATAGGAATCAGAATACATGTCTGCGTAGCTCAGTTGGTAGAGCGGCTTGTTCCGGAATAAGCGTACTCGGGTTCGAATCCCGGCGTAGGCCAAAAATGACGGAGAAATTTACTTCGTTATAGTTCTTGCTGCTATCTGCCTTTATGTCGTGTGCGTCCTGCTGGGCAGGCACGTCACAACCTACGAGTCGATTTGTTTCCGTTAACACGGATACATGGTATCTAAAGCATACTCCGATTTCAGACGAATCTCATAGCAAGCGTAAATTTATCATAAATTGATTTTCCTATTATCGGAGCAAGTTGTTTGCGAAGGTGCAATTGAAACAGCAAATTACGATTGCTCCTTGTAGTAATTACCTGCAAATGTTCCAACGCAAAGGGGAAGGAAGAGTACTTTCCTGCATTCCGATTTTCTCCTTCGAAGACAAATAGGTCAGTTTTACACTTCTGTGCTCTTATTAATTTTGCCAATGGCCCTGTCTTGCAGAAAAACACATTAGGAAAGGGAATACGTTTATTGCGGTGGATTTTAAATTATTTTTCTGCCAAATAAGCGCTGGTTGCGAACGCAGGTAACATTCACCCGTCATCTTTGTTTTATTTTCCACTAGCTCTCACCACGTTATCACTTAACACCAAACAAGCGATAGAAAGTATATGCCATAGATCATCTGCTCGATAAATACACGCTATGTAGGTTGGTGGGTATGCATGAAGCTGAATAATTTACGATTTAATTTTATTCTTGAGTTTCCCAAATGTTATCAATATTTTGTTTTAATATTTAGGTCAAGCACTTCCGTTAGATGGAATCGCAACAAGCAAACTGCTCAAGAAAGAGCTAGGGACATTACAGATCAATAGTAGATAGATATATCAAGAAATGAAACCTTGTGTAAATGCACCGAGATGCCCATATACACCGACGAGCCCTTACATTATGACCACCTAACTAATAAGCTAATACCCCTTTAGCCTGCAAAACAGCTGCCACTTGGCGCGGCATCGATTCGATGAGGTGGCGATAGATACCCTGGGGTACCTGGTATCATAATGTCAACAGCAGGTCCTCCAGTTCCCGTACATTTCGGGGTGGTGGTGATTTAGCGCGAACCCACTTTTCCAAGTCGAACCACAAATGTTCGATTGGGTGTGGTCAGGTGAATTTGGAGGCCAGGACAGTAGATAGATGACTTTCTGTTAGGCCAGAGAATTAACAGAAAGTCACCAGCATTTTCCTCGAACTCCTCCTTGACGATTCTGGAAGTGTGGCATGACGCATTACCCTTTTGGTAATGATGGCCACCACCAGCAGAGCACACAGTTGCCATGAGTGGGTGAACTTGATCCGCAACGATGATCAGATACCTGAAAGCTCTCATGGATTGTGCTATTGGGATAATGGGGCCTAAAGTGTCCCAAGAAAACATCGCCCACAGCATAACACCGCCGCCGCCGGCCTGTTTCCGCCCAACAGTACATCCAGATGCCATAGCTTCCGTCGGTAATCGACGTATCCGCGCTCGGTCATCTAAGTGATGCACCAGGAAACGTGATTCGCCAGACCAGGCCACTTTGTTCCAATCATCCACGGTCCAATCTCGATGATCTTGAACCCATTTCATGCACTATTAGCGATGATGTGCAGTGAGCATGAGGACTCCGCTGGGTCTTCCGCTACGCAGGCCCATGCGCAGAAGGCTACGATGAACTGTGTGAGGTGACACATTGCCCTGATCACCATTGTTGTAGTTGCGTGTGATTTGTAGCAGCTACGCAGTTGTAGGACAGTCTCTGCTCCCCTCTGGCATCAATGAGCTGCGAGCGACACACAGCTGGACGACGGTTCATCGTTTGGCCATCTGTGCACCACATTTGATACGTACTCACGACAGTGGCACGTGAACAACCCACAAGCCGCATCCGAGATCGTAGTTTTGAGGTGCCGTGCTATCACAATTTGTCCTTTATCAAACTCCGATAAATCGGCAGCTTTTCCCATTCTGACTCCGAACACTCTAATAACCGAAAGCCGGTCCTCGTGTTGTATATATACTACTCTGTGAACTTGACCTGCGCCACCGTTCGGCCTCCAGGTGGGCTCATCTCTCTAGGCTGGGTGTGGTAATAATGTAATGGCCCATTGGTGTATATTGCTTGGAACATCTCCGGTGATTTGAAACTTATTGCTCTTTTGCTTGGATGGGCAAAATTTTGTTGTTTCTTGTGCGAGTGGGATAGGAAAGATAGAAGAAGTCATTATACACTCATGTTCATAAAACACAGAGCATCTGAAAGGAGTAGAGCTACGGCTTTGATTTTTACAGGATATACTAATCAGGCAGTAACGCAGAAATGATGACCGTTTTGGCCTTATAGATGCATGCATACCGCGTCCAGAAAAATCAGATCATGCAACATACCTGAAATCAGCCGTTTTTTTTTTTGTTATACGCGTGGCTCGGTCGGCATGTCAGTGCTTGGTCAGCAGTGGGTAAGGATGCCTCGTTGTCGTGTAAGACAGTCGTACAGTCACAAAAATGCGTTCGACAGAGATCGCATTTTCTTCACGAGAGACTGCAGTGCTTCCCGAAGGAAAATGAACAATCGCGGGAGGTGCGGTGTGTTCGTCGTTGCAAGAGTTTGCAGACAGTGGTACGAAGAAGGGCACGGGACACGAAGAGAAGATTCTGGACGTCGTACGTAAACAACGCCGAGGGATAACCGTCATCTCATGAGGATGTCTTTGATTGACCGTTCTGCATAATCAAAGGCGTTGGCACAGCAGTGGTGAACTGTGACGCGTTGTCCCATATCAGCTGTAACAGTACGTCGCCGATTATTGCAGTTCGTGCTGAAGACTCGTCGCCCCTTCCTCGGGCCACCTTCGACGCCACACTAACGGACTGCCAGGATGCAATGGTTCATCGAACAAAGGGAGTGGCGTGACGAATGGCACAATATCATGTTCTCGGAAGAAACCTACTTCTGTTTAAGTGGAAATGATGGCCTCGTCCGTGTCCGCCGACGACAGGGGAAGAGGCGACGGAAAAGGATATTAACACCAGTCATACCGCACCATCACGAGGCATTATGGGCTGGGATGCTATCTGATAAAACAGCAGATCACCTCTCGTGAGAATCTGTACCATCAAAACGAGTTCCCGTTACGTTAATGACATTCTACGGCCGGTCGCTCTTCCGTACCTGCAGGATATTTCAGCACGGCAATGCCACAACGCATACTGCAGCGATAACACGTGCCCACTTCAGAGATGACAACGTTCCACTTCTTTTCTAGCCGGCCTGATCGCCGGATTTATCACCCATGGAAAATCTCTGGGCATGCTCAAATGGAAAATGCAGAGGTACGACTGTCCGCCAGCAATTCTTGATTAACTTTGGGCACGGGTCAATACAGCCTGGATCGCTATTCCACAGGACACTATTCACACATTAGTTGATTCGATGCCTAAGCACTTACAGATTAAACGACAGGCGCAGTGGTACTACCGTCTGCCAGCAACTATTGATGGACTTTGGATGCGGATCAGTACTGCCTGGATGGCCATTCCACAGGACACCATTCACACATTATTTGATTCAATTCCTCAGAGCGTACGACCGTCCGCCAGCAACTCTTGATGAATTTTGGACGCGGATCAGTACAGCCTGGATGGCCATTCCACAGGACACCATTCACACATTATTTGATTCAATTCCTCAGAGCGTACGACCGTCCGCCAGCAACTCTTGATGAATTTTGGACGCGGATCAGTACAGCCTGGATGGCCATTCCACAGGACACCATTCCCACATTATTTGATTCAATTCCTCAGAGCGTACGACCGTCCGCCAGCAACTCTTGATGAATTTTGGACGCGGATCAGTACAGCCTGGATGGCCATTCCACAGGACACCATTCACACAATATTTGATTCAATTCCTCAGAGCGTACGACCGTCCGCCAGCAACTCTTGATGAATTTTGGACGCGGATCAGTACAGCCTGGATGGCCATTCCACAGGACACCATTCACACACTATTTGATTCAATTCCTCAGAGCGTACGACCGTCCGCCAGCAACTCTTGATGAATTTTGGACGCGGATCAGTACAGCCTGGATGGCCATTCCACAGGACACCATTCACACATTATTTGATTCAATTCCTCAGAGCGTACGACCGTCCGCCAGCAACTCTTGATGAATTTTGGACGCGGATCAGTACAGCCTGGATGGCCATTAAACAGGACACCATTCCCACATTATTTGATTCAATTCCTCAGAGCGTACGACCGTCCGCCAGCAACTCTTGATGAATTTTGGACGCGGATCAGTACAGCCTGGATGGCCATTCCACAGGACACCATTCACACACTATTTGATTCAATTCCTCAGAGCGTACGACCGTCCGCCAGCAACTCTTGATGAATTTTGGACGCGGATCAGTACAGCCTGGATGGCCATTCCACAGGACACCATTCCCACATTATTTGATTCAATTCCTCAGAGCGTACGACCGTCCGCCAGCAACTCTTGATGAATTTTGGACGCGGATCAGTACAGCCTGGATGGCTATTCCACAGGACACCGTGCACACATAATTTGATTCGATGCCTCAGTACGTACAGCGTAAACGACAGGTGCAGCGGTACAACCGTCCGCCAGCAACTCTTGTTGAACTTTGGACGCGGGTCAGTACAGCCTCGATGTCTATTCCACAGGACACCATTCACACATTATTTGATGCTATACCTCAGCACGTACAGTTTAAACGACAGCTGCTGCAGTACGATCGTCCGCCAGCAACTCTTTATGAACTTTGGACGCGGGTCAGTACAGCCTGGATGGCTATTCCACAGGACACTATTCACGCATATTTGTTTCAATGCCTCAGTACGAACAGTAGGTGCTACAAGCCAGGGGTGGTCACACCAATTATTAGCTACATCAACGCATCCGGTTCGTGTGACACCGAGATGCTAATCATTTGTTCGGTGTTGCCTAATTAACATATCCTGTGAAAATCAAAGTCGTAGCTCGATTCCTTTCAGATATTCTGTTTTGTTATGAATATGAGTGTAAGGGAAAAGGCTGACGGAAACGATTCACTAACTCCAAGAAAGAAAAATGCTTTAAATTCTAAAATGTTTAGTTACTCCCTCCCCCTTACACATTAAACTAGGACTTATGATAAGCTTTATCAAAGCAATGGACCGAAATAGTGCTGAACGCGCATATGTACTAAATATAAGCTGTTAGATCTCTGTCAGGAACGCTTTGACATCACAGCAACGTCTGCATTGTGGCGCCATCTCTAGGCGCTGAGAGGAAATGAAGTCAAATACACCACAATATCTTAATTTTGCAAAATATTTTGCAACGGGCTTACTTACAAGTTAAAATCACTCGTGGAAGATTTGACAGTTCATAGTGTCTTAAGAAAATCGACAGCTCATGTCTATCCGATTGAGTTTCAAAAGAGAGGACTGCTACATGCTACACATTTTAATTGTTCTAATAACCAAAGACAAGTTTTCAACTACTGAACGTATCGATCATTTTGTGTATGCTGAGATCCCAGCAACTGATTAAAATCCGCGCATGCATGAAATCGTAGCAAGATGCGTGGACCATGTGGCATCAAAAATCCTGGAGTACCTTGCATGGAAGGCGGGAAATGACAGAAAATGATTCCCAAGCAATTTCAACCAGAAACGGCACAGACTCTGAATGGCTGTATGTTGCACCGTATAGACGTCTAGGTGTACAGGTGAAGTACGAAGGTCGACAATAAGCAACAGATTCGTTGTGCCCTACAATCCGCATCTGCTGCAAAAATACGAAGCGCACATTGACGTTTACGCTTCTCTGCGTGCAGTCAAATACAATAGTGTGCAAACATTAAGTACGAAGAGGAAAAATTGGCATAACAGAGGAACGAGCAGGCAGAACGGACCGAAAGACCACTCAGGAGATAGACTAGGGACCAGTACGGTAGGGCATGCGCATATATGAAGCATGACGGGGGGTCGGAAAGGTATAAAGCACACGGGCGGTGTACGCTCAGCAATTCGGTGAAAGCTATTGCACGGTGTACATCGGTTTGAACGACGTCGAGTTGCTGCCACCGTGTGACATGGCCAACAGGCAATCCAGTAGATGACATCTGGATGACTTTACCCGAGGTCGCGTCATTGGGAAGTTGGAAGAAGGTCGAAGTGTGACAAGTGTGGCCGAGGAGATCGGGATCGCTCACAGCATCGTTTCACGAGCTTGGAGAGCATTTTAAACGACAGGAACAGCTGTTCGAGAGTTTAGCAGTGGCTGTCCACGAGCAACAACGGCCGCGGACGACCGGTATATTGTCCTACAGGCGAGAAGAGACAGACGGCAGACAGCGGGAGAAATCGCAAGGCACATGCAACAGACAACTGGACGTCCGTTATCGCGTTTTACCGTGTCCAGGAGGCTCCACAAAGGTGGTCTGTTTGCACGACGACCAGTACGGTGGGGGCCATTAACGCTTGCTCATCGGAGACGGTGGTTTTTGTGGTGCCAGGAACACAGGAACTGGACGCATCAGCAATGGGGTCGAGTTCTCTTTACGGATGAGAGACGATTTAGTCTGACGAGCGATTCTGGACGTATACACATCTGGAGAGAGCAGGGAACACGCAATCACACCTCCAACATCATCGAAAGGGGCCGGTTTGGAGGTGGCGGAGTTCTCGTTTGGGGTGGTATCATGCCTGGTAGCCGTACTGACCTCCACATCTTCCAAGGAGGTTCAGTCACTGCTGTCCGTTATTGTACCGAGGTTCTCCTGCCTCAAGTGCGTCTGTTTAAAGGTGCTGTGGGTCCTGAGTTCCTCTTCATGGACGACAACGCTACACCTCATCGTACAGTGGCTGTCGCAGAGCTGTTGGGGAGTGAAGATATTCAACGCATGGATTGGTCCGCAAGATCCCGGACCTAAATCCAATCGACCACGTGTGGGACCTTCTCGGGAGACGCTTGGCAGCACGTCACCAGCCTCCAGCAACGATTCCACAGCTGAGATTGGCGCTACAAGAGGAATAGGCCGCGATGCCTCAACATCTCTTTGACAACCTCGTCCTCAGCATGGACAGACGTTTTAAATCCTGCAACGCAGTCAGGGTTGATCATATCCCCTACTAAAGACTGGATTTTTCTTGGCAGCCGCCTGTCACATGGACGTTTCTGTCTTCTGTCCAGTTGTGCTCGAAGCTACCTTTTCAATAAAGTGTTTTTGTATCCTTAGGATTTCTTGTTTGGACGGTTTTGCTCACTTGTCCCATATTCTTACATCTTGGGGATCTTATGGTATTATTTGAGTCGATGTGGAGCACTTCTGCACGACGTTACATTCGAAAAACCGTATCGTCCTAAGTTTTTGCGCGCCAGTGTATATTCATTATTACTATCACTGCATTGTATAATGTGTGCAATAATATCTTCCCAAAGTAACTTATTTAACATCTTAAAATATAAAATTCGTGTTGTTCCCTGAGAGTGGTGTAGCCTGTTAATAACTTGCATTATGTTGTCAGGACAACGTATCGTAAACTTTTGTATGTAAGTGCGTGTCTCTGATGGTGCACACGGCATTATGGCTTAAGAATGAGCTCCAGTGGGAGCTCAAAAGATCTTGCCTTTTTAACTTATCTTTTTTAACTTAACATCTTTTATTTGTTAATTGTGACCTGACTGTATTAAACTTACTGCCAATGACTCAATTGTACATAGTGGAGATGTTTTTAATCGTGTGAGACAGTTGATATTTTAAATGTGTATCGTTTTAAAGCACGAAAAGAAGAATTTTTTTACAATTATAGTATTTTGAGTATAGTTGGTGCGCAGTTCTTGTTTAATAGTTACTTAACCTTTTCCGGAAATTTTAAGGGCGAAAACTACCGTGATGTATTATGTGAACTCTTTGATTCATAAAAATCTATGGGTTGTAACATGTCCTTGAAAATTCATTATCTCGACTCCCACTAGGGTTTATATCCTTAGAATATAGGCGCTGTCAGCGACCAACATGCTGAGAGACTTCATCAAGATATTTCGAGCATAAAAAAGCAGGGCAAGTGGAGTCCCTGTATGCTGATTAACTACCATTGAGCACTCAAGAGAGATGATCTGCAAACGAATTGCACTAGGAGGCCAACAATTGTGTTAGGAGTTTTACGCAATTTATCTTATAAATGGGGAAATACGAGTGTTTCCGTCCGCGAATTGTTCAACCACTTCTAAATGACTTAGATATATGAAAATTGGCATGCTGATAGGTCTTAACGTCCTTATACCTAAAAACGTCGGAAAACGAAGAAACTCAACATGGCGACTTTGGAACACTCCCTGCTAGAAGCTTTTCGTGAATTGTTAGACCTGACCTAGACAACTGAAAATTGATATGCTGATAGAACCTAAGGTCCGGATACCTTAGAAAGTGTCGAAAACCAAAAAAATCGAAATGGCGGTTTTCTGACATTGTCTGCTTGAATTTCTCGCAAATTGTTCGACCACTTCTAAATGACCTATGGATCTGAACATTGGTATGCTGAAATGGCTTAAGGTCCGGATACACAAAAAGTCTGAAAACCAAACAAAAAATCAAAATAGTTATAACGAAGTAAATTCCTCCGTCATTTCTGTCCACGCCAGGATTCGAACCCGGATCCCCTCATTCCGGAATAAGTCACTCTACCAATTGAGCTACGCGGACGTTTTATTCTGATTCCTATCTGCCTTTATGTTGTGTGCTTCCTTCTGGCAGGTACGTCACATCTCCTGGTACGTTACATAGTGACTTTGGAATATTATCTGCTTTGTTATAATAACGCCGCGAGAGAGAGACAGTGATACACAGTGAGGATGCAGAATTTGTCATTTTCATGTAGGACTTCCGTCCACAGGAGTAGAGTTTAGGTCCCAGCCACCTACAGCGAGATCGCCTTTTGGGCAGGACACAGAAACGGAAGGAATGAGAGCAAGTCTAGCGACTTTGACAGAACAGTTTGTAGTGAGATTAGAGTACAGTAGATGGCGCCACCGTACAACTACGATATTGCACATAGATGGGTGAGAGAATTTCAGGGGGGACATAGGAAAGGATACCCATTTAACCAGTGGGCCGTCACTTAACGTGCTCGTCCGATGCACGGCGGATATTCAGCGATTGTTAGTAAATCACACCATCTCTGAAAGATCAGCCCAGGCTTGAACCTGGGGACCCAGCATCGATAGTCTGAAACACTAACCACTAAGCCATCCGCGGCTCCAATATTATCTGCTTGAATTTTCTACCACTTATATACCTAAAAGGGTCTGAAAACCAAAAATTAAAAGCGATGGCTCAGCTCTACTCTTCAGAACGCTGATCGGTCTTAAGGTCCAGAACCTATAAAAGCACGAAAACCAAATCAAAATCAAAATGACGGCTTTGTAATATTGTCTACTTGAATTCTTCTACCACTTTCTACGCCTAAAAGAGTCTGAAAACCAGAAATTAGAAAGGATAGCTCAGCTTTACTTTTCAAAATGCTGATAATTTTAAAGACAGTTATGCCAGAAACGTTGAAATGTTGTAAAAATGCCATGCAATTTTGGTTTATTAGGTGTAGAAATAAGTTTTAAAGCGTTTTAAGACATTGCAACATGTAATTTGAGAGAAAACAAAAATACCTTTTCAAATCGTAATATGATCCGTCATTATCTATCACCTTCCGCCATCGGTCGAGCAGCTGATGGAATCCAGACATGAAGAATAATACTTCGTTGTGTGACTCGATGAAGTCGTGAACCCGTTTTTGCACTTCGTCACATGTCCAGAACCGTGCAGCCGACAAACAATGTTGCATCGATCGGAACAAAAGTTAGTCTGAAGGGCTATGTTAAAACTATACGCCTGGTGCTCCAAAACTTCCCAGCCAAACGTCAATAACGTTTCCCTGACCGATTTCGCCACATGCGGCCTGGGTTTGCCATGCAGTAATTTCACGGAACGCAATCCTTTGCCTGTGAATGGACATATCCGACAGATTTCCTGGTTCAATCGCAGCAATTGTTACTTGTAGCGATCAGCAGTAACAGTTTGACCCTGTTCCAATAGTTCATAATAGAGCACACAATTCATACCCCACCAGATGCACAGCAGAACTTTGTTAGAGTGAATATTGCGTTTCGGTGTCGAGGTCGTTACTTCACCGGGGTCTACCCAGTGTTTTTTGCGTCTGGGATTGTCGCACTACACAGTGTGGCAAAGAAGTTTTAAGACTGGGTCTGTAAAATGAAATAGAAACAAGAAATAATAATTTGATTTGGTTTGTTATTCAAAATAAGCCCCTCCGGCTTCAATACACTTGTTACAGCGATCTAATAATGATTCGAATGCCTGTTCCAGATCACTTTGCGGAATTGCCTCCAAAGCACGCGTCGAAGCTGTTTGTATGGTCGAAATAGCATCAAAATAACACCCTTTTAACATCGTTTTAAGTTTTGGGAACAAAGAAGAGTCGCAGGTTGCTAAATCAGGCGAATACGGTGGATAATTCAACATACAGACGTTATTTTTCGCCAAAAATCTACGAACAAGAAGTGAGGTGAGACTGGGTGCATTCTCGTGCAACAAACACTAACTGTTTTCATCGCGATATTCTGGACGAATGCGACGAATTCTGCCCATCAAACGCCTCAAAACATTTAAATAAAACTCACCAGTAATTGTTTGTCCACTTGAAACAAATTCTTTGCGGACAATACCCTTACTATCGAAGAATGTAATGAACATTGTTTTGATTTTCCATGGTACTTTTCTTGTTTTTTTGGCTTGTGGTGAGTTTTTTGACTTCCATTCCGCACTTTGTCGCTTTGTTTTAGGAACATATTGAAAACACCATGTTTCATCACCTGTAACAATCAATTTTAAGAAGTTTGGATCATTTTCAGCGGCTGAAATGATGTCTATGCAATGTGCACTTCTCCTTGATTTTTGTTCATTGGTTAACGTGTGTGGAACAAATTTAGCACAGACTTTTGTTTTGCCCAAATCTTCATGCAGGATGGTTCGAATCGTTTCTTTGTTGATGTTTAAAGACTCTTCCATCATTCTTAGTGACGCACATCGATTGTTTGCCACGAAATCACGCACTTTTTCAATAATCTCAGGTGTCCTAGATGAACTTGGTCTTCCGGTATGCTTATCATCTTCTAGCGTATCTCTTCTATCCAAAAAACGTTTGTGCCACAGGAAAACATTTGATCTACTTAAACAAAACTCACCGTAAACTTGTTTCATCATTTGGTACGTCTCCGAGGCACTTTTACCAAGTTTTGCGTTAAATTTAATAACAGCCCTTTGTTCCATTTTAATAATCCAACATGAAAGAAAATTTTACTTCTCTAATGAACGGCCGCTTCGTTTGAGTTACTTTAACAACTGCAAAGTACTTTTGGCAGAAAGCAAGCAGATGGTCACGGTTTATAACGCATCCGCGATTACACTGGTGACCCCACCGTAGGCTGAAATCTAGCGCCAGTCTTAAAAATTCTTTGACGCACTGTGTATATACACAGTTGTAACGTACAAGGAGATGTGACGTACCTGCCAGAAGGATGCCCACGACATAAAGGCAGATAGGAATCAGAATAAAACGTCCGCGTAGCTTAATTGGTAGAGCAACTTATTCCGGAATGAGTGGACCCGGGTTCGAATCCTGGCGCAGATAAAAATGACGGAGAAATTCACTTCGTTATAATGGCGCCCGAACTATCCGGATGACCCGACCGTTCAAAAATCTCGCCATGGTGTGATGTTATTTCCACACCGCGAGATAGGAAAAATCAGAGAATTCCTTCTCCAGCACTTCGAAAAAAATAAAATAAGGGGGAGATGATGTAACGTACTAGGAGATGTGACGTACCTGCCAGAAGGATGCCCACGACATAAAGGCAGATAGGAATCAGAATAAAACGTCCGCGTAGCTTAATTGGTAGAGCAACTTATTCCGGAATGAGTGGACCCGGGTTCGAATCCTGGCGCGGATAAAATTGACGGAGAAATTCACTTCGTTATACAGTGTATATACACGTTTTATCACACATAACGATTTCCACAGAAAAGTCTTTCGGTGTTGTTTATTCAACAGATTCAAACACTTCATGAAAGGTTCATCCTTGTTCCTTGGGCCCAGGTCATGTGGCACCCATTTTCCTTCCTTCTGAATCTTTCCCATTGAGCGTAAACGATTGGAAATGGGTTGTTGTTGAGTTACCCCAATTGTTCAGCTATTTCTTTTTGCGTTTGAGACAAATCTTCATCCAGCAATGCTTGCAGTTCCTCGTGTGCAACCTTCTGCAGGGCGCTGCTACGTTCTCCATCGCTAACATCAAAATCACCTGCTTTAAACCGTCTAAACCGAAACTCACACGTGATTTGCGATACAATATTCTCCCCCAGAACAGAACAGATCGATGCACATGCTTTTGCAGCACTTTTTCCTCCACGAAATTCGTAACGAAAGCAGTGTCGAATAAATGCAGTATCGCTTGCCATATTTCACTTACCGATGTGCAAGTGCGTTTGACTGTTGGGCATACTTCTGTGTCCCATTTTATACTCTGGATGAGCTACGGTCGCATGACAATAACGCGGGGGAATGTTGGATATGTAAATTAGTGGTATACATCACACAACAAACGTTTTAAAACTTATTTGTACACCTAATAAAATTAAGGATCGCCAAAGGCTACTGCCGTTTTACGTCAAACCGTAAGCATTGACGTCCGTTCTAAGTCGTAAAACAGTTACGGATCTTAAATTACTTTTCTTTCCCTTAATTACTTTTACCTTTCTTTAATTTTATGTTCAAAAAATGATTTTATAGATTCACGTTCGGAGAACGGGTAGGCCGCCCCGGTGGCGCAGTGGTCTAAGGCGTTGGCCTCTGATCATTCGTCCGTAAGGGGTCCGGGTTCGAATCCCGGTCAGGCATGGATGTTGTGTTTGTCTTACGGCACTGGCTCTCTCCCTTCCCTGGAACCAGTGACCCTAAATTAGGGACGGGCGACTGCTTATAGCCCATTGAGTTGCTCACGGTGGTCGTTAAACCTCCAATAAAAAAAAAAAAAAAAAAAGAACGGGTAGGACTGCTAGGGGTTTATAAGCATATGTAAATATGCGAATTATTCAAACTTAAATTGTGTGTGTCGCCCCGGTGGCGCAGTAGTCAAAGGGATGGTTTATGACCTTTCGTCTAAGAAGGGTCCGTGTTCGAATCCTGGTGAGGCATGGATGTTGTACTTGTCTTACGGCACTGGCTCTCTTCCTTCCCTGGAACCAGAGGCCCTAAATTAGGGACGGGCGACTGCTTATAGCCCATTTGAGTTGCTCACGGTGGTCGTTAAACCTCCAATAAAAAAAAAAAAAAAAAAGAACGGGTAGGACTGCTAGGGGTTTATAAGCATATGTAAATATGCGAATTATTCAAACTTAAATTGTGTGTGTCGCCCCGGTGGCGCAGTAGTCAAAGGGATGGTTTATGACCTTTCGTCTAAGAAGGGTCCGTGTTCGAATCCTGGTGAGGCATGGATGTTGTACTTGTCTTACGGCACTGGCTCTCTTCCTTCCCTGGAACCAGAGGCCCTAAATTAGGGACGGGCGACTGCTTATAGCCCATTTGAGTTGCTCACGGTGGTCGTTAAACCTCCAATAAAAAAAAAAAAAAAAAAAGAACGGGTAGGACTGCTAGGGGTTTATAAGCATATGTAAATATGCGAATTATTCAAACTTAAATTGTGTGTGTCGCCCCGGTGGCGCAGTAGTCAAAGGGATGGTTTATGACCTTTCGTCTAAGAAGGGTCCGTGTTCGAATCCTGGTGAGGCATGGATGTTGTACTTGTCTTACGGCACTGGCTCTCTTCCTTCCCTGGAACCAGAGGCCCTAAATTAGGGACGGGCGACTGCTTATAGCCCATTTGAGTTGCTCACGGTGGTCGTTAAACCTCCAATAAAAAAAAAAAAAAAAAAAAGAACGGGTAGGACTGCTAGGGGTTTATAAGCATATGTAAATATGCGAATTATTCAAACTTAAATTGTGTGTGTCGCCCCGGTGGCGCAGTAGTCAAAGGGATGGTTTATGACCTTTCGTCTAAGAAGGGTCCGTGTTCGAATCCTGGTGAGGCATGGATGTTGTACTTGTCTTACGGCACTGGCTCTCTTCCTTCCCTGGAACCAGAGGCCCTAAATTAGGGACGGGCGACTGCTTATAGCCCATTTGAGTTGCTCACGGTGGTCGTTAAACCTCCAATAAAAAAAAAAAAAAAAGAACGGGTAGGACTGCTAGGGGTTTATAAGCATATGTAAATATGCGAATTATTCAAACTTAAATTGTGTGTGTCGCCCCGGTGGCGCAGTAGTCAAAGGGATGGTTTATGACCTTTCGTCTAAGAAGGGTCCGTGTTCGAATCCTGGTGAGGCATGGATGTTGTACTTGTCTTACGGCACTGGCTCTCTTCCTTCCCTGGAACCAGAGGCCCTAAATTAGGGACGGGCGACTGCTTATAGCCCATTTGAGTTGCTCACGGTGGTCGTTAAACCTCCAATAAAAAAAAAAAAAAAAAAGAACGGGTAGGACTGCTAGGGGTTTATAAGCATATGTAAATATGCGAATTATTCAAACTTAAATTGTGTGTGTCGCCCCGGTGGCGCAGTAGTCAAAGGGATGGTTTATGACCTTTCGTCTAAGAAGGGTCCGTGTTCGAATCCTGGTGAGGCATGGATGTTGTACTTGTCTTACGGCACTGGCTCTCTTCCTTCCCTGGAACCAGAGGCCCTAAATTAGGGACGGGCGACTGCTTATAGCCCATTTGAGTTGCTCACGGTGGTCGTTAAACCTCCAATAAAAAAAAAAAAAAAAAAAGAACGGGTAGGACTGCTAGGGGTTTATAAGCATATGTAAATATGCGAATTATTCAAACTTAAATTGTGTGTGTCGCCCCGGTGGCGCAGTAGTCAAAGGGATGGTTTATGACCTTTCGTCTAAGAAGGGTCCGTGTTCGAATCCTGGTGAGGCATGGATGTTGTACTTGTCTTACGGCACTGGCTCTCTTCCTTCCCTGGAACCAGAGGCCCTAAATTAGGGACGGGCGACTGCTTATAGCCCATTTGAGTTGCTCACGGTGGTCGTTAAACCTCCAATAAAAAAAAAAAAAAAAAAAAAAGAACGGGTAGGACTGCTACGGGTTTATAAGCATATGTAAATATGCGAATTATTCAAACTTAAATTGTGTGTGTCGCCCCGGTGGCGCAGTAGTCAAAGGGATGGTTTATGACCTTTCGTCTAAGAAGGGTCCGTGTTCGAATCCTGGTGAGGCATGGATGTTGTACTTGTCTTACGGCACTGGCTCTCTTCCTTCCCTGGAACCAGTGACCCTAAATTAGGGACGGGCGACTGCTTATAGCCCATTTGAGTTGCTCACGGTGGTCGTTAAACCTCCAATAAAAAAAAAAAAAAAAAAGAACGGGTAGGACTGCTAGGGGTTTATAAGCATATGTAAATATGCGAATTATTCAAACTTAAATTGTGTGTGTCGCCCCGGTGGCGCAGTAGTCAAAGGGATGGTTTATGACCTTTCGTCTAAGAAGGGTCCGTGTTCGAATCCTGGTGAGGCATGGATGTTGTACTTGTCTTACGGCACTGGCTCTCTTCCTTCCCTGGAACCAGTGACCCTAAATTAGGGACGGGCGACTGCTTATAGCCCATTTGAGTTGCTCACGGTGGTCGTTAAACCTCCAATAAAAAAAAAAAAAAAAAAAAAAAAAGAACGGGTAGGACTGCTACGGGTTTATAAGCATATGTAAATATGCGAATTATTCAAACTTAAATTGTGTGTGTCGCCCCGGTGGCGCAGTAGTCAAAGGGATGGTTTATGACCTTTCGTCTAAGAAGGGTCCGTGTTCGAATCCTGGTGAGGCATGGATGTTGTACTTGTCTTACGGCACTGGCTCTCTTCCTTCCCTGGAACCAGTGACCCTAAATTAGGGACGGGCGACTGCTTATAGCCCATTTGAGTTGCTCACGGTGGTCGTTAAACCTCCAATAAAAAAAAAAAAAAAAAAAAAAAAGAACGGGTAGGACTGCTAGGGGTTTATAAGCATATGTAAATATGCGAATTATTCAAACTTAAATTGTGTGTGTCGCCCCGGTGGCGCAGTAGTCAAAGGGATGGTTTATGACCTTTCGTCTAAGAAGGGTCCGTGTTCGAATCCTGGTGAGGCATGGATGTTGTACTTGTCTTACGGCACTGGCTCTCTTCCTTCCCTGGAACCAGTGACCCTAAATTAGGGACGGGCGACTGCTTATAGCCCATTTGAGTTGCTCACGGTGGTCGTTAAACCTCCAATTAAAAAAAAAAAAAAAAAAAAAAAGAACGGGTAGGACTGCTAGGGGTTTATAAGCATATGTAAATATGCGAATTATTCAAACTTAAATTGTGTGTGTCGCCCCGGTGGCGCAGTAGTCAAAGGGATGGTTTATGACCTTTCGTCTAAGAAGGGTCCGTGTTCGAATCCTGGTGAGGCATGGATGTTGTACTTGTCTTACGGCACTGGCTCTCTTCCTTCCCTGGAACCAGTGACCCTAAATTAGGGACGGGCGACTGCTTATAGCCCATTTGAGTTGCTCACGGTGGTCGTTAAACCTCCAATAAAAAAAAAAAAAAAAAAAAAAAGAACGGGTAGGACTGCTAGGGGTTTATAAGCATATGTAAATATGCGAATTATTCAAACTTAAATTGTGTGTGTCGCCCCGGTGGCGCAGTAGTCAAAGGGATGGTTTATGACCTTTCGTCTAAGAAGGGTCCGTGTTCGAATCCTGGTGAGGCATGGATGTTGTACTTGTCTTACGGCACTGGCTCTCTTCCTTCCCTGGAACCAGTGACCCTAAATTAGGGACGGGCGACTGCTTATAGCCCATTTGAGTTGCTCACGGTGGTCGTTAAACCTCCAATAAAAAAAAAAAAAAAAAAAAAGAACGGGTAGGACTGCTACGGGTTTATAAGCATATGTAAATATGCGAATTATTCAAACTTAAATTGTGTGTGTCGCCCCGGTGGCGCAGTAGTCAAAGGGATGGTTTATGACCTTTCGTCTAAGAAGGGTCCGTGTTCGAATCCTGGTGAGGCATGGATGTTGTACTTGTCTTACGGCACTGGCTCTCTTCCTTCCCTGGAACCAGTGACCCTAAATTAGGGACGGGCGACTGCTTATAGCCCATTTGAGTTGCTCACGGTGGTCGTTAAACCTCCAATAAAAAAAAAAAAAAAAAAAAAAAAAGAACGGGTAGGACTGCTAGGGGTTTATAAGCATATGTAAATATGCGAATTATTCAAACTTAAATTGTGTGTGTCGCCCCGGTGGCGCAGTAGTCAAAGGGATGGTTTATGACCTTTCGTCTAAGAAGGGTCCGTGTTCGAATCCTGGTGAGGCATGGATGTTGTACTTGTCTTACGGCACTGGCTCTCTTCCTTCCCTGGAACCAGAGGCCCTAAATTAGGGACGGGCGACTGCTTATAGCCCATTTGAGTTGCTCACGGTGGTCGTTAAACCTCCAATAAAAAAAAAAAAAAAAAAAAAAGAACGGGTAGGACTGCTAGGGGTTTATAAGCATATGTAAATATGCGAATTATTCAAACTTAAATTGTGTGTGTCGCCCCGGTGGCGCAGTAGTCAAAGGGATGGTTTATGACCTTTCGTCTAAGAAGGGTCCGTGTTCGAATCCTGGTGAGGCATGGATGTTGTACTTGTCTTACGGCACTGGCTCTCTTCCTTCCCTGGAACCAGAGGCCCTAAATTAGGGACGGGCGACTGCTTATAGCCCATTTGAGTTGCTCACGGTGGTCGTTAAACCTCCAATAAAAAAAAAAAAAAAGAACGGGTAGGACTGCTAGGGGTTTATAAGCATATGTAAATATGCGAATTATTCAAACTTAAATTGTGTGTGTCGCCCCGGTGGCGCAGTAGTCAAAGGGATGGTTTATGACCTTTCGTCTAAGAAGGGTCCGTGTTCGAATCCTGGTGAGGCATGGATGTTGTACTTGTCTTACGGCACTGGCTCTCTTCCTTCCCTGGAACCAGTGACCCTAAATTAGGGACGGGCGACTGCTTATAGCCCATTTGAGTTGCTCACGGTGGTCGTTAAACCTCCAATAAAAAAAAAAAAAAAAAAAAAAAAGAACGGGTAGGACTGCTACGGGTTTATAAGCATATGTAAATATGCGAATTATTCAAACTTAAATTGTGTGTGTCGCCCCGGTGGCGCAGTAGTCAAAGGGATGGTTTATGACCTTTCGTCTAAGAAGGGTCCGTGTTCGAATCCTGGTGAGGCATGGATGTTGTACTTGTCTTACGGCACTGGCTCTCTTCCTTCCCTGGAACCAGAGGCCCTAAATTAGGGACGGGCGACTGCTTATAGCCCATTTGAGTTGCTCACGGTGGTCGTTAAACCTCCAATAAAAAAAAAAAAAAAAAAAAAAAAAAGAACGGGTAGGACTGCTACGGGTTTATAAGCATATGTAAATATGCGAATTATTCAAACTTAAATTGTGTGTGTCGCCCCGGTGGCGCAGTAGTCAAAGGGATGGTTTATGACCTTTCGTCTAAGAAGGGTCCGTGTTCGAATCCTGGTGAGGCATGGATGTTGTACTTGTCTTACGGCACTGGCTCTCTTCCTTCCCTGGAACCAGTGACCCTAAATTAGGGACGGGCGACTGCTTATAACCCATTGAGTTGCTCACGGTGGTCGTTAAACCTCCAATAAAAAAAAAAAAAAAAAAAAAAAAAAAAAAGAACGGGTAGGACTGCTACGGGTTTATAAGCATATGTAAATATGCGAATTATTCAAACTTAAATTGTGTGTGTCGCCCCGGTGGCGCAGTAGTCAAAGGGATGGTTTATGACCTTTCGTCTAAGAAGGGTCCGTGTTCGAATCCTGGTGAGGCATGGATGTTGTACTTGTCTTACGGCACTGGCTCTCTTCCTTCCCTGGAACCAGAGGCCCTAAATTAGGGACGGGCGACTGCTTATAGCCCATTTGAGTTGCTCACGGTGGTCGTTAAACCTCCAATAAAAAAAAAAAAAAAAAAGAACGGGTAGGACTGCTACGGGTTTATAAGCATATGTAAATATGCGAATTATTCAAACTTAAATTGTGTGTGTCGCCCCGGTGGCGCAGTAGTCAAAGGGATGGTTTATGACCTTTCGTCTAAGAAGGGTCCGTGTTCGAATCCTGGTGAGGCATGGATGTTGTACTTGTCTTACGGCACTGGCTCTCTTCCTTCCCTGGAACCAGAGGCCCTAAATTAGGGACGGGCGACTGCTTATAGCCCATTTGAGTTGCTCACGGTGGTCGTTAAACCTCCAATAAAAAAAAAAAAAAAAAAAAAAAGAACGGGTAGGACTGCTAGGGGTTTATAAGCATATGTAAATATGCGAATTATTCAAACTTAAATTGTGTGTGTCGCCCCGGTGGCGCAGTAGTCAAAGGGATGGTTTATGACCTTTCGTCTAAGAAGGGTCCGTGTTCGAATCCTGGTGAGGCATGGATGTTGTACTTGTCTTACGGCACTGGCTCTCTTCCTTCCCTAGAACCAGAGGCCCTAAATTAGGGACGGGCGACTGCTTATAGCCCATTTGAGTTGCTCACGGTGGTCGTTAAACCTCCAATAAAAAAAAAAAAAAAAAAAAAAAAAGAACGGGTAGGACTGCTACGGGTTTATAAGCATATGTAAATATGCGAATTATTCAAACTTAAATTGTGTGTGTCGCCCCGGTGGCGCAGTAGTCAAAGGGATGGTTTATGACCTTTCGTCTAAGAAGGGTCCGTGTTCGAATCCTGGTGAGGCATGGATGTTGTACTTGTCTTACGGCACTGGCTCTCTTCCTTCCCTGGAACCAGAGGCCCTAAATTAGGGACGGGCGACTGCTTATAGCCCATTTGAGTTGCTCACGGTGGTCGTTAAACCTCCAATAAAAAAAAAAAAAAAAAAAAAAGAACGGGTAGGACTGCTAGGGGTTTATAAGCATATGTAAATATGCGAATTATTCAAACTTAAATTGTGTGTGTCGCCCCGGTGGCGCAGTAGTCAAAGGGATGGTTTATGACCTTTCGTCTAAGAAGGGTCCGTGTTCGAATCCTGGTGAGGCATGGATGTTGTACTTGTCTTACGGCACTGGCTCTCTTCCTTCCCTGGAACCAGAGGCCCTAAATTAGGGACGGGCGACTGCTTATAGCCCATTGAGTTGCTCACGGTGGTCGTTAAACCTCCAATAAAAAAAAAAAAAAAAAAAAAAAAAAGAACGGGTAGGACTGCTAGGGGTTTATAAGCATATGTAAATATGCGAATTATTCAAACTTAAATTGTGTGTGTCGCCCCGGTGGCGCAGTAGTCAAAGGGATGGTTTATGACCTTTCGTCTAAGAAGGGTCCGTGTTCGAATCCTGGTGAGGCATGGATGTTGTACTTGTCTTACGGCACTGGCTCTCTTCCTTCCCTGGAACCAGAGGCCCTAAATTAGGGACGGGCGACTGCTTATAGCCCATTTGAGTTGCTCACGGTGGTCGTTAAACCTCCAATAAAAAAAAAAAAAAAAAAAAAAGAACGGGTAGGACTGCTACGGGTTTATAAGCATATGTAAATATGCGAATTATTCAAACTTAAATTGTGTGTGTCGCCCCGGTGGCGCAGTAGTCAAAGGGATGGTTTATGACCTTTCGTCTAAGAAGGGTCCGTGTTCGAATCCTGGTGAGGCATGGATGTTGTACTTGTCTTACGGCACTGGCTCTCTTCCTTCCCTAGAACCAGAGGCCCTAAATTAGGGACGGGCGACTGCTTATAGCCCATTTGAGTTGCTCACGGTGGTCGTTAAACCTCCAATAAAAAAAAAAAAAAAAAAAAAAAAAAAGAACGGGTAGGACTGCTACGGGTTTATAAGCATATGTAAATATGCGAATTATTCAAACCTAAATTGTGTGTGTCGCCCCGGTGGCGCAGTAGTCAAAGGGATGGTTTATGACCTTTCGTCTAAGAAGGGTCCGTGTTCGAATCCTGGTGAGGCATGGATGTTGTACTTGTCTTACGGCACTGGCTCTCTTCCTTCCCTGGAACCAGTGACCCTAAATTAGGGACGGGCGACTGCTTATAGCCCATTTGAGTTGCTCACGGTGGTCGTTAAACCTCCAATATAAAAAAAAAAAAAAAAAAAAAAAGAACGGGTAGGACTGCTACGGGTTTATAAGCATATGCAAATATGCGAATTATTCAAACTTAAATTGTGTGTGTCGCCCCGGTGGCGCTGTAGTCAAAGGGATGGTTTATGACCTTTCGTCTAAGAAGGGTCCGTGTTCGAATCCTGGTGAGGCATGGATGTTGTACTTGTCTTACGGCACTGGCTCTCTTCCTTCCCTGGAACCAGTGACCCTAAATTAGGGACGGGCGACTGCTTATAACCCATTGAGTTGCTCACGGTGGTCGTTAAACCTCCAATATAAAAAAAAAAAAAAAAAAGAACGGGTAGGACTGCTAATGGTTTATAAGCATATGTAAATATGCGAATTATTCAAACTTAAATTGTGTGTGTCGCCCCGGTGGCGCAGTAGTCAAAGGGATGGTTTATGACCTTTCGTCTAAGAAGGGTCCGTGTTCGAATCCTGGTGAGGCATGGATGTTGTACTTGTCTTACGGCACTGGCTCTCTTCCTTCCCTGGAACCAGAGGCCCTAAATTAGGGACGGGCGACTGCTTATAGCCCATTGAGTTGCTCACGGTGGTCGTTAAACCTCCAATAAAAAAAAAAAAAAAAAAGAACGGGTAGGACTGCTAGGGGTTTATAAGCATATGTAAATATGCGAATTATTCAAACTTAAATTGTGTGTGTCGCCCCGGTGGCGCAATAGTCAAAGGGATGGTTAATGACCTTTCGTCCAAGAAGGGTCCGTGTTCGAATCCTGGTGAGGCATGGATGTTGTACTTGTCTTACGGCACTTACGGCACTGGCTCTCTTCCTTCCCTGGAACCAGAGGCCCTAAATTAGGGACGGGCGACTGCTTATAGCCCATTTGAGTTGCTCACGGTGGTCGTTAAACCTCCAATAAAAAAAAAAAAAAAAAAAAAAAAAAAAGAACGGGTAGGACTGCTACGGGTTTATAAGCATATGTAAATATGCGAATTATTCAAACTTAAATTGTGTGTGTCGCCCCGGTGGCGCAGTAGTCAAAGGGATGGTTTATGACCTTTCGTCTAAGAAGGGTCCGTGTTCGAATCCTGGTGAGGCATGGATGTTGTACTTGTCTTACGGCACTGGCTCTCTTCCTTCCCTGGAACCAGAGGCCCTAAATTAGGGACGGGCGACTGCTTATAGCCCATTTGAGTTGCTCACGGTGGTCATTAAACCTCCAATAAAAAAAAAAAAAAAAAAAAAAAAAAAAAAGAACGGGTAGGACTGCTAGGGGTTTATAAGCATATGTAAATATGCGAATTATTCAAACTTAAATTGTGTGTGTCGCCCCGGTGGCGCAATAGTCAAAGGGATGGTTAATGACCTTTCGTCCAAGAAGGGTCCGTGTTCGAATCCTGGTGAGGCATGGATGTTGTACTTGTCTTACGGCACTGGCTCTCTCCCTTCCCTGGAACCAGTGACTCTAAATTAGGGACGGGCGACTGCTTATAGCCCATTTGAGTTGCTCACGGTGGTCGTTAAACCTCCAATAAAAAAAAAAAAAAAAAGAACGGGTAGGACTGCTAGGGGTTTATAAGCATATGTAAATATGCGAATTATTCAAACTTAAATTGTGTGTGTCGCCCCGGTGGCGCAGTAGTCAAAGGGATGGTTTATGACCTTTCGTCTAAGAAGGGTCCGTGTTCGAATCCTGGTGAGGCATGGATGTTGTACTTGTCTTACGGCACTGGCTCTCTTCCTTCCCTGGAACCAGAGGCCCTAAATTAGGGACGGGCGACTGCTTATAGCCCATTGAGTTGCTCACGCTGGTCGTTAAACCTTTAATCCAAAAAACATTGTGTGTCACTAAAAAAACTTTGCCTGATGAGATAAAACTCATACCATATTTGACTTCGGCATTATTAAAGTCACATGCTATTTCTTGTGGAACAAAAGAGATGTTTCTTTTTGTAGACCAGTGTTATTTTACAGCCCATTTTAAAACACCCTACAGTAAGATTTCAGGATCAATTGATTGTGTAACTACGTTTGTGCTTATTGTTTCGGTAATGAAGGAGGAGCAGGAGATATTTTACTATTTTTTGCACCGAGAAGAAGCCAACTGGAATTGAAAATAAAAATGGAAGCTTTAGAAAAAATCAATAGAGTCCTTTAAGTAAACGTTTATCGTAAGAACCCACGTTTCTGCGATTTTTTCTTATCCGCAGTTGCCTCTGATCCTCAAGAAACTGCGAAGACCTACAAATACTTGCGATCGGAGTGTATTATCAGAATTTGTAATACCAAATGTCGCATTACAAACCGCATTACGGGAACGTAGTACGGCAACAATGGATGCGCCTTCATTTTTGAGCTACCAGTTGTAGCCTTCCAGCACACCTGCTAAGCTTTAGGCAAAATCTTTATTCCTCTACGGTTTACCAATTATTCAGATATTCGAAGAACTATTCTAAAAAACATTGCTTTCCGCGACCTGTTTTGCACTTCCAAAATCGACTGCAACTTAGTTTGTGCCTCGCGAAAAGCAACGGGAACGTGTTTAATTCACTAAGGCTTTCTTTACACAGTGAAACCTGTCTAACACGGCATCTAAGGGAATGGAAATATTTTCCGTTTTACGCAGGTTTTCATTTTGTACAGGTTCACACATGTGTGTCATCGAAATGTAAATGCTTGAATTTTTGTCATGCTAATAACAGATTATACATAATACAGGTTTACAAAATAAAATTAAGTTTTTGGCACACAAAAAGACTGTCATATCCTAATAGTACTTTGTTTGCTAAATTCAAATATGTTACTAGTTTTCTCTATCACGCAGTGACACACAGGTTAATAAAAAGAAAATCGGTATGTAAATATACATGTTTTTCAGATTTAATTAAATCTGAAAAACATGTATATTTACATACCGATTTTCTTTTTATTGGAGGTTTAACGACCACCGTGAGCAACTCAATGGGCTATAAGCAGTCGCCCGTCCCTAATTTAGGGTCACTGGTTCCAGGGAAGGGAGAGAGCCAGTGCCGTAAGACAAACACAACATCCATGCCTGGTCGGGATTCGAACCCGGACCCCGTTCGGACGAATGATCAGAGGCCATCGCTTAGACCACTGCGCCACCGGGGCGGCATTGCAGGTTTAACGACCACCGTGAGCAACTCAATGGGCTATAAGCAGTCGACCGTCCCTAATTTAGGGTCACTGGTTCCAGGGAAGGGAGAGAGCCAGTGCCGTAAGACAAACACAACACCCATGCCTCACCGGGATTCAAACCCGGAACCCTTACGGGCGAATGATCAGAGGCCAGCGCCTTAGACCACTGCGCCACCGGGGCGGCACATAACGATTAGACATTACCATTATAACCACCCCCAGCCTAGAGAAATGAGCTCGCCTGCAGACCGAACGGCGGCACAGGTGAAGTTCACAGAGCAGTATATATACAACCTGACAACCGGCTTTCGGTTATTAGAGCGTTCGGAGTTAAAATAGGAAAAGCTGCCGATTTATCGGAGTTTGATAAAGGACAAATTGTGATGACAAAGCGCCTAGGAACTGCGATCTCGGATGCGTCTTGTGGGTTGTTCACGTGCCACTGTAGTGAGTATGTATCAAAAGTGATGCACAAATAGCCGAACGAAGTTTGTGTCGTTATCAGCTCACTGATGCCAGAGGGGAGCGGAGACTGTCGCGCATTGTTCACAACGACCACAAGGCTACAGTGCGACAATTCACCTGCAGCTACAACAGTGGTGATAAGGCAATGTGTCACATCACACAGCTCACCGCAGCCTTCTGCTCATGGGCCTGCGTACCCAAAGGCGCAGCCGGGTCCCCAGGCTCACTGCACGTCATCACCAACAACGCATGAAATATGCCCAAGATCATCGAGATTGGACCATGGATGACTGGAAGAAAGTGGCCTGGTCTGACGAAAATATTTCTGGTGCATCACGTAGACGGCCGATCGCAGATACGTCGATTCCCAATGGAGGCTATGACACCTGGATGCACTGTTGGGCAGAAACAGGCCGGAAGCAGGCGGTGTTATGCTGTGTGCAATGCCTTCTTGGGACATTTTAGGCCCCATTATCCAAATAGCACAATCTCTGACAGCTGTCAGGTATCTGAACATCATTGCAGACCAAGTTCACCCATTCATGGCTACTGTGTTCCCTGCTGGTGATGGCCATTACCAACAGAATAATGCGCCATGCCACACTGCTAGAATCGTCAAGGAGTGGTTCGAGGAACATGCTGGTGACTTTCTGTTAATGCCCTGGCCTCCAAATTCACCTGACATGAATCCAACCGAACATTTGTCGTTCGACTTGGAAAAGTGGGTTCACGCTAATTCAGCCCCACTCTGAAATGTACGGGAACTGGAGGACCTGCTCTTGAAATTATGTAACCAGATATCCCAGGATTTCTGTGGCGTCCTCATGGAATAGATACCTAGCCGAGTGGCTACTGTTTTGCGGGCTAAAGGAGGTCGTACAGCTTATTGGGTAGGTGGTCATGTAACGTACCAGGAGATGTGATGTACCTGCCAGAAGGACGCACACGAGGGAGATGATGTAACGTACCAGGAGATGTGACGTACCTGCCAGAAGGACGCACACGAGGGAGATGATGTAACGTACCAGGAGATGTGACGTACCTGCCAGAAGGACGCACACGACATAAAGGCAGATAGGAATCAGAATAAAATGTCCGCGTAGCTCAATTGGTAGAGCAACTTATTCCGGAATGAGTGGACCCGGGTTCGAATCCTGGCGCGGATAAAATATGACCGAGAAATTTACTTCGTTATAGTCATAATGTAATGGCTCATCGGTCTAATGCTATTCATATTACCTGAAAAAGTGATAGCTGATGATTTTGTTCTGTATTTAGCATTCGGAACATCTCTTTTAAGAATCTAACAATAGTCAGAAAGCATGCTAGAACTCCTTTTTCTCTGTGGTACCTCTTCTCCATAGTCGAGACGTCTTGGTGAAATCGCCCGCCTTGTTCGTCTCTGACTGCACCGAGATTCTCAGGATAGAAATCCAAGTGGGGGTCCAAGAAATGAATTCTAACGAATATATTACACCCTATATCTTTGAATGAATGTGAGAGTTCACGCACAATGTCACGGTAGTTCTTTGCTTTAAAGTTTTTCCTAAACTTTTCCATAATAGGTTTGAACCACACTGTTTTCTCAACCTGGCCTAATACAGAGCCAGGTTGAGTCGAAAGTTTTGCAATATTTGCATAAACGCATGTGCTGCGGCGGGTATAGCACGTGTTTAAACTAGTTCAAGTCGAGTACTACAGTCAGTCGAACAGCATTGCATGTCGTCGTTCTGTCTGCAGTTGGGACGCCTAAAAGATGAACAGCCACAACTAGCTAATTACATAATTTTTGCTTTACGCGTTCGAACTCGGCGGCTGTAGGTAAGTTCTCTCTGTGAGGAACTAGCCTGATAGCAGATGGCAAACTTGATTATATCACTGTATGTTTGGATTTACTTGTTATTAATTTTATGTTTGTTAAACAAAAATGACAGTCTGATGAATGATCTTTAGGTTTTTATGATCTTTGGGTTCCCTCCAAACCATGGAACCTGCTATTGCCGCCCCGTTGGCGCAGTGCTCTAAGGCGCTGGCCTCTGATCATTCGTCCGTAAGGGGTCCGGGTTCGAATCCCGGTCAGGCATGGATGTTGTGTTTGTCTTACGGCACTGGCTCTCTCCCTTCCCTGGAACCAGTGACCCTACATTAGGGACGGGCGACTGCTTATAGCCCACTGAGTTGCTCACGGTGGTCGTTAAACCTCCAATCAAAAAAAAAAAAAAAAAAAAAAAAAAAGGAACCTGCTATTAAACTGCATCTTTTGGTTATTATGATCTTTGGGTTCCCACCAAACCATTAAAACTGCAAAGCACATACGCCGGGAACCCTTTCTTTACCCGTTTTGTCAGATGTTTCACACAGGTCAAACAGCAGACATGAGGGGCCCAGTTCTTTTCTTTGTGGCCGACTTTACAGCCAAAATACAGCTCATAACATTTTTTAAGGAGCCGAGTAAAATTTCGCCGTTGAGCTTTAAAAGTCGATTCCCAACACACGAACCTATCTGGATGATTTAAACACTTCCTAGGAAAAATGACACAATAACAACCACAATCTAATCACTAGACAAAAAAGAACTCAAACTCTCTCAGTGCTTACAGAGTGAATGTCAGCTTACTACTGGCATAGATTGCTCAGACTAATGACGTGTTTATGTCGCCTCACGCTGCATAACTCGCTTGTCGGCTGTCTGCCTACCACTCAGGCTCTCTTCCACTTGCCTGTATATACTGAAAAATACAGTATATACACTGCTGGACAATTGCTAAGGACGGATCATAAACGGCTATATAGCGCATAAAAAAGTAACTGTGGTTAGATGCCAAGTGAAATAAAATAATATCAGAATGCCAGGACATTACAAGAAAGACAACTTATTGTGCTTTGAAATCCAGAAGGCTTTGGAACGTGTTCAAGGTACAAACAGGGCATTTTGTGCAGAATACCTAAACGTGAAAAATGCAATTACCGTCCGCAGGCGTTCCGGCGTAAGATGCCAATACGGGATATAGCCACCATGGAGGGCGATGCAAGATTCCACATGTCGTGTCATGCTTTGCACAACGTTATCAAGCAGCTGTTGGGGTAATTTATCCCATTCCTCTGTCAGTGCACGGATGAGGGTGTCCTTGTTTATTGGAGGGCATTGGCAACCAGCAAGACTCCTCCCCAAAGCATCCCACACATTTTCAATGGGATTCAGATCTGGAGAACGTGCTGGCCATACGTGGCGTTGAATATCCTCGCTCTCAAGACACTCCTGGACAGCGACTGTTCGATGATATGTTGCGTTGTCGTCCATGAAAATGAATCTATCACCGACAGCACCACGGAACATGCGAACATGAGGTAGCAGAACATCATTAATGTATCGTTGGCCAGTCATAGTCCCAGTTGGAAGCACATAGAGGGATGTACGCTCATTGATCATGATGCCAGCCCATACCATGACACTACATGTCGGATATAGGTCACTTTCCTGTATGTTTGTTGGACAATATGCAGTACCACTTTCACGCCAGATCAGTTGTCGTCGACAATCAGACGATAAACTGTATCTACTTTCATCTGAGAAGAGGGCAGCAGACCAGTCGTTATCAGTCCAATTGCGATGTTGATGGCACCATTGCAAACGGGCGGTACGGTGACGTCTGGACAATGGGATGCACACAACAGGACGGCGGGCGTATAGTCCTTCTTCATGCAAACGTCTGGCGACAGTTTTTTGGGAGATCCGCTTGCCAGTAGCAGCCATAAACTGATTTGCTACCTCACTAGCTGTGCTGCGCCGGTGTCTTTTTGTTGATAGCACTATGTACCGATCTTCTGCAGTTGTCGTACTGCGAACACGACCTCCCCCATGACGTTTGCTACACTCTCCATTTGTTTGAAATGATTTCCAAAGCCTTGAAACAACACTGTGGCTGACGTCGAACTCCCTGGCAACATCTGTTATTGTTCGACCTTCTTCAATCTTGCCAATAATACGGCCACGCGTAAAATCATCTAGGTGATGTCGGGAAGACATACTGAAAATTGCAAGTTTGTCAATTGATTCTTTCCCTTTTAACTTTGCGTTTGAACAACAACGGTCAATACGCGTCAAATCCTTTGCATCTCTTATCAGCGCTATGACGTCACGAACAAGTTCGGCAATCCAAAATTTGCATACGCACAACACGTCTTACTGTATCCCGCACTTATGCTAATTTCCACATTTTCCTGCCTTCCATTTTATGGTTGCTATCGTTGCTATTGTCATCCGTCCTTAGCAATTGTCTGGCAGTGTATATACAGTATACACTGAGTGGCCGCTTTATTATGACCACCCCTTCAGTACTTCGTTGGGCCACCTTTTGAATTTAATACTGCATCGATTCTTCGTGGCATGGACTCCACGAGATGTTGATAGGTGGTTTGTGGAATCTGAGACCATGCTTAATGAATATCACTTTCCAGGAGTGTGAGATTGCAGGGTTGTAGATCCAGCTGTCTGATGGCTCGTTCAACTTTATCCCACAAATTCTCAATGGGGATTATGGGGTCCACCTAAGCAAAGTAAACTCACCGGCATATTTCCTGAAACCAATCTTGTACAATACGAGCACTATGGCAGGACGCATTAGCTTGTTGAAAGTAGCCATCGACATTGGGATAAACCATCCACATGACAGGATACACTTGGTCCGCAACGATGTTAAGATATGATGTGCCCGTCAGACGTTGATCAACACGAATTAAATTGCCCAAAGCCTGCCAGGAAAAAGTTCCCCAAACCATAACGTTGCATCCACCAGCTTGAAGGGTTGTAGCAATGCATTTGGGGTCCATGCTTTTGTGCTGTTTCCGCCAAATTCGACCTCGGCCACAGGCATGGTGCAACTGAAAACGTGATTCATCGGACCACAGAATTTGTTTCCAATTATTGACTGTCTAATCCTGATGGTCCTGTGCGAACTGGAGACGTTTTCGCTTGTTAACTGCAGACAGCAAAGGTGTTCGAACAGGCCTTCGGCTGCAATATCCCATCCGATGCAGTGTACAGCGAACAGTGCATGCAGATGATTTACGGGGATCCTTGATTAAGATGGTCTGTAATTTGCTGCACTGTTGACGTTCTGTTGTCTGTTACCAGTCTGGACACTTTCCGTTCCGCCCGAGCAGTCACTAGTCGATGACGGCCACACTTTGCACGTAGAGACCCAGTCTTTAAACACTTTAACAACAGCTGCTCTGGAACATTTCACGAATGCGGCAGTTTCGGTGATACTCGCTCCATGGCTCCGAGCTCCTAAAATCATCCCACGTTGAAAGTCCGTCAAATTGCATTGTTTACCCATCTCGTCACCCAGAAATAACTTCTACTACTGTCGCAAGCACTAAGCTTTCAATTTTTATACTAGCCTCGCCCTGTGGCGGCAACAGCGTGCAGCCATAGCTCATTTGCTTAAAACTGTCAGGTGGTCATAATAAAGTGGCCACTTAGTGTATATATACAGAGTTCAAAGGAAAGCCTTAAGGGAATAACTGCTAAAGAAAGTGTCCGAGTGGTACACAAATTAGGTCTATGTATAGGAAAGGGACTATGGCCGATCGAATGAAAGCGATTGGAGCGCCCCTAGTGGCAAAGGTAAGGAGTTAGGAAACCTAACTCGCGCGAACAACGCAAGATAGAAACAAAATTCCAATTACAAAGTTGTAGAGCATCGTCTAATTAGTAGGAAACGACATATAGTGCGCGCGAATTATGCACATGGACGGGTCAGAATGATGTTAATTCGAAATCGGTAAAGCGGGTGAAACAGACACAAAAATAATGACACGAGACGAAGCTGTGTAGGCTTATTTATAATACTGAAAAATGTTTACAGGAGATATGCGTACTTAAACGCACAACGCACATCTGCGCGAAGTTAATGTACAGCTGGTTCGAAGTGACCACCATCGGCTGCAATGCACATTCCAAGGCGTGTAAGAATAGCTTCTCGTACACTATCTAGCATGGCAGGTATCACTGTGTTACAGGCGCACACAATGCGGTGTCGTAAATCTTCCAGACTAGTAGGTTCTGTAGCATACACCTGTTCCTTCAAGTAACTCCACAAGAAGAATTCCAAAGGTGTTAAGTCCGGTGACCGCGGAGGCCATTCCCCCGTACCGCCATAACCAATTATCTGGTGTCTGAATATTTTGACTGCCATGTGAGGTGGTGCACCATCATGTTGGTACCACATGCGCAGCAGATCTCTGAGGGGAAGATCATCCAGAAAGTTAGATATGGAGCCCTGTAAGAGCTGAAGGTACCGCTGACCTGTTAATGTCCCATCATAGAAAATGTGTCCAACTAGTGTGTTTCGCCAAATACCGGACCAAACGTTAGTTGCCCATCGTCGTTGATGTTGAGCAGCTCGTCCCATAGATGGGTTCTCAGAGCCCAGTAACGGGTGTCATGCCGATTGACTATTCCGCCCCGTGTAAAACAGGACTCATCTGTCCGCAAGATATCGGCCAAGAAGTTTTTTTATTGGAGGGTTAACAACCACCGTGAGCAACTCAATGGGCTATAAGCAGTCGCCCGTACCTAGTTTAGGGTCACTGGTTCCAGGGAAGCGAGAGAACCAGTGCCGTAAGACAAACACAACATCCATGCCTGACGGGATTCGAACCCGGATCCCTTACGGAAGAATGATCAGTGGCCAGAGCCTTAGACCACTGCGCCACCGGGGCGCCCAAGAAGTTTGGATTAACCTCCAACGTGTTATGTGCAAAGTTGCAGAAATCGAAACGCCTTCCCTGGCCTGCATTCATCAAGCCTGGCACTAGCTGAACGTGGTACGGGTGAGCTCCATGCTTGTTCAGGATTTGCCAAACACGTTGTGCTGTTAATCCGCATGCTTCGGCTACTGCTGTGGTACTAATGTTGGGATTGGCAAGGACATATCTCAGGACAGCCTCAGGATGCACTGTAATGCCCGAACCCGTAGGTCTGCCGGAGGCACGTCCGTGATGTTGACCAGTCGGAAAACTCTCGGCATACCGCCTTGCAGCTTTGTGGGCATTGCAATGACATTCTCCATAAAACACGACCATTTCACAATACTCAGCGTTCGTGTAGCCCGCCATCAGTGTTTGCAACGTGTACCCCAAGTAGCACATGACGTTTAAAGGACGTCGCATTTAGGTTGCAAAAGTTGATATTTGGTCTTCCGTACAAAGACTACGTTTGATAAACGTTTGTTAAATGTTACATCGGTTACCGTTGCGATTTTGTCACATTCATTACGTTTGATAAACGTTGCATTTTCGTCATGTTAGCAAGGTCACAGCTAATCTTTGGCGTGACATTACATTCAGGCAAAAAAGAACTAAATTATACTGTTGATAAAACAGTAAGCTTGTGTATAATTGATAAAAATTATTGAATTCTTCCTTTTTTCTGCTTATACGACTAGAAGCTTTTATTCCATTGGTTTTAAAGCAGCTTCTCGTCTGCGGCTGCGTCGTTCTCTCAAAGAATATAAACGCTTCGCGTGGTTCTCTGACCTGCTGTGACGTCACTTGTACTACGGACGGTGAGTTATGGCATCCAGCGCTGCATGGATAAGAGTCTCTACCTAATCAATGGATTTTATCGTTCTTAAAAGGTAAGTTCTTTTCCTGTTTCAATTCATAGGCTTCGATTTCGAACACAATTCATGTATTCGTTTCGTAACTCGTGGAGATTCCCGTAACACGTGCAGACATTCATGTATTCGTTTCGTAACATGTGGAGGTAGGCTTAACACGTGAACACATTCATGTATTTTCTTAACAGGTATATACACTGCCGGACAATTATTGCTAAGGACGGATGACAATAGCAACGATAGCAACCATAAAATGGAAGGCAGGAAAATGTGGAAATTAGCACAAGTGCAGGATACAGTAAGACCTGTTGTGCGTATGCAAATTTTGGATTGCCGAACTTGTTCGTGACGTCATAGCGCTGATAAGAGATATAAAGGATTTGACGCGTATTGACCGTTGTTGTTCAAACGCAAAGTTGAAAGGGAAAGAATCAATTGACGAACTTGCAATTTTCAGTATGTCTTCCCGACATCACTTAGATGATTTTACGCGTGGCCGTATTATTGGCAAGATTGAAGAAGGGCGAAAAATAACAGATGTTGCCAGGGAGTTCGACGTCAGCCACAGTGTTGTTTCAAGGCTTTGGAAATCATTTCAAACAAATGGAGAGTGTAGCAAACGTCACGGGGGAGGTCGTGTTCGCAGTACGACACCTGCAGATGATCGGTACATAGTGCTATCAACAAAAAGACACCGGCGCAGCACAGCTAGTGAGGTAGCAAATCAGTTTATGGCTGCTACTAGCAAGCGGATCTCCCGAAAAACTGTCGCCAGACGTTTGCATGAAGGAGGACTATACGCCCGCCGTCCTGTTGTGTGCATCCCATTGTCCAGACGTCACCGTACCGCCCGTTTGCAATGCTGCCATCAACATCGCAATTGGACTGGTAACGACTGGTCTGCTGTCCTCTTCTCAGATGAGAGTAGATACAGTCTATCGTCTGATTGTCGACGCCAACTGATCTGGCGTGATAGTGGTACTGCATATTGTCCAGCAAACATACAGGAAAGGGACCGATATCCGACATGTAGTGTCATGGTATGGGCTGGCATTATAATTAATGGCCGTACGTCCCTCTATGTGCTACCAACTGGGACTATGACTGGCCAACGTTACATTAATGATGTTCTGCTACCTCATGTTCGCATGTTCCGTGGTGCTGTCGGTGATAGATTCATTTTCATGGACGACAACGCAACATGTCATCGAACAGTCGCTGTCCAGGAGTGTCTTGAGAGCTAGGATATTCAACGCCTCGTATGGCCAGCACGTTCTCCAGATCTGAATTCCATTGAAAATGTGTGGGATGCTTTGGAGAGGAGTCTTGCTGGTCGCCAATGCCCTCCAATAAACAAGGACACCCTCATCCGTGCACTGGCAGAGGAATGGGATAAATTACCCCAACAGCTGCTTGATAATATTGTGCAAAGCATGACACGACGTGTGGAATCTTGCATCGCCCTCCATGGTGGCCATATCCCGTATTGACATCTTACGCCGGAACGCCTGCGGACGGTAATTGCATTTTTTTCACGTTTACGTATTCTGCACAAAATGCCGTGTTTGTACCTTGAACACGTTCCAAAGCCTTCTGGATTTCAGAGCACAATAAATTTTTTTTCTTGTAATGTCCTGGCATTCTGACATTATTTTATTTCACTTGGCATCCAACCACACTTACTTTTTTATGCGCTATTTAGCCGTTTATGATCCGTCCTTAGCAATTGTCCAGCAGTGTATATCATCGACTGCATTTTAAACTAGAAGTAGTAACGAATTTGTTAGATTTTTGGATCTAAACGCAGCTGCTTTGTTTTTAATTTTGTATTTTCGTGAAAGAGTACCAAAAATATATTTCAAGGAAACGAAATTTTAGACCTTTTCATTTTTATGAGCTACTGAATATTTGGTTAGATTTTTAAATAACAAATGCAGCTAGTTGTAAAAGAAATTCTAATTCTTCAAATGTTTAGAGAGCGGTTTTGAATTTATACTTAATTACTCAAATGTGCTTCCATGTGCCTCTGTGTAGCAAACATTGTTACAAACGCAGCTTATTGGTATGTTAGTTATAAAGGATATTCTATATTGCTGTTATCATATATTAGATCAGCATTTCTTAGGGCTCATTCAGCCAGTTTTTTTGCAAGAAATATATTGTGTGTAGAGTAACAAACGGAATAAGCTGTTGGAGAGATACTTATTAAATCCAGAAAGCTTCAAAGTTGAAAAAAATTCAAAACCCACCCTGTACAGAGTCCTGTGGCCAAGAAGTAAATTGTCAGTCACAATTCAAAGTCTACATAAGGCACGCAAAAATTTACCTTTTTTTTTTTTTTTTTTAAAATGCACATTTTTTACCAGATGTGAATTAAGCTTACTGAAATCATAATGTATCTGTATCCAAATGGAATATATACAAATATCCAATGCAACATTTTGTTAGACTGTGGGAGTACACACTTACATCCAAATGTGCCCATCTCCCCTTCCACATATCAGAGTTGTGCCTATCAAATAATGAAGCAGAGGAATGTTATTGAACCTGTCACAGGCAAGGTGGCCAGTTGCTTTGCTTTTCCAGTTACAGTTTACTAAATTTTTGTTCAAATTTCAGGAATGCAGGGGTGGGAGAATTTGGAAGCAGAGTTGTATAAAAATAAAATGTATCTGTGAACACAACCATTGAAACAAAACTTGCTGCAAACCCGCATATCACGATGACAATATAATAAGATAAGTTAAAGAAACAATAAAAAATGATTATTAGGACATTACAAATTCCGATGGCGGCAAAATACAATTGAATATGTGTGCGAAATTGACCTTTATGGCAAAATATTGGATTATGAACCTCATAAAAACAAGAGAATTAAAAGAAACATTTTATACCCAGAAAACAGTTCCATTAAGGAACCTTTAAAAATTATAAATAGTATTTTCAACAGCTTAGTTCAAAAATTACTGTCAACTTACAAAATACTTAAGGGAAAAGATTTTAATTTAATAACTAGCTGCTGCAAGAGGAACCTGGCAATAAAATTTTAATTCCTTCTGTGTAAAGGAAACTTTTGATACAGTTCCTATGTATTGAGAAACAGGCCTTGATAAAATCTAGAGGCCGCAAACGTCTGTAAAAACAAAAGAACTGAGGAGATCTGAAAATTACTTGAACATTTACTTCATGTTAAAATAGAATTAAGTATATTAATCTGAGTAAAGCCTTGAGTAAGTGTTTTAATTTCTGTAAATAACATTTTGATTTTTTTAATCTACAAGCAAGAAAGTATTGGCAAAATCTGCTAATAATTTGAAAACTATCGGCGTGCGCACATACTTTTACATTCTACTACTTTGGTTGGAAGTATAGTTTTATGAGGATTTTTTTTTTCTAATTTGAATTAATTTTCTCTCAACAATATTATTTTTGAACACATATCATTGCCCCTTTGTTTCTGTAATGCTTCAAAACCATCTCGATAGCTGTTTACTTTTGGTGCTACTGGTTTTGAATTTAATGTTCACTTTGAATTTTGTAGCTGTTTGTTCCAAATGGCAAGAGTAATAGACCAATTTTTGTATTTGCTAGTTGAGTCTATATCTTCAGATTTCTCTGAATGAATAATCTGTTCTAAGCAATTAAATTAGAGAGCCTCAAACCACAAGCCTTTCTCTGAATTATGGATCTCTTCTATTATCAGATTGTTAAGGGCAACAGATTAAAGGCTGGATCACATAGCTACGCTGTGTAGAAAAGCCGTACAAACTGTCACAGTTTGATTGTACACATATTTTTTTCAGCAATGTATGTATGTATATATATATATATATATACTGGTCACAAAAAGTTAGGGATATTGCATGAAGTGAAGCCACGTACCATAAACGCCAGAGTGTGTTTACAAAAACAATTTAATGGGCAATTTCTGCACACAACAAGTAGTACCACAATATAGACAAAAGTGTATATTCAGAGAATGTCCATACCTCTGGATTTCAGTATCCAGTAATACTACTTATGTGTCGAAAAACGTCTTGACACCTACGAAGCATACTTGCAGTGACATTATTGATGAGTGTTTGGTGCAGTTAGTCCCATATTAGTCAACACATTACAGAGGTCTGCCAGTATACTAGGGTATGGAATGCGGTTATCTAAACGTTGCTGTATAGATTCCCAAATTTTCTTAATAGTACACTGCTGACAATTGCTAAGGACGGATCATAAACGGCTATATAGCGCATAAAAAAGTAAGTGTGGTTGGATGCCAAATGAAATAAAATAATGTCAGAATGCCAGGACATTACAAGAAAGACAATTTATTGTGCTCTGAAATCCAGAAGGCTTTGGAACGTGTTCAAGGGACAAACAGGCCATTTTGTGCAGAGTACGTAAACGTGAAAATAATGCAATTACCGTCCGCAGGCGTTCCGGCGTAAGATGCCAATACGGAATATAGCCACCATGGAGGGCGATGCAAGATTCCACACGTCGTGTCATGCTTTGCACAATATTATCAAGCAGCTGTTGGGGCAATTTATCCCATTCCTCTTTCAGTGCACGGATGAGGGTGTCCTTGTTTATTGGAGGGCATTGGCGACCAGCAAGACTCCTCCCCAAAGCATCCCACACATTTTCAATGGGATTCAGATCTGGAGAACGTGCTGGCCATACGAGGCGTTGAATATCCTCGCTCTCAAGACACTCCTGTACAGCGAGTGTTCGATGACATGTTGCGTTGTCGTCCATGAAAATGAATCTATCACCGACAGCACCACGGAACAAGAGAACATGAGGTAGCAGAACATCATTAATGTATCGTTGGCCAGTCTTAGTCCCAGTTGGAAACACATAGAGGGACGTACGGCCATTGATCATGATGCCAGCCCATACCATGACACTACATGTCGGATATCGGTCCGTTTCCTGTATGTTTGCTGGACAATATATCACGCCAGATCAGTTGTCGTCGACAATCAGACGATAGACTGTATCTACTCTCATCTGAGAAGAGGACAGCAGACCAGTCGTTATCAGTCCAATTGCGATGTTGATGGCACCATTGCAAACGGGCGGTACGGTGACGTCTGGGCAATGGGAGGACGGTGGGCGTATAGTCCTCCTTCATGCAAACGTCCGGCGACAGTTTTTCGGGAGATCCGCTTGCCAGTAGCAGCCATAAACTGATTTGCTACCTCACTAGCTGTGCTGCGCCGGTGTCTTTTTGTTGATAACCCTATGTACCGATTTTCTGCAGGTGTCGTACTGCGAACACGACCTCCCCCGTGACGTTTGCTACACTCTCCGTTTGTTTGAAATGATTTCCAAAGCCTTGAAACAACACTGTGGCTGACGTCGAACTCCCTGGCAACATCTGTTAATTTTCGCCCTTCTTCAATCTTGCCAATAATACGGCCACGCGTAAAATCATCTAGGTGATGTCGGGAAGACATACTGAAAATTGCAATTTCGTCAATTGATTCTTTCCCTTTCAAATTTGCGTTTGAACAACAACGGTCAATACGCCTCAAATCCTTTATATCTCTTATCAGCGCTATGACGTCACGAACAAGTTCGGCAATCCAAAATTTGCATACGCACAACACGTCTTACTGTATCACGCACTTAAGCTAATTTCCACATTTTCCTGCCTTCCATTTTATGGTTGCTATCGTTGCTATTGTCATTCGTCCTTAGCAATTGTCCGGCAGTGTATTAAGGTCAGACCTGAGGTAGCTGTAAAGATTCGAACTTGTGGTTTTCCAGCCAGGGCCGGTCCAAGGGGTAGGCCAGGTGGTAATGTGTAGACTAGCGTCCTAAATTATTTCGTTGAAAAAATTTTAGTACCTGGAAAAAGTGCGATGTACAGATTTTAGTGTATGGAAATTAATGTCAAATGGTGCGGAAATTGCATATTTTAAATGTGTTTTAAAGATATATTTTTTTCGTAATATTGACCTGTGAGTCTGACGCTGTGAAGAGAAGCTGCGGTAGGCCTAATGTATTGCTCCGGCAAAGAATTTGAAGCTTTGGTCCTTTAAAAGGAAGGTTTGTTGCTGTGCCAAAATGATGGGCGGAAGAGTACAAGAAAAAGAGGTTACGTTGTTGGCAGGAGAACAATAAATGTAGTGATACGCTACAGAAAATAGGTCCACAGCATCCACCCTTTATTTTGTTGTATACTGTATGTTGTTGGCAGGAAAAACCGGAAAAAACCTCTTCGATTTGCAAAAGATACGTATGAGTAAGATAGGAACTGACCTGCGAACAAGCTATAAACAGGAGAGCCGAAAGTGCAGTGACACAGCAAATCAGCTATGAATGGAAGCGGTTCAAACCAGAACCCAAAGTTATAGTTCCCCAGTTTCCTGTACAACATAGAAAAGCATGTTAGTACTTTCTATTTTGAATCAAGGAATCGTATGCGAAAGAACGAAAAATTTCTCAACATCGCTTTAAAAACAATGACAAAACATGAACGAACTATATTGTGTAGCGTATGAGTATAACACGGCTCGCTCTCGTGGCAACAAAATACGCACTTGGACTTGTAGTCGTCGTGAATTAAACGCTGCAGCGAATCTTCCTTCCAATGAAGCAAAGCTTCACATCGTCGCCGTAGCGATGCGCACAGTCGCACAATATAGACGTACACGCGTACGCCATACGTGGATAGTTTGCAAATTATTAGCAGATTTTGCAGATAGTTTTTGCTTGTAGATTAAAAAAATAAAAATGTTATTACAGCAATTAAAACACTTAAGGCTTTACTAAGATTAATACATTTAATTCTATCTTAACATGAGAATGTTCAACTATTTTTCACATCTTCCGATATAGAGTTATTTTGTTTTTGCAGACGTTTCTGGCCTCTTGATTTTATCAAGGCCTGTTCTCAATATATAGGGACTGTAACAAAAGTTTCGTTTACACAGAATGATTTTTTAATTTTATTGCCAGGTTACTCTTGCAGTTGCCAGTTATTAAAAAAAAATATTTTCCTTATATATTTTATAAGTACTATTTTTGAATTAAGTTGCTAAAGATTCTATATATAATTTTTGAAGGTTCATTAACGGAAATGCTTTTCTTGATATAAAAATTAGTCTCTTGTTTTTATGAGGTTCATAGTCCAAAAATTTTTAAGTTTTGGCCTTAAGGTCTATTTTACACACATTTTTGCGGATTCAGTCGTAATGTCCTTTTGCCCTCTCTGGAATCTGTAATGTTCTAATAATTATTTACTGTTATATTCATTTTTCTTTAAATTATCTCGTTCCATTGTTATCGTGATTTGCGGGTTTGCAGCAAGTTTTCTGTTTCAATGGTTGTGTACGCAGTCACATTTTGATTTTATGCACCTCTGGCGATGCGTTAGGCCTACCGCAGCGTCTCTTTACAGCATCACACTCACAGTTCAATATTACGATAGAAAATCTTTAAAACACATTTAAAATATGAAATTTCTGCACCATTTGCCATTAATTTCCGTACTCTAAAATCTTTACGTCACACTTTTTCTAGGTACCGACATTTTTCCAACGAAATAATTTAGGAAGCTAATATACATATTTACCGGCCAGGTAGGCAGCCACCAAATGGAAGGGATGCCAAATTAGCCCGTGGATTTATAAATTTTCTTACATAGTAAAATTATCCGCTAACTTTTTTTTCTTTTATGAGCTAGTCTGTATTTGCCACAAAAATGAAAGCTGAATACTCCTTTGTTGTTTCTCTGGCACATGCAGAGTTCCTATATATATACCTCCAACAACAAGAAGAAGCATTTTCAATTCTTGTGTGTTTTTTTTTCTGAGAATTCTTCTCTGCTGCTTTTACGCATTTGGGTTTTCAGGGGAAAAAAATTTTACATTTTTTTTTTGTTCGTTCCTGATGTTTGTTGACATTTTTATATACACTGAGTGGCCACTTTATTATGACTACCTGACAGTTTTAAGCAAATGAACTATGGCTGCACGCTGTTGCCGCCAGAGGGTGAGGCTAGTACAAAAGGGAAAGCTTAGTGCTTGCGACAGTAGTAGAAGTGATTTTTGGGTGACGAGATGGGTAAAAAATGCAATTTGACGGACTTTTAACGTGGGATGATTGTAAGAGATCGGAGCCATGGAGCGAGTATCACTGAAACCGCGGCATTCATGAAATGTTCCAGAGCCACTGTTGTTAAAGTGTTTAAAGACTGGACTGTCAGCCAAAAAACTGGGTCTCTACGTGCAACGTGTGGTCGTCATCGACTAGTGACTGCTCGGGCGGAACGGAGAGTGTCCAGACTGGTAATAGGCAACAGTGCAGCAATTACAGACCATGTTAATCAAGGATCCCTCAAATGATATGTGCACGCTCTGTTCGCCGTACATTGCACGGATGGGATATGGCAGAAGGAGGCCTGTTCGAACACCTTTGCTGTCTGCAGTTACCAAGAGAAAACGTTTCCAGTTCGCACAGGAGCATAAGGACTGGACAGTCGATAATTGGAAAAAAATTATGTGGTCCGATGAATTACGTTTTCAGTTGCACCATGCCGATGGCCGAGTGAGAATTTGGCGGAAACAGCACGAAAGCATGGACCCCAAATGCATTGCTACAACCCTTCAAGCTAGTGGAGGCAACGTTATGGTTTGGGGGATGTTTTTCTGGCATGATTTGAGCCCTTTAATTCGTGTTGATCAACGTCTGACTGGCACATCATATCTAAACATTGTTGCAGACCAAGTACATCCTGTCATGTGGATGGTTTATCCCAATGGCGATGGGTACTTTCAACAAGATAATGCGTCTTGCCATAGTGCTCGTTTTGTACAGGATTGGTTTCAGGAACATGCCGGCGAGTTTACTTTGCTTAGCTTCCCCCACAATCTCCAGATCTCAACCCCATTGAGAATTTGTGGGATGAAGTTGAACGAGCCATCAAACAGCTGCATCCGCAACCCTGCAATTTCACACTCCTGGAAAGTGCTATTCATCAAGCATGGTTTTAGATTCCACAAACCACCTATCATCATCTCGTGGAGTCCATGCCACGAAGGATCTACATCGACGCAGTATTAAAGGCAAAAGGTGGCCCAACGAAGTACTGAGGGGGTGGTCATAATAAAGTGGCTACTCAGTGTATAAAAATAAGGCTTGAGTGACAAGCCTTATTGTTATGTACATCTTGGAAATAAATCCCAAATTCCCACAGCCTAGGGTAAAGCGGAAAAAAACACTTTTTACTATGAAAACTGCAACAAAGCTCCTACAGATTGCGAACCATATATAAATCAATGGTTTTCTATCCACTCATTGATAGTGCATTGTTTGCCATTCAGGAAAGATTTACTCAGTTGCAAAAACTTTCCAACGCTTCGGGTTTCCTTTATAATTTGAAGAAATTGCCTGACAGGGGATTCTTTAAAAGAAAAGTGTATTCAGTTAGGAAAATTCCTTAAGGATGCTGACAGTGAAGAAAAAGATATCGATGGGGAGCAACTGTTTGAAGAGCTGAGGCATTTGCAAGCACTTATGAGCAAATGCAGCTCAGCTACTGCAATAGAAGCTCTAAACTTCATATTCCAGTATGATGTGGTTCGTTGTTATCCCAACAGTAGGATTTGCTTTCGAATATTGCAATTCCTGTCTGTAGAAAGCGGGAAAAGAAGTTTTAATAAATTAAAGCTGATAAAGACTTATTTGAGATCTACAACGATGCAGGAACAGCTATCAGCTTTATCCATCATTTCTATTGAAAACGATATTGCACAAAAAAAAAAAAATTCTGAAGCAAAGAAGAGGTTTTTGTAAAGTAAAGCAAGACATGAACGTTTCATGTAAGTAACACAAACAACTATGTACGATTCCGTCATTTTGTGAGTAAAATTATCATTATTATATTGGACTATTTATCTGTAGCATTGTAGCATTAGTGACAAATCTACTGAGCATGCTAAGTTGAGATTAGAGCTATTTGCTGTGTTTGGGTCCATACTGCAAAAAAAAAAAAAAAAAAAAAAAAAAGATCAAAGGAAGGGGGGGTCAAAGGAGTCTTTCTGGCTGTCGGGGAAAAAAACAGAAAAGTTGAATGCCATGATGACAGCACTTTCAATAGGTTTCATCAGTGGTTTAGCTTTTTTTCTCTTCCTTTTTTTTTTAATTTTTATTCCAGTTAATTGTAACTGCAGCTTGTGCTCATTTTGGCTTTTCACTCTACTAGTAACTTGTTTTTCAGTGTTTACTTCCTTTTTTGTTTCTTCTTGCTTGATTCTTAATATCATCATCATCATTGTCAACCATTATCAATCCACTGCTGGACGAAGGTCTCCCCAAGTTTCCTCCACAACGGTCTGTCTTGTGCCAGTATCCTCCATGTCACTCCCGCATATTTACGAATTTCATCCACCCATCTCCCATGTGGTCTTTTTCTGGGTCTTTTCCTGTCCCTTGGAATCCAATCTAAAATTTCGGCTGTCCATCTATGGTCTGTCCTTCTGGCAGTATGTCCAGCCCATTGCCATTTCAGGGATTTAACTCTGATCATGATGTCTTCCACTCTCGTCATTTTTCGGATCCACGAGTTCCTCTTCTTATCTCTCCTGGTTATACCAAGCATGCACCTCTCCATGCTACTTTGAGTTGTCTGCAGCCTTTGTATGTCTCTTTTAGTTAAGGTCCACGTCTCTGCACCATACGTAAGCACTGGAAGGATGCATTGATCAAACACTTTTCTTTTAAGACATAATGGCATAGGGAGCGTCCGTTGTAGGTAGCCAAGGTCAGCATCAAATGGCAGCCTAGTCCGGTCCTCCGGGGATTCTTAGCACCCTCTGCCTTCATGTCGCACTGGCCGCTGCCTTGGCCAGGTACATTCCAGCTGCCGGAGACTGAGGGCCAAGATTTAAGTTGTAGAGTCATTTTGGAGGTGTTTGGCCATAACTCACCACGCTGGCCAAGCGGGTTGGTGAGTGTGGGATAGCATTTCCTCTGATCCCGATGGTATAGTTATCCCGCTATTTGCGGTCGTCAGAGCCCCTTTAGTGGGAACAGGATGCACCACGAGAAGGCGGGGTTGACATTTGTCAAGGAGAGGCTGTGATGTTACGCATCACCTGACCTTACATCCCGATTCTTAATATATATAAAGATAAATTAAAATTTGGGGGTATATCAAAATATAATTTTATGAGCATAATTTTAAAAAGTTTCCAGCACTAATTAGGGCATACTTTTGAGTGTGATTTACATTAAGAAATAATAGGGCATTCAAAACAGTTGAATTATATAAAGAAATTGCATAAATGATTTTTTTTTAATTTTACTCAGGTTTGGTTATTCATGGCTCTAGTTAGGAAAGTTAGGGATGTTATGCAAAACACAAGTGAGTGTAAATTAAGTACAACCTTTTGTAGCTTTAAACCTTGAGCTTATATCCCTCAGATCAGTATTTCCCCTCCTCCCAGTAGATCTCTCTGTAGAGTACAACTGGATCACCCTGTGAAAGTAAACCAACTTGGTGACTTCACCAAGTTGGTAAATATAATATTAGTGGAATTAAAGGATTAAACCATGTGTGAAATTATAGAATAAATAAGCAACATTTATTCACAATTCAATAATTTATTTTAAGATCTATAGTTTTGTTGAGCCTTTAGCTCGGCTTCATCAGGACAAAAGGAGCATAAACATTCAGATGTGACATCATCAGGTAGTTGATGATCATGGATTTTGGTGAATTGTCTCCATGCAATTGAAAGAAATCGAGTAGGTGTCATGATGTTGGCAAGTCATAAAGAAAAGTCATGGAAACAAATCGGTGTTTTCTACCCAAGTATATCGGCAGTACATCTATGCGTTACTGATGATTCCCCGCAGAAAAAGGTAGATTTGTGCCGCCGCAGTGGTCTAAGCACTGGCTTATGACTGTTCGGTTCTTCCAAGTGGGTTGGGTTCGAATCCCGGTGAGGCATGGATGTTGTGTTTGTCTTACGGCACTGGGTCTCTTCCTTCCCTGGAACCAGTGACCCTAAATTAGGGACAGGCGACTGCTTATAGCCCATTGAGTTGCTCACCATGGTCAGTAAACACACACACACACACACACAAAAAAAAGCTTGATTTTTTTTTAAAGAAATTGTAGCACACACAGGATATAGATTGTCCTTTTGTTGTAGACAAAGCTGTACAGAAATTTAGGAACTTTCAAATGTTTAAATTTCAAAGTTATTTTGAAATCTACAAACAAGGCAAATTTTTATGGATCAAAAGACTACGTTGAAGACATAAATTCCTGGGAAATTTATCAGATCGCTTGTGAATGTGGACTTTCATGTATAGGACAGATCCATAGGGCTTTTAAGTTTTCATGTGAAGAACACATGACTTACGTATGGAACTGATGAAGTCGTTTATAGCCCAACATTCACATGAAAATAACCAATTTTTTTAATGCTACGCTTATTGATAAACATGATTTGACTATCAAGCTTAATATATTTGAAGCTTTCCACATCTAGTGCAACTGCTCATGGCTTGTCAACGACATGACATCTACTAGATTTCTTTCAAACACGTGGAAACAACTTGCCAAAAGCAGTGACTGTCAGAATGCTGATGATGTCACGATGATTTGAACGTTTGCACTCCATTTGTCCTAATGAAGCCAAGCCAAATGCTCAATGAAACTACAGTAGATTTAAAATCTTAAAATAAAATATTTAATTGTGAATAAACATTGCTTATTTATTCTATCTCAACAGCACAAGTATTGTAGTCATAAAATATATTTGGGAATTACTTGGAGCAAAAACATACCATACAAGAGCATTAACCAGAAAAGAAATCATGTGTTTCTTTGGAAAAAAATAATAATAACCGTTTGCAGTGGGTGTTTTTTTTAAGTAACCCCCCCCCACACACACACACGCACTTGTTTATTGGGGGGGTAAAAACCCTGCTTGATCTGCAGCATTTACATTCGGTAGAAATTTTGTGTGTAGCTGGCTTGCAAAACTCCTAAAGCAGCAACTGCATCAATCTGCCGTGCAACTGCATCAATCTGCCGTACACCTGCATGTAACATGTCAACAGCCCTATTTTTGATGTCAATACTTAAACGTCGTCTGGGCATCTTTCAAGTTAATCCTACTCTGAAGAAAATGCATTCAGCAAACTTGTAGTCCAAGCAGTGAGACGACCTGTTTTCCACTTCTCGGAAGCTACTTTTATCGGAGCTTGCACACACACACACACACACACACACCACATGATGTGTCATCATGATGCTAATTTATGCTGATAACCTATCTCCTGTAGTCACTAAATATGCATATCACCATGTTTCCCCTTTGAAACAATAATATCCCAAACTTTTTGTGAGTACTGTATCATCATCATCATCATTGTCAACCATTATCAATCCACTGCTGGACGAAGGTCTCCCCAAGTTTCCTCCACAACGGTCTGTCTTGTGCCAGTCTCCTCCATGTCACCCCTGCATACTTTCGAATTTCATCCACCCATCTCCCATGTGGTCTTCTTCTGGGTCTTTTCCTGTCCCTTGGAATCCAATCTAAAATTTCGGCTGTCCATCGATGATCTGTCCTTCTGGCAGTATGTCCAGCCCATTGCCATTTCAGGGATTTAACTCTGATCATGATGTCTTCCACTCTTGTCATTTTTCGGATCCACGAGTTCCTCTTCTTATCTCTCCTGGTTACACCAAGCATGCACCTCTCCATGCTACTTTGAGTTGTCTGCAGCCTTTGTATGTCTCTTTTAGTTAAGGTCCACGTCTCTGCACCATACGTAAGCACTGGAAGGATGCATTGATCAAACACTTTCCTTTTAAGTCATAATGGCATATTGCTCTTGAAAATTAGGCTGTTTCTTCCAAAAGCTCTCCAGGCAAGTTTTGTACGCCGATTAATTTCTTCATCAATGTGACCCTCACTTGATATCTGCTGTCCAAGATAAACGTACGTGTCTGTTATCTCCAGCTTTTCTCCATCAATCGATAAATCTTCATTTCTTGTAAAAGCATTGAACATCACTTTTGTCTTCTGAAAGTTCCTTTTTAATCCCACTTCTTTACTCTTGTCAGCAAGTTCCTGGATCATACTCTGCAGCTCTGATGGGGTAGTTGCAAAAATGACTACGTCATCAGCAAAACGAAGGCGGGTTAGATAATCTCCATTAATCTTTATCCCCTTGTTTTCCCAGCTCAGCGACTGAAAAACACCCTCCAACGTGGCATTAAAGAGCTTCGGAGATATGGTGTCACCTTGTCTTACTCCCTTTCCAATTTTTACGTGTGTTGTATTTTCAAACAGCCTAATCTTTGCACTTGCATTTTCATAGATGTTATTAATAATATTAATGTATGCATCTTCAATACCGCAGGTTTTCAGAGCCATTGTAACTGCTGATGGTTTCACCGAATCAAAGGCTTTTTCATAATCGATAAAAGCCATGCACAATGGAAGTTCATATTCCCTCGCTCTTTCAATTAGTTCTCTCAGCACGTGGATATGATCTATTGTGCTGTAGCCACTCCTGAATCCAGCTTGTTCTCTCGGTTGAGCCATGTCCAGTGTTACCTTCAAGCGGTGTGAAAGAACTTTAGTGAAGATTTTATAAACTACTGATAGGAGGCTGATAGGTCTGTAGTTTCCGAGATCCTCAATGTCCCCTTTCTTATGTAGCAGGATCATTGTCGCGGTGTTCCAATCCTCAGGAATCTTTCCTTCATTAAGGAATCGAGTGAAAATTTGGGCGAGTACTGTTTCGATTTCTCCACTTGCTTCTTGTATGATGTCTACAGTAATTCCATCTTCTCCTGGAGCTTTTCCCCGCTTCATGTTCTTGATTGCATGTGCAACTTCTGCTGGAAGGACTGGAGGAACTCTGGTACTGGTATCTTTCATGATGTCTGGAGTGCATGTATCATCCCTTTCATATAATTTGGAGTAGAAATCTTTCACTCTTGTCAAAATTTCGCCTGTATTTCTTGTTACAGAACCATCTTCTTTTCTCAGTGCCATAATCTGTTTTCTTCCCTTACTGAGATGTCCCTTTGCTATCTTTAGGCTTTGGTTGTTTTCAATTGCTTTCCTCACTAGTTCACAGTTGAATTTTCTTACGTCTTCAGTGATACTTTTTCTTACTGTCTTGCATAGCTCTATATATTCCACTTTGGAAGTCACATCTTCTTTAGTTGTCCTCATCACTCTTCTTTTTTGCATCAACATTTTGGTTTTTCCTGATAATTTGTTCACATGCAATTTGTTCTTAGACCCAGCTAATTTTGTTGCTGTTTCCATAAGAGCTTTGGTTACTTTTCTGTTAACTTCAGAGATGTCCACTTCTTCTGATGTTAGGCCTTCTAAAGCAGAGAACCTGTTCTTCAGTTCCAACTTGAAGGTATTATGGTGTTTTTTAAGGTTGGTTATGTCAACAGATTTTGTTTGTATTATGAGCTTGCCACGTTCAAGTTTAGTGTTGAGGTGCATCTTACATCTCACCAATCTATGGTCACTACCTGTGTTGAACTTGTTTAGCACACTGCAGTCTTCTATGACGAATTTTTTGTTACACATAATAAAATCAATTTCACTTGTCGTCCCATTTGGATGTCTCCATGTCCATTTCCTGTGTGGCTTTTTCTTGAAGAAGGAGTTCAAGATGAAAAACCCTTCTGCCTCTGCAAACTCACCGAGAGTATTTCCACGCTGGTTTCTGTTGCCGTGACCGAATTTACCTACTGAAGTTTCATTCTGTTGCCGTTGCCCTATTTTTGCATTGAAATCTCCCATAATTATTTTCAAGTGCTGCTTACCTTTATTATTTAGATGACGAATTTCCTCATAAAATTCTTCAATTTCTTCTTCAGGATGACTTGCGGTGGGTGCATAAGTTTGAATAATCTGAGCCTGGTATCTTTTCGAGAGTTGGATAACAAGTCGTGCAGCTCTGTCAGAGGAACTTTCAACTTCTACAACTTTATCCTTCAGTTTCTTGTTTATTATAAATCCAACACCACTAGTTCTGCCAGTATCTGTCCCACGATAGTAGAAGAGATGTCCACTTTTCAGTTCGATGAGATCTTCTCCTTTTCTCCTTACCTCACTTAGCCCCACGATGTCCCACTTGATCCTTTGTAGTTCCTCTTCCAATTCAAGAAGCCTTGAATCAGAAGATAGGGAGCGTCCATTGTACGTAGCCAAGGTCAGCATCAGATGGCAGCCTAGTCCGGTCCTCCGGGGATTCTTAGCACCCTCTGCCTTCATGTCGCACTGGCCGCTGCCTTGGCCAGGTACATTCCAGCTGCCGGAGACTGAGGGCCAAGATTTAAGTTGTGGAATCATTTTGAAGGTGTTTGGCCATAACTCACCACGCTGGCCAAGCGGGTTGGTGAGTGTGGGATAAAATTTCCTCTAATCCCGATGGTATAGTTATACCGCTATTGGCGGTCGTCAGAGCCCCTTTAGTGGGAACAGGATGCACCACGAGAAGGCGGGGTTGACATTTGTCAAGGAGAGGCTGTGATGTTACGCATCACCTGACCTTACATCCTGATATATGTATATATATGTTCTCTTATGATTCAGAATACATGAATTGTGTTTGAAGCCTATGAAAATAATGAAATGAATGCATGAATTGTTCATTTGTTTCATTGTAACTTTTTGTGACCACCTATGAATTGAAACAGGAAAAGAACTTATACATTTTAAGAACTTGAAGTTAATGTTATGTACAGAAATAGAGAGAAGAGCACAGCACATTTTCAGAGTACAACAACAAATGGCATTCATGAACAACCAATAGAAGAAAATATTTTTTTCTGGTTGGCCACACAATGCAAAGAGTTACTCTTGAAATGAGTATATATGTATGAGTAGCAACAGAATTTAACCCAAGACAGAACAAACTAGATTGGGAGGCTGTTTTCATATCTTATTTGCATACAAATTCTTGAAAGTGTGGTGTATTTCTGTTTCATAGAGATTGTAGTCTTCCTGTCGGAGTCAAAGGATTTACTTTACACAAGAGGTAACTTACAGGAAGCTATAATACATCTTGTGGGCTAGGGTAGGAAAAGGATGTAGATGGACCAGCTGGATGTAAAAATGAGACCTTAACTTCATTCTCACTCTCTTCTTTTGGTAGAACATACGCTACCCACCAGTTGTTTTCTTAGATTATGGTTATGTAACCACTAATTTTTGTTATTTGCAGTCTGTCTTGTAATGCTGATACTTTTTCAGTAGCTGACTCGTTTGATTCTGAGAACATCTTCACTTTTATTTTTGAATTATTCAATGTGATAGAAATAAAAGCATGAAGTTTCTGGGTACCTTGTATTGTTAGAGACTTTCTTAGGAGATTTTCCAAAAATTGATCTGTTTCTATGTATTCTTCTTGACTTACATATGTAAAGTTTGCCACAAAAATGTTCTGAATTGCCCATTCGTTCAACTGAAATGGTGTTTGAATTTGATTCTCGTAAAGGCGTTGTAAGCTGGCTCGGGCAGCTAACCTTTTAACCGTTCCACCAACGCCATAACATGGCCCCTTTCCGTGTGCTGTTGCTGAAAAATGCCATTCAGCATCAATGTTGAAGTCATCTTGATGGAAACATGAAAGTTTGTGAAAAATTTTCCGATTTTTGCACTGGGCTGCAAACCCGTCAGAGAAATAGTACATTTTTTTGACGCTGTCACCAAACTTACTTTTCAAGAAGTTAATAAGGGTTTTTTTTTTTTGGAAGCAGTACAGTGCAATTGTGTTGTGCTCTAAACATTCAGAAATCACTACACAACTTGCATGTTCAGTCTTTTTCTGTTTTGTAATAGATGACAAATGGGTGGACTGTGGCTTTTTTTTTATTGATTGGAGGTTTATCGACCACAGTGAGCAACTCAATGGGCTATAAGCAGTCGCCCGTCCCTAATTTAGGGTCACTGGTTACAGGGAAGGGAGAGAGCCAGTGCCGTAAGACAAACACAACATCCATGCCTCACCGGGATTCGAACCCGGACCCCGTTCGGACGAATGATCAGAGGCCATCGCTTAGACCACTGCGCCACCGGGGCGGTTGGACTGTGGCTTGCCCACTGGTCCAGTGATAGCTCTGGGCTTCATCTTGAAGAAGAAAACTATAATTTTTAGCAAAATCACAAATGACGAGAAATTCTGAGTCTTTGAAGTTTTCCTTAGTACTATTCATAAAAGAGCTTTGCTGCTTAGCAATGAAATCATGTCTGACCAAAGCAGACAGTTTTTTCGCAAAACAAATCAATAAAATCTGAAGTTGATTTTTCTAATGTCTCCAAGTTGCATCTATCAACTGTAATCCATTGGCGAAAAGTTAGTCTTTCAACCAAGTTCTCAAAACCGTGTTCCCAGGACAGGTGGGACACTTCCTCAAATGACAATCTATGGAAGCAGGGTTGCCCAATACTCTTGCAAGACAATGTTTGTAGGAAGATAATTGTCCATTCGTTAGTGAACCAATTCTTGCATTTTCCATCATCAGTTTTACATTTTGGTGTGTGGTGCATACACATACCGTATGAGTACCACTAGACCCTACCAGGACACGGTTTTTTGGTCTGAGCTCTGTGAATTTGGGAAAAACTGACTTTTGTGCCTGCAAATTTATCTTTGAATGACATATAAGCTTCTGTCACATTACATAAAATCAGCCTGTTTGACAATTTAACTTTATCTCCGTTTTCAGTCCTAACAGAAACACAATCTTTCATTCCAGGAAAACCCCGACTAATTTCATCACTTTGGTAAAACGGTCGTACTACTTCAACTACTTCAGAAGAGAGACTCTTACCTGGTTTTCTATTAAGGCTTTCTAAAATTCCTTTCTCCTTCAGAATTTTTTTGATTGTCTTACCATATAATTAGTAACATTGAATTCTAGCATGATTTTCCTAACACTCAATGACTCTGGTAAGCAAGTCAAAATCATCAACTGTTTATCTCTAGTGCAGTTAGAAAAAATTACTTTTAAGATTGTCCATAAGAGAGTCATGAAGTATTTCATCCTCGTCATCAGATGATTCTTGAATATTTGTAAAAAGCTTCCGTTTCATAGCAGAACTGATTTTTTGAATTTTGGTTGAAGCATAACATTTAGATTTTAGCTTTTTCTTATTGACAGCTGATTCACCCAATTCATGGAGCGAAGTATTCAGTGTTTCAATTACTTCTGACGTAGATGCAAAATTTTCGTCCATTTTTTCATCAGCACAGGTTTCATTTGCTTCTTGACTAATTTTTAAAGTTTTCAGCTGCTTTCTGCAAGAATCACAAATTTTAGTCTCCTTTGATGATAAGTCATCAAAAATTTTCCAACATCCGGTCTGTCACATTTCTATATGGATTGAAACATTGTATTAATGCATATCTTGTACTTTCCATTGTTGATTATTTGTGCATAAAATGTAAAATTCAAATAATAAAATAACTGCCTCCCATTACCTGTTCTTTTTATTTTTCCTATAAAAATCCTGCACAGCTTCAATTTATAAAAGTTTAGTTTCAAAACTGAAAAGGATATACTTTATTCAATTTAAAGTTTTCAGCCATAAAAGTTTTCAAACACATATCCCTTTCACTGCAAGAAACACATATGATCACCATCAAATCCTAAAGCAGACTGAGAAACACATCTTATCACCATCAAAACCTAAAGCAGACTGAGGTCTGCAAGGTAGGAATGCAAGTTGCTGCTTGTTGGGTCTTGTTACCAATGATCTAAACAACATAATCAGTTTTTCAAGTCAGAACATGCAGAGTTTTGTCCAAAACAAAATGTAGCCTACAGTACAACTGCACAGTCTTATTTTTTTATATTGTATTGTGAATTATTACAAATTCTGAATAATGAAATTAATAAAATTTTTAAGCCCATGTAGCCTCAGATTTTAAACAAATCAATTAAAAATCAAACATTGTTTAAATAAATGGTTTTAAATAACAAAAATACTATATCTATTGTTATTAATGAAACTTTTTAAAGATTTAGCCCAAATTTATTTTCCGTTTACATGTTTGTTTTATTTATTTATTTTTTCATTAAACTCTTGTGTTAGGCTAAATTTGAATATAGCTTTTTAAGTACACCCATTATCATCCCAAGTTGCAACTCGTGTAATCAAATGCCTAACATATAAAGATTGTTTTAAAAAAATTCGAATTTTTTGGAGCGTCGCATTTTAAAAAATTCAAAATTTAAATTTAAATTTTAAAATTTGATTTTTTTAGTACTAACCCCTATGGTGTTGTACATCAAATAAAATAGCATAAACAATACTACAAAAAGATACCTTTACCATCTCTCTATCTTAATTAGGGGAGCTGCAATCACAATTTAAAAACCTATCAATCTTCCGATTTGAGGGTGTTTTTCATATTTTATATAGCTGTATTTTCAAAACCGGTGGATATATGACGATGAAATTTGGTATTTTTCTTAATCTATATAGAGGCCACCTATGTACCAAATTTCATTAAAATCTGAGATAGTCAAGTCAAGTCGCTGTGTTGAGGTGATACGAAATGACCCCAAGAACAAAATATAAACGTTGATAAAACGTTGTTCTAACGTTTTGCAACGGTATACGTAAAGTCAAAAAAAGTATTGAAACTGGAATAGAACCTTCGATAAAACGTTGTGGTAACATTTTTTGCGACGTTTGACGTAATACACAAAGAACAGCAACGTTTAATAGAGGAAATTTAGACGTTGATTAACCGTTGCTGTTACATTTACTAAACGTAATACAGAAAGGAAAAGTACGTTGTAAAATCGAAAATAAAACGTCGCTAAACGGTTGTTAAAACCGTTTCTCAAAGTAATAAAGAGGGAATATGCCGTTCAAATAACGTCATTTAAACGTTGCTAAACGGTTCTTAAAAACGTTTCTCAACGTCACAATGGAAGGAATATGACGACATTCAAATGGAAGGAATATGACGACATTCAAATGGAAGGAATATGACGACATTCAAACGCTTGTTAAAACCGTTTCTCAACGTCATAAGGGAAGGAATATGACGGTTAAATGACGTCATTCAAACGTTGCTAAACGGTTCTTGAAACCGTTTCTCAACGTCATAATGAAAGGAATATGACGTTTAAATAACGTCATTTAAACGTCTTAAAACAGTGCTACAACGTTATAACAACGGTTGAAAAACCATTGAATCAACGAGACGTATTAGCGTTTTTTAAACGTAATATTGTGACGTTTTTTCAACGACATGCCGAACTGGTTTTAAAACGTTTTACAAACGTTTTTGTGCTACTTGGAACGTTGACTGACGTTCAAATCCCCAACCTTGGTATTTTATCTCACCGACCGGCTTCCACGTCACTATCAATATTTACATACTCATTTGAATCGTTCACCATCGTGGGCCGGTATTTGCATTGCCTAACCATCCAGCGACCGCGTGCACTTTATCAGCATTTTTTTTTTTTTTGATTGGAGGTTTAACGACCACCGTGAGCAACTCAATGGGCTATAAGCAGTCGCCCGTCCCTAATTTAGGGTCACTGGTTCCAGGGAAGGGAGAGAGCCAGTGCCGTAAGACAAACACAACATCCATGCCTGACCGGGATTCGAACCCGGACCCCTTACGGACGAATGATCAGCGGCCAGCGCCTTAGACCACTGCGCCACCATCAGCATTTTGACCCATCCATGTACATAATTTGTTCGCACCATATGTCGTTTCCTACTAATTAGACGATGTGCTACAACTTTGTACTTGGAATTTTGCTTGTATCTCGTGTTGTTCGCGAGTTAGGTTCCCTAACTTCTGTCTTTTGCCGTTAGGGGCGCTCCAATCACTTTCATTCGATCGGCCATCGTCCATTTTCTATACATAGACCTAATTTGTGTACCACTAGGACCCTTTCTTTCGCAGTTATTGCCCTGAATAAGGACTTTACTTTGAACCCTGAATATATACGTATATATATGCAGCGAAGAGCCAATATACACTGGTGTGCACTGGAGCCAATATACACTGGTGTGCATATACACTGGTGTGCTTCGTCCTAAGGACGAAGAGGAAACATTGGCATAACAGCGGAACCAGCAGGCAGAACGGACCGAAAGACCACCCAGGAGATAGACTAGGGTCCGGTACGGTAGGGCATGCGCATATATGCAACATGACGGGGGGGGGGAGTCGGAAAGGTATAAAGCACACGGGCGGTGTACGCTCAGCAATTCGGTGAAAGCTATTGCACGGTGTACATCGGTTTGAACGACGTCGAATTGCTGCCACCGTGTGACATGGCCAACAGGCAATCCAGTAGACGACATCTGGATGACTTTACCCGAGGTCGCGTCATTGGGAAGTTGGAAGAAAGTCGAAGTGTGACTAGTGTAGCCGAGGAGTTTGGGATCGCTCACAGCATCGTTTCACGAACTCGGAGAGCATTTTAAACGACAGGAACAGCTGTTCCAGAGTTTAGCAGTGGTTGTCCACGAGCAACAACGGCCGCGGAAGACCGGTATATTGTCCTACAGGCGAGAAGAGACAGACGACAGACAGCGGGAAAAATCGCAAGGCACATGCAACAGACAACTGGACATCCGTTATCGCGTTTTACCGTGGCCAGGAGGCTGCACAAAGGTGGTCTATTTGCACGACGACCAGTACGGTGTATGCCATTAAGGCCTGCTCATCGGAGAGGACGGTTTCTCTGGTGCCAGGAACACAAGAACTGGACACATCAGCAATGGGGTCGAGTTCTCTTTACGGATGAGAGCCGATTTAGTCTGACGAGCGATTCTGGACGTATACACATCTGCAGAGAGCAGGGAACACGCAATCACACCTCCAACATCATCGAACGGGACCGGTTTGGAGGTGGCTTAGTTCTCGTTTGGGGCGGTATCATGCTTGGTAGCCTTACTGATCTCCACATCTGCCAAGGAGGTGCAGTCACCGATGTCCGCTATTGTACCGGGATTCTCCTGCCTCACGGGCGTCTGTTTAGAAGTGCTGTGGGTCCTGAGTTCCTCTTCATGGACGACAACGCTACACCGCATCGTACAGTGGCTGTCGCAGAGCTGTTGGAGAGTGAAGATATTCAACGCATGGATTGGCCCGCCAGGTCCCTGGACCTAAATCTAATCGAACACGTGTGGGACCTTCTCGGGAGACGCTTGGCAGCGCGTCACCAGCCGCACGCAACGATTCCGCATCTGCGATTGGCGCTACAAGAGGAATGAGCCGCGATGCCCCAAAAGCTCCTTGACAACCTCGTCCTCAACATGGACAGACGTTGTAAATCCTGCAACGCAGTCAGGGCTGATCATATCCCCTACTAAAGACTGGATTTTTCTTGGCAGCCGCCTGTCACATGGACGTTTCGGTCTTCTGTCCAGTTGTGCTCGAAGTTACCTTTTCAATAAAGTGCCTTTGCATCCTTTGGATTCCTTGTTTGGACGGTTTTGCTCACTTATCCCATATTCTTACATCTTGGGGATCTTATGATATGATTTGAGTCGATGTGGAGCACTTCTGCACGACGTTACATTCGAAAATCCGTCTCGTCCTTAAATTTTGCACGCCAGTGTATTATGACCACCGGCCTAATACTATTTTGGTCCACATGCCGCCAAAACAGCTTTTACCCGGCGAGGTATGGACGCTACAGGATTTCTACAAGTGTGTTGTGGTATTTGGCACCAACACGTTACCAGTAGATCCTTTAACTCTTGTAAGTTACGTTGTTGAGGCGCCGCAGATCGGATTTGCTGTTCCAATGCAAACCACAGATGATAGATTGGATTTATGCCTTGATAAATTGGAAGCCAGGGCAAAACCTGGAAGTCTTTCTCATGTTTCGTGAACCATTCTTGAGCCATCCGGGCAGTGTGGCATGGATTATTATCCTTCTGAAACTATAAGAGGGTTATACCGTTGCAATGAAAAAATGTACCTGGCCTGCAGTTATGTTTAGGTAATTAGCAGGCGTCATAGTGTCCTGCCCATGAACGACTGGACCCAAGGTTTTCCAGTAGAACATTGCCCAAACCATTACACTTCCTCCACCGGCTTGTTTCCATCTCACGGTGAATCGTGGTGCCAACACTTCCCCCTGCGGGTACCTTCTCCTTCAGTGCTCCCTATGGAAAGAGGTGGAACTATGCCTCATCTGTAAAGAAAGTCACGTGCAAAATGTCCTCACCTTCTTCAGACAGGAACTCTTAGAACCCAAAACTAACTGTGCACTGAAATTAACACTTGTCATGTTGCACGGTACCGTTCTCAGTTAATGGTTTCACTGAAGAAAATGGGCCCAATAATGTGCGTACGAGTCGTGGTACACCAAATATTGACCTTCTGGTTCTGGAGAGGCACTTCGTTAAATTCGTGGGGATTTTCAGTACCCCACAGACGAGTGTTTTGGCTGTTGATGTACCCGGACAGGTGGGACCATGCATCATCTGTAAAGAGAGTCACATCCAGAATGTCCTCACCTTCTTCAGACAGGAATTCTTAGAACCCAAAAATAACTGTCCACTGAAAGTAACACTTACCATGGCGAACGGGTTCCTCCAGAAGGTGTTGGAAATGGGCCTTACCGACGTCCAGACATATTTTTGGTTGGAGGTTTAACGACCACCGTGAGCAACTCAATTGGCTATAAGCCCGACCCTAATTTAGGGTCACTGACTCCAGGGAAGGGAGACAGCCAGTGCCGTAAGACAAATATACCATCCATACCTCCCCGGAATTCGAACCCGGACGCATCTCCGACGAATGGTCAAAAGCCATCGTTTAGACCACTGCGCCACCGGGGCGGCCGACCAGACATGTCAGCACACGCTTCTGCACGTTGTTGAAGACCTTTCTCAGGGTATGTGGTGTGATTTGTTCGATGTGGGTCGTTATTGCAGCCTGTAGCTCTTGAAGTGCATGCGGTTTGCCTGCACACACCTCCCCTTCAGCGCTCCCCACAGAAAAGAGTCAGATCCGGTGACCGGGCAGGCCACAGTCCCCGAAAGATGATGCGATTTCCGAAGAATTCCTCCTGAAGCTGTATTGATGCGTCAGCGGTTTGAGCAGTTGCTGAGGCCATCTTTCGTTGATTCCCGTTCCGTGAGTTCGGATATGAATGGTTCGATAATCTGAGCACGATTGATGCGTCAGCGGTTTGAGCAGTTGCTGAGGCCATCTTTCGTTTATTCCCGTTCCGTGAGTTCGGATATGAATGGTTCTGAGTTAATGGTTTCACTGAAGAAAATGGCCCCAATAATAAGCGTACGAGTCATGGCACACCAAACACCGACCTTCTCTTTGTTGGAGAAGCACTTCCTTAAATTCATGGGGATTTTTAGTTTCCCACAATCGAGTGTTTTGTATATTGATGTACCCAGACCGGTGGAACGATGCCTCATCTGTAAAGAAAGTCACGTCCAGAATGTCCTCACCTTCTTGAGATAGGAACTCTTGGAACCACCTGCAGTACCAAACATGGACCTCGTGGTCTGTTTCCTTCAGCTGACACATGACAGATACTTTGTGCGGATGGAAACGTAACTTCCTTCTCAGGATATCGTGGGCTGTACTCTTTGGCACATTAGCTTGTTGTGACAGCCGCCTTAAGGACTTGTGTGGACTCCTCTGTATCCTGTCCTGGATATCCTGTACGGTCTCGTCTGCCGTGGATGGCCTTCCGAGACAGGGGTTATCCAGAACACTGCCAGTTTCCCGAAACTTTGCTGTCAGCTGACGTACCGCATTACGGTGGGGTACGTCTGCATCAGAAAACTTCCTAGCGAACTGTTTATGCACTTCGTTCGCGTACGTGTCATGGCGAAAGACATGTTCCACGAAAAACACTCTCTGTTCAACCGTCAACCCCATTGTCCTTGGGCCGAGACGAGTGATTAATCGACACGTCTGACTTCGTCGACCAAGTGCTCGGGAATGACCTTCGCTCGGAAAGACGCCTCTGGACAAGGAGACATGAAGGTTACTAGACATAGAGCACTTTGACGTGGCGGGTCACTTCTACTGTAGTTCCATACACAATTTATTTATTATTACATTACTGCAATTCGTACATTCAGTGCACAGACATCATTCGGACATCCTGTATAATATAAGAATTTCTTTATATGAAATAACCTGCCTTTTAATAGATAAAATTAAATACATACTAAACGTGCATATTTTTATAAAAATTAAGTCGTGTTGCACCCGCAAACACTGAGTCTGCTAACGCTGTTTCAAATGACTTACAGAAACGAGAGAGAGAAAGAGATAGAGATTCAGACGTTTCGAAAGCCAATTTGTTTATTAAAAAAGCACTAGAATAGCTGAAGAAGTTTCGGGTGCATATCGGGATGCAAAACAAATTGCCATAGAATTGAGTGATGTTTCGAAAGTGTAGCCAGCATTTTGTAAGAACCGTGTGAGGAAAGCTAAATGTCATTTGTCGCAAGGTAAGTACAGAAGGTACACCCATGGTTGTATACAAACCGCTTACTGCAAGCCTCTCCACCGAGACAGTGACGTCATTTGGTTCAAATCAACTGAGCGGTGTAACAGGAAAACCTTTACTTTAGAGGAGCCAGGCCTCTTACTTACGGCTCACTAAATAAAACATCTGAACTTTGTCTACTGTAGTGGGTCGATCGGCTCTCACGCACCTTTGAAACCGACGTTCACCTCTCACATCAATGACACGTGGTGCCCCGCAGTTTTCACGTCGCTCATTCGCAAGGTGCCATTTCTCCAATCACGATACACTTTAACCACAGGAGCACGCGAACAGTTCACAAACTGCGCTGTTTCAGAAATACTGCCACCCTTGGCCCGAAAGCCGATAATCATCCCTCTTTGTAAATCTGGTAAATCGCTCCTTTTATCCATGACAGCAACGAGTGATATGCTTTTAAAATCCTACAGCATACCTTATATACTCTCCAAGCCATCTCACGACACGTGTCTTCTTTCATTGACGTCAAATGTAGGAGGTGGTCACAATAATGTGACTCAACCGTGTATAAATGAAGGATGATGCAATACTTTCGTCAGCCAGTACTTTCAAGGTCAGGCTTAATACCTATGGAATGTCCCCTCGTAACAAGATATTATTTCAATATACAGTGTAATTCAAAATGATTCATCCGATTTCCTTAGATCAAAGCTCCGTAAAACTCAAGGTAATAATAGTGTACCACACATTAAAATGAAAAGAAACGCACCGAGTTTATGAATGGAGCCACTAGATGGCGCAATGTAATCCGTATATCTGCACCTGGGCGAAAGAGTGTCTTTGTGAAAAATAGCGATCGCAAAACAGAAAGCTTCACTAATTTCATGCAGAAGGAGATGGACGACGACGAATTAGCTTCACGCCTGGTATTTAGTGACGAAGCAACATTCTATTTAAGTGGCAAGGTCAACCGTCACAACATTCGCATTTGGGGCACGGAAAACCCACATGAAGTAATTGAAACTGAGCGTGACGCACCTAAACTCAATGTTTCCTGTGCGGTTCCTCGTGCAAAGGTTTACTGCCCTTTCTTTTCCCAGGAACAAACAGTAACAGAACAGTCGTATTTAGATATGTTGGAGATATGGCTATTTTCTTTTATTGGATTCACGCGACTACATCTTTCAGCTCGATGGAGCGCCGCCACATCGGCATCTGGATATTCGCCGTTACCTTAACGAACAGTTTTCTAACCGCTGGATTGGTCGCTGTGGACACGATGACAAGGCGCTCTACAGGTGGCCGGCCAGGTCTCCGGACCTGACCCTCTTTGCAAAATTTTCTTATGGGGGTATGTTATTAACTTGGTTTGTTCTTCCAGGTTAAGGTTGTATTAGGAATGCAAATAAATTTTAAAGCGTTTTAAGAGAACGCAACATGTAATTTGAGAGAAAACAACAATACCTTTACGAATCAAATTTGCGCCGTCATTATCTCTCACCTTCCGCCATCTGTCGTGCAGTTGACGGATTTCAGCCATGAAGAATACTTCGTCGTGTGACGCGATGAAGTCGTCAACCCATTGTTGCATTTCGTCATATGTCCGGAACCGTACAGTAGACAAACAATGTTGCATCGAACGGAACACATGATAGTCTGAAGGGGCTATGTCGGGACTATAAGCCTAGTTGCTCCAAAACTTCCCAACCAAGCATCAATAACATTTCCTTGACCGAATTCACGACAAGCGTTGTCATGCAGTAATTTCACGGAATGCAATCCTATGGACGTTTCCGATAGATTTTCTGGTTCAATCGCAGCCATTGTTGCTTGAAGTGACCAGCAGTAACAGTTTGACCCTGTTCCAATAGTTCATAATAGAGCACACCCTTCATATCCCACCAGATGCACAGCAGAACTTTCTTGAAGTGAATATTGCGTTTCGGTGTCGAAGTCGATTCTTCACTGGGGTCTACCCAATGTTTTTTTGCGTTTGGGATTGTCGTACCATTTCCACGTTTCATCACCGGTAGCGATTTTCCACAGGAAAGACTTTTTGTGTTGTTTATTCAACAGATTCAAACACTTCATGACACGCTCATCCTTGTTCATCTGGCTCAGATCATGTGGCACCCATTTTCCTTCCTTCTGAATCTTTGCTATTGCGCGTAAACGATTGGAAATTGTTTGTTGAGTTACCCCCAGTTGTTCAGATTGCCCTTTTTGAGTTTGTGACGAATCTTCATCAAGAAATGCTTGCAGTTCCTCATGTGCAACCTTCTGCGGTGGGCCGCTACGTTCTCGATTGCTAACATCAAAATCACCTGCTTTAAGCCGTCTAAACCAAAACTCACACGTGCTTTTCGATACAAGTTCTCCACCAGAGCAGAACAGATCGATGCACATGCACTTTTGCCTCGATGCAATTCGTAACGAATGCAGTGTCGAATAAATGCAGCCGTTTACCATCTTTCACCTACTGATGTGCAAGTGCGTTTGACTGTTGGGCAAACTTCTGTATCACATTTTATACCCTGGACCAGTTACGGTCACATGACAACAACGCGGGTAATGTCGGATATGTAAATTAGCGATATACGTCACACATAAAATGCTTTAAAACTCATTTGTACACAATAAACTGTAGGTTTATTATCTTGTTGGTAGATAACGATGATCAGTGCTACGTAACTAATGGTAAAAATGATCGCCTCTTTCACTTCTGGGTTCGTAGTTAAAGTTCGGCACGCAAACAGCAATGTGATGGAAACAACATAGGAGCTAAATATATTGTAAGGAGGACGCTACACTATTTCATGTAATAATTCTGTATCTTATAAAAACGATTTATTCTTCTTATTTAATACTTCTGCGGAGGTTGTCGGAATGATTCCGCTATTCTGTTTGCTGCGAGCATTATAAATTACACTATATTGACTAAAGTCACCGGACACCCCTTCAAAAGCAAATTAACGGATCCGCTGCGTTGTTAAGAAGCGCGATGCATCTTCAAACGGTACAAAAACAAGCCTGCAGCTGACCGCGATCATATCGCACTGTGAGGTTGAGTGAAATGTCGCGGCGGGAGAGAACTGATTTTGAAAAGTAAAGATTGTTTGGAGTTACAATATATTAGTCGGTTGTCCATAAGAGAAACCGAGAGGCGTTTAAAGATACCCAAGTCAACTGTTTTGGATATACTGAATAAGTGGAAGACACATGGCGTTCTTGAAGCAGCAAAACATACAGGCAGACCAAAGAAAATCAGTGGTAGAGGACGTCGAAGCCTCAAGAGAGTCCTTACAGCTAATCGACGGAGTACTGCACAAGACCTCAGTGTACAGGTGAGTAAAAATGCTGGAACCTCGGTATGTACTCGTACTATTCGCAGAGAACTTCATTCCATAGGTTACCGTGGTCGCGCGGCTGCTCATAAACCTTTCATCTTTCCACTCGGAATGTTACTCGTCGTTTAGCATGGTGTAAAGAACATTTATCGTGGACCGTAGAACAATGGAAACGGGTCCTATGGACTGATGAATCCAGATACATCAGTCTGATAGTCTGATGGCCGTGTGTGGGTATGATGGCAGCCGAAGGAACGCTATTTACCACTGTGTACTGTTCCTACGGTCCAGTTTGGAGCTGGCAGTGTACTCGTGAGGGGGTGTTTTTCGTGGTATGGTCCCGGCCCATTGGCTATCGTGGACAAACCCGTTAACCAGCACGTCTACCTCAATATTCTGGACAATTATGCCCTACCAACTCCTTGGAAATACTGGAACCGAACCTTGTTGGTACCAGCAGGATAATGCACCGAGTCATAAAGCAAGGACTGTTACGGCGTGGTTTGACGATAATTCCGTATCGTGTGTGGGCTGGCCAGCACAGAGCTCTGATCTTAATCCCATAGAGCTCCTATGGGAAAAATTAGAGCGTCGCATAAGAAGTTTGGAACCAAGGCGTACTACTAAGCAACAGTTAGCGGCAGCATGATGTACTGAATGGAAGCGCATACCTATCGCTGTGTTCCAAAACCTTGTCGAAAGCATGTCTCGGTCAGTGCATTCATTAAGGCTGGGCCGACACCGTACTAAAGTATGTCAATAAATGCTATGTTGAGTTTCTCTTCTAGGTGCCCGGTGACCTTTGTCAATATAGTGTATTTTTACTCCCTATGGATACTCCCTACCGATAACTTTCTACGTCTTTTCTTACCGCCATTGGAACAAGCTCTTACTTACTTGCTGATAAGAAACTTCTGTCCTAGAAACAAAGCCCTCTGGCTTCTTACACTACTCATGCTTTCTATTTCCCCGAGTTGACTGCCCTTTTCCTTCGCCACCTTGTCCTCAAGCGAAAGATGACCAACCCCTTCTAACACACGCTGCGATACTTCCTGTCCCACGGATTGAAAGACCGCGTTACAAGACAAAAGTCTCAAAGCTTAGGATTGTCGCTCCTGCATACACTTCCGTACCTTTGAACATAGAGCCGAAAGGTGCAAATTGCATTTGACAATACCAAATGCCGCTAAGAAATGCAAAGCCAAGACTTTTAAGATGCGACAGCCTGAAGTCTCTAAACAAACCATATATCCCGATGTTTCTTGACTGGGGTGACTAAGCTTACTGTTTTTCACGCATCGTGGAAACGAAGTAAATGGAACACGAAAGCGAAATAAGAGATTTTTTTTTTTTTTTTTTTTTTTATTGGAGGTTTAACGACCACCGTGAGCAACTCAATGGGCTATAAGCAGTCGCCCGTCCCTAATTTAGGGTCACTGGTTCCAGGGAAGGGAGAGAGCCAGTGCCGTGGGACAAACACAACATCCATGCCTCACCGGGATTCGAACCCGGACCCCGTTCGGACGAATGATCAGAGGCCATCGCTTAGACCACTGCGCCACCGGGACGGCAAATAAGAGATGCGAATGAGATTTAATATTTTTGCCTAAAACTTCTTGTATTAATAAGGGTCCACCTAAAATATCTGGCCGCCCGGTGGCGCAGTGGTCTAAGGCGCTGGCCTCTGATCATTCGTCCGTAAGGGGTCCGGGTTCGGATCCCGGTGAGGCATAGATGTTGTGTTTGTCTTACGGCACTGGCTCTCTCCCTTCCCTGGAACCAGTGACCCTAAATTAGGGACGGGCGACTGCTTATAGCCCATTGAGTTGCTCACGGTGGTCGTTAAACCTCCAATCAAAAAAAAAAAAAAAAAAAATATCTGCCTTATGTTTACTTCTTTACATATTTTCTACGCAATTAATATATTCCCAAGGATGAAAATTTGAACACCGACAAAACTAACTTTAAGTTATAGCATAGGATACTTAATACTTGCAAAAGCATAACCATAATTAAGCAATCCAACATTTGTTTGTCTATTGATGCCATCAATGTACAGGTCGTGCCATCTATTAACAGATCTGAACCTTACTCAAAGAAATATAATTGATTTTTAATATAATTATTGTTATGTTTTAGCAAGCATTAAGTATCCCATGCTATAACTTAAAGTTGGTTTTATCGGTGTGCAAATTTTCATATTTGGGAATGCATTAATTGCGAAGAAAATATGTAAAGAAGTTTTACCATTGTTTGTTGTTGTTGTTGTTGATTGGAGGTTTAACGACCACCGTGAGCAACTCAATGGGCTATAAGCAGTCGCCCGTCCCTAATTTAGGGTCACTGGTTCCAGGGAAGGGAGAGAGCCAGTGCCGTAAGACAAACACAACATCCATGCCTCACCGGGATTCGAACCCGGACCCCGTTCGGACGAATGATCAGAGGCCATCGCTTAGACCACTGCGCCACCGGGGCGGCGTTTTACCATTGGAAACATAAGGCAGAGATTTTAGTTGGAACCACCATAAATCTCCGTAACAATGTTAAGCATAATGTGTAGGCGCCACCATTGCCCACAACGCTAGATGAACTCAGCCGCGCCGCCCCAGTGGCGCAGTGGTCTAAGCGATGGCCTCTGATCATTCGTCCGAACGGGGTCCGGGTTCAAATCCCGGTGCGGCATGGATGTTGTGTTTGTCTTACGGCACTGGTTCTCTCCCTTCCCTGGAACCAGTGACCCTAAATTAGGGACGGGCGACTGCTTATAGCCCATTGAGTTGCTCACGGTGGTCGTTAAACCTCCAATCAAAAAAAAAAAAAAAAAGAACTCAGGCGCCCCGGTGGCGCAGTGGTCTAAGGCGTTGGCCTCTGATCATTCGTCCGTAAGGGTTCCGGGTTCGAATCCCGGTCAGGCATGGATGTTGTGTTTGTCTTACGGCACTGGCTCTCTCCCTTCCCTGGAACCAGTGACCCGAAATTAGGGACGGGCGACTGCTTATAGCCCATTGAGTTGCTCACGGTGGTCGTTAAACCTCCAATCAAAAAAAAATCGTTCGTCTGAAAGGGGTCCGGGTTGGAATCCCGGTGAGGCATTTTTTTTTTTTTTTTTTTTTTTTTTTGATTGGAGGCTTAACGACCACCGTGAGCAACTCAATGGGCTATAAGCAGTCGCCCGTCCCTAATTTAGGGTCACTGGTTCCAGGGAAGGGAGAGAGCCAGTGCCGAAAGACAAACACAACATCCATGCCTCACCGGGATTCGAACCCGGACCCCTTACGGACGAATGATCAGAGGCCATCGCTTAGACCACTGCGCCATCGGGGCGGCCCCGGTGAGGCATGAACGTTGTGTTTGTCTTACGGCACTGGCTGTCTCCCTTCCCTGGAGCCAGTTACTCTAAAATAAAAGATGAGCTCAAAGTTTACATTCATTGCGTGGCATCATCAACAGACATGCTTGATCACGTATGGTAGGAATTAGATTACTGCCTCGACGTAGTTAGTGTGGCCAAGGGAAGTCACATAGAACATTTATGAGGTATGAAAACAAAATTTGGACAGTTTTTTCTTTATCCTATGTACATTTAATCGCTGTATATTTAGGAACACATAAAATACTACTGTGTTCAAAAACTTTTTGAATATTTGCCAAATGTCAGTGAATTACGTCATTCTCCGCCGAGCAAGCGAAGAGCATGATGTGATCGACTAGCTAGAACAGGTTTGATCCAGATCCAAGACGTACAGCGTATGTGCGTAGTTCGTGATTCCAGGCATTTGAGGCTCTACGTCAAGAGGAAAACGATGTCGAATTTTGAACAGCGTTCAAGTGTAAAATTTTGTGTTCTGCTCGGAAAATCTTTCGCTGAGACAGCGTACGGTGAGAGTGCAATGAGTCGAACTAGAGTTTATGAGTGGCATCGCCGATTCGAAAACGGGCGACAGAGTATCGAGGATGATGAGAGGTCAGTACGAGTTAGACCTTTCCTTTGGGGGCTGACCGCTCCAAAGGAAATGTCTTGTTAACAGTTTTCTTCGATTGCAAGATGGTCGTACACAAGTAATTCCTTCAACATGGTCGTACAGTAACTAAAGAAGAGTACGTCAACATCCTGAAACGTCTCCGAGAATCAGCGAGCTGCCAGCGACCCGATCTTTGGAAGACAAACTCGTGGGTGCTCCATCACGATAATGCGCCGGCTCACATATCTCTCCTGGTATCCGATTACCTGTCCAAACATCACATTCCCGATCTTCCACAACCAGCTTATTCCCCTGAACTCGCCCCGTGTTACTTTTTCCTTTTTCCCCGGATGAAGAATTTGCTTAAGGGGCGACGCTTCTCAAGTTCCGAAGAAGTGCAACGAGCTGCGACGGAGGCACTGAAGGATGTGGCAAAAGAAGGCTTGCAATATGCATTTAAATCTTTGTATGAGCGCTGGCAAAAATGCATAATTTTACAGGGTAACTACTTCGAAGGAAACACCGCATAAACAGGTATTATCTGTACTCATTCTTTTTTTAATGTAAAAAGTTCCGGAACGTTTTGAACGTAGTAATATAGTCATTTGTAATGGAATGAATCCTTTTGAATTGTCCTGTGTATTTTCAATGTAATTTTCTCATTCACAGAATTGCCGCCCCGGTGGCGCAGTGGTCTAAGACGTTGGCCTCTGATCATTCGTCCGTAAGGGGTCCGGGTTCGAATCCCGGTCAGGCATGGATGTTGTGTTTGTCTTACGGCACTGGCTCTCTCCCTTCCCTGGAACCAGTGACCCTAAATTAGGGTCGGGCGACTGCTTATAGCCCATTGAGTTGCTCACGGTGGTCGTTAAACCTACAAACAAACAAACAAACATTCACAGAATTTTTAAATCGTTAATTTTCTCGTTAATCTAATAAAATTTCCTGAAAAATGGTTGTAGGCTCTACCTGAAATACATTAACTGCCGTTGCCTTTAAGTTAATACAACCAACCTTTCATAAGATTTTCGCTTGGCGTCTTCTTCGTTCCAAAGTCTTTTTTACAAATTTGGAGGGCTTGGTGTGCCTCTATTGCAGTTGATGTTTCATCGACATTTGCATTTTCTCCTCTTCAGCTACTGTTTCTTTAACTGATCTCTGAATAGCTTCAAAGATTTCATCACCTGTCTCTTTCCGAAGCTTCTTGTGTGTCACTGTCTGTTTTAATCCAATTTTCAAACAATTGATGAAAATCCTCTCTTTCTCATTGCTTTGTAACATTAAGTTATTCGCTTTTGTAAGATCTCGCTTCACGCATGCAGTTTCAAATGAAAATGTTTGCGCCATAATCCCAGCTTTTGGAAACCATGTGAATGGCTGCCTAGTCTGCAACACATTCATCTACGTCCTTTCGGCAATGCGCCTTAAATGTTTTCACTACCCCTTGTAGAAAGGTCGAATAATAGAAATCGCGTGTGGGGTTAAGAAACGGGTTTTCCGTTTGGTATCTGGGATTTAGAATGAGCTGAAGAATTGTATAACAACAACACGACGTTTTCTTTCCGTAATTCCTTATCCCATTTATTCAACGAAAATTCTGTTGGTCACCTAAAAGTTGTTTGAGCAATTGTAATCAATGGGAAGCTCACTACAAGCATTGTCAGGAAAATAAGATTAAGGGAAATCACGTTTAATCAAAATTATTTTGTTTTTCTTGTCGACCAACTCTCTATGCTTTCCAACCGTAGGTTGAAGAAGCGTGTATGCTCTAGCTTTGTCCGTCAGTCTGTCCGCACGATAACTCGCGTAAAAATAGTTCGATTTCGTTGAAATTTTAGTATGTGGTAGGGGACAACTGGGAACGAGCCCTATTGGAAATGGGGTCAAAGGTCAGGACATAGGAGCGCGATCCATTCCATCGCCCTTATGAGTCATAACTTACGTAAAAATGATTCGATTGCGACAAAACTTTAATGTGTTATTCCGGAGGTATACTGAATCGGTTCTGCTTAATATCATCGGAATGGGGTCAAAGGTCAGGGCACAGGAGCGAGATTTATTCCACAGCCATTATCCTCATAACTTGACTAAAAATGCTTCTATTCCAACAAAACTTTAGTATGTTGTTCCGGTGGTATACGGAACCGGTTCTGTTGAATATCATCGAAATGGGTCAAAGGTCAGGGCACAGAAGCGGAATTTATTCCACAGCCATTATCCTCATAACTTGACTAAAAATGCTTCTATTGCGACGAAATACAATACGTTGTTCAGTAACTACTTTGGAAGCAGTTCCGCCAAAAATGTTTTTTTGTCAGCAATTGTGGGCAGTGCGCATGCGTGAGATTCGTTAGCCATTATAAATGGAACACGAAAGAGATTTTCCGTGAAAATTGGCCGATTTAGATGGGATTTTAATTGAGCGAAGCGAGGCCGAAGGCTGAGCGGAGCTCTCTTTACGAGACTCGAGACAATTAGTTGTTCGGGCATAGGTACCAGATGACACATACGATCACCGTGGGTTTTTTTTTTTTTTGCATGCAATTGGGCATCGTCTATGGGCAGGTTTTGACGCCTTCCGATTCCCGAAATTCCGTGTCATTGAGAAATAATCGTCCAAAAACTTGCATTTTTAAGGGGTTTCCGGGTTTTGAGAAGGGGTCGTTTGTTACTTATCTTCTCCAAAGATCTTCAGCCGATCGCTGTGACACTTGGCACAGAGAAAGGGAAGGACATTGTGAGTGACATGGGGTTGGTATCATGGTGATTGGTCGTGTCGTATAAAAATAATGACCATTGAAAATGACCAATTTTAATAATAATTGAAAAACACCGCTCTCTATACGAGACTCGGGACAATTAGTTGTTCAGGCATAGCTACGACATGACACATCCGATCACCGTGATTTTTGGCATGCGATTGGACATCGTCCATGGTCAGGTTTTGACGCCTTCCGATTCCCAAAATTCCGTGTCATTGAGGAATTTCAATTAAAACTAGATGGCCTTTTACTTGGACCGTTTCACGAAAGTCGGCTCACTAACATTAATTTAAAAAAATCGTTTGAATTGGAAAACGAAGAACTGGAAAGACTCCCTCTGTTAGCTCAACACTTGCTTAATCTATAATAATAAAAGGAAGTTTGTGTATATGCGTGTGTGTCTGTCTTTCGCGATACAAAATGATAAACGTGGTTCCCAATCTGAGTTGTGTCTTTCCGCTTTGTTTGAACGCAACCTGATCACAACCAACGTAAAGGCGTGAAGGAAAGTAGTTCATGATACATTTTAGGTATTTCTTTTTTAGAATGTTTCGTACTTTTGTTCTGGAAGTCATAAATTTTACGTGTTCGTTTTCTAGAATTTGTTATAATGATGTCTTGATGAGCTTAGATTTTGTAATAACTTCTCTCTAAATTTGCCAATTGCACCCGAGTTATCGGTTAAAGTTGGCGGCTTGTCCTAGTTATAAAACGGCTTATGTGTGGTAGCTCTTGATAATAGAAATAATTAACACGGGCACAAAGAGATTTAATTTTGATATATATGAACCTCAAACGTCATACCATAGTTTAATCTCCTCAAAACCAAGGCGTTTTCCTATGATTTCTGGTATGTTGGAAAGCGTATCAAAATCAATGCACTGCATGATGTTACTAACTTGTTCGTTGTGCTTTTGTTCATCTCCTACTGGGAGAAATACACGTAAATATTAAAATCGTATGTGATATCATGAAAAGCAGGACGGCCCCTAAAGTGTGAGAGACCACAGGAAAATACACTCATAAATACATAAATACATCGCTCTTTCCACGTTTCAGAAACACATAGCAACCGAAAAATTCTTTTTCAGCCGCCGCCGTGGAATTGAATCACGGAACTCTCGATTAACTAGCCGAGCGCGTTAATTTTACACCACGGTGGCTGAGCCCATCTTATGGATTTATGATGTCAGAAGCTGACTTAAAAATACACATAGCACCGTAGATTGTTGGCCACCGTGGTGTAAAGTTAACGCGCTCGGCTAGTTAATCGAGAGTTCCGTGGTTCAATTCCACGGCGGCGGCTGACAAACAATTTTTCGGTTGCTATGTGTTTCTGGAACGTGGAAAGAGCGATGTACTTATTTATTTACTGACGCCACGTATTTGGAGGTTTTTCACCAAATACACTCATGTTCATAAAAAAAGAACACCTAAAAAGAGTCTAGCTACGACGTTGATTTTTAAAAGATATAATCATTGGGCAATATAGAAGAAATTATTAGTATCTGGGGTAACAGGTGCGTAGATGTTCATGGGTTGGAAAGAATAGTGTGAACACCTAGGAAAAGAAGGTTTGACGTACCTAGTAGGGTGTGAGACCACCTTTGGCATCCAAAACCGACTCAATCCACCTTGGAATGGATGCATACAAATTCTGGATGGTAGTTAGTAGAATGTTATATCTTTCCTTATGTAAAACGTGCTCCAGGTCCATGAGAGGTGCAGGAGGAGAATAACGGGATATTACTCTCTTTTCCAACACAGACAGACCACAGTGGCTCAATGATATTTAAGTCTGGTGATTGGGGAGGCAAAGGGAGATGTGAAAGCTCGTCCTCGTGTTCCTCAAACAATGATTGGACATTCCGAGCTCTGTGAATTGGGGCGTTATCATCTTGATAGATGGCATCCCCTGCAGGAAACAATGCCTGAGCCATTGGATGCACTTGGTCGTCTAAAATGGTTTCATACGCCCTGCCAGTCATCCGTCTTTTCGAGGTGATCAGAAGACCTACCCAAATGCTTGATATGACCGCCCAGAGCATGACGAAACCACCATCATGCTGCACTGTTGTGAGCAGACAGTCTAGGTTGTACGCTTCTGACGGTTTTCTTCACACGTAAACACTCCTGCAGTGGGGAATAGTGTGAATGTATATTCATCAGACAACATTGCACGCTTCCATGCATCGGCAGTCCACGTTGTATGTTCTTGTCACCACTACCGTCGCCGTTGTGCATTCACCCGGGTCACCAGAGGCTTTGCAATAGCAGCTCTGCCATGAATATCTTGTTTATGCAGTTCCTTGCACACTGTTTTGTTCATATTCGGGTCTGCAGATGCAGATTGGGTTCCGCACTAATTTTAGGCTCCGTGGTCTTCTTATTACGAGTAACAATCCTCTTTAATGCTCTCCTGTCTCTATCAGTCAGGATCGTTTTCCGGCCGCTCTTCAGTTTCGCAGACGAGGTTTTGCCACGAACGCGGTATATGCTGTCATGGCGCTAGACACAGTAGCTGTCGACACCCCCACTAGCCTAGCGACTGTTGTCACGCAGGCAGAAACTAGCCGGTCACGAGCAATTAGCCTTTTTCGAAATCCATTAGGTCTCTCATTTCGTCGTCACCCTGAAAGAAAGTTTGCAACAAGGCACTTGAAATGCACTTAAATAGGACCTTGAGGTTCTAAAAAAAGCAATTACAACCAAAAAGTAGTGAATACCTTTGCGTATTGCGACGTACGCAGCTGCATTAAAAGTCAAGTCCGTGAGCGTAGTGTTCGCACTATTCTGTCTAACCCCTGTAGCTAATAATCGGTGTGATCACCTGGGAAAGCACAAGTTCTTCTTTGATGGTAATCGAATCAGCGCTAACTCTCTCCGGAGTAAGTTGCTCTCGTAACTAAGCTACACGGACGGAATGCATCGCTGCAGATTTGTCATCTTGACACGTGCTTTACTTCTGAAGAATGTCGCACTACAACTTACGGACTTTGAGAGAGGCCTGATCATCGGGCCGAAAACCGCAGGATGGTCGGCGCACCGTGTAGCCCGCCATGGATCGTTCTGACCATACCGTCTGACTGTGTTGGGAGCAGTGGACACGTGACGGCACTGCCACACGGCGGAGCGGTTCCGGACGGGCCAGGAACACCACCGGTATAGAGGATCGACAGATCGTGCGCAAGGCACGAACGGATCCCACGGAGAGCCAGTCTACTGTACAGGCAGATGTAGAGGCTCCTGTGTGCTCACGAAACCATTTTCCCGACGACTCGCGGAAGCGAATCTGCGATCCCAGCGCCCCTTACGTGTGCTGCCATTAACACCGGAACATCGCCGGCTCCGTGTGCAGTGCTGGCACCACTGCACACGAAAGATAGAATGGCAGTTTAAAATAGGAAGATAGAAGGGCATTTTAAAAAGCGTAAAAACCTTCTTGACTTTACTTGGTTTTTTTTATTTTTTTATTAATCTGACGGATGAAAATTTCTGAGGCGGTAAGAAGGAAAAGGGGGGGGGGGGCTGAATCATATAGCTCCTAGGGCCCCAAAATATCTAAAGTCACCTCTGGTCGTACCGCTTCACCTATCGTTTAAGCATATCCCAGAGATTTTATGTGGGTGTTAAATCCGGAGATCTAGTCGTCCACGGCAGAAGTGGAACGTTGTTATCCGTGAAGAAGACATGTTGTAGCTGTAACATGCGATGTAGCATTGTTCTTCTGAAATATGGCCCCAGGGACGTCGTCCAGGTATGAAAAGGCAACCTGCCGTAGAATGTCATTGCCGTAACGGACACTCGTTATCGTGGTGTACGGACTCTCACATGAGGTGATCTGCTTTCGTACAGATAGCACCCCAGGCCATGGCGATTTGGCTTGCCTGGTTTGAATACACTCTTCCCAACGTCTCTCCCCCTGTCGTCGGCGGACAGAGATGCGGCCATCATTTTCGCATAAAAGGAAGCACGTTTCGTCTGAGAATTCGATATTGTGTCATCGCCTGAATTTGTTTTTGAGTTTTGGTGGAATTCGAACTCTAGTCTTCCTACTCCGGAGTGGGATAGTCTCCCGATGGAACTACGCCGGAAAAGCATATCGCTGAAACTTGCCGTTTTAAAAATTTTTGAATTAAACATTCAGGAACAAACGTTATAAATAAAGTCGCCCGTCCCTAAATTAGGAAAGGGAGACTGCTTATAGTCCTATGAGTTGCTCACGGTGGCCGTTAAACTACGAATAAGAAAAAAGAATCCAAGTGCTGCATTATGGCTATTTGTCCGAGTAAGATCTAGGTTCGAATCTTGGTGACGCATGGATGTTGTGATTGTCCTACGGCAGTGGATTTCTCTCTTATCTGGAACCAGTGACCCTAACTTAGGGATGGGAGACTGCTTATAGCCATCTAAGTTGTTCACGGTGGTCGTTAAACCCCCATTTAAAAATATCCAAGAGCTGGATTATGACTATTCGTAGGAGGAGGGTCAGGGTTCGAATCCCAGTGAGGCATGGATGTTGTGTTTGTCGTACGGCACTTTCTCTCTCCCCCCTTTCTCTCCCCCTCTCTCTAGTGACCCTAAATTAGGGACGCGATACTGCCTATAGCCTTCTGAGTTGCTTGCGGTGGTTGTTAAACCCTCAATAAAAAAAAATCCTACCGCTGGATTATGACTATTCTTCCCGGGAGGGTTCGGGTTCAAATTCCGGTGAGGGATACATGTTGTGCTTGTCTTACGGCACTGTCTCTCTCCCTTCTCTGGTACCAGTGACCCTAAATCAGGAACAAGTGACTGCTTATAGCCCTTAGAGTTTCTCGCGGTGGTCGTTAAACCCCCAATTAAAAAACAATCCAAGCGCTGGATTATGACTATTCGTCCGATGAGGGTCCGGGTTCGAATCGCGTGTGGCATGGATGTTGTGTTTATCTTAAAGCACTGGCTCTCTCTCTCTCTCTCTCTCTCTCTCTCTCTCTCTCTCTCTCTCTGTCCTGCAACCAGTGAACCTTAATTAAGGACGGGAGACTACTTGTAGCTCATCGAGCTGCTCACGGTACACTGTAAAAAAATTGACAGTTAATTTTACGGTTTCGGATCGTTAACGAGGTTGCTATCATTACACCGTAAAAATAACAGTTTCAAGCCGTATTATTTACAGAAAATAACTGTAAATGAACTGTCAGGTACCGCGGATCTGACAGTTTTACGCTATATTATGTATTTAGAAAGAATGACTGCAACGGAACAGTCAGATACTGTAAACATAAGTTTTATATAGAATTATTTGCATAAAATCATTGTGAAGGAACAGAGAAGAACCGTAATTCTTACACCGTAAATCTCTATTTCAACATCTGACCCATAAACTTTAATAACAAACCAGATCGTTCGTAAAATAATGGCCGATTTGGAGGTTAAAAATTAAAGAGGGCCGCCCCGGTGGCGCAGTGGTCTAAGGCGTTGGCCTATGATCATTCGTCCGAAGGGGTCCGGGTTCGAATCCCGGTCAGGCATGGATGTTGTGTTTGTCTTACGGCACTGGCTCTCTCCCTTCCCTGGAACCAGTGACCCTAAATTAGGGACGGGCGACTGCTTATAGCCCATTGAGTTGCTCACGGTGGTCGTTAAACCTCCAATCCAATCCAATCCAAAATTAAAGAGGCATACCTCATAGGACACAACTTTGTTGTATTCGAAACAGGCGCTTTCAGCAGCTGCACACTTCTGCCAGCGAGTCACAAGTGCTTCAGAGCCAGTCCGAAAGAAATCTGGTTCCTTGGATGCAAGAAAATTTCGGAATGCAATTTCGGCCTCCTCTCGCTTTCTGAAGGTCGTGTTCTTGAGGTAATTGCTAAAATCCATGAACATAGGTGCCAAGTCAGGCGTGTAGGCTGGATGCGGAGAGTTTCGAACTTCAGTTCGTGTAGTTCCTGTTTTGTAATTTGTGACACGTATGGTCTCGCGTTATCATGGAGGAAGATGAGGCCTTTCCTGTTCACCAAAAATGGCTGTTTGGAGCATAACTTCTGGTGCATTCGGTCAATTCCTTCACAGTATGTTACGAGTAATGGTTTCACCAGCATTCAAGAACCTGTGGTGTATGACACCGTGAACAGTCCACCACACTCTCAGCAAAACCTTCTTTGGCGTCAGCCTTGGTTTAGGATGTTGTTTCGATGGTTCAGCCAGAGTTCTGATATCTTACGGTTGTCGCATAGCACCCACTTTTCATCACAGTTTACAATGCGATCTAGTAGGGACTCCTTTTCTATGCAAACAAGAAGGTCACTTCACATCTCAAACCGTTGTTGTTTCTGATGATTCGTCAGTTTGTGTGGTACCCACGTATCGAGCTTCTTGACCTTACCAATTGGTGGAGATATTCGGAAATGGCTGACACCGATATATTCAGTGATGTAGTTCTAAGTAAAAAAAGTGCCTTAGCGGTGAACGGATTAGTAAAACAACCCGGAAAGAAGACTTTCAAAAGTTTTTTAAAGTTTGACCTGTTTTAATCATTTATAATTACTAAGTAAATTTTATTATACATGATTTTGTTAATTTTTGTTAAAACTGCTGAATTTACGCAATTTAAAACAGAAGAATATTACGTGCGAGTCACATACCAAGAATATAATCTATTTTTTACTTCTATAAGAAATAAAGTGCCTTTGCGGTGAACGTGATTCTAAACAATTTTAAATATTAAGCATTAAAAATATTTTAAATATTATTTTTTTTATTGTTTGACCTATCAGGCTACCTATGAATTAGGGGAGGCAGTAATAGATATCTGCCGCCCCGGTGGCGCAGTGATCTAAGCGATGGCTTATGACCATTCGTCCGATTCGGTCCCAGTTCGAATTCCGTGAAGCATGGATATTGTGTTTGTCTTATGGCACTGGTTCGCTCCTTTCCCCGGAGCCAGTGGCCCTAAATTAGGGACAGGCGACTGCTTATAGCCCATCGAGTAGCTCATGGTGGTAGTTAACCCTCCCTCCCCCGCGCGCATTATATATTTTGTGTGTGGGAGGAGTCATACAAGGTTGTGTAATGTCACCATGGCTGTTTAATATATTTATGGATGCGTGCATGCTTGATGCCAAAATACATAACAATGGTTTATGTCTTGGTGATATGTGTGTATGCATGCTGATGACACTGTTCTGTTGGCAAAGAGCAAAAGTGAGTTGCAGCGTATGTTGTCCGGAATGTACGAAGTTTGCATGAAATTCAAACTGAGTATAAATAAGGAAAGACCAAAGTTATGGTTTTTGAGAGAGGAACTGGTAGTACTGAATGTAATATAAGTCTAAATGGCACAGTGATTGACCAGGTGAATGAGCTTGTATATTTAGGAAGCATGTTTGACAGAGAGAACAAATTGGATGGTGAAATTAGTGGGCGCGTAAATTCTTCGTTGAAAGTCATAGCGGCTTTGGGAGGTGTTCACAGAAATGATGGCTTCCCAAGAGAGTCCCGCATGGCTGTGTATGAGAGTGTAATCGTTCCTACTCTGATGTACGGCAGTGAAACCAGGGTACTGCAGAAGAAAAAAATAGGAGTCGTAAGTGTGCTGGAGAAATGCTTTACCTACGGGGGTTGTGGCCTGTTACGTTCTGATTGTGTGAGGAATGAAGATGTGTTGCAGTTGTGTAATGTGAAGCAGAATGTTGTTAGCAAGGTGAAGACTAATATACTTCGGTGTTTTGGCCATGTTGAAAGAATGAGTGATGAGGTGCTTACTAATAAAATCTTTTTAGCCCAAGTGGCAGGAAGAAAAGGCGTAGGAAGGCCAAGGAAGTCATGGGAGGATCAAATTCAGGAGTGTCTGCATGAGAAAAAGATTATGAGTATGAAGTATATAGAAGATCTTGTGTACGGCGCGTGTGATGTATGTCAGTGAAGCCCGAGCTGTATGTCAAGACGGCTGTAAATGGAGAAGTTTGGTAGAGCAACAGTAAGGAAAAATTATCTAATAGTTTGCATTTCTTTGTGGAACTAACCTCTGGATCTCAGAGAACAGCTTAGTAACCTGTAAGTATGTATGTATGAGTATCCAGTACCATAGGGGCTCTCCGTCACTGATTTGGGACCACTGGTCCCTAGAAGGGGACAGTCCCGGGTCTGCTTCATCCTAGTCTCGGGTCCGGAACCAGTTCCAGCTATTAGCGAGAAGCCAACGCCTCTGGCCACTTGTCTACCGGGGCTGTCTTTTGCGCTACCTGTAAAGAACCAGGAGATGAGCTAAGTGACGACTTCAGCAAAAAATCTCACTGCAACCATGAAACACTTGTCAGTTATGCTATATACTCATTTAATTTTTCTCTGTTGACTTATTGTTAGTAAAATTTTTTAACATGCGGAGAATCTACCTCCTATAACGTTATTGTGAAGATTGCGGTCGTAACAAAGAAGTTATCATTCTGTTAACAATAAAACTCTTGTTGATGAGATCTTTAATGACTTTTAGTTTTCATCGAAGAGTTAAAGAGGGACAGGAGTTGGAAAGTGTGTGTGATTCATGAAACGCCCTAGGGCGTGAACCGACTTTAACACCATCATTAGTTTGATATACGAATATGTTTGCGTATAAAATACAGTATAACGAAGTAAATTTCTCCGTCATTTCTGTCCACGCCAGGATTGAACCCGGATACCCTCACTCCGGAATACGTCACTCTACCAATTGAGCTACGCGGACGTTTATTCTGATTGTTATCTGCCTTTATGTCGTGTGCGTCCTGCTGGCAGGTACGTCACAACAGCAATTGCCATTTCTGCCTTTATGACCATCTAAAAGTATACCATCGTCCCGCTTTAACCACGAAAAGTGCCTTAGCAACGCTGAACCTAGAAAAAATAGCCGCGCTAAGGCTATTTTAATAGCTTAGAAGGCCCCCTAATAGCTTAGAAGGCCCGCGCACCGAACGCCGGAAGCTGCGTGACGTAGGGGAGAGTAGGCTGATGTCCGTGGTGGGTGGTCGAGCATGCATGAGCTTGCTCACTCCGTGTAAGCGTGACTACGGATGTGCGTGGTTGTTGTTGTCAAATTGTCAATTAAATTTATTTTCATAGAGGAATATTAAAAGTATTCAAATTTCCTACTAATGGGGAGGTTCTCCGAAAATGGATTACAGCAATAAAGCGTGAAAATTTTCAACTCTAAGGTACGTGGAAACCTTTTGTTAACCTTATTTTAAACTACTCGTAAAATAAAAATTTTGAACTAGAAAATTTAAATTTGGCTAATTTTATAATCTAATGCATCTCACAGCGGGAAGTCAAAGCACTGAAAAGATTTTTGAAAAATGAAATTTATGTTTGTAATGGAAAGAATAGAATACTTGTGTTGTTATAGTAACCCATAACATGTTTTTGCCAATGTATCAAATAAGTTCAAAGTAAAATTGTATATTTAGGAAGGGATTTTAAACTTTATTATGGACACAGAATAATAAGGGTTGCATGTTTTTGATCCCAAGAGTAATATGTTGATACATTCGTACTTAGTTATTTAAGTGTTTAGGCAGCGTCAGATTAACTTTTTTGGGGTCCCTATTTCTGGGCACAAATGCTTGTAAAATACTTATATCCTATACGAAATATATGTATGTCATGTACACATCTAACATGCCTATGTCCTTTATATAAATGCTAAGGCCTTGTTGCCATGTGAAATACATCTTTTGTGTTTGCAGACATAGAGAATTGCATTGAATTATCATTTTTTATATTTATTACTAAAGGAACACAAACACTGAATCAAGTATAGACAGCAAAAATTAGATATGAATGCACAAAAACAGAAGTTCACACATAGTTCAGGAGTAAGTTTGCCTTTAAAATGTCCGTTTAAAGATTTTGAAGCATTTTTCTACAAACCAACACATTGAATAACTCTCGTGTGAGCAGTGTGTATGCTCTATCTGTGGTAGGATGGGAATTTATCAAAACCATTCAATTTCTTAAAAATTAGGTGAAATATATCAGTACTACCTGGGCAAGAAATTATTTACTTGCCCAGGTAGTAAAAGCTGGATGCGCAGGAAAATGTATCTTTTAAGGTAACAAACCAGAACCCTATTTTTTTTTAAGTTAAAAATATGAACTGTTTTTACATGTTTGCACTTCCATTTTAAGGGTCTGTATTACAAATGTTCAATGCACAAACGTGTGTATATCAATTTTTAAGATGCTGATGCTAAAATTGGTATGAAATGGTACGATGATGAAACTGGTGTTTCGGAAATTTAGTGATTCTGCCATGTTCCTTTTGTTAAAGTTTTCTCCCTTTGTCACTAAACATGAGAGGTCAGTTACATCAGAGGCATGCATACTGTTGTTGATTATAAACAAAATTTGGAGCAAAACTAGGTTTCCGATTTCTGGGCGTAGAGCATAACATAATTAAAGATGTGATATTACTCTTTCCTTGGTACTTCGTAACAATAATACAACTTCCATTAATTAACAATGACATGAAACACGACATGTGATGACTGTCTTTTTTCTTGTGTAGTAGGAAATTTTATTACAAACTTTTTTATTTTAAAATTTAGTTACCATGCACAGGCAATTAGATGTTTTATTTACCTGCCCAGACGAATGATTTACATGCTCTGGGCATTTCGGGCATGGTATTTTTAAGCCTTGGATATTGTTATTTTTAAGAGAAAGAAAAGTACGTGGATCGACATGAATCCACATATTGTGGAAACTATGTTCTAAACAAACAAGATTTTTAAAATACAAGTAGAAATATGTACTCGCTTCTTCTTTTTTTTTTTTTTTTTTTGAAAATATTTGCTTAAAATGAGAGATTAACGTTTTATTCATTTATCTAGACTTATCTGTTTCCAGACTTCCTGCACTGTGTCTTCACAAGCTACAGCAATAATAACTGGAACTAATATATCTCATATTATCCGATAACTACTGGAAAGTGTGCTTCCAAACGTTAGGGTGGGTGTCAATTTTTGTATAGGGAAAAACTTCTTCAATCCTTCATAGAATTTATTTTGAAACCAAAATCATAAAAAAAGGAAAAAACAATCTTTTTCAATAGCTTTAGCAAAGACAAAACATTTGTGGAAAATTTTATACCATTGCTTTTTATAGTTTCTGAGAAAATGGTACATCAAGTTAGTCAATTTATAATGAAACATGTACATCTTTTAAAATACATCCTATAGTACCAAAACAATCGCTTAGATTTATTCAGTACAATAACTACTGCATGTGCATTTGTCAGGTTCTCAAAAAATATAATAATTATCTGAAGAAATACTTTAAGAAATTATTGGAACAAATTTCAGATTTTCTTAGAAACGTGTCTTTGAAATTCTTCAAGGAACAGCTAACGGACACATAATCAAATTGTGCTTGTGATACACAAAGAACTACACAACCATAATTATATGTACATTGGCAGTTTTGCTGAATACTTCTTGAAAATCAAATTTCAGGAAATTTCTGCCAATAAGTTACTTGTATTTTTCCAGATAAAATGAAATGCTTATATTGTGGATCCAAATAGTTTTGCTTAATGCTACTAATATACTTAATACAGATGTGTTGAACTTTGACAAGGTAACTTTTTGAAATAGTGCTCTGGAAAACAAAAATTATAAACTTTACATTTGCTTATCAAAATGAAGTTGTCCAAACACGTAACTAGATGGTACTAAAATTAGGAAAACTTGTTATGTCATTATTGTACGTTTAATAATGTAGCAATGGCATAATTTTCTTGAAATCTTAATTTATTTGATGCAATCAGTGGATCAAGCAGCAATTCACTGTATGTATGTTAAAACGTGTTTTATTGAGCCTTTGGTAATAATTAAAAAACACAGAAAAAAATTCAGTTTTTCTTGACCTTTTTTTATATATTAGTGATCACGGATTGCATATAAAATACATTTTCACTAAAGGAATTATTTCATTATTAAAATTTTCATAGTCATAAGTTTGCAATGAATGAAAAATCTGATTCCTTAAATATGTCAATCGACATCTTTTGAAACGACGGCGATACTTCGTAATGGACCCTCAAACTAATCTTTCAAGTACAAGAACGATTTGTTCACAAGTACAGGAATCGTTCGGTTAACTATAAAGATACTATAACTTCAAGTGAAACTACGACAACAGTTTATAATTTCGATTATAGAAATGGTTTATCACTTCCAGTGAAATGACAGGGATGCTTTCATTAAACTGACGAATCTGTGTTGCTTACCCTTTCAAGTCGAAATTATTGCTACGCTAAATTTTACGCTGTAATTTCTTTTTCTTCTGTATTTTAAAAGATTATTAAACAAACTTGTTAACTCTGCAGTTATTTGAAAACTAACACACAAGTTCTTATTTAAATGCAGTGAAGCTCTAAAAGAACGCACGACCTGGTTAGTTGCTGTACGTAAAGACGCGTTCGTTCGCACATCGCCGTAATGCTCCTCTCCGAGACTACGGACTACTCTAGTGACGTCACAAATCGGTGCGCGGGCCTGCTAAGCTATTAGGAGGTGATGGCTAAGGCCCTTCTACATCCCTGGATATATTGTACTATAAAGTATTCACCGATGCTGTCACACGTACGGTCATTCACAAACATAATTTCCAAATTACAAGTCAAGATTAAAACACTTTGTTTACAATTAAAAATTAATATTTACACGCGAGATCTTTCGGGGCTGAACATAGCACCCATCATCAGGCTCAAGCGCTACAAAACACAGGAGCAGACATTATACAGGGTGTCCCGGAACTTCCTGTACAAACTTCGAGGGAGGAAGAGAACAGCGTTAGGAACCAGAATTAAATAGAAAAGCATGGGCAGAAACGTCACCCTTACGTGAGAAAGAGGCACAAAGACACAGTAAGGCCACAATACAGAAAGCAGTGTAAAACGCTTTATTACACAACAAAAGAGTACAATGTTGGACTTACAAGCATCACAGGAGGTGTTCTAAATTGCGTCCATTGGCCTGGATGCACGCATGACACCTACGCGACATGGATTGGCGAACATTGTGGAAGATACCTGGCGTTTCGTGGATCGTAGCAGCAGCGATGGAGATTCGTTCCACCAGGTCCATTTAAGAATTTACTGGCGTGTCGTACACAATGCTCTTCATGCCACCCCAGAGATAATAATCAAGAGGAGATAAATCAGGTGATCGGGAAGGGGGGGGGCATTCGACGGGACCGCCACGCCCAATCCACTTAGTTCCAAATGTCCGGTCCAAATGGTCACGTACGCACCTTGCGTAATGAGATGGCGCCCCATCATGTTGTAACCATATTCCACGTCGAACATGTGCGGGGACATCGTGCAGCATTTCCGTAAGAACCTCTTGAAGAAAGACGAGATACTTGCGAGCGTCCAGTCGAGGTGACTAAACTGTCAGCCACGATACCCGCCCACACATTAACAGTAAAGCGTTGTTGTGCGGCTCGTGGTCGGCCCACATGTGCGCGTTGTGCGTATTGAACACCCCGTGACGTGAAAAGGTTGCTTCATCACTGCTTTCTGTATTGTGGCCTTACTGTGTCTTTGTGTCTCTTTCTCACGTGAGGGTGACGTTTCCGCCCATGCTTTCCTATTTAATTCTGGTTCCTAACGCTGTTCTCTACCTCCCTTCGAAGTTTGTACACGAAGTTCCGGGACACCCTGTATATTGTCAAAACGACCCACAATTCACTCGGTCTTCTCTATCACCGGTGATGCCATCAACAAATCGTTAAAGTCAAAAAATTCAAGTCTTAATTTCTTATCATATAAAGTCCTCTTCTTCAGAGTTGTGTAAGGAGGGGGCAACCATCGTTCTCCACTGTCTTGGAACAAATGTCGGGAGTTCAATGTTACAGCATATTTCCCCATATGCAATAATGAAGAGGCTTTCCGTAAGGAAGACAGTACGTTTATTAAGACTTGAGTTAAGTACCCTAGCATTTGTCCAACCAATCTGGGGAGTAACCTCCCTGGTTAACAGCTTCAGTGAAAGCTGTGGAAACTGTTCCAGAACGAAGAGCGTATTTATGTTCACCCATTCTGATATTTACGGTTCTTAGGGTAGAACCTATACAGTATTTAACTGCACTATCTGAGTCTTCATGAATTAATGGTATGCAGCAGACGCCTGTTTTGTTAAGAGCTGGGACTCTATCTTTATCATTTCTTATCAAAGAAAAAAGGTTTCTGGTGGACACTCCAAACGTTAGATTGTGTTTGTAACAGGCTTTTCTTAAGATAGACACAGGAGGTGGAATGTAATCAACTTTGCCAATGTACTTAGTATGTTTTGGCTCAGTGGACAAAGTCGTGAATCTCAGTCTCTGAAATTGTTGTAATAGTCCTTGAAAGAAATTGACAGAGAACCCAAACAATATGGCCAAGTTTTGAACTCTAGAAAGTTCATCATGTCGAGTTCTACTTGTCAAAAAATGGGTGAAGGCACGTCTTATTAGGAAGCGTAGAGCTGAAGCTTTATGTTCGGGAGAGTGAGAAGGAGTGAATGGGATCATACAAGGTATGAACGTTGGTTTACAGAAAACACAATGCTTGATTTTATTGGAATTCAAATCTCGAGAATGTAAAATGTCTAAGAAAGGCAATTTTCCCTCTTTCTCAAGGTCTTGGTAAACTTAATAGTTGGAAACTGGGTAGAAAGACAATCTACAAATTCGTCCAGTAAAGGTAAAGAATGGGGCCAAAAAACCAACATGTCATCTACGTACCTAATTAACAGTGACGGTTGATAAGGGAAGTCCAACATGACCTTGTTTTCTAGATACTGCATGAGAATCTCGGCTAAAACGTGGGAGAGTGGGGAACCCATTGGTGTCCCTTCCTTTTGCTGATAGAACTTGCCGTCAAATTTAAAGTAAGTTCTCTTTGCTACAAGTTTGAGAGCAGAAATTATTGCATTAGCTTCAAGTGGAGAGATGGAATTGTCTTCTTGTAATTTGTCCTCAATAACTGAGTGAACGGTGTTGAGTGGTACACTTGGAAATAGTGACACTACATCCAGCGAAGCCATTATGAACTCACTTCCCACAGAGTCAAAGGTTTTGATACGAGATATAGCCTGCATAGAACTTTTAATGGATACAGAGGAATTTGAGGTGAGGGGTTTTAGAAATGAAGCCAACGCTGTCTCGAGGGTGCGAGTCGGGTTAGCATATCCTGAAGTAAGCAAGCTAAGAGGTTGATCCGGTTTATGAATTTTCATTTTCCCAAAGACCTCGGGAACCCTAGGTCCTACTGGAGGTCTCATTTTAGTAGAAATAGATTTGGGTAGGTAACCTTGTGTAACGTACCAGGAGAGGAGATGTGACGTACCTGCCAGCAGGACGCACACGACATAAAGGCAGATAGGAATCAGAATAAAATGTCCGCGTAGCTTAATTGGTAGAGCAACTTATTCCGGAATGAGTGGCCCGGGTTCGAACCTCGGCGCGGATAAAAATGACGGAGAAATTCACTTCGTTATAATGGCGCCCGAACTATCCGGATGACCCGACCGTTCAAATCTCGCATTGGTGTGATGTTATTTCCACACCGCGAGATAGGAAAAATATGAGCAGCACTTCGAAAAAAAAAAAAAAGTAAGGGGGAGATGATGTAACGTACCAGGAGAGGAGATGTGACGTACCTGCCAGCAGGACGCACACGACATAAAGGCAGATAGGAATCAGAACAAATGTCCGCGTAGCTTAATTGGTAGAGCAACTTATTCCGGAATGAGGGGACCTGGGTTCGAATCCTGGCGCGGATAGAAATGACGGAGAAATTTAATTCGTTATAATGGCGCCCGAACTATCCGGATGACCCGACCTTTCGCAATGGTGTGATGTTATTTCCACACCGCGAGATAGGAAAAATAAGAGCAGCACTTCGAAAAAAAAAAAAAAAAAAGGGGAGATGATGTAACGTACCTGCCAGGAGGACGCACACGACATAAAGGCAGATAGGAATCAGAATAAAATGTCCGCGTAGCTCAATTGGTAGAGCAACTTATTCCGGAATGAGGGGACCCGGGTTCGAATCCTGGCACGGATAAAAATGACGGAGAAATTCACTTCGTTATACTTGGTTTCTTAATTTACTTAATTCTGCAATAGTGGCTGAAGTCGAGGTAGTAATTTCTGCTCTCGAACTTGTAGCAAAGAGAACTTACTTTAAATTTGACGGCAAGTTCTATCAGCAAAAGGAAGAGGCTACAATGGGTTCCCCCTCTCCCCGTTTTAGCCGAGATTCTCATGCAGTATCTAGAAAACAAGGTCAGGTTGGACTTCCCTAATCAACCGTCACTGTTGATTAGGTACGTAGATGACATGTTGATTTTTGGCCCCATTTTTACCTTTACTGGACGAATTTGTAGATTGTCTTTCTACCCAGTTTCCAACTATAAAGTTTACCAAGACCTTGACAAAGAGGGAAAATTGCCTTTCTTAGACATTTTACATTCTCGAGATTTGATTCCAATAAAGTCAAGCATTGTGTTTTCCGTAAACCGACGTTCATACCTTGTATGATCCCATTCACTTCTTCTCACCCTCCCGAATATAAAGCTTCAGCCCTACACTTCCTAATAAGACGTGCCTTCACCCATTTTTCGACAAGTAGAACTCGACATGATGACCTTTCTAGAGTTCAAAACTTGGTCTTATTGTTTGGGTTCTCGGTCAATTTCTTTCGAGGACTATTACAACAATTTCAGAGACTGAGATTCACGACTTTGTCCACTGAGCCAAAACATGCTAAGTACATTGGCAAAGTTGATTACATTCCACCTCTTGTGTCTATCTTAAGAAAAGCTTGTCACAAACACAATCTAACGTTTGGCGTGTCCACCAGAAACCTTTTTTCCTTGATAAGAAATGATAGACATAGAGTCCCAGCTCTTAACAAAACAGGCGTCTACTGCATACCATTAATTCATGAAGACTCAGATAGTGCAGTTAAATACTGTATAGGTTCTACCCTAAGAACCGTAAATATCAGAATGGGTGAACTAAAATACGCTCTTCGTTCTGGAACAGTTTCCACAGCTTTCACTAAAGCTGTTAACCAGGGAGGTTACTCCCCAGATTGGACAAATGCTAGGGTACTTAACTCAAGTCTTAATAAACGTACTGTCTTCCTTATGGAAAGCCTCTTCATTATTGCATATGGGGAAACATGCTGTAACATTGAACTCCCGACATTTGTTCCAAGACAGTGGAGAACGATGGTTGCCCCCTCCTCACACAATTCTGAAGAAGAGGACTTTATATGATAAGAAATGAAGACTTGATTTTTTGGACTTTAACGATTTGTTGATGGCAACACCGGTGATAGAGAAGACCGAGTGAATTGTGGGTCGTTTTGACAATATATAATGTCTTCTCCTGTGTTTCGTAGCGCATGAGCCTGATGATGGGTGCTATGTTCAGCCCCGAAAGATCTCGCGTGTAAATATTAATTTTTAATTGTAAACAAAGTGTTTTAATCTTGACTTGTAATTTGGAAATTATTGTTGTGAATGACCGTACGTGTGACAGCATCGGTGAATACTTTATAGTGACCTTTCGTACGATAGACTTTCAGCATTAACTATATTGTACTGTTTAGCAAGTTTTCTGACTATGACACGATGATTTGGCTCCACATCTGCCTAGGTTCGTGTCACAGAAACAAAACTTTTCAAACCATCGACGATCAGTACGTTGAGATGTAGCCTCTTCGCCCCATGTCTGGACCACATTACGGTAGGTTTGTGCCGCATTACGCCCCAATTTGGACTCATGAAGCAGAATCAACCGCAACTCACTCCTTTCTAACATGTTGTACACACCACTCTCACAAGAGTAGCAATAACTGCAGCTCAACCGATTATGACGTGTATGTGGCGTCTGAGTCGCTCTTCAAGTCGGCGGTGTGAGCGGTTTGGTCTGCAAGCATTGTGGATGAGCTGAATGTGGCACCTCGAAAAATCGGCCATTATTTTCCGAACGACCTGATATTTTATGGATTCCTCCCCTACACTTAAAAGTTATATGCTGAGGCATAATTGAAGTAAGCATTGCTAAAATTTAAAACTTTTTTCTACCCCACTATCTAGTGAAAGTTCTTCTGATCGCATTAGCTCTGAGTAATACACACATGTAGTTGATTTAGATCACTAAGCATCTCAATGCTTTCTATTCCACCAGCTATTCTAAGTTTGCTATTTTTAACTCTTACTTCTAAAATTGCTTCTTCAACACTATGACATTCAACATTGAGCACGTGCCGCCTAGCTGTGTGGGTTCCTCATCGTTCATTCTTTCCATCTAAACCAATCAAAGAATTATACAGCGATGAGCCGTTGCAATATAACCACCTACCTAATGAGCTGTAGGAACCCCTTTAGCCTGCAAAACAGTGGTCACTTGGCGAGGCATCGCTTTGATGAGGTGGCGATAAGTATACTGGAGTATATGGTACCATAATGTCAACAGGGTAGTGGTGGTTTAGCGAGAAGCGACAGGAAGTTACCAGCACTTGCTGTTGGTTCGCGCTAAACCACCATAGAAAGTCACCAGTATGTTCCTCGAACTACTCCTTTACGATTCTGGCAGTGCCATACGGCGCATAATCCTGTTGGTAATAGCCATCCCCAGCAGAGAACACAATTGCCATGAATAGGTGAACTTGGTCCTCAACAATATTCAGATACCTGACAGCTGTCAGGGATTGTGCTGTTGGGGTAATGAAGCCTGAAGTGACCCAAGAAAGCATCGCCCAGAGCATAACACCGCCGCTTCCGGCCTGCTTCCGCCCAACAGTGCATCCAGGTGCCATAGCCTCCATTGGTAATCTGCGCTTGGCTGTTTGCTTGATGTACCAGGAATCTTGATAGGTCAGACCAGGTCACTTTCTTACAATCATCCACTGTCCAATCTTGATGATCTTGGGCTCAGTTCATGCATTGTTGGTGAGGACGTGCAATGAGCATGGGGACCCGGCTGGGTCTTCGGCTACGCAAGCCCCTGCGCAGAAAGCTGCGATGAACTGTGTACTGTGACACCTTGCCCTGATCACCACTGCTGTAGCTACGGGTGATTTGTCGCACTGTGGCCTTGAGGTCGCTGTGAACAATGCGCGGCAGTCTCCGCTTCCCTCTGGCATTAATGAGATGCGGACAACACACGGCTTGACGACGGTTAGTCATTTGACCATCTGTGCACCATTTTTGATACGTACTAACGACAGTCGCTCGTGAACAATGCGCGGCAGTCTCCGCTTCCCTCTGGCATTAATGAGATGCGGACAACACACGGCTTGACGACGGTTAGTCATTTGACCATCTGTGCACCATTTTTGATACGTACTCACGACAGCCGCTCGTGAACAACCCTCAAGCCGCGCCATTTCCGAGATCGTAATTCCGAGGAACCGTGCCATCACAATTTGTCCTTTATCAAACTCCGATAAATCGAAAGCTTTTCCCATTCTGACTCCGAACACTCTACAATTTACAATTATTTTATTGCACACATTTAAAACTTACAGTCATATGAAAATGCAGTACACCAGGAGGGGTCCGATCATTTTGGTTGTAAGGCGATTCCCCCTACCAGTTGTAAGAAAAGGAATAAAATATATATGGAGGCAAGTAAGATGGTTATAACAGAAGCGCCACTGTTAGCAGCATAGATTGGAACTTCAATTTAATGATATGATTGAGATTCATTATGGAGACTAAGATGATTTGCAATGTAATTTCACGGAGACGAGGAAATTGTTTTGATATTTTCCAGAGGTCTGATGCTCTCTAGGAGATTATTCCATAAGATAATGGCTTCATACAATATATAATGAATAAAGTTCTCCGCTGGACGTGTAGTGCAGGGAAGTTTACGTTAAGTCACGTTAGGGTTATTGGAAGGTTACTTGACGTAGCTAAAGTGTACCTAATCTTTAAAGTGCTAGAGTTTGTTTAGGCAAGACTCGCACGTGCAATAAATTCATTGAATATGGAACTTCTTTTTACTCAGCGTTCCTCATTATCTTGACTATCAGTACTATAACTTCGGTTTTAGTACATTAGTACCTTGAAGGCTCCTAATTAGAGCGGTAAACACAATATACCCTGGACTTAATGGAGACACTTAATGAAAGAGACTTAACGGCCAGACAGAGGTCTGACAATAATATGAATTGAGAAAACGTACTCACTTTAAACCTTTTATTGTAGAACTCCTGGTATTACTCAACATACACTCTCAACAAATCACACTACTATTGAATATCCGAACTTTCGTAGAATCGCATAACAATAATTAAGAAGAACCTATCACATAAAACGGAGCTCACTTGGTATAGTTGAGCGCGCCTATATATACTGCATACCACCACGTCATGACTTACACTCGTTGCCACATATCATTCAGCGGGAGAAATAACATCTCGTTAAGTGAGAAGATAATTTGCATAGGAAAATAAAATAACAAGAGATAGTAAAATCAAAAGGAAACTGAATCTAGAGTATACGTTACAAATATGCTGTTTAAACCATAATTAAGTCTAACAGACGGTAGACATAATTTCTTTTTAGCAACAGATCTGCTGAAGACCTATGTTAATGAAGTAACATAGGTCTATGTTAATGAAGTAACTGTTGAATTCATCAACGACTGATTTTGTATCAACAATAAAATTACCAGAATTTCCTCTTAACGTCAAAGGAGTTTCAGCAGCACAGGATCGTTTGTTAACAGCAGATTTGATTATTTTCTATTTTTGATAGGAGTTATTTCCTGCATCTGAATTAGCGCGGTTGTAATAAGGAACTTTTGTATGTTTAATAACATTTTTATGGCATAATTATACCTTTTATACTTATCACGTAAGTGACTGTTATAGGGTTCCTTCTACTTTTTTATGCTTTCCAACCGCAGGTTGAAGAAGCGTATATGCTCCAGCTTTGCCCGTCCACACGATAACTCGCGTAAAAATGGGTCGATTACGATGAAATTTTAGTATGTGGTAGGGGACCGCCTGGGGACAAACCCTATTGAAAATGGGCGAAATCGGGTCAAAGGTCAGGACATAGGAGCGGGATCCATTCCATTGCACTAATGCGTCATAACTTGCCTAAAAATGCGACAAAACTTCAGTATGTTATTCCGGAGGTATGCTGAACCGGTTCTGTTGAATATCATTGAAATGGGGTCAAAAGTCAAGATACAGGAGCGAGATTTATTTCACCGCCATTATCCTCATAACTTGACTAAAAATGCTTCTGTTGCGAGAAAACTTTAGTATGTTGTTCCGGAGGTGTACTGAACCGAGTCTGTTTATTGTCATCGAAATGGTGTCAAAGGTCAGGGCACAGGAGCGAGATTTATTCCCCAGCTATTATCCTCATAACTTGAGTAATAACTTGAGTAATGATTTCTGGTATGTTGGAAAGTTTATCATAATCAATGCATTGCATGATTTAACTAACTTGTTTTTGATTGATCTAATGATTCCAATTGGTCATCCAGGGTTGGATCTTAATGCCATATTCAGTTTTAACTACCTTGTGAACGGTTGTGATCTCAAGGAAATCATTCGAAATGCCTTGCAAAATTTCAGTAGCAATAGTTGGACAAGTTTAATTGTATATACCAGGGGCAGAGACTATTGTATTGCGAGTGGTGCGTTAGCACCACTCTAAATTCATTTATCGTGTAATAAATATTTTTATCATCAGAAAATCTAGAGACGTGTGTGTATTTTGCTCAATCTTTCCTTTAAGAAAATGAAAAATAAAATATGTTAAGCCTAGTAGGCGTTCTGTTTTAGAGGGTTAACGAGGGTCTTTCAATTTCCACGTGATGCGCCGTCCGCTAACTCAAATACCCTATGATACCGGAAGGCAACTTTTAAGTGAGGTGAGGGTGACTTAACAGGCTACAGCAGATTGTGGGCAGGAAGCATTATATGATAATGACATTCAAACGTTTTAGTGACTTCTTTCGGTATGCGGACCGGACATGGGGGAGGGTGACTTCTTTCTGGCGCAAAGAAAAAGCAAGAAATTGCTGAACTCAAATTAAAGTCACATTAAATCCAAATGCCGCCCTCTGGGATCTTTCAATGCCAAAGTAACCCGCTTTCTGAAAATCAATGTCCTAATTGCACTTCATCTAATTTGTGTTCCTTTGATGTTTACAGCCAAGTTTGTAACGTGTGGTTCGATGGTTCCTGATCTTACTCCACACCTAGACCTCGCTGGGGGGAAAGAATTCTTTGGGGCTGAGAAAGAGGACTTCTGTTTTGGATCGTCTTCTGTTGGTCAGCATGGGAAAATATACTAAAAACTACTTTTCAAAAAACGCCAAATTGATTCCCCAACCCCCACGCACACCCGCAAGGACTGCCAATCGCGGTATAAAGGTTCTTTGAAGTTTTTCTGGGTCTTTCGCTTCATGCGTTACTGCAAATTCCCTTATTACTCTCCTTCCCCTCAACTTCAAGCATCAGGACATGGAAAATGTGCTATTGAAAACAACAGATTCGTGGAATAAGACCTTGTCTGATGAGCTAGATCTCCGAAGTAAAGAAGACCCAAGGGGCAATGTAAATGCGTGTCCGAAAACGAAAAAGAACTGTTTCGATCACTCACACTCAATAGTCAGTGAGATCGACACTGATTTAAAAGCGGAGCATTCAAATGTCGCCAAGTAATAATATGTTTTGAGTTCTACTATTACTAAACTGTTAAACGAAATAGACTTATTTTGCGATAAGCTCTAAAAAGTGGCAATCAACATTGTTTTCTTTTGTGAAAAAATGGAGAGGAAACAACAAAAATGATGAAAACTGCAATGAGTGCGAAATCAAAGCAGTTGAAAAAAAAGTGAAGTGCGTGAAATTCACTCTTGTCTGTCAACTCAAAATAAAACTGACCCATGCTCGCAAGATAAAGCTGGGTGAAGGACGGATACAGTTCCCAATGCTTAAGGACGTAAATTTTGAGTGCAGTGGAAAATTCAATTCCCTTGGCTATGACTAAATGCTGATGAAAGAGATATTTGCCACATCTGCACCGAAGTATATCAAGAACGTTTACCTTCGCCTAAGGTCAGCAACTCACAGTGGTCTCACGAAGCTTTTGTGTAGCACGGCTCCCAAGCGTGTGCGTGCGCCAAGGATGCTTTTCGAAAACATGAAAACGGTGACTATCACATAAGTGCAACTGTCTGCTTTAACTTCTTTAACAAATGAGGACAGCGTTGTATGCATGATTTCTAGCGCAAAGCAGAAAGAAATGTAAGAAGCACACGTTGCTCTAAAATAAAATTTCAGCACTATTAAATTTCTCAGTCGGCAGGGCATAGCTTCGGGAGGACATGGAAGTGATGGTAATTCTAATTTAAAACAATTACTGCAGATGAGAGCTGAAGACAGCTCGAAACTTGATAGCTGGTTAAAAAGAACAAATTACAAATGGCTTCATCATGACGCTGTAAATAAGCTAATTAATTTAATGACAGAAGCAGTGGTGCCAAAGTACCTTGATGAAATAAGAGCTGCTGAGTTCTTTGCCATTATACTCGACGAAACGTGCGATATAGCTATTCACGAGCAAGTCTCTATATCGTTTCGTTTTGTTTCCAAAGATACTGAAGTACTTACGAAACCAGCAAAACAAAATCCAAAACTTTGTATAATGTCGTGAAAGATGTTCTCCTCCGTTTCGCCCTGGATATAAACAAACTGCGTCGGCAATGTTACGACGGGGCAAGCAACGTAAGTGGCCAACTTATGGGACTGCAGTCTCGTGTAAGAGAAGCTGAGTTAATTGGTGTGTTTGTGAGAGACTCGCCAAAGCGGGTTGCATTCTTTAAAAGTCTTCAAGCTGATGTTTTTTCTGCTTTATGGCCTTTTTGCCCAACAAGATGGTGTATGCACGTCAAATCACTTCAAACTCTTTTAGCTATAACGAAGTGAATTTCTCCGTCATTTTTGGTCTACGCCGGGATTCGAACCCGAGACCGCTTATTCCGGAACAAGTCGCTCTACCAACTGAGCTACGCAGACGTTTATTCTGATTCCTATCTGCCTTTATGTCGTGTGCGTCCTGCTGGCAGGTACGTCACATCTCTCCCCCCGAAAGAGGGCCGGGGGCATGGCCCACGGGTCAGTCGTGACCATGAATCGTTGCAGGCAGCCATCCACTGTAGAACGTGCACTTGAGAACTCCCAGTCAATCTGGTGTGTGGAATGCAACATCACACACATTTATTTTTCGAAGCGCTGGAGAAGAGATTCTCTGATTTTTCCTATCTCGCGGTGTGGAAATAACATCACAGCATTGCGAGATTTTGAACGGTCGGGTCATCCGGATAGTTCGGGCGCCATTATAACGAAGTAAATTTCTCCGTCATTTTTGGTCTACGCCGGGATTCGAACCCGAGACCGCTTATTCCGGAACAAGTCGCTCTACCAACTGAGCTACGCAGACGTTTATTCTGATTCCTATCTGCCTTTATGTCGTGTGCGTCCTGCTGGCAGGTACGTCACATAGCATCAGGCTTCTTAAAAAAACTTCAGAGTTTTTATTTTTTTAATTTTTTTAAAGTGATAATTCATATTTTTGAAAGAGAGGAAATTTTGAATGCTGAACTGCAGAATTCGAATCTGTGTATAAACGAGTCCCACGAAAAGGTTAATTTAACAGTAGATAGATGGCTTGGCTTCTTTGCGAAACTCAGAATTTGAAAAAATGTGGAATTATTCGGTGGAAGAAGCTCACAGATTAAATTTATACAAGCCAACGCTTCCAACGCAGGAGGAAAATTCCCCAGAAGCGGATCCATGCTCAAAAGCCCATCAATTCAAAGACCCATGAGAATATTATTGATCTCAATATCATTTAGTTTTAGGCGAGGTGCTTACTTCCTTAAGAATAAGATTCGACTCTAGCACCATGAGTGTTCTCGATAAGATTGAAAATTTCGTAGTCAGAAAAGAAAGTGCTAGCATACAGGTTGTAAATACGGAGACGATTTCGAAGGAGATGGCGAAAAGCTACTTTTACACAGAAACATGTTTCTCGAGATTGCGAAAATTAAAATCGCTGCTATAACCAAACTGAAAAACGTTGTGGCTTTTTTTGAAAAGCAATAGTTCTCTAAAAACCATGGTGCCGGAATTTTCGAAATTAGCGCAAATAATGTTGATTATTCCCATTTTATCGTGCACTGCCGAACGCTCATTTTCAGTTCTGAGGAAATTGAAAACATATTTGCGCTCAAATATATCGCAACAGAGGTTGAATTCTCTAACTTTGCTTCATCCACACTCCGAAGCCACTGATGATCTGGATTTAAATTACTTGATGGACAAATTTATAACGAAGTCTCCAGTTCGCGGACACACGTTTGCTCTTTGACAGGAGAAAACTAGAGATCATTCATAATTCTTTTAACTTTGTGCATTGTGCTTCATGGGAAAAAAATTTTATTTTATTATTTGTTAAGCAGAATATTTTATACGTTAAATTAATCGTATGCAGCAATTTTTATTGCCCTTTCGTATTTACATACAATTTATTTTCTAGAATAGAAAAACAATTAGCGGAAAATATGCTCATTTGAAATTTACAGAACTTATCGATGGAAAAGATCATAAAAAACACCGAGATAAATCAGTTTCCAGGTTTTTATGTTAACATTTTTATGGACCCAAAAAAAAAATTCGGACACGGAGAACTGGCCACATTGCAATTTCAGTGCCATAAAATTGTTCTGAATAAACAAATACCGTGTGGCTATATTTCCCAATACTTGAGCAACTATTGTTCACAAAACATTTTTTTTAATATTTCATTTTCAATATGTGTAGACATTTGCATTATTTTCGGGCCAGCCAAAGACAAAGCGAAGAACTGGCCATAAAAATTTTAAGGGGCCGTATAAAAATTACATTCTTGGCTGCTACGTGGCCACGTCTCCAGAGATTGGTTATCTGAATCATATAAAGTTTCCGTAATTTCGTATTTTCTTAATTGGGATATTTAATGTAATTCCTTATAGAAAATGTTTACAATCTACAACTCAACAACAGGATTTTAAGGTTTATAAAATGCATGCCCACTTTTGCATTACTTCCGCTACAACCCTCGTATATTTCTTCTGATTAGTAAAAACAGAAACATGTGTGTGTGTTTATTGTAAAAGTAATCCAATGGTTAAAAATATTTCGTCACAATTGGTTTCCACGTTTATTTATGCAAAGTAATGTATCTGTGCAAATACTTTTTATCCACTGCATATATATACACGGTCGAGTCACCTTATTGTGACCACCAGCTAATGTCCAGGGCAACCGCCGTGTGCAGCGCGGACAGCAGCTAGACGTGCTGGGAGCGACTCAATAAGGTGCTGGAAGGTGTTCACAGGTATGTGACTGCAGTGCATCTGACAGATGCTGGAGGGTGCGTGGTGGAGGATCCATACAGCGAACAACACGATTGAGGTGGTCCCGCAGATGATCAATTGGTTTAAATCTGGGGAATTAGGGGGCCAGGGAAGTACTTTGAAGTCTTCAGCGTGCTCTTCCAACCACTCTCGGACATTTCTTGCTGTGTGACACGTTGCATTCTCGTGCTGGAAGTTCCCATCCATCCCAGCAAAGACAATCAGCATGTATGGGTGTACGTGGTTTGCCAGAGCGGATTCATAAAGAATTAGGTCCATAATGCTTTCCACAGGTATATGAGTGGACCCAGAGAATTCCACGAAAACATTCCCCAGACCATAACGCTGGCCCCACCAGCTTGTGTTCTGTCAGCAATGGATGAAAAGTGTTTGTTCTCCGATGTTTCTCGCCTTATACGCAGACGTCCGATGAAGCAGAAAACGTAACTCATCGGAGAAGGCAATCCTTTGCCAATCAGCGGAGGTCCAATTGCGATACTGCCGTGCAAATGTAAGCCGTTTCTGCCGATGCACTTTCGTTAGCATAGGTGCAGTGACCAGCCATCTGCATCAGAGCCCCATACGCAGTAGGGTCCGCTGAACTGTCATTTTTGACACTCTCTTTTTTGGTTGAAGGTTTGAAGACCACCGGGAGCAACTCAGTGGGCTATAAGCAGTCGCATATGCCTAATTTAGGTCCACCGGTTCCAGGGAAGGGAGAGAGCCAGTGCCGTAAGACAAACACAACATCCATGCCTCACCGGGATTCGAACCCGGTCCCTTCACGGACGAATGATCATAAGCCAGCGCTTAGACCACTGCGCCACCGGAGTAGCAGACACACTTCCAGTAACCACCTGGTTCATTCGGCCAGTGAGTTGCGTGAGAGCCGATCGACACTGTATCGTGTCGATCGGCTCTCACGCTCCTTCGAAGCCGACGTTCACCTCTTACATCAATGGCATGTGGTGCACCACAGTTTCCACGTCGCTTATTCGCAGTGATGCCATTTCTCCGATCACGATACATTTTAACCACAGCAGCACGCGAACAGTTCACAAACTGCGCTGTTTCAGAAATACTGCCACCTTTGGCCCGAAAGCCGATAATCATCCCTTTTTTGCAAATCTTATAAATCGTTCCTTCTATCTATGAAAGCAACGAGTGATATGCTTTCAGATTGCCTACAGCACACCTTATTTATGCCGCCCCGGTGGCGCAGTGGTCTAAGGCGTTGGCCACTGACCATTCGTCCGTAAGGGGTCCGGGTTCGAATCCCGGTTTGGCATGGATGTTGTGTTTGTCTTACGGCACTGGTTGTCTCCCTTCCCTGGAATCAGTGACCCTAAATTAGGGACGGGCGACTGCTTATAGCCCATTGAGTTGCTCACGGCGGTCGTGAAACCTCCAATCAAAAAAAAAAAAAAAAAAAAAGCACACACCTTATATACCCTCCAAGCCAGCACATGGCACGTGCCTTCTTTCATTAGCTACGCGCTGTTGACGTCAAAAGCAGGAGGTGGTCACAATAATGTGACTCGACTGTGTATAATATATCATGGGCGAATATTCGGGATTTTCTAGGTGTGCGGCGCACACCCACACAGAGTCGCAATTACGGATTTATTTCTAATAAAACTCGCCAGAGTTTGTCCTATGGTTTCGAGTGGTGGTTAAAATTAATTTCTCCACATAATATTTTCATTAAGAAGTGAAGGTTATCGTTTAGTAAGCATATCGCATTCGCTCTAGAATCCTCGGGTGTGCTGTTTCGCTTGCGCACATCCGACGACCTTAAAGCAGCTGTGGTACAAGCGCTCCCGGAAGAAACACAAGCACTCCCCAATCGCAATTACGGATTTATTTCTAATAAAACTCGCCAGAGTTCGTCCTATGGTTTCGAGTGGTGGTTAAAATTGAATTTACCCACATATTTTTTCATTAAGAAGAGAATGTTCGTTCAGTAAGCGTATCGCATCCGCGCTTGAATCCTCGGGTGTGCTGTTTTGCGTGCGCACATTCGACGACCTTAAGGCAGCTGTGGTACTAGAGCTCTCCCGACGGATTGCAGGTCGCGTTCTGATTTCCCTGTGGTTTCAAACATTAACAGCCGAACTTTCAAGGTGTGCTACCCAAAATGAGCACCGTTTGAGTCCACGTAGGAATGCAATCATTTGCTATTATATTGTTGTTGTTTTTTTTTCTTTTTATGTATTTCCAATAAGACTCGCTAAAGTTAGTCCGCTAAACTTAATTCCCTTGTGCAATATGTTCGTGAAGAGGAGAAGGTTCGTTGCTTCGTGCAGTAAACAAAACGTAGCAAATAATATTTGCAGCTGCAGGACTGTTATTTCACCAGCGGACACCTTAAGTCGTCAAAGCAACTGTAATTCAAAACTCTTCAGATGGCGCTACAGGTCATGTTTTTATTTCCTCGTGGATCCAACGCAAAGTTTTAAATTCCCAGGGTGTGCGCACTTAAAAAGCACCACTGGTCAGTGGTCTAAGCGATGGCCTCTGATCATTCGTCCGAACGGGGTCCGGGTTCGAATCCCGGTGAGGCATGGATGTTGTGTTTGTCTTACGGCACTGGCTCTCTCCCTTCCCTGGAACCAGTGACCCTAAATTAGGGACGGGCGACTGCTTATAGCCCATTGAGTTGCTCACGGTGGTCGTTAAACCTCCAATCAAAAAAAAATAATAATAAATAAATGGGCACGTGACGCCACTTGGGGAGTCCTTCGTTTAGCAGTGGTTTGATAATGGTTGACGATGATGATGATTGTATATCATATTTTACATAATCGATAATAATTTTTCTACGAAAGAATGTGCACCACTCCGTAAAAACCAAAGTCACCGCCCCTGGTAGATACCCGACTTATCCCAGTCAAAATTAGAAACTAGGTCAGCTAACGTGGGGTAGTCACAATAGGCGACTGTTTTGTGATTAACTGCATAATGGTAATTTGAAAAAAATGAAACATGAATGGTTGTGATCACTAATACTAAAATCGATCACTCCGGACCCTAAAGCAGTATTAAGTAAGTTAGTACCAGGGGCGTAGTAGTTCAAAGAGCGTAGCAGTTCAAAAATTATGGGGAGTGGGAAGAAACCCAAGTAGTTTCACACACAAACACCGAAAATAATGGCTAATCTAAGATAATCAATTAATAATTAAGCGGTAATTATCAATAATTCATTATTTAGGTTTAGGATAATTTATAAATTCATTAATAAATTAACAATTTTATTGATAATTAAAATACTGATTTACAAAATTTTGATACAAAGCCTTATGTAATGTGGAAGGCTATATATTTATTAAATTTGGTTAATGTACAATAGAGTACTTCTCTCAGTGTATTCAATTTCTCGGAGTTATTTATAAAGGCACAATTTTAAAATTAGCTATTTTATGAAATAAATAATAGTGCAGAATATTGAAAATGTAGAGTTTTGCTAGGACTTTAATGAAATTTTACTTACATGTCTTAGCATCATTGTACAAGGTAACTGTGCTTCGCCGCCATTGCCTTAAAAATGTGAATTAACTTCTACTTCTCGATGAAAGTTCAGCAATGCAAGTCCAGAAAGTTGACAATTAGACATTGTGTTTCGAAGATACATTTTCTGAAGCCTAAGAGTAGAAAAAGTACTTTCCGGAGTGGCTGTTGAGACGGGAAACGTTGATACAATTTTTAGTAATTTCTTGATATTGGGGTAAAAAAAAAAAACCAGAAGCTTCACAACTTGCTAAGGATTCTATCGCAGTGGTTGGTGTTTCCTCTTGTCTTATTGTCAAAAAGACATCTTCCAGGAGTGTGAGCGACAGCGAATGAATCCTGCGGGTATGTTGCTTGCACGTAGAAAAATGCGCCAATGAAACGAATTCAAAGAGATTCGAAAATATCAGTGACTTCGTTCGAAAAAAAATGTGATTTGAGTCCGTTTTTATCGGTTTTTCAGATCGTTGGAAAAAAACATGTGATTTGAGTCAGTTTTTATCGGTTTTTCAGATCGTTGGAAAAAATTTGATTTGAGTCAATTTTTATCAGTTTTTCAGATCACTGGAAAAAAATTTGATTTGAGGAAGTTTTTATCGGTTTTTTAGATCGTTGGAAAAAAACATGTGATTTGAGTCAGTTTTTATCGGTTTTTCAGATCGTTGGAAAAAAATTTGATTTGAGTCAATTTTTATCAGTTTTTCAGATCACTGGAAAAAAAATTTGATTTCAGGAAGTTTTTATCGGTTTTCCAGATCGTTGGAAAAAAATGTGATTTGAGTCAGTTATTATCGGTTTTTTAGATCGTTGGGGAAAAAATGTGATTTGAGTCAGTTTTTAGCGGTTTTTCAGATTCATCTTGATATTTTTAATGAACAAGATTTAAAATTTGGCGTTAAAAGAGAAAAAGAAATTATGTGGTTCTGCGTTCAAGAGAAAAATGCGCCTTGATATCCAATGGGAAGGGCTTGAGCCTTTCCCTTTCCTACGCCTATGGTTAGTACCAATATGGTCTAGAGTTATTGGTACCACGAGCAGGTAAGGAAATGCACATCTTAAAAAAATTGCCTGGTAGCATTTTAAGATAGTTTTCACTTAGAGATAGGTTGTTGATGTTAATATTAACGTCTCCCAGAAAAATGCAGTTTTTATTTTCGCTATTTAATTTGTTTAAGATATTGTCAAAGCATTCGCAAAAGACTTTTCGATCATTACTGGGCGATCTGTAGATAACGCCAATAGTTAGGTTTTTGGACTTGGGACTTTTGATTTCAATCCAAGACATTTCACAGGAATCAAGTACGTGGGACATATTATTCAAGTCATCACGAATAAAATAGGTGATGTGAGATTTCAGGTATAGGCCTACCAACCAGAACCTCTTATATTCAGTTTCTCCGTCAGAACCTCTTATATTCAATTTCTCCGTCATTTTCGGTCCACGCCGGGGATCGAACCTGAGTCCTCTTATTCCGGAATAAGTCGCTCTACCAATTGAGCTACGCAGACGTTTGTTCTCGCTGCTATCTGCCTTTATGTCGTGTGCGTCCTGCGGGGCAGACACGTCACACATGCATTATTCTGATTTCTAACTTTTCATTCAAAATCATATTTACTGAGATGTTTCTCATCAATTAAGTGACTTTCACTAAGTGCAATTACAGAAAAATCATGATTCAACTGAGATAGAAAGATTTGAAGCTTATTAAGTTTAGAGTTAATGCTTTGAATATTGATATGTAAGAATGACATACCAAATTTGTCGATTTTATCAGAGAGATCATATAAAAATACCTTTTCACAAGCACAGTCCGGATAGTAATAATCCAGGTAAGGGTCATAAATTAGTTCCGGGCCAGACATTAGTCAGAGCAGTTAAAATGTGAATAACATTGTAATATCTAGTTAATTTTCCCCATGTTATTAACAGACTGTACGTGTAGTGCAGGAGAGTCCTTATCTTTGCGGGCAAAGATCCTACCGTTTCGATCCGTCCACACGAAATTCCACCCACATTCTCTTTTCCTTGTTTGCACTAGACCAAGAAGACGTTTACTCGCAGGGCAAAGATGATCATTTACATAGATTGGACTGTCGTCATTAAAACCAATGGCTGTAAAGTTTCCATGTTGTTGTTTTTTTCCTGAAATGTTTTGCAGCCATGAAGAAAGCATCACGCTTTCTTCGATTGACAAATCTCACAATGATATTTTTTCGTGATAGGTTTCCAGGAATGGGCACCCAGTGGACAGCATGCGTCTCCTGAACGATGTCTAAATCAACACCCACCTTACTAGCCACTTCACAAATAATGTCACCAGCACTAGAACCTTGCTCATATGGCACACCTTTGATTTCTAGGTTTTCACGACCGTTCAGTTTCTTCCAACCTATTCTGCAGATTCATAACTTCTTTTCTTAATTCTTCGGTATTTAATTTTAGATCAGTATTTACTTTATGGATGTCGTTTAGCTTAATGAGAATGTCATCATACTTGTCACTCATAAACTTTACACTCTCATGGAGAGCGAGAATGGCAGCAATCAACTCGAATTTTTCGATTTTGCACTGATTTTATCCAACAGGTGGTCAGATGCGTTTAATCTAAAAGATTCACTTGTAGGCTACGATACATTAAGGCACGATTATCCAGAGAGCAGGCTACAATTGGCATAGATCCACTTCTTTTTTTTTTTTGCGGTTTTACTTATCTTTCCAAATTGCATTTTGGAGAATCCAGCACAGTCGGAGTACAAATAGCCATTACACAGGGGCGCCGACTTCCCCAAATTATTGAGTGAAGCGATCAGACGGGGGGAGCACGTCTGTTCCTTTGTCAGGTGGAAAGTAAAAATTAAAAGGAGGGGGGAGGCAAAAAGATAAACTATGAGATTTGACGTATATTTTGAAACGCAATTTTAATTGCTCATCAGTAGAAGAACAAAGAAATAGAAATATTCTTTTGCTGAATATTAATATTTTTAAAAATGAAATTCAGCCTGCGGTTTTATAAAAATATCTCGAGAGATTTTGCTTCCAAATGTTTATCAAAAATATGAAAAATTAGCACTGTTACTCAAACAAAGAACGAGAAGCGCAAAAAATAAATAGATACATAAAAGCGTTAGAGATTATACGTTTCTGTATTTACATTTATTTTATTTTTCATAATTGTTTTAAACAACACGAGAACATGTCGAACAAAATCCGGGGCTGACAATCAAGTTTCTTATCAAATAAGCAATGCTTTGTACGGGGGAAAAGGGGGGGGGTCAGCGTCATTTTCTTGTAGGACTTCCGTCCACAGGTAGTAGAGTTTAGGTCCCAGCCACCTACAGCGAGATCGCCTTTTGGGCAGGACACAGAAACGGAAGGAATGAGAGCAAGTCTAGCGACTTTGACAGAACAGTTTGTAGTAAGATTAGAGTACAGTAGATGGCGCCACCGTACAAGTACGATATTGCACATAGAGGGGTGAGAGAATTTCAGGTGGGGTATAGGAAAGGATACCCATTTAACCAGTGGGCCCAGCCTGGGGGCCGTCACTTAACGTGCTCGTCCGATATTCAGCGATTGTTAGTAAATCACACCATCTCTGAACGATCAGCCCAGGCTTGAACCTGGGGACCCAGCATCGATAGTCTGAAACACTAACCACTAAGCCATCCGCGGCTCTACGGGGGAAAAGTTTACTTATTTTCTTATTTATAATTTTTTCGGAAATAAACTGCTTTGGCCTCATAGGGTGAAGCTTGGCCCGCTTTATGAGGCCAAAGCGATTATTTAATTAAACAGGACCAAAAATATTGGGTGGGCATGGCTCCCTTAGTAAAATTATTATGGGGGCAAGATTCACCTTGCCCCCTATAGTCGGCGCCTATACCATTACATTTACTAATGCACTGAAGGCCAGTAGTTACATTAACGTTTTCACAACATACCTTGCATTGTACATGGTACAACCATTACGAAGCGAGAATTATTAGTCGACGCCGAATCCAGCAGCCAGAAGGGAAAAAGGGGGGCAAAGTTTGTAAACAAGTAGGCGAGCTCCGAAAATCCACGGCAAGGTGACGTCACTTAGCCAACAGTACGCCAGTTACAGCAGGGAGTGAGCGGTACAGAGAACGCTTAAGATGGTTCCACCTAAAATCTCTGCCTTATGTTTCCAAATGGTAAAATTTCTTTACATATTTTCTTCGCAATTAATGTATTCCCAAGGATACAAATTTGCACATCGATGAAAGTCACTTTAAGTTATAGCATGGGATACTTAATACTTGCTAAAACATAACCATATTTATATTAAAAATCAATCAGTTTTCTTTGAGTAATGTTCAGACCTGTTAATAGATGGCGCAACCTGTGCATTGATGACGTCGGTAGACAAATAAATGTTGGATTGCTTAGTTATGGTTATGTTTTAGCAAGTATTAAGTATCTCATGCTGTAATTTAAAGTTGGTTTTATTGATGTGCAAATTTTCATCCTTGGGAATACATTAATTGCGAAGAAAATATGTAAAGAAGTTTTACCATTGGAAACATAAGGCAGAGATTTTAGGTGGAACCACTTTAAGGCAACAAGTTCTAGGAATTACCGGAGACCTGAGAACAAAGGAGGCTCTGGGGACCGGACAGGAGGCACGATCGAAAAGCAGTGGCGGCTATAGGCAATCTTTTAGAAGGTGACGAATATGAAGAATTCAAACGCTCTTGGGAGGTTCACTGGGTCCGGACAAAAGCCCACCGGACACTTGGCCGTCGGACATTTGCCCACCCGGACACTTGCCCACCCGGACACTTTCCCACTATGGATGATTTGTAGATAATACTTAACTTCGGAGGACGTTTCCGATCAAGTGTAGGAAAACTAATCACATAAATATTTATGGATTGTATAAAAATCGCACTTTGTTTTAGAAATGTTAAAATGTAAGAAGCTTCACTTAACATTACTAAAACATTTCATATATGCTTCTTCAGCCATAGGCTGAATAGGCTGAAGAAGCTGCGGTTATTTTTATTGCTGTTGTACCTATCAAAAGTGGTGCACAGATGGCCAAACGACGGTGGTAACAACAATTCGATCGGTTAATGAGCATGCGCAGCTTCCCTATTTTGCTCCGACGAATGGCCAGTTGGTGCTGCCATCCCCATAACTGTATATTCTGCAGCTTTAAGCTGTTAAATATGGTTATCGCATTTTCCTGTAGCAATATACAGTAATTCTTCGTAAAAACTGTATTTTTTTTACATTGTGGTGGTTAAGCCACCAATAAAAAAAACACGTACCCTGAATTGAATGTTATGTGCGACTTGAGTACACTTTTACACATATATTTACATGAAGTGTGGTATCTTCCAGTATTAAGGAATACTGTTTTATCAGATTTTTAGGTCCCAAGTATGAGAATCTGGTGGTGCCACATTCTTGCAGCGATAGAAGCTCTAGTACTGATGACAAAAGTCGCTTTCGCAACTACAGAAATTGTAGATATTCCTAAGTAAGTTCACATATGTTACTATATATTTAATATTTATTTTATTTGTCATTTTATTTTACTCTTGATGAATGGTTATTAAAAGAATGCCTCATGTACTTAAGCTATGCAAAACGTAGATTTTGATTAATTTGTTTAATAAGTTACTCCAGTGCTGAACAACTTCTGTAGAGTAGCTGGACAAGGTTTTTAAAAGAATTAGGTAGCCGGCCATTTTTCCTCTGATTTATACACTGGTGACAAAAAGTTAGGGATATTGAAGTTTCGAAGGGAAAATGTGGTGATACGCAAATTTAGCTACTTCTGGAGATCGGTTATCAGCGTGGGTAGCTACACCGCTGAGCCATTTCCTTATGACCACCCCCGCCAAGAGAAATGAGTGCGCCTGGACGCCAAACCGTGGCGGATAAGTATATATACAACCCGAGGACCGGCTTTCGGTTAGTAGAGTGTTCGGAGTCAGAATGGGAAAAACTGCCGATTTATCGGAGTTTGATAAAGGATAAATTGTGATGGCGCGGCTTGTGGGTTGTTCACGTGCCGATGTAGTGAGTACGTATCAAAAGTAGTGCACAGATGGCCAAACGACGACCCGTCGTCCAGCATGGGTTGTTCGCATCTCATTGAAGCCAGAGGGTAGAAGAGACTGTTGCGCATTGTTGGCAGCGACAAATCATCCGCAGCTACAACACTGGTGATCAGGACAATGTGCCACAGCACACAGTTCATCGCAAAATTCTGTGCATGGTCCTGCGTAACCGAACACCCAGCCGGATCTCCATACTCACTTCACGTCATCGCCAACAACGCGTGAAATGTGCCCAAGATCATCGAGATTGGACCGTGGATGATTGGAAGAAAGTGGCCTGGCTTGACGTGTCAAGATTTCCGGTGCACCAGGTAGACGGCTGAGCGCGGATACACCGATTACCAACGGAGGCTATGGCACCTGGATGTTGGGCGGAAACAGGCCGGCGGAGGTAGTGTTATGCTGTGGGCGATATTTACCTGGGACACGTTAGGCCCCATTATCCCAAAGCACAATCCCTGACAGCTGTTAGGTATCTGAACATCGTTGCAGACCAATTTCATCCATTCGTGGCAACTGTCTTCCCTTCTGGTGATGGCCATTACCAACAGAGAACGCCCCATGCCACACTGCTAGAATCGTCAAAGAGTGGATCGAGGAACATGCTTGTGACTTTCTGTTAATTCCGTGGCCTCCAAATTCACCTGACATGAACCCAACCGAACATTTGTGGTTCGACTTGGAAAAGCGGGTTCGCACTAAATCACCACCACCCCAAAATGTACGGTAACTGGAGGACCTGCTGTTGACATTATGGTACCAGATACCACAGGATACCTATCGCCACCACAACGAATCTATGCCTCGCCAACTGGCCGCAGTTTTGCGGGCTAAACGGGATCCCACAGCATACTAGGTAGGTGGTCATAATGTAATGGTTCAACGGTGTACGTAATGTGTAATTCAGCATTGTGATAAAATAATATATGCTAGTATTACACTGCTGGACAATTGCTAAGGACGGATCATAAACGGCTATATAGCACATAAAAAAGTAAGTGTGGTTGGATGCCAAGTGAAATAAAATAATGTCAGAATGCCAGGACATTACAAAAAAGACAATTTATTGTGCTCTGAAATCCAGAAGGCTTTGGAACGTGTTCAAGGGACAAACAGGCCATTTTGTGCAGAATACGTAAACGTGAAAAAAATGCCATTACCGTCCGCAGGCGTTCCGGCGTAAGATGTCAATACGGGATATGGCCACCATGGAGGGTGATGCAAGATTCCACACGTCGTGTCATGCTTTGCACAACATTATCAAGCAGCTGTTGGGGTAATTTATCCCATTCCTCTGTCAGTGCACGGATGAGGGTGTCCTTGTTTATTGGAGGGCATTGGCGACCAGCAAGACTCCTCCCCAAAGCATCCCACACATTTTCAATGGGATTCAGATCTGGAGAACGTGCTGGCCATACGAGGCGTTGAATATCCTCGCTCTCAAGACACTCCTGGACAGCGACTGTTCGATGACATGTTGCGTTGTCGTCCATGAAAATGAATCTATCACCGACAGCACCACGGAACATACATGCGAACATGCTGTAGCAGAACATCATTAATGTATCGTTGGCCAGTCATAGTCCCATTTCGAAGCACATAGAGGGACGTACGGCCACTGATCATGATGCCAGCCCATACCATGACACTACATGTCGGATATCGGTCCCTTTCCTGTATGTTTGCTGGACAATATGCAGGACCACTATCACGGCAGATCAGTTGTCGTCGACAATCAGACGATAGACTGTATCTACTCTCATCTGAGAAGAGGACAACAGACCAGTCGTTATCATCCCAATTGCGATGTTGATGGCACCATTGCAAACGGGCGGTACGGTGACGTCTGGACAATGGGATGCACACAACAGGACGGCGGGCGTATAGTCCTCCTTCATGCAAACGTCTGGCGACAGTTTTTCGGGAGATCCGCTTGACAGTAGCAGCTATAAACTGATTTGCTACCTCACTAGCTGTGCTGCGCCGGTGTCTTTTTGTTGATAGCTCTATGTACCGATCTTCTGCAGGTGTCGTACTGCAAACACGACCTCCCCCGTGACGTTTGCTACACTCTCCATTTGTTTGAAATGATTTCCAAAGCCTTGAAACAACACTGTGGCTGACGTCGAACTCCCTGGCAACATCTGTTATTTTTCGCCCTTGTTCAATCTTGCCAATAATACGGCCACGCGTAAAATCATCTAGGTGATGTCGGGAAGACATACTGAAAATTGCAAGTTCGTCAATTGATTCTTTCCCTTTCAACTTTGCGTTTGAACAACAACGGTCAATACGCGTCAAATCCTTTATATCTCTTATCAGCGCTATGACGTCACGAACAAGTTCGGCAATCCAAAATTTGCATACGTACAACACGTCTTACTGTATCCCGCACTTATGCTAATTTCCACATTTTGCCTGCCTTCCATTTTATGGTTGCTATCGTTGCTATTGTCATCCGTCCTTAGCAATTGTCCGGCAGTGTATTATGACAACACAGCACATGGCGTGCGAGCTCCGTTAAAAGTACCTTATGGAAAACGTGTCGTTTCACCGCTCTGTCTAGAAGTTTGCTGAATGTATTGTTTTCAGTGTGGCATTTACCTGAAATGATGTCCAGATAAGTTTACGCAATGATAACAGAAATAGGTTTTTTACCGGCAGGTGTGCGTCAGATCGATATGGCTGCTGCTTTAGTAGTTTTGCCAAGTGTCGTAAGTCGGTTGCACACAAGATTTCTACGGCATTCTGCAAGATTTCTAAATATGGTATTGATGCTGATCGACCCAGGAGTGGTCACCCGAAGATTACCACCAGGATGCAAGATCGTTACCTGAGAGTAAGTGTTTGGAGAAGGTCTAGTATCACCAGTAGCCAATTCCTAGAAACATTTCGAGCCGCTTCTGGTGTCACAGTATGTACTCAAATGGTACGAAACCGTCTTCACAAGTACGCACTCAAAGCAAGAAGGCCGCTGAGATGTATAATATTGACATTAGCTGACCGTCATCAAAGATGTACTTGGGAGAAACAGTACGTGTCATGAAACACAGAGTGGCACAATGTGCACTGCAGACCATTAAGAGTGCAACACCACGAAAGACAAGATATATCAAAGCCATATTTATTTACAGAAAGCAGATGATACAAGGGTGAATCGATTACAATTACAGTACGGTGAGACGTGGGAAACACATAACAATAGGTATCAGGTGTAGCCCACGTGGGCAGCAATTACAGCTGCTACACTGTCCGGCATCGAAAGAGACGTTGGATGTGTGTTTCGGGAATGTCCGCCCACGCAGCTTCGATGCGATGTCATAGTTCCTCCGTTGTAGCCGGGGGTGGTCGCTAGCGTGCCAGTCGTCCGGCGATCATGGACAACACGTGTTCAATAGGAAACATATCTGAGGGATTGCGAGGCTCAAGGAGGACGTGGCACATGGTGTCGATCCATGATGTCTAGGACTTTGCGTGCCACATGCGGTCACGCGTTATTCTGTTACTAAATGGCACCAGATAGTCTCTGAAGATATGGTAGAACAACAGGCTTCAACACCTCAGTGAAGTAGCGATGGCTGTTCAACACACCGGTAATGCAGACGATGGGCGTGCGGGGTGGCATCCAATGGTATCCCATACCATAAGGATGGGTGCCGGACTGATATGGCGTAGCATAATGTAGGACTCACTCAGCGGGTGGCCGTGGTACCGCCAGACATGGATTCCTACAGCATGGTGCTGCAAACTGAAGAGTGATTCGTCGGAAAACACTATCCCTTGCCATTCACTTCTCCACGCGCTGCGTTCTTGGCATTATTGCCGTCACAGACGCCGGTGTTTTACAGGTCAAAGCAATCGGCGCCGTGCAAAAATGCCCTGCTGCTGCAAACGACGTCCAACCATCCTTTCGGAGACTGGGTGTTGTACCACATACCAGTACTATTGAGCTACAGTGGTCGATGTAGCTGTGCGTACGACAGAGCAGTGCGCACCAGATGTCGGTTCTCTCTTTCGATTGTGTGACGGGGCCATTGGAATCCCGTAGGTCGATGTGTTCGTTCCTCCTCTACTCACTGACACCATATGCCGTCCCACACGAGCACCGATATCTTTGAGTGATAATCCGCAATCCCAAAATGCGACAGTTCTTCCGCGATAAGTTCGAAACCTGCTGGTAGGGCTGCCGTTCTCTTCGACGTGGCATGCTGCAGATGTCCGTCTATAGGAACGGCGAGCAAACACACTTCGAATGCTTAACACCGACTCATTGCTCTACCCTCTTATACGACTTCCAGGGGCATGACTGTCACACATGATTTCCGCATGTGCTCCCAAGTTAATCATTTACATGTGCTCCCGTGTTCTGCTCTTCTGCCAACTTTTTGAGCCCTGTGCGATCTTCCTAGTGCAGGGTACTCTTCACAGACGAATCCTGTTTCGATCTTTATCCTCATACTCGATGAGGACCAGTGTGGAGGATATCCAGCACACGAAAGCGACACACGAATGGGCACTCTGTCCACCCTTACCAGCGGCAGTCAGTTCTTGTCTGGGCATGAGTGTGTTTTAATGGTTTTACTTCCTTGTATATTTGCCAAGGCAATATGAACGCCTCAGTGTACTCAAACGAGATCATTGTGCCCATTGTGACTTCGTTTTCTCGATGATAATACAACCAGTCACCGTGCCAGCGGCTTACGAGGACTCCTGACCTTAACCCTATTGAAAACATTTGGGACCCGGCACATTGACGTCTAGATAACCACGTCCCATTCCCCAGTACACTGACAGACTTCCGCTACGTGTTGCGTATAATTTGGGACGAGCTACCCCAGACACTCATCAATAATGTCATTGCAAGTATGCCTCGTAGGTATCAAAACTCTCTTCGACACAAGTGGTGTTACTGAAATCCAGAGGTATGAATATTCTCCGAATTTACCATTTTGCCTGTATTGCAGTACTGCATTGTTGTGTGCAGAATTCACACAATAAACTGTTTTTTAAACGCAGTGTTTCCTTGTCGCACTGAAGTTATTTGAATGCGTGTTACTTGAGTCAGATATGTGCATCCTTCATTTTATGCAATACCCCTAAACTGTCTGTGACCAGTGTACACCGATGTGTCGTTACATTATGATAACGTACCTAATAAGCTGTAGGACCTCCGTTAGCCCACAAAACAGCGCCCCTCAGCGAAGCATCGATTCCTTGAGATGGCGATACGTATCCTGGGGTATCTGGTACAATAATGTCAACAGCAGGTCCGTACATTTAAGGGTGGTGGTGATTTAGCGTGAACCCACTTTTCCAAGTCCAACCACAAATGTTCGATTGGGTTCATGTCAGATGAATTTGGAAGCCAGGACATTAACAGGAAGTTTGCAGCCTGCTCCTCTAACTACTCCTTCACGATTCTGGCAGTATGACATGACGCCTTATTCTGTTGGTAATGGACATCACCAGCAGTTGCCATGAATGGGTGAAGTTGGTCCGCAACGATGTTCAGATACCTAACAGCTGTCAGGGATTGTGCTTTGGGATAATGGGGCCTAACGTGTCCCAGGGAAATATCGCCCACAGCAAAACACTACCTCCGCCGGCCTGTTTCCGCCCAACATCCAGGTGCCATAGCCTCCGTTGGTAATCGGTGTATCCGCGCTCAGCCTCTAACGTGGTGCATCGGAAATCTTGACACGACAAGCCAGGCCACTTTCTTCCAATCATCCACTGTCCAATCTCGATTATCTTTGGCACGTTTCATGTGTCGTTGGCGATGACGTGCAGGGAGCATGGAGACAAGGCTGGGTATTCGGCTACGCAGGCCCATGCGCAGAAGGCTGCGATGAACTGTGTGCTGTGACGCATTGCCCTGATCACCAGTGTTGTAGCTGCGGATGATTTGTCGCACTGTGGTTCTGTAGTCGCAGTGACGACGCACGGCTGGACGACGGTCCGTCGTTTGGCCATCTGTGCACCACTTTTGATACGTACTCACTACAATGGCACGTGAGCCATCTACAAGCCCCGCCGTTTCTGAGATCGTAGTTCCGAGGTGCTGTACCATCACATTTCGTCCTTTAACAAACTCCGATAAATCAGTAGCTTTTCCCATTCTGGTTCCGAACACTCTACTAACCGAAAGCCGGTCCTCTGATTGTATATATACTGCTCTGTGAACTTCACCTGTGGCACCGTTTGGTCTCCAGGCACGCTCATTTCTCTTTGCTGGGGGCTGGTGACAATGTAACAGCTTATAGATGTATAAACCTTATGATTATGAGCATGGCAGATTAAAATATGCTGAAAACGTCCATGCCTGGGGCCTTATGAGAAATATTTTGGGTCTGGGTAAAAGTGCAATATTTTTTTCTTTATTTCGTAGGTAAACCTGAGCACGGGTTATTGATATTTTTTAAAAGCCCTAAATCGAGGCCTAAGGACTTCAAATTGATTGTTCGTGTCTGAGTAAAAGTGCACCATCATTAACTTGACTCTGTATGTAACCCCTATGAATATGAGAACGGACGATTCAAATATGCAAAAGAGGCCTAACCCCTGGCCTAGTGCCTTAAAAATAAAAAAAAGGGTGTTAAAATTAATTCTTTGCATTCTTTGTGACACGGAGAAATCAAAACTGCAATTTGAGTACGATCCCCTAACTTTCGCATGGTGTGTCTTCCGAATTGGTACCACCACTTTTCAGCAGATGATGAAATCCAAAGTTTTCGATAAACTGACCCTTCGGTGAAATGACCTTTTCGATGAAATGAACAGTTAGGTGAAGAGACCTTTCGGTAAAATGAACAGTTAGATGAAAAGACCCTTCGGCAAAATGAGCAGTTAGGTGAGGAGACCCTTCGGCAAAATGAACAGTTGGGTGAAGAGACCTTTCGGTAAAATGAACAGTTAGATGAAAAGACCCTTCGGCAAAATGAGCAGTTAGGTGAGGAGACCCTTCGGCAAAATGAACAGTTGGATGAAGAGACCCTTCGGCAAAATGAACAGTTAGGTGAAATGACCTTTTCGATGAAATGAACAGTTAAGTGAAGAGATCCTTCGGCGAATGAAAATTTAGTTGAAGAGCTCCTTCAGCAAAGCGAACAGTTATGTGAAGAGACCCTTCAGCAAAATGAACAGTTAGGTGAAGAGACCTTTCGGTAAAATGAACAGTTAGATGAAAAGACCCTTCGGCAAAATGAGCAGTTAGGTGAGCAGACCCTTCGGCAAAATGAACAGTTGGGTGAAGAGACCCTTTCGGCAAAATGAATAAGCAGGTTATCAAAGAAGAGACCCTTCAACAAATGAACAGTTAGGTGAAGAGGACACTTTCGGTAAAATGAACAGTTAGATGAAAAGACCCTTCGGCAAAATGGAGCAGTTAGGGTGAGCAGTGAACCCTTCGGGCAAAATGAATAGTTAGGTGAAGAGACCTTTCGGTAAAAATGAATAGTTAGATGAAAAGACCCTTCGGCAAAATGAACAGTTAGGTGAGGAGACCCTTCGATGAAATGAACAGTTAGGTGAAGAGACCTTTTCGGTAAAATGAACAGTTAGATGAAAAGACCTTTTCGGCAAAATGAGCAGTTAGGTGAGCAGACCCTTCGGCAAAATGAACAGTTAGGTGAAGAGACCTTTCGGTAAAATGAACAGTTAGATGAAAAGACCCTTCGGCAAAATGAGCAGTTAGGTGAGGAGACCCTTCGGCAAAATGAACAGTTGGGTGAAGAGACCTTTCGGTAAAATGAACAGTTAGATGAAAAGACCCTTCGGCAAAATGAGCAGTTAGGTGAGGAGACCCTTCGGCAAAATGAACAGTTGGATGAAGAGACCCTTCGGCAAAATGAACAGTTAGGTGAAATGACCTTTTCGATGAAATGAACAGTTAAGTGAAGAGATCCTTCGGCGAATGAAAATTTAGTTGAAGAGCTCCTTCAGCAAAGCGAACAGTTATGTGAAGAGACCCTTCGGCAAAATGAACAGTTAGGTGAAGAGACCTTTCGGTAAAATGAACAGTTAGATGAAAAGACCCTTCGGCAAAATGAGCAGTTAGGTGAGCAGACCCTTCGGCAAAATGAACAGTTAGGTGAAGAGACCTTTCGGTAAAATGAACAGTTAGATGAAAAGACCCTTCGGCAAAATGAGCAGTTAGGTGAGGAGACCCTTCGGCAAAATGAACAGTTCGTTCAAGAGACCTTTCGTTGAAATTAACAGTTAGATGAAAAGACCCTTCGGCAAAATGAGCAGTTAGGTGAGGCAGACCCTTCGGCAAAATGAACAGTTAGGTGAAGAGACCTTTCGGTAAAATGAACAGTTAGATGAAAAGACCCTTCGGCAAAATGAAGCAGTTAGGTGAGGAGACCCTTCGGCAAAATGAACAGTTGGGTGAAGAGACCTTTCGGTAAAATGAACAGTTAGATGAAAAGACCCTTCGGCAAAATGAACAGTTAGGTGAAGAGACCCTTCGGCAAAATGAACAGTTGGATGAAGAGACCCTTCGGCAAAATGAACAGTTAGGTGAAATGACCTTTTCGATGAAATGAACAGTTAGGTGAAGAGATCCTTCGGTAAAATGAAAATTTAGTTGAAGAGACTCCTTCAGCAAAAGCGAACAGTTATGTGAAGAGACCCTTCAGCAAAATGAACAGTTAGGTGAAGAGACCTTTCGGTAAAATGAACAGTTAGATGAAAAGACCCTTCGGCAAAATGAGCAGTTAGGTGAGCAGACCCTTCGGCAAAATGAACAGTTAGGTGAAGAGACCTTTCGGTAAAATGAACAGTTAGATGAAAAGACCCTTCGGCAAAATGAAGCAGTTAGGTGAGGAGACCCTTCGGCAAAATGAACAGTTGGGTGAAGAGACCCTTCGGCAAAATGAACAGTTAGGTGAAATGACCCTTTTCGATGAAATGAACAGTTAGGTGAAGAGATCTTTCGGCGAATGAAAATTTAGTTGAAGAGCCCCTTCAGCAAAACGAACAGTTATGTGAAGAGACCCTTCGACAAAATGAACAGTTAGGTGAAGAGACCTTTCGGTAAAATGAACAGTTAGATGAAAAGACCCTTCGGCAAAATGAGCAGTTAGGTGAGCAGACCCTTCGGCAAAGGTGAGTTAGGTGAAGACCCTTCGGCAAAATGAACAGTTAGTGAACAGACCCTTCGGTGAAATGAATAGTTAGGTGAAGAGACCCTTCGGCGAAATGAACCTTTCGTTCAAGTGGCCCTTCGTTGAAATGAACCTTTCAATCAAGTGATCTTTCGGTAAGACAACCTTTTCTGTGGCGTGATTTTTCGGTCAAGCGACCCTTCGGTGAAGTAATAGTCGGGCAAATGAACCACACCCGTGCTGGATTTAAGCGAAACGAATTCCGTTCCTGTTGCGCAAAGGCGTTTTAAAACACGTTTCAAGTAATCGCCGCCAAATAGACAATCCATCTACGACTGGCAGAAGAAATTTGAAAAAGCAGGATGTTTGAGTAAAGATAAAGGTCCAGGGAGACCACGTGTATCTGATGAACCATTGGAGCATGTTCGTGCCATTTACCAACGCACCTGAAGGAAATCCACAAAGATGGCGGGTCGGGAGTTACACATTCCACAACCGACTGTTTGGAATTTTTTTTAAGTTAACAAACATAACATTTGCATATGGGAGACTGAAAATCCTAGGCCGCCCCGATGGCGCATTGGTTTAAGATCTGGCTTATGACTATTCGTCCGTGAAAGGTCGGGGTTTGAATCCCAGTGAAGCATAGATGTTGTGTTTGTCTTACGGCACTGGTTCTTTCTCTCTCTCTCTCTTCTCTAGAACCAATGGCCCTAAATTAGGGATGAGCGACTGCATATAGCCCATTCAGTTGCTCACGGTGGTTATTAAACCTTCAATCAAAATTAAAAAAAAAATGCTGGAACTACATTGGAGCATCTTCGGGATCCCCCAAAGGCTAATGGCCGCCCCAGTGGTGCAGTGGTCTAAGTGGTCAGGGTTCGAATCCTGGTGAGGCATGGATGTTGTGTCTGCTGGCTTTCTCCCTTCCCTGGAACCAGTAGCCCTAAATTAGGGACGGAAGATTGCTTATAGCCCACTGAGTTGCTCACGGTGGTCGTTAAACCTCCAATCAAAAAAAAAAGGAAAAAAAAAGGTTAATATGTTCTGTGCTGTATCTCGTAAAAACGTGTATGACCTCTTCTTTTCCCAAGCAAACACTACAACGGGAAGTTTACAGCCTTAGTGGGGTGCGGTGGTTTAAGCACTGGCATATGAGCATCCGTCCGTGAAGGGCCCAGGTTCGAATCCAGTGAAGCATGAATGTTGTGTTTGTCTCACGGCCCTGGCTCTCTTCGTTCACTGGAGCCAATGGCTCTAAATTAGGGACGGGCGACTGCTTATAGCCCATCGAGTTCCTCGCGGTGGTCGTTAAACCTTCAGTGAAAATAAAGATCTCGATGTGCTAATTATTTGGCTGATGCCTCAACTGCACGAAGACAGTGACAACTTAATTTTTAAACAGGATGGAGCACCACCACACTGGCATCGAAAAGTTTGAAATTACCTCGATTCATCTTTTACAGCGCTGCATTGGCGGCGCAACAGGCGACAACATGTCACTCACATGCTGGGCTACCAGGAAGTCCGGATCTGTGCCTTTTTTTATGGGGCTATGTCAAAGACAAGGTCTTCGCCCCTTCCCTTCCTGTTTTATTTAGCTCATCTGAAACAACGTATCGCACAGCTATTGCTGGAGTTAAAGTTAGGTTAACGTGTGTTTGACAAGAATTCGACTATTGTGTTGATATATACTGAAGTGCCTGAAAAACTGGTACAGACGAGCTTATGCAAAATACATAGCAAGGTCACCTATGCGCGTACTCGGTTGCGTCCGCTAGTGTGCATATAAAGCGATATACATCCTTGCCAGCTGTCAGAGCTGTTTTCGGCATGAGAATGACAAGTAATAACGATTTAAGCGATTTTCAACGCGGTGTCATAGTTGGCGCTCGTTAGATGGGCCATAGCATTTCGGAGGTAGAAACGAAGTTCGGATTTTCACAGAAGACCAATACAAGGGTGTACCGTGACTACAAGAATTCCGGCAAAACCTCCAATCCACAATACTAGTGTGCCCGTAAAATGGCATTGGGTGAACGTGACCATCCTCGGCTGTCAAGAAGCGTTTCACGCGATAGACGTGCAACACTCTCGCAGGTTTCATCGGAATTCAATGCTGCCATTCCCACCCAAGTCCCCAGATCTGAACGTGGTAGAACAAATTTCAGATGCCATGCAACGCGCTATCGAACACAGGAATCCGAGACCTCGGAATACACCCAAATTGTGGAACGCTCTGCAGGAAGTATGGTGTGTATTGCCTACAGCATATTTCCAGAAGCTAGTGGAGCCCATGCCCCGTCGTATTTCTGCAGCCCTGCGCTCCCGTGGGGAACCTACCAAGTATTAGACTGGTGTAGCAGTTTTTCTGGCACTTCAGTGTATGCCATGTGGCTAAGGGTGCACACATCGAACATCTTTAAGTTGCTGTAACAAATATCAAGAGATTATCTACAAGACGGTGCAAAGTGAGTGTCAATATCTTAAATAGTTTTGGTTTTATAAAATGTTGAAGATGCCTATTTAATTAGTAATTACCCTGTATTTTCTTTGATGACGCAACGGAAGTCTCTTTGACGAAGGTCTGCGTTGTGTTCAGTTTAGGACATCATGAGCAACATCAACAAGAGTAGCATTTATCGATTTAAGAAAAGGGGCAAGATGGTTATTAATACCGAATTCGTCACAAATCTTCGCCAAGAAGCTCAAATGGTCTTCACATGGCATGTGAAAACTAGCCGATGGGGCACGAAGGTTCCTAAAGAAATAACGCACATAAAACTCGTAATCACTTCGTCGCTTCAGTTTCCAATTGTAAGTGAGCACGCGAATGAAAGAAAGAAACGAAAGCACTCTACGAGAAAGTGAATTCCTTCTGAATTCTTGCTCTAGAGCTGTGTTATGATCTCTTAAACAATTGAACGAGCTGCTTCCATAAAACAATCTATATTTGCTACCGAAATTACAGGAAAAAACTTTGTTTTATAGCGATGAAAAATGTTTTTGTCAAATTAAATCGACACTGTTTGACATGGAAAATGCCACAACGTGAAGTAATGCCCGAAATGAGACGAAACGTACCACACAAGTATTAGGTTGATGCATAAGTTCATGCCGTTTTATTTCACGAGTAATTCAAGGTCAGTAGTGACGGTGCATATGGCCAGTTGTATATCAAAATGTAGCCAGGAATATCGTGTATCTAAATCCTATTGCGTTGTGTGATTGTGGCTAATGTTTTTTTGGTTTTCAGATCCGGAAGTATGGGGTGTCAAGTAGAGAGGAATGAACATTTCCGACATCTGCTTCTCTACGAGTTTAACAAGAGATCCAACGCCGCCGAGGCTACTCGACAAACTTGTGCTATTGCTCCGAGGGCAGCCAAAAAATGGTTTGAGCGGTTCCGAGGTGAAAAGTTTGACCCCAACGCTCAGGTCGTCCATCTCACTTTGATGGGAATCATTTGAACCATCTCATCCACTTGGATCCGCGTCAAACCACACACGAATTGGCCACTGAGATGGACTGTGATCAGTCCACAGTGGTGCAACACCTGAAACGTATGGGAAAGGTCCAGAAATTGGGGTCTTGAGTGCCTCACACTCTCACCGAGGAAAACAAGAATCAGCCTTTTGTCATATGTGGTTCCTTGTTCGCCCGTTATCGGGAATGTTCTCAGCAACACAGACCCTGTCGGTCACGTATTATTACTGGAGATGAAAAGTGGTGCGTGTACGTGAATTTCAGACGTCGGAGGGAATGGTTAAGCCCAAACAAGACGCCCACACCACGTCCAAAACACGACCTTCATCCTGCGAAGATCATGTTGTGTGTCTGATGGGATATGGAAGGCATTGTTCACTGAGAAATGCTACCGAGGAATCGGACCATCAACGCTGCACTCTACTGGGAGCAACTCCGCCGTGTGGAATGAGCAATTCAGCAGAAACGGCCACATCGGCGTCATGGTGTCCTTCTCCAACATGATAACGCACGCCCACACAGTGCAAACATGACTAAAATGGCCATTCAGGACACGAAATGGGAGATCCTTCCACATCCGGCCTATTCCCCAGATGTCGCCTCTTCAGACAATCACATGTTCCGATCTTTGTCGAATGCACTCCGTGGCAGAACGTTCAACAATGATGTTGATCTCCAGAATATCCTTGATGATTTCTTCGAAGCAGAAATTGCACGTTTGTTCAAAAATTGCATTGCAGACCTATCCAAACGTTGGGACACGATCGTAAGCGATGGGAGGGGGGGGTGCACAGTGCACTGATTCCGTTTTCTCTTCTGATGTAATACATTCCTGTAGTGCGGTGAAAAAAACGGCATGAACTTATGCATCAACTCATTAGATAGGAAAGAAGTGGTTTAATTTCTCAAGGATTAGACGAAAGCGATAGGAATAATCTGACCCAGTAGTTCGTATTATAACAAAGTAAATTTCTCCGTCATTTCTGTCCACGCCAGGATTCGAACCCGGATCCCCTCATTCCGGAATAAGTCACTCTACCAATTGAGCTACGCGGACGTTTTATTCTGATTCCTATCTGCCTTTATGTCGTGTGCGTCCTTCGGGCAGGCACGTCACATCTCCTGGTACGTTACAGTATGACTGCCACGCTGTGCCATACATTCGACAACACAGCGTGGCACCCACTAGAAAAATCCCCGTATTGTGTCCTCCTGTTTTGACGTACTACAAAGGTTATGCACATGTCAAGACGGCAAACTTGCAGTGACAAACTTTGTCGGTGTAGCTTAATTGGGAAAGCATTCGGCTCCGGATCAGAAAGATGCTGATTCGATTGACGCCACCGACTGTGCCGTACATTCGGCAACACGGCGTAGCACGGACTGGAAAATCCCCGGATTGTGCACTCCTGTTTTGGCGTACTACAAAGGTGACGGGCATGTCAAGACGGCAAACTTGCAGTGACAAACTTTGTCGGTGTAGCTTAATTGGGAAAGCATTCGGCTCCGGATCAGAAAGATGCTGATTCGATTGACGCCACCGACTGTGCCGTACATTCGGCAACACGGCGTAGCACGGACTGGAAAATCCCCGGATTGTGCACTCCTGTTTTGGCGTACTACAAAGGTGACGGGCATGTCAAGACGGCAAACTTGCAGTAACAAACTTTGTCGGTGTAGCTTAATTGGGAAAGCATTCGGCTCCGGATCAGAAAGATGCTGATTCGATTGACGCCACCGACTGTGCCGTACATTCGGCAACACGGCGTAGCACGGACTGGAAAATCCCCGGATTGTGCACTCCTGTTTTGGCGTACTACAAAGGTGACGGGCATGTCAAGACGGCAAACTTGCAGTGACAAACTTTGTCGGTGTAGCTTAATTGGGAAAGCATTCGGCTCCGGATCAGAAAGATGCTGATTCGATTGACGCCACCGACTGTGCCGTACGTTCGGCAACACGGCGTAGCACGGACTGGAAAATCCCCGGATTGTGCACTCCTGTTTTGGCGTACTACAAAGGTGACGGGCATGTCAAGACGGCAAACTTGCAGTGACAAACTCTGTCGGTGTAGCTAATTGGGAAAGTATTAGGCTCCGGAGCAGAAAGATGCTGATTCAATTTTCCGCCATCGGCAAATGGCTTTTACGTTACACGAATTACCTAAAACACTAAACCCACTTACCTAATGGGATGTAGGTCATCCTATCGCCGCCAAAAGAGCTCTGACCCGATGAAGCATAGATTCGACGATATGTTGGTATGTGTTTCTTGATATTTGATACCATGACTGCAACAGATGATCCCGCAGTTCCCGTAAGTCACGTGCTTGGGGTGATGCTGCTCGTGTCCGTTCCTCCAACTCAAACCGCAAATGCTCAATAGTATTCATGTCCGGCCAATCTGGGGCCATGGAATTCCTGAACCTTCTTCAAATGGAACCATTCCTGAACGTTCTTCGCAGTGTGGCATGGTCTTGTTGAAAGACGCTACCTCCACCAGGGAATACCGTCGCCATAAATGGGTTATCCACGATGTTTAGGTACGTGGCAGCTGTCAGAGTTTGGCCTACAGGGATGATGGGTCCAGGTGTTCCCAAGAAAACATTACCCAGACTATCACACTCCCTCTAGCCGCCTGGATCCGTCCCACATTGCATCCAGGTGAGAAGGTTTCCTTGGGTAAACGTCGCACACGAGCTCCTCCGTCAACATGGTGTAACAGAAAACGGGATTCATCTGACCATGAGACCCTCTTCCAGTCTTCTATGGTCGAATGTTGATTATTATGCACCCTCTGCAAGCGTTGACGACGGTGAACGGCTGTGAGCATAGGCACACGAATGTGTCTGCGGCTGTTGAGATCCATATCCAAGAACATACCATGAACTGTGTGTTCGGACACATTGGCCCCTTCACCACAATTGAAATTATGTGTAATGTTAACCACATTATCTCCCTCTTGTTGCTGCGGACAAGACGAGATTAATCTGCGCTGACCTCTGGCATCACGCCTTGTCGACGGTTCGAAGTATCACCTGTTCAGACCATCTTTGATAGGTACTAACTACTGCGTAGGGTGAGCAGCCCACCAGCTTCTCTGTTTCAGAGATGCTCCTACCAAGGCGTCTTGACATAACGATCTAGCCTTTGTCGAAAACAGATGAACCCTTTGCTTTTCCCACGTTGAGACGAAACGAAATACTGACTGAGAGAGCTCTGACCCAGATATTATATACAGGGGTTGGAGAGAATAATGTGAACACCACGCTCAGAGACGTGACTTCTAATGCAGCTGTGTACTTCCCAATACGCAAATACACTGACGGAAAAAAATCCCAACACCACTAAAAAATAGTTGTAGAGGAATGAAGTGGCGGCAATACATTTGTATAGGTAACATATTTAATCGATTAAGGTTTCAAGATCACAGCTCATTGTAAGCGCGAGAAGAGCCATTTTAAATGTGAAATGCTGGTACATTAATAACCGGTGTAACCGCCAGAATGTTGAATGCAAGCACGCAAACGTTCATGCATTGTGTCGTACAGGTGCTGGATGTCAGTTTGTGGGATGGAGTTCCATGCCTGTCGCAATTGGTCGGTCAATACAGAGACGGTTAATGCTGGTTGGGGGTGACGCTAGAGTTGTCGTCCAATGATGTCCCATACGTGCTCGATTGGTGAAAGATCTGGTGATCTAGCAGGCCACGGCAACATGTCGACACTATGTAGAGCATGTTGGGTTACAACAGCGGTATGCGGGCGAGCGTTATCCTGTTGGAAAACACCCACTGGAATGCTGTTCATGAATGGCAGCACAACAGGTTGAATCACCAGACCGACGTACAACTGTGCCGTCAGGGAGCGTAGGATAACCACGAGAGTGCTCCTGCTGTCATAGGAAATTGCTCCCCAGACCATAACTCCAGGTGTAGGTCTCGGCCGCAGACAGGTTGGTTGCAGGCGCTCACCTGGCCTTATTCTAACCAACACACGACCATCACTGGCACCCAGGCAGAACCGGCTTTCATCAGAAAACACAACAGATCTCCACTCCGTCCTACAATGAGCTCTAGCTTGACACCACTGACGTCGCAAACGGCAGTGGTTTGGAGTAAGTGGAATGCACGCTACAGGGCGTCTGGCTCGGAGCTGTCCTTCAAGTAAGCGATTTGTAACAGTTCGTTGTGTCACTGTGGTGGCAACTGCAGCTCGAAATGCTGCCGCAGACGCGGTACGATGCGCCACGGCCATACGCCGTACACGGCGGTCTTCCCTCTCAGTAGTGCCACGTGGCGGGCCGGAATCGGGTCTTCTTGAGGCAGTACCTTCCCTTGACCACCGCTGCCAACAATCATGCACAGTGGCTACATTCCTGCCAAGTCGTTCTGCAATTTTGCGGAAAGAAAATCCACCTTCTCGTAGCCCTATTACACGACCTCGTTCAAACTCCGTGAGCTGTTGATAATGGTTTCTTCGTCTTCTTAAAGGCATTCTTGACTATCATCAACACACTACGTTGAATCTCAACGATAACTAACGCTCACGAACATTACAGGCCGTCCCGGTGGCGCAGTGGTCTAAGGCGCTGGCCTCTGATCATTCGTCCGTAAGGGGTCCGGGTTCGAATCCCGGCAGGCATGGATGTTGTGTTGTTCTTACGGCACTGGCTCTCTCCCTTTCCTGGAACCAGTGACCCTAAATTAGGGACGGGCGACTGCTTATAGCCCATTGAGTTGCTCACGGTGGTCGTTAAACCTCCAATCGCCGTCCCGGTGGCGCAGTGGTCTAAGCGATGGCCTCTGATCATTCGTCCGAAAGGGGTTCGGGTTCGAATCCCGGTGAGGCATGGATGTTGTGTTTGTCTTACGGCACTGGGTCTCCCCCTTCCCTGGAGCAGTGACCCTAAATTAGGGACGGGCGACTGCTTATAGCCCTCTGAGTTGCTCACGGTGGTCGTTAAACCTCCAATAAAAAAAAAAACAAAAAAAAACGTTACAGCGCGTATTTACAGCAAACCTGATTTTCATGTTCCGAGGGGCGCTACTAGCGCCACACGTATGTGCCGAGCGCGAAATTTACATAGACGTCATCTTACAGATGTACTCTCACCGCCTACCAACTGTCGTTTATCTAACACAACCCCTTCTTGGTGTTGGGATTTTTTTCCGTCAGTGTATATCCACCATTTATTGGTTGTAATAGCTTTGTTTAGAATCCCAAGGTCCTGTTTAAGTGCATTTCAAGCGTCTTGTTGCAAAATTTCTTTCGGGGTGACGACGAAATTAGCAAATTGACGGATTTCGAAAGAGGGCTAATTGTTGGTGGCAGGCTAGTTGGTGCCTCCGTGACAACAGCCGCCAAGTTAGTGGTGGTATTGAAAGCTACTGTGTCTAGTATCATGACAGCATACCGTGTTCGTGGCAAAACCTCGTCTGCGAAACACAATAGCGGCCGGAAAGCGACCTTGACTGATAGAGGCAGGAAGCTGCAACGCCGAAAATTAGAGCGGAGTTCAATCTGCATCTCCAGACCTCAATATCAACGAAAGCAGTGCGCATGGAACTGTATAAACAAGATATTCAAGACAAATCTACCATTGCGAAATCTCTGGTGACCCGGGTCAATGCACAACGGCGACGGCATTGGTGCCAGATGCATACAACGTAAACTGCCGATACAAGGAAGCGTGTAATGTGGGCGAACGAATCCACATTCACACTATTCCCTACCGCACAGACGTATTTACGTCTGGAGAGCGGAGCTGAGTACGGGCTCAATTTTAAGAGCCGGAGCCCATCCGAGCCCGAAGTATGTCATCCCGAGCCCTTCCAAACCCGAATTTTATATTGCAAGATACATCCCGGGCCCGAACGAGCCCGAAAACTATGATTAACCTGTTTAGGCATTAATAAAAATCTCTTCCAGACTTCAACTCTTTTTTCCTCCCCGGCAATTAACCGATATCGTTCTCAACTGCGGAGTGGGGAAGGGATGTCTATTATCTATTTCTACAAATTCTTTGAGCATTCATTTCTTCCTGAAATGCTCCGGGGGGAGGCAGGAAAAATTAGGCGGCGTAGCAATCTACGTAGTACATTGCTCAACAGAATTAGGAAGAAGCTGCTCCGTTGAGGTAGGGAACAAAATTTCACCAGCTTGCTATCTACTATCTCTAGTTCTTAATCTATAGTTCTAAAGAAACTACCTGCTATCTGTAGTTCCTGAAGAAACGTTCCCTTAGCAGAAATTAAGTAATTCATGGCCTATGGTGTTTTTTACCTAAGCCCGGAATGAATAGCCCTGCGGAGTTTCCATTTAGACCCAGTTGCCGAAGAATTCTATTTAACAATTAGAAAGTGTAGAAAAGTCTCGTGTGATATATCGTACAAAATAAGATTTAAAAAAAAGCAAGAAAATTCTCGAGCCCGCCCGAGCCCGAACTCCAGTAAGTATTATGGAGCCCGAGCCCGGTTCGGGCCAGGGATCGACTTCGGGCTTTTGGGCTTGGGCTCAGCCGGTCATAGCTCTGCTGGAGAACACCATCAGAAGTGTACAATTCAAACTACCTGCTCCTATCGGTGCAGCATTATGGTGCTTCGGTCATGCTCTGGGTGGTCATATCGTGGTTTTCAGCAGGTCCCTTGATCACCTTGAACGGACAGGTGACTGGCAGTGCGTATTATGAGTCCGTTTTGGCCGACCAAGTCCATAGAATGTCTGAGGCATTGTTTCCTGCAGGGGATCCCATTAATCAAGATGATAACGCCCCAATTCACAGAGATCGGAATATCGAGTCATGGTTTGAGGAACATGAGGACGAGCTTTCACACCTTCCTTTGCCTCCCCAATCACCAGACTTAAACACCATCGAGCCACTGTGGTCTGTGTTGGAAAACAGAGTAAGATCCCTTTATCCTTCTCCTGCTTCTCTCAAGCACCTGGAGACGTTTTTTGCATGAAGAATGGCGTAACATTCCACTAACCATTTATATGCATCCATTCCAAAAAGGATTGAGGCGGTTTTGAATGCCAAAGGTTGTCCCACACACTACTAGGTACGTAAAACCTTCTTCTCCTAGGTGTTCACATTATTTTGTTCAACCCCTGTATATCATTGGTGAACTTGGCACGTGACGCTGATTGGCTGTACGCGCTCTTAATTGCGCGTAAGACAAAGGTGGTTTTAATGTTTTGGCTGATCGGTGTATATTGGCACCCGAACGTAAAATGAATTTTCTTTTAAATTTATTTTTAATTTTCTAAATGAATTTTGCTTCTTCGAAAAAAAAGCATTACAAGGTACAGTGTAATGAAGAATTCGCAGGGAACAAGTTTGCTTGACGTTCAAGATGACATAATTAAAAAGAGAGAGATGGTTACAATAATGGAACTTACACCTTAGTATTATACAACTTGAAATATTTAATCCGTATTGAACGGTGTAAAAATTTATTAAACATACAACGACTAAGTGCCGAGCTTTCACACTCTGAACGGGAGGCTTTCTCAAGGCCAGTGAACACAAGAATATTTAAAGAACAACGATAATTTAAAATTTTGGAGCGCGTATCTATTACGTGTCTAAGTGATATTGCGTCTCGCGGAAGGTGGTGTCTCGTGACCTTCCTTTCAGACATTCTCTCTCCTTTCCCCCTTGATGTCTTATTTCAGTAGAATCTTCCACGCAGCCGAGAGTTCGAGGGAAGGGCTCTCGTTGCAAGGGTTGGGGTGCATGAATATTTCGACGCTTTCTCTAGTCAGTGTTCCTCTGTAGTCAGTGTACCGAGCGATCCTCTTCATGTTTTTCCACATCGGTACGGCATCATATTGGGCTATTTCTTTGCAAAGCGCTGTTTGTGTTTTTCCTGCTTTAATGTCCCTTATGTGTTCTTTTCCCCTAATTGTCAGGGATCTTTTGGTCATTCCGATGTGTGATCGAGACAAGCCATCTGGATATTCTAATGGTATCTCACACACCCCACCTCCAGAATTCACGTCAGGGTCCTTATGTGTATTTCTTGTTGTTGTGGCGATAGACATTGGTGATTTAATTCCAATGCGTAATACATGGCGTTTCATAAGGTTCTTGAACACAAACGAAAATTTCGGGATGTATGAAATAGATCCAGCAAACTGCAAGTTGTCGACTCCTGGGCGTGGTGTCTTGTGGCTCCTGGTTATCATCTTGTGTGATATGGATTGCAGAGTTCGTTCCAAGAATCCTGCAGTGACCCCTTTGTTGATGATATTTGTTATTTCTCTGTCCCTCGTTTCTTTGGTGGAGCAAATCGTGATTGCTCTATTGAAGTGGGTACGGAATGCCGCCATTTTATATGAGCTAGGGGATACGGACTTAGGAGGGATGAAATTAGTCACTGTTGTTGGTTTGTAATATACGGTGGAGCATAAGCGGCCATCTTGGGATCTGCTTAACTCAGCGTCAAGAAACGGAAGCTTCTCGTCTTTCTCCTTTTCATAAGTGAATTTAATGGAGGGGTGTATGGTGTTGATTCGCTGTCGGAATTCCTCGAGGTCTCTGTCGTCATGTTGCCAAATTAAGAACACATCGTCCACATATCTAAACCACAATTTCGGTTTCTTGCCACTGCTTGAAAAGATATTTTCCTCTAGCGGGCGTAGGACAGCTTCCGCGAGCACTCCTGATATTGGAGACCCCATGGGGGCACCTTTTCTCTGCTTTTAGTGTGTTCCTAGGAACTGGAAGTAGTTATTGTTTACAACCAGGTCCAACACCCTTCGTATGTCTTGCACTGCATCCGGGGTTTGTTCACCATCTCTGGTTCTGTAGGTTGTCACACGCTTCTTTGACCGGGATTGACGGATACAATGATGTCACGTCGAAACTAACCATAATCTCTTTTTTATCTAAACGTATGTCTTTTATTCTGTTTATAAAGTCCGCAGTCGAGCGTAGGGCATGTTGGGAGGTGGGTAGGTAGGTTTTTAGGAAGCTAGCCAGCTCTTTCTCTACGTAATACGTCGGCTCTCTTATTTTGCTAACAATCGGTCTGAGTTTAAGGTCAGGTTTATGGTGCTTCAATCTGCCATACAGGGGAGGAATGGATGGTCCCGGTGGAATAATGGTCGCTCTTTTGATGTTCTCAGGTAATTGCTTCCATTTGGTTAGGCCTTTCACTTTACCAACAAGAGTGTTGGTAGGGTTTGCTTTGGTTTCTAGGAAGAGGTGTCCGCTATGAAACTGTTTAGCTCAGTTACGTAGTCTGTTTTGTTCATTAGGGCTATCTGGCCGGACTTGTCAGTGAACGTAATAATTATCGATTCATCGCTTTTTAGATCCTTCAGGGTTCTCCACGCTCTGGTGTCATGCTTCATGCTTGGTAAGACGATCTTCTTCAGCTTTGCGGATGAAAAATGTCTTACTGGTTCTTGTTCTGTAGGCGGAAGCAGCTCTGGGATGATTTGCTTTATGTTGGTCTTGGTTGCGAGGCAGAATTTCGGGCCCCTCTCAAGTACATTTACTTTCCTCGCTTGACAGGATCTTTGTTGACACATTAACAAATGGTACTTTTTAGTTCGCAGTTTGCTTCTCTTGTCCTTTGGGTAAAATATATAACTTTCTCCTATGTTTCTCTTGCATGATGACTTCTTGTCTCTCAACTAAAACATGGGTTCGGATTAGCAAGTCATCAAAGATAATATTTTCGGTGCAGCGTTGTATCTCATTGTACAAGTTATAAGCTTTGTTGTGTAGTCGCATAACTTCCGTTGTTTTTCTTCTCACTAGCGAGACTAAGGTCTTGCGCTTGAATTCCTCCAGCCTGTCTTGAAACCATTTTTCCTTAATTGCCGTTCTGATGCGCATAAACTTAGGGTATATTTTACGTTCTTTGTACTCCGTTAGGAATTTCAAATGTGCTATTTCCTTAGAAGGAGAGAGAATGTCTAAATGGTTGGTCACGAGACACCACCTTCCGCGTAACGCAATATCACCTAGACACGTAATAGATACGTGCTCCAAAATTTCAAATTACCGTTGTTCTTGAAATATTCTTGTGTTCACTGGCCTTGAGAAAGCCTCCCGTTCGGAGTGTGAAAGCTCGGCACTTAGTCGTTGTATGTTTAATAAATTTTTACACCATTCAATACGGTTTAAATATTTCAAGTTGAGAGAGATGGTGTTTACAGAAACACACACTTCATCACGTCAACTGTTTCGCTTCTCTTTAAACACGTAGCGTGACTGAGTTCTGGGTAACGTGACCAGCGTTTCTCGATGCAAAGTCCAATGTCTTCGCAGCTGGATGCTTTATACAGATTTCAACGAGACAATCCGGTTTAATTCTTAGCATTTATTCATTGAGACGATCATTCACAGCCCTTACATGATGTGAGTTGCGTTCATTCGTTTTCCTGTTCCCATGGCTCCAAAGAAGAGCGTTCTCGATTCAGATATAAAAGTTAAAATTATTGAAATGCACAAAAAAGCAAGAAAGATAACACCGAATTTTTGGGCGTAATGAGCACGTCTTTTGAATCCCTTCTGACGCGAATTAAATTTATCGAAGCTATTCAAAGTCAACGGAACCGGTAAGGAAAGCAATAGTATTTGACCGAAAAAAGAAGTTTTTCGAACGGGTTTTTAATTCCGCAGATATTGCTGCAAACGAAAACGGGAACTTACACCCTCTGTTGGCAGACTTGTGATTTAAGAAAAAAATTGAAATATATGAGAAACATTTCGCAGCGGAAACGCTCTCCAACAAAGAACGAATTTTTCAAACCGTCTTTGAAGTAGACATATTTACAAAAACAAGATATACATCTACGCCTCCTTGCGGAGAAACCATGCATTATTTCAAGAAGAAAATATTCCAAAAAGGTTTATCGACGTGAGTGGTATCGGTCTAAGACTGAATTTTTTCAATCGAAATTTTAGAAACTCAGCTTTTGCTGCAAATACCTCAGAAGTGGAAATTACAACTTACTCTCTCGGGTGGCCAAACCATTTTTTACCAAAAATTAGAAATTATGTGCAAAACATTTTCCACCAGGAGCTGTATCCGGTGCAGAAAGAATTTTTCAAATCGGAGTTTTAGAAGCAGAGATATCGGGGGAAACGCAATTTACCCTTACGCCTCCTAGCGGAAAGTCTTTGAATTACTTGAAAATTTGGAAATTAACTGAAAACATGACCCATCGAAAACTACATCCAACAAAGAAGGAATTTTTCGAATCGGGCCATTAGAAGCAGAGATATTGACATAAATAAATTATATATCTACGCCCCTGGCGGAGGAACCATGCAATATTTTAAGAAGAAAATATTCCGAAACAGTTGGCATCGGTCCACGAATGAGTTTTTTCAATCGAGATTTTAGAAGCTCAGACTTTGCTGCTGATATATCAGAAGCAGAAATTAACACTTACGCCCCCTGGAGGCCAAACCACTTTTTATCAAAAATTATGTGCAAATGATTTCTCATTTGTAGCTGCATCCGCTGCAGAAAGAATTTTTCAAATCGGAGTTTTGCAAGCAGAGATATCGGGGAAAACGCAATTTAATTTTACGTCCCCTAGCGGAAAATCTATGCGTAACTTAAAAAAGTTGCTATACCTAAATAGTTTTTAACATAAATGGAATCGAAATGTAAAAAAAATTCAATCGGATATTTAGAAGCAAATAGGAATAAAATGCATTTTGAATCAGAGATGGAAACGGGTCACGGGCCAACGGGTCGACAATTTCTTGCTGGTCCAACGGGTTGGGTCAAAGTGTTCGTGACCCGATTTTGACCCGGTTTTATTCTCGTTTTATTTTTGAAAAGAGAAAAATATATTCCAAAGGAAAATGCGCGTTGTGGAATTCTGTAGTTGATACTGGTGCCCAAGTAGTGAATAATGATTTGCCATGCAAAATTATTGTCGTCTCTTTCTTAAAGCAACGAAGATTTCCACCGACCGACGTCAGACACACCGACACCATATCGTAAAATATACTTCCTTTGCGTTCTTTTACAGTACGATTGTCCAGGACAAGGTACAGGCAAACGCCATTCGCTTGCTTCTCAGCTGATTAATTCTCTTCGTGCGAAGTTCACTGTATGACTAAGAGTTACTTTTCACATCGCATCTTTTACATTGAGCATTCAGAGGTTTTCGATTGATGTGCTAACATCCCGTTCCCATGACATGTCATGTCGAAATTAACTCCTTATTGGTTAATATGGATGGATTTAATATTAAGGAGGTTGAGAAAGGCGTCGAGGCCAACAAATGCTTGCTTGTTGCAAACCACAAGGGGAAGAGTGAATGCTGGAAATTGTTTCGTCTCATTAAGGAACCGGCGAATAATTCTGTGATGTTTGGTCTTGTTTGTTGTTCAAAATGTGGAAAGTGTATAATTACAAAGAAAGATGTCGACGGTGTAAAAAAAGATTATGGAACCAAAAATCTAACGGACCATATGAAAGTATGCGCACCTCCACCAAAGCGTGGAAAGAGTGAACAATCCAAATACATTTAAAAAAATACATTTGTGTAATCGTAAATAATGATTCCCATTTGTAATATACTCCAATGGCACGGTCATAGTCAGCCATTACTTCTGGATTACGCAAAATAGTGGCACTAAAAATGGCGCTAAAGTTTAGCAAGTAACCAAATTTTATTATTAAAATAGGAGTTCAGTTATTAAATATCAAGCAGTTATTGGGATGAATATATATATATATTACCTTTATATGTATACAATAAACTGAGTTTCGAATTTATAGTTAAAAGCAGATTTGTCCGGCTCAGTTACGGGTCCGGATCCAAAACATTTTTACCCGTTTCCAACTCTGTTTTGAATTCGATATCATCTGCCTTTACGCCCTCTAGCGGCAAAATTGTGAATCGTAAAAGAACAAAACAAAATGCAGGAATCATCATTCGGACATTTCAAGCTTCCAAATGAAAAAAGATCCTTCAATTCGGATTAATACACTGCTGGACAATTGCTAAGGACGGATCATAAACGGCTATCATCATCATCATCATTGTCAACCATTATCAATCCACTGCTGGACGAAGGTCTCCCCAAGTTTCCTCCACAACGGTCTGTCTTGTGCCAGTCTCCTCCATGTCACCCCTGCATACTTTCGAATTTCATCCACCCATCTCCTATGTGGTCTTCTTCTGGGTCTTTTCCTGTCCCTTGGAATCCAATCTAAAATTTCGGCTGTCCATCGATGATCTTTCCTTCTGGCAGTATGTCCAGCCCATTGCCATTTCAGGGATTTAACTCTGATCATGATGTCTTTCACTCTTGTCATTTTTCGGATCCACGAGTTCCTCTTCTTATCTCTCCTGGTTACACCAAGCATGCACCTCTCCATGCTTCTTTGAGTTGTCTGCAGCCTTTGTATGTCTCTTTTAGTTAAGGTCCACGTCTCTGCACCATACGTAAGCACTGGAAGGATGCATTGATCAAACACTTTTCTTTTAAGACATAATGGCATATTGCTCTTGAAAATTATGCTGTTTCTTCCAAAAGCTCTCCAGGCAAGTTTTGTACGCCGATTAATTTCTTCATCAATGTGACCCTCACTTGATATCTGCTGTCCAAGATAAACGTACGTGTCTGTTATCTCCAGCTTTTCTCCATCAATCGATAAATCTTCATTTCTTGTAAAAGCATTGAACATCACTTTTGTCTTCTGAAAGTTCATTTTTAATCCCACTTCTTTACTCTTGTCAGCAAGTTCCTGGATCATACTCTGCAGCTCTGATGGGGTAGTTGCAAAAATGACTACGTCATCAGCAAAACGAAGGTGGGTTAGATAATCTCCATTAATCTTTATCCCCTTGTTTTCCCAGCTCAGCGACTGAAAAACACCCTCCAATGTGGCATTAAAGAGCTTCGGAGATATGGTGTCACCTTGTCTCACTCCCTTTCCAATTTTTACGTGTGTTGTATTTTCAAACAGCCTAATCTTTGCACTTGCATTTTCATAGATGTTATTAATAATATTAATGTATGCATCTTCAATACCGCAGGTTTTCAGAGCCATTGTAACTGCTGATGGTTTCACCGAATCAAAGGCTTTTTCATAATCGATAAAAGCCATGCACAATGGAAGTTCATATTCCCTCGCTCTTTCAATTAGTTCTCTCAGCACGTGGATATGATCTATTGTGCTGTAGCCACTCCTGAATCCAGCTTGTTCTCTCGGTTGAGCCATGTCTAGTGCTACCTTCAAGCGGTGTGAAAGAACTTTAGTGAAGATTTTATAAACTACTGATAGGAGGCTGATAGGTCTGTAGTTTCCGAGATCCTCAATGTCACCTTTCTTATGTAGCAGGATCATTGTAGCGGTGTTCCAATCCTCAGGAATCTTTCCTTCATTAAGGCATCGAGTGAAAATTTGGGCGAGTACTGTTTCGATTTCTCCACTTGCTTCTTGTATGATGTCTACAGTAATTCCATCTTCTCCTGGAGCTTTTCCTCGCTTCATGTTCTTGATTGCATGTGCAACTTCTGCTGGAAGGACTGGAGGAACTCTGGTACTGGTATCTTTCATGATGTCTGGAGTGCATATATCATCCCTTTCATATAATTTGGAGTAGAAATCTTTCACTCTTGTCAAAATTTCGCCTCTATTTCTTGTTACAGAACCATCTTCTTTTCTCAGTGCCATAATCTGTTTTCTTCCCTTACTGAGATGTCCCTTTGCTATCTTTAGGCTTTGGTTGTTTTGAATTGCTTTCCTCACTAGTTCACAGTTGAATTTCCTTACGTCTTCAGTGATACTTTTTCTTACTGTCTTGCATAGCTCTATATATTCCACTTTGGAAGTCACATCTTCTTTAGTTTTCCTCATCTCTCTTCTTTTTTGCATCAACATTTTGGTTTTTCCTGATAATTTGTTCACATGCAACTTGTTCTTAGACCCAGCTAATTTTGTTGCTGTTTCCATAAGAGCTTTGGTTACTTTTCTGTTAACTTCAGAGATGTCCACTTCTTCCGATGTTAGGCCTTCTAAACCAGAGAACCTGTACTTCAGTTCTAACTTGAAGGTATTATGGTGTTTTTTAAGGTTGGTTATGTCAATAGATTTTGTTTGTCTTATGAGCTTGCCACGTTCAAGTTTAGTGTTGAGGTGCATCTTACATCTCACCAATCTATGGTCACTACCTGTGTTGAACTTGTTTAGCACACTGCAGTCTTCTATGACGAATTTTTTGTTACACATAATAAAATCAATTTCACTTGTCGTCCCATTTGGATGTCTCCATGTCCATTTCCTGTGTGGCTTTTTCTTGAAGAAGGAGTTCAAGATGAAAAACCCTTCTGCCTCTGCAAACTCAACGAGAGTATTTCCACGCTGGTTTCTGTTGCCGTGACCGAATTTACCTACTGAAGTTTCATTCTGTTGCCGTGACCGAATTTACCTACTGAAGTTTCATTCTGTTGCCGTTGCCCTATTTTTGCATTGAAATCTCCCATAATTATTTTCAAGTGCTGCTTACCTTTATTATTTAGATAAAAAAGTAAGTGTGGTTGGATGCCAAGTGAAATAAAATAATGTCAGAATGCCAGGACATTACAAGAAAGACAATTTATTGTGCTCTGAAATCCAGAAGGCTTTGGAACGTGTTCAAGGGACAAACAGGCCATTTTGTGCAGAATACGTAAACGTGAAAAAAATGCAATTACCGTCCGCAGGCGTTCCGGCGTAAGATGTCAATACGGGATATGGCCACCATGTAGGGCGATGCAAGATTCCACACGTCGTGTCATACTGTGCACAACATTATCAAGCAGCTGTTGGGGTAATATATCCCATTCCTCTGTCAGTGCACGGATGAGGGTGTCTTTGTTTATTGGAGGGCATTGGCGACCAGAAAGACTCCTCCCCAAAGCATCCCACACATTTTCAATGGGATTCAGATCTGGAGAACGTGCTGGCCATACGAGGCGTTGAATATCCTCGCTCTCAAGACACTCCTGGACAGCGACTGTTCGATGACATGTTGCGTTGTCGTCCATGAAAATGAATCTATCACCGACAGCACCACAGAACATGCGAACATGAGGTAGCAGAACATCATTAATGTATCGTTGGCCAGTCATAGTCCCAGTTGGAAGCACATAGAGGGACGTACGGCCATTGATCATGATGCCAGCCCATACCATGACACTACATGTCGGATATCGGTCCCTTTCCTGTATGTTTGCTGGACAATATGCAGTACCACTATCACGCCAGATCAGTTGTCGTCGACAATCAGACGATAGACTGTATCTACTCTCATCTGAGAAGAGGACAAAAGACCAGTCGTTATCAGCCCAATTGCGATGTTGATGGCACCATTGCAAACGGGCGGTTCGGTGACGTCTGGACAATGGGATGCACACAACAGGACGGCGGGCGTATAGTCCTCCTTCATGCAAACGTCTGGCGACAGTTTTTTGGGAGATCCGCTTGCCAGTAGCAGCCATAAACTGATTTGCTAGCTCACTAGCTGTGCTGCGCCGGTGTCTTTTTGTTGATAGCACTATGTACCGATCTTCTGCAGGTGTCGTACTGCGAACACGACCTCCCCCGTGACGTTTGCTACACTCTCCATTTGTTTGAAATGATTATCAAAGCCTTGAAACAACACTGTGGCTGACGTCGAACTCCTTGGCAACATCGGTTACTTTTCGCCCTCCTTCAATCTTGCCAATAATACGGTCACGCGTAAAATCATCTAGGTGATGTCGGGAAGACATACTGAAAATTGCATGTTCGTCAATTGACTCTTTCCCTTTTAACTTTGCGTTTGAACAACAACGGTCAATATGCGTCAAATCCTTTATATCTCTTATCAGCGCTATGACGTCACGAACAAGTTCGGCAATAAAAAATTTGCATACGCACAACACGTCTTACTGTATCTCGCACTTATGTTAATTTCCACATTTTCTTGCCTTCCATTTTATGGTTGCTATCGTTGCTATTGTCATCCGTCCTTAGGAATTGTCCGGCAGTGTAGTTGCAGTGATATGGTGTTCACAGACGGACGGACAAACCGGTAACATAAGCACGATCTTTTTTACAAAAGGCTTGTTAAAAATGTGTGAGCGTCGAGTATTTCGCACAAAAATTTAGTGCCAGAAAAACACAATTTTGTGACATTTTAAAGCGAAAGGACGAGAAAACAAAGCAGTTGTGTAAAAGTAACAGCTCGACGAAGACAAAACTGCGAAAAACCGGAAACGAATAACTGAATAAAATTGTGTGGGAATGGTTTGTCAGTGCAAGAGCAGCGAACGTTCTCTCACTGAGCGTCATATGTTGCTGTTCAGAAATCAATGCTGGATTATTAAAAAAAACAGAACTTTCTGATTTTCACCTGATTAAGGTACTGCGAACAATATAGGGACGTCGCTAGACTTCAAAATGAGGGTGGGCGACGTGTGGGCGAGCCATTTTTTTCCTGGGGCAAGTTTGAAAGCAACTTCATTTACCAAACACTGAGAGAAAAAATGATCAATGCTTTTTAGTACCAGTTACAAAGGAATTCGTGCAATTCCGACTTTCTTGAATACATACTCATTACTTTTTGGAACTGTGTTCAAGTTTTTGCACTCTTTGGAATGCAAAAGAATCCAAAGTGTGGAATCTTTTTTTTTTTTAATGCTTCATCAATTTAAAGAAAATCTGAAGAGTTACATAATCGTATAACAAACACAACATCCTATCACCAGCATCATCATCATTATCCATTATCAATCCACTGCTGGATGAAGGTCTCCCCAATTTTCTCCCATAAATGTCTGTCTTGAGCCACTATCCCCCATGTCACTTCGCGATGCTTTCAAATTTCATCCATATATCTCTTGTGTGGTCTTCTTCTGGGTCTTTTTCTGTCCCTTGGAATCCATTCTAAAATATTTCACTTGTCCGTCTGTGGTCTGTTCTTCTGGCAACATGTTCAGCCCATTGCAATTTCAGGGATTTTACTCTGATGTCTTCCACTCTTGTCATTTTCATTATCCACGAGTTCCTCTTCTTATCTTTCCTGGTTACACCAAGTATGCATCTCTCCAAGCTCCTTCCAGTTGTCTTCAGCCGTTGTATGTCTTTTTTAGTTAAAGTCCATGACTCTGCTCCATACGTAAGAACTGGAAGAATGCATTGACACATTTCCTTTAGTACCTAATGACATACTGCTCCTGAAAATTGTATTGTTTCTTCCAAAACCTCTCCAGCCAAGTTTTATACGCCGATTAATTTCCTCATCAATGTGTCTTTCCCTTGATATCTGTTGTCCAAGGTATCGGTTAACTCCAGCTTTTCCCTATTAATTTATAAATCTTCATTTCTTGTAAAAGCATTGTACATCACTTTTGTCTTCTGAAAGTTCATTTTTAATCCCACTTCTTTACTCTTGTTAGCAAGTTCCTGGATCATATTCTGAAGCTCTGAAGGGGTACTTGAAAAAATTATTACGTCATCACCAAATCGAAGGGGATTTAAGTAATCTCTGTCAATCTTTATTCCCTTGTTTTCCAATTTCAATGATCGAAAGACACTTTGCAATGTGGCATTGAAAGCTTTGGTGAAATGCTGCCACCTCGTCTCACTCCCTTTCCAATGTTTTTTGGTGCTGTGTCTTCAAATAGCGGATCCTTTGCGTTTGTATTTCATAGATGTTATTAATAATGCTAGTATAAGCATCTATAATACCGCAAGATTTCAAAGCCATTGTAACTTCTGATGGGTTCACGGAATCAAAGGCCTTTTCATAATCGATAAAAGCCAAGTATAATGGGAGTTCATCTTCTCTCGTTTTTTTTATTAGTTCTCTCAGTACATGAATATGATATATGGTGCTGTCGCCACTCATGAATCCAGCTTGGTCTCTTGGTTGAGCTATATCCAGTGTTACCTTCAAGCGATGTGAAAGAACCTTAGCGAAGATTTTATAAACCACTGAAAGGAACTAGATAAGCCTGTAGTTCCTGAGATCCTCAATGTAACCTTTTTGTATGTAGCAGGATCATTTTAGAATTATTCTAATCCGCAGGAATCTTTCCTTCATTGAGATATCTAGTGAACACTTGGACGAGTGTAGTTTCTATTTCTCCGCTTGCTTCCTGTACAATGTTCACGGTATTTCCATCTTCTCCTGGAGCTCTTCCCCGTTCCATATTCTTAATTGCATGTGCAACTTCTGCCGGAAGGACAGGAGGAACTTTGGTACTGTATCACTCACTGATTAAAAGAAAATTTCATGCTTAGGAAGAGGATCTGAAAGCAAATGTTTTCGTCAATTAGAATTGACGGGAAATAAAGACATGCAGACACAATACCATCTCCTCCTCAGCTCCCTTTCTCTAAGCCAGCAACTTTCCTTTGCACTCCTGTCTTCCAAAGCATTCATCAGCCACGTCCTGCTCCCTGACTTCCCCAGGGCAGACTTAAGAGCGCTGCTATAGCTTTCGATTTCCCTTTCTCTGTTGGAATCTCGATAGCACAAATAAACAGCAGAGTAATGATCTTCCTCAGTGAATTCTTATCCACCTACCGCATTCGCCCTTGGGCACACTAGCATGAAGAAAAGCTTACTTAAATTAAGGATTTGGAAGACTTCAGAACAACTGAATTTTCGTGGCCCTGTGGATGCTATTTTGATAACCTAGTACTACGGAAAAGCAAACAACGCACTTTCTAGGGGGAAATGCGTAGAGCTACCCGACGATAAATAGGAGACTCATTATTACTTCGCAAAGTCCATATTATTCACGGTCGAGTCACATTATTGTGACCACCAGCTAATATCCAGAATAACCGCCGTGTGCAGCGCGGAAGCAGCTAAACGGGCTGGGAGTGACTCGATAAGGCCTTGGAAGGTGTTCACAGGTATGTGGAGCCATACTGACTGCAGTGCATCTGACAGCTGCTGGAGGATGCATGCTGGAGGATCCACAGATCGAACAACATGATCGAAGTGGTCCCACAGATGCTCAATTGGGTTTAAGTCAGGGGATATAGGGGGCCAGGGAAGTACTTTGAAGTCTCTCTTCCAACCACTCTCGAACATTTCTAGCTGTGTGACCAGTCGCATTGTCATTCTGGGAGATCCCATACGCGCCAGGGAAGACAATCAGCATGCATGGGTATACGTGGTCTGCAAGGGTGGATTCATAACGAATTCGGTCCATACTGCCTTCTTTTTTTTTTTTTGGAGGTTTAACGACCACCGTGAGCAACTTAATGGGCTATGAGCAGTCGCCCGTCCCTAATTTAGGGCCACTGGTTCCAGGGAAAGGAGAGAGCCAGTGCCGTAAGACAAACACAACATCCATGCCTGACCGGGATTCGAACCTGGACCCCTTACGGACGAATGATCAGAGGCCACCGCCATTAGACCACTGCGCCACCGGGGCGGCCCATACTGCCTTCCACAGGTATGAGTGGACCCAGGGAATGCCACGAAAACATTCCCCAGACCATAACACTCTCAACACCAGCTTGTCTTCTGCCAGCAATATTTGAAGAGTGTTCGTTCTTTGATGTTTCTCGCCTTATACGCCAACGTCCATCCGTTTGATGAAGTAGAAAACGTGACCCATCGGAGAAGGCAATCCTTTGCCAATCAGCGGAGGTCCAATTCCGATACTGCCGTGCAAGTGTAAGACTTTCCTGGCTATGCACCTTCGTTAGCATAGGTGCAGTGGCCATTCGTCTGCATCGGAGCCCCATATGCAGCAGGGTTCGCTGAACTGTCGTTTTAGACACACTTCCGGTAGCCCCCTGGTTCATTCGGCCAGTGAGTTGCTCCACTGTAGCGTGTCGATCGGCCCTTCACGCACCTTCGAAGCAGACGTTCACCTCTCACATCAATGGCACGTGGTGCTCCGCAGTTTCCTCGTGGTTTATTCACAATGTTGCTATTTCTCCAATCACGACACACTTTAACTACAGCAGCACGCGAACAGTTCGCAAACTGCGCTGTTTCAGAAATACTGCCACCCTTGGCCCGAACGCCGATAATCATCCCTTTTTGCAAATCTGAAAAATCGCTCCTTTTATCCATGACAGCAACGAGTGATATGCTTTCAAAATGCCTACAGCACACCGTATACAGCTTTCAAGCCATCTCACGACGCGTGCCTTCTTTCATTGGCTACACTGTAAAAAACTTTCTGTAGATTTTACGGTTTTAAACCGTTTTCCAGGGTGCCAACACGAAACCGTAAAATCTACAGTTTTATGCCGTGTTGGAGCAAAGCTACAGCTTTGTTCGGCATAAAACTGTAGATTTTACGATTTTACGGCATAAAACTGTAGATTTTACGGTTTTGTGTTGGCACCCTGGAAAACGGTTTAAAACCGTAAAATCTACAGTTTTATGCCGTGTTGGAGCAAAGCTACAGCTTTGCTCCAACACGGCATAAAACTGTAGATTTTACGGTTTTGTGTTGGCACCCTGGAAAACGGTTTAAAACCGTAAAATCTACAATTTTTTTTACAGTGTACGCGCTGTTGATACAAAAGTAGGAGGTGGTCGCAATACAGTGTACTCGACGGTGTATTTTAAAGTTTAAAAAAATTAAAAAAAATTGCACATCTTGAACTGGGTGGGCTCCAGCCCGTCCTCGCATTCCCTTGGCGACGCTTCTGGAACAATATATTCTCTTAAGTAATCACTATTTATGAAGAAAGGCCGTTCCATAAAAACTGAGAGTGATTTTGGGGGAAGGTATCAACAGTGCGAAGAGGGAAAATTAACCACGCAGACGACTAACTGAATTAAAGAAGTATCTATGACAACAGTTATTAGCCGCCTACTGACGATTCTGGTTTTGTTATTGCGCAGTTGTTTAAAGTACGTCTGCATTTCGCCATACAGCTATGGAGGTGAGTGATTCAAGAAGTGAAATGCGTTGTGCAATAAAATTTTGCTATCGTTCGGGTGAAACAGCTCCAGAAGGAGTTGATTTAATGAAAAAAGCTTAGAAAGATAAATGTATGGGTGAGTCAACGATATTTTGATGGCACGATGATTTCAAAAAAGGACAAACTCGCTCCTAGGCCTGGTCGACCTGAAAGCGTTGTTACGGAACGTATTGTTAACACTGTTTGGACAATCCTGCAAGAAGATCGACGAACGACGTATGAAGACATAACGGTGTCAACTAATATTTCAAAAACGTCTGCATTCCGCATTCTACGCGGCAAATTACTGCTGCATCGTATGTGTTCCAAATGCGTACTTATCAACTGACGAGAGAACAATTGTTATCCAAAGTTCAGGTGTGTCATGAATGGAAACAAATGATTGCACGGGATCAGAAACTTTCTAAACATAGTAATAACTGTCGATGAAACGTGGTTCTACTATTTCGACCCCCTCACGAAGCACGAAAACACACAAGCGCGCTTCCTCCGGAAAACGTCGGTCAACCCAAATCAGCTGGGAAAGTGGTGATGATAATTTTCTTTGATCATAAAGGTGTAGTCTACCAGCATGCCGTACCTCCACAAATTACTATCAATGATGAGTATTACATTTCAGTCTTGAAGCGTTTGCGAAGACACCTGCATATATTAAGCTTCCGGAACTAAAGGGCAAGTGAACCCTATACCATTATAACTCCTTCCCACATGTGGCTGCTTGTGTTCAACGGTTTCTTACAAAATGCAGTATTGAAATCATGACTACAAACGTAACTCCGCCCCGTGCGATTTGTGGTTGTTTCCAACAATGCAGGAGAAGTTCCGTGGCGCAACATTAAACACAGATGCTGACGTCATTCAAGGAGTCGCTAAAGCAGCTTCCACAAAATGCCTTCGTCACATGCTTTGAAAAGTGGACTGAACGATGGAACAGTAGCATATCATCCGAGGAACGATACTTTGAGAAAGAGTAACATACACTGTACTTAAAAAAGTCACCGGTCACCCCTTCAAAAGCAAATGAACGAATTCGCTGCGTTCTTGAAATGTGCGGTACAGCTGCAAACAGTATAAAAGCAAGCCTGCAGCTGACCGCGATCATATCGCACTGTGAGGGTGAATGAAAATATCGCGGCGGGAGAGAACTGACTTTGAGAAAGGAAAGATTGTTGGGTGTTATATTAGTGGGTTTTCCATAAGAGAAACCGAGAGGCATTTAAACATACTCAAGGCAACTGCTTTGGATGTACTGAATAAGTGGAAGACACATGGCGTGCCTGAAGTAGCAAAACGTACCGGCAGACCAAAGAACATCAGTGATAGAGGACGTCGAAGCCTCAGGAGAGTCGTTACAGCTAATCGACAGAGTACTGCGCAACATCTCACTGCACAGATGAGCAACAATGCTGGAACCTCGGTATGTACGCATACCTTTCGCAGAGAACTTCATTCCATGGGTTACCGTAGTCGTGCGGCTGCTCATAAGCTTTTCATCTCCATTCGGAAAGATACTCGTCGTTTAGCATGGACCGTACGTCAATGGAAACGGGTGCTATGCACTGATGAATCCAGTTACATGATCCATCAGTCTGAGATCCGTGTGTGGGTATAGCGTTAGCCGGGGGAACGCTATTTACCACTGTTCCTACTGTCAGGTTTGGAGCTGGCAGTGTACTCGTGTGGGGGTGTTTTTCGTGGCATGGTCCGGCAGTGGTTATTGTGGGCAAACCTATTAACCAGCACGTCTACCTCGATATTCTGGACAATTATGCCCCACCAACTGTGTGACAAAATTATGGAACCGAGCCTTGTGGGTACCAGTAGGATAATGCACCGAGGCATAATGCTAGGACTATTACGGAGTATTTTGACGATAATTCCGTATCGTGTGTGGTCTGGCTAGCACAGAGCCCTGATCTTATTCCCATAGAACACCTATGGGATGAATTAATGCGCCGCATAAGAAGTTTGGAACCAATGCCTACTACTAAGCAACAGTTAGCAGCAGCGTTATGTACTGAATGGAAGCGCATACCTATCGCTGTGTTCCAAAACCTTGTTGAAAGCATTGTCTCGAAGGGTCAGTGCATGCATTAAGGCCAAAGGTGGACCGACACCGTGTTTGTCGATAAATGCTATGTTGTTTTTCTCTTCTAAGTGTCCGGTGACTTTTGCCAATATAGTGTATATTTTGCTGTACCTATATTTCTTCATTTTTTTATTTTACTCTCGGTTTTTATAGAACGGCCGTTGTAGAATCTGTTATTAGCGTGACAAAATGTCGAATATTTATATTTCAATGGCTTCCGTGGATGCACCAGTGTAAAACGGAAACCTGTCTTAAACGAAAATACTCTCATGTTCATAAAAAACAGAACAGATTTTGAGCTACGACTTTGATTTTTACATGATACGGAAATGATTAGCATTTCGGCGTCATAGCTGCATGCGTACCGCGTCTATGCAAATCAGATCGCGCAAGTCACAGCCCGAAAACCTGCCGTTTTTCTTTTTTTAAGCCACATCGTGTGTCGGCGTTGGGCAGCAATAGATACGGATACCTCGTTGTCTTGTGAGGCGGTGGTATAGTCACATCAGAGAGTTCGACAGAGGTTGCATTATCCGCATGAGATACTACACAATGCTTCCCTCCGGGAGATTGTCGGTAGTGTGGGGCGCAGGTGACTGTCGTGGCAAGTGTGTGCAGGGAATGGTACAAATGAGGGCGTTGAATACAAAGGAATGTTGTGGACGTCGTACACATACAACGCCGACGGACAACCATCATCTCATGAGGATGTCTTTGAATGACCGTTCTGCATCATCAACGGCGTTGATGCAGCAGTAGGGAACTATGACGCATTCTCCCATGTGAGCTGTAACACTACGACGCCTATTATTGCAGTTCGGACTGCAGGATAGTCGGCCCCTGCTCAGGCTACCTTTGACACCGTAGCAACAGACTGCCAAGCTACAATGGTGCATCGAACGAAACGAGTGGCGTCACGAATGACACAATATCGTGTTCTCGGACGACACGCGCTTCTGTTTAGGTAAACACGATGGCTTCATCTCTGTCTGACGATGACATGGGAAGAGGCGTCGGAAAGAGAGTGTTCGCATCAGGCATACCGTACTAATACGAGGCATTCTAGCCTGGCGCGCTATCGGTTACGAAAGCAAATTACCTCTGGTGAGAGTCCGTACCAACACCTCCAGTGCTCATTACGTCAATGGCATTCTACAGCCGATCGCCCTTTTGTACCTGTAGCACATCCCCGGGGGCATATTTCCGCAGGACAATGCCGTACCACATATTGCAGCGACAACATGGACCTTCTTCAGGGATAACAACGTTCTACTTCTGTGGGTAGATCGCCGGATTTCTCACCCGTAGAAAATCTGTGGGATATACTGAAAGGACAGATACAGGGGTACGACCGTCCGCTAGCAACTCTTGATGAGCTTTGGACGCGGGTCAGTACAGCTTGGATGGCTGTTCCACAGGACACCATTCGCACAGTATTTGATTCGATGCCTCAGCGCACACAGCAGTTAATACAAGCCAGAAGTGGTCACACCAATGATTAGCTGCATCGAGACACCTGGAACATGTAACACTAAGATGCTCTCTGTTCTCTTTTGCCTAATGAACATATCCTGTAAAAATCAAAGTCGCAGCTCGACTCCTTTCAGGTCTTCTGTTTTTTTATGAACATGACTGTTGTTCTAGTCCTTGGATTCCGTCTCAAACTGATTTTACTGTATTATTACCTTTAATAACGCACACTCTTAGTTTTATTTCCTTTCTTCAAAGCGGGGTACAGTAAATTATCATCATCGTCAAACATTATCAATCCACTACTGAGTGAAGTTCTTTTTTTATTGGAGATTGGAGGTTTAACGACCACCGTGAGCAACTCAATGGGCTATAAGCAGTCGCCCGTCCCTATTTTAGGGTCACTGGTTCCAGGGAAGGGAGAGAGCCAGTGCCGTAAGACAAACACAACATCCATGCCTCGCCGGGATTCCAACCCGGGCCCCTTACGGACGAATGATCAGAGGCCATCGCTTAGACCACTGGTGAAGTTCTCCCTAAGTTTCTTTCACAACGGACGGCTATCTTGCGCTTGTTTCCGTCATGTCATTCCGGCATGCTTTCGATGTGGTTTTCTTCTTGGTATTTTCCTGTCCTTTGGAATCATTCTAAAATTTCGGTTGTCCATCTGTGGTCCGTTCTTCTGGCAACATGTCCAGTCCATTGCCATTTCACGGATTTCACTCTGATCATGATGCCCTCCACTCTTTTCACTTCCCTTATAAACGAGTTCCTCTTCTTTCCTGGTTACACCAAGAATACATCTCGTCTTGCTTCTTTCAGTTGTCTGCAGTACTTCTACGTCTTTGTTAGTTAAGGTCTACACAATATTGACAAAAGGCACCGGACATCTAGAACTGAAACACAACATATCATTTATTGACATACATTAGTGCGGTGTCGGTCCGCCTTTTTGGCGTTAATGCATGCACTGACCCTTCGAGTCATGCTGTTGACACGGTTTTGGAACACAGCGATAAGTATGCGCTCCCATTCAGTACAAAATGCTGCCGCTAACTGTTGCTTAGTAGTAAGCCTTGGTTCCAAAGTTCTTGTGCGGCGCTCTAATTCATCCCATAGGTGCGCTATGGGACTAAGATCAGGGCTATGTGCTAGCCAATCCCCACATGATACGGAATTATCGTCAAACCAGGTCGTAACAGTCCTTGCTTTATGCCTCGGTGCATAATCCTGCTGGTACAAACAAGGCTCGGTTCCATAGTATTGCCACAGAGTTGGTAGGGCATAATTGTCCAGAATAGCGAGGTAGACATGCTGGTTAACAGGTTTGTCCACGATAACCACTGCCGGACCATACCACGAAAAACACCCCCACACGAGTACACTGCCAGCTCTAAACTTGACAGTAGGAACAGTGGTAAGTAGCGTTCTCTCGCCTACCGCCATACCCACACACGGATCTCAGACTGATGGATCATGTATCTGGATTCATCAGTGCATAGGACCTGTTTCCATGGACGTACGGTCCATGATAAATGTTCTTTACACCATGCTAAACGACGAGTAGCATTCCGAATGGAGATGAAAAGCTTATGAGCAGCCGCACGACTACGGTAACCCATGGAATGAAGTTCTTTGCGAATGGTATGCGTACATACCGAGGTTCCAGCATTGTTGCTCATCTGTGCAGTGAGATGTTGCGCAGTAGTCTGTCGATTAGCTGTAACGACTCTCCTGAGGCTTCGACGTCCTCTATCACTGATGTTCTTTGGTCTGCCGGTACGTTTTGCTACTTCAGGCACGCCATGTGTCTTCCACTTATTCAGTACATCCAAAACAGTTGCCTTGAGTATGTTTAAACGCTTCTTGGTTTCTATTATGGACAACCCACTAATGTAACCCCCAACAACCTTTCCTTTCTCAAAGTCAGTTCTCTCCCTACTCGACATTTTCACTTAATCTCACAGTGCAGTATAATCGCGATCAGCTGCAGGCTTGTTTTATACCGTTTTCAGCTGTACCAACGCAGCGGATCCGTCCATTTGCTTTTGAATGGGCATGACTTTTGTCAATATAGTGTATGCCTCCGCTTCATACGTAAGCACTGGAAGGATGCATCTTCTCTTTTAAGACATAACGGCATGTTGTTTTTGAAAATTGTAGTGTTTCTTCCAAAGCTCTCCAGTCATATACGCCGATTAATTTCTTCCTTAATGTGACCTTTGCTTTATATCTGCTGTCCAAAGTAAATGTAAGTATCGGTTATCTCCAGCTTTTCACTATCAATCTGAAAATCTCCATTTCTTGTAAAAGCATTGTACATTAATTTTGTCTCCTGAAAGTTCATTTTTAATCCCACTTCTTTACTTTTGTCAGCAAGTTCCTGGACCATGCTCTGAAGGAATAATTGCAAAAATGACGACGTCATCAGCAAACCGAAAGTGAGTTAAATGATCTCCATTATTCTCTATCCCTTTCTTATCCCAGTTCAATGATTGAAAGACATTTTGCAGTGTGGTATTAAAGAATTTGGGAGATATAGTGTCACCTTGTGCCACTCCCTTTCCAATTTTTATTGGTGCTGTATCCTTAAATAACCGAACCTTTGCCCTTGCATTTTCATAGATGTCACTAATAATACTGATGTATGCATCTTCAATACCGCGGGATTTCAAAGCCTTGTGAGTGCTGATGGTTTCACGGAAACAGTAAAGTATATATGGTATTAAATAAAAGTTCTTAATTCTGTAGCCGGTAAGTGTATTTTGCAGTTTCACCTCACAGAAAAATAAAAATGCATTAGTTTTTCTCCGAAATAATTGACCTTCCAGAAAACAGTGACTGGTCCATCGGACTGCCATCGTTTTGAATTTGGTGGTCAGAGATACAGTCAGACACACTGAGGATGCAGAATTTGTCATTTTCATGTAGGACTTCCGTCCACAGGGAGTAGAGTTTAGGTCCCAGCCACCTACAGCGAGATCGCCTTTTGGGCAGGACACAGAAACGGAAGGAATGAGAGCAAGTCTAACGACTTTTTGACAGAACAGTTTGTAGTGAGATTAGAGTACAGTAGATGGCGCCACCATACAAGTGCGATATTGCACATAGATGGGTGAGAGAATTTCAGGGGGGACATAGGAAAGGATACCCATTTAACCAGTGGGTCCAGCCTGGGGGCCGTCACTTTACGTGCTCGTCCGATGCACGGCGGATATTCAGCGATTGTTAGTAAATCACACCATCTCTGAAAGATCAGCCCAGGCTTGAACCTGGGGACCCAGCATCGATAGTCTGAAACACTAACCACTAAGCCATCCGCGGCTCTTGGTGGTCAGACTCGATTTTTAGTAGTCTTGTACTAGCAGACCACGAAAATATTCGGACGCTGCTTTTAGAACAACTCTCGTGTATTCGAAATGAATATACGAGAGTTGTCCTTTCGCACTCCCAGAATTTCAGGAAACATTTAACAAGTTCTTAATCTTTTTCTATTTCATTGTTAGAACAGTAGAGCGTCGAAAATCCGAACATAAAAAATTCGAAACGTCCAAATTCCGAACAAGCTCCCCTCCACTTGGCACTTGATGCAAATAGAATCGCCTAATTTTGAGGGCGATGTGTCGACGGTGGAGGTCACTTTCGATACTCAGAGGCAAAAGGCGAAAACTTCTTCATTCACTTATTCCCTGCGAGGCTAAGATTTTTCGACCCATTACCAGGACAGCACCACCCCTTGTTTCGTTCCTCAGGCCCATTGTTCACTCTGAGCCGGGAAGAAAGTTACTCCCCCTGCACTTATCATAAAGTGGTTGGTTGGTTGGTTGGTTGGTTGGTTGGTTGATTTTTATGGCGCAAGGGCCATGTTTGGCCAAAGAGCGCCAGACACAAGACAAATAAACAGGATTGAAAAAAAAAACGTGGCATAAATCCCAAAATCTGGCTGACCAAGTAAAACCGAACCATGAGAATGATGGAAGGGCCAAAAAAGACAATGAAACAAACAGTATTAAAAACATGGTACAATGATTAGAAACTAGCCGATTAAGTAAAACTGAGGAATGAGAATGATAAAACACGTCACGAAAACGAACACAACTACACATAAGATGAGTCACAGGAGAGGGACGAACTGTCACTCTCCTCCCCCTTATGTTCCTCTGTAATGTTGGTTGAGGGTGGGGAACCTCGCTGAGTCTGGGACAGTTGCAATGTTGGTCAGTTGGACCGCGACAGTTGGATGGACACTGCACACCTTTGCGGATTTAGGGCCGGGTCTTCCACACGTGCAGGCTTTCTGCTGGGAACTGGAAGAGTCGGTCGTCTTCAAAAGAGAAGGCGCAGAGTCAGCTGGTCGAATAAGCTGGAGCTCGGTGAAATCCACCTGTGTCGCTTGTTCAGCTGTAGATCTCTTGGCAAGTGCGGCGAGAGCTACAGGGTGCGGAACAAAGGGCTGCACGGGTTGTGGCAGAGACTGAACTACTGCGGCAAAAGTACGCTGTCGGTTGTTGGGAATACCCAACTTGACCTTGGCAGCAGGGTACGAGAGGCCTTCCAGGGTCTTGAGGCGCTGGATCGCCATCTCGTCCTTCCATTTCATACAGTTGCGGGAGTAAGCTGCATGGGTCTCACCACAGTTAACACAGCAGGCCGCAGAAGTGAAACCTTCCCCGTCATGTTCACTGGAGCCACAATTTGCGCAACGAGCGGAACTGTTACATGAACGTTGTGAATGCCCGTACCTCTGGCACCTGAAACAGCGCAGAGGACTGGGAATGTACGGGCGAACTCCACAGACCAAGTAGCCAGCCTTGATTTCGGTAGGAACTTTCGGGGAGTTAAAAGTCAAGATTACATTTTTAGACTTAATCAAAGAACCATCGCGCCGGAACATCATACGACGTGCAGCAATAACACCCTGATCTGCACGTTCACTCACCAATTCGTCCTCACTGCATGGCAAGAGATCAAACTCTGAAATAACACCCCGAGAGGTGTTAAGAAACGGGTGAGGTTTCACTTTGACAGGAATGCCTTGAAGACTAGTGAGGTGCAGAAGAGTGTTACTCTGAGAAACACTGCAAGTTTGGACAAGCAGGTCCCCAGAGCGAAGCTTCCTCACAGACTTCAAGGAGCCAACCGCAGCGTCCAAAGCTTTAGAAATGAAAAAGGCAGATCTGGTGGACAGTCTCTCATTCGGATCGATGGATTCTACAACTAAGTGTGTAGCATGCGTATTCACAGCAATCGAGGGGAGACTACGCTTCGGAGCGACTGGTACAGCTGCCGAAGAAGAGGTTCCACGTTCTTGGTCCAGGTCATGAACTAAAGATCGGTTAAGGTTATGGGACTTGGTAGGTTGAGAAGACGAAGGAGAGTCGTTGTCAACTATCATTTTCTCAGGTGACTTGAGTTTGGAGTTTTTGCTTTTGTTTTTACCCTTGGAAAAAGGAGAAGGATTCGTCTGCAGACTACTCCACCCACCACCGAGCCCTACAAGGGAGAACTGGAGGTCTGCAAGCCAAGAAAATGACGCTGGACACAGTTCTGGAGTTTATACGCTGCAGATATAGGCAGTTGGCTGTGATCACACGCACTCGGCGGACACTTCGGCCTCCGGGTACCGTCATGCCAACGCCTTTGGCATGATCCCACAGCCTCCGGGCTTACCCTGCAGTCCTATACGACAATAAAGCCGCTAAAACCCTGTACACAACTTGGTACAGGACTTCTGACTAGAGGTGGGTTAGTCTCTAGCCTCCCGTTTACAGCGAAGCCGGGGTCGAAGAGGAGTGTTGGTACACAGGAGGCACTTCTCCGGTCTCCTGCGACCTCAGCCGCCAGATATCCCATTTCCGCCTCACGGGTCTCCGCACGCGGCAAACATGCAGGTAGGTCTAGCACCCAAACCAGCTAAAAGGGAAAAAGTAATCCAAGGAAGACAAAACCCTGGAGTGGAACCTAAACGGAATCTCAGCAACCTACGAACTGAGCGGTTAATATAAACAGTTAGTAGTGGAGGGTAACAAAACCACAAGACCGGGGTGTTAGTACATAGCGTGGTAGCGATTAGGTAGAGTATACAACACGGGCAACTGGCCAGTGGAGAAAATAAATAAAAACAAAAAAGCGAGACACAAGACCAGCTCGGGATCGTGGGGCTGCGACTCCCCAACAGCTGGATGAACAGCCGTCCCTGCAAACTCCAACAGCACCGATAAAAAAAAAAAAACAAGCGGTGGCATGACATCAGATGTTGACCAGTCACAAGGTCAGCTCGGGCCGTGGGGGAGCCGCTCCCCAAATAACTGGAAAACCAGTTATCCCCGTGCGGGGTCATAAAGTGGCAATCGGAACCAGGTTGTAATGATTGGCAAGTTTTGAAATTTCTACCTTATGTTTAAAAATTTCACAGCGGTAGTAAAAATGGCAAACTTGTTTTGTATTGCATAATAACAAAAAATATTTGTTTCATTTAATTTTTTTGTATAGAGTTGCTTATTTTTGCTACATGTATTTTTTTTTTTTTTTTTGATTGGAGGTTTAACGACCACCGTGAGCAACTCAATGGCCTATAAGCAGTCGCCCGTCCCTAATTTAGGGTCACTGGTTCCAGGGAAGGGAGAGAGCCAGTGCCGTAAGACAAACACAACATCCATGCCTGACCGGGATTCGAACCCGGACCCCTTACGGACGAATGATCAGAGGCCAGCGCCTTAGACCACTTCGCCACCGGGGCGGCTACTACATGTATTTGGATAACATAATGTAGAAATGTCAGAGTATTTGTATTTTTTTTACATGTTCGATAATCCGAACACAAGTGGTACCAATTAGTTCGGATTTTCGACGCTCCACTGTATGACATGTTACACCTGACTGGAAAGCAATTTCCCGCCGCCCCGGTGGCGCAGTGGTCTAAGAGCTGGCTTATGATCATTCGTCCGGAAGGGGTCCGGGTTCGAATCCCGGTGAGGCATGCATGTCGTGTTTGTCTTACGTCACTGGCTCTCTCCCTTCCCTGGAACCAGGGCCCTAAATTAGGGACAGGCGTCTGTTTAAAGCTATCTCATATAAGATATGCAAATGACGACTTACGTCATTGAGCTGGCAGGTGCTCAACCTTGATAAACATTGTTCTAAGTGGGGTTTGGTAATTGAAGCTTCAGTTGGACTGTTAGTAGAAAAACGGCTCCGCACCATTGCTTTATAAAGACTTGTGGCCCTGGCTCACTCTCTTCCTTGGTACCATGGGCCCTAAATTAGGGACGGGAGATTGTTTATACCTAACTGTTATGGAAATATGCAAATGACGACCGTACGGCGTTGAGCTGGCAGGCACTCAACCTAGATAAACATTGTTTTCTAAGTGTGTGTGGGGGGGTAATTGAAGCTTGAGTTGGAGTGTTAGCGGAAGAACGGCTCCACACGATTGCTTAAAAGATTTATGGCCCTGGCTCACTCCCTTTCCTAGAACCCGTGTCCCTAAATTAGGGACGGGGGACTGCTTATAGCTAAGTCCTATGGGAATATGCAAATGACGACGTTACGTCATCGAGCTGGCAGACACTCAATGATAAACATTGTTCTAAATGGGGTGTGGTAATTGAAGCTTGAGTTGCACTGTTAGTGGAAGAACGACTCTGCACCACCGCTTAAAAGACTTATGGCCCTGGCTCACTCCCTTCCTTGGTACCAGTGGCCCTAAATTAGGGACGGGGGACTGCTTATAGCTAAGTCCTATGGGAATATGCAAATGACGACGTTACGTCATCGAGCTGGCAGACACTCAATGATAAACATTGTTCTAAATGGGATGTGGTAATTGAAGCTTGAGTTGCACTGTTAGTGGAAGAACGACTCCGCACCACCGCTTAAAAGACTTATGGCCCTGGCTCACTCCCTTCCTTGGTACCAGTGGCCCTAAATTAGGGACGGGCGTCTGCTTATAGCCCTTTGCGTTGCTCACGGTGGTCGTTGAACCCCCAATAAAAAAAAGCAATTTCTTTCATATTAGGTGTGTGCAAAAGCTCTAACCGTTTTTCAGGATGCAAATTCCAAATAAAACATTTAAGTAACAAGTACAATAACAGATGGCGTGTGTGATGGCCAAACTGCTTTGAGGAGTAGTTTATAAAATGGCACCAAGTATGCAGGTGTTTCTTATTCATAAACAAGTCACACAAGGGTTGAAACGTCAAGCATTAAGGAACATATTAGGCATTGTTTGCTTTATGAGTTCGCCAAAGGCAACAATGCAGCTGAAGAGTGCCGGAACATTTCTGAGGTGTATGGCGAGGATGCTGTAGACGAAAGCACATGTCGCCGTTGGTTCCGGAAATTCCGTGGAAACACAAGCTGCGAAGAAACCACGTTCTGAACGTCCATCAGAGGTTCCTGAAGAGGATCTCAACCAAACAATATCAGATGACCAACATCTATCCATTGAAGAACTATCAGAAAGGTTTCCTGAACATAGAACAACAATAGAAAGAAGGATACATTCGCTTGGGTTTATCACAAAGCTCGAACTGTGGGTACCACATGACCTATCCGCAAGAAATCGATCGGACAGAATGACCCACTACCTTTCTTTGTTTGAGCGTCACATAAATGAATCTTTCTTGGAACGATTAGCTACGGGCGATGAGAAGTGGATCCTTTACAGAAATGTAAAGCTTCAAATGGCTGTATGCCGAGTTGAAAAGCCTGCTCCACCGACTTCAAGAGGAGGAATTCATCCGAGAAGGTCTTGTTAAGTGTATGGCTGGATATCAAGGGGAGTAATCTACTGGGAGGTGCTTGCACCTAACCAAACGATAAGTGCTGACCTGTACTACCAACAGATGGAAAGGCTGAAAGGAAATTTGAAATCTAAGCGCCCAGCACTGGCTAATCATAAAGGTGTCATCGTGCAACGTGATAGCGCAAGACCCATACAGCTTTAGCCAATTATTGGGCAGTGGTCTAAGCGCTGGTTTGTGACCATTCTTCTGAGATGAGGCCTGGTCCGAATCGTCGTAAGGCATTGATGTTGTGTTTGTCTTATGGCACTGGCTCTCTCCCTTTTCTGGAACCAGTTGCCCTGAATGCCCTAAATTAAGAACGGGCGACTTGTAGCCCACTAAGTTGTTCAGGGTGGTCATTAAACCTCCTATCCAAAACAAAATCCTGGACATTGGTTGGGAAGTGTTACCTCACCCTACGTATTCACCAGATCATACACCTAAGGACTACCAACTTTTTAGATCTCTTCTGAACAGCTTCGTTGGAAAAAACTTTCGATGAAGTTGAAGAACTCCTCCAGAACGGAGGAGTTCTGCAAAAGGGGAATTCAGTTACTACTAGGAAGATGGCAAGAGGCCATAAATAATACTGGCAATTATATATTGAGGGGGACTGGAAAGTAATGTCGTTTTTGGAAAAGAAGAGAAAAAATGTTTGTAACAGAAGAAATTTATTTCTCAATTAGTTATATAATCGCCATCATTATCGATCACACTTGCCTATCGTGAAACCAAACTTTTAATGCCGTCTTTATAAAAAGACGTTGGCGGTAATGCAAAGAAGCCAGAAAGCCCCGTTTTGACATCATCAATATTGCGGAATTTTTCCCATTAAGAAAGTGCAGCAGATATCTGAACAAATGGTAATCAGATGGTGCAATGTCAGGGGAATAAGGGGGATGGGGCAGAACTCCCCAGCGACAATCTGTGATTGCCTGCTGGGTCCGTCTTTCCGTGTAAGGTTTCGCGTTGTCATGCTGGAGGGTGACACCTTTCCTGTTGACCAGTGCTGGATGTTTTACAGTAAGAGCTTGCTTCGAACGGTCCAGTTGTTGAGAATAGAGGTCTGTCGTTACGGTCTGTCCAGGTTCCAAGAGCTCAAAGTCATCTATGCCAGCGGTAGTCCACAAACGCAGAGCAAAACCTTTTTAACCGCCCCGGTGGCACAGTGGTCTAAGTGATGGCTTCTGATCATTCGTCCAAAAAGGGTCCAGATTCGAATCCCGGTGAAGCATGGATCTTGTGTTTGTCTTACGGCACTGGCTCTCTCCTTTCCCTGGAAACATTGGCCCTAAATTAGGGACGGGCGACTGCTTATAGCCCATTGAGTTGCTCACGGTGGTCGTTAAGCCTCCAATAGAAAAAAAACTTTTTGGGGTGCAGGCCTGGTTTTGGCGTAGGAACTGGTGTCTGATCTGGAGAAAGTCATTAGGCCGCCCCGGTGGCGCAGTGGTCTAAGGCGCTGGCCTCTGATCATTCGTCCGTAAGGGGTCCGGGTTCGAATCCCGGTCAGGCATGGATGTTGTGTTTGTCTTATGGCACTGGCTCTCTCCCTTCCCTGGAGCCAGTGACCCTAAATTAGGGACGGGCGACTGCTTATAGCCCATTGAGTTGCTCACGGTGGTCGTTAAACCTCCAATCAAAAAAAAAAAGTCATTGGTTTTTGTGTTTGTTGCTCACGTAAAGTACACACTTTTCATCTCCAGTGACAATTCGATGAAGAAATGGATCTTTTTCTTGTCAGCTGAGCAAAGAGTTTCAGATGGTGGAAGGCTGGGCTTTGTTGTCAGGTGAAAATTGGTGTGGAACCCAAACTTCTTGTCTATAGACCATTCCTTTCTGTTGCAGGTGCTCTTGAACAGTAGACCATGATGCATTAAGTTGTTGGGATATTTCATCAATGGTTTGAAGAGGATCTGCCCCAACGGCTGCACGCAGCAGGTCATTGTCCAGCTTTATGGGCCTTCCTGCACAAGGGGCATCAGACTGAGGTCAAAATTGCCCGACCGGAATTGGTCGAACCAACGCTGGCACTTGCAGACATTTAACGCATTCGGATAAACAGCGCAAATGTTATTGGTGTCCCCTTGTGAAATTCATGCAGCATATAATAAGGAACATGGCTCTCCTCGGGTTTTATGTCACTCATTTTGTTCTGCAAATCTGGAAGACAAAAACACTTACATAAGTTAAAGACAAATAGTTCATTCACTTGTACATACATTTACTTTACGTTGAAAGTACATAAACACCTCGCAACTACTCCCCAAACTTAGCACTGTAAAAAACGACATTACTTTCCGGTCCCGCCAATAAAAGAATAAAGAAGTTATTTATTGAAAAACATAGAGGGGGGGGGGGGGTCTACTAATGCTGTAAAACGGGCAGAGCATTTTACACATCAGAAAGTGATAGAAAATGTTGCAATTTCCTTGTAGCTGGAGAAGCGTTTCGCGAGAACATCAAACGAAATCTTCTGAATTCGAAAATGTACTCCACTGTAGGATCCGCGTCCGTGAAAACCCAGATTAAATCTTGACAAAGCTTGATGCCGTAAGATAAGATCGATACGTTCGGTTTGGATAGCGCCTGAGAAACTTTTTCTTTTTAGAAACCGGACGCGGCATCGTGTGTGATTAACTTATCCACGTCTTTTACCGGCTTATGTTCCTGTTGAGATTCCATTCCATCTTCTGTGTTGGTCGCTTGTTTGCTGTTGGTATCAGTGTCGCAGCAACCAGCGAACTAGAAACAAAGCATTAGCTGATTGCAGTGTCGTTCTTAGTGAATGCGCATAAGATGCATGTGCAGGCAGATGGGGAAAGTACAGGTTGTCTCAAACAAGATTGAAACAACATTTTATCTCTTCAAAGGCTGATTACAGAAAGATACTTCAATTAGAAATATACTAAAAGCAAGTTAGTAAAACCATGCAACGCATTGATTATGATACGCTCTCCAACATACCAGAAATCTTTACTCAAGTTATGAGGATAATAGCTGTGGAATAAATCTCGCTCCTGTGTCCTAACCTTTGCCCCCATTTCGATTATATTAAACAGAACTGGTTCATTATACCTCCGGAACAACATGATGAAATTTTGTTGCAATAGAAGCATTTTTAGTCAAGTTATGAGGATAGTGGCTGTGGAATAAATCTCGCTCATGTGCACTGACCTTTGACCCCATTTCAACGATATTAAACAGAACCGGTTCAGTTCATCTCAGGAACAACATGATGAAGTTTTGTCGCAATAGAAGCATTTTACGTACGTTATGACACATAAGGCCGATGGAATGGATCCCACTCCTATGTCCTGATCTTTGACCCCATTTCGCCCATTTTCAATAAGGTTCCTTCCCAGGTTGTCCCCTACCACATACTAAACTTTCATCGAAATAGAACCATTTTTACGCGAGTTATCGTGCGGACGAACGTACAGACAGACAGACGGACAAAGCTGGAGCATATACGCTTCTTCAAACTACGGCTGGAAAGCGTAAATGACGTAAAGACTTATGACATGGCAGCTGCAACTCTGTGAGTAGCATTTGTGTAAAAATTTTAAAAATAATTTTTTATACAGCCTTCGCAGGAAAAGAACGGTTACCTAATGTCTCAATTCGTCGAAGAAAAAAACACACGTCGTTTTGGTTGCAAAACTTTGCGGAGATACTCGGGATGAAAACTGTAAAACATGTACACAGTCGTATCAGAATAATATGACCACCTAACTAATAATAGGAATCACCACTCTTGGCCCTGATGACAGCGGCGAGATGGCATGGCATAGATGCAATGGAGCCCTGGAAGGTTGCCCGAGGAACATGTCCATTCGGACTGCAGCAAAGTACAGAGGTTCCGGAGATGACGTGGTTGTGGGTCGGCATGTCGAACCTATCGATCCGTATAGTCCCACAAGTGCTCTATGGGATTCTCGGACTATTTCGCCGGCCAAGAGAGAACGGAGACATCGCTGTCGTGTTCCTGGAAAGAGTCATGCATCCCCTTAGCGACGTGGCACGGCGCATTGTTCTGTTGGTAGACACCATCACCTCCAGGGTAAATGTCCAACGTGAAGGGATGCATGTGGTCAGCGAGGATGGACAGGTAGCCATTGGCGTTCAGGGACCCATACAGTGGTACCAGCGGTCCCAGGTCATAGCAGGAAAACATCCCCCAGACATGCACACTACCACCGCCTGCCTCTACTTGTCCAACAAGCATGCCCGGGTGTTGGTTCTCGTGTGTCTGACGCCGTATTCGCCACCGCCCGTCACTCCTGTGTAGTAGAAACCTCGATTCGTTGGAGAAGGTAACCTTTCTCCTATCTTCTACTGTCCAATGACGTAAGTCCCATGCGAACTGCAGGCGTCGTGGCAGATGTACCTGGGTTAACATGGGTGCCTTGACGCAGCGTCGACTCCAGAAACCCATGCGTAACAAGGGTTGGCTGTACTGTTATCTGGGACATGTACCTGGGTGCCCCAGTGTTCCTTTGCGTGGTCAATTACTGCACTGTTGCGCGTCGATTGCCCTTTACTAGTCGACGAAGGTGACGTTCTCCTCTGGGGTCGATGGCCTTTGGGACTTCACAGTTATGACGTCAAGAGGTACTCGGTGTGCCAGTGGTCCATTCTTGGTACACCTTTACACATCGCGAACAGCCCACGAAGTCTGCTGTTTCTGAGATGCTTCCACCCTTGGCGCAATAGCCGATGATCATTCCTTTTCGAAAGTCTGTCAAATCACTACCTCTGCCCGTTGTGCTCACGTAGCACACTATGGCTCATTTGTCCTGTCTGGCCGCTTATGTCTTCGTGTGGTCGACCTTGTCACGTGCACTCTGTGACGCGCCTGTGATTCCAGGGGTGGTCATATTATTCTGATATGGCCCTGTATCGTTTGGAGCGATAATTTCCTGCACGCTCGATAGCTCATTCCTTACTCGCTTTGAGTGCGACAAAACTATGCAGAGAAGCAAACTATTGTTCGCCCGCAAACGGGCTCCATATGATACATTTTTTTTACAACTTTCATTGGGAATATCTCTGCGAGTGTTGCAAGTACATTGGAGTTCCTTTTTTTACAAATTTTCCTAAAGGTTTGCACAATTTTTGCTACTAGGGTATATTCCTTGCCTAAGACCAGTATCTATGAATCGCATCCAAAAGCAGCATAAACTAAACTCAAATTAGAACTTCGTTCAAAACTACATTCAAAAAGTTCCGGAACTTTGTGAATATTTGCCAAATGTCAGTGAATTACGTCGTTCCCCGCTGAGCAAGCGAAGAACATGATGTGACCGACCAGCCAGAACCGGTTTGATCCAGATCCAACACGTACAGCGTATGTGCGTATAGTTCGTGATTACAGGCATTCGAGGCACTCCGTCACGGGGACAACGATGCCGAATTTTGAACAGCGTTCAAGTGTAAAATGTTGTTTTCTTCTTCGAAAATCTTTCGCTGAGACTTTTCAAATGATTAAGTTAGCGTACGGTGAGAGTGCAATGAGTCCAACTAGAGTTTATGAGTGTCATCGACGATTCTAAAACGGGCGACAGAGTATCGAGGACGATGAGAGGTCAGGACGACCATCAACATCCACCACAGATGAACAAATCGCCATTGTCAAAGAAATTGTGAAAAATGACCGTCGAAAAACTATTGCAGCGATTGCAGAAATTACCGGCCGTTTAACAGAGAAACTGGTCTTGCATCACGTATTCCAACAAATTGTTCCCAAAAACCTGACAAGAAAAAGTGGATGACCGCAAGCAAGTTTGCGTGGATAACATCGATGCAGTGGATTCAGATCCCGATCTCTTGAATTGATTGATCACTGGCGATGTCACGTGGTTCTTTTTGTACGACCCGCAATCCAACCGACAGTCAAAAGTGTGGAAATCACCGTCGTCGCCACTACCAAAAAAGTTCAAGGTTGACCGCTCCAAAGGAAAGGCCTTGTTAACAGTTTTCTTCGATTGCAAAGGGGGCGTACGCAAGAAATTCCTTCAACATGGTCGTACAGTCACTAAAGAAAAGTACGTCAACGTCCTGAAACGTCTCCGAGAATCAGCGAGACGCAAGTGACCCTATCTTTAGAAGACCAACTTGTATGTGCTCCATCACGATAATGCGTCGGCTCATAGATCCCTACTGGTGTCTGATTATCTGTCAAAACATCACATTCCCGTTCTTCCATAACCGGCTTATTCCCCTGATTTGGCCCCGTGTGACTTTTTCCTTTTTCCCCGGATGAAGAATTTGCTCAAGGGGCGTCGCTTCTCAAGCTCCGAAGAAGTGCAACGAGCTGCGACGGAGGCACTGGAGGATGTGGCAAAAGAAGGCTTGCAATCCTGCATTGAAATCTTTGTATAAGCGCTGGCAAAAATGCATAGTTGCACAAGGTAACTACTTCGACCGAAACACCCCCAAAAAAAGGTATTATCTGTACTCATCCTTTTTTAATATAAAAAGTTCCGGGACTTTTTGAACTTAGTAATATATTTTAACACTATGCTTAGCGTAAACAGAGAGAATATTTCTTTTGCGCGACACACCCGCGGCAGTTTCGGTGAAAAGATGACTCTGCTTTCTTGAAGCAAGCATAGCCCTTGATAAAATGCATATTTGTATTTATTTCAAATACCACTTCCCTCTTTGTTGCTTTAGATCATGTAAAAGAAAGTAGAAGAATGGAAGTGACAGTGTTTTTCACATCCCTCGCGGGCGAAAAATCTCGAGATTGACAACGACAGTTGGCGGCATATTTGCGAAGTTCGAGAATAGGAATCGCAGCGGAAATGAAAACAGAAAGATCAAGAAATATATCGTTCAGATATCAGGAAAATCCGGCGTTTATGTCCCGGCAATTTTTATTGTTGTAGGAATGAACATTAAAAACCTTCAAAAGCGTTTGTTTTCGAGAAAAAGCGCTAGAGATTTTAATATTGCGTGAATAAAAGCCCTTAAGGAGCTACCGCTATATACAGAAGGAACAATTCATCTAACCATGTGTCTGACGTTCTACGTCAAATATAATGCCATTCAATGCTTTCGTATTTATTGTTGCGCACTCGGAAAACGCATTTGGTCGTAAAAAGAAAAAAGGCAACATTTTGAGGCCTCATGTTTAATATTCTTCAAGAGCAGTACTGCATTTTTCTTCGTAATCTGAAAAACGGTGGTGTTACGAGATACATGTTTGCCTATGTCGGAGAACAGCGACACAAAATAGGCCAAATACTGAAAACTTCAGCCAGCTTCTGTCGAACTTTACAGAAACTATGAAAACACAGGCTTGTCCACGCCGGGCTTCAAACTCGGGTCCCCACACTCCGGAGAAAGTCGCACTCCCAACTGAGCTACGCGGACATGTGCTATCATTGCTATCTTCCTTTATCTCAAGTGCGTCTTGCGGCGCAGGCACGTCACAAAACATATAGGATAATTCAAAATGATTGCCCCGATTACAAATGACAATAACGTGTTTACGAAGATAAACAGACAGCTGAGATCCCTACACAAGAAAGAAGAAAATTTAGAATTTTATTGGAACCTACTGCTGTGTTTCAATGGTGACATAGGAAAGTGAGCTGTCCGTACCCCTAACGGTCAGCTTTTGAGCTGCCCATTGGACAAGACGACAGGGTTTTCTGCAAATAGCCCCCAGGTCTCCGGACCTTACTCCTTTTCACCTTTTGTTTGATGGCGTAGTCATTTTTGCGACTGCCTCTTCGGAGCTGCAGAGTTTGATCCAAGAACTTGCTGACAAGAGTAAAGAAGTGGGATTAAAAATGAACTTTCAGGAGACAAAATTGATGTACAATGTATAACGAAGTAAATTTCTCCGTCATTTTTATCCGCGCCGGGGCTCGAACCCGGGTTCCCCCATTCCGGAAGAAGTCGCTCTACCAACTGAGCTACGCAGACATTTGTTCTGATTGCTATGTGCCTTTATGTCGTGTGCGTCCTGCTGGCAGGTACGTCACATCTCCTGGTACGTTACATCATCTCCCCTTATTTTTTTTTTTTTTTTTATTCGAAGTGCTGGAGAAGGGATTCTCTTATTTTTTCCTATCTCGCGGTTTGGAAATAACATCAAACCATTGCGAGATTTTGAACGGTCGGGTCATCCGGATAGTTCGGGCGCCATTATAACGAAGTAAATTTCTCCGTCATTTCTGTCCACGCCAGGATTCGAACCCGGATCCCCTCATTCCGGAACAAGTCACTCTACCAATTGAGCTACGCGGACGTTTTATTCTGATTCCTATCTGCCTTTATGTCGTGTGCGTCCTTCGGGCAGGTACGTCACATCTCCTGGTACGTTACAAATGCTTTTAGAAGAAAAGAAGATTTATTGATTGCTGGAGAAAAGTTTGAAACAACCGATACCTACATTTATCTTGGGCAGCAGATATCAAGTGAGGGTCACATTGATGAAGAAATAAATCAGCGTATAAAAATGGATGGAGAGCTTTTGGAAGAAACAGTGCAATTTTTAAAGAGCAGTATGCCATTATGTCTTAAAAGGAAAGTGTTTAATCAATGCATCCTGCCAGTGCTTAGATATGGAGCAAAGACATGGACCTTAACTAAAAAAGATATACAGTAGGACCGTGATTATCCGAGCTTCGATCATCCGAGGTATCAGCGAAATTACGCACACAGCAGTGGTGGTGTACTTTTGCCAAGGCCACTGATCCCGCTCGTCGCGCACACCCGCCGCAGGGTACCGGATGTAGGTCAGTCAGTGTCAGTCGGTGTCTCCTGCTATTTGCGTGCTTCCATTAAGGTCACTGATCCCGCTCGTCGCGCACACCCGCCGCAGGGTACCGGATGTAGGTCAGTCAGTGTCAGTCGGTGTCTCCTGCTATTTGCGTGCTTCCATTAAGGTCACTGATCCCGCTCGTCGCGCACACCCGCCGCAGGGTACCGGATGTAGGTCAGTCAGTGTCAGTCGGTGTCTCCTGCTATTTGCGTGCTTCCATTAAGGTCACTGATCCCGCTCGTCGCGCACACCCGCCGCAGGGTACCGGATGTAGGTCAGTCAGTGTCAGTCGGTGTCTCCTGCTATTTGCGTGCTTCCATTAAGGTCACTGATCCCGCTCGTCGCGCACACCCGCCGCAGGGTACCGGATGTAGGTCAGTCAGTGTCCGTCGGTGTCTCCTGCTATTTGCGTGCTTCCATTAAGGTCACTGATCCCGCTCTTCGCGCACACACGCCGCAGGGTACCGGATGTAGGTCAGTCAGTGTCAGTCGGTGTCTCCTGCTATTTGCGTGCTTCCATTAAGGTCACTGATCCCGCTCTTCGCGCACACCCGCCGCAGGGTACCGGATGTAGGTCAGTCAGTGTCAGTCGGTGTCTCCTGCTATTTGCGTGCTTCCATTAAGGTCACTGATCCCGCTCGTCGCGCACACCCGCCGCAGGGTACCGGATGTAGGTCAGTCAGTGTCAGTCGGTGTCTCCTGCTATTTGCGTGCTTCCATTAAGGTCACTGATCCCGCTCGTCGCGCACACCCGCCGCAGGGTACCGGATGTAGGTCAGTCAGTGTCAGTCGGTGTCTCCTGCTATTTGCGTGCTTCCATTAAGGTCACTGATCCCGCTCGTCGCGCACACCCGCCGCAGGGTACCGGATGTTGGTCAGTCAGTGTCAGTCGGTGTCTCCTGCTATTTGCGTGCTTCCATTAAGGTCACTGATCCCGCTCGTCGCGCACACCCGCCGCAGGGTACCGGATGTAGGTCAGTCAGTGTCAGTCGGTGTCTCCTGCTATTTGCGTGCTTCCATTAAGGTCACTGATCCCGCTCGTCGCGCACACCCGCCGCAGGGTACCGGATGTAGGTCAGTCAGTGTCAGTCGGTGTCTCCTGCTATTTGCGTGCTTCCATTAAGGTCACTGATCCCGCTCGTCGCGCACACCCGCCGCAGGGTACCGGATGTAGGTCAGTCAGTGTCAGTCGGTGTCTCCTGCTATTTGCGTGCTTCCATTTAGGTCACTGATCCCGCTCGTCGCGCACACCCGCCGCAGGGTACCGGATGTAGGTCAGTCAGTGTCAGTCGGTGTCTCCTGCTATTTGCGTGCTTCCATTAAGGTCACTGATCCCGCTCGTCGCGCACACCCACCGCAGGGTACCGGATGTAGGTCAGTCAGTGTCAGTCGGTGTCTCCTGCTATTTGCGTGCTTCCATTTAGGTCACTGATCCCGCTCGTCGCGCACACCCGCCGCAGGGTACCGGATGTAGGTCAGTCAGTGTCAGTCGGTGTCTCCTGCTATTTGCGTGCTTCCATTAAGGTCACTGATCCCGCTCGTCGCGCACACCCGCCGCAGGGTACCGGATGTAGGTCAGTCAGTGTCAGTCGGTGTCTCCTGCTATTTGCGTGCTTCCATTTAGGTCACTGATCCCGCTCGTCGCGCACACCCGCCGCAGGGTACCGGATGTAGGTCAGTCAGTGTCAGTCGGTGTCTCCTGCTATTTGCGTGCTTCCATTAAGGTCACTGATCCCGCTCGTCGCGCACACCCGCCGCAGGGTACCGGATGTAGGTCAGTCAGTGTCAGTCGGTGTCTCCTGCTATTTGCGTGCTTCCATTTAGGTCACTGATCCCGCTCGTCGCGCACACCCGCCGCAGGGTACCGGATGTAGGTCAGTCAGTGTCAGTCGGTGTCTCCTGCTATTTGCGTGCTTCCATTAACCGTGCAGTGTTGTGTTGCATTTGTAAAATGAATGTCTCTGTTTTTATTTGAGGCCTTAGTGTAAAGTTTCGTTGTTCTGTTTTGCGATTCAAAGCAACATGGGTGCGAAAAGAAAAAAGATTGTTGTTTCGTTAGAGACCAAGTTAAAAGCCATTAAAAGAATCGATCAAGGGGAGACAATGAAAAAGTTGCTTTAGATTTAGGTGTAGGCGAGGTTACTGTAGGATACTGGAAAAGAAATCGGGATAAAATCGAACAAATGGTGTTCTCAAAGGCCAGCGGAGAAAGTGGCAGTGCAGAGGACAAAAATGAAACAACTATGAAAACGTCTGAGTTTGAAAAAACATTGAGTGTGTTGTTTATGTGGCTCACCCATTTAAGGAACAAGGGTAGTCCAGTAAATGGACCTATGTTACAAGAAAAAGCACTGGAATTTCACAATTTCTTTTAAGATGGAGATGCACTGCAAGTAAAGGATGGCTTCATCGTTGGAAAACTAGTCACGGTATCAGAGAGCTCAACATTACCGGCAAAAAATTATCGTCTGATCATGAGGTTGTAGTGACTTTTAAACAAGAAATGAAATCCCTGATTGAAAAAGAAAATTTGTCTTTGGAGCAGGTGCTTAACTGTGACGAAACAGGACTCACCTATAGAATGCTTCCGACTAACATAAGACACTTGTTGCTAAGGAAGAGGCGTCTGTTCCGGGATTTAAAGAGAGCAAAGATAGAGTATAACGAAGTAAATTTCTCCGTCATTTTTGGTCTACGCCGGGATTCGAACCCGAGGCCGCTTATTCCGGAACAAGTCGCTCTACCAACTGAGCTACGCAGACATTTGTTCTGATTCCTATCTGCCTTTATGTCGTGTGCGTCCTGCTGGCAGGTACGTCACAAGAGTCATAGGCTTGCTCGAATGCTACTGGAAACTGTAAACTGAAGTTAGTGCTCATTAGAAAATCTGCCCAGCCAAGAGCGTTTAAGCACATTTCAATTCCAAGCTTGCCAGTGCTTTATAGAAATAAAAAAAAGTGCTTGGATGGATTCGGCGATTTTCAAGGACTGGTTCTTCCATCACTTTGTGCCCCATGTAGACTCATATTTAAAGGAAAACAACTTCCCTCGAAAAGCAAGTTTACTCCTTGATAATTGTCCTGCCCATCCTAATGCTGAGGAAATGGTTTCTATGTAACTCCACTTCTTCAGCCGATGTAACCCCACTTCTTCAGCCGATGGACCAATGGGTTGTTAGAAAACATCAAGAGAAACTACAAGCGTAAGCTGTTGAAAAGTCTCATTGCCGAAATTGAAGAAGGAGGAGAAGTTGTCGCATGTTTAAAAGAAACCACAATAAAGGATATGGTTTATATGGCAGCAGCGTCATGGGACGAAATTCAACCTGCCACCCTAGAAAGATCGTGGAAAAAACTACTGCACGATACCCCTGAACAACCGCAGAACACACCTGAAGAAAACGTCGAGAACAATATTTTGGAGTTAACCCAAAGTATCCCAGCAGCTGAACTAAATCAAAAAGGTATAGCCGAGTGGGTAAATGAAGACGAACAGCGAGAATTAACAGACGGAATGATCGTGCAGGCAGACGAGAGTGGCAACAGTGACGATGAAAATGACTGTATAGTTCCTGAAAAAATAGCCCATTCAGATGGACTTAAGACAATCGAGAAGGCAATGGTGTACATTGAGAAACAACCAGAAGCCACTTCAACGGACCTTCTGCTACTGCGACGCTGGCGTGAAATGGTGGCAACGAAGAGGGCGAGCGTCTTGAAGCAAAAAACTTTGAAGGACTACTTTTCTAAATAAATCTTTCAAAATTATGTAAGTTTTGTTTTATATTATATATACTTAATCTTGCGTTTAAATGTTTGTAACAAGTTACCTTTAAATAAACGTCACTTGTATCATATGCGTCTTTATTTATAACCTCAAATTGCCATAAGGTCAGTATTATCCGAGTGTTTGGGTATCCGAGCTAGGACCGGTCCACAATAGCTCGGATATCGCGGTCCTACTGTAAAAAGACTGCAGACAACTCAAAAAGCATGGAGAAATGCATGCTTGGTGTAACCAGGAGAGATAAGAAGAGGAACTTGTAGATAAGAACAATGACAAGAGTGGACGACATCATGACCAAAGGGAAATCACTGAAATGGCAATGCGCTGACATATTGCCAGAAGAACAGACCACCGATGAACAACTAAAACTTTAGACTGAAGAAAAGATCCATAAGAAGACCCCATGGGAGATGGATAGATGAAATTCGAAAGCATGCCGATGTGAAGACAGGCTTAAAACAGACAATTGTGGAAGAAACTTAGGGAGACCTTCATCCAGTAGTGGATTGATAATGGTTGACGATGATGATGATGTCAAAGACCATGTGTATGTATGTGCCACCTTTTTTTATTAGAAGTTTAACGACCACCGTGAGCAACTCAATGGGCTGTAAGCAGTCGCCCGTCCTAATTTAGGACCACTGGTTCCAGGGAAGAGAAAGAGCCAGTGCCGTAAGACAAACACAGCATCCATTCCTCACCGGAATTCGAACCAGGACCGCTTTCGGACGAATGGTTAGAAGCCATCGCTCAGACCACAGCTACACCGGGGCGGCATGCCATCTTTGCTAAGAACACTGCAAGAACAAAAGATGAGCATTCAGCTTGCACTGGCACCAGTAACTACGGACCTAATTTCATAATGCATGGCGTGAAATGGATTACAGTTTAGATGTTGTCAGCGTGACCCAGAGGAGTCACATAGAACATTTGTAAGGTATGGAAACAAGATTCTGAACTTCAGTCTTTATTGTGCAACAATATGATGTTATATAGTAAGAATCTTTCCTGGTCACAATAGACCATTTGATATATATATATCATCATCATCATCATTGTCAACCATTATCAATCCACTGCTGGACGAAGGTCTCTCCCAGTTTCCTCCACAAAGGTCTGTCTTGTGCCAGTCTCCTCCATGTCACTCCCGCATACTTTCGAATTTCATCCACCCATCTTCCATGTGGTCTTCTTCTGGGTCTTTTCCTGTCCCTTGGAATCCAATCTAAAATTTCGGCTGTCCATCGATGGTCTCTCCTTCTGACAGTATGTCCAGCCCATTGCCATTTCAGGGATTTAACTCTGATCATGATGTCTTCCATTCTTCTCATTTTTCGGATCCACGAGTTCCTCTTCTTATCTCTCCTGGTTACATCAAGCATGCACCTCTCCATGCTATTTTGAGTTGTCTGCAGCCTTTGTATGTCTCTTTTAGTTAAGGTCCACGTCTCTGCACCATACGTAAGCACTGGAAGGATGCATTGATCAAACACTTTTCTTTTAAGACATAATGGCATATTGCTCTTGAAAATTATGCTGTTTCTTCCAAAAGCTCTTCAGGCAAGTTTTGTACGCCGATTAATTTCTTCATCAACGTGACCCTCACTTGATATCTGCTGTCCAAGATAAATGTCCGTGTCTATTATCTCCAGCTTTTCTCCATCAATCGATAAATCTTCATTTCTTGTAAAAGCATTGAACATCACTTTTGTCTTCTGAAAGTTCATTTTTAATCCCACTTCTTTACTCTTGTCAGCAAGTTCTTGGATCATACTCTGCAGCTCTGATGGGGTAGTAGCAAAAATGACTATGTCATCAGCAAAACGAAGGTGGGTTATATAATCTCCATTAATCTGTATCCCTTTGTTTTCCCAGTTCAGTGATTGAAAGACATTTTCCAATATGGCATTAAAGAGCTTCGGAGATATAATTTCACCTTGTCTCACTCCTTTTCGAATTTTTACGTGTGTTGTATTTTCAAACAGCCGAATCTTTGCACTTGCATTTTCATAGATGTTATTAATAATATTAATGTATGCATCTTCAATACCGCAGGATTTCAGGGCCATTGTAACTGCTGATGGTTTCACCGAATCAAAGGCTTTTTCATAATCGATAAAAGCCATGCACAATGGAAGTTCATATTCCCTCGCTCTTTCAATTAGTTCTCTCAGTACGTGGATATGATCTATTGTGCTGTAGCCACTCCTGAATTCAGCTTGTTCTCTCGGTTGAGCCATGTCCAGTGTCACCTTTAAGCGGTGTGAAAGAACTTTAGTGAAGATTTTATAAACCACTGATAGGAGGCTGATAGGTCTGTAGTTCCTGAGATCCTCAATGTCACCTCTTTTATGTAGCAAGATCATTGTAGCGTTGTTCCAATCCTCAGGAATTTTCCCTTCATTAAGGCATCGAGTTAAAATTTGGGCGAGTACTGTTTCGATTTCTCCACTTGCTTCTTGTATGATGTCTACAGTAATTCCATCTTCTCCTGGAGCTTTTCCCCGCTTCATGTTCTTGATTGCATGTGCAACTTCTGTTGGGAGGATTGAAAGAACTCTGGTACTGGTACCTTTCATGATGTCTGGAGTACATGTATCATCCCTTTCATATAATTTGGAGTAGGAATCTTTCACTCTTGTCAAAATTTCGCCTCTATTTCTTGTTACAGAACCATCTTCTTTTCACAGTACCATAATCTATTTTCTTCCCTTACTGAGATGTCCCTTTGCTATCTTTAGGCTTTGGTTGTTTTCAATTGCTTTCCTTACTAGTTCACAGTTGAGTTTCCTTACGTCTTCAGTGATACTTTTTCGTACTGTCTTGCATAGCTCTATATATTCCACTTTGGAAGTCACATCTTCTTTAGTTGTCCTCATCTCTCTTCTTTTTTGCGTCAACATTTTGTTTTTTCCTGATAATTTGTTCACATGCAACTTGTTCTTAGACCCAGCTAATTTTGTTGCTGTTTCCATAAGAGCTTTGGTTACTTTTTCTGTTAACTTCAGAGATATCCACTTCTTCCGATGTTAGGCCTTCTAAAGCAGAGAATCTGTTCTTCAGTTCCAACTTGAAGGTATTATGGTGTTTTCTAAGGTTGGTCATGTCAATACATTTTTGTTTGTCTTATGAGCTTGCTACGTTCGAGTTTAGTGTTGAGGTGCATCTTACATCTCACCAATCTATGGTCACTACCTGTGTTGAACTTGTTTAGCACACTGCAGTCTTCTACGACGAGTTTTTTGTTACACATAATAAAATCAATTTCACTTGTCGTCCCAATTGGATGTCTCCATGTCCATTTCCTGTGTGGCTTTTTCTTGAAAAAGGAGTTCAAGATGAAAAACCCTTCTGCCTCTGCAAACTCTACGAGAGTATTTCCACGCTGGTTTCTGTTGCCGTGACCGAATTTACCTACTGAAGTTTCATTCTGTTGACGTTGCCCTATTTTTGCATTGAAATCTCCCATAATTATCTTCAAGTGTTGCTTACCTTTATTATTTAGATGACGAATTTCCTCATAAAATTCTTCAATTTCTTCTTCAGGATGACTTGTGGTAGGTGCATAAGTTTGAATAATCTGAGTCTGGTATCATCTCGAGAGTTGGATAACGAGTAGTGCAGCTCTGTCAGAGGCACTTTCAACTTCTACAACTTTATCCTTCAGTTTCTTGTTTATTATAAATCCAACACCACTAGTTCTGCCAGTATCAGTCCCACGATAGTAGAAGAGATGTCCACTTTTCAGTTCAATGAGATCTTCTCCTTTCCTCTTTACCTCACTTAGCCCGACGATGTCCCACTTGATCCTTTGTAGTTCCTCTTCCAATTCAAGAAGCCTTGAATCAGAAGATAGGGAGCGTCCATTATACGTAGCCAAGGTCAGCATCAGATGGCAGCCTAGTCCGGTTCTCCGGGGATTCTTAGCACCCTCTGCCTTCATGTCGTACTGGCCGCTGCCTTGGCCAGGTACATCCCAGCTGCCGGAGACTGAGGGCCAAGATTTAAGTTGGGGTGTCATTTTGGAGGGGTTTGTCCATAACTCACCACGCTGGTTAAGCGGGTTGGTGAGTGTGGGATAGCATTTCCTCTAGTCCCGATGGTATGGTTATACCGCAATTGGCGGTCGCCAGAGCCGTTTAGTGGGAACAGGATGTACCACGAGAAGGCGGGGTTGACATTTGTCAAGGAGAGGCTGTGATGTTACGCATCACCTGACCTTACATCCCATATATATATATATATATATATATAAATACACTTGTGATCAAAACAAAATATGGCACGTGATATATGTCAAAAAATAAAAGTAGTGGTAGAAGAAAAAAATACTATATGCATCAACATACTAAAATCCAAGTTGTCGAAGAAACCATTAGTTAAATTGACCCAGTTCAGATCCTTGAACTCTGCCAAAAGCAGAGGTGATTTATGAGCTTGACAAAAAAAACTGCACAAAATTTAACTCACCAACACCTTGGATTCACTGAACACACATGAACACTTTATAAAGGTGACTCAGACTTTTAAGATATAAAAACTGACTTCAGATGCATTTATTTTTGCCAAGGCCTCTCACCTGGCTAAAATTTGGTGAATTTTACAATGCAATTTTGCTTTTTCTTTCAGACACAACAACCAATGGTGACAGAAAACTGCTTTTTCCAAAACACCCACAAATGCCAAAAATGTGTTTTAGAGTCCAATTTAATTTAGAAGGGTGTATACTTTCAATTTGTTACATAATTTTCTGAATTTTTTTCTATTTCATTTCTATCACTTTAATTTGCAAATTTTCACTCATATAGTGTATTAAACTTCAGTATTGATCAATTAGCATTCTTTTTTAGAAAGATGATGTATACATTTGATAAATATTTTTTTTGAAATAAATTTTACTAGAATGGCCTTCTGCCGGCTATCGATAATGATATTCTCAACTATTTTTTTTTCATCATAAGGACTTCACAAAACATCGTGCACAATACAATAGGTACAGAAATACACTTTGGCCAAAAAATATAAAATGAACACTAGCTGGTTTACAGAGTGTACTGCATTACCCCTGTCTCCGAAGTTTTTTGTTTGTTGGTTTACTTCAAATCATTTTTACTCACATCCTGTGTAGCAGACCCCAATGAATTCATTGTTCAACACATTTACCTTTTCAGTGAAATTTTCAAGTTTAATTTGGGACTGAAAGTGAGCCTAAAATTTAACCCTTTCATCATACCTCATCTCAAAAAAAAAAAATATATATATATATATATATATGGCAAAAGCATATAAAGTGAATAAACAAAAAACCTTGAACAAATTTGAAATTCCAAATCGCCAGAGGCTGCATAGAAGAAAGATCAAATAACATAAAAATGCTAAACATAAAAGCAAATTTTGAACTTAGAAAAAACAAAAAAAAGGAAAACGAGAAAAAGAACAACAATCACCATTATCCACCCACCCGAAACAGGCTAGCTTCAAGCGATGAAAGTATAGCAAACAGAAGAATGCAGGGAAGCATATTAATGACTGACTCCTTGTCGGCTTCGTCAAGGGCAAGTAACAAGAAAATCACTCATTAATCTACTGAGACCAGAGAATTGTGGGTTTCTGCTATTTTAGTTTGCTAAAGGGAACGATTAAATTTAGGGGGGAATGTCGAATTAAAAGGGATTTCTAATAAAACCCCAAACCCAGCAAACTAAAATACATTTGCCCGACCTCACAACAGCAAAGATAACCACACAAGTAAAATAAAAAAATGAAGAAAGAGAGCCAAGCTCCCCAATAACACAAATCCAGGTAATAAAAAACTAAACCAATAAATGGTACAAAAGGGATTCTTTAAACTTGTCACACATAAAGTGAAACCTAAAACCTGCCAGCCAGAAAATAAACAGGAAACTCCAAAAAAAAATTTTAGAAGTAATAAACAAAAAAAAAATTAAAACCAGAAAAGGCAACAAACCAAATTGATAAGGAAGCAACAACAAATTCAGGAAAAAGGAGTACAAAATTGCCCAAGGAGTAATTTACAGTTGCAATTCCAGAGAGTGAATCAAGATAACTAAGTTGCATGTCACATAATTGCAAAGAAAAATCCCCAATACCCACAGCAAAAAGATTAAGATAAATTATTCAGCAAAAAGATTAAGATAAATTATTCAGCAAAATAAAATAAAAAATGTGCTTGGTCGAGTGACCAGTGGTGCGAAGCTACCATCCGTGGGATTATGACTGAACGCCTCTAAGTCAGAATCCCGTCTAGTCGCTGCAACGATATCGTTCGTGCCTCGCGCGTCGGGCGAGACTACCCTGGCGATGAGGCCTATTCGAGAGGGGCTTTGAGCTTTGGACACGTTTTAAGTTTCCTTCGAAACTTTTTGTTGCATTTCGTTTACCTTTGATGAATTGTTTGAGTTCTATTTAGTGGTTCTGAGCCTTCCTGTGGACCAAATGATTAGTACAGAATTGTGTAAACAAGTTAACTTGTAACAGCTAAGCAACGCCTCACATGTAATCCCTTCTTTTAACTGTAAGTAAGTCGTTTTATATTTTTATTTTTCTTGTAGGAATTTGTGAATTTGCACTAAGCTTAATTTTAATATTTTCTTGTGTATATTGGGCTTAAAAATTGCTTCACTGGTGCTTGGTTCCATGCCCTTTGGTATATTAAAAAAAATTATTTTATTTTGCTGAATAATTTATCTTAATCTTTTTGCTGTGGGTATTGGGGATTTTTCTTTGCAATTATGTGACCTGCAACTTAATTATCTTGATTCACTCTCGGGAATTGCAACTGTAAATTACTCCTTGGGCAATTGTTTACTCCTTTTTTCCTAAATTTGTTGTTGCTTCCTTATCCATTTGGTTTGTTGCCTTTTCTGGTTTTAATTTTATTTTCTTGTTTATTACTTTAAAAAAAAAATTTTTGGTGTTTCCTGTTTATTTTCTGGCTGGCAGGTTTTAGGTTTCACTTTATGTGCGACAAGTTTAAAGAATCCCTTTTGTACCATTTATTGGTTTGGTTTTTTATTACCTGGATTTGTGTTATTGGGGAGCTTGGCTCTCTTTCTTCATTTTTTTTATTTTATTTGTGTGGTTATCTTTGCTGTTGTGAGGTCGGGCAAATGTATTTTAGTTTGCTGGGTTTGGGGTTTTATTAGAAATCCCTTTTAATTGACATTTCCCCCCTAAATTTAATCGTTCCCTATAGCAAACTAAAATAGCAGAAACCCACAATTCTCTGGTCTCAGTAGATTAATGAGTGATTTTCTTGTTACTTGCCCTTGACGAAGCCGACAAGGAGTCAGTCATTAATATGCTTCCCTGCATTCTTCTGTTTGCTATATTTTCATCGCTTGAAGCTAGCATGTTTCAGGTGGGTGGATAATGGCGATTGTTGTCCTTTTTCTCGTTTTCCTCTTTTTGTTATTTCTAAGTTCAAAATTTGCTTTTATGTTTAGCATTTATATAGATATATATGCATTGGATTCCAAGGGACAGGAAAAGACCCAGAAGAAGACCACATGGCAGATGGGTGGATGAAATTCGAAAGTATGCGGGAGTGACATGGAGGAGACTGGCACAAGACAGACCGTTGTGGAGGAAACTTGGGGAGACCTCCGTCCAGCAGTGGATTGATAATGGTTGACAATAATGATATATATATATGCTTAGACACAGTACTGGCTTCAAGGAATAGTACGAACTTGATGTATAGGAAAATTCTAAATTTGATTATATTTGTAGGTTAACTCTTCCACCAATCGGAGCATAAGAAGAAGAGGAAAGTCTTTTCCTGAGTCAAAAGAAAGACATTTTTGTTGTGCTACAGATGGCCAAAAAGGTGTCGAAAAAATTTACCTTTTTTTTTTTTTTTTTTTTTTTTATCTTCTTTAGGTAGATTTCACTTCAAGGAATGGTAGTGATGGTTGTCACTGATCATCTCCGGACGACCCTTCGAGAATAGAAGCCTAGGTTCTGGGGTTCTTGTCTCCCTTCATTTTACTTGGGTGGAGTAGTGAAGAAAAAAATGTCCGTCGAGGCTTCTTCCAGCCTATTTTAGCGTCAGAGGCAGGCGGCGTCCATCACGGGTTGTTAGCGTTGGCCGTAGCGACCCAAGACATCTCGCTTCTCGGTTTCACGTCCAATATGGCTTCCGAATGGGGGAAGTGATATAATCAGCATTACGGACTCATGTCCGACGAATACGAGCGGCTGGCCGGGGTCTTGCTTTCACTCGATCAGCAGCATGGTCAAATAAAAATCTTGACCATCAGGTACGTCAGCGGGTGCTGACCTTCAGACTTCAGTCCAACAAGAGACAAGTGAAGAATGAACTCTCTCCTCTTCTGCCCAAACTTTTCAAACTCCTTCGCGCATGCGTCAAATATCGCCTCGCGATTATATTAAAAGTGCTAAATCATCTCGGAAGCTGAAGGCGAAAATGTGTACGTGTGGGGGTGAAAGGAACGAAAAAACCTCTGGTCGTCATGGCGTCTTTTAACCTGCCTTAGGCAACGTGACTTTGCAAAAATCTTGAAGTTCACCCCTTTCTTGCCCCCAGTGCTAGAACACCTGCAATTTTTAAGGTGACCTCTGTAAGGAATCTTCTAGATTAACAGGTTACGGAAGATTCTTATCTCTATATGTTGGCGTCTCCCTGTCTGCAACTCGGCTTGGAAATGTTTCTAGTGAAAGCGAAATAGCGCAGATTCAGGAAATCCTAATTTTCACATAAAATTTACAGCAGATACACAAATTAATATTCCTTGAAAACTCATGAGTACAATAATTTCGCATAACAAATCGTCAAAGAAGAAATTTCAGAATTCGGGAGAAAAAAAATCTCATAGGTAAAACGCAAAACGTCTGTTTGTCTGAAGCAGCAAAAACTCTCGAACGCCGAACTGTGGCATCGGGAAATTTGCATAGCTTATTAATACTAGAATTTCTTGGTCAACGCAACTATTTGAAGATCTCTACGTCGTTCCGTTCGCGAGTTATGAATTAATTAATAAGCTAATCAATAAAGTCAGCGTCGTTTGCTACGTCATTGTTATCATGTTCCAAATCTATCTTAACGAAACGGGCTGAAATTTTTAACAACACCATGAATTGGTAATAAGAGAAGTCCCTCAACATTTCACCGAAATCTAGTCAAAACTTTTAAAAATAGGCATGGAATTTTTAATTCATCGGTAAACAGAAATATATGCGCAGAAACGATTAAAAAAATTTGACGCCTAATTTAAAAAGCTATTTACCGATTCAGACGAAATTTGGAGGCCATGTTCCTATTAACGATTTATTAAAATTTCAGTGTTCATTAAAATTTCAGCCAGTTTCATAAAATTTCGCAAAGATACGTTTTTAACTTTTTATCCCAGAGATTCGCCCCTCAAAGGCGTCTGAAACGGAAAGCACGTGATGCGTTTGATCGTCGATAACAAATTGTTAACGAATTTTGTTCAGTCAGTGTTCTAATGCTGTGTCTCTTGGACGCGTGTTAAATAATTCGTAACGCTTTTGGTCCATTTGATTCTACAGATTCCATATATTCTGTACATTTCGTTGTTTTAATTCTCGACAAATATTTGTGACAGCAATGCCCAAAAGGAAGAGAGCAATTTTTAATCAAGCACGAATCAACACAAAACGCCAAAAGATATCACGAACCAAGCAATCGGAAGAGGAAAGATCACAAGCGCGTGAAGCGGACAAAACTCACCAAGGTGTTCGACGAAGCAACGAAACTGCTGACGAAACAGAGGCACGACTTGCTGAACAACGATTTCGAATTGCTACAAGACGAAGCAATGAGACTGCTGAAGAGACGAACGACGCCGAACGTCCGATCGCCAAAGAGCTTCAAACTTGCGAGCAAGGATTCCGTTAATTCCAACTGATTTGCCATTTTCATTCAAACGATTACAATTTCTTGTTCGGCTTGTATTTGCAATCACCATTAATAAATCGCATGGACAATCGCTTAAACTTACGGGCTTGGATTTGACAGATGAATGCTTTTCACATGGACAGTGTAACGTACCAGGAGATGTGACGTACCTGCCAGAAGGACGCACGCGACATAAAGGCAGATAGGAATCAGAATAAAACGTCCGCGTAGCTCAATTGGTAGAGCAACTTATTCCGGAATGAGGGGATCCGGGTTCGAATCCTGGCGCGGATAAAAATGACGGAGAAATTTATCTCGTTATAATGGCGCCCGAACTATCCGGATGGCCCGACCGTTCAAAATCTCGCATTGGTGTGATGTTCTTTCCACACCGCGAGATAGGAAAAATAAGAGAATCCCTTCTCCAGCACTTCGAAAAAAAAAAAAAAGGGGTGAGATGATGTAACGTACCTGCCAGAAGGCCGCACACGATATAAAGGCAGATAGGAATCAGAATAAAACGTCAGCGTAGCTCAATTGGTAGAGCAACTTATTCCGGAATGAGGGGATCCGGGTTCGAATCCTGGCGCGGATAAAAATGACGGAGAAATTTACTTCGTTATAATGGCGCTCGAACTATCCGGATGACCACACCGTTCAAAATCTCGCATTGGTGTGATGTTCTTTCCACACCGCGAGATAGGAAAAATAAGAGAATCCCTTCTCCAGCACTTCAAAAAAAAAAGGGGGGGGGATGATGTAACATACCTGCCAGAAGGACGCACACGACATAAAGGCAGATAGGAATCAGAATAAAACGTCCGCGTAGCTCAATTGGTAGAGTGACTTATTCCGGAATGAGGGGATCCGAGTTCGAGCCCCGGCGTGGACAAAAATGACGGAGAAATTTACTTTGTTATAACAGCTGTATGTTAGAACTTCAAGAGAAAAGTATCCAACAAAATTATATATTATCGCCGATGAAGGAGAAACCAAAAATGTGTACGGACAAGTGCTGAAATAATCACACTATGAATAAATAATTTGTAATGACCGAATTTGTGAAATCAGCTTTTTTCTTTCTTGCAAGCATCAATTTTTTTCCCCGATTTTTTCAGTGACATATAATGGAATATGAAATTAATAAGCCTAAATCCTGGGCAAAGCCGGGTAGTATAGCTAGTTTCCTATAAATAAAAAAAGGTATCGTTCTACTGACATGAAATAAAACTGTTTATCAAATTTTTGTGTCTTGCTAACACCCCTGAATGTCACAACCTTCTTTTACTGAGAAATTCTTCTCATTACATACTATTTAATCCTAGTCATAATGTAAGCTTAAAATTAATTAAATTAACTATGCATGATTTCAAGTTACGATTTAAAGTTACTTATTATTACATATGTATATAAAAATTAATTTATAAAGTGAAGTTAATAATTTATTGCACAAATGTTCTAATTCCACATATAGACTAATAATAATTTTAAGCCATTAATGTATCTTTCAAATTATCTCCGAAGTTCACGTTCCGAAGTTACATATACAGTACACGTACACCGACACACACACACAAAAAAAACAGAATATGAATGCAGAATTACTAAAGAAATCTTGAAGCGAATGGTTAAGAAAATGGAAAAATAATTGTTTTGTTCCTGTCGCATGGTCCGCGTCAAAAAATGAAATTAAAAAAAAAAAAAAATCAGTGGGAGGAAAAAAATTAAGAAATCATTCTTGGAGACAAGAATGCGTGGATTTGTGATTTTTTCGCAGAGTGGAACCAAGGATTTGGACCCTAAACCCTCAAAACCACTAATAGAAAAACATCAACACATTAGTGATCTCTGTATCTATGTTCATAAACTAGGTATTGTCATTTGTAATCGAGACAATCATTTTGAATTACCCTATAGAACGAGGTACACCGAGTAATCACTGAATTATGAACACCACTATCAAAAATGGGTGCGGCCCGTTGACCACGTTATTTCCGAGAGGGCGCGATTAGTCGACCGACCTAGCATATATATGGTGTGAAGGAAGCAGTAGGTAGTAACATTCCGAGCGTGATGGGTAAACAGAAGAACTTATCTGACTTTCAGATAGGACGGATTGTGGGAGCTCAGAGAGCGGGTGCCTTGATTTTCCAAACGGCTCAACTGGTAGGTCGTTCGCGTGCTGCAGTAGTTAAAGTGTATCAGGTCTCGCTCGAAAATGGGCAAACAACGACCTGGAGGCAAAACTTCACAGGACAGCGAAAGGTGAGCGCCCCATCCGACGGCACGCAAAGGCCAACAGACGCAGGCAGCACTGTTCAACACTTGACTATCCAATACAACAGATGTCAACCCGCAACAGTATCTGTCATGACCATGCGTCGCACACTCGCACGTATGCGCTATAACGGCAGACGACCTCGACGACATCCTCTCCTAACCACGATTCATCGGCGCAAAGGACTCGCTTGGCCCAAAGATCATGCAAGTTTGACGTCGAATTACTGAGAAAAAAATGTGCTAGTCTGACGAGTTCCGTCACTTTGCTTCGCTCCGTGGATGGTAGTGTACTTATTTGGCGCAAACAACATGAAGCAATCGATTCATCCTGCATGGTCTCCACATTGTTAGCCGGTTGAGGCAGTTGTATGATGTAGGGCATGTTTACTTGGCAGGAACTTGGACCCCTGACGCATGTGGAACAACGAATTGTTTCCACTATCGTGCATTTCTTGCCGACTCTGTACCCCCAGCGATGTTGCACTTTTTTCAAAATGGCGACGGTGTCTTCCAAGATCACAATAAACCGGGCCACAGGTCCTATGTTTTGCAGAAATGGTTTGAGGAACACAGTTCAGACTTCCTGAATGTCGATTAGCTCCCGAACAACCCCAAATATCAATAGCAGAGAGGACTAGTGCGACACCTTGGAACGGAGCATCAGGCGTCTGGATTCATTCATTTCCAAATATGCACCGAAGGCGGCATTACACACAGCTTTATTAGACGTACCTCCCAACTGCTGTAGGCATTTTATGGAATCGATGCCACGTTGGATAGCTGCTGTACTGAGAACAAAACAAGGATCTAAGAAGTATTAGGTAGGTGGTCATTATTCGGTGATCACTCAGTGTATGTTGAATCAATGCCACGTCGGATAGCTGCTGCACTGAGGGCGAAAGAAGGATCTACGAAGTATTAGGCAGGTGGACATAATTCAGGGATCACTCAGTGTATGTTGAATCGATGCCACGTTGGATAGCTGCTGTACTGAGGGCTAAAAAAGGATCTACGAAGTATTAGGTAGGTGGTCATAATTCAGTGATCACTCAGTGTATGTTGAATTAATGGCACGTCGGATAGCTGCTGTACTGAGGGCGAAAGACGAAGTATTAGGTAGGTGGACATAATTCAGGGATCACTCAGTGTATGTTGAATCGATGCCACGTTTGATAGCTGCTGTACTGAGAGTAAAAGAAGGATCTACGAAGTATTAGGTAGGTGGTCATTATTCAGTGATCACTCAGTGTATGTTGAATCAATGCCACGTCGGATAGCTGCTGCACTGAGGGAGAAAGAAGGATCTACGAAGTATTACGCAGGTGGACATAATTCAGGGATCACTCAGTGTATGTTGAATCGATGCCACGTTGGATAGCTGCTGTACTGAGAGTAGAAGAAGGATCTACGAAGTATTAGGTAGGTGGTCATTATTCAGTGATCACTCAGTGTATGTTGAATCAATGCCACGTCGGATAGCTGCTGCACTGAGGGAGAAAGAAGGATCTACGAAGTATTACGCAGGTGGACATAATTCAGGGATCACTCAGTGTATGTTGAATCGATGCCACGTTTGATAGCTGCTGTACTGAGAGTAAAAGAAGGATCTACGAAGTATTAGGTAGGTGGTCATTATTCAGTGATCACACAGTGTATGTTGAATCAATGCCACGTCGGATAGCTGCTGCACTGAGGGAGAAAGAAGGATCTACGAAGTATTACGCAGGTGGACATAATTCAGTGATCACTCAGTGTATGTTGAATGGATGCCACGTCGGGTAGCTGCTGTACTGAGGGCAAAAGAAGGATCTATGAAGTATCAGGCAGGTGGTCATAATTTAGGGATCACTCAGTGTATGTTGAATCGATGCTACGTCGGATAGCTGCTCTACTGAGAACAAAAGAAGGATCTACGAAGTATTAGGTAGGTGGTCATAATTCAGTGATCACTCAGTGTATGTTGAATCAATGCCACGTTGGATAGCTGCTGCACTTAGGTCGAAAGGAGGATCTACGAAGTATTAGGTAGGTGGTCATTATTCAGTGATCACTCAGTGTATGTTGAATCAATGCCACGTCGGGTAGCTGCTGTACTGAGGGCAAAAGAAGGATCTATGAAGTATTAGGCAGGTGGTCATAATTTAGGGATCACTCAGTGTATGTTGAATCGATGTCACGTCGGATAGCTGCTGCACTGAGGGCGAAAGGAGGATCTACGAAGTATTAGGTAGGTGGTCATTATTCAGTGATCACTCAGTGTATGTTGAATCAATGCCACGTCGGGTAGCTGCTGTACTGAGGGCAAAAGAAGGATCTATGAAGTATTAGGCAGGTGGTCATAATTTAGGGATCACTCAGTGTATGTTGAATCGATGCTACGTCGGACAGCTGCTCTACTGAGAACAAAAGAAGGATCTACGAAGTATTAGGTAGGTGGTCATTATTCGGTTATCACTCAGTGTATGTTGAATGAATGCCACGTCGGATAGCTGCTGCACTGAGGGCGAAAGAAGGATCTACGAAGTATTAGGCAGGTGGACATAATTCAGGGATCACTCAGTGTATGTTGAATCGATGCCACGTTGGATAGCTGCTGTACTGAGGGCTAAAAAGGATCTACGATGTATTAGGTAGGTGGTCATAATTCAGTGATCACTCAGTGTATGTTGAATTAATGGCACGTCGGATAGCTGCTGTACTGAGGGCGAAAGACGAAGTATTAGGTAGGTGGACATAATTCAGGGATCACTCAGTGTATGTTGAATCGATGCCGCGTTGGATAGCTGCTGTACTGAGGGCTAAAAGAAGGATCTACGAAGTATTAGGTAGGTGGTCATAATTCAGTGATCACTCAGTGTATGTTGAATCAAGGCCACGTTGGACAGCTGCTGCACTGAGGGCGAAAGAAGGATCTACGAAGTATTAGGCAGGTGGACATAATTCAGGGATCACTCAGTGTATGTTGAATCGATGCCACGTTAGATAGCTGCTGTACTGAGAGCGAAAGAAGGATCTACGAAGTATTAGGTAGGTGGTCAAAATTCAGTGATCACTCAGTGTATGTTGAATCAATGCCACGTTGGATAGCTGCTGCACTTAGGTCGAAAGGAGGATCTACGAAGTATTAGGTAGGTGGTCATTATTCAGTGATCACTCAGTGTATGTTGAATCAATGCCACGTCGGGTAGCTGCTGTACTGAGGGCAAAAGAAGGATCTATGAAGTATTAGGCAGGTGGTCATTATTCAGTGATCACTCAGTGTATGTTGAATCAATGCCACGTTGGATAGCTGCTACACTGAGGTCGAAAGGAGGATCTACGAAGTATTAGGTAGGTGGTCATTATTCAGTGATCACTCAGTGTATGTTGAATCAATGCCACGTCGGGTAGCTGCTGTACTGAGGGCAAAAGAAGGATCTATGAAGTATTAGGCAGGTGGTCATAATTTAGGGATCACTCAGTGTATGTTGAATCGATGCCACGTTGGATAGCTGCTGCACTTAGAGTCGAAAGGAGGATCTACGAAGTATTAGGTAGGTGGTCATTATTCAGTGATCACTCAGTGTATGTTGAATCAATGCCACGTTGGATAGCTGCTGCACTGAGGGCGAAAGGAGGATCTACGAAGTATTAGGTAGGTGGTCATAATTCAGTGATCACTCAGTGTATGTTGAATGGATGCCACGTCGGGTAGCTGCTGTACTGAGGGCATAAGAAGGATCTATGAAGTATTATGAAGGTGGTCATAATTTAGGGATCACTCAGTGTATGTTGAATCGATGTCACGTCGGATAGCTGCTGCACTGAGGGCGAAAGGAAGATCTACGAAGTATTAGGTAGGTGGTCATAATTCAGTGATCACTCAGTGTATGTTGAATGGATGCCACGTCGGGTAGCTGCTGTACTGAGGGCATAAGAAGGATCTATGAAGTATTATGAAGGTGGTCATAATTTAGGGATCACTCAGTGTATGTTGAATCGATGTCACGTCGGATAGCTGCTGCACTGAGGGCGAAAGGAGGATCTACGAAGTATTAGGTAGGTGGTCATAATTCAGTGATCACTCAGTGTATGTTGAATGGATGCCACGTCGGGTAGCTGCTGTACTGAGGGCATAAGAAGGATCTATGAAGTATTATGAAGGTGGTCATAATTTAGGGATCACTCAGTGTATGTTGAATCGATGTCACGTCGGATAGCTGCTGCACTGAGGGCGAAAGGAGGATCTACGAAGTATTAGGTAGGTGGTCATAATTCAGTGATCACTCAGTGTATGTTGAATGGATGCCACGTCGGGTAGCTGCTGTACTGAGGGCAAAAGAAGGATCTATGAAGTATTAGGCAGGTGGTCATAATTTAGGGATCACTCAGTGTATGTTGAATCGATGTCACGTCGGATAGCTGCTGCACTGAGGGCGAAAGGAGGATCTACGAAGTATTAGGTAGGTGGTCATAATTCAGTGATCACTCAGTGTATGTTGAATGGATGCCGTGTCGGGTAGCTGCTGTACTGAGGGCAAAAGAAGGATCTATGAAGTATTAGGCAGGTGGTCATAATTTAGGGATCACTCAGTGTATGTTGAATCGATGTCACGTCGGATAGCTGCTGCACTGAGGGCGAAAGGAGGATCTACGAAGTATTAGGTAGGTGGTCATAATTCAGTGATCATTCAGTGTATGTTGAATGGATGCCACGTCGGGTAGCTGCTGTACTGAGGGCAAAAGAAGGATCTATGAAGTATTAGACAGGTGGTCATAATTTAGGGATCACTCAGTGTATGTTGAATCGATGCCACGTCGGGTAGCCGCTGCACTGAGGGCGAAAGAAGGATCTACGAAGTATTTGGCTGGTGGTCATGATTCAGGGATCACTCAGTGTATGTTGAATCGATGCCACATTAGATAGCTGCTGTACTGAGAGCGAAAGAAGGATCTACGAAGTATTAGGTAGGTGGTCATAATTCAGTGATCACTCAGTGTATGTTGAATCAATGCCACGTTGGATAGCTGCTGCACTTAGGTCGAAAGGAGGATCTACGAAGTATTAGGTAGGTGGTCATTATTCAGTGATCACTCAGTTTATGTTGAATCAATGCCACGTCGGGTAGCTGCTGTACTGAGGGCAAAAGAAGGATCTATGAAGTATTAGGCAGGTGGTCATAATTTAGGGATCACTCAGTGTATGTTGAATCGATGCTACGTCGGATAGCTGCTCTACTGAGAACAACAGAAGGATCTACGAAGTATTAGGTAGGTGGTCATTATTCGGTGATCACTCAGTGTATGTTGAATCAATGCCACTTCGGATAGCTGCTGCACTGAGGGCGAAAGAAGGATCTACGAAGTATTAGGCAGGTGGACATAATTCAGGGATCACTCAGTGTATGTTGAATCGATGCCACGTTTGATACCTGCTGTACTGAAAGTAAAAGAAGGATCTACAAGGTATTAGGTAGGTGGTCATAATTCAGTGATCACTCAGTGTATGTTGAATGGATGCCACGTCGGGTAGCTGCTGTACTGAGGGCAAAAGAAGGATCTATGAAGTATTAGGCAGGTGGTCATAATTTAGGGATCACTCAGTGTATGTTGAATCGATGCCACATTAGATAGCTGCTGTACTGAGAGCGAAAGAAGGATCTACGAAGTATTAGGTAGGTGGTCATAATTCAGTGATCACTCAGTGTATGTTGAATCAATGCCACGTTGGATAGCTGCTGCACTTGGTCGAAAGGAGGATCTACGAAGTATTAGGTAGGTGGTCATTATTCAGTGATCACTCAGTGTATGTTGAATCAATGCCACGTCGGATAGCTGCTGCACTGAGGGAGAAAGAAGGATCTACGAAGTATTACGCAGGTGGACATAATTCAGGGATCACTCAGTGTATGTTGAATCGATGCCACGTTGGATAGCTGCTGTACTGAGAGCTAAAGGAAGACCTACGAAGTATTAGGCAGGTGGTCATAATTCAGTGATCACGCAGTGTATGTTGAATCGATGCCGCGTTGGATAACTGCTGTACTGAGGGCTAAAAAAGTATCTACGAAGTATTAGGTAGGTGGTCATAATTCAGTGATCACTCAGTGTATGTTGAATCAATGCCACGTCGGGTAGCTGCTGTACTGAGGGCAAAAGAAGGATCTATGAAGTATTAGGCAGGTGGTCATAATTTAGGGATCACTCAGTGTATGTTGAATAGATGCTACGTCGGATAGCTGCTCTACTGAGAACAAAAGAAGGATCTACGAAGTATTAGGTAGGTGGTCATTATTCGGTGATCACTCAGTGTATGTTGAATCAATGCCACTTCGGATAGCTGCTGCACTGAGGGCGAAAGAAGGATCTACGAAGTATTAGGCAGGTGGACATAATTCAGGGATCACTCAGTGTATGTTGAATCGATGCCACGTTTGATAGCTGCTGTACTGAGAGTAAAAGAAGGATCTACGAAATATTAGGTAGGTGGTCATTATTCGGTGATCACTCAGTGTATGTTGAATCAATGCCACTTCGGATAGCTGCTGCACTGAGGGCGAAAGAAGGATCTACGAAGTATTAGGCAGGTGGACATAATTCAGGGATCACGCAGTGTATGTTGAATCGATGCCGCGTTGGATAGCGGCTGTACTGAGGGCTAAAAAAGTATCTACGAAGTATTACGTAGGTGGTCATAATTCAGTGATCACTCAGTGTATGTTGAATCAAGGCCACGTTGGACAGCTGCTGCACTGAGGACGAAAGAAGGATCTACGAAGTATTTGGCTGGTGGTCATGATTCAGGGATCACTCAGTGTATGTTGAATCGATGCCACGTTAGATAGCTGCTGTACTGAGAGCGAAAAAAGGATCTACGAAGTATTAGGTAGGTGGTCATTATTCAGTGATCACTCAGTGTATGTTGAATCAAGGCCACGTTGGACAGCTGCTGCACTGAGGGCGAAAGAAGGATCTACGAAGTATTTGGCTGGTGGTCATGATTCAGGGATCACTCAGTGTATGTTGAATCGATGCCACGTTAGATAGCTGCTGTACTGAGAGCGAAAGAAGGATCTACGAAGTATTAGGTAGGTGCTCATAATTCAGTGATCACTCAGTGTATGTTGAATCAGTGCCACGTTGGATAGCTGCTGCACTGAGGGCGAAAGGAGGATCTACGAAGTATTAGGCAGGTGGTCATTATTCAGTGATCACTCAGTGTATGTTGAATCAATGCCACGTTGGATAGCTGCTGCACTGAGGGCGAAAGGAGGATCTACGAAGTATTAGGTAGGTGGTCATAATTCAGTGATCACTCAGTGTATGTTGAATGGATGCCACGTCGGGTAGCTTCTGTACTGAGGGCAAAAGAAGGATCTATGAAGTATTAGGCAGGTGGTCATTATTCAGTGATCACTCAGTGTATGTTGAATCAAGGCCACGTTGGACAGCTGCTGCACTGAGGGCGAAAGAAGGATCTACGAAGTATTTGGCTGGTGGTCATGATTCAGGGATCACTCAGTGTATGTTGAATCGATGCCGCGGTGGATAGCTGCTGTACTGAGGGCTAAAAAAGTATCTACGAAGTATTAGGTAGGTGGTCATAATTCAGTGATCACTCAGTGTATGTTGAATCAAGGCCACGTTGGACAGCTGCTGCACTGAGGACGAAAGAAGGATCTACGAAGTATTTGGCTGGTGGTCATGATTCAGGGATCACTCAGTGTATGTTGAATCGATGCCACGTTAGATAGCTGCTGTACTGAGAGCGAAAGAAGGATCTACGAAGTATTAGGTAGGTGGTCATTATTCAGTGATCACTCAGTGTATGTTGAATCAAGGCCACGTTGGACAGCTGCTGCACTGAGGGCGAAAGAAGGATCTACGAAATATTTGGCTGGTGGTCATGATTCAGGGATCACTCAGTGTATGTTGAATCGATGCCACGTTAGATAGCTGCTGTACTGAGAGCGAAAGAAGGATCTACGAAGTATTAGGTAGGTGCTCATAATTCAGTGATCACTCAGTGTATGTTGAATCAATGCCACGTTGGATAGCTGCTGCACTGAGGGCGAAAGGAGGATCTACGAAGTATTAGGCAGGTGGTCATTATTCAGTGATCACTCAGTGTATGTTGAATCAATGCCACGTTGGATAGCTGCTGCACTGAGGGCGAAAGGAGGATCTACGAAGTATTAGGTAGGTGGTCATAATTCAGTGATCACTCAGTGTATGTTGAATGGATGCCACGTCGGGTAGCTTCTGTACTGAGGGCAAAAGAAGGATCTACGAAGTATTAGGTAGGTGGTCATTATTCAGTGATCACTCAGTGTATGTTGAATCAAGGCCACGTTGGACAGCTGCTGCACTGAGGGCGAAAGAAGGATCTACGAAGTATTTGGCTGGTGGTCATGATTCAGGGATCACTCAGTGTATGTTGAATCGATGCCACGTTAGATAGCTGCTGTACTGAGAGCGAAAGAAGGATCTACGAAGTATTAGGTAGGTGCTCATAATTCAGTGATCACTCAGTGTATGTTGAATCAATGCCACGTTGGATAGCTGCTGCACTGAGGGCGAAAGGAGGATCTACGAAGTATTAGGCAGGTGGTCATTATTCAGTGATCACTCAGTGTATGTTGAATCAATGCCACGTTGGATAGCTGCTGCACTGAGGGCGAAAGGAGGATGTACGAAGTATTAGGTAGGTGGTCATAATTCAGTGATCACTCAGTGTATGTTGGATGGATGCCACGTCGGGTAGCTTCTGTACTGAGGGCAAAAGAAGGATCTATGAAGTATTAGGCAGGTGGTCATAATTTAGGGATCACTCAGTGTATGTTGAATCGATGTCACGTCGGATAGCTGCTGCACTGAGGGCGAAAGGAGGATCTACGAAGTATTAGGTAGGTGGTCATAATTCAGTGATCACTCAGTGTATGTTGAATGGATGCCACGTCGGGTAGCTGCTGTACTGAGGGCAAAAGAAGGATCTATGAAGTATTAGGCAGGTGGTCATTATTTAGGGATCACTCAGTGTATGTTGAATCGATGTCACGTTGGATAGCTGCTGCACTTAGGTCGAAAGGAGGATCTACGAAGTATTAGGTAGGTGGTCATAATTCAGTGATCACTCAGTGTATGTTGAATAAATGTCACGTCGGATAGCTGCTGCACTGAGGGCGAAAGGAGGATCTATGAAGTATTACGCAGGTGGTCATAATTTAGGGATCACTCAGTGCATGTTGAATCGATGTCACGTGGGATAGCTGCTGCACTGAGGGCGAAAGGAGGATCTACGAAGTATTAGGTAGGTGGTCATAATTCAGTGATCACTCAGTGTATGTTGAATGGATGCCACGTCGGGTAGCTGCTGTACTGAGGGCAAAAGAAGGATCTATGAAGTATTAGGCAGGTGGTCATAATTTAGGGATCACTCAGTGTATGTTGAATCGACGTCACGTCGGATAGCTGCTGCACTGAGGGCGAAAGGAGGATCTACGAAGTATTAGGTAGGTGCTCATAATTCAGTGATCACTCAGTGTATGTTGAATGGATGCCACGTCGGGTAGCTGCTGTACTGAGGGCAAAAGAAGGATCTATGAAGTATTAGGCAGGTGGTCATAACTTAGGGATCACTCAGTGTATGTTGAATCGATGTCACGTTGGATAGCTGCTGCACTTTGGTCGAAAGGAGGATCTACGAAGTATTAGGTAGGTGGTCATAATTCAGTGATCACTCAGTGTATGTTGAATGGATGTCACGTCGGATAGCTGCTGCACTGAGGGCGAAAGGAGGATCTATGAAGTATTAGGCAGGTGGTCATAATTTAGGGATCACTCAGTGTATGTTGAATCGATGTCACGTCGGATAGCTGCTGCACTGAGGGCGAAAGGAGGATCTACGAAGTATTAGGTAGGTGGTCATAATTCAGTGATCACTCAGTGTATGTTGAATGGATGCCACGTCGGGTAGCTGCTGTACTGAAGGCAAAAGAAGGATCTATGAAGTATTAGGCAGGTGGTCATAATTTAGGGATCACTCAGTGTATGTTGAATCGACGTCACGTCGGATAGCTGCTGCACTGAGGGCGAAAGCAGGATCTACGAAGTATTAGGTAGGTGGTCATAATTCAGTGATCACTCAGTGTATGTTGAATGGATGCCACGTCGGGTAGCTGCTGTACTGAGGGCAAAAGAAGGATCTATGAAGTATTAGGCAGGTGGTCATAATTTAGGGATCACTCAGTGTATGTTGAATCGATGCCACATTAGATAGCTGCTGTACTGAGAGCGAAAGAAGGATCTACGAAGTATTAGGTAGGTGGTCATAATTCAGTGATCACTCAGTGTATGTTGAATCAATGCCACGTTGGATAGCTGCTGCACTTGGTCGAAAGGAGGAACTACGAAGTATTAGGTAGGTGGTCATTATTCAGTGATCACTCAGTGTATGTTGAATCAATGCCACGTCGGGTAGCTGCTGTACTGAGGGCAAAAGAAGGATCTATGAAGTATTAGGCAGGTAGTCATAATTTAGGGATCACTCAGTGTATGTTGAATCGATGCTACGTCGGATAGCTGCTCTACTGAGAACAAAAGAAGGATCTACGAAGTATTAGGTAGGTGGTCATTATTCGGTGATCACTCAGTGTATGTTGAATCAATGCCACTTCGGATAGCTGCTGCACTGAGGGCGAAAGAAGGATCTACGAAGTATTAGGCAGGTGGACATAATTCAGGGATCACTCAGTGTATGTTGAATCGATGCCACGTTTGATAGCTGCTGTACTGAGAGTAAAAGAAGGATCTACGAAGTATTAGGTAGGTGGTCATTATTCAGTGATCACTCAGTGTATGTTGAATCAATGCCACGTCGGATAGCTGCTGCACTGAGGGAGAAAGAAGGATCTACGAAGTATTACGCAGGTGGACATAATTCAGGGATCACTCAGTGTATGTTGAATCGATGCCACGTTGGATAGCTGCTGTACTGAGGGCTAAAGGAAGACCTACGAAGTATTAGGGAGGTGGTCATAATTCAGTGATCACTCAGTGTATGTTGAATCAATGCCACGTCGGGTAGCTGCTGTACTGAGGGCAAAAGAAGGATCTATGAAGTATTAGGCAGGTGGTCATAATTTAGGGATCACTCAGTGTATGTTGAATCGATGCTACGTCGGATAGCTGCTCTACTGAGAACAAAAGAAGGATCTACGAAGTATTAGGTAGGTGGTCATTATTCGGTGATCACTCAGTGTATGTTGAATCAATGCCACTTCGGATAGCTGCTGCACTGAGGGCGAAAAAAGGATCTACGAAGTATTAGGCAGGTGGACATAATTCAGGGATCACTCAGTGTATGTTGAATCGATGCCACGTTTGATAGCTGCTGTACTGAGAGTAAAAGAAGGATCTACGAAGTATTAGTTAGGTGGTCATTATTCGGTGATCACTCAGTGTATGTTGAATCAATGCCACTTCGGATAGCTGCTGCACTGAGGGCGAAAGAAGGATCTACGAAGTATTAGGCAGGTGGACATAATTCAGGGATCACGCAGTGTATGTTGAATCGATGCCGCGTTGGATAGCTGCTGTACTGAGGGCTAAAAAAGTATCTACGAAGTATTAGGTAGGTGGTCATAATTCAGTGATCACTCAGTGTATGTTGAATCAAGGCCACGTTGGACAGCTGCTGCACTGAGGACGAAAGAAGGATCTACGAAGTATTTGGCTGGTGGTCATGATTCAGGGATCACTCAGTGTATGTTGAATCGATGCCACGTTAGATAGCTGCTGTACTGAGAGCGAAAGAAGGATCTACGAAGTATTAGGTAGGTGCTCATAATTCAGTGATCACTCAGTGTATGTTGAATCAATGCCACGTTGGATAGCTGCTGCACTGAGGGCGAAAGGAGGATCTACGAAGTATTAGGCAGGTGGTCATTATTCAGTGATCACTCAGTGTATGTTGAATCAATGCCACGTTGGATAGCTGCTGCACTGAGGGCGAAAGGAGGATCTACGAAGTATTAGGTAGGTGGTCATAATTCAGTGATCACTCAGTGTATGTTGAATGGATGCCACGTCGGGTAGCTTCTGTACTGAGGGCAAAAGAAGGATCTATGAAGTATTAGGCAGGTGGTCATAATTTAGGGATCACTCAGTGTATGTTGAATCGATGTCACGTCGGATAGCTGCTGCACTGAGGGCGAAAGGAGGATCTACGAAGTATTAGGTAGGTGGTCATATTTCAGTGATCACTCAGTGTATGTTGAATGGATGCCACGTCGGGTAGCTGCTGTACTGAGGGCAAAAGAAGGATCTATGAAGTATTAGGCAGGTGGTCATAATTTAGGGATCACTCAGTGTATGTTGAATCGACGTCACGTCGGATAGCTGCTGCACTGAGGGCGAAAGGAGGATCTACGAAGTATTAGGTAGGTGGTCATAATTCAGTGATCACTCAGTGTATGTTGAATGGATGCCACGTCGGGTAGCTGCTGTACTGAGGGCAAAAGAAGGATCTATGAAGTATTAGGCAGGTGGTCATAATTTAGGGATCACTCAGTGTATGTTGAATCGACTTCACGTCGGATAGCTGCTGCACTGAGGGCGAAAGGAGGATCTACGAAGTATTAGGTAGGTGGTCATAATTCAGTGATCACTCAGTGTATGTTGAATGGATGCCACGTCGGGTAGCTGCTGTACTGAGGGCAAAAGAAGGATCTATGAAGTATTAGGCAGGTGGTCATAATTTAGGGATCACTCAGTGTATGTTGAATCGATGTCACGTCGGATAGCTGCTGCACTGAGGGCGAAAGGAGGATCTACGAAGTATTAGGTAGGTGGTCATAATTCAGTGATCACTCAGTGTATGTTGAATGGATGCCACGTCGGGTAGCTGCTGTACTGAGGGCAAAAGAAGGATCTATGAAGTATTAGGCAGGTGGTCATAATTTAGGGATTACTCAGTGTATGTTGAATCGATGTCACGTCGGATAGCTGCTGTACTGAGGGCAAAAGAAGGATCTATGAAGTATTAGGCAGGTGGTCATAATTTAGGGATCACTCAGTGTATGTTGAATCGATGTCACGTCGGATAGCTGCTGCACTGAGGGCGAAAGGAGGATCTACGTATTAGGTAGGTGGTCATAATTCAGTGATCACTCAGTGTATGTTGAATGGATGCCACGTCGGGTAGCTGCTGTACTGAGGGCAAAAGAAGTATCTATGAAGTATTAGGCAGGTGGTCATAATTTAGGGATCACTCAGTGTATGTTGAATCGATGCCACGTCGGGTAGCCGCTGCACTGAGGGCGAAAGAAGGATCTACGAAGTATTTGGCTGGTGGTCATGATTCAGGGATCACTCAGTGTATGTTGAATCGATGCCACATTAGATAGCTGCTGTACTGAGAGCGAAAGAAGGATCTACGAAGTATTAGGTAGGTAGTCATAATTCAGTGATCACTCAGTGTATGTTGAATCAATACCACGTTGGATAGCTGCTGCACTTAGGTCGAAAGGAGGATCTACGAAGTATTAGGTAGGTGGTCATAATTCAGTGATCACTCAGTGTATGTTGAATGGATGCCACGTCGGGTAGCTGCTGTACTGAGGGCAAAAGAAGGATCTATGAAGTATTAGGCAGGTGGTCATAATTTAGGGATCACTCAGTGTATGTTGAATCGACTTCACGTCGGATAGCTGCTGCACTGAGGGCGAAAGGAGGATCTACGAAGTATTAGGTAGGTGGTCATAATTCAGTGATCACTCAGTGTATGTTGAATGGATGCCACGTCGGGTAGCTGCTGTACTGAGGGCGAAGAAGGATCTATGAAGTATTAGGCAGGTGGTCATAATTTAGGGATCACTCAGTGTATGTTGAATCGACGTCACGTCGGATAGCTGCTGCACTGAGGGCGAAAGGAGGATCTACGAAGTATTAGGTAGGTGGTCATAATTCAGTGATCACTCAGTGTATGTTGAATGGATGCCACGTCGGGTAGCTGCTGTACTGAGGGCAAAAGAAGGATCTATGAAGTATTAGGCAGGTGGTCATAATTTAGGGATCACTCAGTGTATGTTGAATCAATGCCACGTCGGGTAGCTGCTGTACTGAGGGCAAAAGAAGGATCTATGAAGTATTAGGCAGGTGGTCATAATTTAGGGATCACTCAGTGTATGTTGAATCGATGCTACGTCGGATAGCTGCTCTACTGAGAACAAAGGAAGGATCTACGAAGTATTAGGTAGGTGGTCATTATTCGGTGATCACTCAGTGTATGTTGAATCAATGCCACTTCGGATAGCTGCTGCACTGAGGGCAAAAGAAGGATCTACGAAGTATTAGGCAGGTGAACATAATTCAGGGATCACTCAGTGTATGTTGAATCGATGCCACGTTTGATAGCTGCTGTACTGAGAGTAAAAGAAGGATCTACGAAGTATTAGGTAGGTGGTCATTATTCAGTGATCACTCAGTGTATGTTGAATCAATGCCACGTCGGATAGCTGCTGCACTGAGGGAGAAAGAAGGATCTACGAAGTATTACGCAGGTGGACATAATTCAGGGATCACTCAGTGTATGTTGAATCGATGCCACGTTGGATAGCTGCTGTACTGAGGGCTAAAAAAGGATCTACGAAGTATTAGGTAGTTGGTCATAATTCAGTGATCACTCAGTGTATGTTGAATGGATGCCACGTCGGGTAGCTGCTGTACCGAGGGCTAAAGGAAGACCTACGAAGTATTAGGCAGGTGGTCATAATTCAGTGATCACGCAGTGTATGTTGAATCGATGCCGCGTTGGATAGCTGCTGTACTGAGGGCTAAAAAAGGATCTACGAAGTATTAGGTAGGTGGTCATAATTCAGTGATCACTCAGTGTATGTTGAATCAAAGCCACGTTGGACAGCTGCTGCACTGAGGGCGAAAGAAGGATCTACGAAGTATTTGGCTGGTGGTCATGATTCAGGGATCACTCAGTGTATGTTGAATCGATGCCACGTTAGATAGCTGCTGTACTGAGAGCGAAAGAAGGATCTACGAAGTATTAGGTAGGTGGTCATAATTCAGTGATCACTCAGTGTATGTTGAATCAATGCCACGTGGGATAGCTGCTGCACTGAGGGCGAAAGGAGGATCTACGCAGTATTAGGTAGGTGGTCATTATTCAGTGATCACTCAGTGTATGTTGAATCAATGCCACGTTGGATAGCTGCTGCACTTAGGTCGAAAGGAGGATCTACGAAGTATTAGGTAGGTGGTCATAATTCAGTGATCACTCAGTGTATGTTGAATGGATGCCACGTCGGGTAGCTGCTGTACTGAAGGCAAAAGAAGGATCTATGAAGTATTGGGCAGGTGGTCATATTTAGGGATCACTCAGTGTATGTTGAATCGATGCCACATTAGATAGCTGCTGTACTGAGAGCGAAAGAAGGATCTACGAAGTATTAGGTAGGTGGTCATAATTCAGTGATCACTCAGTGTATGTTGAATCAATGCCACGTTGGATAGCTGCTGCACTTGGTCGAAAGGAGGATCTACGAAGTATTAGGTAGGTGGTCATTATTCAGTGATCACTCAGTGTATGTTGAATCAATGCCACGTCGGGTAGCTGCTGTACTGAGGGCAAAAGAAGGATCTATGAAGTATTAGGCAGGTGGTCATAATTTAGGGATCACTCAGTGTATGTTGAATCGATGCTACGTCGGATAGCTGCTCTACTGAGAACAAAAGAAGGATCTACGAAGTATTAGGTAGGTGGTCATTATTCGGTGATCACTCAGTGTATGTTGAATCAATGCCACTTCGGATAGCTGCTGCACTGAGGGCGAAAGAAGGATCTACGAAGTATTAGGCAGGTGGACATAATTCAGGGATCACTCAGTGTATGTTGAATCGATGCCTCGTTTGATAGCTGCTGTACTGAGAGTAAAAGAAGGATCTACGAAGTATTAGGTAGGTGGTCATTATTCAGTGATCACTCAGTGTATGTTGAATCAATGCCACGTCGGATAGCTGCTGCACTGAGGGAGAAAGAAGGATCTACGAAGTATTACGCAGGTGGACATAATTCAGGGATCACTCAGTGTATGTTGAATCGATGCCACGTTGGATAGCTGCTGTACTGAGGGCTAAAGGAAGACCTACGAAGTATTAGGGAGGTGGTCATAATTCAGTGATCACGCAGTGTATGTTGAATCGATGCCGCGTTGGATAACTGCTGTACTGAGGGCTAAAAAAGTATCTACGAAGTATTAGGTAGGTGGTCATAATTCAGTGATCACTCAGTGTATGTTGAATCAATGCCACGTCGGGTAGCTGCTGTACTGAGGGCAAAAGAAGGATCTATGAAGTATTAGGCAGGTGGTCATAATTTAGGGATCACTCAGTGTATGTTGAATCGATGCTACGTCGGACAGCTGCTCTACTGAGAACAAAAGAAGGATCTACGAAGTATTAGGTAGGTGGTCATTATTCGGTGATCACTCAGTGTATGTTGAATCAATGCCACTTCGGATAGCTGCTGCACTGAGGGCGAAAGAAGGATCTACGAAGTATTAGGCAGGTGGACATAATTCAGGGATCACTCAGTGTATGTTGAATCGATGCCACGTTTGATAGCTGCTGTACTGAGAGTAAAAGAAGGATCTACGACGTATTAGGTAGGTGGTCATTATTCGGTGATCACTCAGTGTATGTTGAATCAATGCCACTTCGGATAGCTGCTGCACTGAGGGCGAAAGAAGGATCTACGAAGTATTAGGCAGGTGGACATAATTCAGGGATCACGCAGTGTATGTTGAATCGATGCCGCGTTGGATAGCTGCTGTACTGAGGGCTAAAAAAGTATCTACGAAGTATTAGGTAGGTGGTCATAATTCAGTGATCACTCAGTGTATGTTGAATCAAGGCCACGTTGGACAGCTGCTGCACTGAGGACGAAAGAAGGATCTACGAAGTATTTGGCTGGTGTTCATGATTCAGGGATCACTCAGTGTATGTTGAATCGATGCCACGTTAGATAGCTGCTGTACTGAGAGCGAAAGAAGGATCTACGAAGTATTAGGTAGGTGCTCATAATTCAGTGATCACTCAGTGTATGTTGAATCAATGCCACGTTGGATAGCTGCTGCATTGAGGGCGAAAGGAGGATCTACGAAGTATTAGGCAGGTGGTCATTATTCAGTGATCACTCAGTGTATGTTGAATCAATGCCACGTTGGATAGCTGCTGCACTGAGGGCGAAAGGAGGATCTACGAAGTGTTAGGTAGGTGGTCATAATTCAGTGATCACTCAGTGTATGTTGAATGGATGCCACGTCGGGTAGCTTCTGTACTGAGGGCAAAAGAAGGATCTATGAAGTATTAGGCAGGTGGTCATAATTTAGGGATCACTCAGTGTATGTTGAATCGATGTCACGTCGGATAGCTGCTGCACTGAGGGCGAAAGGAGGATCTACGAAGTATTAGGTAGGTGGTCATATTTCAGTGATCACTCAGTGTATGTTGAATGGATGCCACGTCGGGTAGCTGCTGTACTGAGGGCAAAAGAAGGATCTATGAAGTATTAGGCAGGTGGTCATAATTTAGGGATCACTCAGTGTATGTTGAATCGACGTCACGTCGGATAGCTGCTGCACTGAGGGCGAAAGGAGGATCTACGAAGTATTAGGTAGGTGGTCATAATTCAGTGATCACTCAGTGTATGTTGAATGGATACCACGTCGGGTAGCTGCTGTACTGAGGGCAAAAGAAGGATCTATGAAGTATTAGGCAGGTGGTCATAATTTAGGGATCACTCAGTGTATGTTGAATCGACTTCACGTCGGATAGCTGCTGCACTGAGGGCGAAAGGAGGATCTACGAAGTATTAGGTAGGTGGTCATAATTCAGTGATCACTCAGTGTATGTTGAATGGATGCCACGTCGGGTAGCTGCTGTACTGAGGGCAAAAGAAGGATCTATGAAGTATTAGGCAGGTGGTCATAATTTAGGGATCACTCAGTGTATGTTGAATCGATGTCACGTCGGATAGCTGCTGCACTGAGGGCGAAAGGAGGATCTACGAAGTATTAGGTAGGTGGTCTTAATTCAGTGATCACTCAGTGTATGTTGAATGGATGCCACGTCGGGTAGCTGCTGTACTGAGGGCAAAAGAAGGATCTATGAAGTATTAGGCAGGTGGTCATAATTTAGGGATCACTCAGTGTATGTTGAATCGATGTCACGTCGGATAGCTGCTGCACTGAGGGCGAAAGGAGGATCTACGTATTAGGTAGGTGGTCATAATTCAGTGATCACTCAGTGTATGTTGAATGGATGCCACGTCGGGTAGCTGCTGTACTGAGGGCAAAAGAAGGATCTATGAAGTATTAGGCAGGTGGTCATAATTTAGGGATCACTCAGTGTATGTTGAATCGATGCCACGTCGGGTAGCCGCTGCACTGAGGGCGAAAGAAGGATCTACGAAGTATTTGGCTGGTGGTCATGATTCAGGGATCACTCAGTGTATGTTGAATCGATGCCACATTAGATAGCTGCTGTACTGAGAGCGAAAGAAGGATCTACGAAGTATTAGGTAGGTGGTCATAATTCAGTGATCACTCAGTGTATGTTGAATCAATACCACGTTGGATAGCTGCTGCACTTAGGTCGAAAGGAGGATCTACGAAGTATTAGGTAGGTGGTCATAATTCAGTGATCACTCAGTGTATGTTGAATGGATGCCACGTCGGGTAGCTGCTGTACTGAGGGCAAAAGAAGGATCTATGAAGTATTAGGCAGGTGGTCATAATTTAGGGATCACTCAGTGTATGTTGAATCGACTTCACGTCGGATAGCTGCTGCACTGAGGGCGAAAGGAGGATCTACGAAGTATTAGGTAGGTGGTCATAATTCAGTGATCACTCAGTGTATGTTGAATGGATGCCACGTCGGGTAGCTGCTGTACTGAGGGCAAAAGAAGGATCTATGAAGTATTAGGCAGGTGGTCATAATTTAGGGATCACTCAGTGTATGTTGAATCGACGTCACGTCGGATAGCTGCTGCACTGAGGGCGAAAGGAGGATCTACGAAGTATTAGGTAGGTGGTCATAATTCAGTGATCACTCAGTGTATGTTGAATGGATGCCACGTCGGGTAGCTGCTGTACTGAGGGCAAAAGAAGGATCTATGAAGTATTAGGCAGGTGGTCATAATTTAGGGATCACTCAGTGTATGTTGAATCGACTTCACGTCGGATAGCTGCTGCACTGAGGGCGAAAGGAGGATCTACGAAGTATTAGGTAGGTGGTCATAATTCAGTGATCACTCAGTGTATGTTGAATGGATGCCACGTCGGGTAGCTGCTGTACTGAGGGCAAAAGAAGGATCTATGAAGTATTAGGCAGGTGGTCATAATTTAGGGATCACTCAGTGTATGTTGAATCAATGCCACGTCGGGTAGCTGCTGTACTGAGGGCAAAAGAAGGATCTATGAAGTATTAGGCAGGTGGTCATAATTTAGGGATCACTCAGTGTATGTTGAATCGATGCTACGTCGGATAGCTGCTCTACTGAGAACAAAAGAAGGATCTACGAAGTATTAGGTAGGTGGTCATTATTCGGTGATCACTCAGTGTATGTTGAATCAATGCCACTTCGGATAGCTGCTGCACTGAGGGCAAAAGAAGGATCTACGAAGTATTAGGCAGGTGAACATAATTCAGGGATCACTCAGTGTATGTTGAATCGATGCCACGTTTGATAGCTGCTGTACTGAGAGTAAAAGAAGGATATACGAAGTATTAGGTAGGTGGTCATTATTCAGTGATCACTCAGTGTATGTTGAATCAATGCCACGTCGGATAGCTGCTGCACTGAGGGAGAAAGAAGGATCTACGAAGTATTACGCAGGTGGACATAATTCAGGGATCACTCAGTGTATGTTGAATCGATGCCACGTTGGATAGCTGCTGTACTGAGGGCTAAAAAAGGATCTACGAAGTATTAGGTAGTTGGTCATAATTCAGTGATCACTCAGTGTATGTTGAATGGATGCCACGTCGGGTAGCTGCTGTACTGAGGGCTAAAGGAAGACCTACGAAGTATTTGGCTGGTGGTCATGATTCAGGGATCACTCAGTGTATGTTGAATCGATGCCACGTTAGATAGCTGCTGTACTGAGAGCGAAAGAAGGATCTACGAAGTATTAAGTAGGTGGTCATAATTCAGTGATCACTCAGTGTATGTTGAATCAATGCCACGTTGGATAGCTGCTGCACTGAGGGCGAAAGGAGGATCTACGAAGTATTAGGCAGGTGGTCATTATTCAGTGATCACTCAGTGTATGTTGAATCAATGCCACGTTGGATAGCTGCTGCACTGAGGGCGAAAGGAGGATCTACGCAGTATTAGGTAGGTGGTCATAATTCAGTGATCACTCAGTGTATGTTGAATGGATGCCACGTGGGGTAGCTGCTGTACTGAGGGCAAAAGAAGGATCTATGAAGTATTAGGCAGGTGGTCATAATTTAGGGATCACTCAGTGTATGTTGAATCGATGTCACGTCGGATAGCTGCTGCACTGAGGGCGAAAGGAGGATCTACGAAGTATTAGGTAGGTGGTCATAATTCAGTGATCACTCAGTGTATGTTGAATGGATGCCACGTCGGGTAGCTGCTGTACTGAGGGCATAAGAAGGATCTATGAAGTATTATGAAGGTGGTCATAATTTAGGGATCACTCAGTGTATGTTGAATCGATGTCACGTCGGATAGCTGCTGCACTGAGGGCGAAAGGAGGATCTACGAAGTATTAGGTAGGTGGTCATAATTCAGTGATCACTCAGTGTATGTTGAATGGATGCCACGTCGGGTAGCTGCTGTACTGAGGGCATAAGAAGGATCTATGAAGTATTATGAAGGTGGTCATAATTTAGGGATCACTCAGTGTATGTTGAATCGATGTCACGTCGGATAGCTGCTGCACTGAGGGCGAAAGGAGGATCTACGAAGTATTAGGTAGGTGGTCATAATTCAGTGATCACTCAGTGTATGTTGAATGGATGCCACGTCGGGTAGCTGCTGTACTGAGGGCATAAGAAGGATCTATGAAGTATTATGAAGGTGGTCATAATTTAGGGATCACTCAGTGTATGTTGAATCGATGTCACGTCGGATAGCTGCTGCACTGAGGGCGAAAGGAGGATCTACGAAGTATTAGGTAGGTGGTCATAATTCAGTGATCACTCAGTGTATGTTGAATGGATGCCACGTCGGGTAGCTGCTGTACTGAGGGCAAAAGAAGGATCTATGAAGTATTAGGAAGGTGGTCATAATTTAGGGATCACTCAGTGTATGTTGAATCGATGTCACGTCGGATAGCTGCTGCACTGAGGGCGAAAGGAGGATCTACGAAGTATTAGGTAGGTGGTCATAATTCAGTGATCACTCAGTGTATGTTGAATGGATGCCACGTCGGGTAGCTTCTGTACTGAGGACAAAAGAAGGATCTATGAAGTATTAGGCAGGTGGTCATAATTTAGGGATCACTCAGTGTATGTTGAATCGATGCCACGTTGGATAGCTGCTGTACAGAGGGCGAAAGAAGATCTACGAAATAATAGGTAGGTGGTCATAATTCAGTGATCACTCAGTGTATGTTGAATCAATGCCACTTTGGATATCTGCTGCACTGAGAGCGTAAGAAGGACCTGCGAAGTATTAGGTAGGTGGTCATATTTCAGTGATCACTCAGTGTATTTTGGATCGATGCCAGCCGCTCCAGTGGCGCAGTGTTCCTAGCGATGGCTTCTGATCATTCGTCCGAGTAGGGTCCGAGTTCGAATCCCGGTGAGGCATGGATGTTGTGTTTGTCTTACGGCACTGGCTCTCTCCCTTCCCTGGAACCAGTGACCCTAAATTAGGGACGGGCGACTGCTTTGCTCACGGTAGTCGTTAAACCTTCAATAAAATAAATAATAAACTTCCAATAAAAAAAAAACTTCGAATGCTCGTTTTTTTTTTTTGCACTAATTGGACCCTTCAAGGCCTTTGAGTGCTAAAAGCCCATTTTGGATCAACAAAGCACTTCAATTCATTGCAAGCTCTCCGAAGAGCGTAAAGAAACTCCAGTCTGGAGATCTTCTTGTAGAGATGTCCACTATGGCCCACAGTACCAAACTTCTTAACACTACTATGCTGCTTGAGACTCTGGTCAAAATAACACCACATGGATATCTAAATACATCTCGAGGTGTTGTCTCCTCTCGGGACCTCATTCAGTGTACCGAAAATAAACTTATTGAAAAAATGAGGAGTCAACATGTTACGGGTGTACAGCGTATTCTTTTCAGGCGGAATGGGCAGCCAATCCCATCCCGCAACATCATTTTAACATTTGACAGCCCTTCCCAGCCTACGTCTATCAAGGCTGGGTATCTTCACCTAGAGGTACGACCGCACATCCCTAACCCTTTGAGATGTTTTAGGTGTCAGTCGTACGGCCTTTCTCAGCAGTCGTGCAGGAGCACTCCTAGGTGTGGACGCTGTGGTGCCACAGACCATCATTTACCAGACTGTGTGGCCGAGGCCGAGTTTTGTGTGAATTGCAGGGGTTCACACTCAGCATCAGCCAAAGATTGTCTCAAATGGAAAGAGGAGAAAGAAATTCAAATCCTGAAGACAGTGAATAATATTTCCTATCCTGAGGCCAAAAGGAGGATGGTTCCTCTTTCGTCTGATCGGCGATCATGTGCATTAGTGGTGGTTGCCAAATCTACAGTTGCCTTTCAAACCAACAGTCAGATCCCTCCTAAATGCCCCTACAAGCTGGACGATATCATCGCATCTGGGCTGGTGGCGCTCCAGTCTCGAGCTAGTGGTCTGAAAGCGGCACCCACCATTTCGCCGAAGCAAAACCACCCCACCACCAGCAAAGGAACTCAGGCCACTTCATCTGGCAAGAACACGAAAGCCAAGGAGAAGAAGAGCGTTTCTTCTCCAAAATCTCAGCCACCTCCACAACGCCGAGTGCATCCCGTGAGGATACTTGGGACAAAGCATACTCCCATCTTGGCCCCTGGTCACACGCCCCCAAATCTGGGGGACCACTCGTCAGGGGAGATGGACGCTGACCTCGTTTGAGCAGTCGGTATAGTTCATTTTATTTACTTTTTCATCTCACTTTTAACCATGGCTTCAATCGTTCTGTGGAACTGCCGAGGTTTTCGGACGTGTTTTGATGACGTGAAACATCTGCTTTCGTTATACTCTCCGGTGTGCCTTTGTCTAGAGGAGACAGACCTTAAACCATCAGACCTGCTTTCAGTTCGAGGCTACAGTGCATTTCGGACATATAACGTGTCAGGAGATATATCCTGTGGGGGAGTCGCTATTCTTGTCCCTCACAGGGTTCTGGTCTCTTCCGTTGCGGTATCCACCCCTGTGCAGGCAGTGGCTGTTCGTATATCTGTGCTTGTGCCTCTTACTGTTTGCAGTGTCTATCTGCAGGAGAATGAGGACGTCAGCGTCTCTGTTCTGGAGATCTTAGTGGATCAGCTAGATTTAGCTTTCCTTGTATTGGGGGATTTCAATGCTTATCATCCTTTGTAGGGTAGTGTCGGCATCAGCACGAGAGGTCGTCGAACCGAGTCTCCTGTCCTCGACCTCTTTGTGCTTTTTCAACACCGGTGCTGACACTTACTTCCATGAGCCGACCAGAACTTTTAGTGCGATCGATTTAACCTTGGGATCGCCATCTATTATTGCTGACTGGTCGTGGACCGTGTGTAACGACCTCCACGGGAACGTCGATTTCCCAATTGTGCTCACCCATTCTCTGCGTGTGCCATCTTCTGCCTCCCGCCCTCCTCGATGGAGGATGAATCGTCCCAGATGGGAGGTCTTCGCATCGTCCGCAGTGATACCTTCTATCATGGTGACTAAAGAGTCAATCGACGCAGCTGTTCTCGATGTCATAATTTGCACTCTTCAGGCGGCTGATCTTTCAATACCAAAGACCTCAACGACGCTCCACAGAATTCCGAAATCTTGGTGGACCTCTGAATACGCAGCGGCTAGGAGAGCTTAACATAAGGCCTGGTCTACTTTTCGGCGTTATCCAACCGATGCTAATCTCGTTGCTTTTAAAAGAGCAAAATCCTATGCTTGATTGGTGCGTCGACGAAGCAAGAGGTAGTCTAGGATTCAGTATGTTTCTTCTCTCAATTCACGTGCCAGTTCGAAAAGTGTGTGAGACAAGATAGGTAAGATCCGGGATGATTATATTTCTCACCAGATTTCCATTTTCGAGAGTAACGGCTGCACATATGCTGAAGTCGGGGAGATTGCGGATTGTTTAGGTGAGGCTTTTGCATCTGTGTCTAGTGATGTGGCTTATCCTTCTTCCTTTCACAGGATTAACTCACAAGCCAAACGCCAGAACATCTTGTTTTCCCCTTTTCACGCCACTGGTTATAACTCCCCCTTCAGCATGGTTGAATTACGCGTGGCTCTGCATCGGTCCCGTGCGACATCTGTCGATCCCAATGGCATCCACTGTGACATGCTCCGTCATCTCTTGCAGTCGTCTCTCGAGAATCTTTTAGTCCTGTACAATCGCATCTGGTTGGAACACAGTTTCCCGCAATCTTGGCAAAAAACTTTTGTTCTGCCTTTTCCCAAGCCTGGCAAGGATCCTAAGTCTTCCTCTAGTTATCGTCCAATTGCTCTCACTAGCTGTATGTGTAAAGTTCTTGAACAATTAATGCAGACATTTGACGTGGACTAGGAACATCAAACAGAGGGCATCGCTCTTTCCACGTTTATAAGTGAGTCACGGAAAATTCTCAAGGTTGCATTTTATCTGTCACATTGTTCATCCTCCGCACTGCCTTTTCACAAATCTTCCTCTTGCGGCTTCGGCTACTGTTTATGTCGATGACTTGCACATATGCTGCTCGTCATCAAGCATGAATTTTATTGAAAGGCAGTTGCAGTCTGCGATTAACCAGATTGCTAAAGCGGCGCAGAGCAATGGTTTTGTTCTTTCTCCCGACAAGACAGCGTGTGTCCATTTCTGCCGGAATCGTGGCCTCCACCCAGCCCCAGAGCTTCATTTGGAACGAACAGCCATACCAGTTTTGCCGGAAACCAAGTTCCTTGGACTAACCGTCGACCGTGCGCTTACTTTACGTGCGCACGTTCGGCGGCTAAAGATTTCCTGCCTGCGTGCTCTGTCTATTCTTAAGATCCTCTCGAGAGTCTCGTGGGGTGCAGACAGGATGACTTTGTTCCGCATTTACCATTCCTTAATACGGTCGGAACTGGATTATGGTTGTGTTTTGTAGGGCTCTAAGCGTCATTCCGTTATCCGGCCTTTGGATACTATTCACCATCAAGCACTACGTCTTTGTACGGGAGCATTTCGAACATCTCCGATTCCCAGCCTTTATGCTGACGCGAACAAACTATAGGTTCAATTACGCCGTCTGCAGCTGTCTGTTCTTTTTACTTGAAACATCGATCTTTTCCAGACCATCCTTTGTACGGTGCAGTTTTTCATCCCCAGCATGCTCGTTTATTTGAGAACCGGCCCTCGTACATTTTCACCTTCGGTCTTCGTATGGCGGCCGTAGCTCGTGATACAGGGCTCGACTTGTCTCTTGTTGGAGCGACCAGGGGCTTTGGCGATCCTCCATGGCACCCACTTGGTGTCATGGTTGATACCACCTTTACATTGTTTGATAAATCCTCAAACCCTGCATCAGTGTACCAGCAGCTCTTCGCTGAGCACCGTTCCCTCAATTCTGACTTCACTCCCATTTTCACTGATGTCTCCAAGATGCATGGAGTCGTTGGATCCGCATCTGTTTGTGTTGATGACGTCTCTGTACCACGGATCCCAAATGAGGCCACGATGTTTTCGGCGGAGATGCATGCTGTTTATCTCGCCCTTTTTTTTGATTGAAGGTTTAACGACCACCGTGAGCAACTCAACGGGCTATAAGCAGCCGCCCGTCCCGAATTTAGGGTCACTGGTTCCAGGGAAGGGAGATAGCCAGTGCCGTAAGACAAACACAACATCCATGCCTCACCGGGATTCGAACCCGGACCCCTTACGGACGAATGATCAGAGGCCATCGCTTAGACCACCGCGCCACCGGGGCGGCTATCTCGCCCTTTGTCGTCTACAGTCGAGCACTCATCATCGGGCTATCATTTATTTGGATTCTTTGAGTGTACTGCAGGCCCTCTCTTCTGCCGATATATCTGACCATCCTGTCCTTTTCGGCGTGAGGCGGTTACTGCTTACCTTGCTTCTGGCCGGTTTCCAGATAACATTTTGCTAGATTTCCGGCCATGTTGGAATTTCGGGTAACGAGTGTGCTGATGTGGCTGCTAGATCTGCTTCCTCTTTGGTCGTTACACCCTTGCCACTGTTTCACAGGGATTTCCGCTTTCTTGCTCACGATCATATCAAGCGAACGTGACAGGGTCTGTGGAACCAACAGGTGAAAAATAAACTGCATCGTGTTAAACCTATTCTTTGAATCTGGAAATCCTCATTTCGTTGGAACCGTAGCGGCCGCCCCGGTGGCGCAGCGGTCTAAGTCCTCTGATCATTCGTCCGAAGGAGTTCCGGGTTTGAATCCCGTTGGGGCATGGATGTTGTGTTTGTCTTATGGTGCTGGCTCTCTCCCTTTCCTGTAACCAGTGACCCTAAATTAGGGACGGGCGACTGCTTATAGCCCTTTGAGTTGCTCACGGTGGTCATTAAACCTCCAATAAGAAAACCGTAGGGAAGAAGTTGTGCTTGCGCGTCTCCGCGTTGGGCATTGTCGTTTCACCCACCGCATCTTGCTGTGTGGCGACACTGCGCCGATATGTGAGACGTGCAGTTGCCGACTCACTGTCACTCATATTCTTTGTAGTTGTGTTCGTTTTCGTGACGTTTATTTTCACTTCTTTCATTCTCATTTGTTGACCGAGGAGGCCGCTACGCTGCAGCAGCTCCTAGATGACCACTGCGATACAGTCGCTGTCTATTCATTTTTAAAACTAATTGATTTTTTTAAACGTTTCTAGATTTTAGCCCTTCCATCATTCTCATTTTTTCACTTTTACTGAATCAGCCAGATTTTAAGCTTTATACCACGTTTTTAATACTGTTTGTTTGTTTGTCTTGTGTCTGGTGCTCTTTGGCCAAACATGGCCCTTGCGCCATAAAAATCAGCCAACCAACCAATCGATTCCACGTAGGATAGCTGCAGTACTAAGGGCGAAAGGAGGACCTACGAAGTATTAGGTAGATGGTTATAATTCAGTGATCACTCAGTGTATGTTGAATCTATGCCACGTTGGATAACTGCTGCACTGAGTGCGAAAGGAGGACCTACGAGGTATTAGGTAGGTGGTCATAATTCAGTTATCACTCAGTGTATATACACTGAAGTAGCATATTATTAGGCACACCTACGTAATAGCGTGTTGGACAGACTTTGTCCGTCAAAACAGCCTCAATTCAATGTGGCATAGATTCACGGTGGTGCCGAAATCGTTCTACGTCTACACTGAAAAGGCAAAATATTAACTAACTTAAACTTAGTATCTGGAAGTTAAAGTTAAACTTAAGTATTTTTAGGTTAAACTTAAATTTAAAGCAAATCTACAAACACAATAATAGCAAGTATTCCATAGTAGATAAAAGCTATGATTTCACAACGTTCAGCGGTTTTGGGAAATCGAGACACCAAGCTCTACGAGCTCCCACGATTTGTCCTTTTCCAAAGCCTCACTATCCTTCCGTTTACCCATCACGCTCCGAATTTTACTACTTAATGCTCCACTCACACCTTATATATGCTGCGTCAGTTGACTGATCGCGCCCTCTTGGATATCACGTGGTCAAGAGGTCGCATCAACTTTTGTTAGGGGTGGTCTTAATTCAGTGGTCACTGGTGTATAATAATAGTAATAAAAATACACTGCTGGCAACCCAAAATGCAACACCAAGAAGGACACGAGATAGCAAAGCCAGATTTACTGGACACATAACGATAGATACAAAGATGAAACGATTGAGCTTACATTCCCGAGCGACTTGTGGATCACGCAGACATCTTTAGTTCGTGTGGCCCCCATGGCTTTCGTTCGATGCCGCTACATGCCGCGGCATCAAACGAAAGTGGCTTTGGACGTGGGCTTGGGGTATGTCGGTCCAGGCTGCTTCCACACGTTGCCACAGTTCATCAGCCGTAGACGCAGGTGGTGCTGGCCGGGCCACTCTGTTGCGGTTAGCGACCAGACGTGTTCGATGGGCGACATATCGGGAGAACAAGCGGGCTACGGCACCAGTGACACCTGGTGGGCCTTGAATAATTGTTGCACGATATGTGCCACGTGCGGGCGCGCATTGTCTTGTTGAAATGTGGCCGCTGGCAGGTCCTGAAGGTAAGGGAGGACTACAGGCTCCAAAACGTCGGAGATGGTGCGGTGGCTGTTAAGTGTACCGGTGATGCGTACCAGAGGAGTGCTGGTGTCATTTCCAATTGCGCCCCAAACCATAACGCCAGGCGACGGACCGATATGGCGATGCATGATGCTGGCGTCATACAGTCTTTTGCCGCGGTGCCGCCACACGCGGATCCGACCATCGTGGTGTTGCGAGCAGAAGCGGGATTCGTCGGAGAAGACAATGTCGTGCCATTCCGTAGTCCAGGTGCGGCGTTCAACTGCCCACTGCCGACGCATTCGCCGGTGGTGTAACGTCAATGGTAATCGGAGCAATGGGCGCCGTGCGACTAGTCCCCGCTCCTGCAGACGACGTCGAGCGGTACGTGCTGACACAGGTTGTTGCGCAACACACCCTAATTCCTGCGCTAACGTTCGTAATGTGGCTTTGCGAGCCGTCAATGCCCGCCGCACAACATGCCGGTCCTCTCGTTTGGTGGTTTGCCGCGGCTGCGGCAATTGCTCACGTCGGTCCGTCCGTCCCTGTTGCCCCCACCGAATCCATACTCGCCTCACTGTGGCTGGATGTCGTCCCACACGGGCGCCGATGTCTCGGTACGATAAACCGCTGTCGCTATAAGCCACTATTCGTCCTCTGTCGGACTCCGAAATGTGCTGGAATGACTGCCGTATTCTGCGACGAGGCATCAGGAAGCTTCCCACGCACAGGTCCGGCAGCGCAACACACATTCACTACTTACACCCCGCCTTTAGTGCACCCTTCTTATAGTGATTCTGGGTGGCCTGCCGGGCGTACATGATTTGCATATGCCCTGCAATGCTAATCGTTTGCATGTCCTCTCGCGGGCGACGCATGCTGCGAAATTTCAGGCCAATCGGATTCTTCCTTCTTGGTGTTGCATTTTGGGTGGCCAGCAGTGTAGATGTCGTTTTTAGAAAAATAAACAGTCGGAATATATACTTGGGAAATAATGACAGCTCTAGCTTACGACCGTTTCGTCTAAGTGGGTCTGGGTTCGAATCCCCTTGAGGCATGGATGTTGTGTTTGTCTTACGACACTGGCTCTCTCCCTTCCCTGGAACCAGTGGTCCTAAAATAGAGATGGCCGACTGCTTATAGCCGGTTTATTTACTCACAGTGGTCTTTAAACCCTTAAAAACCAATCATTCTTCCAAAAAAGCATTTAATCAAAACTCATTTTACGTGCTCAGTTTGTAGATTTACATATCGTGTACCCAGCTGTGGAAAAGAACCTCCTGCATAGAGGTCAAATGCTGAGGTCTCAGGGTGTCTCCCATTTAGAGGTTTTACTCTATAAGCATTCAGGTCATACGTCAATTCCTCGTGCCCAATTCGTCGCCGACTCAGTTCGTCTCGTGCAAATTCGTCGCAGTTACCAAAACATCGCGTGCTCAATTCGCCGCGTGCAAATTCATTGCGAGCAAATTCGTCGCAGTTACCAATAAATCGCATGCTCAATTCGCCGCGTGCAAATTCATTGCGAGCAAATTCGTCGCAGTTACCAATAAATCGCATGCTCAATTCGCCGCGTGCAAATTCATTGCGAGCAAATTCGTCGCAGTTACCAATAAATCGCGTGCTCAATTCGCCGCGTGCAAATTCATTGCGAGCAAATTCGTCGCAGTTACCAATAAATCGCATGCTCAATTCGCCGCGTGCAAATTCATTGCGAGCAAATTCGTCGCAGTTACCAATAAATCGCATGCTCAATTCGCCGCGTGCAAATTCATTGCGAGCAAATTCGTCGCAGTTACCAATAAATCGCGTGCTCAATTCGCCGCGTGCAAATTCATTGCGAGCAAATTCGTCGCAGTTACCAATAAATCGCATGCTCAATTCGTCGCGTGTAAATTCATTGCGAGCAAATTCGTCGCAGTTACCAATAAATCGCATGCTCAATTCGTCGCGTGTAAATTCATTGCGAGCAAATTCGTCGCAGTTACCAATAAATCGCGTGCTCAATTCGCCGCGTGCAAATTCATTGCGAGCAAATTCGTCGCAGTTACCAATAAATCGCATGCTCAATTCGCCGCGTGCAAATTCATTGCGAGCAAATTCGTCGCAGTTACCAATAAATCGCGTGCTCAATTCGCCGCGTGCAAATTCGCCGCGTGCAAATTCATTGCGAGCAAATTCGTCGCAGTTACCAATAAATCGCATGCTCAATTCGTCGCGTGTAAATTCATTGCGAGCAAATTCGTCGCAGTTACCAATAAATCGCATGCTCAATTCGCCGCGTGCAAATTCATTGCGAGCAAATTCGTCGCAGTTACCAATAAATCGCGTGCTCAATTCGCCGCGTGCAAATTCATTGCGAGCAAATTCGTCGCAGTTACCAATAAATCGCGTGCTCAATTCGCCGCGTGCAAATTCATTGCGAGCAAATTCGTCGCAGTTACCGATAAATCGCATGCTCAATTCGCCGCGTGCAAATTCATTGCGAGCAAATTCGTCGCAGTTACCAATAAATCGCATGCTCAATTCGCCGCGTGCAAATTCATTGCGAGCAAATTCGTCGCAGTTACCAATAAATCGCGTGCTCAATTCGCCGCGTGCAAATTCATTGCGAGCAAATTCGTCGCAGTTACCAATAAATCGCATGCTCAATTCGCCGCGTGCAAATTCATTGCGAGCAAATTCGTCGCAGTTACCAATAAATCGCATGCTCAATTCGCCGCGTGCAAATTCATTGCGAGCAAATTCGTCGCAGTTACCAATAAATCGCGTGCTCAATTCGCCGCGTGCAAATTCATTGCGAGCAAATTCGTCGCAGTTACCAATAAATCGCATGCTCAATTCGCCGCGTGCAAATTCATTGCGAGCAAATTCGTCGCAGTTACCAATAAATCGCATGCTCAATTCGCCGCGTGCAAATTCATTGCGAGCAAATTCGTCGCAGTTACCAATAAATCGCATGCTCAATTCGCCGCGTGCAAATTCATTGCGAGCAAATTCGTCGCAGTTACCAATAAATCGCATGCTCAATTCGTCGCGTGTAAATTCATTGCGAGCAAATTCGTCGCAGTTACCAATAAATCGCATGCTCAATTCGCCGCGTGCAAATTCATTGCGAGCAAATTCGTCGCAGTTACCAATAAATCGCATGCTCAATTCGCCGCGTGCAAATTCATTGCGAGCAAATTCGTCGCAGTTACCAATAAATCGCATGCTCAATTCGCCGCGTGCAAATTCATTGCGAGCAAATTCGTCGCAGTTACCAATAAATCGCATGCTCAATTCGCCGCGTGCAAATTCATTGCGAGCAAATTCGTCGCAGTTACCAATAAATCGCATGCTCAATTCGCCGCGTGCAAATTCATTGCGAGCAAATTCGTCGCAGTTACCAATAAATCGCATGCTCAATTCGCCGCGTGCAAATTCATTGCGAGCAAATTCGTCGCAGTTACCAATAAATCGCATGCTCAATTCGCCGCGTGCAAATTCATTGCGAGCAAATTCGTCGCAGTTACCAATAAATCGCATGCTCAATTCGTCGCGTGTAAATTCATTGCGAGCAAATTCGTCGCAGTTACCAATAAATCGCATGCTCAATTCGCCGCGTGCAAATTCATTGCGAGCAAATTCGTCGCAGTTACCAATAAATCGCATGCTCAATTCGCCGCGTGCAAATTCATTGCGAGCAAATTCGTCGCAGTTACCAATAAATCGCATGCTCAATTCGCCGCGTGCAAATTCATTGCGAGCAAATTCGTCGCAGTTACCAATAAATCGCATGCTCAATTCGCCGCGTGCAAATTCATTGCGAGCAAATTCGTCGCAGTTACCAATAAATCGCATGCTCAATTCGCCGCGTGCAAATTCATTGCGAGCAAATTCGTCGCAGTTACCAATAAATCGCATGCTCAATTCGCCGCGTGCAAATTCATTGCGAGCAAATTCGTCGCAGTTACCAATAAATCGCATGCTCAATTCGCCGCGTGCAAATTCATTGCGAGCAAATTCGTCGCAGTTACCAATAAATCGCATGCTCAATTCGCCGCGTGCAAATTCATTGCGAGCAAATTCGTCGCAGTTACCAATAAATCGCATGCTCAATTCGTCGCGTGTGAATTCATTGGGAGCAAAATCGTCAGCTACTCAATTCTTCGTATTTCCACTCCTCTCAGTGAAATACTTTGGAGTTCGTAAGAGGTCTTTGAGCTGTTCAATCTGAAGAAATCCTTTGGGAGGATGGCTGGGGGGGGGGGGTTCCCCGTTACGATTTTGAATGTTGTATAACTTAAAATAGTATAACTATACTAATAATCCGAAATGCCTTGGCGTAGAATAGAAATAAAACTTTCCAAGCCTTCGCACATCAACCAGATGGCTTTTTCAAGGAAGGTAGACAGCTAACTGCAAACTGGGTAATTGAACGTTTCAACAATTTGAACGCGGTGACTTGACTAGAGAGTAAATAAATAGGCGCAAATGTGAGCATTCGAAGAAACGTTGGTTGGGCACACGGTACCATGGTAGAAAACGCAGCATTATTTGAAGAATTGATTCCAAATACGTGGCAACTCCAGAGAGACGCTATCATTGCAAGCCCCGCTGCTGGTCAAGATTTCCAAGGTTTCGCGAATGGCAGTAGATTTGGGTGTGGATTATGTAGCTAATTTCTTTACATCACTCCATATAGGATCGGCGGACTTGAACTTGACTTCTCTTGATAGAGCAGTGGTTATTTTTCCGTCTTTTGTATCCCTTTTATGCTCGCTGATTCTAATTCCAAACGAACGTTTGGTCATTCCGATGTAGTATCACCTGGAGCCGTCCAGATATTGAAGTGGGTTGGCATAAACACCTGCCTCATTGAGAAGAGGGGGCTTGTAAATATTTCTCTTAAGCATCGTATATAAAGATGCCGGAGACCTTATGCCGACACCAAAGTTCATCCTCCTGAGCGCGTTTTTGGGTTGATTGGAAACATTTGGTATGTAGGGAATAGAGCCCAGGTAGCAAAGTTGCAGCATAGAAATATTAGCACGGCTGGTTCTGGATTTCTCCATAAAGTTATACATCTGGTTTGATGTACAGTATATCCTGCCTCAGTGACCAATTCGACGATGTGTTTTAGTTCGGATTGTCCAGAACAGACATCGGATGAGACAGCGAAGGCTTTACTAATTCGAGAACGGAAGAAGGCGGTCTTGTAATAATCAGGGCAGAATGAACTGCGTTGCATCAGGTGGGGAACGGAGGTGGGTTTATAATACACTACCGTATGAAGGCGGTTGTCACACGATTTGCTCACTGAGACGTCGAGATAAGGTAAGGTACCATTGTGCTCAAGCTCCATGGTGAAATTAATCGTAAGGTGTATACAATTTTATCGAGGAAAAACGGGAGAGTCTCCTTTCCGCGTGGCCATGAAAAATACGTCGTCGGCATATCGTCATTTTCTTTCATGTTCCATGTGACATGTCTCCTGCTTCCCGGGGCCACGGTGAAGTCATTTTGAGGGATCCAGAGGTTCAGAAGGGTGGGGACCCCTATCCCTCGGTTGCCCTTGCAGTATTAATTTTAATTCTTGTACATTGCATTGATTTATTCTTAGTGTACTTTACATTGTGCTGCAGGTCCATGGTGTCTCTGGGTCCCTTGGGGATCGCAGGACGGAGATTTGTATAAGTCAAACGAAACTGATTTGTCCGCAAATTTAATGTTTACTGTTGAATCGAGTAGCAGACTCTACTTGTGGGCATGTTCAAAGAATTTTTCAGGTTGGAGAGCTCAAAGACCTCTTACAAACTCCAACGTATCTCGCTGATGGGGGTCGAAATACGATGAATTCGTCCACGACGAATTGAGTAGTCAAAGAACTTGCTAGCGATGAATTAGCTCGCGACGAATTGAGCATGCGGTAACTGCGACGAATTGACACGACATCAAGCATTCCTTTCCTCAGTGTTATATAATACATAATAAGTGCATTTCTACATCACAAATGCAATTCTTTCTCTGGATAGCACAATATGTGGAAAGCATAATACACTGGTGTCCAAAACCTAAGCATTCTTGATCCATAAGCGAGGCCTTTTTGGGGTGTTACTGGCCCAGTATACTGTTCATGGACTATAATGTGAGACTTCACATAGCTGCTATTTTTGATGATACATGGGAAATGGAGATATCCAAATTAGGCCATGGCCAACGCATTCTCCAGACCGCAACCCAATAGAGCACATGTGTGGGATGCATTTGGGAGACGCACTGCAGGTCTTCAATTTCCTGCTAAAACTCTCGAGGAATTCCAATCTGCTCTTGTTCAGGAGTGGGATTTGCTGCCACAGGGTCTTCTTGTTTCCCTTGTCAACAGCATGAGACATCGGTATGACACTTGTATCGCTGAGAGGTCACCATACGCTTTACTAACTCCGATCTGCTCGTGTTGAGGAGTGAGATTTGCTGCAACATATTCTTCTTGTTTCCCATGTGAACAACATGAAACATCCGTGCGACACTTCTATCGCTGTAACAGGTCACCATTCGCCTTGCTAAGTCATATCTGCTCTCCTTTAGGATTGAGATTTGCTGCCACAAAGTCTTCTGCTTCCCCTTGTCAACAGCATGAGACATCGGTGTGACACTTGTATCGCTGTAAGAGGTCACGATTCGCCTTGCTAACTTAGATCTGCTCTTGTTTATGAGTGAGATTTGCTGCCACAGAGTCTTCTTGTTTCCCTTGTCAACAACATGAGACATCGTTTTAAGAGGTTACCATATGCCTTACTAACTTAGATCTGCTCTTGTTTAGGAGTGAGATTTGCTGCCACAGAGTCTTCTTGTTTCCCTTGTCAACAACATGAGACATCGCTTTAAGAGGTTACCATGTGCCTTACTAACTGAGATCTGCTCTTGTTTAGGAGTGAGATTTGCTGCCACAGAGTCTTCTTGTTTCCCTTCTCAACAACATGAGACATCGCTTTAAGAGGTTACCATCATCATCATCATCATCATTGTCAACCATTATCAATCCACTGCTGGACGAAGGTCTCCCCAAGTTTCCTCCACAACGGTCTGTCTTGTGCCAGTCTCCTCCATGTCACTCCCGCATATTTACGAATTTCATCCACCCATCTCCCATGTGGTCTTTTTCTGGGTCTTTTCCTGTCCCTTGGAGTCCAATCTAAAATTTCGGCTGTCCATCTATGGTCTGTCCTTCTGGCAGTATGTCCAGCCCATTGCCATTTCAGGGATTTAACTCTGATCATGATGTCTTCCACTCGTCATTTTTCGGATCCACGAGTTCCTCTTCTTATCTCTCCTGGTTATACCAAGCATGCACCTCTCCATGCTTCTTTGAGTTGTCTGCAGCTTTTGTATGTCTCTTTTAGTTAAGGTCCACGTCTCTGCACCATACGTAAGCACTGGAAGGATGCATTGATCAAACACTTTTCTTTTAAGACATAATGGCATATTGCTCTTGAAAATTATGCTGTTTCTTCCAAAAGCTCTCCAGGCAAGTTTTGTACGCCGATTAATTTCTTCATCAATGTGACCCTCACTTGATATCTGCTGTCCAAGATAAACATACGTATCTGTTATCTCCAGTTTTTCTCCATCAATCGATAAATCTTCATTTCTTGTAAAAGCATTGAACATCACTTTTGTCTTCTGAAAGTTCATTTTTAATCCCACTTCTTTACTCTTGTCAGCAAGTTCCTGGATCATACTCTGCAGCTCTGATGGGGTAGTTGCAAAAATGACTATGTCATCAGCAAAACGAAGGTGGGTTAGATAATCTCCATTAATCTTTATCCCTTTGTTTTCCCAGTTCAGTGATTGAAAGACATTTTCCAATGTGGCATTAAAGAGCTTCGGAGATATGGTGTCACCTTGTCTCACTCCCTTTCCAATTTTTATGTGTGTTGTATTTTCAAACAGCCGAATCTTTGCACTTGCATTTTCATAGATGTTATTAATAATATTAATGTATGCATCTTCAATACCGCAGGATTTCAGAGCCGTGGTAACTGCTGATGGTTTCACCGAATCAAAGGCTTTTTCAAAATCGATAAAAGCCATGCACAATGGAAGTTCATATTCCCTCGCTCTTTCAATCAGTTCTCTCAGTACGTGGATATGATCTATTGTGCTGTAGCCACTCCTGAATCCAGCTTGTTCTCTCGGTTGAGCCATGTCCAGTGTTACCTTCAAGCGGTGTGAAAGAACTTTAGTGAAGATTTTATAAACCACTGATAGGAGGCTGATAGGTCTGTAGTTCCTGAGATCCTCAATGTCACCTTTTTTATGTAGCAGGATCATTGTAGCATTGTTCCAATCCTCAGGAATCTTCCCTTCATTAAGGCATCAGTGAAAATTTGGGCGAGTACTGTTTCAATTTCTCCACTTGCTTCTTGTATGATGTCTATAGTAATTCCATCTTCTCCTGGAGCTTTCCCTCGCTTCATGTTCTTGATTGCATGAGCAACTTCTGCTGGGAGGACTGGAAGAACTCTGGTACCTTTCATGATGTCTGGAGTACATGTATCATCCCTTTCATATAATTTGGAGTAGAAATCTTTCACTCTTGTCAAAATTTCACCTCTATTTCTTGTTATAGAACCATCTTCTTTTCTCAGAGCCATAATCTGTTTTCTTCCCTTACTGAGATGTCCCTTTGCTATCTTAAGGCTTTGGTTGTTTTCAATTGCTTTCCTCACTAGCTCACAGTTGAATTTCCTTACGTCTTCAGTGATACTTTTTCGTGTTGTCTTGCATAGCTCTATATATTCCACTTTGGAAGTCACATCTACTTTAGTTGTCCTCATCTCTCTTCTTTTTTGCATCAACATTTTGGTTTTTCGTGATAATTTGTTCACATGCAACTTGTTCTTAGACCCAGCTAATTTTGTTGCTGTTTCCATTAGAGCTTTGGTTACTTTTCTGTTAACTTCCGAAATATCCACTTCTTCCGATGTTAGGCCTTCTAAAGCAGAGAATCTGTTCTTCAGTTCCAACTTGAAAGTATTATGGTGTTTTTTAAGGTTGGTTATGTCAATACATTTTGTTTGTCTTATGAGCTTGCCACGTTCCAGTTTAGTGTTGAGGTGCATCTTACATCTCACCAATCTATGGTCACTACCTGTGTTGAACTTGTTCAGCACACTGCAGTCTTCGATGACGAATTTTTTGTTACACATAATAAAATCAATTTCACTTGTCGTCCCAATTGGATGTCTCCATGTCCATTTCCTGTGTGGCTTTTTCTTGAAAAAGGAGTTCAAGATGAAAAATCCTTCTGCCTCTGCAAACTCAACAAGAGTATTTCCACGCTGGTTTCTGTTGCCGTGACCGAATTTACCTACTGAAGTTTCATTCTGTTGCCGTTGCCCTATTTTTGCATTGAAATCTCCCATAATTATCTTCAAGTGCTGCTTACCTTTATTATTTAGATGACGAATTTCCTCATAAAATTCTTCAATTTCTTCTTCAGGATGACTTGTGGTGGGTGCATAAGTTTGAATAATCTGAGCCTGGTATCTTCTCGATAGTTGGATAACGAGTCGTGCAGCTCTGTCAGAGGAACTTTCAACTTCTACCACTTTATCCTTCAGTTTCTTGTTTATTATAAATCCAACACCACTAGTTCTGCCAGTATCTGTCCCACGATAATAGAAGAGATGTCCACTTTTCAGTTCAATGAGATCTTCTCCTTTTCTCCTTACCTCACTTAGCCCGACGATGTCCCACTTGATCCTTTGTAGTTCCTCTTCCAATTCAAGAAGCCTTGAATCAGAAGATAGGGAGCGTCCGTTATAGGTAGCCAAGGTCAGCATCAAATGGCAGCCTAGTCCGGTCCTCCGGGGATTCTTAGCACCCTCTGCCTTCATGTCGCACTGGCCGCTGCCTTGGCCAGGTACATTCCAGCTGCCGGAGACTGAGGGGCCAAGATTTAAGTTGTAGAGTCATTTTGGAGGTGTTTGGCCATAACTCACCACGCTGGCCAAGCGGGTTGGTGAGTGTGGGATAGCATTTCCTCTGATCCCGATGGTATAGTTATACCGCTACTGGCGGTCGTCAGAGCCCCTTTAGTGGGAACAGGATGCACCACGAGAAGGCGGGGTTGACATTTGTCAAGGAGAGGCTGTGATGTTACGCATCACCTGCCATACGCCTTACTAACTCCGATCTGCTCTTGTTCAGAAGTGGTACGTATTTGCTGCCACAGAGTATTCTTGTTTCCCTTGTCAACAGCATGAGACATCGGTATGACACTTGTATCGCTGAGAGGTCACCATTCGCCTTGCTAACTCAGATCTGCTCTTGTTTAGGATTGAGATTTGCTGCCACAAAGTCTTTTTCTTCCCCTTGTCAAGAGCATGAGGCATCGGTGTGGCACTTGTGTTGCTGCAAGAGGTCACCATACGCCTTACTAACTCCGATCTGCTCTTGTTCAGAAATGGTATTTGCTGCCACAGAGTATTCTTGTTTCCCTTGTCAACAGCATGAGACATCGGTATGACACTTGTAACGCTGAGAGGTCACCATATGCCTTATTAACTTGGATCTGCTCTTGTTCAGAAGTAGTACGTATTTGGTGCCACAGAGTATTCTTGTTTCCCTTGTCAACAGCATGAGACATCGGTATGACACTTGTATCGCTGAGAGGTCACCATACGCCTTACTAACTCCGATCTGCTCGTGTTGAGGAGTGAGATTTGCTGCCACAGATACCTTTTGTTTCCCATGTGAACAACATGAAATATCGGTGTGACACTTCTATCGCTGTAAGAGGTCACCATTCGCCTTGCTAACTCAGATCTGCTCTTGTTTAGGATTGGGATTTGCTGCCACAAAGTCTTCTTGTTTCCCTTGTCAACAGCATGAGACATCGGTGTGACACTTGTATCGCTGTAAGAGGTCACGATTCGCCTTGGTATCTTAGATCTGCTCTTGTTAAGGAGTGAGATTTGCTGCCACAGATTCTTCTTGTTTCCCTTGTCAACAACATGAGACATCGCTGTAAGAGGTACCCATACGCTTTACTAACTCCGATCTGTTCTTGTTCAGGAGTGGTATTTTCTGCTACAGTGTCTTCTGGTTTGAACAACATGAGACATCGGTGTGCAACTTTTATCGCTGTAAGAGGTTACCATACGCCTTAGTATCTCCGATCTGCTCTTGTTCAGGAGTGGGATTTCCTGCCACAGAGTCTTCTTTTTTCCCATGTGAACAACATGAGATATCGGTGTGACACTTGTAATGCTCGTTTTTTGTAATTTACTGCTTTTTGTTGATTATGCTTAACTTTTGGACACCAGTGCCTTTGTTGGCATGCTTCAAGAAAACTTGAAACCTGTATCGCTCAGAAGCAGAACCCAACCTCCTTCTCCTGCTGTCCAACCACTCCACCTTGCAGGGGGAAAAGCATTTCTAAACACGCCACTCGACGCAGAAAATCGCACATCAGGAAGTATTCGTATGAGAGTCATGCAGCTTGTTGGGTATGTGTCGTAAGTCAGGTTATGTAAATGATTACAGTTGTGAACCAGTCACGGGAGAAGTGAGAGAGGAGAAAGGGCAAAACGTCTTGGCCTAGCCAGGCTTGGGCGTCATCACCTCAGGGTGCGGACCACCGTATCAGAGTGATCTCGGTTAGGAAACGCCATTGGGAATACTACCATCACACGGACGCCTTTACCACAGACTTCATCATAGGGCTACGTACGGATGGTTCGTTCCTGCGTCGCAGTGCTGAGGAAATTCATTGGCATGCAAAAACTGTTGGGCGAATGTGGCGACAGTGCTTGAAGGAAGTTAACGTGCGTCGCCCTAGTGGGATTTGTGCACGTAGGGGGACGTCCGAACGACTCTATACCCGGATTCGACTGCAAGCCATAGCAGACACACGATCCACAGCGAACGACATTTGACGAGGTGTATATGCAGCTATGGATCCCCGTATCGACACGATCGCTGATTGGCTGAGGAAGCATTGCGCTCTTGCCAGCCATTACAACGAATTACACTTGTCACAGCACATCATTGAGGAATGCGCAAAGTTGCAGTTACGGCCTACCAGACATAGTGGCGGAACGATTCAGGGTATGGGGACGACATGGTCACCGGGGTTGATTTGCTTCCATCAGTAAACGTCAAACGACTGCTTAGCTTGGAGAGCTACCAGTTTAAACAGCCGTTCACCGCTACATGAGTACAATGAGAGCAGGACGATACGTCGACGAGGTGCTGCAGCCCGTTTTGTTGCCGAATCTCCGTGGTATCCCTGATTCCTTATGTGAAAAGTATAACTCCCTCCTGTGCCCTGCTAACATCAGCAGACAGTGGTATCGAGTCCTGTCCTGGCCAGCGCGATCCCTAAGTTTGTCCCTAGTAAAGAGCTTTTGGGACGTCATTGCCACACGACTTAACATCTCAGCACAACTCCCTTGCAATAGCGATGGATTATGGTCAACGACGCACTGTCAGCGATACTGTACGGGAATTCTTTCATTGGATGTCACGCCACGTTGCCAAATGTATAGCCGATCACGGCAGTCATACGACCTACTGACTTAGGCCACATTCTGCTGTCTCTTTGCCCATCGCATTGATGTAATCCCACTAAAATTAAACTACAGTGCTCAAAATAATTAGGGGAACATGTGACTTTGGTGACATTATGCAAACTCATCCTGTGATGTCTTACCGAAATATGTAAAATGCAAGTCGAGTGCGGCCTAGACAGTCGAATCATGCAAATTAGCGTCTGTGGCGTCAGAATGCATAAATCAGATCATATGTAGAGGATTTTAGGAAAGGAGTGTCGGACCCCAGGTCTTAAACAACCCTTAGAAATAGGAAGCTAGGATTTGGGCTAGAGTGCCCGATAGGAAAGTGACACGGAAGCGAGGTAGAAAGGGAGAGGAAAACGCCCTTATTTATTACCGGGAGGCCAGTACCCGGGGTCCGACGGCTAAACGTGGCCATCCGACGCACGGCGGATAGTTAGTGGTTCTAGCGTTCGTACCTGACTGGGACCGAACCTGAGGTTTTCTCCGTGGCAGTCACGACCGTTGACCACTAGGCCACCCGCGTCCCGTCAGAATGCATAAATCACAGATTTGGATAAGAACGAAGGGTTTCCGGAAGCTCCCTTATTCTTCTGCGTTTATCATGTCATTCGTTTCTTGAAATCTTCGGCTCGAACGATGTCTCGACTGCATGATTTACCGGAATCAACGGTGTGGAGAGCTATTGACAGGCTGGAAGCAGATCAGACACAGCGGGTGGTATCAGAAGTCATTGGAGTGTCAGGTAGGGCGATTTCCCGACTGTGGACATGATTACAGGGTACGGAAAATGCTCGAAGAAGGCATTGTGTAGGCCGCTCATGAGCAACTACAGCAAGGAAAAGACCGTTATTTATTGTTAACAACCCATCTTGACAAAAGGCAAAATGCTACTCAGCCCCAGCGAGAGCTTCTTATGTCAAGAGGACGCAGGTTGTCAACCCAAATTATCCGCAGCTGCCTGCACCAAGGTGGCCCTTTATGCACGTTACCATTGGTGTGTGCCCCTTTATGCACATAGACCATTGATGTGTGCCTCTTTAACCACTCGACACCATACTGTGCATAGAAACTGATCTCACGAACATCGTAGTTGGGGACACGACGAGTGGAGTCACGTTATATTCTCTGACGAGTCAAGATTCATTCTGCAATCTGACAATCGACAAGTTCTTATCTGGAGAGAACCTGGAACACGAATTAACCAAACTTTTGTGCAGGAAACATTGCATTACGACTGACATGGACTCTATTTGAGTGTGTATGTGTGTGTGTGTTGGTCTGAGCAGGCATAAGTATCGGTGGACGTACGGGCTTGTACGTCATCCATTCTGCAGTCGTCGGTGATTCGTTCTATAACGTACAAGTTTGTCCACTCCGGGAATCGCATCAGGGTCCCCTCACTCCGGAGTAAGTCGCTCTCCCAACTGAGCTACGCGGACATGTGTTCTCACTGCTATCTGCCTTTATCTCTTGTGCGTCCTTCGGGGCAGGCACGTCACATCTTCCCCCCTCGCGAAAGAGGACCGAGGGCATGGGGCATGGCCCACGGGTCAGCCGGGACCATGTGTTTCTGTAGGCAGTCATCCCATGAAGAACGTGCAGTTGAGAAATCCCAGACAATTTGGTGTGTGGAACGTAACATCACACTGATTTATTTTTTCGAAGCACTGAAGAAGGGATTCTCATTTTTCTTGTCTCGCCGTGTGGAAAAAACATCATATCATTGCGAGAAACTTAACAGCTGGGTCATCCTGGAAGTTCCGGCGCCAATATAACGTACAAGTTTGTCAGCGCCGGGTGTCCCCTCACTCCGGAGTAAGTCACTCTCCCAACTGAGCTACTCGGACATGTGCTCTCACTGCTATCTGCCTGTATCACGTGTGCATCCTGCGGGGTAGGCACGTCACAGTTCCTTTTCATGGACGATAACGCTCGACTTCATAGAGCTCGGCTACTAGACAACATGCTTCAAGAGGAGGGAATCGAACATATTCAGTGGCCACTTAGCAGGCGCATTGCAGCTCGACTCGCCCCTCCGTTGACTCTTCATGAACAGGAGGGTGCTCTCATTGAGGAGTGGCAAAGATACTTTCTAAGACCTCCTCGATAACCTCTTCAATTCCAGGCCACACAGGTGGGGCAGCGGTCTTAGCCGTTCCAGAGACCCTACTAGACGCCAGTTATCACATTCAAAGTCATTTCTATTGTTGTACAGATACGTACAGTATATTATTATATAGCATATCGCATCATGTGCAGTAAGTGACAGTGTTACATAAAAATTCGCTAATGTGCGTTTTCATACCCATATTACAGCATATTGTACTGTATGTTACATAAAAATAATACAGTGTGCCCCACTCGCTACCGAACCCGGCATTTCTTTAATAATATTAACACCAATGAAGATATTGCAACGAACTTTGAAGAAGACTTACCTCATTTCGTGCCAAATGTGATGACATCACTACATGTGCTAGAAGTGGCCACTATTTGCGTCCAGACAGCATTTAACACCGCGCACTATATTGTGGATAGTCCTTGACAGTACGTCCGCTGACACTGCCTGAATTTCTTTGGTGATGTTTGCTTTCAAGGCATCTATGGTTCGCAGTTCCTTTTGGCAAGCTCTCCCTTTTAGATATCACCATAAAAAGTAATCAGCAGGCGTCAGATCGGCTGAGCGCGGTGGCCATAGACCCTTCGAAATGAAGAAGTCGCCGATAAGGGACTGAATTTCGGACCATACTGGTGTGTGATGTGCGTGATGTCGCTCCATCATGTTGGAAATACCCAATGAAGTTCTTCGTCGTCCAATTGATTTACAAAGGTGCTGAAGATTTCCATATATGCAGTTGTTGTGATGGTTGTATCGAAGAAGATGGCACCAATTATGTGGCGCCGGGTCATATCACACCAGACACCAGTTGTCTGTGAATGAAGTGTATCGCGTTGCGATTTTCACTGGCCCAAATACGGAAATTCTGAGAATGTAAGGTGCACTCCGGCTGACTGGCAGACATCGTCGGGTTCAATGCTGTCTGGACGCAAATAGTGGCCACTTCCATCACATGTTATGATGTCATCACATTTCGCAAGAGATAAGGTAAGTCCACTTCAAATTTCGTTGCAATGTCTTCATTGGTGTTAATATTATTAAAGAAATGCCGGGTTTGGTAGCGAGTAGGACATCCTGTATTTTAAGTTCAATAACGTTAGTCGCACATTGTTTTCCTTACAATACCTCTTGCTCCCCTAACTTTCATGCAGTGTACTTTCCCACGTACTTGCTTACATGAGACGTAAGTTCAAAATCATTTCGTGTTTCTCTTCATGATGTGGCATTTTATTTATATGTACACCGGTGTAAAACTAGACCTTCCTTTTGTAAACGCCTTGTAGTACAGTGAGGTTGTAACGTATATTCTATTTTAACTTTCCTTTTGAGTTTCTTTTTCCATGTAAATTTGAGTTCGTTCTCTTAGACATTTTCAAACCTTAACATTATGTCTTTTCCATCAAACGAGAATGATGTTGGCAACACACTGAAGTCGGAACAAGCATGACGTATGTGTGGCCGGATAAGAATGATAGATTAAAAGGCAATGCAGCGGTTGTTTTAGGGGACTGATGTTATTGATGATAGACGTGCTGTTATACTGCTGTTGGATGTTAAGTCACTGATACTATATTGAGTACTCCAATAAACCGGATTTGACTGTGGAGTACAAGCCATGCACTCAAAATAAACGGTTTATTTTAAGTACTACAATTGACCTCTTTCTTGTAATACGTATGGGCACCTCCTAATATTACACTGACTTTAGCACACAAAACGTAATTACTGACGTAAGGACTAAGTTACAGCGGAAAGACAAATTGCGTTATAAGGTCAGGTGAAATCATTAATAATATTAATAGCCAGATCTGTGTGGAACGCTTGACGTCACAGCAACGTCTGCATTGTTACGCCATCACGTGTCGATCAATTCGTGTGTGCTCTTGAGATGCCAAAGTGATACAATAGCACGGGATCTAATGTCCAAGTGATTGTGTGTTATACAATAGCAGGCGACCACTTTGAGATGTCAAAGTGATCGCGTGCTAATTTAAAAACACTGGATTATCAATGACTCGAGATCTATTTATCCGATCTACAAAATTTGAGTTGAAATCTTAATGTCGCGGTAACTTGAGTTTGCCTATTTATTTAATTTAGCACAATTCGAATATTAATTTGTATGCTTTAATTATTTTCTACTGTTTCACTTTATTGAATTTTCCGAGTTTAGTGTTGATTATATTATAGATTTTCCAAAACATCGAGCTATCTAGAACGTTCTAACCTACCAATAAAATCTGAAATTTTGAGATGTCAAAGTGAGCAAAATTGCATCTGAAAACAGATGTTGCTCCAATAGCATATTGTCGATAATTTAGATAGTTCCCATTTGTGATACCAGATGTCGCATTATATTGTAGAAGAAGCGCTTCGGTATGAAGTTTCAAACTAACCGTCGAATAGGACAGTCTGAATATATATATATATATATATATATATATATATTCTATAAAGAAGATACCTAAGCAAAAAAATACATATATAATTTTGACTCACACCTAATACAACATAGAAAAGGTTATGTATCTACCTGTGTGAGTAAAAGGAGAAAAGATAAAAAAATAAAATAAAACAACTGAATGTGGAAGGTGTCGAGAATACTGAGCCTTGGCTTTATCAAGGACCAGCAAAAACTCTGCATTTTCTCACTTCCACAAAGACCTAGTTGGAAATGGGTTTCTGCAAGGCCATAGATGCAAGTAACATTCCCACCTAAAATAGTTAAAAAATATATATATATAAGTCATGTCCTCCGTAGAGTAGCATGACCTAGCACTAGTTAACAATTTCGCTTGCATCCATTAACCTTCATGGCCCGACCCATGCTCTTCATCTGTTACTATTAAACAGAGAGAAGAAGATTAAAGAGAACTCAAGCTGTGAGAGTGACATAATAAATGGAAATGATTTTCAGCTATAACGAAATTCCAAGTTCGTTTGAGAGAGAATTTAAACCTGAAAAATAATGCAAAGGAATCCAAATTTTACATTGCAATTAAAAAAAGGAAATGTTAATTTATAACGAACAGATTTTTGAAAGAAAACTTGAGTCTAAAACCCCCTACTCTACAACTTATGACAGCACGAAAACGAGAATAAGTTAAAGATAAATATTAACTAAAGAAAACTTTGTGAAAGTTATAAGTGATCGTTTGCTCTTGAGTATATATATATATATATATATATATATCCAATCTAATCTGAATATATATATATATATATAGATGGGTGGATGAAATTCGAAAGTATGCAGGGGTGACATGGAGGAGACTGGCACAAGACAGACCGTTGTGGAGGAAACTTGGGGAGACCTTCGTCCAGCAGTGGATTGATAATGGTTGACAATGATGATGATGATGATGATATATATATATATATATATATATATATATATATATATACATTATTGTGACCACCTCCTACTTATGACGTCAACAGCGCGTAGCCAATGAAAGAAGCCACGTGTCGTGAGCTGGCTTGAAGGGTATATAAGATGTGCTATAGGCAATCTGAAAACATATCACTCGTTGCTGTCATGGAAAAAAAGTACCGATTTATCATATTTGCAAAAAGGGATGATTATCGGCTTTCGGGCCAAGGGTGGCAGTATTTCTGAAACAGCGCAGTTTGTGAACTGTTCGCGTGCTGCTGTGATTAAAGTGTATCGTGATTGGAGAAATGGCACCATTGCGAATAAACGACGTGAAAACTGCGGAGCACCACGTGCCACTGATGTGAGAGGTGAACGTCGACTTGGAAAGTGCATGTGGGCCTATCGACACGATACAGTGGAGCAACTCACTGGCTGAATGAACCAGGGGGAAAGTGTGTCTAAAACGACAGTTCAGCGAACCCTGCTGCGTATGGGGCTCCGATACAGACGGATGGTCACTGCGCCTATTCTAACGAAGGTGCATCGGCACGAAAGGAATTGGACCTCCGCTGATTGGCAAAGGATTTCCTTCTTCGATGAGTCACCTTTTCTGATTTATCGAACGGATCGACGAGAAACATCGGAGAACAAACACTCTTTAACCATTGCTGACAGAACACAAGCTGGTGGGGACAGTGTTATGGTCTGGGGAATGTTTTCGTGGCAATCTAATTCGTTATGAATGCATCCTTGCAAATCACGTACACTCATACATGCTGATTGTCTTCACTGGCGCGTATGGGATCTTCTAGAACGACAATGCGACGTGTCACACAGCTAGAAATGTGCGATAGTGGCTGGAAGAGCACGATGAAGACTTCAAAGTACTTCCCTGGCTCCCTAATTCCCCAGAGTTAAACCCAATTGAGCATCTGTAAGACCACCTCGATCGTGTTGTTCGCTCTATGGATTCTCCACCACGCACCCCCACCAGCTGTCAGTTGCACTGCAGTCAACATGGTTCCACATACCTGTGAACAACCTTCCAGGACCTTATTCAGTCACTCCCAACCTGTTTAGCTGCTGTTCGCGCTGCACACGGCGGTTATTCTGGATATTAGCTGGTGGTCACAATAATGTGACTCGACCGTGTTTATTAATTATTTAAAGCTTAAAAATGAAATTAACCGTCGAATAGGTCATCCCCTACATATTAATATTTATTTAAAGCTTAAAAACAACCGTCCTTGGACGGGATATAGGTTAATTAATAGTTACATATCTCTCTCTGTTTCCAGGTTCAAGACGGAGACGGATAAACAAATTCTGGATGCTGTTCTGGACACTAAACGTTACGACTACCGTATGCGGCCTAACAGTAAGTTGCGTGTTTGTCTTACTCATATACGAGGGTTCTAAACCGAAAAGAAATTCTGGATTTTGCTTTCAATGATTGCATATCACTGAGGTTTTTGTCATCCATAATACATTTGGCGTCAGAATAACAAATATTGTAAAACAAAATAAAGGAAGAGAAAAACAACCATGCAACCTACGTCCAATCAGTTCCAGGACTGATCGCATGACTGACGTAACACTAGCGGGATAAAAATAGCACATGTATGCCAGAAGACAGCTGGAATCCGGTTTATACCGACATTCCAGCTGTTCGCTGTCATACATGTGATACATGGAGCTTGTATTAGGTGGAGACAATACTGGCTCTGCCGCCATAGGTCACAGCTAATCTGTGGCGTGACGTCACAAGCAGGCAAAACAAACTCTGGTTGAAAAGATACATGTGAGTGTGCTACATTCGTGTTGTGCTTTAGGTGCTACATTTGTGTTGTGCAATCGCAATATAAAAGGATTACACTCAATTTCATAGGTATCTAAAAGACACGAAACTGCTGTCATTAAAATAAAAATCAGATATTGTGTAATATATATATAAATATTTAGCACGATGATCGCTCATTGAGACTTCTCTTCAAAAGCACTTCAACATATAAATGGGTGATTTTAAAGTCTTTGAAATCGTACACTTTCAGAACTTGTGTAAACTGTTAATAGTTTCATTTCTTAATTTAGTTGTCTGAAACCAAACCAGACGTTAAAAAACACATTAAATTGAAATCAAATGTGTACACCAGTTGCATATTGAAAGTTACAACACATAATTTATTTTACTTCTCGGCTGTGCTACCAGGAGGGAAATCATCTAAAATTGCACTTGGTTTTACATGTTTTTGAGCAATACTTAATATAGAAAACTTATAAACTTGCATTTTCTTTCTGAATAATTTTGATGTCCATCTGCCTTTCTGACTTCTTTTAAGTTGTGTGCAGCCCATTGAAATATATATTTCTTAATATTCACTACACTCTTAATCGAATTGTTCATGTTACCTAACATGCTAGTTTGCTGTACTTGTGGCTGTATATAAATAAAGTCACTGTAGTCCACACTGGTATCAAATTTGCTAGGGTACCCATAATTACTGCCATTGCGCTTTAGTGAAGTAAATAGGTGAGACATTTATTCAGTAACTAGGATGGGGAGACGAGAAGAACACACCGTTATACCTCTGCATATCTTATGAGCATTTTATATAGTGAGTTGTCTCACCAAACCGTTCTCTAGCTGGTTATGAAACTGTGAGGTGGGTGGGGGAGAACCTTTTTCCCATTTCTGATACAACAAAAACAATAAATTTACAAGTGGGGAAGTGCGAGAGGTTTATTAATGTCACAACATTAAAAAAGTTTTTTAATCACGTCACGACATTCAAAAAAATTAATTATAAGAGAATATGCAACTATTAGATTGCACCATGCAGCTAAACAAGCTACACAGAAAATGATATGAATGAATGTACGCTCAAACCAAACAAAACTTATATTGCACAAAAATCAGTAAATGTAGGCATGATGGGCATGTTGATTTATATGAGATTTTTGTTTGTGAATGCTTCCTCCCCTATACGAGTATGCATATAATCATCAACCATTACGAATCCACTGCTGGATGAAGCTCTCCCCAAGTTTCTACCACAATTTTCAGTCGTAAGCTAGTCTCCTCCATGTTACTTAAGCAAGTTTTCAAATTCCATCCACCCATCTCCCACACGGTCTTCTTCTTGGTCTTTTTCTGTCCCTCGATATCCAGTCAAATATTTCAGTTGTCCAATGGTGGTCAGTTCTAGAAATGTGTCTCATCCATTGTCACTTTATAGACTTTACTTTGATCTTCATGTTTTGGATTCATGAGTTCCTGGTTATGCCAAGCATGCAGCTCTCCATGCAACCTTGAGTTGTTCACAGCATCTGTATGTCCTTTTTAGTTAAGGTCCATGTCACTGGTCCACAAGTAAGAGCTGGAAGGATGCATTTATTAAACATTCTTTTAAGACGTAATGGAAAATTGCCGTATACTGTACTTAATCTTTTTTTTTTTAATGTGAAGAATAACTTCAGGGAAAAGTCAGTTTCACAAATTTGGGATTTATTTTTTACTAATTATTAGGAGCCTATTCATGGAATAACATATATAGTACTGGTACATATTGATTCAGTGCATATTGATATGGAACAGTTAAATGTAAATTCTGTATTTGAAATATTGTATGGTACTTCAGTAGAATGAAACTTCAGTAGGTAAATTCGGTCACGGCAACAGAAACCAGCGTGGAAATACTCTCGTTGAGTTTGCAGAGGCAGAAGGGTTTTTCATCTTGAACTCCTTCTTCAAGAAAAAGCCACACAGGAAATGGACATGGAGACATCCAAATGGGACGACAAGTGAAATTGATTTTACTATGTGTAACAAAAAATTCGTCATAGAAGACTGCAGTGTGCTAAACAAGTTCAACACAGGTAGTGACCATAGATTGGTGAGATGTAAGATGCACCTCAACACTAAACTTGAACGTGGCAAGCTCATAAGACAAACGAAATCTATTGACATAACCAAACTTAAAAAACACCATAATACCTTCAAGTTGGAACTGAAGAACAGATTCTTTGCTTTAGAAGGCCATACATCGGAAGAAGTGGATATTTCTGAAGTTAACAGAAAAATAACCAAAGCTCTTATGGAAACAGCAACAAAATTAGCTGGGTCTAAGAACAAGTTGCATGTAAACAAATTATCAGGAAAAACGAAAATGTTGATGCAAAAAAGAAGAGAGATGAGGACAACTAAAGAAGATGTGACTTCCAAAGTGGAATATATAGAGCTATGCAAGACAGTAAGAAAAAGTATCACTGAAGACGTAAGAAAATTCAACTGTGAACTAGTGAGGAAAGCAATTGAAAACAACCAAAGCCTAAAGATAGCAAAGGGACATCTCAGTAAGGGAAGAAAACAGATTATGGCACTGAGAAAAGAAGATGGTTCTGTAACAAGAAATAGAGGCGAAATTTTGACAAGAGTGAAAGATTTCTACTCCAAATTATATGAAAGGGATGATACATGCACTCCAGACATCATGAAAGATACCAGTACCAGAGTTCCTCCAGTCCTTCCAGCAGAAGTTGCACATGCAATCAAGAACATGAAGCGGGGAAAAGCTCCAGGAGAAGATGGAATTACTGTAGACATCATACAAGAAGCAAGTGGAGAAATCGAAACAGTACTCGCCCAAATTTTCACTCGATGCCTTAATGAAGGAAAGATTCCTGAGGATTGGAACACCGCTACAATGATCCTGCTACATAAGAAAGGTGACATTGAGGATCTCGGAAACTACAGACCTATCAGTCTCCTATCAGTAGTTTATAAAATCTTCACTAAAGTTCTTTCACACCGCTTGAAGGTAACACTGGACATGGCTCAACCGAGAGAACAAGCTGGATTCAGGAGTGGCTACAGCACAATAGATCATATCCACGTACTGAGAGAACTAATTGAAAGAGCGAGGGAATATGAACTTCCATTGTGCATGGCTTTTATCGATTATGAAAAAGCCTTTGATTCGGTGAAACCATCAGCAGTTACAATGGCTCTGAAAACCTGCGGTATTGAAGATGCATACATTAATATTATTAATAACATCTATGAAAATGCAAGTGCAAAGATTTGGCTGTTTGAAAATACAACACACGTAAAAATTGGAAAGGGAGTGAGACAAGGTGACACCATATCTCCGAAGCTCTTTAATGCCACATTGCAGGGTGTTTTTCAGTCGCTGAGCTGGGAAAACAAGGGGATAAAGATTAATGGAGATTATCTAACCCACCTTCGTTTTGCTGGTGACGTAGTCATTTTTGCAACTACCCCATCAGAGCTGCAGAGTATGATCCAGGAACTTGCTGACAAGAGTAAAGAAGTGGGATTAAAAATGAACTTTCAGAAGACAAAAGTGATGTTCAATGCTTTTACAAGAAATGAAGATTTATCGATTGATGGAGAAAAAGCTGGAGATAACAGACACGTACGTTTATCTTGGACAGCAGATATCAAGTGAGGGTCACATTGATGAAGAAATTAATCGGCGTACGAAACTTGCCTGGAGAGCTTTTGGAAGAAACAGCATAATTTTCAAGAGCAATATGCCATTATGTCTTAAAAGAAAAGTGTTTGATCAATGCATCCTTCCAGTGCTTACGTATGGTGCAGAGACGTGGACCTTAACTAAAAGAGACATACAAAGGCTGCAGACAACTCAAAGCAGCATGGAGAGGTGCATGCTTGGTGTAACCAGGAGAGATAAGAAGAGGAACTCGTGGATCCGAAAAATGACAAGAGTGGAAGACATCATGATCAGGGTTAAATCCCTGAAATGGCAATGGGCTGGACATACTGCCAGAAGGACAGATCATCGATGGACAGCCGAAATTTTAGATTGGATTCCAAGGGACAGGAAAAGACCCAGAAGAAGACCACATGGGAGATGGGTGGATGAAATTCGAAAGTATGCAGGGGTGACATGGAGGAGACTGGCACAAGACAGACCGTTGTGGAGGAAACTTGGGGAGACCTTCGTCCAGCAGTCGATTGATTATGGTTGACAATGATGATGATGATGATGAAAGAGAAAAATTTGAAGTAAATTAATACATTCATACTTACCTTCTTTAATAACTGATATATAGGTTGGTTTTGTATGGTGTGCACATACTGTTAAAAATCATAGTTTATTGTGATTTTCAGGATACATCACCTGTTGTATATTTATATTTAATAGTGTTTCAGTTATATTTTAGACAAACTTGAGAAAACAACAATATTTCATTAGATCTTAGGATCAGTTCTTTTTCACCTCTCAAGCTTCACCTGCTTTAAATTAACGTGGAACACATTTAAACCGTGTATCGTGTGTATTATTACTACTGTTTGTTTGTGTGATAACATTTTGTTTGTTGGCACTGGTAAATGTAGATGAGGTACACATAGGTATAATATATATATATATATTTAATGCAATACTACAATTTGGGAATATACAGAATAAATTACACTCCAAACACATGAGCTGCACCATTATTAATGGTAAAACCAATGTAAAATTATTAAAAGAAACTGGCCATTGTTTTAAGGATTATGTATTATCTGTCCATTCTGGAATAATTTTGTGCATAATAATGAAAATTCATGATAGTATTAAAAAAAACTTGCTCTTTTTAATTAATGTGTTGTGCGTTTTTTTAGAAACACATAAAGCTAGGGACTCTGCATTAATGTGATAAATCTTTGACTAATAGAGAAATAAAATTTCAAAAATATGTTCTTTGAGAAATGCATCATTATATTCTAGGGCATTGTCACTAAAAACTGTAATTTCCTAGTGGGGCTAGTAAGTTCTTTTGCATGCGATTTTTTTAAATTGGAACAACTTTTCCCTATACACTATGCTAAAAGCAATGGGTATTTCCGTGGATTCTAAGCTGCCACATTTGAGGGAAGACCATGGCAACATTACCTGAGAATACTGGTTCTTTGTATACTCGGTAGGGGGGGGGTGTTAACAATGAGCAATAGTCTTCGTAGAAATCGACTTATCCACAGTTGGCGGGAGAAATTCCTTAACAAAATAGTCACCAGTAATGGTCACTTACTGCAATGACTTCTGTGCTAATGCTGTAACTACCATGATAGCAAGCTGTATTAAATTTCAGAAATTCACTGTTGGTCATCAAAAACAGGGACGCGCCAAGCAGGGTTCAACGGGTGCTAAGCACCCGGGCGCCAGATTCCGGGGGCGGAAGGACCCACAATCAATTTTTTTCTGTTGATAAATTAATATCAGGGACGTGGGAGAAGTTATGAAAACGTTATACTGTGAAAAATCGTAATGCTAAGTGGAACGTTTACTTTTTAGTAAAAATAACTCGTTTAAAATTCAACAGAAAACGTCTTGAAATCAGAGAATATTTTTTACTGTTTTGTTCAGTAACAGATACTGCAGGCAAAGTATTGAAAATTCTTTTTCAAATTTTTTTTTTAAATCTTGAAGAATTTCAGCATTCATGAATGCGTGGCCAGCGCTATGACAAATGGGGCCAATATGTTGGAAAAACACAATGAACTTCAAACAGCATAATTTGTCGACTTAAGACCCTTACGCATTTTATGTACTTTGAGCGGCTCATACTTTAAATCGGGTCGTAAATGACGACGAAAACATTTCCTTACAGATTGTGAGCATTTTCAGCATTGTTCAAGAAATATATGCTTACTTTTCTGAATTACCTTATCGTTGGCAAATTTTCAAGAAAGAGCTTCCAGCGTTGAAAAATATTATTATGGGTGGGAAAATATTATAGGATCGATGCAATACGGGTAACGAGCACTGGGGTACAATTTCGATGTATTCCACGATATTAGATATTTTGGTTAGAATAGTTAGAGACGCCCGTCATGTTTAATATTGCATGTATATACACTGCCGGACAATTGCTAAGGACGGATGACAATAGCAACGATAGCAACCGTAAAATGGAAGGCAGGAAAATGTGGAAATTAGCATAAGTGCGGGATACAGTAAGACGTGTTGTGCGTATACAAATTTTGGATTGCCGAACTTGTTCGTGACGTCATAGCGCTGATAAGAGATATAAAGGATTTGACGCGTATTGACCGTTGTTGTTCAAACGCAAAGTTGAAAGGGAGAGAATCAATTGACGAACTTGCAATTTTCAGTATGTCTTCCCGACATCACCTAGATGATTTTACGCGTGGCCGTATATTGGCAAGATTGAAGAAGGGCGAAAAATAACAGATGTTGCCAGGGAGTTCGACGTCAGCCACAGTGTTGTTTCAAGGCTTTGGAAATCATTTCAAACAAATGGAGAGTGTAGCAAACGTCACGGGGGAGGTCGTGTTCGCAGTACGACACCTGCAGAACATCGGTACATAGTGCTATTAACAAAAAGACACCAGCGCAGCACAGCTAGTGAGGTAGCAAATCAGTTTATGGCTGCTACTGGCAAGCGGATCTCCCGAAAAACTGTCGCCAGACGTTTGCATGAAGGAGGACTATACGCCCGCCGTCCTGTTGTGTGCATCCCATTGTCCAGACGTCACCGTACCGCCCGTTTGCAATGGTGCCATCAACATCGCAATTGGACTGATAACGACTGGTCTGCTGTCCTCTTCTCAGATGAGAGTAGATACAGTCTATCGTCTGATTGTCGACGACAACTGATCTGGCGTGATAGAGGTACTGCATATTGTCCAGCAAACATACAGGATATCCGACATGTAGTGTCATGGTATGGGCTGGCATCATGATCAATGGCCGTACGTCCCTCTATGTGCTTCCAACTAGAACTATAACTGGACAACGATACATTAATGATGTTCTGCTACCTCATGTTCGCATGTTCCGTGGTGCTGTCGGTGATAGATTCATTTTCATGGACGACAACGCAACATGTCATCGAACAGTCGCTGTCCAGGAGTGTCTTGAGAGTGAGGATATTCAACGCCTCGTATGGCCAGCACGTTCTCCAGATCTGAATCCCATTGAAAATGTGTGGGATGCTTTGGGGAGGAGTCTAGGAGTCTTGCTGGTCGCCAATGCCCTCCAATAAACAAGGACACCCTCATCCGTGCACTGACAGAGGAATTGGATAAATTACCCTAACAGCTGCTTGATAATGTTGTGCAAAGCATGACACGACGTATGGAATCTTGCATCGCCCTCCATGGTGGCCATATCCCGTATTGACATCTTACGCCGGAACGCCTGCGGACGGTAATTGCATTTTTTTCACGTTTACGTATTCTGCACAAAATGGCCTGTTCGTCCCTTGAACACGTTCCAAAGCCTTCTGGATTTCAGAGCACAATAAATTGTCTTTCTTGTAATGTCCTGGCATTCTGACATTATTTTATTTCACTTGGCATCCAACCACACTTCCTTTTTTATGCGCTATATAGCCGTTTATGACCCGTCCTTAGCAATTGTCCAGCAGTGTATATCATCATCTTCCTCAACCATTATCAATTTTCTGCTGGATGAAGTTCTCCCCAAGTTTCTTTCACAACGGTCTGTCTTGGACCAGTTTCCTCCATCTCACTCCCGCATGCTTTCGAATTTCATCCACCCATCTCCCACGTGGTCTTCTTTTGGGTATTTTCCTGTTCCTTGGAATCCAGTCTAAAATTTCGGTTCTCCATCGATGGTTCGTTCTCTTGGCAATATGTCCAGCCCATTATCATTTCAGGGATTTTATTCTGATCATAATGTCTTCCACTCTTATCATTTTCCTTACCCACGGGTTCCTCATCTTATCTTGCTTAGTTATATATACTGTGTGTGTGAGTGTATCCATCTAGAAGCTGTAATATGTTTATCATCGTACATGACGAAATTTTTTTTTACTGGTATGCAGACTTTTGTGTAATATGATAGAGAGAGAGAGGAAGCTGACTTCTTGAATTATTCCTAGCGTCATCTGAACTAGAGTTTTACAGATATTTTTTCTTCAGTTTTATATGAGACAGTAGTGTTTTATGGAAAATCTCAATTTACCGGAAATAGAAAATAATGTTGCTAAAGATATTTATTTCATGTAAAAATGAATAAAAATTGAAAAATGTTCTCGTACAATTGGGCGGCAAATGCCCTTGGCTCGCCCCTTATCAAAAACATCCAAATGCTAAGTGAACTAACAGTGAACTTAATGACAAATGACCTATCATTAATTTATTATTGTACATTTTATTGATTATTTTATTTAGTGGTTGTGAAATATGCAGGAGGATATATTGCTGTTCATATGAAAATAATATGGTTGGCAAGGTTTTATGGTTTAATAGTATTAATCTTCTGTCATTGCATTTTAATTGTTGAATTAACAGAAAGTGTTGTTATAACTGTATGTAATTATAATAGGAGTTAGTTGGGCAAAGAATGTCCTTAATGCTATCTTGAATGAAATTTGTAAAGATTTACCTTAGGGACAATTATATTGAATCTAAAACTTACAGGTTCAATAGTTTGACCCAACTATTGAGCAAACTTTTGTAAAATAATTATTATTATTTGGTTTTCTTGTAAATGGTAATTCTGGCTATGTTATTTTTTTATTGTAGTTGAACTGTGGCAGAATGTAATGTTTTTTGGATATATAATAACTATATTCTGTATGGGTACATATGCTCATTACGCATCGTGGGTCCAATCTGGAGTGATATGTATAACTTTTTTTATATTCGGAGCTGTGTTTTGGACGTTTTTTTTTCTTTTTTTGTGTGTGTGTGTGAAAACGTGGAGTTTATATTTATGTCACATATGTATACACAAAAGTGTTGAATCATTTTTTTGAAAGCTGTTTTCCTTATTTATATTTATTATTTCTTGTAAGTATAGCAGTGGACATAAACAGATTTGATCCTATGTTCGTAGATACTGAATGACATTTTAAACGTAATGAAAAATAAGTGACCTGCTATGACACCTATGCATATTTTGTGTTATAAGGTAATATCTTTGAAAGCTGATGTGATGTGAGCATAAGAATGACCTTTGTATAGAGAATATATGTGCATGCATGTTTATTATTTGTTTTGTATTTCTTTATTTTCCCCTTATTCTGGTTGAATAAAGTTTGAATGATTTAATACAGAAACGAGATTTCAAAAATATGACCTCTTAATAGCGACCCTTCACTTACTGTAAAATTTGAAGTAAGGAAATATATTCGACTTCAAAAACTTAAATTAGTGAGATTACTGAAAATATTAAATTATCTGCACATATCAGGCAAGTAATTCGATTCTTTCAGCACCTAACCTTCTGTGAAAAAATCGCATTCCGATTTTTGTTTCGTAACGTTTCCGAGTTTAGATTCCCGAAATGCCGGTATTTTCTTTCTTTCTTCTTTTTCTCGTTTTAGAAATCGTGTGAAATTAAGAAGAAAAAAACATTCTTATTTACACAGTTGATTAAACAGTAAGGTTGTAAAATTGATAATTATTAAATCCCTCATTTTATCTGTCTAAACTCCTCGTAGCTTCAGTGGTTTCCGTAGTTTCAAAGCAGCTATTTGCCTGCTTGTGACGTCACACGCAGCGCGGGCCGTGACTTGTGGCGGCCAATGCTGCGTGGATAGGAGTGGTGTCTCCATCTAATATAAGCTCGATGATGCGATATAAAAATATCACATGTATGCCAGTAAACAGCTAGAAATCGGTTCATAACGGCGGCAGATGGGCATTAAGGGAGTCATAGCAAGTGTTCTCGTCCCCATTTCGCTTTAGCCATGGAAGAGCAGAGAGTAAACATACGTTTTTGTTGGAAACTTGGTAAATCAGCTACTGAAAGTTATGGAGACAGCATTATCAGCAGCAGAATTTTCAAATGGTATGTACGATTTCGTGACGGAAGGGAATCCTTTGATTATGATCCTAGATCTGGGTGTCCCTCCAGTGTGCGAACAGAGGAAAAATCGAAGAGGTGCGGAATCAGTTAAAAAAAGATCCCCTAATTTGAGTGAGACTTTTGGTTGAGTCGGTGGTGGTCATCAGTAAGTCTATCTGTCATGAGATTGTAAGCGATGAACTGGGAAAACGAAACCTTAATGCCAGATTGCGTGAGTCCTAGAACTTTTCGTATATAGGTTGTGCATTTAAACCTATGTGATTCAAGCGTCGAAAACCCAGAATTCATTCACTGGGCCCAATTGTCTCTGAAAGCTTTCAATCATTTGAATACAAAGCTAAAATCACACTCGGCTATAAAACGCACGGGAATGTTGCAATATGAATACGGGAGTCCTAACAAAAGTTCTACACATTATCCATTTTTGAGAAAAGTGTAAGGTAATGGAGAAAACTTACCTTATTGCCGTTCAATGTACTCCCCTCAACTGCTAATGACAGCTTCCCAGCGGTGAGGTAGGTCCTGGATGCCCCGTAATACGCCATCTTTGTTCAGCTGTCGTATTACTCGGGTCTCGTCCAGTGACAGTTCGTCCAGCGATTCACAGCGAATGTCACGGAGCCGATTTTTTAACTTTGGGAAAAGATCAAAGTCTGGTGGATTGAGATCAGGGCTGTATGGTGGGTGCGATAAAGTTTCCCAGCCATATTTCGACAGAAGTCCCCGTACCGACGCTGCACCATGACACGATACGTTGTCATGCAGGAAGATCGCTTCCGCTTCCAACGCGTTGGGGCAATTTTGACGAATTTTCGGTCTCAACTTTATCCTCAGAAAGTCACGATAATATTGTACGTTGACATTTTGCCCTACCGGCACTCGATCAGAGACCACAACACCCATCGTACGCAAAAATCATCATTTGCTTCACTTTAGATTTTTGTCGACGACGCTTTGAAGGACGTGGGAAACTTGGATGCCTCCATTCCGCTGATTGCGACTTCAGTTCCGGCTCAAAATAGCGGGTTCAAGTCTCATCAATAGCGACAATTCTGTTCAGGAAGGTGTCGCCCACCCTTTTGAACCTGTGGAGATGATCCTGTGCGGTGCTCACTCTGGCTACTTTCTGCTCCGGGGTGAGTTGTTGGGGCACCCAACCCGCGGCGATTTTTTCTTTTTCCCAGTGAGTTTGTCAAAATCCAGTTAACAGAGATGATGGACAAATTTGCCTGATGAGCAATCTCCTCGACTATGAAACTGCGATTCTCTTCGAGAAGCGTTGCAACAATGGTGACAGATGTTTTGTTTGTCAAGGCAACATCAACGCCTCAGTGTATCGAAACGAGATCATTGTGCCCATTGTGACACTGTTCCACGCTGCTATTGGACATGCATTCCATTTTCTCGATGATAATGCAACCAGTCACCGTGCCTGGAGCGTGCTTCAGGTGTTGGGAAATCATGGGATTGAATCGTTACAGCTGCCTCCTAGGTTTCCTGACCTTAACCCTATTGAGAACATTCGGGACGCTGCACAGCGACGTCTGGATAACTACGTTCCATACCCCAGTACACTGACAGACTTCCGTTACGTGTTGCGTATAATTTGGGACGAGCTACCCCAGACACTCATCAATAATGTCACTGCAAGTATGCTTCGTAGGAGTCAAGACGTTTTCGACACAGAGGTGGTGTTACTGAAATCCAGAAGTATGGACATTCTCCGAATTTACCACTTTGTCTATATTGCAGTGGTGCTTTGTTGTGTGCAGAAATTGCGCAACAAATTGCATTTGTAAAAGCACGCTATCGTTTGTGTTATGTAGCCTCACTGATGTTATTTCAATGCGTGTCACTTTAGTCAAAGGGTTGGACAGAATAATGTGAACGCAACGCTCAGAGACCTGACTTTTACGCAATACGCAAAAGTATCCACCAGTTTTTGTTTGAAATAGCTTTGTTTAGAACCTCAAGGTCTTGTTTAAGTGCATTTAAAGTGTCTTGTTGCAAAATTTTTTCCAGGGTGACAACGAAATGAGCGGCTTAACGGACTTCGAAAGAGAGCTAATTGTTGGTGGCCGGCTAGTTGGTGCTTCCCTGACAAGAGTCGCCACGGTAATGGGATTATCGAGAGTTACTGTGTCCAGCGTCATGACAGCATATCGCGTTCGTGGCAAAACCTCGACTGCGAAACACAAGAGCGGCCGGAAAACAACCCTGACTGATATAAATAGGAGAGCATTAAAGAGGATTATCCCCCATGATAAAACCACTGCGCCAAAAATTAGTGCGGAGCTCAATTTGCATATCCAGACCTCAGTATCAACGAAAACAGAGCAAAGGAAACTGCATAAACAAGATATTCATGGCAGTGCAGCTATTGCGAAACCTCTGGTGACCCGGGTGAGTTTACGACGGCATTGGGGATCGAAGCGCACACCGTGGACTGCCAATGCCTGGAAGTGTGCAATTTGGTCAGATGAATCCACATTCACACTATTTCCCACAGCACGACCTGTTTACGTGTGGAGAACACCGTCAGAAGCGTACAACCCTAAACTGTCTGCTCTCAACAGGCAGCATGGTGGTGGATCTGCCACGCTCTGGGTGGTCATGTCGTGGTTTTTAGCAGGTCCCCTGATCACCTTGAAAGGACCAGTGAGGGCGTATGAAACCATTTCGGCCGACCAAATCCATCAAATGGCTCAGACATTGTTTTCTGTAGGGGATGCCATCTATCAAGATGATAACGCCCCAATTCACAGAGCTCGGAATGTCCAATCATGGTGTGAGGAACATGAGGACGAACTTGCACACCTTCCTTTGCCTCCCCAATCACCAGACTTAAACATCAACAAGCCAATGTAGTCTGTATTGGAAAACATCGTAAGATCCTGTTGTCATCCTTCTGCATCTCTCAGGGACCTGGAGCAGTTTCTGCATGAAGAATGGTGTAACATCCCACTATCCACCATCCAGAATTTGTATGCATCAATTCCAAGAAGGATTCAGGCGGTTTTGAATGCCAAAAGGTTATCCGACACCCTATTAGGCACGTAAAACCTTCTTTTCCAAGGTGTTCACATTATTCTATCCCACCCTTGTACATCCCCTTCATTTCATGTAATATCCCTAACGTTTTGTGACCAGAGTATTTTCCGTCTAAGAAGTGGGCCAAACGTGGTTGGAACAAGCAAGCCTACGTATGAGGAAGCGTTGCTGTCTACTTCAACCTGGTCATTTAGGGAGCTGATTGACACTAGTACCTTCTGACTGATTACCAGCTAAATGCGCTACAACAATGGCGACGAACGTATGAAAGGAGAGGATCTTAGTCACTTGTTTCTATCCAGTGGCATGATGTCTGTTTCATGAAGGGCTAGCTCTTACCCCGACATGCCTAAGATCATGTATTAGATAATAAACGACTACAAGGTAGCGCTTACCATCTGTGAAAGGTTTATGGTCTGCACTGCTGAGATACACGTGGGAGGGAATTGCTTTGCGGTAGCTTTTGTAAAACCTAGCCAGTATGTGAACATTTCTGTTTGGAGAGCGCAGGAAATTTTGGGCACCATTTATTACAGGTACATCCGACGCTTCAACGATTAAGATTATGTGCAAATAAAGATCATTTGTAAATGTACAGGTGTCTAGATACCAGGCATGTTCAATAAGTAAAACCTCCGTGCAAGTATCTCGCGCATGACTTGTTGCCTGGCAACCAGTCAGACGGCAAACGATTGTTTGTGCCATTAGCTTCATTTTACTGCATAATATTGGGTTGATGCATAAGTTCATGCCGTTCTATTTCACGAGTGTTTCCCAGGTCAGTAGTGACGGTGCAGATGGCCAGTTGTATATCCAAATGTAGCCAGTAATATCGTGTATCTAAATCCCATTGCGCTGTGTGATTGTAGCTAATGGTTTTTTGGTTCTCAGGTCCGGAAGTATAAAGTGTCAAGTAGAGAGGAATGAACCTTTTCGACATCTGCTCCCTTACGAGTTTAACAAGGGATCCACAGCCGACGAGGCTACTCGACAAATTTGTGCAACCATTTGTGGGCTGCCCTGAAGACAGCCCACAAACGGTTTGATCGGTTCCGAGGTGGCACTTTTGACATCAACGACTCTCCACGCTCAGGTCGTCCATCTCACTTTGATGAGGGTCGTTTGAACCATCTCATCCACTTGGTTCAGCGTCAAACCACACGGGAATTAGCCACTGCGATGGACTGTGATCAGACCACAGTGGTGCGACACCTTGTACATATGGGAAAGGTCCAGAAATTGGGGTCTTGGGTGCTTCACACTCTCGCCGAGGACAACAAGAATCAGCGTGTTGCCATATGTGGTTCTTTTCTCGCCCGTTATCGCGAATGTTCTCAGCAACACAAACCTTTTCTGTCACGTATTGTTACTGGAGATAAGACGGGATGCCTGTACGTGAATTTCAGGCATCGGAGAGAATGATTAAACCCAAACAGGACGGCCACACCACGTCCAAAACATGACCTTCATCCTGCGAAGATCATGTTGAGTGTTTAGTGGGACTTGATAAGCATTATTCACTGCGAAATGCTGCCGAGGAATCGGGCGATCAACGCTGCACTCAATTGTAAGCAACGCCGCCGTGTGGAGGGAACAGTTCAGCAGAAACGACCACATCTGGGCCATGGTGTCCTTCTCCAACATCATAACGCACGTCCTCACAGGGCAAACATGACCAAATTGGCCATTCAGGACATAATATGGGAGATCCTTCTACATCGGGCCTATTGCCCAGATGTCGCCCCTTCAGACTATCACCTGTTGCGATCTTTGTCGAATGCACTCCGTGGCGGAACGTTTAACAATGATGTTGATCTCCAGAATTTCTTTGCTGATTTCTTCGCAGAAAAACCTACACGTGTTTTCAAGAATGGCACTGCAGACCTATCCAGACGTTGGAACACCATCGTAAACAATTGGGGAAGAGAACACATAGTTGATTGCTTCTGACGCAATACATTCCTGTAGTGCGGTGAAAAAAACGGCATGAACTTATGCATCAACCCAATATTATACGTAGATCGATCACAAAAAAGGTTACACGTGCTATAATTTAAATGTGGGATGCTGCACGAGTGGCATATGTGACATTACGTTCGAGAGATGGCACTAGTGCTCTGTGAATTCCTGTGCCCAGCGTGAGATGTGCGCAGTGGCATTTAGAAATGGGCACCCGGTTGGAAACGTGATTTCAGGTCGAAGTTACAGCAGTTATAAGAATTTTATGCGCGAAGAACGTACCCGCAGACGAAATTTATCTTCCGTGCAATGGAAACACGCTGCTTCGTTGCCGAGGAAGAAGTTCGAAGTCTGCTGGGAAAATCCTGGCATCCGTTTTCTGGGATTCACGTCTTAGAGCATGGACGCACCATTAACTCTGATCGGTACTGTGCCATGCTGAAGAAATTGCACGAGAACATCCGACGAAAACGACCAGGTCTGCTGAGCGATGGTGTCATTCTCCTTCATGATAACGCGAGGTCGCACACCGCCAACACCCCCAGCACTTACTCCACTAATTCCGGTGGGAGGTGTGGAAGCACCCGGCCTACAGCTCAGACTTGGCTCCTAATGACTTTCACCTCTTACCTGACCTGAAACAGCACCTGTCACGTGTGACGATGATGTGAAAGCAGGTGCAACAAGAAAGATGACACCGAATTCGTTCTGACGCAAATTAAATTTATCCAAGCTGTTCAAAGTCAATGGAACAGGTATGGAAAACAATAGTATCTGACCGAAGAAAGAAGTTTTTCAATCGGGGTTTTAATCCCAGAGATATTGCTGTAAACGGAATCGTTAATTAACGCCCCCTGGTTGCAGACTTGTGCGTTAGGAAAATTTTGAATTTATATGAGAAACATTTCGCAGCGGAAACTCTCTCCAACAAAGAAATAATTTCTCAAATCGGATTTTTCTAAGCAGAGATATGAACAAATACAAGTTATGCTTCAAACATGAGGTATGCAGAAAACAATGCATTATTTTAGGAAGTATTCTTTAAAGGTTTTTCCATATGAAGTTCTTGAACAATATACCTACAGGTCCAGATTTGACGCAGTCCGACTTCTGGTTGTTTTCTGCTCTCAAGAGACATCTGAAAGGAATTCAGTTCACCTGTGATGAAGATGTTCAAGTCAGTTCACCTGTGATGAAGATGTTCAAGTCAGTTCACCTGTGATGAAGATGTTCAAGTCAGTTCACCTGTGATGAAGATGTTCAAGTCAGTTCACCTGTGATGAAGAAAAATAAGTTTGATGTTATTGAACACGCTACCAAGAAGCCCAGATTTGGTGACGTCCGACTTCTGGTTGTTTTCTGCTATCAAGAGACACCTGAAAGGAATTCAATTCACCTGTGATGAAGATATTCAAGTCAGTTTACTTGTGATGAAGAAAAATAAGGTTTGATGTTCTTGAACACGCTACCTAGAAGCCCAGATTTGGTGCCGTCCGACTTCTGGTTGTTTTCTGCTATCAAGAGACATCTGAAAGGAATTCAGTTCACCTGTGACGAAGATGTTCAAATCAGTTCACCTGTGATGAAGATGTTCAAGTCACTTCACCTGTGATGAAGAAAAATAAGGTTTGATGTTCTTGAACACGCTACTTAGAAGCACAGATTTGGTGCCGTCCGACTTCTGGTTGTTTTCTGCTCTCAAGAGACATCTGAAAGGAATTCAGTTCACCTGTGATGAAGATGTTCAAGTCACTTCACCTGTGATGAAGATGTTCAAGTCACTTCACCTGTGATGAAGATGTTCAAGTCAGTTCATCTGTGATGAAGATGTTCAAGTCAGTTCACCTGTGATGAAGATGTTCAAGTCACTTCACCTGTGATGAAGAAAAATAAGGTTTGATGTTCTTGAACACGCTACTTAGAAGCAAAGATTTGGTGCCGTCCGACTTCTGGTTGTTTTCTGCTCTCAAGAGACATCTGAAAGGAATTCAATTCACCTGTGATGAAGATATTCAAGTCAGTTTACTTGTGATGAAGAAAAATAAGGTTTGATGTTCTTGAACACGCTACCTAGAAGCCCAGATTTGGTGCCGTCCGACTTCTGGTTGTTTTCTGCTATCAAGAGACATCTGAAAGGAATTCAGTTCACCTGTGACGAAGATGTTCAAATCAGTTCACCTGTGATGAAGATGTTCAAGTCACTTCACCTGTGATGAAGAAAAATAAGGTTTGATGTTCTTGAACACGCTACTTAGAAGCACAGATTTGGTGCCGTCCGATTTATGGTTGCTTTCTGCTCTCAAGAAACATCTGAAAGGAATTCAGTTCACCTGTGATGAAGATGTTCAAGTCAGTTCACCTGTGATGAAGATGTTCAAGTCAGTTCACCTGTGATGAAGAAAAATAAGTTTGATGTTATTGAACACGCTACCAAGAAGCCCAGATTTGGTGCCGTCCGACTTCTGGTTGTTTTCTGCTATCAAGAGACATCTGAAAGGAATTCAATTCACCTGTGATGAAGATATTCAAATCAGTTTACTTGTGATGAAGAAAAATAAGGTTTGATGTTCTTGAACACGCTACCTAGAAGCCCAGATTTGGTGCCGTCCGACTTCTGGTTGTTTTCTGCTATCAAGAGACATCTGAAAGGAATTCAGTTCACCTGTGACGAAGATGTTCAAATCAGTTCACCTGTGATGAAGATGTTCAAGTCACTTCACCTGTGATGAAGAAAAATAAGGTTTGATGTTCTTGAACACGCTACTTAGAAGCACAGATTTGGTGCCGTCCGACTTCTGGTTGTTTTCTGCTATCAAGAGACATCTGAAAGGAATTCAATTCACCTGTGATGAAGATATTCAAGTCAGTTTACTTGTGATGAAGAAAAATAAGGTTTGATGTTCTTGAACACGCTACCTAGAAGCCCAGATTTGGTGCCGTCCGACTTCTGGTTGTTTTCTGCTATCAAGAGACATCTGAAAGGAATTCAGTTCACCTGTGACGAAGATGTTCAAATCAGTTCACCTGTGATGAAGAAAAATAAGGTTTGATGTTCTCGAACACGCTACTTAGAAGCACAGATTTGGTGCCGTCCGATTTATGGTTGTTTTCTGCTCTCAAGAAACATCTGAAAGGAATTCAGTTCACCTGTGATGAAGATGTTCAAGTCAGTTCACCTGTGATGAAGATGTTCAAGTCAGTTCACCTGTGATGAAGAAAAATAAGTTTGATGTTATTGAACACGCTACCAAGAAGCCCAGATTTGGTGCCGTCCGACTTCTGGTTGTTTTCTGCTATCAAGAGACACCTGAAAGGAATTCAATTCACCTGTGATGAAGATATTCAAGTCAGTTTACTTGTGATGAAGAAAAATAAGGTTTGATGTTCTTGAACACGCTACCTAGAAGCCCAGATTTGGTGCCGTCCGACTTCTGGTTGTTTTCTGCTATCAAGAGACATCTGAAAGGAATTTAGTTCACCTGTGACGAAGATGTTCAAATCAGTTCACCTGTGATGAAGATGTTCAAGTCACTTCACCTGTGATGAAGAAAAATGAGGTTTGATGTTCTTGAACACGCTACTTAGAAGCACAGATTCGGTGCCGTCCGACTTCTGGTTGTTTTCTGCTCTCAAGAGACATCTGAAAGGAATTCAGTTCACCTGTGATGAAGATGTTCAAGTCACTTCACCTGTGATGAAGATGTTCAAGTCAGTTCATCTGTGATGAAGATGTTCAAGTCAGTTCACCTGTGATGAAGATGTTCAAGTCAGTTCACCTGTGATGAAGATGTTCAAGTCACTTCACCTGTGATGAAGAAAAATAAGGTTTGATGTTCTTGAACACGCTACTTAGAAGCACAGATTTGGTGCCGTCCGACTTCTGGTTGTTTTCTGCTCTCAAGAGACATCTGAAAGGAATTCAGTTCACCTGTGATGAAGATGTTCAAGTCAGTTCACCTGTGATGAAGATGTTCAAGTCAGTTCACCTGTGATGAAGATGTTCAAGTCAGTTCACCTGTGATGAAGAAAAATAAGGTTTGATGTTCTTGAACACACTACCTAGAAGCACAGATTTGGCGCCGTTTGACTTCTGGTTGTTTTCTGCTCTGGTGAGACATCTGAAAGGAATTCATTTCACCTGTGACGAAGATGTTCAAGTCGCTACGGTTCCGAGAACCCCAAAATTTTTACAGAGACGGGTTTTAAAAACTTCTTAAACGTTGACGTATCTGTATTGAGCGAGAGGGGGACTATGTAGAAAAATAAAATATTTGAATTAAAGTAGAAATTCTGAACTTTAATTTTATACCTTGCCACTCCGTAGGACAGTGTGTTTCTGACCAAGGCGGTCCTTCTGTAAAAGACTGGAACCAGCGACACATAAGCGCACCTTATTTTTATTTATTTTTTCGACATAGAACTACGTCTAACTCCGCGGATAGTATGGAGCGTCATACGGCCGTCCGCTTGTGAAAAAATACGCCCCAGTTAAAATCATCATAACATTAAAAATACATGCCACACACTAATCGGGTTAGCTTATTCGTAAACAGCATGGAGTCCAATTCGCGTACTGCGCATCGAGCGAGCGACGCTTTCCTCGCTTCCTGTGCGCAGAGGAGATGATGCAGTATTTCTGGGGGGGGGGGGGCATTTTGTTTGACTCAGTCTGTGTCGGCAACCGTGAGCGCAGCACGACTATGCGTGGTATCATTTTCATGCTATAGACGTGGTCTCTTCAAATATACGAAGAACATTTCTCAGTGGTTTGAAGTGAACATTTAAAAAATTGCTTACTTGTGAACCGGTAAACACTTTTAACATTATCGCTGTTTACCTGGACGACCATGAGTGCAAAACGACTGTGCGTGGTATCGGTTTAAAGCTCTCGACGAGATCTATTCAAATATATAAAGAACATATCGCAGTGGTTAAAACTAAAATTCTTAAAAATTGTTTTCGTGTGAAGGGGTTAACATTTTCGACAATGCCGCGGAATTCGCAAAATGAACGCAAGCAAAAGTGAAGAAAATCAAAACGAGAGGCAACAGAAAGTGATGAGGAATGTAAGAAGCCCAAGAAGACAGAGCACCACGTTGGGTAATTCGTGTAACGATCTGCTTTGTATTCGCAGTGTATCCAGCATTATTTGTAAAAATTATGACAGCTACTTTTCATATCACAGTCCTGAGTTGGCTACAACAAATTAAATAAACGCTTCGAAACCATACTCGACTAGCTCATTTCAACTCTCCGATCTGCAAGTCGTAGTGCTACGTTCCAGACTGACAGCTCAATCAGAACTGAGCCTAGCTGGGTTTTTTTGTTTTGTTGTTGTTGTTAAGAATTCTCCTGTATCTGAATGAAATGTGTAACTGTAATATAAGAATGCAAGATTTCTCTGCAATTACGTTGGGTATATAAATAAGTTTTGAGGAATTTCCGTTCGGTGTCGTACTTATTACTTCTCGCATGTATTTTAAGGTGGCAACACTGCGATATCGCAGTATGAGATGCCAGCTGTCAGAGTCAGTATACGACGTTCAATTGAGGTGCGAAGACGTATTTGTTTTACTCGATGGAAAATGGCAATGTTTGTCTCGACAAAACAGCATTTGCGGGAAGTGTTAGTGCATTACTTTATTGTCAAGAAAAGTGCTGCCGACAGCTATTGCTTAATGTCAGAACTCTATGGTGAACATTCCCCATCCATAAAAACGTGTGAGTATTGGTTTAGATGATTCGAAAGGAACGATTTCGATGTCAGTGATAAAGAACGTTCTGGACCATCCAAAAAAATTGCTGATGCCGAATTGGAAACTTTACTCGACGAGGTTCCGTGCCAGACCCAAAAAGAACTAGCAGCAGCATTAAATGTTAGTCAACCATGCATTTCACAACGTTTAGCTGCCATGGGAATGGTGAAAAAAGAAGGGAATTGGGTTCCACATGCTTTGCGGGAAAGAGACCTTGAACGTCGAAAAACCATTTGCGAATTGCTGCTTCAAAAGCAAAAAAGAAAGTTTTTTTGCACTGTATTACTGCCGACAAGAAATGGATATGGTACGATAACCCTAAATGGCAGAAAGCATGGGTGAAGCCAGGTGAACCAGGTCCTTCAACGCCAAAACGCAATATCCATGGTTCAAAGGTCATGCTGTGTATCTGGTGGGACCAGAAGGATGTGATCCACTATGAACTGCTGAAACCGTCAGAAACTATTATTGGTGATCAGTATCGAACCCAATTAATGCGTTTAAAACGAGCTCTCACGCAAAAACAGCCGAAATGGGAGAATAGACACAAGAAAGTCATCTTACAGCATGACAACGCAAGACCACATGTTTCTCGACTTGTGAAAAAGTACTTAGAAGGATCCGACTGGGAAGTTCTACCCCAACCGCCATATTCGCCAGATATTGCGCCATCGGATTACCATTTCTTCCGGTCGATGCAGTCAACACTTTCTGGAAACGGTTTAGTTCTTATGAAAACATCAAAAATTGGCTTGACAACTGGTTCTCTTCCAAGGAACCGGAGTTCTTCCTTCGGGGCATACGTTCACTGCCCGAAAGATGGGGTAAAGTTGTAGCTTCAGAGGGAGCATACTTCGATTAATATTAAAATATTGTTTCTGTTCTCCAACAACGTGTTTCGTTCACCTCAAATCCCTCAAAACTTAATTGGCCGCCCCGGTGGCGGAGTGGTCTAAGGCGCTGGCCTCTGATCATTCGTCCGTAAGGGGTCCGGGTTCGAATCCCGGTCAGGCATGGATGTTGTGTTTGTCTTACGGCACTGGCTCTCTCCCTTCCCTGGAACCAGTGACCCTAAATTAGGGACGAGCGACTGCTTATAGCCCATTGAGTTGCTCACGGTGGTCGTTAAACCTCCAATCAAAAAAAAAAAAAAAAAAAACTTAATTATATAATTATTATTATTTTGTCAACGAGGAGTTAGCACTCACCAAAACTAAAAAAAAATCATCCTGGTAATCGGCTGTTTTTCTGCCAAGCACCACCTAAAAACTTTGACACAGTGGAAGTGACGTAAAGAGAACGTTCCCGATCTTGTGCAAACATTTGCAGACACTAGATTCACAGCATCCGCTATTTGACAACATTATTTCGATGACTCTCGGAGAAAATCTTGCTTCTAGGCACGCGTTTGTTCTACTCAAGCATTTTATTCATTACAAGAGAACAAATATTTGTGGATCTTGTTGGACGAGCTAGACCAAAAAGATAAATCGATTATTATTTTCCTTCCTCTTAATTTTTCCAGAAAATGTGTATGTTGGAAATATTGCAGTTGTGATAAAACTCTGAAGTCTTCGTTTCGCCTAAAACCAGAATTTTAGGATTGTTAGTTAACACTTTAACTATCAGGGCCCTGAAATCTTGAGTGGCTCACAACAGCATAACGCCCGCAGCCGTCTGTGTTGCGCTGTCGTATGCTCGAGTGTTTTGACGTAGGGCTACGTCTAACTCCGCGGGTAGTATGGGGCGACTTACGGCCTGTGACAAAAATAGGTCCCAATTGAAATCATTATAGCGTTAAAAATACGTGCCGCACATTAATCGTGTTAGCACATTTGCAAACAGTATGGAGTCTAATTCGCGTTCTGGGCAATACATCGTGCGCGCGACGCTGCCCTCGCTCCCTGTGCGCGGGGGAGATGATGCAATGTTTCTGGGTGTGCGCCCTCATTTGACTCAGCCTATCTCGTCAACTGTGAGCGCAACACGACTGTGCGTGGTATCGTTTTAAAGATCTAGACGAGATCTATTCAAATATACAAAGAACATTTCGCAGTGGTTTCAACTCAACATTTTAAAAAATGTTTTCTTGTGAACACTTTTGACAATATCGCGGTTTATCTGGACAACCGTTAGCGTAAACGACTGTGCGTGGTATCGTTTTAAAGCTCTCGACAAGATCTATTCAAATATATAAAGAACACATAGTGGGGGTTGAAACTAAAATTAAAAAAAAATGGTTTCGTTTATGAACTGGGGAACATTTTCGACAATGACGCGGAATTCGTAGAATGAACGCAAGCAAAAGTGAAGAAAATCAAAACGAGAGGCAACAGCAGGTGATGGAGAATGTAAGAAGCCCAAGAAGACAGAGCACAGCGTTGGGTAATTCGTATATCGATCTGCTTTGCGTTCGCAATTTATCCAGCATTATTTGGAAAAATTCGTAAGCTACTTTTCATATCATAGACCTGTGTTGGCTATAACAAATTAAATAAACGCTTTGAAACCATACTCGACTAGCTCATTTCAACTCTCCGATCTGCAGGTCACAGTCCTATGTTCCAAACTGACGGATCAATCTGAACTGAGCCCACCTGTGTTTTTACCATACTTTTGTAAAATTAATAAGCTCTTCCCCCAGTCCAGAATGAAGAGAAGGCCTGTACAACCTTATACAGATTATCCTCTTTAGAGGCATGGTAAAGGATTCACGCTGTCGTTGAACAGAGATGATACCTTTCAAAAAGAGAAACAACTTTTATTCCATGCAGGATATGACGCGCTGGACGATGACGTACATCCAGATGTTGTTGGATGATGATTTATAAATTGGAGTTGCCGCCCCGGTGGCGCAGTGGTCTAAGCGATGGCCTCTGATCATTCGTCCGAACGGGGTCCGGGTTCGAATCCCGGTGAGGCATGGATGTTGTGTTTGTCTTACGGCACTGGCTCTCTCCCTTCCCTGGAACCAGTGACCCTAAATTAGGGACGGGCGACTGCTTATAGCCCATTGAGTTGCTCACGGTGGTCGTTAAACCTCCAATAAAAAAAAAAAAAAAAAAAAATTGGAGTTCCCCACGACAGTTCGCACTGTCCAGTCAGAGTTCTTAGATAACACGCTTTTTCAGTACCTTAATACTCACAGAGTTCATTATAACACGGTCTGTCTAAATAAATATAAACCAAAACACAAGACTTTATGATTTATCTGTAGCGTATTCACAGCGTTTTGTTCCAGGACGATTTGCAGTAATAGTGGAACTTCATGGTATGAGAAGTTTTCTGCTGGTAAACCTGTGTTCGAGACCGCAGCCTGAACTGATAATACTTATCTGCAAATACTAACAGTAGATATTATAAATCCACCTCAGGTACTTAGCCGCAGCTGAGAGCTAGATATAGGTCCCCAATTCCATCATCTGTTGACCTGAACTCCTTTCTGACTATCCGATAGACGAGAAGTGCTTCGAACAATTCCCTCTTCTAGCGTCCTCTCAACTTTCTTCGTGCCTGGACTTTGCACAGCCAATGAGAAGCTTGCATTCTACACCCTCGTCCTGCCCCCTTCTCTCTTTCTCTCTCTCTCTCTAGGGCGGGAGCGCTCTGATGTAGGTCCCCTTTTCGGGACCTGATCTCCGCTCTGACTACCCGATAGACGTGAAGTGTCTCAAAAAATTCCCTCTTCTAGTGTCCTCTCAACTCTCTTCGTGCCTGGACTTTCCACACCCAATGAGAAGCTTGCATTCTAAACCCCTCGTGCTGGGCCCCTCTCTCTCTTTCTCCCTTTCTCTCACGGATACAGGTCCCCAATTCCATCTTCTGGTAACCTGACTATCCGATAGACAACAAGTGCCTCGAACAATTCTTTCTTCTAGGGTCCTCTCAACTTACTTCGTGCCGGGACTTTGCACACCTAAGAGAAACTTGCATTATACACCCCTCGTTCTGCCCTCTCTCTCTCTCTCTCTCTCTCTCTCTGCTTCCCATATTCCCCTACATCAGCAAGCCATCTGGAATAGCCTTACTGTTGCTAGGGTCTCCCTCTTTCGTAATTCCACATTCTAAGTTCTGTTATGGTGAAAAAAAAATTATTTTTTTTATTGATTGATGTTATTTATCAAAAGGCTATATTTATGCTGATATTAAAATTTCTATGGAAATTATAGAAAAATTAAATTTGGGAGATGGGTGGATGCATTTCGAAACAAAAATATTTTCTAAGTATTAGAAAAGGCCATGAACATCCTAAACAAAAATGCATCTAAAATTTACATTCCACAAGAAGTTATTGTAAAGTTTGCGTTGTTTGTGTTCACGCAGAGTTGAGTCATCTGAAAGTGCAAAAATAAGTGAATATTGTTGTATGTGTATGAAAAGGTGTCACTATAAGTCCTAGGATAAAATGTACTCGTTCAATAACAACTTGTGGAGGCGGTGAAAGTCAATTTAAAAGGATAGGACAAAAATTGCAGTTATGAAATACCTTATAATACCAGGATTCGGATCGATAGCCTTAGTCAAGCTAAGGTGGGTACATGGGCTCAAGTCATGGAAGACAACAGCACACAAAATTTTTCACACTGCACTCATTTTGAACTTTTTTTTGAAAGGCTACTGCCTGTATTTATTATTTTTCTTTAAAAACTTAATAAGTTAATTTAGTGGACAAACAGATGGTATTTCCTTTTTTTCTTGCCTGCTTAAACACAGCAGTATAAAAACAGAATCTCAATTTCTTTTCTACTTCTCTTTGGCCACTGGCCTTATGAACAGCACAACTTTACATATTTCAACACAGTTGGTTTGAACACTAGGCATGCATCCAAAATTATACCATGATTCACATAGCTTACACAATAAAAGATACTGGATTATTTTTAATTCCACCAGGTGGACAAGTTTTGTTCTTTTGAAACGTACTCTCTTCTCTCTCACCTAGTTAGCTCAATGACAAATTTACAATTTTACACTTATTGATTTAAATTTACAGCACCTAAACAATCTTAGCAAACTCCGCAATCTCCCAGACCAGCTTCGAAGACTTCAATTTAAATTTACAGTTATTTTAAGAGCCACAAATTATACTTTAACAAATCTACTATCAGCAAGTAAACAAACCAAGTAAATTATCCTCAAAACAGAATTTACACTGAGCACAAGCATTAATTAACATGACATAACCTATAGAACTACCCTGAATGAACCTACTTCACTTATAAAGAAACCTCACTAACTTAAGAATTATCACTACTCATAACATCAACTTAATTCAGAAATTCAAACAATCTTCTTGCACTAGCTTGCTCATAAAAATCACCTCACTCTGCACTTCACATAATAGCTCAAGATACTTAATAACTCTATACTGTAAACAAAAGCTCAAAATACCAATTAACTAAATTTCCAAACTAAATATCAAGTTCACTAACACCAACAACCAGAATTTAGAATTTACATCCCTAGCACTACAGCAAATCACAAACAAATAAATTTAGATACTTTAAATCACCAAACAAACTTAAATTTAACACCTGCAGTGAATTACTGAGGTAGCGGTGAGGCAAATACTCTCAGTTCAGACACTACCCTGGGTTTTTGAGAACCAACACAGGAAGAAAATACCAAGTCAGGCTGAAGGCGTCGAATTGGGTCGTGAATCCAATTTCAGCCTAAGCAAAAGGAAAGGAAAAAAAAATCCTCAAGTGTGACACATCATCATCAGGTACAGAATTTCCTCTAACATGATCTCGCCAATTATTGAAGCAATGCCCGGCCGACCCTCGCTGGCAGTACATATCTCCGTGAGCAGCGAAACTACTGGGGGGTTTGAAGACAAGTTTTCCCCCAAAAACCACGTCCTCAAGGATCTCCCTTTTCGAACCAATGCATGATCCCACCTTGATCAACCACGCCTGCAAGAGCCTGTCGTACTTCAACCCTAAATACTCCAGGCACATCCGGCCCAGAACCAACACAACTATATCCCAGGAAAAATTCACTTATCTCTCTATATATCCCAAGAAATCCTAAATCACAATATCCACATATATCCCAGGAAAATTCACTTATCTCTCTATATCCCAAGAAATCCTAAATCACAATATCCACATATATCCCAGGAAAATTCACTTATCTCTCTATATCCCAAGAAATCCTAAATCACAATATCCACATATATCCCAGGAAAATTCACTTATCTCTCTATATCCCAAGAAATCCTAAATCACAATATCCACATATATCCCAGGAAAATTCACTTATCTCTCTATATATCCCAAGAAATCCTAAATCACAATATCCACATATATCCCAGGAAAATTCACTTATCTCTCTATATCCCAAGAAATCCTAAATCACAATATCCACATATATCCCAGGAAAATTCACTTATCTCTCTATATCCCAAGAAATCCTAAATCACAATATCCACATATATCCCAAGAAAATTCACTTATCTCTCTATATCCCAAGAAATCCTAAATCACAATATCCACATATATCCCTAGGAAAATTCACTTATCTCTCTATATATCCCAAGAAATCCTAAATCACAATATCCACATATATCCCAGGAAAATTCACTTATCTCTCTATATCCCAAGAAATCCTAAATCACAATATCCACATATATCCCAGGAAAATTCACTTATCTCTCTATATCCCAAGAAATCCTAAATCACAATATCCACATATATCCCAAGAAAATTCACTTATCTCTCTATATCCCAAGAAATCCTAAATCACAATATCCACATATATCCCAGGAAAATTCACTTATCTCTCTATATATCCCAAGAAATCCTAAATCACAATATCCACATATATCCCAGGAAAATTCACTTATCTCTCTATATCCCAAGAAATCCTAAATCACAATATCCACATATATCCCAGGAAAATTCACTTATCTCTCTATATATCCCAAGAAATCCTAAATCACAATATCCACATATATCCCAGGAAAAATTCACTTATCTCTCTCCACATATATCCCAGGAAAAAAATCACTAGCAAGGAAATTCTTCTGCACCATGGCAATGCGCAGGTCCACTTCAGACAGTAACACTGACCATTTACATAACCCACTAAATATTTTCACCTTATTGAAAATTAAAATTACATTTAGACTTTTAACCTTATAGTAAAAACAAGAAAAAATTAGGCCAAAGAAAAGAACAATTAATACTGGAACTGGTGAGCAAAAGTGTGTCTTCTCAACCCATGATGTTCATTCTTTTTGTGAAAATACTAAACTTGAGAACCCAAATACCTCAACTTTTATTTTGCACATATCGCATCCTGGTGAAACACTCATCTGGAGCATGTAAAATATCTGGTCCTCAAATAACACACCTACCATTTTAATTTCGACACTCAACACTCCAAGAATGTAAACAACACTTTAGGTTTCCAATTTCATCACACTATAATATGTTCCCAAAATTCCAATATAAATCATCCCATAATTTATCTTCACTCAAAAAAAAAAAAATCACTCAACGCTGTAAAAGACTAGAAAGAAATGTTTACTATTATTATATCACCCACGACATCACAATAACACTGCTTTTCAATTATCACATGCCCAACTAAACTATTATCGATGCACCAAAATTTACTGTGCCCAAACATTAAACTAAATTTTTCTGATACATTAAAATTTACTGGCCTGGGAAGTTGCTAAACTACCAGACATGACAACACGAAAAAAAACATAAATGAAAACATTTTCAACTCCCCTCTCTTTTTTCTTTCTTTTTCTCTGAACTCACACCTGAGGAACCAATAAATCCTAATTTTGAAAGCTGAACGACAACACAGCCATAATCAGAGGCAAAAAAAAACTTGCTCTTTTTTCTTTTTTTGTTTCTTATGCTCAGCTCGAAGTTTAGGTTCCCTGCGTGGGATGTTATATATCAATACAGAAAGATATGGACTAAAACATTACCTTCGAGCTGGCGTTCTTTTTTTTTCCTTTTTTTTTTCACCACAGCTTACAGTCCTGGCACAACCACAGTCTCGTTAGTATTTCTTTCTTTTTCTTCCTCCCAGTTCCCTTCCTTAAACGGTTAATAGCCGAGGTAACCATTTTCGAAACCTCGGGATGAGATGGAACCTTTTTTTTTTTTTTTTTTTTTTTTTTGCTTCTTTCCTTCGGCCTTTGAAGCAGGCCTCCTTTTCGGAGTAGCAACCGAATGGGGACGCTGTAGAGGCTGGGCCCACTCTTTCCGGGATTTCCATAAGGGAGAAGGCATGTCTTGCCTTCCTCGGCTAAGTTCTCTCCAGGGCGAAGTTTCCGGACGGCGGGAGGCTTCTTTATCGGCGTGCTACATCGTCAACCCCTCGAATGCAAATATGAATACCAGAGCCAGAGTGTCCCATTGTGGTGGACTGGTGGTCAGCAAAACGCTGCCATGGAAAAAAAAACTCTTTTTTTCTCTGTGGTTCTCTCCCGCCAAAAGGCGAGGAGAAAAAAAAACTCCGCCGTCCCCTCTTTCTCTGACGGCCAGCCAGAGGACCAGAACAAAAGTGACTTCTCTCAACGGATAAAACTCTGGGGTGCTTGAAACCGCTGACCCCTCTCATTGGTCGAAACTTCAGCCTAGCAACTAACGACTCCCCAACGGAATTTCACTCCCTCGCAAGCCAGGGGTGACACACTGACCTTCACACGTAGGGACCCCGCTTTTGACCCTGAGGTCTAAAAATAGATTTCTGTTGCTGAATTCCTTACCCAAAAGACGAAAAGATGTTACACTTTTGTGCGACTTTTTCACGACGTTTGGAAACAGGAACGCAAAAATGGCGAATTCTTGCCTTGCAGAAAATCACTAATTTTAATTTTCTTTTTCTCTCGTTCCGTGATGTTTGTTAAACTAAAATTAATTTTGATTCTCTGAGCTGCACACCTACTCGCCTTTTCCTATCGCGATAAAAGAACAGATAAAATAATTATTTTCAAAAGCCCAAAGTCAGTTAAATCAAATATTATTCTTTTTTTTTTCCAACATGAAATTTTTGTTTTCCTGGTTGTGATTAAGACAAGCAAATTTTGCGCACGAATTCCCTGCCTTTCAACCAGGAATTTTCTTCTAACGTATGTCATGGAAGAAAATTTTTGCATTAATTAATCTCCGATAAACCAACAGAAAGATTGATCAGGTCTTTCCGAAATTCACCAGAGGTTAAAATTTTCGCCACGACAGTTCTAAGAAACTCGATACTTCTCCTTGATTTTCCGTGACCTTGTAACAAAATGACCCTATGTCTCTTCCTCCCTCCCTCTTACCCAAAATTGGCGTCTCACTTTCCTTTTTTGGGAGTTTTTCCCGTTTTTCGGAATTCATCATTTTAATGGACATACTACCACCCTATTGGCATTTTTCTTTTTTTTTTTCTTCTTCACATAAGTCCACTCCATCCATGCGCCTTTCAGAATTTCTCCCCTTCCCTATACAAGTTAAAAGAAGGACTAGTGCTCGGTCGCAAAACTAAACTTACGATCTGTAGTCTTGATATCCATTGAGCTTCAGAAGATTCCTGGGGGAGACCATTGAATTCTTGCGCAGAGAAAGCATGCGATTTCATGACAGTATATACACTCACAGACAATGAAATTTGCATGCCAAGAAGGAAGCACCGGAATGAACTGAGATTTTATGGACGTAATGATACAGATGAATGCTACACATGATGGCAAAAACAGAGCTGCAGGACAATTACAGAGGGATCTGTGGCACGCAGTCCGGTTATCTTCAATGGTGCCTAGCGCGGCGATAGATTCTGCAATACGGTCCGGCATGGAGGCGAGCAGACGCCTGACGTTGTAATGCGGCAGACTGGCCCACACGTGTTAGTCGGTGTGCTCCAAATCCAGGATAGTGCGGCACGGCGGCAGCCGGCGTTTCAACTGATCCCACACATGCTCCATAGGGGACATATCCGTGGAGCGGGCAGGCCATGGAAGTGTCTGGACATGACGTAGGCAGTCCTAGGTAACCCGAGCCATGTGCGGGCGAGCATTATCCTGCTAGTATATATCACCTGGAATACCGGCCAGGAATGGGAGCACGTGGGGCCGTAGGATCTCATCCACATACCGCTGGCACGTCAATCATCCGCGTACCACTACTAGAGCTGATCGTAAGCTATGGCTCGCCAGACCGTAATGCCTACAGTGGGGAACGTGTGTCGCTCGATAGCAAGGTCGAGATTGTGCCGTTGACCCGGGGACCTCCACATCCGCGTACGATGTTCATCTGTCCCCAAAACGAAGCGGCACTCATCGCTAAACACCACACGTCGGCAGTCTGTGGCGTTCCACTTCGCTCTGGCCTGGCACCACTGCACACGGAGCCGGCGATGTTCCGGTGTTAATGGCAGCACACGTAAGGGGCGCTGAGATCGTAAATTCGCTTCCGCGAGGCGTCAGGAAATGGTTCGGGGTGCACAGGAGCCGCTACATCTGCCTGTATAGTAGACCGGGTCCTCGTGGGTTCCGTTCGTGTCTGGCGCACTATCCGTTGATCCCCTCTACCGGTGGTCCTCCTGGTCCGTCCGGAGCCGCTGCGCGGTGTGGCAGTGCCGTCACGTGTCCACTGCTCCCAACACAGTCGGACGCTATGGTCATAATGATCCACGGGGCGGGCTATACGGCGCTCCGAACACCCTGCGCTTTTTAGCCCAATGATCAGTCCGTAAGTTGCGTAAATTGACGTCTCTGGCGTCGACGCGGCATTCTTGTCACTTTGTACTCTAGCTTGCGTCGGCCGGTGCTTTTCGCTTTCATGGGGCATGGATTACACGCCGGTATATAAGGCTGCCGGTTCGTGCTTGCAGAGCTACCACAGGGTGTGCGGTAATGCGCACTCGCACCAAACGTGGATCATTTGCATACCAGCATGCACTCTAGTTATTTGCAAAGTTTCGCGGTTGTAGCATGTTTTCTTCTAGGTGTGCCAATTTCATTGTCCGTGAGTGTATCTTTAGGCATCTTTACGGTGGTGATAGTCTTGGGAGATAGCAACGCCTGTTTCATTTATTTGTTTAGCAGCTACAATGGTGACTTCTGCTAATCCCGTAGGGGCCTTGTAAATTAAAAGAACATGTGTGTGAGTAGGAAATCCTTCTCACTATAGACGGTCGCTTTCAGGTGGTCTTGGTAGTTTGGGTGTAAGGGCTTTTCAGGCGTTATAGTCATTAAAGGGTTAAAAACAGGTAAATTATAAAACAAGGTCAGACAATTAAATAATGAGATTGGACCACATCCTCTTTGAAACATTTTATTGGGAACTAAAGTGATCATCTTCAAAATACTCTGAGTCGACATATTGTGGCATAAGTCGACATATTGTGGCATGCGCCATATTTCTGTTTTGCGATATCAATACGCAAAACAGAAATATGGCGTCCGGTGTTGTGTGCCAAAAAACTGGCAGTACCTATGAATAGAGCAGGCGACCACGCATTGGAAAACAGTCGTGGAAAAGTAATCATGGGTAAAGACAGCGACTTACGGGAGTTTGACCGTGGCTAGATAGTAGTTGCGAGGAAGGAAGGCTGTTCAATTATAGCAATCGCTGAACTTTTCGGATTTCCACGTAACAACGTCGCACGTGTACAAGGTATGATCAGAAACTATCGAGACTGGATTTATTTTAAAAAACGTACAAGACTTACAGATTTGAAATTTTCGAAGTATTCCCCTTACACATTTACCCCAGCGCTGTTTTCACTGTTCGAATCATTTTTTGAAGACATCTTCTAAAATGGTGAACAGATACTTCGTCGCATTCCGTTGTATCTCCTCAATGTAATGAAATATTTTCTCTTTAAAGTGGTGTTCGATTTTTGGGAAGAGAAAAAAGTCTCAGGAAGCGAATTCTGGCGAATATGGTGGCTTCCGGACTTGTACAATGCGGTGCTTAGGAAGAAACTGCCGCACAAGTTGCGATGCCTGGACAGGCGTGTTGTCATGGTGGACTCGCCACTCGCATGCAATGCCGGCCCTTTGCGACCAACTGCGTCCCTCAAACGCCCCAAAACTTCACAATAGCACTCCTTGTTGATTGTCTGGCCTGATGGAGTGTACTCATGATGCACACGTCCCTCAACATTGAAAAAAACAGCATTATCTTGATATTGCTTCAGCTGTCGTGCTTTTTTGGGAAATCTGGGTGCGGTGATGTTTTCAGGCATCTTCACGGTGGTGATTAGCTCCCGAAAATCCATGCCCCCCCCCCCCCAAGGTTTGGGGGATCTTTTTATATAAGATCCCCCAAACCTACTTTTGGGGGATCTCCCTTTATATTTAGTCGAATTATTTTCATATATAGCTGAATATTAGGAGAAATTAAATTCAAAGTATTAAGAAACTGAGGGCCACCCCGGTGGCGTAGTGGTCTAAGCGAAGGCTTCTGATCATTCGTCCGAGATGGTTCCGGGTTCGAATCCCGGTGAGGCATGGGTGTTGTGTTTGTCTTACGGCCCTGGCTTTCTTCCGTCCAGTGACCCGAAATTAGGGACGGACGACTGCTAGCTCATTAAGTTGCTCACGGTGGTCGTTAAACCATCAATCAAAAAAAGAAGATAAAAGAAACTAAAGAAAAATACTATAATAACAGAGAAAAAAACATCCACATAGACGTGATCTGACCTTTCTATCATTCTTCAATAAAACATTAAACAGTCCTCGCTTAAGGGGCAATTTTTCAAGCACTGACAACGGACTACTTCCGCAATAAAAACCTAATTCCACATAGTAGATATGTTTTAACTGAAATACATTAACATATTTTGGACACTGGCATTCAGCTTTATTTGAGGGTTCTGGATACCGACTTTTCATGTATACGGTTAAGCTTCAGTGTAACGTGGCGTTAATGCTTCCAATACAGCAAAATACACTGCTGGCCACCCAAAATGCAACACCAAGGAGGAAGCATCCGATTGGCCTGATATTCGCAGCATGCCTCGCCCGCGAGAGGACATGCAAACGATTAGCATTGCAGGGCATATGCAAATCATGTGCGCCCGGCACGCCACCGAGAAGCATTATAAGAAGGGTGCACAGTAAGTAGTGGAAGTGTGTTGTGCTGCCGGACCTGTGCGTGGGAAGCTTCCTGATGCCTCGTCGCAGAATACGGCAGTCATTCCAGCACGCTTCGGAGTTCGACAGAGGACGAATAGTGGCTTATCGCGACAGCGGTTTATCGTACCGAGACATCGGCGCCCGTGTGGGACGACATCCAGCCACAGTGAGGCGAGTATGGATTCGGTGGGTGCAGGAAGGAAGAACGGACCGACGTGAGCGATTACCGCAGCCGCGGCACACCACCGAACAAGAGGACCGGCATGTTGGGCGGCGGGCATTGACGGCTCGCACCGCCACATTACGAACGTTAGCGCAGGAATTAGGGTGTGTTACGCAACAACCTGTGTCAGCACGTACCGTTCGACGTCGTCTGCAGGAGCGGGGACTTGTCGCACGGCTCCCATTGCGGTGTAGCTTCATTGGGAAAGCATTCGCCTCCGGAGCGGAAGGATGCTGGATGAATCCCCGGCGAATTTGTGTTTTTACATTGGTTCCCTAACGTAAAAATGGACCTGTGATGATGCGAGCAGCCATCGGAAAAACAGAAAAGAAAAACGAGAGAAAGAGAGAACGTATGTGTGATGTGCGTACGCCTCAGCGCGGGATGTTGTTTATGTTTCTCCGGACACGTGCAAACGAGGGGTGAACTGAAATGGAGAAGCGATAAGGAAAGGGGAGTTGGTTTCCTTGGAAAGACGCTGGCAGACTAATCTTACTTGCGTGTCTGAGCGGTGGATTCTCTCTCAATGCGGAAAAGCAGTATGCTTGTAATTTTAAATGTTTTCTTCTGTTTATGTGTTGTACCGTCCTTGTGTCTGCGTCTGGTTTTATTATACACCATTTTTTTAACTTCCTGCATGTTTAATTGGAACAATGCTTATGTCAATTTTTTTTTTTTTTTTTTATTGGAGGTTTAACGACCACCGTGAGCAACTCCAATGGGCTATAAGCAGTCGCCCGTCCCTAATTTAGGGTCACTGGTTCCAGGGAAGGGAGAGAGCCAGTGCCGTAAAACAAACACAACATCCATGCCTGACCGGGATTCGAACCCGGACCCCTCACGGACGAATGATCAGAGGCCAACGCCTTAGACCACTGCGCCACCGGGGCGGCTATGTCAATTTGCACCGACCTGCAATAATGAGAAACGGCTGGTAATAACAAGTGCCACATATGTTGGCCAACGTTACCACAACGAATAATATGTGAGTGGAACCAAAACCACCACATCGAGTAAAACGTTACTGACCCGCAGGGGGATTTAACCCCGTAACCAACAATAACAAAATATAACAGGACCTACTGGCCGTTAGGTTCTTCGAAAAATGTGTGATGTTCCTTCCACATATCGTGTGGAATTAATCAGAATTCCTTCTTCGCTTCGAAAAATGAGTGATGTTCCTTCCACACATCGTGCGGAATTAATGATAATTCCTTTTTCGCCTCGAAAAATGTGTGATGTTCCACACATCGTGTGGAATTAATGAGAATTCCTTCTTCTCTTCGAAAAATGCGTATGTTCCTTTCACACATTGTCTGGAATGAATGAGAATTCCTTCTTCTCTTCGAAAAATGTGTGATGCTTCTACCACACGTCCTAAATAGAATTCCTTTCTCTTCAGCGAGCTCCTTTAAGCCTGTTTTGCGTGTGGTCTGGAAACTTATCCGTGCCAGTCCTTTCTCAAGTGGGGAGGATATACGTGACGTACTGCAGAGGTGAAACACCCACGTCAAGATGGTTCCGTCGGTGTGGTGTAATTTGGAAAGCATTCGGCTCCGGAGCAGAAGGATTCGATCGTCGCCACCGGCGAATTTGTGTTTTCACATCGGCGTCCGATTTTGGAAATGGATCTACCGGCCATTGGGTTCTATGGAAAATGAGTGGTTTCGTCCCACACATCGTCTAGAATGAATGAAAAATTCCAACTTCGCTTCGAAAAATGTGTGATGATTCTTCCTCACATCGTCTGGAATTAACCAGAATTCCTTCTTCAGCGAGCTACTTCAAGCATGGTTTGCCGGCTGACCCGGAAACTAATGATTCTGTTCCAGCTCTTTCTTGTGACGTTGTATAGAGGTTAAATAGATGTCATGACGTCAAAGTTTCAGCGATAAATTCCGTCGGGTGGCTTAATTGGGGAAGCTTTTGGCTCCGGAGCAGAAGGAGGCTTCGATCCCCGCAATCGACAAATCTGTGTTTTCACACGTTTTGTCGTTTGCGCACCACTTATTGTACACATTCGATACATTTATTCCTGCATAGCTGGAAAGGTTTGCCGTTTCTGAGATGCTAGAGCCTGCTCGTTTGGCGCTTACTACGCTCTGTAGAAGTCTGAATTTTGTCGGATCATATATGTAGAGGATTTTAGGATGGCAGTGTCTGACTCCAAGTTTTAACAAGAAAGATGGCACCGAATTTTCGGGTGTAATAAGCACGTCTTTTGAATCCGTTCTGACGCAAATTAAATTTATCAAAGCTGTTCAAAGTCAACGGAACCGGTATGGAAAGCAATAGTATCTAACGGAAGAAAGAAGTTTTTCAATCGGGTTTTTAATCCCTCAGATATTGCTATAAACGGAATCGTGAGCTTACGCCCTCTGGTTGCAGACTTGTGCGTTAAGAAAAACATGAATTTATATGAGAAACATTTCGCATCAGAAACACTCTCCAACACCGAAAGAATTTTTCAAATCGGACTCTTAGAAACAGAGATATCGACAAAAATAAGATGTGACTTTACGTCCCCTGGTGGAAAAACCATGCATTATTTTAGGAAGAAAGTATTCTCAAAAGATTTTTCCATATGAGCGGTATCAGTCCAAGAAAAAAAAATTTAGTTGAGTTTTCGGGAGCCCAGATTTTGCTACAAATACATCAGAAGCAGAAATTAACACTTATGCCCCCTGGTGGCCAAACCATTCTTTACCAAACATTAGAAATAATGTGAAAAATAGTTTCCATCAGGTCTTGTATGCGATACAGGAAGATTTTTTCAAATCGGAGATTTACAAGCAGAAATAACGCAGAAAACGCAATTTACCTTTGTGCCCCCTAGCGGAAAGTCTATGATTTACTTGAAAATTTTGAATTTATAGGAAAACATTTCGCATCGGAAACACTGTCCTACAAAGAAAGAATATTTCAAATCGGGCTTCTAGAAGTAGAGATATTGACAAAAATAAGATATACATCTACGCCCTTGGCGTAGAAACCATGCATTATTTCAAGAAGAAAATGTTCCAAAAAGGTTTGTAGACATGAGTAGTATCGGTCAACAAACGACTTTTTTTCAACCGAGATTTTAGAAGCTCATATTTTGCTGCAAATACATCAGAAGCGGAAATTAAGACTTGCGCCACCTGGTGGCCAAAATATTTTTTACAAAAATTAGAAATTATGTGCAAAGAATCCGGTGCAGAAAGAATTTTTCAAGTCAGAGATTTAGAAGCAGAGATGTAAGGGGGAAATCAATTTACCTTTACGCCCCCTAGCGGAAAGTCTATGAAGTACTTGAAAATTTTGAAATTATATGGAAAACATGTCACACTGGAAACACTATCCAACAAAGAAGGAATTTTTCAAATAGGACTTCTAGAAGCAGAGATATTGATAAAAATAAGATGTACATCTACGCCCCCTGGCGTAGAAACCATCCATTATTTTAAGAAAATGTTTCTAAAAGGTTTGTCGACATGAGTAGTATCGGTCTACAAACGACATTTTTTTCAATCGAGAATTTAGAAGCTCATATTTTGCTGAAAATACATCCGAAGCGGAAATTAAGATTTACGCCCCCTGGTGGCCAAACCATTTTTTCTTACAAAAATTAGAAATTATGTGCGATGGATTTCCCATCAGGAGCTGTATCCGGTGCAGAAAGAATTTTTCAGATGGGTGATTTAGAAGCAGAGATATAGGGGGGCACGCAATTGATCTCTACGCCCCTTAGCGGAAAGTCTATGAGTTACTTGAAAATTTTGAAATTATATGAGAAACTTGTCACACAGAAATCACTAGCCAACAAAGAAGGTTTTTCAAATCGAAATTCTAGAAGTAGAGATATTGACAAAAATATAATATACATCTACACCCCCTGGCGGAGAAACTATGGAATGTTTTAAAAAGAAAATATTCCGAAAAGGTTTATCGATGTGAGTGGCATCAGTCCACGAAAGAATTTTTTCAATCGATATTTAGAAACTCAGATTTTATGGGAAATACCTCAGAAGCAAAAATTAACACTTAGCCCCCTGGTGGCTAAAGTATTCTTTACCAAAAATTTGAAATTATATGCAAAATATTTTTCATCGAAAGGTGTATTCGCTGAAGAAAAAATTTTTCAAATCGGAGTTTTAGAAGAAGAGTAATCGGGAAAAATGTAATTTACTTTTACGCCCCTAGCGGAAAATCTATGCGTAATTTGAAAAAGTAACTATATCTAAAATGCTCTTCGACATAAATGGAATCGAAAGATAGAAGAATTTTTTCAATTGGATCTTTAGAAGCAAATATGTGGAATAAAACATATTTTTGAATTCGACATCATCTGCATTTACGCCCTCTAGCGGCGAAATTGTACATCCTAAAAATAAACGAAAGAAAGGATCATCATTCACATATTTCAAGCTTCCCAATGCAAAAAGAATTTTTCGAATCGGACTAATAGTTGCAGAGATATCGTGGGTACAGGCGGACGGACGGACGGACAGACGGACAAACCGGTAACATAAGCACGATCTTTTTTAACAAAAGACGTGCTAAAAAACCCTTAGAGGTAGGAAGCTACGAGATATGGGCTAGAGTGTCCGACAGGAAAGTCACACGGAAGCGAGGTAGAAAGGGGAGGAAAACGCTTTTATTTAGTATCGGGGGCCTAAGGTGCGTATCCGACGCAGGGAGGATATTCAGTGGTTCGAGCGTTCGTACCTGCCTGGTATTAATCCTATGATTTTTCAGTAGCAGTCATGAACGTTGACCATTAGGCTATCCGTGACCCACGTCTGCATCCTGCTTTACTTTGATTGAAATGGTTTTAGGAAGGAAGAGTCTGACCACAGGTCAAAAACTGCTCTTAGAAAATGGAAACTGGAAGTTTTGAGTAAGTGAACTCAATAGGAAACGAAAACAGAAGCATTTCGAGACAGCGGCGAAAGAGCTGATCTTAGAAACGTCTGAATCCTTTGCAGTGAGCTATTTGTAATGCTATCTGTACGTCATAGTTGCGCACATAAGTGAGGATGGCACGTACCTAATTGCTATTGGATGTTTCTAATAATTTGCTACTTCAGTGAATGTTTCTTTCCCAGATTTTCGGAGGCGAACACGAAATCTTATCGCGTAACATTTCTCAAGAGGTGACTGCATGCTTCTAATTAAAGGTCGGCTGGGCCTGGCTTTTATTTTTCTTTTGTTCAATTAATTAAATGAAACATTCTGGACTCGGGTCTGTGCTGGAAGCTTTAGCATTTTGCTCTTGGAGTAAAAAAAAACATTTTCTTCTCACAAAACGGACACCAACTTGTCAAATAAATAATCAGATAGCGATGTTCACTGAGAGAAACAAAAGACCCCATCCGCTACACTACGCATTTTTTTTTTTGGTTGGAGGTTTAACGACCACCGTAAGCAACTCAATGGGCTATAAGCAGTCGCCCGTTCCTAATTTAGGGTCACTGGCTCCAGGGAAGGGAGAGAGCCAGCGCCGTAAGACAAACACAACATCCATGCCTCACCGGGATTCGAACCCGGACCCCTTTCGGACGAATGATCAGAGGCCATCGCTTAGACCACTGCGCCACCGGGGCGGCACGGCGCATTACAAAAAATCTCTCGGTGAGGCATGGGTCTTGTGTTTGTCTTACGGCATTGGCTCTCCTCCTTCCCTGGAAACAGTTGCCCTAAATTAGGGACGGGCGACTGCTTATAGACCATTGAGTTGCTCCCCGTGGTCGTTAAACCTTCAGTCTAAAAAAAACAACACTATGCATTGATTAATTGCAGCCGAAAACGACACGCTTGGTTGTAAGATGACAGCCTGAAATGGGACTGACGGTTGCGCAGTGGTCTAAGCGCTGGCTTATGATTATTCGTCCGTGAAGGGGTCCGGGTTCGAATCCCGGTGTGGCATGGATGTTGTGTTTGTCTTACGGCACTGGCCCTCTCTCTTCCCTGGAACCCGTGACCCTAAATTAGGGTCAGGCGACTGCTTATAGCCCATTGAGTTGCTCACGGTGGTCGTTAAACCTTCAATCTAAAAAAAATGGGACTGTTTATTTCTTGAAAGGTTGGAATCAAATTCCGTTTCCACTTTGTTGACTTTATCGACTAATACAAATGGCTTTCTTTTTCCGAGAAATGTTTATGTGAACAGAATTTTCGGCTTCACGACACCAAAACGAGCTTCTGGCGCCATTCATTGCTACAGCGGAGGTGAGGAAGTTCGAAGCATTTGGGTACATATTTGGGAATCAAGTGCAACCTGGTGTACACGGAAGTGCCAAAAAAACTAGGATTCCTCTCTGATACCGCGTTGGTCCTCCTCGTGATTGGATAACGGCAGCAACACGACGGAACATAGGCTCTATGAGCTCTCTGTAGTACTGTACAGGCAATGCACACCATACCTCCTGAAGAGCGACCCATAGTTCTGTAATATTCGCCGGTGGAGGATTTCTGACATTGACACACGTTCAAGAGCATCTCAAAAGTGTTCGATGGCATTTAAATCCGGGACCAAGTCAGGATGCCACACTGTGTGGAAGGTTCCTCTAGCCATTATCAGGCGACTATGGACATGTGCGGTAGCGTATTGTCGTGTTCAACGAGGTCGCACCTGTCTGAGTATGACATGAACGGGTACAAATTATTCCCAAAAATGTTTACGTAGCCTCCACCCTCCAGAGCAGTCTACAGACGTATGAATGGTCCTAATGCATGATAGCTGTAAAAACCCCACACCATAACAGAGCCACCGCCGGTTTGCACTGTCCGTTGTAGGTATCCGGGATCCATTGCCTCGTGGGGATCTGCATACCTACAAGAACAGTGTCTGAACAGAGTATGGGATGAAATCCTATTTTTATCCTGCCATATCCCTTAAAGGTTTCTTCAACCGTTGTCGCCACACCCTGAGTCGGACATCTGCCCGAAACAGTTGGCACAGCAATTCGTCGGACCAGGCTACATGTTTCCAGTCCTATTGCTTCCAATCGCGGTGTGCCGCCCCGGTGGCGCAGTGGTCTAAGGCGTTGGCCTCTGATCATTCGTCCGTAAGGGGTCCGGGTTCGAATCCCGGTGAGGCATGGATGTTGTGTTTGTCTTACGGCACTGGCTCTCTCCCTTCCCTGGAACCAGTGACCCTAAATTAGGGACGGGCGACTGCTTATAGCCCATTGAGTTGCTCACGGTGGTCGTTAAACCTCCAATCAAAAAAAAAAAAAAAAATCGCGGTGTTCAGGCGAGGCCTTGTGTCGTAGGGGTCAGCAATGGTACCCCGTTGGCCCGTCGGCTCTGGTACCCTATACAACACAGGAAATGTTGCACTGTCCGAACGCTGATGCTACTACTGTCCCCAGCATTAAATTTCCCTGCGATTTGCGACAATGTTGCACGCCGGGCGGTTGTTATGATGCGTGCCAGACGCCGCCCTCCAGGACTATTCTACGGCCGCACCTGTCTTGCCCTCTAGATTTTTCCCCTGAGTTTGTTTAGTCTAGGTACACCCTTGAAATTGTTGACCCTGTGAATCGAAATTTCGTGGTAATTTCCGAGATGGACTGACCTATCTCCCGGTGGCCGACTATCACACCACGTTCGAAATCGCTTAAATCCTGATAAGCTGTCATCTGAACTGCAAATGCTACTACTTGAGCTTGCGGAGATATCTGCTTCTATATATACGTCATTTGCAGACGATACCATTATAGTGGGTAACGTTCGTGACTGCCGCGGAAAGGACCTCAGGTTCGATCCCAGCAGGTACGAATGCTCGATCCACTAAATATCCGCCGTGCGTCGGATGGACACGTTAAGCCGTCGGACCCCGGGTACCTTCCTTCCCCTTTCTCCTTCGAGGGCATCTTTCTACCCCTTTCTACTTCGAGGGTATCTTCCTCCCCCTTTCTACTTCGCTTCCGTGTCACTTACCTAACAGGCACTCTAGCCCAAATCTCCTAGCTTTCTATTTCTAAGGGTTGCTTAAGACCTGGGGTCAGACACTCCTTTCCTAAAATCCTCTACATATGATCTGATCTGATTTCATACCATTACAGCATGGGAGTGGTGGCATGTAAGGAAATGGTAGCGCCCTTGACAGTTTGTTAGTACCTCAGTGCAAATCAGTATTTACATTTGTAACAGAAGTATGTAGTCGGAACTAAACCTCATGTGTGGGAGGAATTTCTACGAGAAATGGCACGTCTCTCTGCTTTAAATACATTACCTTTAGTATTGAAGTAAGTCAATCAATAGAGCAGCTTTGTTACTCCAGAGCAGGGAGTCTTCAGACTCTTCTGCATCGCGGACAACATGACAAAATGGAATGAGATTCTCGAACCGCGTGAGAAAGAAGAGTAAAAATGCATGTGTTTATAATGAATGCCGATTATTTAGGAGAAGTTTTGAATCCTAAAACCCAATCTTCGGAAAAAGAAACGATGCGGTTAACATACACTGTTGTGCAAAAATCAGGAACGAAGAGGAGAAATTAGCATAACATCGGAGCGAGCAGGCAGAACGCACCGAAAGACCACTCAGGAGATAGACTAGGGTCCGGTACGGTAGGGCATGCGCATACATGCAGCATGACGGGGGGGGGTGTTGGAAAGGTATAAAGCACACAGGCGGTGTACGCACACCAATTCGGTGAAAGCTATTGCAAGGTGTACATCGGTTTGAACGACGTCACGTTACTGCCACCGTGTGATATGGCCAACAGGCAATCCAGTAGACGACATCTGGATGACTTTACTCGAGGTCGCGTCATTGGGAAGTTGGAAGAAAGTCGAAGTGTGACTAGTGTGATCGAGGAGTTCGGGATCGCTCACAGCACCGTTTGACGAGCTTGGAGAGCATTTCAAACGACAGGAAAAGCTGTCCGAGAGGTTAGCAGTGGTCGTCCACGAGCAACCACGGTGGCGGACGACCGGTATATTGTCCTACAGGCGAGAAGAGACAGACGGCAGACAGCGCGAAAAATCGCAAGGCACATGCAACAGACAACTGGACGTCCGTTATCGCGTTTTACCGTGGCCAGGAGACTGCACAAAGGTGGTCTGTTTGCACGACGACCAGTACGGTGTGTGCCATTAACGCCTGCTCATCGGCGACGGCGGTTTCTGAGGTGCCAGGAACACAAGAACTGGACACATCAGCAATGGGGTCGAGTTCTCTTTACGGATGAGAGCCGATTTAGTCTGACGAGCGATTCTGGACGTACACACATCTGGAGAGATCAGGTAACACGCAATCACACCTCCAACATCATCGAAAGGGACCAGTTTGGAGGTGGCGGAGTTCTCGTTTGGGGTGGTATCATGCTTGGTAGCCGTACTGACCTCCACATCTTCCAAGGAGGTTCAGTCATTGGTGTCCGCTATTGTACCGAGGTTCTCGTGCCTCACGTGCGTCTGTTTAGAGGCTGTGGGTCCTCAGTTCCTCTTCATGGACGACAACGCTACACTCATCGTACAGTGGCTGTCGCAGAACTGTTGGAGAGTGAAGATATTCAACGCATGGATTGGCCCATAAGGTCCGCGGTCCTAAATCGAATCGAACACGTGTGGGACCTTCTCGGGAGATGCTTGGCAGCACGTCGCCAGCCGCCAGCAACGATTCCGCAGCTGCGATTGGCGCTACAAGAGGAATGGGCCGCGATGCCTCAACAGATCCTTGACAACCTCTTCCTCAGCATGGACAGACGTTGTAAATCCTGCAACGCAGTCAGGGGTGATCATATCAGCTACTAAAGACTGGATTTGTTTTGGGAGCCGCCTGTCTCATGGACGTTTCTGTCTTCTGTCCAGTTGTGCTCGAAGCTACCTTTTAAATAAAGTGCCTTTGCATCCTTTGGATTCAATGTTTGGACGGTTTTGCTCACTTGTCCCATATTCGTACGTCTTGGGGATCTTATGGTAGGATTTGAGTCGATGTGGAGCACTTCTGCACGACGTTACATTCGAAAAACCGTCTCGTCCTTAAGTTTTGCACGCCAGTGTTATACGCTACTGTTTGTGAAAATTACAACACCAAGAAAGAATCGCGCTATTCAAACGAAATTGTTATCACAGATTCCTCATGTTACATGAGATAACTCATTACATTTGTAGACCTGTACAAGATTTTTTTGCTTCAAAAATCATTATGAAGCCACCTCGAGCAAGAATTACAGCCTCTACTAGGCGAGGCATAGAATAGACAATGTTTTTAATATCGTTCTGGGGAATAAGCTTCCAGGCTGCTTCTGTGCAAGGCCAAAGTTAATTTGTAGTGACTGGCGGAGGCCCTTGACGGGTCGTTTGCTTAGCTACTATTTCCCAGACATGTCCCATCGGGGACATATCCCACCGACGTGCAAAACCACGGAAGAAGCGGTATGTGTCGTGCATGGAAGAGGTATTGGACATTCCAGGCCACATGTGGTCCAGCGTTGTCCTGCTCAAATATTGCGCCAGGACAACTCTGAAAGAAGGCTATCACATATTCATCGCTGGCAGTTGAGAGGTCCCTCAATTCGTATCAGGCGCGATCGTGAATTGAACTCCAAACTGCTTGGTGTTGGGCCGGTATGACGCTGCAAGGTGCCGTTCATCACGATGTCTTCGAACAAGTATGTGATCATTATGGTGCATCACGCTGAATCGTGACTCGTCAGAAAACACGACCTGTTGTCAATCAGCACCCAGTGTCTGTGTTTGAGACCCATTTAAAGCCTGAGGCGTCTGCGATTGAGAATCAAATAAATGCGCAGCATTGGGCTGCTGGCGACCAGTAAGCAGACGACGTGTGATTATGCTGAAGGACAAAGCCTAACCTGTGACACTGTTCCAGTGCTTTGCCAAAACCGTGGATGTATCTGTGCGACCGGTCACTGCCTTGCGGTAAGATTCTGTGTCATCCCGTTCAGTCATGCGATTTCGCGGTGCATTTCTGGGATTTGTGTGCGTCCGAGAGTCATCTGTCCACTGACCCCAAGTTCGCATCACTGTATGGGCGTTTCACCCCGTACGAGTGTCAATGTCGCAAGGAAAATCCTGTTTCTCTCATCCCAACAATCCTTCCTCGCTCAAAGTTCATTAGGTGTTCCTAACGCAACTTTCTTCAGCGGCGGGGCAGAGTGAGAACAAGAAACGCCCTTTCGTCTCAATGTCGACTCTTGCAACATCTCATTTAAGACTAGACATTTCAGATGACGCTGCTCCGAAACCACATGCGCATTTTCCCTTGACTCAAATGCAGACTGGCAGGCTTTATTTTCCTTGATAAGTACCTATTATCTTTGATAAGTACCGACAGATATTTTAACAAATTGCATTTTTTAATTCAACAATTATTTTGTTTTGCAGTCAGCGTGGTGTGTGTCTGTAACATGATCGTAAAAGAAAAGGAAGACAGAAAACAAATCCAAACAGGGGGAATGTTTTTTTAGGCCAAATACAAAACTGCCCTTGATTTCTACTTTCATTAATGCTCTGTTATCCAATGTGACTTCTTATTTTAGTCCTTTCTTTCCGCCTAATCAGTTACAAGCATTTTATTTCAATTTTAGATTATACTGTGATCAACGTAACCGTCCTCTTGCTGTCCTTATCTTCTCCGGACGAATCTAGTTTGGTGAGTATTTTAATATTTTTCATTTTATTCGTTTACTTAGTGCTAACGAACCGAAGGATACAATTTCATTAAACTGAAAACAGTTTTTCTGATAGTTCTGGAGCTTGCAATTTATGTATATACACTGCCCTACCATTAATATCCTGATACCTGCATCTGAACAAAAATATCTTTACTTACAGAAAGTTTCATATTGTAAGCTGAAAACTTTGGCCCTTATGAAGGCCTCCAACCTTCGCCTAATACTCTCCACTAGTCTTTGTAAATGTACGACGATATACACAGATCACCCATTCCATTATGACCAACCCCAGCCTAGAGAAATAAGCGCTTCTGGAGACTGAACGGTTGCGCAGGTGAAGTTCACAGAACAGTATACATACAACCCGAAGACCGGTCGGCTTTCGGTTTGTACAATTCTCGGAGTCAGAATGGTAAAAGCTGCTAATTTATTTGATAAAGGGCAAATCGATATGGCACAGTGCCCTGGAATTACGATCCCAGAAACGGCGTGGCTTTCCGGGATCGAGAAAGTGGGTACGTATAAAAGCGGTGCACACATGGCCAAACGACGAAACGCCGTCCACTCATGTGTCGTCCGCAGATCACTCATGGCAGAGGGGAGAGGAGATTGTCACTCATTCTTCATAGCGACCGCAGGGCCACAGTACGACAAATCACCCGCAGATACAACATTGGTGGGCCGCCCCGGTGGCGCAGTGGTCTAAGGCGCTGGCCTCTGATCATTCGTCCGTAATGGGTCTGGGTTTGAATCCCGGTCAGGCATGGATGTTGTGTTTGTCTTCCGGCACTGGCTCTCTCCCTTCCCTAGAACCAGTGACCCTAAATTAGGGACGGGCGACTGCTTATAGCCCATTGAGTTGCTCACGGTGGTCGTTAAACCTCCAAAAAAAAAAAACATTGGTGGCCAGGGAGAGTGTCACAGCACACAGTTAATCGCGGCCTTCTACGCATGAGCCTGCGTAGCCGAAGACCCAACCGGGTCCCCATGCTCACTGCATGTCATCACCTACAACGCATGAAATGGGCCCATGATCATCGAGATTGAACCGTAGATTATTGGAAGAAAGTGGCCTCGTCTGACGAATCAAGATTCCTGGTGCATCACGTTGACAGCCGAGCGCGGATACATCGATTACCAACGGAGGCCGTAGCACTTGGATGCATTGTTAGGCGGAAACAGACCGGCGGCGGTGGTGTTCTACTGTGGGCGATGTTCTCTTGGTACACTTTAGGCGCCGTTATCTCAATAGCACAGTCTCTGACAGCTGTCAGGTATCTGAACATCGTTGCGGACCAAGTTCACCTATTCGTGCCAATTGTGCTCCCTGCTGGTGATGGTCTTTACCATCAGGATGCTGCGCCATGCCACACTGCTAGAATCGTCAAGGAGTGGTTCGAGGAACATGCTGGTGACTTTCTGTTAATTCCAAATTCACCTGATATGAACCCAGTCGAACATTTGCCGTTCGACTTGGAAAAGCGGGTTCGCGCTAAATCACCACCACCCCGAAATAAACGGGGACTGAAGGACATGTATAATGAATAATGCTTTTTCTATGGTATGAATTATAATGAATTCAATGCTTCTTCTAATGGTTGTTGTGTTGTTAATTATATCATGAATAAACTTTCCTGCTAGTAATGTAGTAATAATAATGAACAAGCTTATAACTGGTAGTAATGTTGTAGTAGTAATAAAGATGAATAAAGTCTTATGCTGGTTGTTACTAATAACACTTAATGAAATAAACCTAACATCCAGACAGAGGTCTGACAAAACTATGAACTGAGAAAAACGTACTTACTAGAACAATCTTTTATTTAGGGAAAACTCCTGGTAGTATCCAACATACACTTCACGGGTCACACAGCTACTCAATAAAACGTAGCTCCTTGCACATGAACGAAGCTCTACTCACATAAACGAAGCTGTCTTTACACATAAAACAAAGCTCTCCCTACGTACATCAACAAAAAGCTCTCTTAGGTATCGTTGAACGCGCCTATTTATACAGGCTACCACCACGTCATGACTTACACTCATTGCCAGATCTCATTCAGCGGGAGAAATAACATCTCGTTCAGTAAGAAGATAATTTACATAGGAAAATAAAATAACCAGAGATAGTAAAATCAAAAGGAAAGTGAATCTAGAGTATACGTTACACATGCTGTTGACATTATGGTACCAGATATCCCAGGATACCTATCGCCAACTCATCGAATCGATGCCTCTCCGAGTGGCCGCTGTTTTGCGGTCTAAAGGAAGTGCTACAGCTTATTTGGTAGGTGGTCATAATGTAATGGCTCAACGGTGTACATATTCCACATTCGCCCGCAAAGCAGTGACCAGTTTAGCTTTGTTTGCTCGGTGATCGATTTTCCAAGCACCCAGGGATTCAGTTCGTCTCAGTAATACTACACGGTCGAGTCACATTAGTATAACCACCATCTAATATCCAGAGTAACCGCCGTGTGTAGCGCGTACAGCAGCTAGGCGGGCTGGGAGTGACTCAATAAGGTGCTGGAAGGTGTTCACAGGTATATGGAACCATGCTGACTGCAGTGTATCTGACAGCTGCTGGAGGGTGCATAGTAGAGGATCCATAAAGCGAACAACACGTTCCAGGTGGTGCCACAGATGATCAATTGGGTTTAAGTCTGGGGAATTAGGGGGCCAGGGAAGTACTTTGAAGTCTTCGTCGTGACCTTCCAACCCCTCTCGGACATTTCTAGCTGTGTGACACATAGTATCGTCGTGCTGGAAGATCTCAAACGCCCCTGGGAAGACAATCAGCATGTATGGGTGTACGTGGTCTGCAAAGATGGATTCATAATGAATTCGGTTCATAGTGCCTTCCACAGGTATGAGTGGACCCAGAAAATACCACGAAAACATTCCCCAGACCATAACGCTGCCCCCACCAGCTTGTGCCCTCCCAGCAATGGTTGAAAAGTGTTCTCTGATGTTTCTCGCTTTATACGCCAAACGTCCATCCGTTCGATGAAGAAGAAAACGTGACTCATCGGAGAATGCAATCCTTTGCCAATATGCTGAGGTCCAATTCCGATACTACCGTGCAAATGTAAGCCTTTTCTGTCATCGCACTTTCGTTAGCATAGGTACAGCGACCATCCGTCTGCATCGGAGCCCCATACGCAGCAGAGTTCGCTGAACTGTCGTTTTAGACACACTTCCGGTAGCCCCCTGGTTCATTCGGCCAGTGCGTTGGTCCACTGTAGCGTGTCGATCGGCCCTCACGCACCTTCAAAGCAGACGTTCACCTCTCACATCAATGGCACGTGGTGCTCCGCAGTTTCCACTTCACTTATTCGCAATGGTGCCATTTCTCCAATCACGATACACTTTAACCACAGCAGCACGCGAACAGTTCACAAACTGCGCTGTTTCAGAAATATTGCCACCCTTTGCCCGAAAGCCGATAATCATCCATTTTTGCAAATATGATAAATCGCTGCTTTTATCAATGGCAGCAACGAGTGATATGTTTTCAGAATGCCTACAGCACATCTTATATACCCTCCAAGCCAGCTCATGACACATGGCTTATTTCATTGGCTACGTGTTGTTGACGTCAAAAGTAGGAGGTGGTCACAATAATGTGAATTGACTGTATATATACACTGCTCAAAATAATTAGCGGAGCATGTGACTTTGGTGACATTATTCAAGCCAATTGCGTGATATCTTACCGAAACGTGGAAAACGCAGCTACAGTGTGACCTAGACAGCCAAATCATGCGTATCATTAGCGTCTGTGACGTCAGAATACATAAATCACAGATTGGGATAAACCGAAGGTTTTTCGCTAGTTCCCTTATTCTACCGGTTCTATCGCGACATTTCTTTTCTTGAAGTCTTCGGTTCCAAAGATGTCTCAACAGCATGATTTACCTGAATCATTAGCATGGAGAAGTATTGGTGGGCTTGAACCAGGTTAGGCACAGCAGATGGTAGCAGAAGCCATTGGAGTGTCATTTCCCGACTGTGAGCCGGATTCTGCCTCTTTTTTTCTTCTCTTGATTGAAGGTTTAACGACCACCGTGAGCAATTCAATGAACTATAAGCAATCTCCCATCCTTAATTTAAGGCCACTGGTTCCGGGGAAGGGAGAGAACCAGTGCCGTAAGACAAACACAATATCCACGTCTCATTGGGGTCCGAACCCGGACCCTACTCGGACGAATGGCCATAAGCCAGCTCTTAGATCACTGCGCCACCGGGGCAGCTTAAATGTTTTCATCTGAACGCTACATTTTCTCTCTCGATGAATTTGTGCTTGGAAACCTGACAACAGGCCAAAGACTTATGACATAATAGGAAGCTGAAGATAAAAGCTGATAGTAAATAGTAACGCTGTACTAGTGATCCGATTTATTGGCGTAGAAAATAAACACATAAGCGTTTCCAAGCTTTCGCACATCAACCAGATGGCTTTTTCAAGGAAGTTAGACAGAAACTGCAAACTGAAAAATAGAACGCTTAACAATTTGAACGCGGGAACTTGACAATAAATAGATGCGACGTTATATTCATTTAAAGATACGAGGCATCACGTTGGTTGCACGCGGGATCCTGGTAGAGAAAAGGTGTTACTTGAAGAATTGGTTCCAAATTCGTGGCAACTCGAGCGAGACACAATCATTGCAAGCATTGCTGTTGGTAATGATCTCCAAGGTTTCCCGAATGGCTGTACATTTAGGGGTAGAGTAGCTAGCTAATTTATTTATATCATCCCACATGGGAGTAGCTGACTTGAATTTTACTTCTCTGGATAGTGCCATGGCTACTTTACCGTATTTTGTGTCCCTTTTATGTTCGTTGACTCTGATTCCAAACGAACGCTTGGTCATTCCAATGTAGTATCGTTTAGAGCCGTTCGGATACTGTAGGGGGATCGCATAAACGCCTGCTTTGCAGGAGAGAGGTGGTTTTTCACTATTTCTCTTTAGTATAGTATGTAAAGATGCAGGGGACCTTATGCCGACGCCGTAGTTCATCTTCTTGAGGGCGTTTTTGAGTTTGTAAGACACACTTGGAATGTAGGGAATTGAGCCTATATAACGTAGCTGCGGCGCAGGAAGACCGGAATGTTTGGCTCTGGCTTTTTTGGATAAAGCTACGTATCTGATTCAATGAATATCCTGCATCAGTGGCTAGCTTGATGACGCTTTCAATTTCGTGTTGTCTAGAATGGGTATCAGAAGAAACGGCGAAGGCTCTTTGAATTCGAGAACGGAAGATAGCTGCTTTGTATTCTGCGGGACAGAAAGAGCTGCGGAGCATCAGGTTGGGGACGGACGTGGGTTTATAGTAGACTTGTGTGCTGAGGCGGTTGTCAGACGATTTCCTCAATAAAACATCCAGATACGGTAAAGCGTTGTTGCTTTCTAGCTCCATCGTGAAATTGATCGTAGGATGTATATCATTGATTTTATCAAGGAAAATTGGAAGTCTCTTTTCCGTGGGGCCATACAAAAAATACGTCGTCAGCATAACGCAGCCAAGTGGTAGGCCGTGGGGTAATGCTGGAGAATATATTCCGCTCAATTGGGCGAAGTATTGCTTCTGCAAGGATGGGTGAAAGTGAGGATCCCATCGGAGCGCCATTATTCTGTTTATATACTTGTCCTTGGAAACTGTAGAAGCTAGTATTAGAGACCAAGTCTATTAATTTGAAGATGCTGAGGCATGCCTCCTGCGTATGAAATGTTGAATTAGATATGGCATCCTTTAATGTTCTGATGGCTTCTGGAACGGGAATTGAGGGGTAAAGGGAAACCACGTCGAATTTAAAGTAGTATTTACTACTTAATTGGTGTGTTGTTCCTCGTTATAAAAAAAAAATAAAAATAAAATAAAAGCTGTTGTTTTAACTGTATGATTAGCACTGTTTAGAGCAAGCCTTTTTTTCGTTTGTTTGAGGGTTTAACCACCACCGTGAACAACTAAATGAGCTATAAGCAGTCCCCCGTTCCTAATTAGGGTCACTGGTTACAGGAAAGGGAGAGAGAGACAAACACAACACAGGACAAGATTCACAGAAGATCGATATAACCTTAAGACTGGTTCCCAGGCGACCGTATTATCTCGATTATCTAGTAAGGGCACTCACTATCCAGACTGGGATGAGTCTAAATTTTTGACCACACCCTATAATAAGTTCCAGACGCTTTTTGCTGAGAGGCTTTACATTCACACTTTCAAGGACAAAGCTTGCAACGATTACACCCCTTGTCTAATCCCGTTGCCATGGCAACATATTCTGTGAATATGTACTTTTAAGTACAACTTTTAATATTTTTTTGATAACAGTAATGCTGTTGTATCTCACTCAGTTGTTACTTCCATATTAACTGTTTTAATGTTGTAATTCTATGTTGTTTTTTGCTCTCTGTATTATGGTATTTTAAGGGAGGGGGTTATGAAGGAGGGAGGTGAGCGTGTAGGGAGAGGGGCGGATGTAATACTTGGTTTGTTTTAACTGTTTAGGACTATATTTTGTAGGGAGTTTCTTGGGGAGGGTGTGGATGGGGATGGTAAGAAATTCCTGGTTTTACTTACGCACATATATTCTGCGCAGAATTATCTACGCCTCACACTTGTACGTATTTACGTCAATTAAACTCTTATCTAGACAGTATTTATAACGAAGTTCCTTGTAAATATCTTTTAATGGTGCCTCCATCTGAAGATGACCTTAACGTAAGGTTGAAAGATCTAATGATTTTAATTGTAAATATGTTTTTAACCTATCATTTTTACGAAATAAACATCTCATCTAAGATCACTTAGTGTCGTCATCTTGTGTATAAAACATAAAAATATGGCAGATTTCGAAGATATTAGAATTAACTTTGGATTACAAAAATGTGCTGAAATCAGCTCGAATGAATTAACTCTGATTACAAAAATGGGCTGAAATCAGCTCGAACGAATTAACTCTGGATTTCAGAAATGGGCTGAAATCTGCTCGAACGAATTAACTTTGATTACAAAAATGTGCTGAAATCAGCTCGAATGAATTAACTCTGATTACAAAAATGTGCTAAAATCAGCTCGAACGAATTAACTCTGGATTACAGATATGGGCTGTAATCAGCTCAAACGAATTAACTCTGGATTACAAAACTGTGCTGAAATCAGCTCGAATGAATTAACTCTGATTACAAAAATGTGCTAAAATCAGCTCGAATGAATTAACTCTGATTACAAAAATGTGCTAAAATCAGCTCGAACGAATTAACTCTGGATTACAGATATGGGCTGTAATCCGCTCGAACGAATTAACTCTGGATTACAAAAATGTGCTGAAATCTGCTCGAACGAATTAACTTTGATTACAAAAATGTGCTGAAATCAGCTCGAATGAATTAACTCTGATTACAAAAATGTGCTAAAATCAGCTCGAATGAATTAACTCTGATTACAAAAATGGGCTGAAATCAGCTCGAACGAATTAACTCTGGATTACAGATATGGGCTGTAATCAGCTCGAACGAATTAACTCTGGATTACAAAAATGAGCTGAAATCTGCTCGAACGAAATTACTAGGGTGATTCAAAAAGTGCGTCCCATTTTGCACAACGTATAACGTTGGTCGTCCATTCTCAAAACGCGCGCCGGCGTCGACTGTGTACCGCGATGACGTGAAACATACGAGGCTAATGACGTGCGTTTGGCACTGAACCACCCTGCGTTATCAGAGGATGGAGGTCGATAAACGTGCTCATCGGGTGCTCCCACGCCATCACTGGAAAAAACGGTTAACACCGGCGACAGCAGCGATATAAATGTGTGCAGCTGAACGCGAAGAAACACTAGGCAGCGGTTCTACACTACTGTTTGTCAAAATTGCATCACCAAGAAAGAATCGCGTTGCTCAATTGAAATATACAGTATTTCCCAGATTCCCCACGTTGCAGGAGATAACTGATCTCATTTGTCGAGCTTTACCAGGCTTTTGTGTATCAAAACCCGGTATCGTGTGAAGCCAGGTGGAACAACAATAGCCTTACACGGCGTGTCATTGAATAGAAGAGGTTTTTGATATCGTTCTGGTGAATAGCCTGCCACTCTGCTTCTAGGCGAGATCAGAGTTCATTTGTGGTGACTGGGACAACAACGGGTCAGTCGCTTAGCTACCATGTCCCGGAAATGTTCGATCGGAGATATATTCGGTGAACGTGCAGGCCAAGGAAGAACCTGTATCTTCCGTGCATGGAAGCTATCTTGGATATTCCACGCCATATGTGGCCGAGCATTGTCCTGACGGACTATAGCGCCAGGACAACTCTGAAGAAAGCGTATCATCTCTGCCTCTAAAACATAACTTATGTATCGCTGGCTGTTGAGAGTTCCCTCAATTCGAATCAGGCGAGATCGCGATCTGAACACAATGACGCCCCAAACCATGACGCTTGGCATTGGGCCGGTATGACGCTGCAAGGTGACGCTCACCAATATGTCTTCGAACAGGTATGCGACCATCATGATACATCAAGCTGAATCATGACTCGTCAGAAAACATGACCTGTTGCCAATCATCGCACCAATGTCTGTTTTCGAGATCCCATTGCAGACTGAGGCGTCTGCGGTTGAGGGTCAAAGTAATACGCAACAATGGGCTGCTAGCAACCAGTCCTCTGTTAAGCAGACGACGTCGAACTGTACTGAAGGACAATACTCCACGGCTGGGCTAACACCGTGGATGTCGCTGTGCGATCGGTCACTGCCATGCGGTAGAGGTGTCCGTCATCCCGTGCAGTCGTGCGATTTTGCTGCCCATTCTGTGCGTCCGAGCCTTATCTGTCCACTGACGCCACATTCGTATCACTGTACTGGCGTTTAGTCCCGTACGACTGGCAATGTCGTGGTTGGAAAATCCAGCTCCTCTCATCCCAGTAATCCTTTCTCGCTCAAACTCCGTTAGATGTTCATTATGCTACCCTCTTTGGCGATGGACATAGTGAGACGCAAGAAACATCCCTTCGATTCGATTTAGGCTCTTCACTGATTGCAACATTTCCGTTTCAATCAGCTCTACACTGAAGAGCAATTGAATTAGAGACAGCTGGCGTTATGCAAATGTGGCGCTGTGGGCGGCCCTGTAAACGGAAACGACATGACGTATGCAGCGATTCGACAATATAAGGAGTGATGCGACGGGAATCAGTAAGAGTCGGACGCAGTATGGGTAAGACTCTAAGCGCATTTCATCGTGGGCAAATTGACGAATGAGTCACTACATCTCGGAAGCCATGCAGGCACGGGGATTTTCACGATCCACTGTGTCACGGGTGCACCGTGAGTACATCGAATCCGGTAAAACCATCCCTGCAAGGGCCAACTGCCGTGGACAACAGCGTGTGGATAAGCGGGGTCATCGTTGGCTAGCTCGCATTGTAACAGCGGATAGACGGGCCACAGTGCAAGAAATCACTCGGCAATTTAACGCTGGAGCACAAAAACGTGTAAGCATCCACACCATCCAGAACCATCTCTTCGCTATGGGGTACAGAAGCCATCGTCCCACGAGGGTACCGCTGCTGATTGCACATCACAGGGTGCAAAGATTAGCATGGGCGCGGGAACATCGCCACTGGACCCTAGACATGTGGGAAAATGTTGCCTGGACTGATGAGTCGAGATTCACGTTGGTACATGAGGGTGGCAGGATACGAGTACGGCGCAAACCACATGAAGCGGTAGATCATTCTTGACAGCAGGGTTCTCTTCAAGCTGGTGGGGGTGGCATTCTCGTCTGGGGACTGTATACGTGGACTGAAATGGGACCCCTGGTACGTGTGACATCGTCACTCACAGGTCAACGTTACCGGGATATCCTGGACAACCATTTGCTCCCATTTGTGCGTCTTCAGCATCCCACTGGGGATCTCATCCTGCAACAAGACAATGCAGCTCCCGAATTGTATCCGAATAGTTGGATGAACACTCCACCGACGTGACCTCGCTTCCTTGGCCAGCTAGGTCACCTGACCTCAATTCCATCGAGCACATCTGGGATGCCATCGAAAGAGATGTTCGAGGCTCTGACCCCCTCCATCAAATATTCGTGAACTGTGGGAGCTTGTTCAGGGGTCGTGGATCCGTATGGCTTCCCAACGCTTCCGGTGTCTTGTCGAGTTCATGCCGAGACGAATCGCCGTCATCAGGACGAAAGGTGGTGCTGCACGTTACTAGACAGGTATCTCTAATTCAATTGCTCTTCAGTGTATATACCTAAGACTTGACAATTCAGAAGGCGCTGCTCTGAAACCGCATGCGCATATTTACTGGCATTTTAATCGTGAAAATCTTCCAAATACGTAGAGGCAATGTAAATAGACAAAGTCATCGCTCTTTCCACGTTTTTCTTTACTTAACACACAGCAACCGAAAAATTGCATTCGACACCGCTGGGAACGAACCCTAGATCTCTCGATAACTAGCCGAGTGCGTACGTTTTACGCTACGGTGCCAACAATCTACGGCGCTATGTGTGTTTATCTGTCAGCATCTGACTTCACAAATCCGTAGGGATGGGCTCAGCAACTGAGACGTCTCCATCTGGTAGAGCTTAACGGCATAATCGATTCAATTATAGCTAATCTTCCAAATACGTGGAGACAATGTAAATAGACAAAATCATCGCTCTTTCTGCGTTTTTCTTTAATTAATACACAGCAACCGAAAAATTTTATTTTGGAAGTTTAATCATTTTTGCATGTCCTAATGTGTTATACATATCCTGTAAGTTTCAAGCAACTATTGCTGCTCTTGTTGATTGAAGGTTTAACGACCACCGTGAGCAACTCAAAGGGCTATAAGCAGCAGCCCGTCCCTTATTTAGGGTCACTGGTTCCAGGGAGGGGAGAGAGCCAGCGCCGTAAGACAAACACAAAATCCATGCCTCATCAGGATTCAAACCCGGACCCTTCACGGACGAATGGTCATAAACCGGCGCTTAGACCACTGCGTCACCCGGGCATCTTCAAGCAAATACCAGCAGTCCTTCATAGTGTTACAATTTTCACAAGGAGTAGTGTATTTCCTAAGTTAAATTTATTAAAGTTATATTTAATGAATTTATTAAAGTAAGACATAACGTGGAACAATATCAAAACTATAAATTACCACTGATTAATTAATTCCGATAAGAATTTTTCCGTGACTCACTTATTAACGTGGAAAGAGCGATGACTTCTGTTTGGTGTTCCTGATCCACGTAGAGTGTGTGAATTAATTACTTATTCGCCTCCTAGTTATTTGTTCAGTTGCTGCTTTCCATCTTTGGTGAATCCCCAGCATTGTGCGGGGATCCATGAAGCAACCTGCCATGTGGTTTGGCAGTTAATCACTTGTGAGTCTGGAGGATTCGAGGTCGCTGTGGTGCAGTGGTAGCATGTCCGGCGAGTAACTGGAAGACTCTGGGTTCGATTCCCGTAGGCGACCGATGATACTTTTTTCGTGACTCACTTATTAACGTGGAAAGAGCGATGACTTCTGTTTGGTGTTACCACTGATTGTCAGCGAGTTGAAGGCTGCACGACTTAGATGGCTGGGCCATGTCGAGAGAATGGAGGAGTCCAGTGGAGTCAAGCGGGCTCATCGATTCACGCCATCTGGTAGGAGACCAAGAGACAACGAGGGAGTGACCGCGTGCGGCTCGAGCTGGGAGACCTTGGAGTGACGGGCTGGAACGATATAGTGAAGGACAAGGGCAAATGGAGGAGAACTGTGCTTGTGACCAGGAACTTTGGAGTTTCAGCGAGCTGAAGAAGAAGGAAAAGTGGAAAACGTGTGTGACATGTTTTAGCGAGCCTGTGGTTACCAGGCCCGTTTGGTTCGTTTCGTCCTTTACAAAGTACGGCCTTAAGGAAAATACCTTCAGTTCAGGAATCCATTTGCCAAGAAATCCGAATATTTATTCAAGGTATATATATATATATATATAACTGTACATTATTTACATGCTTTATGGGTTCTATCCCATACAACGAAAAAAACATTATGGTGTATCACCGTGACATCTCATTCTCCTCGCCTTCCAATCTCTAATGTCCTCCTCGTCTCCCTTCCTCCGCGAACCCCCCAACGTTTTCGGGGGTTGCATTGTTGACAATTCGTAACGAATGTTCTTTACCGCCTCCGAGCATGTAAGAAGGCGTACCGAATATCACCATGCATTTGACAACCACCGACTTTCTTACGAGTTCGAGCAAAATGGCGTCGTTGAGGACCAATGTCCCCAAAATGTCTAGCAGTGAGTTTGCAAGGATAAATTGTTTGTTCTCGTACAGGATATCTTACACGGCTGTCACTTGAACACATACATATACACACGAAAAAGACACAAAAATCATATATAAGTATTTAAAGGGGCCTCTCGTGCGCAGAGGTCCTCACAACGTGGATAAATGGGTCCCAAATGACGTGCCGGAAACACACAAAACACGACGATTTTGTGGCTGCTCCTATCTGCTTCTACGCATCCAAATGAACAACCTGTAACGTACCAGGAGATGTGACGTACCTGCCAGAGGGACGCACACGACATAAAGACAGATAGGAATCAGAATAAAATGTCTGCGTAGCTCAGTTGGTAGAGCGACTTGTTCCGGAATAAGCGGCCTCGGGTTCGAATCCCGGCGTGGATAGAAATGACGGAGAAATTTACTTCGTTATAATGGCGCCCGAACTATCCGGATGACCCGACCGTTCAAAATCTCGCAATGGTGTGATGTTATTTCCACACCGCGAGATAGGAAAAATAAGAGCAGCACTTCGAAAAAAAAAAAAATAAGGGGGCGATGATGTAACGTACCAGGAGATGTGACGTACCTGCCAGAGGGACGCACACGACATAAAGACAGATAGGAATCAGAATAAAATGTCCGCGTAGCTCAACTGGTAGAGTGACTTATTCCGGAATGAGGGGATCCGGGTTCGAATCCTGGCGTGGACAGAAATGAAGGAGAAATTTACTTCGTTATAAGCGTTTTGTCAGTGTGATCACATTATACAACAAGAAATATGATGCCGATATTTCGGTTGCAGTGAACACGTCTTTTAAATTCTTTCTGACGCGAATTAAATTTATTTAAGGTTTTCAAAGTCAATGCAGCCAGTTAGAAAAAAATCACAACAGGACATTTACAATCGATAAAGCACCCAGAAATAGAAAGAGCTACTTACTTCCACTGTGAAAACAGAAATTTTTCGGCGATAGAAGCTGCATCTCCTCACTCCGGAGTGAGTTGTTTTAACCAACCAAGCTAGACAGACCGAATGTATCGCTGCACATTTGTCATCTTGACACGTGCTTCACCTCCGAAGTACAAGAGCATCATCAAAGTAATGCCTCCTCCTAAATAACTTTCGAAATTGTGAAATGAAATGCCACCCCGGTGGCGCAGTGGTCTAAGGCGTTGGCCTCTGATCATTCGTCCGAACGGGGTCCGGGTTCGAATCCCGGTGAGGCATGGGTGTTGTGTTTGTCTTACGGCACTGGCTCTCTCTCCCTTCCCTGGAACCAGTGACCCTAAATTAGGGACGGGCGACTGCTTATAGCCCATTGAGTTGCTCACGGTGGTCGTTAAACCTCCAATCAAAAAAAAAAAAAAAGAAAAAAAATTGTGAAATGATTTTAATGAAACTGCACTTGCATGTACTATCATATATTACCAATGTGGGAACAAATTTTTTTCAGAATAGGAAATAAAAATCATGAATGACAAAAAAAGCAACGAGCCGTAATCGAATTTTTTTTTTTTTTTTTTTTATTGGAGGTTTAACGACCACCGTGAGCAACTCAAAGGGCTATAAGCAGTCGCCCGTCCCTAATTTAGGGTCACTGGTTCCAGGGAAGGGAGAGAGCCAGTGCCATAAGACAAACACAACATCCATGCCTCACCGGGATTCGAACCCGGACCCCTTACGGACGAATGATCAGAGGCCATCGCTTAGACCACTGCGCCACCGGGGCGGCATAATTGAATTCCTGGGAAAATAGAGATGTGAGGCTCCAGAAATTTTTTTTTTTTTTGATTGGAGGTTTAACGACCACCGTGAGCAACTCAACGGGCTATAAGCAGTCGCCCGTCCCTAATATAGGGTCACTGGTTCCAGGGAAGGGAGAGAGCCAGTGCCGTAAGACAAATACAACATCCATGCCTCACCGGGATTCGAACCCGGACCCCGTTCGGACGAATGATCAGAGGCCATCGCTTAGACCACTACGCCACCGGGGCGGCACTCCAGAAATCCACAGGAGGTTCCTGCCGCTAAAACAATCGATATCAGTAATGTCCGAAGATGAATGAAGAGGTTTCAAGAGGGAGAAAGTTCAATGTCTAACAAACAACGGAATGGAAGACCCGCAACTGCAGTGACAGATGACAACAGGCAACGAGTGAAAGACCTCATCGCAGCTGATCATCCTGTCACCATCCAGAAGTTGTGTGGTGTTCATGGTGCTGTGGAAGCCGCCCCGGTAGCGCAGTGGTCTAAGAAACGGCTTCTGATCATTCATCCGGAAAGGGGTCCGGGTTCGAATCCAGTGAGGCATGGATGTTGTGTTTGTCTTACGGCGCTGGCTCTATCCCTTCCCTAAAATCAGTGGCCCTAAATTAGGGACGGGCGACTGCTTATTGCCCATTGAGTTGCTCGCGGTGGTCGTTAAACCCCCAATAAAAAAATAGTGCTATGGAAACATTAATTAGGAGTTTAGGCTACAGGAAAATTGGTTCAAAGTGGATCTCAAGAAACCTAACCTGTGAACAATGTGAGCAAAGGGGGGGGCATGTGCCGAAACCTCTTGGACTGTTATGTGCTGGAGGGTGAGGTGTTTTTCCCTAATGTTGTGACGGGGGATGAAACCTGGATGTCCTTTCATGACCCAGAAACAAAACGTGCGTCAATGGAATGACACCGCATATCTTCACCTCGACAGAAAAAGATGGAAACAACTCGTTCCGCAGGGAAAGTGTTGGTGACAATTTTCTGGAAAAAACATGGCTTGAACGGAATGCAACAATAAACAGTGCTTACTATGTGCATACATTGAAGAAGCTATCAGAAGGAAAAGACGTGACAAAAAAAAGAAGTGGAAACTTCATAGTGTTGTTTTACACCATGATAACGCATGTCTCTACGCCTGGAGGCTTTACAGGCTATTGCCAAAATGGGGAGGACGGTGATGCCCCCCCCCCTATAGTCCTGATTTGGCTCCCTCATACTTTTTTCTGTTTGCCTCTTTGAAAAACACCCTTCGTGGGGAACGTTTCGACGATGTGATAGACGTTAAACTGACGGTGAACTCATGGGGGAAACGACGGTCTCGGGAATTTTTCCAAAATGGATTTCACCAATGGGTTCAAAGATGGCGGAAATGTATAGAAAGTGATGGATAATAGTTTGAATAGGCTGCTAGCATTATTAACAATATGTCCATGTATTTTTTACTAGCAAGTTTCACATTTTTACAAATAAAAATCTTATATGGGACGACGCATTACTTTCAGGATGCCCTTTGTACGTCACATCATCTTCCTCACTTTTTTTAAGTGAAGAAGGAACCTTTCATCAATTCCAGACGATGTGTGCAACAAACATCTCACATTTAAAGAACAACCCAACTGCCATTTTTACGTTCGAGCGCCAATGTGGAAACGGGTATTTGTCTGTGACGGGGATCGAATTCGCGTTCCCTCACTCCGAAGTAAGTTGCTCTCCCAACGAAGCTACACGGACGGAATGTATCGCTGCAGATTTGTCATCTTGACATGGGCTTTACCTCTGTAGGAAGTCGAACCACCAGCGGCTAAAAACTATGTTACGAAGATTAACATATGGCGTACAAAAAGTTTCTCATAGCAGAAGGAATATCGGAGACAGATTTTCAAATCGAACATTTAAAAGAAGAACTATAGAAAGAAACACGATATAATTCTACGCCTTCGAGCTGAAGAATTTTGTATAATGGGGAAGTTGAAAATAGGTGAAAAATATTCTTCATTTCAAAAGCTATGCTAATAAAAACAACTTTTCAAATACGTCTCCAGAAAGCAGAGATAGCGAAAGAAATGTTATTGACCTTTACATTCCCAAGCGGGAAATCTGTACATTATTCAAAGAGGGTAATGCTCAACATCTCCATTGTAGCGAATGGAAAAAGCGAAAAAAAATTTCACAATAAGGTTTCTAAACGCAGTGATACAGCTGCAAACGGAAGTACACAAACACCACCTAACGACAAAACTACGAACCTCCTCAAATACTAACCTAAAGTGTCTGACGAGGTACTTTTTTTTTTTTTTTTTTTTATTGGAGGTTTAACGACCACCGTGAGCAACTCAATGGGCTATAAGCAGTCGCCCGTCCCTAATTTAGGGCCAGTGGTTCCAGGAAAGGGAGAGAGCCAGTGCCGTAAGACAAACACAACATCCATGCCTCACCGGGATTCGAACCCGGACCCCTTTCGGACGAATAATTAGAGGCCATCGCTTAGACCACTGCGCCACCGGGGCGGCAACTTTCTTTTCTTTTTTTTTTTTTTTTTTTTTTTGATTGGAGGTTTAACGACCACCGTGAGCAACTCAATGGGCTATAAGCAGTCGCCCGTCCCTAATTTAGGGTCAGTGGTTCCAGGAAAGGGAGAGAGCCAGTGCCGTAAGACAAACACAACATACATGCCTCACCGGGATTCGAACCCGAACCCCTTCCGGACGAATGGTCATAAGCCATCGCTTAGACCACTGCGCCACCGGGGTGGCCAATCGGGTTTTTAGCACCCCAGATATTTCCGTAAACGGAAACGTGACCTTACGCCCTCTAGTGGCAAACTTGTGCATTAAGAAAAAATTGATATTATATGAGAAACATTTCGCAGCGGAAATGCTCTCCGACAAAGAAATAATTTTTCAAATTCGACTCTTACAAGCAGAGATATCGACAAAAATAAGATACACATCTGCGCTTCCTGGCGGAAACGCTACGCATTATTTTAAAAAAGTATTCTGACAACATTTCCGTATGAGCGGTATAGGTGCACGAAAGAATTTTTTCAATCGAGTTTTCAGAAGTTTTTATTTTACCGCAAATTCATCGAAAATAGAAATAAACACTTACGCCTACTGGTAGTCAAATCATTCTTTATCAAAAATTGGAAATTATATGCAAAATATTTTCCATCAGGAGCTGTATCCGATGCAAGAAGAGCTTTTCAACTCGGAGGTATAGAATCAAAAATATCGGATATAAAGCAATTTCCTCTTACGCCCCTAGCGGAAAATCTGTGCTTCACTTAAAAATCTTGAAACTATATCAGAAACATTTTTGCACGGAAAACGCTCTCCAACAAAGAAATAGTTTTTCAAATTAGACTCTTAGAGGCAGAGATATCGACACAAAGAGAAAATATATATCTTCGCCCTTGGTGGGAAAACTATGCGCCATTTTACGCAGGAATCATTCTCAAAAGTTGTTCCGAGATGAGCGGTACCGGTCCACGAAAGAATTTTTTCAATCAAATCTTTAGAAGATCAGATTTTGCTGCAAATACATCAGAAGCAGAAATAAATACTTACCTCCCCTGATATCCAAACCATTCCTTACCAAAATTTAGAAATTATAATCAAATAATTTCCCACTATGAACTGTTTCCGATGCAGGAAGAATTTTTCAAATCGGACATTTAGAAGCAAAGATATGGGGGGAAACACAGTTTACCTTTACCGCCCCTAACGGAAAATCTATGCATTATTTAAAAGAAAAACTGTGCCTAAAATAGTCTTTGTTATAAATGGAATCGAAAGGAATAAATAATTTTGCAATCGGATATTTAGAAGCAAATATGTAGAAGAAAATGTATTTTGAATTCGATATCATTTGCATTTTCGCCTTTTACCGGTAATGTTGTGCATCAGAAAAATTGAATGCAAAAGTAATCATTCTCCCATTTCAAGCTTCACAATGCAAACAGAATTTTTCAAATCGAACTAACAGTTTTAGAGACCGACAGACGGACAAACCGACAACATTACAAAAGACGTGCTAAACATCTGTTCTGCTGTAACCTTTCTTTGCCGGTAATGCGATTCAAAATCATGTCTAATGTAATGCAATTCAAAATCATGTTAATGCGATTCAAAATCATGGTAATCCGATTCAAAATCATGGTAATGCGATTCAAAATCATGTAAATGTACTCCGGAGCAACTATTCTCCCAAGTGAACTACACCGACTGGACTTATCGCTGTAACTATGCCGATAATACACTGAAGAGCAATTGAATTGGAGACATCTGGCGTTATGCAAATGTGGCGCTGTGGGCGGCCCTGTAAACGGAAACGACATGACGTATGCAGCGATCCGACAACATAAGGAGTACTGCGACAGGAATCAGTAAGAGTCGAACGCAGTATAGGTAAGACGAAGGATCTAAACGCATTTGATCGTGGGCAAATTGTCGGGGCCCGACGAATGCGCCACTCCATCTCGGAAGTAGTGCAGGCACTGGGATTTTTACGAGCCACTGTGTCACGGGTGCACCGTGAGTACATCGAATCCGGTAGAAGCCGTCGTCCCACGAGGGTACCGCTGCTGACCGCACATCACAGGTGCAAAGATTAGCATGGGCGCGCGAACATCGCCACTGGACCCTAGACATGTGGGAAAATGTTGCCTCGACTGATGAGTCGAGATTCACGTTGGTACATGCGGATGGCAGGATACAAGTACGGCGCAAATCACATGAAGCGATGGATCCTTCTTGCCAGCAGGGTACTCTTCAAGCTGGTGGGGGTGGCATTCTCGTCTGGGGACTGTTTACGTGGACTGAAATGGGACCCCTAGTACCTGTGAAATCGTACTTCACAGGTCAACGTTACTGGGATATCCTGGACGACCATTTGCTCCCATTTGTGCGTCTTTAACATCCCACTGGAGACCTCTTCCTGCAACAAGACAATGCACCGCACCATCGCTCCCGAATTGTATCCGAATGGTTGGATGAACACTCCACCAACGTGACCTCGCTTCCTTGGCCAGCTAGGACACCGGACCTCAGTCCCATCGATCACATCTGGGATGCCATCGAGAGAGATGTTCGAGGCTATGATCCCCTTCCATCAAACCTTCGTGAACTGTGGAAGCTTGTTCAGGGGTCGTGGATCCGTATGGCTTCCCAACGCTTCCGGTGTCTTGTCGAGTCCATGCCGAAACGAATCGCCGCCGTCATTAGGGCGAAAGGTGGTGCTACACGTTACTAGACAAGTATCTTTAATTCAATAGCTCTTCAGTGTACGTCATTACAGTAGTACTGATCTACGCTATGTCCCATTGCACGTTACATCACACACACACACACCCCCCTTGAGAAAGGCGGGGGCACGAAACCGCAAACTTTCGGATCCCCGAACCACCATGCGGGAGGCCCATCTCACTCTGGGAAAAGGAACTGCGTTAATAATTCCGTACGATGTGCGAAAGAATCATCAGACATATTTTCGAACCTCTTGGCCAGGAAATTCATCCCTTTTTGAGAGTCAATATCCCCTTTCTTTGCCAGTGGTGTCCTTCCAATTCACGTCTTCCTCCTTTAGAGCGGATGTTCTCCCAACTGACCTCCTCCGGCTAGACTCATACCGATGAGGCATTACATTATGATCACACCAGTGTGCAAAGCGCGCTTGGAGACCGAACCTTGGCGCAGGTGAAGTTCACAGAGCAGTATATATATAATCCGAAGACAGGCTTTCGGTTAGTAGAATGTTCGGAGTCAGAATGGTAAAAGCTGCCGATTTATTGGAGTTTGATAAAGGACAAATGGAACGGCGCCTTGGAACTACGATCTCGGAAACGGCACGGCTTGTGGCTTGTACACGTGTCGCTGTTGTCGTCAAACGTGCTGCACAGATGGCCAAACGACGAAGAGTCGTCTAGCCGTGTGTCGTTCGCAGCTCATTGGTGCCCGAGGGGAGCGGAGACAGTCGCGCATTGTTCACGGAGACCACAGGGCCACAGTGCGACAAATCACCCGCAGCTACAACAGTGGCGATCAGGGAAATGTGTCCCAGCACACAGTTCATCGCAGCCGTCTGCGCATGGGCCTGCGTAGCCAAAGACCCAGCTGCGTCCCCATGCTCACTGCACGTCATCTACAAAAATACTGCGGAGACTGCATCGAGGAGGCCACTCCGCCGCCTACCACTGCCCAGAGAGCATCGCCAGCAACGGTTATAGTGGTGTCGGGCCCGATCAACGTGGGATAGTCTTCTGTGTCGTCGTTTCGTCTTGAGTGATGAGTCACGGTTTGCACTTAGCGCCGATGACCAGCGCATGTATGTCTGGAGACGAGCTGGCCAGTGCACGAATCCTGCTTCTACTGGGGAACGGAAAACGGCACGGACACCGGGAGTGACTCTCTGGGGAGCCATTTCTTAAGATAGCCGGGCCATCCTTGGTAGTCTACCGTGCCACCCTCACGGCTCGTAGGTAGGTCGACGGCATTCTACGACTTGTGCTGACATTCCTGCCGCACCATCACCGGGCAATTTTTCAACATGATAATCCCCGGCCTGGCTCTCCCAAGCCTGCCTCCGTAATGTCGACACCCATCCATGGCCAACCCTGTCGCCCGAGCTTCCACCGATCGAACATGTTTGAGACATGATGGGGCGCCTCCTACGTCCATTACGGAATGTTGGTGAACTGCCCCACAATTTGGAAACCATTTGGCATGCTCTACCTCAGGATAGTATCTGCGAACTGTATGCGTCCATACCACGCCGAGTAACTGCTTGTATTCGAGCTAGAGGTGGCACTAGAACGTATTGACTTGTTCCACTCGTGTAGCTGCTTTATCCGAATAAATGGCCCAATTGCTCAGAGGTGGCGCAATGGTCTAAGGGATCATTCGTCCTAAAGGGGTCCGGGTTCGAATCCCGGTGAGGCATGAATGTTGTGTTTGTCTTACGGTGCTGGCTGGCTCTCTGCCTTCCCTGGAACTAATGTCCCTAAATTAGGGACAGGCGACTGCTTATAGCCCATTGAGTTGCTCACGGTGGTCGTTACGCCTCCAATAAAAACAATTGCTCTGGAATTGCAATCATTTCCTTTTCTATGCATGTACAATTCACATATTAACTTTCAGCTCGATTGGATGATTCTTTCGGGGTGCTTCTTTTTTCAGAGAATATATTTTGAGATATTCATGAACTTTATCAACTTATCTTCTATTAAATTATACATGTATTTGTTTGCATACATTTTAAAAGTGCCTAGAAAATGCACTGAATGTTACAGTAAAGTGTATTACTTTTTGTTTCATTAGAAATATGAAGTAGAGTTTTTGCTGCATCAGAATTGGGAAGATCCCAGGTTAAAGTTCGACGATGGTGGTCGTTACAGGTACCTGAATGCTATCATGCACGATAAGAAGATCTGGGTACCGGACATTTACTTTATAAAACATGGCGAGTTCAAGCAGCCGCTAGCACCCGTCCACATGTCCCTCAAGGTCTTCAACAACGGCACCGTCCTCTACATTACTAGGTAATGTTGTAATCGCTAAGTTATTAAAAATGACAGTTATGTTTTCCATTTCTTTTGCAGCTTAAGCATATTTCAACGCTTTCTACATTGTTCAGAGGAATTAGGGGAGCAAGAGATATTGTAAGGAAGTGCGACTGACGCTGTTGAACGTAAAATACAGGGTCTCCCATAAAGGTGTAACCAATTTCAAATAATCTTAACAGTTTTAATATAAATGATCTCAATACACAACTTGTGTTAATTGACAGAACAGATCATGAAGTTTTATAAGCATTCGACATGGGCACCATTTGTCACCCGAACAATGTCTAAAGGCAATCCGGTTCCAACCATGTTCGTTCGAGAATGTCCGTATTAACACTCTGCAGTGCGTGTGTAATCCTCCTCTTTAGGTCAGCAATGTGTGCAACAGGGGTGCTGTAAACCTCACCCTTGATGAATCCCCATAAAAAAAGTCACAGGGTGTTAAGTCCGGTGAACCCAGGTGTCAATCAATGGAACCAGCACGCTCAATACCTCGATTGGGAAATTTGGTATCCAGAGACCTCTTTACACTTAAAGCCCAATGAGATGGAGCTCCATCTTGTTGGAAAATGATTGGAGTTGCAAGTTCATCCAACTGGGGATACACAAACTGCTCAATCATGTCCAGGTAATTATCAGCTCTCACGGACGCTTCCTGAAAGAAAAAGGGTCCAATAACACGGTCGACCATTATGCCACACCAAACGTTCACTTTTAGGCTAGCATGTTTATGTTCCATTGTGCATTGCAGGTGTTCAGTTCCCCAAATTCTCACATTCTATTTATTAACCTTTCCGGAAACATGAAAAGTGCACTCATCCCAGAAACAGATTTGTCCCAGGAAAGGATCAGCACTTGCAATGTTCTTCAACATCTCTTCAACAATGTGTGGAAATGTTGACGCTTCACATGATCATCTGAGGTTATGTGATGAGTTATCGGCAGTCTGTACGGGTGCATTTCCAGTCTCTGACGTAACACTCTGTGCATTGACGACTTGGAGATGGCCAGCTGTCGTGCTGCTTGTCTGATTAACTTTCGAGGGCTACGAGTGAATGTTTGTCTCACAACTTCCTCCCTTTCTGGAACCAGAGATGGTCGTTCAGGACTTTTCTTTATAAGGACGCTACCAGTTTCCTTGAGGGACTTGTACCACTTTCTGATGCTGTTACGCGTGGGCATATTTTGCTCTGAAATTCCGCTGAACCTATGTTTCGTATCGGGTTTCAATAAACCACTCCACAATCTATGCTTTTTTCGCAGGATCCATTGGGTACACTTCTAGAAAACTTGAGGGTATTCCTTACCACTTGCAACAAACATAATGCTGATACTAGTTTTGTATCCAAAGTTATCATTTGAAATTGGTTACACCTTTTGGGGACACCCTCTGTTATTTTGATATAAGATACAATTGAATATTCAATAATATGGGTAATATAAATCCCATTAGCGAATTAGTATGCAATATAATCATATAATACACATGATGTGATGCGATATGCTATACAATAATATGCATATCTCTACACCAAGAAAAACGGGACTTTTTGAAGGAGGTAAGTGAATTTTAGCAGGGTGTGTGGACCCCTCAAACGGCTAAGACCGCTGTACACCTGTGTGGCATGGAATTGATGATGTTATCGAGAAGATTTTGGGGTTATCTTCGCCACTCCCCAATGAGGACAGTCCCTAGTTCAGGAAGAGTCAACGGAGGTGGTAGCTGAGCTGCAATGCGTCTGCCAAGTGCGTCCCAGGCATGCTCAATGGGAGTTATGTCAGGGGAGCATGCTGGCCACTCCATACGCTCGATTCCCTCCTCTTCAAGCATGTTGTCCACTAACTGAGCTCCATGAGGTCAAGCGTTATCGTCCATGAAAAGAACGAATCGCCAACGGCTACAGTATACGACATCCCAATAGGTCTGAGAATCTCGTCTCTAAATCTCCGGGCCGTCAGACTTCCGTTTTGGATGACGCACAGGTCCGTAGGTCCTCGGATACTTACGCCTACCCAGACCATCAATCCATGCCCGTTATAATGGAATGTTTCATGCACAAAAGCTGGGTTATTTCGGGCACCGGGTTCCCTTAATATAAGAATTCGTCGATTGTCAGCCCCCAGACTGAATCTCGACTTGTCAGAGAAGTGAACTTCACTCCACTAGTCGTCTCCCCAACCACGATGTTCCTTATCTGAGCTTCTACGGGCCGTACGATGTCGTGCGGTTACAAGGACGCACATCATTGGTCTACGTTCATAAAGGCCACCTTGGTGAAGGTTATTCCGGATAGTTTGAGTTGACAACCTGCTTCCTGTTCACACAACCAGCTCTCTCTTGAGCCACCCTGTTCCTACGAGTTATTAACAACAGATAGAGGTTGTCCCTTGCTGTAGTTGCTCATGAACAGCCTTGATCTTGCCTTCTTTGAGCACTTCCCGTAACCTGGAATCGTGTCCGAAATCAGGAAACGACACTTCGTGGCACTTCAATGTCTTCTGCCCCTACCCGCCGTGTCTAATCTTCTTCCAGCCTGCCAATGGCTCTCCACGCAGTTGATGCCAGTAAGTCATGCTGTTGAGACATCGTTGAAATCGAAGATTTCAAGACATGAAATGTTGCGATAAACAAAATAATCCGAAAGAGTTGCTTTCGATGCACGATAAAACTTGAAGAGGCAATTAAAATCAAGTTAAAAGGTTTAATACCACAAAGTTACATTAACTAAAACACAAGACCTTTCGAACTGGCAACCAGTCGGGAAATCTCATTATCTACGATCTTGGCAGAATTAATTTTCCAGCACTTGGAAGATAGTGTCTTGACCGAGCATAATGTGAGACCAGTTACATAGATGATATTTTGTTATTGTGGACCCGCTCACGAGAAGATTTGTTGAATTGTGCAGAGGTTATGTCTTCACAGTTCTCGACTATAAACTTCACTGTCGAACACGAGCACAACTGTAGCCTCACCTTCCTCGACATTTTGTTGCGACGAGATGGTGGAGATCGGAAAATTAAGCACTCTGTTTATCATAAAGCATCATACGTACATCCCTGCTATTATTCATAGGTGCTCGGCGCGCCCCTTGCAAAACAAGATGTTGGCATTGTATTCAGTGGTGCATCGAGCTTTTACTCACTCCTGCCCTCTCCGCCTTCGCAGACTTGAACTTAAGAAAGTTCAAGCCATTGCAAGTGGCCATAGCTATCATCCCGATTGTGTCTCACGTCTGCCCAAAACAAGTAAGTAAACTCATGCAATGCATTGATTATGATACGCTCTCCAACATACCAGAAATCATTACTCAAGTTATGAGGATAATGGCAGTGAAATAAATCTCACTCTTGTGCCCTGACCTTTGACCCCATTTCGATGATATTCAACAGAACTGGTTCTGTATACCACCGGGACAATATACTAAAGTTTTGTTGGAATAGAAGCATTTTTAGTCAAGTTATGAGGATAATGGCTGTGGAATAAATTCCGCTTCTGTGCCCTGACCTTTGACCCATTTCGATGATATTCAACAGAACTGGTTCTGTATACCACCGGGACAATATACTAAAGTTTTGTTGGAATAGAAGCATTTTTAGTCAAGTTATGAGGATAATGGGTGTGGAATAAATTCCGCTTCTGTGCCCTGACCTTTGACCCATTTCGATGATATTCAACAGAACTGGTTCTGTATACCACCGGAACAATATACTAAAGTTTTGTTGGAATAGAAGCATTTTTAGTCAAGTTATGAGGATAATGGGTGTGGAATAAATTCCGCTTCTGTGCCCTGACCTTTGACCCATTTCGATGATATTCAACAGAACTGGTTCTGTATACCACCGGAACAATATACTAAAGTTTTGTTGGAATAGAAGCATTTTTAGTCAAGTTATGAGGATAATGGGTGTGGAATAAATTCCGCTTCTGTGCCCTGACCTTTGACCCATTTCGATGATATTCAACAGAACTGGTTCTGTATACCACCGGAACAATATACTAAATATTTGTTGGAATAGAAGCATTTTTAGTCAAGTTATGAGGATAATGGGTGTGGAATAAATTCCGCTTCTGTGCCCTGACCTTTGACCCATTTCGATGATATTCAACAGAACTGGTTCTGTATACCACCGGAACAATATACTAAAGTTTTGTTGGAATAGAAGCATTTTTAGTCAAGTTATGAGGATAATGGGTGTGGAATAAATTCCGCTTCTGTGCCCTGACCTTTGACCCATTTCGATGATATTCAACAGAACTGGTTCTGTATACCACCGGAACAATATACTAAAGTTTTGTCGCAATCGAAGCATTTTTACGTAAGTTATGACGCATAAGGGCGATGGAATGGATCCCGCTCCTATGTCCTGACCTTTGACCCCATTTCGCCATTTTCAATAGAGTTCGTCCCCAGATTGTCCCCTATTACATACTAAAATATGATCGAAATCGAACCATTTTTAAGCGAGTTACCGTGCGGACAGACAAACGGTCGAAGGTGGAGCATATACGCTTCTTCAAACTACGGTTGGAAAGTGTAAAAAAAATACGGTGTAGGGCATCCATCACTTTAAGGAGCGAGGACACCAATCCTAAATTTGTGGGTTCTATGATCTATCTTCCATTAATTACACCCATATTGCGGAATACGTGTCGCCGATATAATCTGGAATTTGGGGTGAAGACATGTCATCTTTACTCCGATATACGAAAGGATCTCGACCCGGTCAAGATGACACGCAGACACGGGGTATACTGTATTCCTATGAAAACTAATGAACCCAACGCTAAAGAGCAGATTTATACGGGATCTACCTTGCGCACCTTGGGGATTAAGTTAGCGGAGCATCAGTGCATTATGTGGACCAAAGCTGACTTCACTTCCCCTTCTCGACTTGCAAAAAAGGGGACCCACACCCATGATTGGGGAACCGCCCATATATTAGCTAACACAACATCGAAAAGATCTAGTCTGTTTACCGAACGTTTGGTCATACACAGTCATGGCAGTGTATGTTGCAATGAAGACAGTCCTCATGCGGTCCGGCAACCTTGCAGATTGTTGGTTGGAGGCATCATGCATGATACATCTGCACAATGCACTTTACCAGCAATCCTGAATGATCCCGTCACGTCTGTGAACTGAACTACCATTTACATTTCATAATAATTTACCACATAATAAGGTCATCATATGAAAGTACACATACACGTGGTGACTTTTTCAAAAGCTTCAACGGCATTTGCCGTGCAATAATACTATTACTCACGTTGAATCATACCTGTGTAAATAATAACCAGACGACTAAGTGTCATATTATTTCAATATTTATTTCTGGTATTCCAATGTATAATATCATTAAATCTATTCTATTTATTATATATTAGTTATGCAACTTAATTCTTGGCACTTAACCGCAAGCGATCATAGAACGTCGGCAAATGCAAATAGTTGTGTGCGATAATGGCAGATTGCAGCGTCATCCAACAGCTTTCCAGGCAACCGTAACCGCACACAGCTGTAGTGAGAGAAGGGGAGAAAGTTGACAGTGAAAGCAATGTCGTTCGAGAAGCAACATTTGAGGCACTGCCTTCTGTTCGCGTTTCAGCTGAAAACAAATGCCGCGGAACCTCAGCAAATGATCTGTGCTGCTTTGGGTGAGGCTGTTGTGTCCTACAGTACGTGTAAGAACTGGTTCCAGCGGTTTACGCACGGAAATTTCGATCTCCGTGATGCAGAACATCCGGGACAGCCACAGGAAGTTGACGATGGGGAACTGGAACAACTGTTGGACACGGATCCCTGTCGCACACAGTCAGAGCTCGTCCAAGAACTCGGAGTAACACCGCAAGCCATTGCAAAGCGCCTGCACAAGCTTGGACGGATTCACAAGGAGGGCCGTTGGGTGCCCCACCAACTCACAGCTGCGAACAAGTCTAGGCGCTACGATGTTGCTGTGTCCTTGCTCTCCAGATTCAAGAAGAAGGATTTCCTCCACAAGAGTTTGACCTGTGATGAGAAGTGGATACTCTACGATAATCCTAAGCGGCACAAATCATGGGTTTATCCAGGCCAGCCTACCACCAGTCCATGCCAGGAAGTTGTTGCTGTGCATATGATGGGATCAGCGCGGTGTCGTACACTATGAGTTGCTCAAACCTGGTGAAACGGTCACTTCTGGGCGTTATTGTCTGCAACTCATTCGTGTGAATGACGCAATGGAGGCGAAAAGTCCATACACCGGCAAGGGCAGAAGGTCGGTCGCGTTGCTTCGGGATAACGCGCGTCCTCCCACCCCGAAACCGACCTGGGATGGGAGATTTTGTACAACCCGGCGTATTCTCCAGACATCGCCCCGTCGGATTATTACCTCTTTTGCTCCCAGCAACATCACCTAAGTGATACGCACTTCACTTCTGTCGACGAGGTCCACACAAGTATTGATGACTTTATCAACTCGAAACATCCCTCTTTTTATCGCAGTGGCATTCGGCAGCTCCCTGACCGATGGTTCAAATGTATCCAACTCGACGGGGATTATTTCCCTGATTAGGTACGTATTCGATTTGCTATAATTTGCTGTCAACGTGTCGTGCCTGTTGCCTAGAATTAGGTTGCACACCTAATAATAAACATGCTGTGTTAAAAGTCCTTAAAAGCCGTTTCAACAGTTATGCATTGATATTAAAATTGTCCGTAAGGAACACAGTGTATGGATAACACGGAAACCCAACATCTTTAAACACAGTGTTTTTACTTAGTCAATGTCTGACCTTAGGCAATGTTTCAGAGTTATTATGTTGCATATATACACTGAAGAGCAATTAAATTAGAGATCCCTGTCTAGTAACGTGTAGCACCACCTTTCGCCCTGATGACGGCGGCAATTCGTCTCGGCATGGACTCGACAAGACACCGGAAGCGTTGGGAAGCCATACGGATCCACGACCCCTGAACAAGCTCCCACAGTTCACGAAGATTTGATGGAGAGGGGTCAGAGCCTCAAACATCTCTCTCGATGGCATCCCAGATGTGCTCGATGGGATTGAGGTCAGGGGACCTAGCTGACCAAGGAACCGAGGTCACGTCGGTGGAGTGTTCATCCAGCCATTCGGATACAATTCGGGAGCGATGGCACGGTGCATTGTCTTGTTGCAGGATGAGATCCCCAGTGGGATGTTGAAGACGCACAAACGGGAGCAAATGGTCTTCCAGCATATCCCGGTAACGTTGACCTGTGAGGGACGATGTCACACGTACCAGGGGTCCCATTTCAGTCCACGTAAACAGTCCCCAGACGAGAATGCCACCCCCACCAGCTTGAAGAGTACCCTGCTGGCAAGAAGGATCCATCGCTTCATGTGGTTTGCGCCGTACTCGTATCCTGCCATCCGCATGTACCAACGTGAATCTCGACTCATCAGTCCAGGCAACATTTTTCCACATGTCTAGGATCCCGTGGCGATGTTCCCGTGCCCATGCTAATCTTTGCGCCCTGTCATGTGCGGTCAGCAGCGGTACCCTTGTGGGACGATGGCTTCTAAACCCCATAGCGAGGAGATGGTTCTGGATGGTGTGGCTGCTTACACGTTTTTGTGCACCAGTGTTAAATTGCCGAGTGATTTCTTGCACTGTGGCCCGTCTATCCGCTGTTACAATGCGAGCTAGCCGACGATGACCCCGCTCATCCACACGCTGTTGTCTACGGCAGTTGGCCCTTGCAGGGATGATTTTACCGGATTCGATGTACTCAGGGTGTACCCGCGGCACAGTGGCTCGTGAAAACCCCAGTGCCGGCACGATTTCCGAGATGGAGTGACCCATTCGTCGGGCCCCGACAATTTGCCCACGATCAAATGCGCTTAGAGACTTCGTCTTACCTATACTGCGTTCGACTCTTACTGATTCCCGTCGCATCACTCCTTATATTGTCGGATCGCTGCATACGTCATGTCGTTTCCGTTTACAGGGCCGCCCACAGCGCCACATTTGCATAACGCCAGCTGTATCTAATTCAATTGCGCTTCAGTGTAGTCTGTAATTGTTCATTATCAACTGAATTCAAAAGTATGTAATCAGCCGTAGCTCGTATTCCAAATTTTACTTCCCGATAATAAGTTGAAACGTAGGCACGATGCAAGTACCCAGCAAAAATAGTCTTGCTGGCAATGGACTGTGTTGCCGCTGCGGAACCGTCAAAAAAATGTCCGGGCGGCCAAGAGAAGGGCCAGCATTTCAGGCCAACAGTTGGCACCCCATCAGTTGCCATATGCCACAACAGGGCCATCAGTTATCCATCACAGGCAGTAGCTGCCACAAGTGGCCCTTCAGCGGCCCTGCAAGCACGTGCCAGAAATGATGGCTAGCCTAATGTGGTCCGCTAGTTTGCCGGTAGTGGCAGCCGGCAACCACGTGACGTAACTAATGGCTTGCCGAATCTTGTCTGCCAGTTTCCCAGTAGGAGCCATGAAAAAAAAAAAAAAAACAAGGATTTTTTTTTTTTTTTTGATTGGAGGTTTAACGATCACCGTGAGCAACTCAAATGGGCTATAAGCAGTCGCCCGTCCCTAATTTAGGGCCACTGGTTCCAGGGAAGGGAGAGAGCCAGTGCCGTAAGACAAACACAACATCCATGCCTCACCGGGATTCGAACCCGGACCCCTTACGGACGAATAATCAGAGGCTAACGCCTTAGACCACTGCGCCACTGGGGCGGCAAAAAAAAAAAAAATCAAGGATAACCGCAGTTTCCCGAAGCTACAATTTGATTTTCCCCCTTACTAAACTTCTGAATGAAAGCACTGCGCTGGGGAAATTTTACGGCCGCCCCGGTGGCGCAGTGGTCTAAGCGATGGCCTCTGATCATTTGTCCGAAAGGGGTCCGGGTTCGAATCCCGGTGAGGCATGGATGTTGTGTTTGTCTTACGGAACTGGCTCTCTCCCTTCCCTGGAACCAGTGGCCCTAAATTAGGGACGGGCGACTGCTTATAGCCCATTGAGTTGCTCGCGGTGGTCGTTAAACCTCCAATCAAAAAAAAAAAAATTCTCAACATACCGGAAAAACGCCCATTTGGATCTGGTGGGAAACGGACCAGGGCTGTTGGCGTGTGAGGTGAGCTCTCGACCGCCCGGACTAATCTCCGCCACACACGGTCAAGCTGTCTCTTTCGTGTCAGAATGTGTAATCGAATGGTTCTCTCTTTCATTTTACAATATTCCGAGGTATTTTTCATAAAAGTCAGTTTTATATAATTCATAAATTTATTTTTTCAATGTAACGATAGTTTTTTTTTTTTTTACCTTAAGGGAACTTCACTCATTTTCAAGGTGTACCAACTTAAAGTCGCTTTCCAAAGGTTTGTACTGACCTTGTCGTCTTGAAAAGCGATTACTGAATTAATATATATTTAATCAGGTTCATGTCACATTCTGTTTCATTTTTAACGTTGTATCTTTCCTTTCCGTTGTCCGAAGCTACATTTGTTTTAAAGAGGAAAGATATTTTATTTTACTTCTCGTTATTTTTAGAAGCGAATTCTTTTTTTTTTTTTTTGATTGGAGATTTAACGACCACCGTGAGCAACTCAATGGGCTATAAGCAGTCGCCCGTCCCTAATTTAGGGTCACTGGTTCCAGGGAAGGGAGAGAGCCAGTGCCGTAAGACAAACACAACATCCATGCCAGACCGGGATTCGAACCCGGACCCCTTACGGACGAATGATCAGAGGCCAGCGCCTTAGACCACTGCGCCACCGGGGCGGCAGAAGCGAATTCCTCCCAGTCTTGTGTATTCAACCCATGGATGAGTACATTATATCCAGATAGGGTTGCTTTTTTTTTTCAAATAATTAATAAATTTTGTACGCGTATAATTCTTTTTTTCTCTCAACAAACATTTTTTTAATGTTTTCCCAAGACATTTGTTTCAAGCGGTTTCAAATTATTTCTTGTTATTCACGCACCCCATCCATGAATTGTTATTCATGGGAATGGAGTGGGTGTATTTCATGCCTATAATCTAGTATTTCATGGCTTAATCTGATATCTTCGTCGACGTGGAACTTCATTAGGAAATTTATTCGCCTCTCTACATATGGATTTTTTTTCTTAACATCCACTAAAATAACACGATGGCGATAGCGTCGTCTTCAAATAACTGGTACCATGAGAGACACAGCAAGTGTTGCTTCTGCGCATGCACAGTCGCGTTGTTTACACCTGCTATTGGGGTTGCATCGGTTGCCAGCAACGGGCAACTAGTGGCACTTGCTTGAAGGCCCACAATTCACGGCGATGCTGCAGGTCAATCAATGGCTTGCCAAGTAACAGCGCTGCCACCAACGGACCGATACCGGGCCGTGAGCGGCAGATTTCAGCCAGCAGTGACCCATCACTGCCAGCTGGTGGCCAGCAGTTTTCCAGCACTTGTGTTTTTGCTAGGTAGTGTTTAACCAAAAAACGAATTTCAAACAGTAAAACAGTTCAAAGGTTTAAAAGAAATATGTACACTTTAAAATGTCTTCTAATAAAATACTCATTTCCAGAATGAAACCTTGTCGACCAGTGGCCATCCCCCACAGTCTTCCGTACATGTTTCGGAGTACCTATCTGTGTCCATTTTCAACGGATTATTCATTCCTCTGTTGTGAAATTCACGACTGTAACTGAAGTAACCGCTGGATGTTCTTCATGAAGGTCTTCACTAGCTTATTTTTCGTCCATTTTTCTTGTCCCTGCTGTTGCAGTGCCATCGTGTGAACAAAAGTCCTACTCAAGGCCCGAATTCTTATTTTAATTTCCAGTTAATTTCTTCACGCTTTTTTTTTAATTTGATTATAATTTCCAGTAATTTCTTCACGCTCTTTTAAATAATATGATACTTAGTCGGCTGGTTATTATTATTAACACAGCTATGAATCAACGTGAGTAATAGTATTATTGCACGGTAAACGCCGTTGAAGCTACTGTGAACTGAGCCTGTGTCATTCGCTTTCTACCTATCCCGAACTTATCATCGGTTAGTGATATGAATTTAGTTTGCCTGTGCTCATCTGTCTGTTGTACAACCAGTCCGAAAGGTCTTGTGATTTAGTTAATGTAACTTTGTAGTATTAAGCCTTTCAATTTGATTTTAATTGCCTCTTCGCCGCCCCGGTGGCGCAGTGGTCTAAGCGATGGCCTCTGATCACTCGTTCGAAAGGGGTCCGGGTTCGAATCCCGGTTAGGCATGGATGTTGTGTTTGTCTTACGGCACTGGCTCTCTCCCTTCCCTGGAACCAGTGACCCTAAATTAGGGACGGGCGACTGCTTATAGCCCATTGAGTTGCTCGCGGTGGTCGTTAAACCTCCAATAACAAACAAACAATTGCCTCTTCAAGTTTTATCGTGCATCGACAGCAACTCTTTTGGATTATTTTGTGATAGGCACGACTTCAACGTATTTTGTTGCGATAAACGTGGCAGAACAAGAGATCTCCCAGACCCTAATCTGTGATTTATGCATTCTGACGTCACAGGCGCTAGTTTGCATAAGGATATGCATGATTCAGCTATGTACGTCACACTCGACTTGAGTTTTCCATGTTCCGGTGAAATACATATCACGCAATTGGCTTGCATAATGTCGCTAAGTCACATGCTCCCCTAATTATTTTGAGTATCGTACTTGAAATTCTCAGCACCAGAGAGATTTAAACGATGAATTTTGTGGGACCATATTCTTTTACTGAACATATTTTTAAACCATTACCCTAACTTTAACGTAACTTTTTTTTTTATTTTTTTTTAGGTTTTTTTTTTTTTTTTTTTTTTTTTTGGATTGGAGGTTTAACGACCACCGTGAGCAACTCAATGGGCTATAAGCAGTCGCCCGTCCCTAATTTAGGGTCACCGGTTCCAGGGAAGGGAGAGCGCCAGTGCCGTAAGACAAACACAACATCCATGCCTGACCGGGATTCGAACCCGGACCCCTTACGGACGAATGATCAGAGGCCAGCGCCTTAGACCACTGCGCCACCGGGGCGGCAACGTAACTTGTAAAGCAGTATTCGAATTACAAGCTAAAGATTAAACCTACCCAAGTAATTTTCTTCACTTTAAAGTTTACTGAATGAATTATCTGAAACTCATGTCCAAAAGTTAAGTATAATCAATATACCAGGGAATATTTCAAAAACCAACCGTGAGAAACTCACAAACTGGGTATACTCGTGTAATGACATACTACAAGTACAGCAGCAGACAAAAAAAGTTATGAAACAAAGTTTATTGCATTCCTTATACAAATTTACAAATCAACAACACAGTGATTTTCGTTTGAAGTACATAAATTTGAGAAAAGGATGATGCACCATGATCAATGAGGTATGCGGCGACCCCCTTGCAGCCACACAAACCTCGCATCGACTTCTCATGCTGCTTATCAGGTTGTTCAGTGGGCAACAAGTCCCACTCCTGACGAAGAGCAGTTCGGAGCTCCGGTCCTTGGTGGAGGCTGACGGGGTACAATTCTCCTCCCCAGTGCATCCCATGAATTTTCCGCCGGTATCATATCCGGAGACTTTGATTTCCACTCCTGTGCTGGATATCTTCACTTTGAAGGAAGTCATCCACCTGCAGAGCTCTGTGGACACATGGCACCTCTGTAAAATCTCACATGAGGTTTCAGTATTTCGTCTCTGTACCTCAGAGCAGTAACAGTACCTTTGTCGAAGATGCGGAGCTCTGTGCACCCATTCAACACGGTGCCTGCCCATGTCATGACTCTACCGCCACCAAATTAGTCTCTTTCCTGGTGTTATTGGGATTGTAATGGGTTCCTCTTTCTCTCCAGACGGCGGCTCGACGAGAATCAGTCTGTAAACAAAATCTGGACGCATCAGTGAAAAACACATTGCTCCACTGGTTCAGTGTCCAGTTTCGATGTTTCCGACTCCAGTTCAAACGGGCCCTCCTGTTCCTAGGGGTAAGCAGAACACAAACTCCTGGACGTCTGGAATAGAGATCAGCTGCCCTGTGCTTCCTGGAAACAGTTTGTCTTGGCATTCTTGTTCCTGAGGAGTCCGCAAACTCTGCAAAGAGTTGCCTGGCAGACATCATCTTATGACGTCGTGAAGTTTATACAAGATACTGATCCTGCTGACGAGTTGTGACTCTTGGTCGACCTTATACTCGCTGGTGTCTAACTTGTCCTGTGTCTTGGAACCTCCTTCAAAGCCTGGAGATGATATTTTGCGGCACATTCAGTGCTATGGAGACCATAGTCTGGGACTGTCTAGATTCAAGCCTTCCTATTATTCTAACCTGCAAAAAATGGTCGACCTGGCGTCTTTGTTCCATATTACGTTCCTGATCACCAATGACAACAACTCTTCTCACAGGATTTCAAGAAAAGGAAATGAGACAGGGTGAGTAGGCTGTTTTAATGGAGCTGAGATATTTACATATCGAACGTCAGAGGACGTAATTTACCGTGCACTACGATTGGTATAGGTGTGTGACTAATATAAATAAAAAAGGCCGTTCCATAAAAACGGAGAGTAAAATCACACAAAATGAAGAAATATAGGTACAGTAAAATATATGTTATTCTTTCTCAAAGTATCTTCCCTCGGATGATATGCAACGGTCCCATCGTTCAGTCCACTTTTCAAAGCATGTGGCGAAGGAGTTTTGTGAAAGCTGCTTGAACAACGTCAGCATCTGTGTTGAATATTGCGCCACGGAACTTCTTTTTCACTGTTGGAAACAACCAAAAATCGCACCGGGCGAGGTCAGGGCTGTAATCATTATTTCAATACTAAATTTCGTAAGAAACTGTTAAACATAAGCAGTCACATGTGGGTGGGCGTTATCATAGTGTAGGGTCCGTTTTCCCACCAGTTCCGAGCGCTTAATCGATATGTGTCGTCTCAGAGGCTTTAAGACTTAAATGTAGTACTCAGCTTCTTTAAAAAACAGCCGTCGTAGCACGATCTTGAACAACAGGTTTCAAAATACATGATATTTAAAACTTTATTAATTTAAAAACACATATGGATTACAATGACACATGAGCGCTTTCGGGGTCGCCAGCGACTCCCATCATCAAATGTGTGAATACTGAAGCAATTTGACATGTACTGAAGTATATATTTACAGCGTTCAGTGACGTAGGAGTTAGAGTTATAGCGCAAGCGCAAAGTCTGCAAAATACAATTCAATAAGCTTTTTTTGGGGGGAGGTTTAACGACCACCGTGAGCAACTCAATGGGCTATAAGCAGTCGCCCGTCCCTAATTTAGGGCTACTGGTTCCAGGGAAGGGAGAGAGCCAGTGCCGTAAGACAAACACAACATCCATGCCTCACCGGGATTCGAACCCGGACCCCTTTCGGACGAATTATCAGAGGCCATCGCTTAGACCACTGCGCCACCGGGGCGGCTATTTGGTGATCGAGGAACCTTGTTTATGCAGGCTGTTTCACTAGGTAGCCTCCTCAAAGAATCAGTCATATTTTGCAACACGCTCTACTTAGAAACATGACATGTGGTTTACAACGTACCTTAGTAAGTACATGCAAATGTAGCACCATTCCGCTGCATATTATCGAAGGCCCTCCGCAGCATGTCTTCATCAATAGTCCGGATTGCTGCACTGATGTTGCCTTGTAAGTCTTCTAACGTGTGAAGCTTATTGCTGTTAGCACAAAACTTCAATATTCGCCAAAAGAAAACATCGGGAGGAGTCAAATAGGGTGAACGAGGTGGCCACAGTCCTTTGGAGATTACTCGGTCACCAAAGAAAGAGGAAATTTCATTCATGCTCATACGGGACGTGTGGCAAGTCGCTCTATAATGTTGAAAGTCGAATCGATGTCGGTTAATTGGGCCACAGATTGTCTGAAAAAATTCACATATGACGCCGAGTTTACTACGCTGCTGAAGAAAATGGGTCCAATTATTCTGATTCGAGACACGGTACACCAAACACCGACTTTTGCAGGATGTAATGGGGTTTCGTGTAATTCATATGGATTATCTATAGCCCAGATGCGAGAGTCTTGGGAACTGACATCCCGTCAAAATGAAACCATGCTTGCATAGTGAACCATGTGAGCCGCCCGGTGGCGCAGTGGTCTAAGCGGTGGCCTCTGATCATTCGTCCGAACGGGGTCCGGGTTCGAATCCCGGTTAGGCATGGATGTTGTGTTTGTCTTACGGCACTGGCTCTCTCCCTTCCCTGGAACCAGTGACCCTAAATTAGGGACGGGCGACTGCTTATAGCCCATTGAGTTGCTCACGGTGGTCGTTAAACCTCCAATCAAAAAAAAAAAAAAAAAAAAAAAAAGAACCATGTGAAATCCAAACTGTTCGGAATTGCGAGGGAAAATGTCAGAAACCAGTAACAATAAGACACACGCTTCTCAAGAGCTAGTTCTTGCAACACTTGCACAGCTGTCACACGGTACAGACGAAGTAACGCTTTCTTCGCGGCACTTTGGCAGGCGGAAACAGAATACCCAGTTTCTTGTAGCAAACGTCGTAATTTTTTTTTTTTTGATTGGAGGTTTAACGACCACCGTGAGCAACTCAATGGGCAATAAGCAGTCGGCCGTCCCTAATTTAGGGTCACTGGTTCCAGGGAAGGGAGAGAGCCAGTGCCGTAAGACAAACACAACATCCATGCCTCACCGGGATTCGAACCCGGACCCCTTTCGGACGAATGATCAGAGGCCATCGCTTAGACCACTGCGCCACCGGGGCGGCACACAGTAAGCTTAATAGATTCAACAATAACTATGTATTAGGTTTGTTTTCTAGAAGAAGTCCCCAGGGGGAGGGATATTGTATGGAATATCATCGTTGCATGCAGACTTTTTATGATGAATTATATACAAACTTTCGGTGATTAAAGTCAGAAACTTATTAGGAGGTGATGCAAGGATTGTGACACTATTCCAGTCTGGGTGAAAGTTTCCTGTATGGAACAACACCTCATTAGCCATGTTGGTCCATACAGGAAACTTTCACCCAGACTGGAATAGTGTCACAATCCTTGCATCACCTCCTAATAAGTTTCTGACTTTAATCACCGAAAGTTTGTATATAATTCATCATAAAAAGTCTGCATGCAACGATGATATTCCATACAATATCCCTCACCCATGGAGACTTTTTATAGAAAACAAACCTAATACATAGTTATTGTTGAATCTATTAATCTTATTGTATTTTGTTGATTGTATTTCGCAGACTTTGCGCTTGCGCTATAACTCTGACTCCTACGTCACTGAACGCTGTAAATATATACTTCAGTACAAGTCAAATTGCTTCAGTATTCACACATTTGATGATGGGAGTCGCTGGCGACCCCGAAAGCGCTCATGTGTCATTGTAATTCATAAGTGTTTTTAACTTAATAAAGTTTTAAATATCATGTGTTTTGAGACCTGATGTTAAAGATCGTGCAACGACGGCTGTTTTTTAAAGAAGTTCCTATCAGCACGAAAACCTTCTACATTATTGTAGTACTTAGCATTGACAGTAATTTGTGGAGCATCGACATGCTAGTAGACTACACCTTTATGATAAAAGAAAACTAACATCATCACCTTCTCAGCTGATTTGGTTTCCAAACACTCGTTGCGCGCTTCATGAGGGGGTCAAAATAGTGGACCCATGTTTCATCGGTAGTTATTACTGTGTTTAGAAAGTTTGGATCATTTGCAATCATTTGTTTCCACTCGTGACACACCTGAACTTTGGCTAACAATTCTTCTCTCGTCAGGTGATGAGGTATCCATCTGGAACGCACACGATTGCCCAAACAGTGTTAACAATACGCTCCGTAACAACACTTTCAGGTCTACCAGACCTAGGAGCGAGTTTGCCTTTTTTGAAATCATGGTTCCATCTAAAAATTGCTGACTCACCCAAACATTTATCTTCGTAAGCTTTTTTCATTGAATCAGCTGTTTCTGGAACCGTTGTACCCAAACGACAGCAAAATTTTATCGCACAACGCATTTCACTTCTTAACTGTGAATCACTCACCTCCATGGTTGTATGGCGAAATGCAGACGTACCTTAAAGCACTGCGCAATAACAAAACCAGAATCGTCTGCTACGGCTAATAACTGTTGTCATAGATGCTTCCTTAACCCTTTAAGCGGCCGATGTACCTAAAACAAAAGTTGCCTAGATTTCCCTGTGCTCCTTAAACAAAAGTGTTCTCATGGTGACTGGGTTATAGGAACGCTACGGGAAAACAATTCCTTTCCCTTTTTTCATCTCAGGAGTATCAACTATATAAGTCTATCGCTGGTTTAAGTACTTCCTTACAGTCCTTAGTCTTACAGTATGTAGTCTGATTCCCTTATAGTCCTTTATTCTCTGTTCCATCACCCAAGGAATGATTCAAAAGGAGTAATCCCCCGGACATGAACATCATGCCACAGGGTAGAAACAAGTGACTTAAATAGCTTTCCTCTTCTTTGTTAGTTGTTAACAATGAGATCAGATCATATGTAGAGGATTTTAGGAAGGGAGTGTCTGATCCCAGGTCTTAAACAACCTTCAGAAATAGGAAGCTATTAGATTTGTGCTAGAGTGCCCGATAGGAAAGTCACACGGAAACGAGGAGAAAGAGTGAGAAACACGCCCTTATTTATTACCTGGGGACAGTACCCGGGGTCCGACGGCTTAACGTGCCTATCGGACGCACGGCGGATAGGTAGTGGTTGGAGCGTTCGTACATGCCGTGGATCAAACCTCAAGTTTCTCCGTGGCAGTCACGAACGTTGACCGCTAGGCCATCTGCGGCCCTTGATTTCTTTGTTAGGTTCGTCTTCCTTTTTATATTATTCTTAGCGGAAAAGATAATCAGACAGAAAGAATTAATGACATTCACATCCCTTAGTGACCACTTAGAGTGACATACCTATGGTAAAAGCAACTCTTTCTGATGCGCAGGTTCACTGGTTTCTGCCGAGTTCGGCCCACTTCTTAGAAAGCAATACATTCGTTCGAGCTGCTTTCAGCCTATATTTTTAACCCCGAGTTAACTCGTTCCAGCCGGTTAAAGGGTTAATTCAGTTAGTCCTCTCCGTGGTTATTTTTCCCCTTCGCACTGTTGCCAATTCAAAAGAAATTACTCTCAGTTTTTTATGGAACGGCCTTTGTACAAATGTCAAATGTCCGCTGTTCTATCGGTTTTAACCCTTTACTTTGTATGTTTTACCAATTATGCTTAACTTTTGGACAGCAGTGTACTTGAATCGCTTTACTTCAATCCCGGATAGCATTACTTTGTCGCAGCTGGTACTTAATTAACATGAATCTACTAATTGAACAGTAGCCGCCCCGTTGGCACAGTGGACTAAGTGATGGCTTCTGATCAATCGCCCGAGATGGGTCCGGGTTCGAATCCCAGTGAGGCATGGATGTTGTGTTTGTCTTACGGCTCTGGCTTTCTCCCTTACCTGGAACCAGTGGCCCTAAATTAGATCACATAATATGTAGAGGACTTTAGGGAGGGAGTGTCTAACCACAAGTCCTAAACAACCCTTTGACCACCCCGGTGCTGCAGTGATCTAAGCAATGGCTTCTGATCATTCGTCCAAGATGGATCCCGGTTCGAATCCCGGTGAGGCATGGATGTTGTGTTTGTCTTAAGGAACTGACTCTCTCCCTTCTCTGGGGTCAGTGGCCCTATATTAAGCACAGGCGACTGCTTATAGCCCATCAAGTTGTTCACGGAGGTCGTTAAACCCGTAAACAAACAAAACAAAACAAACAAATCGTCTGTTAAGGTGGTTCCACCTAAAATCCCTGCCTTATGTTTCCAATGGTAAAACTTTACATATTTTCTTCGCAATTAACGTATTCCCAGGTATGAAAATTTGCACATCGATAAAACTATCTTTAAGTTATAACATTAGATACTTAATACTTGCTAAAACATAACCATAATTATATTAAAAAACAATCATTTCTCTTTGAGTAATGTTCAGACCTGTTAATAGATGGCGCGACCTGTGCATTAATGACGTCAGTAGATAAACAACTGTTGGATTGCTTAATTATGGTAATGTTGTAGCACGTATTAAGTATCCCATGCTATAACTTAAAGTTAGTTTTATCAATGTGCAAATTTTCATCCCTGGGAATACATTAATTGCGAAGAAAATATGTAAAGTTTTACCATTGAAAACATAAGGCAGATATTTTAGGTGGAACCACCTTACGATGTAACGGCCACCCTGGTGTCGCATTGGTCTAAGCGATGGCTTCTGATCATTTGTCTGAAATAGTTCCGGGTTCGAATCCTGGTGAGGCATAGATGTTTTTTTTTTTTTTTTTGATTGGAGGTTTAACGACCACCGTGAGCAACTCAATGGGCTATAAGCAGTCGCCCGTCCCTAATTTAGGGTCACTGGTTCCAGGGAAGGGAGAGAGCCAGTGCCGTAAGACAACCACAACATCCATGCCTCACCGGGATTCGAACCCGGACCCCGTTCGGACGAACGATCAGAGGCCATCGCTTAGACCACTGCGCCACCGGGGCGGCGACATAGATGTTGTGTTTGTCTTACGGAACTGGCTCTCTCCCTTCTCTGGAACCAGTGACCCTAAATTAGGGACGGGCGACTGCTTCAGGGGGTGAGACAACTTCCATGGCCTGCCCATTGAGCACGTGTGGGATTTTATGGGACAACGACTTGTCCGGTCTCCACGGCCAGCCACGACCATCCCCGATTTACGCGTCCAGGTTGAGGATGCTTGGAACTCAATACTCCAAACTTACATCCAACATCTGTACGACAGACTCCATGCCAGAATTGCACAGTGTGACGCAGTTCATTGCGGTTCAACCTGGTACTAAACATGTTACATGGAAATGTTATTTTTCAGTTTACCAGCAAATACAGCTGTATTTTGCCATAATGTTTTGATCACGTTATCCTCTGTATTCCGTTATTATGCTGTATAAATTTCGTTGGTATTAGACATCTCCTTCTTGGTGTTCTTTTTTCACTTTCCGCCAGTATATTTATCCTTTTGTTTATAGTTTTCAGCTTGTGTTGTGTTTGTGATGTCCTCTACAGTACTTTATTTAAAGTAAATTATTTAACGTCATTTTTTTTTAATTTTGTTTCAGGCGAAGCATGGTCTTAAACTGTCAAGGAAATTTACAGATTTTTCCTTTTGACAATCCTAAGTGTCCTTTCGCAATTGAGAGCGGTAAGTGAATAATAATGTTGATGTTTGTTATTATGAGTATCAGGGGTTATTCAGTTGTGCGATCTGAGCACCATGTAGCGTAAAACGTTCAGAATATGCAAATTTATAATAATTGCATTTAAGTTATATTAGGTGTACAAATAAGTTTTATAGCGTTTTTATACAACGCAATATGTAATTTGAAAGAAAACAGCAATATTTTTACGAATCAAAATATGCGCCGTCATTATCTATCATTCGTCATCAGTCGGGCAGCTGACGGATTCCAGCCATGAAGAATACTTCGTCGTGTGACGCGATGAAGTCGTCAAACCCTTTTTTGCGCTTCGTCACATGTCTGGAAAGGTACAGCAGGCAAACCATGTTGCATGGATCGGAACAAATGACAGTCTGAAGGGGCTATGTCGGGGCTATACGCCGAATGCTCCAAACAAAACTACCCAGCCAAGCGTCAATAACGTTTCCTTGACCGATTTCCCGACATTCGGCCTAGTGTTGTCTTGCAGAAATTACACTATAACGAAGTAAATTTCTCCGTCATTTCTGTCCACGTCAGGTTTCGAACCCGGATCCCCTCATTCCAGAATAAGTCACTCTACCAATTGAGCTACGCGGACGTTTTATTCTGATTCCTATCTGCCTTTATGTCGTGTGCGTCCTTCTGGCAGGTACGTCACATCTCCTGGTACGTTACATCATCTCCCCCTTATTTTTATTTTATTTTTTTTTTGAAGTGCTGGAGAAGGGATTCTCTTATTTTTCCTATCTCGCGGTGTGGAAAGAACATCACACCAATGCGAGATTTTGAACGGTCGGGTCATCCGGATAGTTCGGGCGCCATTATAACGAAGTAAATTTCTCCGTCATTTCTGTCCACGCCAGGATTCGAACCCGGATCCCCTCATTCCGGAATAAGTCACTCTACCAATTGAGCTACGCGGACGTTTTTATTCTGATTCCTATCTGCCTTTATGTCGTGTGCGTCCTTCTGGCAGGTACGTCACATCTCCTGGTACGTTACAACACGGGACCCAATACTTTGCCTGTGAATGGACGTTTTCGACAGGTTCAATCGCAGCAATTGTGGCTTCTAGCATTCAGCTGTAACAGTTTGACCCTGTTCCAATAGTTCATAATAAAGTACATCCTTCATATCCCACCAGATGCACAGCAGAGCTTTCTTGGAGTGAATATTACGCTTCAGTGTCGACGTCGTTGCTTCACCTGGGTCTTCCCAGTGTTTTTTTGCGTTTGGGATTGTCATGTTATATCCACTTTTCATCACCCGTAACGGTTTTTCACAGGAAAGACTTTCTGTGTTGTTTATTCAACAGATTCAAGCACTTCATTACACGCTCATTCTTGTTCCTCTGGCTCAGGTCATGTGGCACCCATTTTCCTTCCTTCTGAATCTTCCCCATTGCGCGCAGACGATTGGAAACGGTTTGTCGAGTTACTCCTAGTTGTTCAGCTAGTTTTTTTTTGCTTTTGAGGCAAATCTTCACCAAGCAATGCCAGTTCCTCATGTGCAACTTTCCGCTACGTTCACGATCGCTAACATCAAAATCACCTGCTTTAAGCCGTCTAAACCAAACCTCACACGTGCTTTTCGATACAATATTCTCCCCCAGAACAGAACAGATCGATACACATGCTTTTGCAGCACTTTATACTTGATGAAATTCGTAAAGAATGCAGTGTCGAATAAACGCAGTATCGCTTGCCATCTTTCACCTACCGATGAGCAAATACGTTTGACTGTTGGGTAAACTTCTGTGTCACATTTTATACTCTGGACCAGTTACGGTAACATGACAACAACGCGGGGGAATGTCGGATATGTAAATTTGCGGTATTCCGGAAAAATGCCTTAAAACTTATTTGTACACTAATACGAGCAGATACAGACCTTCACGGGCCTACACGGGAGGATTCAAAATTTTGCTCCTGAATTAAAGAAAAACGTCTCGACTCACAAAACAAAGATTCTTTTTTTTTTTTTTTTTTTATTGGAGGTTTAACGACCACCGTGAGCAACTCAATGGGCTATAAGCAGTCGCCCGTCCCTAATTTAGGGTCACTGGTTCCAGGGAAGGGAGAGAGCCAGTGCAGTAAGACAAACACAACATCCATGCCTCACCGGGATTCGAGCCCGGACCCCGTTCGGACGAATGATCAGAGGCCATCGCTTAGACCACTGCGCCACCGGGGCGGCCAAAAACAAAGATTCGATTTGTTCAACAATCAGATGGCGAAAATTACTGAGTAAAACAAAAGATATGGAAGTACATCCGCCACCGAATGCGTTGACTGATTACAGCTAAAATCAGCAAGTGGGACTGTAACACGAGAGTCTAAAATGTGCCGGTTTACTTTTTTAAAGGTTAAAACCTAATTTCGCTTTCATTTGGCTGTAGCGACTGAAACACGTGGCTGGCTTTTGTTCTTTTCCTAGAAATCTTCATATAAACGGACGTTTCATCATCACAAAACCACATGACGAAGCTTGGAGCACGATTCGTTGGACCACGGAGATGAGCAAGTTTGAAGTACCGATTTACATATGCAATTTAAGACTACGCACTGTGATATTCATACAGAATAAATTATTAACGTTTATTCACAAGTAAATGTTTTATTAACATCGACTATAGTTTTGCAGAGAGTTTGACTCGGTATCATCAGGACGAATGGAGCGTAAACATTCAAATCATTGTGACATCATCAGAGTTCTGACGCTCAAGGATTTTAATGAGCTGTTTCCACGCGCTTGAAAGAAATGTTGTAGACGTCGTGTCGTTGATAAGCCGTGAAGAGTTCTGGTATATGTGGAAAGCTTCTAATATACAGGGTGTCCATAAAGTCTTTCCCACATTACAAAAATTTATATAAAATAATCTATATAAGTTAAAATAAAATGCTTGGCAACATAATATAGCAGCACTCATAAAGTTTTTTTCTGTTCTTTAGGTGAGCGCTACTGCTGAATAAGAGGAACATTTAATCGATAATGGCTTCCATGCAAGAAAAAGAGGCGTGTGTGCTGTGGTTCCATGAGACCAAATTGGCGGTTACTGTCCAGCGTCATTTCAGAAAATGCAGTAGTACAGACGATCACCACCGGATCAAAAAAGCATAAATGCTTGGTATGAAAAGTCTAAAGCGACGGGGCCGCGGATGGCTTAGTGGTTAGTGTTTCAGACTATCGATGCTGGGTCCCCAGGTTCAAGCCTGGGCTGATCTTTCAGAGATGGTGTGATTTACTAACAATCGCTGAATATCCGCCGTGCATCGGACGAGCACGTAAAGTGACGGCCCAAGGCTGGACCCACTGGTTAAATGGCTATCCTTTCCTATGTCCTCCCTGAAATTCTCTCACCCATCTATGTGCAATATCGTACTTGTACGGTGGCGCCATCTACTGTACTCTAATCTCACTACAAACTGTTCTGTCAAAGTCGCTAGACTTGCTCTCATTCCTTCCGTTTCTGGGTCCTGCCCAAAAGGCGATCTCGCTGTAGGTAGCTGGGACCTAAACTCTACTCCCTGTGGACGGAAGCCCTACATGAAAATGACAAATTCTACTGTTTAAAGCGAAGGGGATTGCTGGTGATCTCCCCCGAGCTGGCCGACCACCGGTTACACAAGAGACAGCTGCAGCTGTTCCGGAGACATTTCTGCGAAGCGCCCGGAAATCCATTCGTCGTGCTTCACTATAGAAATTGGGACTCCTAGTGCTACGGTTCACAAAATTTAATACAAACGTCTTCATCTGTATGCTTATAAGGTACATATATTTCAAGCTCTTCAGTCGGATGACTGGCTTCGCCGTGCTGCATTTGCGAGGGAAATGTTGTAGCACATAATTCATAATAGTGGTTATCGGCACCGTGTCTGTTTCTCAGATGAAGCCACATTCCACATCTCTGGTACAGTAAATAGGCACAATGTGCGAATCTGGGGATCAGAATATCCCCATTATGTCATCGAACAACAGAGGGCTAGCCCGAAAGTGAACGTATGGTGCAGCCTGATGCATGACAGAATCATCTGACCCCTAGTTTTTACAGAACCCACGGTAACATGTAACGCGTACCTGGACATTCTGCAACTTTTTGTAGCACCACAGTTGCATGCACTTCAGCTTTCGGTTATTTTCCAACAAGACGGTGCCCCACCATTTTTTTTTAATAATGGTTCGCGAGTTCCTGAATGCCACATTTCCGGACAGATGGATTGGCTGCGACGCGATGGTCCCATGTCATGGCCACCTCGATCGCTCGACATAACCCCTCTAGATTTTTCCCTGTGGGGTTATGTGAAAGACCAAGTTTACTTTAGCACTGTTCCGGATATCAAGACGTTGAAGAGTAGAATAACGGACGTCATTGGTTCTATTTCTGCTGGTATGTTAAACATGACCTGAAATCGAATATCGCTTAGACGTCTTCCGGGCCACAAATGGCGCCCATGTGGAGGTGTACTGATACTGAAAAAAACACTACGTATGCACCATCATTCTCGTACAATCCCTTTCTTGAACCTGTAATACATTTTTATACTATTTTTTACCCTGTAATTTTACGTCAAAGACTTTCATAAATAATGGAATTAACGCCGAAGACATAAATTCCTGGGGAATTTATCAGATAGTTTGTGAATGTGGACTTTCATATATATACACTGCTGGCCACCCAAAATGCTACACCAAGAAGGACACGAGATAGCAAAGCCAGATTTACTAGACACATAACATCAGATACAAGGAGAAAACGATTGAGCTTACAGGCCCATGCGACTTGCAAAACACGCAGACATCAATAGTTCGTGTGGCCCCCATGGCTGGAAATACCGGCCGCTACACGCCGCGGCATCGAACGAAAGAGGCTTTGGATGTGGGCTTGGGGTATGTGGGTCCAGGCTGTTTCCACATGTTGCCACAGTTCATCAGGCGTAGCCGCGGGTGGTGCTTGCCGGGCCACTTGGTTCCCGATCAGCTACCAGACGTGTTCGATGGGCGGCATATCGGGAGAACAGGCGAGCCACGGCAGCAGTGACACCTGGCGGGCCGTGAAAAATTGTTGCACGATGGTGCCACGTGCGGGCGTGCATTGTCCTGTTGGAACGTGGCCGCTGGCAGGTCCTGCAGGTAAGAGAGGACTGCAGGCTCCAAAACGTCGGAGATGTAGCGGTGGCTGTTGAGTGTACCGGCGATGCTTACCAGAGGTGTGCGGGTGTCATATCCAATTGCGCCCCAAACCATAATGCAAGGCGGCGGACTGGTATGGCGATTCATAATGCAGGCGTCATACAGTCTCTCGCCGCGGTGCCGCCACACGCGGATCCGACCATCGTGGTGTTGCAGGCAGAAGCCGTCGGAGAAGACAATGTCGTGCCATTCCGTAGTCCAGGTGCGGCGTTCAACGGCACACTGCCGCCGCACTCGCCGGTGATGTAACATCAATGATAATTGGAGCAATTGGCGCCGTGCGACAAGTTCCCGCTCCTGCAGACGACGTTAAACGGCACGTGCTGACACAGGGTCTTGCGCAACACACCCTAATTTCTGCGCTAACGTTCGTGATGTGGCGGTGCGAGTCGCCAGTGCCCGCAGCACAGCATGCCGGTCCTCTCGTTCGGTGGCGTGCCGCGGCTGCGGCAATCGCTCACGTCGGTCCGTCCGTGCCTCCTGCACCCACCGAATCCATACTCGCCTCACTGTGACTGGATGTCGTCCCACACAGGCGCCGATGTCTTGGTACGATAAACCGCTGTCACGATAAGCCACTATTCGTCCTCTGTCGAACCCCGAAACGTGCTGTAATGACTGCCGTATTCTGCGACGAGACATCAGGAAGCTTCCCACGCACAGGCCCGGCAGCACATCACACTTCCACTACTTACACCCCGCCTTCTGTGCACCCTTCTTATAGTGCTTCTCGGTGGTGTGCCGGGCGCACATGATTTGCATATGCCCTGCAATGCTAATCGTTTGCATATCCTCTCGCGCGCGACGCATGCTGCGAAATTCAGGCCAATCGGATGCTTCCTTCTTGGTGTTGCCTTTTGGGTGGCCAGTAGTGTAGAACAGACCCGCAGGGCTTTAAGTTTCCCTGTGAAGGAACACGAGACTTACGCACGGAGCTATGAACTGAAGAGGTCATCAGTAGCCTAACATTGTCACGAAAATGACCGTCAATTTTTGTTTAGAAACGCTGCGCTTGTTGATAAACCGGATTCGACTATCAAGCTTATTATATCAGAAGCTTTCCACACATACCGGAACTCTTTACGATTTTTCAATGACATGACGTCTGCGCCATTTTTTTCAAGCGCGTAGAAACAATTTATGAAAATCCGTGACCGTCAGGACTCTGATGATGTCACAATATTTGAATGTTCACGCTCCATTCGTCCTGATGGTGCCGAGCCAAACGCTCTGCGCGAAACTATAGTCGATGTTAACAAAGCATTTAATTGTGAATAAACATTGATAATTTATTCTATCGATTTACATATTTGGTGATTTTTTTTTTTTTGGTTGGAGGTTTAACGACCACCGTGAGCAACTCAATGGGCTATAAGCAGTCGCCCGTCCCTAATTTAGGGCTACTGGTTCCAGGGAAGGGAGAGAGCCAGTGCCGTAAGACAAACACAACATCCATGCCTCACCGGGATTCGAACCCGGACCCCTTTCGGACGAATTATCAGAGGCCATCGCTTAGACCACTGCGCCACCGGGGCGGCTATTTGGTGATCGAGGAACCTTGTTTATGCAGGCTGTTTCACTAGGTAGCCTCCTCAAAGAATCAGTCATATTTTGCAACACGCTCTACTTAGAAACATCACATGTGGTTTACAACGTACCTTAGTAAGTACATGCAAATGTAGCACCATTCCGCTGCATATTATCGAAGGCCCTCCGCAGCATGTCTTCATCAATAGTCCGGATTGCTGCACTGATGTTGCCTTGTAAGTCTTCTAACGTGTGAAGCTTATTGCTGTAAGCACAAAACTTCAATAATCCCCCAAAAGAAAACATCGGGAGGAGTCAAATAGGGTAAACGAGGTGGCCACAGTCCTTTGGAGATTACTCGGTCACCAAAGAAAGAGGAAATTTCATTCATGCTCATACGGGACGTGTGGCAAGTTGCTCTATCCTGTTGAAAGTCGAATCGATGTCGGTTAATTGGGCCACAGATTGTCTGAAAAAATTCACATATGACGCCGAGTTTACTACGCTGCTGAAGAAAATGGGTCCAATTATTCTGATTCGAGACACGGTACACCAAACACCGACTTTTGCAGGATGTAATGGGGTTTCGTGTAATTCATATGGATTATCTATAGCCCAGATGCGAGAGTCTTGGGAACTGACATCCCGTCAAAATGAAACCATGCTTGCATAGTGAACCATGTGAAATCCAAACTGTTCGGAATTGCGAGGGAAAATGTCAGAAACCAGTAACAATAAGACACACGCTTCTCAAGAGCTAGTTCTTGCAACCCTTGCACAGCTGTCACACGGTACAGACGAAGTAACGCTTTCTTCGCGTCACTTTTACAGGAGGAAACAGAATACCCAGTTTCTTGTAGCAAACGTCGTAATTTTTTTTTTTTGATTGGAGGTTTAAAGACCACCGTGAGCAACTCAATGGGCTATAAGCAGTCGCCCGTCCCTAATTTAGGGTCACTGGTTCCAGGGAAGGGAGAGAGCCAGTGCCGTAAGACAAACACAACATCCATGCCTGACCGGGATTCGAACCCGGACCCCTTACGGACGAATGATCAGAGGCCAGCGCCTTAGACCACTGCGCCACCGGGGCGACAACGTCGTAATGATTTCTTTCTTGTAGCAAGCGTCGTGAGGACTTCTTTCTTGTAGCAAACGTCGTAATGAAGCCTGTGCTCCACCTCTTCGATTTTGTCTTCTGCTAAAGAAGGATATCTGCTACTGTATTGGTTCAAAACACTGCCCGTGGTTTTAAATTTCTTCGCTAACCTGGCAATGTAACGTTTGTCTGGTGCTTTTCTTTCCCCAAACTTCTCCAGGAATCCACGCTGACCTTTATAGACTTTGTTATCCGATAACTTTTCAAAATAAACACCCGCTCCGCAACGGTATACACAGCCAGTAAAATCAACGACACAATAAAACAGGCAGTTTGCTTACAGACATAATGCCCGTGCCCGAAGAGCCATTGCCCTATTTGTAATAAGTGACGGAGAGCACATGATCAAAGTTTACAACGAGCCAAGCCGCGCCGTAAACTGGAAAGTGTTTGACGGGACCCCTAAAGTTCGGATCTGCTCCGAACCGGGCCCAGCCTGTGCAGACCTCTTCGAGGGGATGTCGAAAAGGTTCTAGGCTCCCACAAAAGAAATGTTGGAATGTTATGCAGACCCATTTATTTGCAATGGGATGTCGAAAAGGAAGAATCTTTTCTACATCCCGTCACAATGTCGAAATTTTGTAGCCCTTCATGTCGAAAGTTTGTAGCCCTTCATTTAAGAAATGCTGAAATGTTGGGAAGACCCATTTATTTGCGACCGGATGTCGAAACAATTCTAACCTCTCATTGAAGGAATGTTGGGATGTTGAGAACACCCATTTATTCGCGTGAGGATGTCTAAAAAGTTCTAGTCTTTCACAGAAAGAATGCTGGAATGTTAAAAATACCTATTCGTTTTTCAACATAGACCCACACTTAAGTTAACACCCTTTCTGGTACAATCCGCTAGCTGTAGGGTCTCGCTCTTATAACATTCAGAAGATTTTGACTGGCACTGTTTGCTCAGTGTATCTAACATACAGGGTGTTTCAAAACTAGTGGGCCGCCCCGGTGACGCAGTGGTCTAAGGCGATGGCCTCTGATCATTCGTCCGTAAGGGGTCCGGGTTCGAATCCCGGTCAGGCATGGATGTTGTGTTTGTCTTACGGCACTGGCTCTCTTCCTTCCCTGGAACCAGTGACCCTAAATTAGGGACGGGCGACTGCTTATAGCCCATTGAGTTGCTCACGGCGGTCGTTAAACCTACAATCAAAAAAAAAAAAAAAAACCTAGTGGAATAAACTTTAAGGGGAGGTAGAACACACCGAAACTAGCACTTTTTGTCGCAGAATGCATGGTCGCAAATTACGCGGTTAGGTGCTGTACGGCGCTTTCCGTTTCCCCACACACACCGTCTTTTGCAACGGAAAGACCCATATCTTTTACTCGAACGTCTGAATTTAGTTCGTAATGTACGACACTCTCATTGATTCCAATGAGGAACTAGTCGCCAGACTTTCAGTCGCTGCTGCAGCTGTCCGCGAAATGCCTGGTATTTTCCACAACATATGGGAATCTTTACGTCGACGATGCGAAGCGTGTATCAGGAGTGGCTGTCGTCCTTTTGGGCAGCTTTTGTAAATGTAATTTATTTCAGTATTTACTTTTTAATGTTTGCAAATTTGATGTAATTTTGTGATGGCCGCTCCTGTGGCGCAGTGGTCTAAGGCGCTGGCCTCTGATCATTCGTCCGTAAGGGGTCAGGGTTCGAATCCCGGTGAGACATGGATGTTGTGTTTGTCTTACGGCACTGGCTCTCTCCCTTCCCTAGAACCAGTGACCCTAAATTAGGGACGGGCGACTGCTTATAGCCCATTGAGTTGCTCACGGCGGTCGTTATACCTACAATCAAAAAAAAAAAAAAAAAACCTAGTGGAATAAACTTTAAGGGGAGGTAGAACACACCGAAACTAGCACTTTTTGTCGCAGAATGCATGGTCGCAAGTTACGCGGTTAGGTGCTGTACGGCGCTTTCCGTTTCCCCACACACACCGTCTTTTGCAACGGAAAGACCCATATCTTTTACTCGAACGTCTGAATTTAGTTCGTAATGTACGACACTCTCATTGATTCCAATGAGGAACTAGTCGCCAGACTTTCAGTCGCTGCTGCAGCTGTCCGCGAAATGCCTGGTATTTTCCACAACATATGGGAATCTTTACGTCAACGATGCGAAGCGTGTATCAGGAGTGGCTGTCGTCCTTTTGGGCAGCTTTTGTAAATGTAATTTATTTCAGTATTTACTTTTTAATGTTTGCAAATTTGATGTAATTTTGTGATGGCCGCTCCTGTGGCGCAGTGGTCTAAGGCGCTGGCCTCTGATCATTCGTCCGTAAGGGGTCAAGGTTCGAATCCCGGTGAGACATGGATGTTGTGTTTGTCTTACGGCACTGGCTCTCTCCCTTCCCTAGAACCAGTGACCCTAAATTAGGGACGGGCGACTGCTTATAGCCCATTGAGTTGCTCACGGCGGTCGTTAAACCTACAATCAAAAAAAAAAAAAAAAAAAAACCTAGTGGAATAAACTTTAAGGGGAGGTAGAACACACCGAAACTAGCACTTTTTGTCGCAGAATGCATGGTCGCAAATTACGCGGTTAGGTGCTGTACGGCGCTTTCCGTTTCCCCACACACACCGTCTTTTGCAACGGAAAGACCCATATCTTTTACTCGAACGTCTGAATTTAGTTCGTATTGTACGACACTCTCATTGATTCCAATGAGGAACTAGTCGCCAGACTTTCAGTCGCTGCTGCAGCTGTCCGCGAAATGCCTGGTATTTTCCACAACATATGGGAATCTTTACGTCGACGATGCGAAGCGTGTATCAGGAGTGGCTGTCGTCCTTTTGGGCAGCTTTTGTAAATGTAATTTATTTCAGTATTTACTTTTTAATGTTTGCAAATTTGATGTAATTTTGTGATGGCCGCTCCTGTGGCGCAGTGGTCTAAGGCGCTGGCCTCTGATCATTCGTCCGTAAGGGGTCAGGGTTCGAATCCCGGTGAGACATGGATGTTGTGTTTGTCTTACGGCACTGGCTCTCTCCCTTCCCTAGAACCAGTGACCCTAAATTAGGGACGGGCGACTGCTTATAGCCCATTGAGTTGCTCACGGCGGTCGTTAAACCTACAATAAAAAAAAAAAAAAAAAAAAAACCTAGTGGAATAAACTTTAAGGGGAGGTAGAACACACCGAAACTAGCACTTTTTGTCGCGGAGTGCATGGTCGCAAGTTACGCGGTTAGGTGCTGTACGGCGCTTTCCGTTTCCCCACACACACAGTCTTTTGCAACGGAAAGACCCATATCTTTTACTCGAACGTCTGAATTTAGTTCGTAATGTACGACACTCTCATTGATTCCAATGAGGAACTAGTCGCCAGACTTTCAGTCGCTGCTGCAGCTGTCCGCGAAATGCCTGGTATTTTCCACAACATATGGGAATCTTTACGTCGACGATGCGAAGCGTGTATCAGGAGTGGCTGTCGTCCTTTTGGGCAGCTTTTGTAAATGTAATTTATTTCAGTATTTACTTTTTAATGTTTGCAAATTTGATGTAATTTTGTGATGGCCGCTCCTGTGGCGCAGTGGTCTAAGGCGCTGGCCTCTGATCATTCGTCCGTAAGGGGTCAGGGTTCGAATCCCGGTGAGACATGGATGTTGTGTTTGTCTTACGGCACTGGCTCTCTCCCTTCCCTAGAACCAGTGACCCTAAATTAGGGACGGGCGACTGCTTATAGCCCATTGAGTTGCTCACGGCGGTCGTTAAACCTACAATAAAAAAAAAAAAAAAAAAATTTGTGATGTCACGTTTTGTTTTTTATTTTGTCTGCAATAAAACTTTGTTTTGATTTGTTGTGCCATTCCTGTCTTTGCGTTGCGAAATACGGCGTGTGTGGAAAAACGGAAAGCGCCCTCCAGCGCCTAACCGCGTAACTTCCGACCATCCATTCTATGACGAAAGGTGCTTGTTTCGGTATGTTCTGTGACCCCTTAAAGTTTGTTCCATTAGTTTTTTTTTTTTTTTTTTTTTTGATTGGAGGTTTAACGACCACCGTGAGCAACTCAATGGGCTATAAGCAGTCGCCCGTCCCTAATTTAGGGTCACTGGTTCCAGGGAAGGGAGAGAGCCAGTGCCGTAAGACAAACACAACATCCATGCCTGAACGGGATTCGAACCCGGACCCTTACGGACGAATGATCATAGGCAAGCGCCTTAGACCACTGCGCCACCGGGGCGGCCCATTAGTTTTGAAACACCCTGTATAAAGTTGAATGTTTCTTTGTTAGTTATGCAAATCTACAGTTGTTGTTTTTTTTATTGGAGGTTTAACGACCACCGTGAGCAACTCAATGGGCTATAAGCAGTCGTCCGTTCCTAATTTAGGATCACTGGTTCTAGGGAAGGGAGAGAGCCAGTGCCGTAAGACAAACACAACATCCCTGCCTCACCGGGATTCGAACCCGGACCCCTTTTGGACGAGTGATCAGAGGCCATCGCTTAGAACACTGCGCCACCGCGGCGGCTACAGTTTTCTGTTAAGAACCACCAAATTTGGTATAATATCTCATGATACTCTAACTCAGACCGTAGACGGTTTTGGGAAGGGGTCGGAGCTAGGGGTCAAGGGGCCCTCATACAAAATTTTCGTAAGTTTCATTTGTTTACTTTATTTTGAATTAGTATAGTATCTCATGTTACTCTGACTTAGACCGTAGACGGTTTTTGAAAGGAGTCGGAGCATCGGGTCAAAGGGCCGCCATACAAAATTTCCGTAAAAAGTTCAATTTTTTACTTTTTTTATTTTGAATTCGAATTTAATACTTGTGACGTACCTGCCAGCAGGACGCACACGACATAAAGGCAGATAGCAATCAGAATGAACGTCTGCGTAGCTCAGTTGGTAGAGCGACTTGTTCCGGAATAAGCGGCCTCTGGTTCGAATCCCGGCGTAGACCAAAAAAATGACGGAGAAATTTACTTCGTTATAATGGCGCCCGAACTATCCGGATGACTCGACCGTTCAAAATCTCGCATTGGTGTGATGTTATTTCCACACCGCGAGATAGGAAAAATCAGAGAATCTCTTCTCTAGCGCTTCGAAAAATAAATGTGTGTGACGTTGCATTCCACACACCGGATTGACTGGGGGTTCTCAAGTGCACGTTCTACAGTGGATGGCTGCCTGCAACGATTCATGGTCACGGCTGACCCGTGGGCCATGCTCCCGGCCCTCCTTCGGGGGGGGGGAGATGTGACGTACCTGCCAGCAGGACGCACACGACATAAAGGCAGATAGCAATCAGAATGAACGTCTGCGTAGCTCAGTTGGTAGAGCGACTTGTTCCGGAATAAGCGGCCTCTGGTTCGAATCCCGGCGTAGACCAAAAAAATGACGGAGAAATTTACTTCGTTATATACTTTCTGTTGTGATAAGAACAAGAATTGTTTCTTTTTCTGTGACAAGTGCTTTCCCGCGAAGAACTTCAACACAAACCAGCAACGGAACTGAACGTAAGTGAACAACAAAAATCAAACGGAAAAACTAAAATACTGTGTGTTTAAACACTCTACATAGAATAAAATTCAAATTCAATGAAGAAATGGAAACCAATATTAGGTCCGGTTCATACCGTAAAAAATTAATCGTTTTCATTTGATTTGTACCAAATTTAGATACTGAATTATCACCAAATTCTCCGGACCAACGCCGGGCAATTCAGCACCTCTATCATATTATTACTGCCGAATTTCTGCCCTTCGAAGGCATTTTTCTGATTTGGAAATAGAAGATGGACCCAATCTCAATAAGCAGGATGTGTGGCGTACAAACGCTGTGTGCGCTGATTCATTGTCGTGGTGGAAGATGACTGATTTGACCAACCAGTTTTCGGCTCTGTTTTGAGTTTCAGTTTCTCGCTGAAACATCTCAGTTGATCAGAATAATACGAGGGTTGCACCGAAAGTAATGCAAAAGTGGGCCTAAATTTTTTTATTAACTGACACAGGTTTTTCAAATTGCACATGTTGGTAGAGTAACCCTTCCTCTATAGTAACCCTTCTTCTTCATTGCAGGTAAATACGAGGGTTGTACCGAAAGTAATGCAAAAGTGGCCATAACTTTTTTATTAACTGACAGAGGCCGTTCAAATTGCACATGTTGGTAGAGTAACTCTTTCTCTATAGTAACCCTTCTTCTTCATTGCAGGTAAATACGAGGGTTGTTACCGAAAGTAGTGCAAAAGTGGGCATAACTTTTTTTATTAACTGACACAGGTTTTTCAAATTGCACCTGTTGGTAGAATAACTCTTCCTCCATAGTAACCCTTCTTCTTCATTGCAGGTAAATACTAGGGTTGAACCGAAAGTAATGCAAAAGTGGGCATAACATTTTTATTAACAGAGAGATGACGTTCAGATTGCACATGTTGGTAGAGTAACTCTTCCTCTTTAGTAACTCTTCTTCATTGCAGGTAAATACGATGTTTGTATCGAAAGTAATGCAAAAGTGGGCAAAACTTTTTTATTAACTGACAGAGGTGGTTCAATTTGCACATGTTGGTAAAGTAACTCTTTCTCTATAGTAACCCTTCTTCTTCATTGCAAAAAAATACGAGGGTTGTACCGAAAGTAATGCACAAATGGGCATAACTTTTTTATTAACTGACAGAGGTCGTTCAAATTGCACATGTTGGTAGAGTAACTCTTCCTCCATAGTAACCTTTCTTCTTCATTCCAGGCAAATACGAGGGTTGTACCGAAAGTAATGCAAAAGTGGGCATAACTATTTTATTAACTGACAGAGGTCGTTCAAATTGCACATGTTGGTAGAGTAACTCTTTCCCTATAGTAACCCTTCTTCTTCATTGCAGGTAAATACGAGGGTTGTACCGAAAGTAATGCACAAATGGGCATAACTTTTTTATTAACTGACAGAGGTCGTTCAAATTGCACATGTTGGTAGAGTAACTCTTCCTCCATAGTAACCTTTCTTCTTCATTGCAGGTAAATACGAGGGTTGTACCGAAAGTAATGCAAAAGTGGGCATAACTATTTTATTAACTGACAGAGGTCGTTCAAATTGCACATGTTGGTAGAGTAACTCTTCCTCCATAGTAACCTTTCTTCTTCATTGCAGGTAAATACGAGGGTTGTACCGAAAGTAATGCAAAAGTGGGCATAACTATTTTATTAACTGACAGAGGTCGTTCAAATTGCACATGTTGGTAGAGTAACTCTTTCCCTATAGTAACCCTTCTTCTTCATTGCAGGTAAATACGAGGGTTGTACCGAAAGTAATGCAAAAGTGGGCATAACTTTTTTTATTAACTGACAGGTTTTTCAAATTGCACCTGTTGGTAGAGTAACCCTTCCTCTATAGTAACCCTTCTTCTTCATTGCAGGTAAATACGAGGGTCGTACCGGAAGTAGCGCAAAAGTAGGCATAACTTTTTTTATTAACAGACAGAGGTCGTTCAAATTGCACATGTTTGTAGAATAACTTTTCCTCCATAGTAACCCTTCTTCTTCATTGCAGGTAAATACTAGGGTTGAACCGAAAGTAATGCAAAAGTGGGCATAACATTTTTATTAACAGAGAGATGACGTTCAGATTGCACATGTTGGTAGAGTAACTCTTCCTCTTTAGTAACTCTTCTTCATTACAGGTAAATACGATGTTTGTATCGAAAGTAATGCAAAAGTGGGCAAAACTTTTTTATTAACTGACAGAGGTGGTTCAATTTGCACATGTTGGTAAAGTAACTCTTTCTCTATAGTAACCCTTCTTCTTCATTGCAAAAAAATACGAGGGTTGTACCGAAAGTAATGCACAAATGGGCATAACTTTTTTATTAACTGACAGAGGTCGTTCAAATTGCACATGTTGGTAGAGTAACTCTTCCTCCATAGTAACCTTTCTTCTTCATTCCAGGTAAATACGAGGGTTGTACCGAAAGTAATGCAAAAGTGGGCATAACTATTTTATTAACTGACAGAGGTCTTTCAAATTGCACATGTTGGTAGAGTAACTCTTTCCCTATAGTAACCCTTCTTCTTCATTGCAGGTAAATACGAAGGTTGTACCGAAAGTAATGCACAAATGGGCATAACTTTTTTATTAACTGACAGAGGTCGTTCAAATTGCACATGTTGGTAGAGTAACTCTTCCTCCATAGTAACCTTTCTTCTTCATTGCAGGTAAATACGAGGGTTGTACCGAAAGTAATGCAAAAGTGGGCATAACTATTTTATTAACTGACAGAGGTCGTTCAAATTGCACATGTTGGTAGAGTAACTCTTCCTCTATAGTAGCCTTTCCTCTTCATTGAAAGTAAATACGAGGGTTGTACCGAGAGTAGTACAAAAGTGGGGATAACTTTTTATTAACTGACAGAGGTCGTTCAAATTGCACATATTGATAGAGTAACTCTTTCTCTATACAAAGGTACTACCCTAACCCCACCATTACACTAACCCCCCGTACTTCACACAAAGCTTTATGAATTTCGATAGGGGATTTCCCGACCTTGGCGGAAACAAGAAGCCCAGCGTGACACTGTGCTCCGATCCACTACACTAACCCCACGTACTTCGCACAAAGCTTTATGAAATTCGGTAGGGGATTTTCCTCGCAATGTTTCAATTTTAATGTAGGAACTCTGGTCGGTATACAAGATCTGACCTAACTCACTTTCTTCCTCCAATTCTAGGCAGAATTTTTCGGAACAGGAACAAATTAGCTAGCAAACGTGGACACAACTTTGTATACTGAAGTCTGACTCCTGGCGCAAAGATTAGAGCGATTGCGTCATCCTACGGGCAGAACCTTCGCAGTGTGCAAATCTTTTGAAATGACCTACGTATTTGTCTGTTGTTATAAAAAGTTTGTTATGATTGTTCCATTTTACATGCCAAACGTCTCTACTTGCTGTTACGTGTTTTTCCTAAAAATGAAATGTCTTCCCGACTTTAATTTTGGACACCAGTGTAGTTCCAGGAGATCCGGACTTTGAACCCCATAGAGCATATGATAACTTCTTCTGTATCCTAGAAAACGGACGCCATGGCTTTCTCAGACGACTTCTGCACTCGAAACGTTTTAAGAGACGGGATGCGCCCATTGTTTCGATCATTCTTTTGTTTCAAAGCCGTAGTGTTTCGTACAACGGCCGTTCCATAAAATCACACAAAATGAAGAAATATAGGTACAGTGAAATATATGTTATTCTTTCTCAAAGTATCTTCCCTCGGATGATATGCAACGGTCCCATCGTTCAGTCCACTTTTCAAAGCATGTGGCGAAGGCATTTTGTGGAAGTTGCTTTAGCGACCCCTGTACTGCTTGAATAACGTCAGCATCTGTGTTGAATGTTGCGCCACGGAACTTCTCCTTCATTGTTGGAAACAACCAGAAATCGCACGGGGCGAGGTCAGGACTGTAGGCAGGCTGTGGCATGATTTCAATACTGCATTTCGTAAGAAATTATTGAACACAAGCAGCCACATGTGAGCGGGCGTTGTCATGGTGTAGAGTCCAGTTACCCACCCGTTCCGGTCATTTAATCGATATTTGTCGTCGCAGACGCTTCAAGACTGAAATGTAATACTCAGCATTGACAGTAGTTTGTGGAGGAACCGCATGCTGGTGGACTACACTTTTACGATCAAAGAATATTATCATCATCACCTTCCCAGCTGATTTGGTTTGGCGGACTTTTTTGGGAGGAGGCGAGCCTGTGTGTTTCCAAACACCCGTTGCGCGCTTTGTGAGGGGGTCGAAATAGTAAACCCATGTCTCATCGGCGGTTGTTACTGTGTTTAGGAAGTTTGGATCCTTTGTAATTATTTGTTTCCCATCATGATGCACCTGAACTCCGGCTAACAATTTTTCACTCGTTAAGTGATGAGATACCAGCCTGGAACACATACGATGCAGCAGTAATTTGTCACGTAGAATGCCAAAGTTTTTGAAATATTAGTTGACGCTGCTATGTCTTCACACGTCATTCGTCGATCTTCTTGCAGGATTGCTCAAACAGTGTTAACAATAAGCTTCGTAACAACACTTTCAGGCCGACCAGACCTAGGAGCGAGTTCGCCTTTTTTTGAAATCATGGTTCCATCTAAAAATCGCTGACTCACCGAAACATTTATCTTCGTAAGCTTCTTTCATTGAATCAACTGTTTCTGGAGCCGTTTTACCCAAACGATAGTAAAAGTTAATTGCACAACGCATTTCACTTCTTAACTCTCAGTCACACACCTCCATAGCTGTATGGCGAAATGCAGACGTACCTTAAAGAACTGCGCAATAACAAACCCAGAATCGTCTGCCACGGCTGATAACTGTTGCCATAAATACTTTCTTAATTCAGTTAGTCGTCTGCGAGGTTCTTTTTCCTTTCCGCACTGTTGCCAACTCAAAACAATTGCTCTTAGTTCTTATGGAACGGCATTTATACAGTACATGGTGACATACCGCTCCACGAACTTAACTACATTAGCTTGAAACTGCAGCACAATCTCATTTAAACACTTCACTCTTTTCAGCTTCTGATCTACACTGCTGGCCACCCAAAATGCAACAGCAAGAAGGAAGCAACCGATTTCCTGAAATTCGCAGCATGCGTAGCCCGCGAGAGGACATGCAAACGATTAGCATTGCAGGGCATATGCGAATCATGTGCGCCTGGCACGCCACCGAGAAGCACTATAAGAAGGGTGCACAGAAGGCGGGGTGTAAGTAGTGGAAGTGTGTTGTGCTGCCGGACCTGTGCGTGGGAAGTTTCCTGATGCCTCGTCGCAGAATACGGCAGTCATTCCAGTACTTTTCGGGGTTCGACAGAGGACGAATAGTGGCTTATCGCGACCGCAGTTTATCGTACCGAGACATCGGCTCCCGTGTGGGACGACATCCAGCCACAGTGAGGTGAGTATGGATTCGGTGGGTGCAGGAGGGACGGAGGGATCGACGTGTGCGATTGCCGCAGCCGCAGCACACACCACCGAACGAGAGAACCGGCATGTTGTGCGGCGGGCATTGACGGTTCGCACCGCCACATCACGAAGGTTAGCGCAGGAATTAGCGTGTGTTGCGCAACAACCTGTGTCAGCACGTACCGTTGGACATCGTCTGTAGGAGCGGGGACTTGTCGTATGGCGCCCATTGCTCCGATTACCATTGACGTTACACCACCGGCAAGTGCGGCGGCAGTGGGCCGTTGAACGCCGCACCTGGACTGCGGAATGCCACGACAATGTCTTCTCCGACGAATCCCGCTTCTGCCTGCGACACCACGATGGTCAGATCCATGTGTGGCGGCACCGCGGCGAGAGACCGTAGGACGCCAGCATTATGCATCGCCATACCGGTCCGTCGCCTGGCGTTATGGTTTGGGTCGCAATTGGATATGACACCCGCACCCCTCTGGTACGCATCGCCGGTACATTGAACAGCCACCGCTACATCTCCGACGTTTTGGAGCCTGTAGTCCTCCTTTACCTGCAGGACCTGCCAGCGGCCACGTTTCAACGGGACAATGCGCGCCCGCACGTGGCACGCATCATGCAATAGTTCTTCACAGCCTCCCAGGTGTCACTGCTGCCGTGGCCCGCCTGTTCTCCCGATATGTCGCCCATCGAACACGTCTGGTCGTTGATCGGCAACCGAGTGGCCCGGCAAGCACCACCCGCAACTACGCCTGATGAGCTGTGGCAACGTGTGGAAACAACCTGGACTGACACACCCCAAGCCCACATCCAAAGCCTCTTTCGTTCGACGCCGCGGCGTGTAGCGGCCGTTATTGCCAGCCATGGCGGCCACACGAACTATTGATGCCTGCGTGTTGCGCAAGTCGCACTGGCCTGTAAGCTCAATCGTTTCATCTTTGTATCTGTTGTTATGTGTCCAGTAAATCTGGCTTTGCTATCTCGTGTCCTTCTTGGTGTTGCATTTTGGGTGGCTTGCAGTGTATATTGAGTACTTTAGGGACCCACCTCCCGAAGAAGCCCTTCTTGATTCCTAAAACACAAACCACAACATCATGAGTTCGCTCACGGAAGATGGTGAATGTTGCCTCAGTGTGTTTCAACGTTATTATGCGGTCTTGCTAGACCATGTCATGAACAGCATTACCATTTGTAAGTGTTGACACTGTGACAGGCCTCCCAGAGTAGGATGAATCTTCAACACTGTCTCTTCAGCGCTTAAATCCTGCGACCCAGTGTTTGACTTTGGCGTATGAAGGGCAAGACTCCCCAACTGTTGGTTGCATATCCTCATGAATTTCGTTTGAATATATTCCCTTCATATTGAGACTATGACTGCAGGATGTTTATCAGAACAGTGGCCCTCTTTATTCACGTGCCTCGTTCAAAACCATCTGTAGAGGAAATCAGAGTTGCAAACCTGAAATTTCTCGCTAACACACGGGAAGAATCACAGATTAGTAATATAGTCTTTTACAAAAACCTATCCTATCTATGTATACGGGGTTAAAAGCTTTCTGAACCCCCTTCGTGGATAAATAATAAGCAAGGAGGACTTCGTGGATGTTTAGCTTGAGAACCAGAGAATTCAGCACAGTTCTGGGTGTTTCAGCGGGAAGTTTTACTTTTCAAATAGGTCAGTCTTTCCACTTAACTAAACTGTAAGGTAACTAAGTGTAAATGAGAGTTTAATAATGAGAGAATGACTTACCATCACATCAAGTTTTTTTGCAGATGGCGTCCACGAAGACTTTAGCGGCTGTTCCCGCATTCACTCGTCAGTTCTCGCCACAGGCAGTAAGATGCCGTACACACTGCAGCAGCGGTTGTTTATCGTGAAACATTACTGACTTGCTAATTCTGTTACTGCCGCACGAAGACGGTGTTCGTGACGGTTCTGAACGGAAGTCGATTCTAAGGTTCATGGAGAAGCTGGAAGAAGCAGGTTTATTACTAAGTGATAAAGCACAACCCGGCGTTAAGAGGGCAGCGGTGTGCTCATGTTCATAAGTGATTGCTTCGTCCCCCCCCCCGAAATCTTAATGCTGATTGTCACAGGAGACTGACTACTCTCTGACAATGTGCCAAAGAGCAGCTAAGCATGCAAAAATCAGGCCATACAGAATGACAGCTCTATACCAGCTGGTGGGGTCCGACAAAATCAAGCGTGAACGTTATTGCAATTTGTTCAACTAGATGGAAAGAAGCCCTGGAATATCGACGATGTATATATACTGCTCTGTGAACTTCACCTGCGCTGCCGTTCGGTTTCCAGGAGCGCTCATTCCTCTAGGCTGGGGGTGGTCATAATGTAATGGCTAATGGGTGTAGAAACAATGTATTACTTTCATTCAAAAACACAAGGCGTCACTTTATTTGAAGAACTGTTCGCCGCCGCATTGTCACATTGGTCTAAGCGCTGGCTTCTGACCATTCGTACGAGATGGGTGAGGGTTCGAATCCCGCTGTGGCATGGATGTTGTGTTTGTCTTACGGCACTGGTGCTCTCTCTCTCTCTCTCTTCCCTGGAACCAGTGACCCCAAATTAGAGACGGGCGATTGCCACGGTGGTCGTTAAACCCTCGATCAAAAAAATCATTATAATAACTGGTTTCACACACACAAATTCGTGGCCACTCTACAAAGACGCTATCATTGCAAGCCTCACTGTTTGTAGTAATTCCCAAAATTTCCCGAATAGCTGTAGATTTAGGGCTGGCGTAGGGAGCTAATTTCTTTGTATCATTTGACATAGGAGCAGCGGAATTGAATTTGACTTCTCTGGAGAGGGACGTGGTTACTTTGCCGTTCTTGTGTCTCTTTTATGCTCGATGATTTTTATTCAAACGAACTCTTGGTCATTCCGATGTAGTATCATTTAGAGCAATCCGGATATTGTGCAGGAACGGCATAAACACTTAATTACCAGACGACTGGATTAGAGCATTTCCAAGATGGCAAGACTCTTAGGGTGTTCAGGGTTAGCCGTAGTTAGTGCCTCCAAAAAGTGGCCCGAGGAGGAAAAAACATGAAACGGCGACCACAGCTTATTGATGACAGAGGTGAGCGAAGGCTGTCCCGTGGGGTACAAACAACAGAATGCATATTGTAGCGCAGCTCGCCGATAGTTTGAATGCTGGTGACGGGAGTAATACGCAGTACATGGAACCCTGCTGAAAATGGAGCTGCGTAGCCGTAGACTGTTCCAAGTGCCCATGCTAACTTCGATTCACGGTTGAAAGTGACTGCAGTGAGCACACGACTATCAGAACTGGACCTTGAATTATTCGAACAAGTTAGTAAACTCATGCAATGCATTGTTTGTGACACGCTTTCCAACATACCAGAAATCATTACTCAAGTTATAAGGATAATGGCAATGGAATAAATCTTGCTCCTGTGCCCTGACCTTTGACCCCATTTCGATGATATTCAGCAGAACCGGTTCAGTATACCTCTGGATCAACATACTAAAGTTTTGTTGCAATAGAAGCATTTTTACTCAAGTTATGAGGGAAATGGCTGTGGAATAAATCCCGCTCCTGTGTCCTGACCTTTGACCCCATTTCTATTATATTAAACAGGACCGCTTCAGTACATCCTCGAAAGAACATGATGAAGTTTTGTCGCAATCGAAGCATTTTTACGTAAGTTAGGACGCACAAGAGCAATGGAATGGATCCCACTCCTATGCCCTGACCTTTGACCCCATTTCGCTCATTTTCAATAGGGTGCGTCCCCAGGTGGTACCCTACCGCATACTAAAATTTGATCGAAGTCGAACCATTTTTACGGAAGTTATGGCGCATAAGGGCAATAGAATGGATCCCGCTCCTGTGTCCTGATCTTTGACCCCATTTCTTCCGTTTCCAATAGGGTGCGTCCCCCGGTTGTCCCCTACCACATACTAAAATTTCGTCGAAATCGAACCATTTTTAAGCGAGTTATCGTGCAGACGGACGGACAAAGCTGGAACATATACGCTTCTTCAGCCTACGGTTGGAAAGGGTAAAAAAGGGTTTCCAGTTGTTCTACGGTTGGAAAGGGTAAAACTCGTTTCCAGTTGTACCAAGATGCACCGTGGGACGAAACCAAGCAGATGGAGGCAATGTAATGCTTTGTGTAATGTTCTGCTGCAAAATTCAAAGTCTAGTCATTCATATGGTGGAAACTATGACGTCTATCACCTACCTAAACATCGTTACACACCAGGTATATCCTTTCATGGAAATGGTATTTTCCTCTAGGAGTTTCTTCTTTCAGAAGGATAATGCGCCATGCCAGACTTCCCGGATTGTTTGAGAATGGTTTGCGGAACATGACGAAGACTTCCAGGTATTTCCCTGGTCTCCAAATTCCCCAAATTAATCGAGCATCTCTGTTTCGTGTTGGGACATGAAATCTGAACTGCGGCGGCTCGACCACGTAACTTATGAGAGTTAAATGATTTGCTGGTAACGTGTTGGTGCCCGATACCGCAAAACACCTTTAGAAATCTTGTAGCGTCAATGCCATGCCAGGTAAGAGCTGTTTTCAGGTCATGTGGAGGGCCAACATCGTATTAGGAAGCTGATCATAATGTTTTGGCTCTTCAGTGTATGTGTTTCAATTTCCAATGTAAAGTTCAAGATGAGCTATGAATTTTATAAGTTCGTGCCAAAGTCTATAATTTTACTGTGTTTTTAAATGTATTCCGAACGCTAAAATTGTCTTCTCAGCAATTATTTCATTATTTTAACTGTTTCAGTGTCTCATGAATCATCCGAGTTGGAGCTTATGTGGGCCCAAAGCGATATGACGATAACTGCGGCTACTTCACTCAGGTATCATAACGCTTACTTGGTTAAGAAGGATACAGGCATGTGTGACGATCATCATACTTGGAGAGGTAAAGTCGCCAAGAATATCTTCCTTTAAAAATCAACCATGTGTGACCGTAATTGCACTTTTGTTTCATTAGGGCTGCTAAAATGTCTTTCGTAAGCAACATAAACTGAAACGCGCTACGTGTAACATGGCGTACTATTGTGGTGACATATGAGCTAATTAGGCAAAGTGGGCACAATAAGCCTAGCCGGCATAGTTCAGTTGGGAGAATAGCCGTCTCCGGAGTAGGGAGACGTGCTTCTAATTCCACCAATCACAAAAAGGTTTTACGCTATGTGGAAAAAAGTCATTGGACACTAAGTAAATAGAAAAACAATACTGTATTTACATCACTAGCAGCTACACTGTTAAAAAAATCTACTTAAAAATGAGAACCTGAACCTACTCGGGGTTTTTTAAAGTACAATCGTATCGTAAACGAGAACATGACATGTTGAAATAAAAATAATCATACGTACTTACAAATAACTGCATCAATAAATATAAATATAATCTCGTATTACTTCATTTTAGATATTATAGATTTCAAGAGAAATTGTTAAATAAATGTGCAAAGTGACATACATAAATAATTAATACAACAAAGTCACTGATCACAAGTAATTTAATTATGCATAAAGTATTTTTATGTACGTTTTTACATTAACTATATTTGTGTCAATCTTATAAATACACTGCTGGACAATTGCTAAGGACGGATCATAAACGGCTATATAGCGCATAAAAAGTAAGTGTGGTTGGATGCCACAAGTGAAATAAAATAATGTCAGAATGCCAGGACATTACAAGAAAGACAATTTATTGTGCTCTGAAATCCGGAAGGCTTTGGAACGTGTTCAAGGGACAAACAGGCCATTTTGTACAGAATACGTAAACGTGAAAAAAATGCAATTACCGTCCGCAGGCGTTCCGGCGTAAGATGTCAATACGGGATATGGCCACCATGGAGGGCGATGCAAGATTCTACACGTCGTGTCATGCTTTGCACAACATTATCAAGCAGCTGTTGGGGTAATTTATCCCATTCCTCTGTCAGTGCACGGATGAGGGTGTCCTTGTTTATTGGAGGGCATTGGCGACCAGCAAGACCCCTCCCTAAAGCATCCCACACATTTTCAATGGGATTCAGATCTGGAGAACGTGCTGGCCATACGAGACGTTGAATGTCCTCGCTCTCAAGACACTCCTGGACAGTGACTGTTCGATGACATGTTGCGTTGTCGTCCATGAAAATGAATCTATCACCGACAGCACCACTGAACATGCGAACATAAGGTAGCAGAACATCATTAATGTATCGTTGGCCAGTCATAGTCCCAGTTGGAAGCACATAGAGGGACGTACGGCGATTGATCATGATGCCAGCGCATACCATGACACTACATGTCGAATATCGGTCCCTTTCCTGTATGTTTGCTGGACAATATGCAGTACCACTATCACGCCAGATCAGTTGTCGTCGACAATCAGACGATAGACTGTATCTACTCTCATCTGAGAAGAGGACAGCAGACCAGTCGTTATCAGTCCAATTGCGATGCCGATGGCACCATTGCAAACGGGCGGTACGGTGACGTCTGGACAATGGGATGCACACAACAGGACGGCGGGCGTATAGTCCTCCTTCATGCAAACGTCTGGCGACAGTTTTTCGGGAGATCCGCTTGCCAGTAGCAGCCATAAACTGATTTGCTAACTCACTAGTTGTGCTGCGCCGGTGTCTTTTTGTTGATAGCACTATGTACCGATCTTCTGCAGGTGTCGTACTGCGAACACGACCTCCCCCGTGACGTTTGCTACACTCTCCATTTGTTTGAAATGATTTCCAAAGCCTTGAAACAACACTGTGGCTGACGTCGAATACCCTGGCAACATCTGTTATTTTTCGCCCTTCTTCAATCTTGCCAATAATACGGCTACGCGTAAAATCATCTAGGTGATGTCGGGAAGACATACTGAAAATTGCAAGTTCGCCAATTGATTCTTTCCCTTTCAACTTTGCGTTTGAACAACAACGGTCAATACGCGTCAAATCCTTTATATCTCTTATCAGCGCTATGACGTCACGAACAAGTTCGGCAATCCAAAATTTGCATACGCACAACACGTCTTACTGTATCCCGCACTTATGCTAATTTCCACATTTTCCTGCCTTCCATTTTATGGTTGCAATCGTTGCTATTGTCATCCGTCCTTAGCAATTGTCCGGCAGTGTAATATATTTTCGCTTCATCACTATATTTGTCATAAAATTGTGCGGTCCATTTGCCCAGCATGGGGCAACGAGTACATCTATTATCCCATATGTGCCATCGAATAATATACATCCAGTTGTGTCTATGAATAAATGAGTATGTATGGAGTACACGTATTCCAAATTGGAAATCGAGCCGCGGATGGCTTAGTGGTTAGAGATTCAGACTACTGATGGAGGGACCCCAGGCTCAGACCTAGCCTTGTAGTGTGCATTTCTTGCAATCGCTGAATATCCGCCTCGCATCGAACGAGTACGTTAAGTGAAGACCACCGCGTAAGAATCCCCCTGTTAAAGTTCCTAAGCCCTTCCCTAATTTCTCTCTACCTTCTATGTGCAAAATCGTACGCTTGCACGGTGGCGCCATCTAATGTGCTCTCGCTCACTTACAAACTACCCTGCCAGATTCTCTCTCACTTCCTTCAGTTTTTGTGCCCTGCCCGAAAGGGCACAGAAACTGAATGAAGTTAGAGAAAATATATATGAAATATATGGATTTTTTTGAGTACACATATTTGAAATATCATCATCATCATCATCATTGTCAACCATTATCAATCGACTGCTGGACGAAGGTCTCCCCAAGTGTCCTCCACAACGGTCTGTCTTGTGCCAGTCTCCTACATGTCACTCCCGCATACTTTCGAATTTCATCCACCCATCTTCCATGTGGTCTTCTTCTGGGTCTTTTCCTGTCCCTTGGAATCCAATCTAAAATTTCAGCTGTCCATCGATGGTCTGTTCTTCTGGCAGTATGTCCAGCCCATTGCCATTTCAGGGATTTAACTCTGATCATGATGTCTTCCACTCTCGTCATTTTTCGGATCCACGTGTTCCTCTTCTTATCTCTCCTGGTTACACCAAGCATGCACCTCTCCATGCTATTTTGAGTTGTCTGCAGCCTTTGTATGTCTCTTTTAGTTAAGGTCCACGTCTCTGCACCATACGTAAGCACTGGAAGGATGCATTGATCAAACACTTTTCTTTTAAGACATAATGGCATATTGCTCTTGAAAATTATGCTGTTTCTTCCAAAAGCTCTCCAGGCAAGTTTTGTACGCCGATTAATTTCTTCACCAATGTGACCCTCACTTGATATCTGCTGTCCAAGATAAACGTATGTGTCTGTTATCTCCAGCTTTTCTCCATCAATCGATAAATCTTCATTTCTTGTAAAAGCATTGAACATCACTTTTGTCTTCTGAAAGTTCATTTTTAATCCCACTTCTTTACTCTTGTCAGCAAGTTCCTGGATCATACTCTGCAGCTCTGATGGGGTAGTTGCAAAAATGACTACGTCATCAGCAAAACGAAGGTGGGTTAGATAATCTCCATTAATCTTTATCCCTTTGTTTTCCCAGTTCAGTGAATGAAAGACATTTTCCAATGTGGCATTAAAGAGCTTCGGAGATATGGTGTCACCTTGTCTCACTCCTTTTCCAATTTTTATGTGTGTTGTATTTTCAAACAGCCGAATCTTTGCACTTGCATTTTCATAGATGTTATTAATAATATTAATGTATGCATCTTCAATACCGCAGGATTTCAGAGCCATTGCAACTGCTGATGGTTTCACCGAATCAAAGGCTTTTTCATAATCGATAAAAGCCATGCACAATGGAAGTTCATATTCCCTCGCTCTTTCTTCCCGCGACCACGAAGGGACTGGATGCACTTCAGAGCCCTGCTGTGTAAACTGTGGTGACTCCCACGCTGCTTATGCCAGGTCCTGTTCGAAGTGGAACGACGAGAAGGCGATCCAGCGCCTCAAGACCCTGGAGGGCCTCTCGTACCCTGCTGCCAAGGCCAAGTTGGGTATTCCCAACAACCGACAGCGTACTTTTGCCGCAGTTGTTCAGTCTCAGCCACAACCCGTGCAGCCTTTTGTTCCGCGCCCTGTAGCTCTCGCCGCACTTGCCAAGCGATCTACAGCTGAACAAGCGACACAGGTGGATTTCACCGAGCTCCAGCTTATTCGACCAGCTGCGTCTTCGCCTTCTCTTTTGAAGACGCCCGCCTCTTCCGGTTCCCAGCAGACAGCCTGCACGTGCGGAAGACCCGGCCCTCAATCCGCAAAGGTGTGCGGTGTCCATCAAACTGTCTCGGCCTCAGCGAGGTCCCCACCCTCACCCAACATTATAGAAGAACACGGGGGGAGGAGAGTGACAGTTCGTCCCCAGCCTCTACCAGCATTGCAGAGGAACATGGGGGGAGGAGAGTGACAGTTCGTCCCCGCCCTCTGCCAGCATTGCAGAGGAGTGTGGGGGGAGGAGAGTGACGGTTCGTCCTTTTCCATTAGTAAATATATTACTTTTAATAAACTTCATTAACTACCTTTTCTTCACTGCTTTCTTCATACTCTTTTTCAACTTTTACCAAGCCTGTCTGATCTTAATCATTTTCCACGTTTTTAAAAATCTGTGGCTGATCGTTCTTTGTCTGGCGCTCTTTGGCCAAACCTGGCCCTTGCGCCAATAAAATCCAACAACCAACCAACCAACCTCGCTCTTTCAATTAGTTCTCTCAGTACATGGATATGATCTATTGTGCTGTAGCCACTCCTGAATCCAGCTTGTTCTCTCGGTTGAGCCATGTCCAGTGTCACCTTCAAGCGGTGTGAAAGAACTTTAGTGAAGATTTTATAAACCACTGATAGGAGGCTGATAGGTCTGTAGTTCCTGTGATCCTCAATGTCACCTTTTTTATGTAGCAAGATCATTGTAGCGTTGTTCCAATCCTCAGGAATTTTCCCTTCATTAAGGCATTGAGTGAAAATTTGGGCGAGTACTGTTTCACAAGATGAGTGTAACAAAAGCAGTTGACTATGTACAAACGTATATCCCATTAAAAAGTATAATAGGAACGATTGGCAGAACTGAGCAAAAGTTCTTATAAGAAAAAGTTGCAAATAATAACTGAGCACTTTGAAGCAGGAAAGTCAAATATCAAAATCTGCCAACCGTCAGGTGCAGTGACGCTGGCGAGCCGGTAAACCAGGAGGCAGCCGGTGACCAGGTGGTAAGGAACTGGCTCTCACGACGCTGGGCAACTGCTACGGATTTCTCTAGGTGTAGTCGAGAGGTCAGGCAGTAGCGGAAGTGACATAACAATGCCGCAGAAGCTTGATGCACAGTTAGAAGAGTAGTCATGTCACGGCAGCGTTGGTGAAACATGTAAATAATATGCTTCACTAAAATAAAAATGTAGGCACAGACTGATGGTAGTTTGACAGGAGGAGAGATCTAAAGGAGAAGAATCCGATATGAATCGAAGGTAAGATCTGCGGTAATGGAACGTTGTGCGATGGAGAATGCTAGATTCAGAAATGGTAGTAATATGACACAGTATTGATAGACGTGGGAGACATCAGCCTCCTGAGAGAAAGGGCAAAGAGGGGAATCGAGAAGAGACATGCGGAAAAGTATAAAGAGGAGAGGAAGACGGCTGTGGAGAAAACGCCAATGAGTAGTGACTTCGAGCGGAGCAGAAAGAGGAGGCAGGGCGGCGGACCAACCCGCAGTAGTAGAAGCTGGAGGAACAACAGGAATGGGGAGGGGGAGAAGAAGAGTGGGACATGGAAAGGAACCGATAGAGAGCCGACAACGACAGAGAGGAAATGGGGAGAGCTGAGCCAGAAGCAGGCAAGAAAAAAAGGAAAGGGGAAAGAAGCAGAAGGAACATAGGAAAGACCAGAGTGGGATTCAAGGTGAGGAAACTGAGAAATGATAGTTAAAAGTAGAGAGTCGTAGACGAGACAGTAGAAGAGAAGGAGGGAGACTGGCGAAAGGTCACCAGGAAAGGTCAGGATTAGTGAGGTTTCTAACTGTTACTAAATCTGCTCGGAGCCTGGAAGGATAGGCAAAGTACGGAAGATGAGAGGGATGTAGAAGCGAAGAATAAAAGAGTGGTTCGGCAAGGAGTTCGGTAGTAGAATCAGGTGGGGAGCGGGAGAGAGGGAGGGAACGAAGGAGGGTTAAAGCTTCGCGGTAAACAGGAGGTAGACGAATGCGAGTGAGGGGCCGGTGGTCCATTAGTAGTAAGGAGAGGAAGGTGAAGCTAGGGTTGCTCGGGGAGGCGATGACGTCCCGTGCAGAAACAGCATCAGGTACTGGCGACGTGAAGAGGCGTAGAAAAGTAGTGATTCTTTTTTTTTTTTTTTTTTTTTGATTGGAGGTTTAACGACCACCGTGAGCAACTCAATGTGCTATAAGCAGTCGCCCGTCCCTAATTTAGGGTCACTGGTTCCAGGGAAGGGAGAGAGCCAGTGCCGTAAGACAAACACACAATCCATGCCTGACTGGATTCGAACCCGGACCGCTTACGGACGAATGATCAGAGGCCAGCGCCTTACTAAATATTTTCTACAATCTATGTAATATTTAATAAATATAATTTAAGAGAAAATATCAAGTAATGTTGTTAACTCACGTTACTTGTGTTAACATCATTACTTGAAATTTTCACTAATAATAATATTATTCATTTTTCCTGAGGAATCCTCAGATGATAACAAACTACTTCCTAAACGTAGGATTATTCCTACATCTATGCCACATGATTAAGCACGAAATAAGCATGTAAGACACATCCCTAAGATCACTGGAGATAGTGCTCACAGAAGGAGATGCCGAAATTCAAAGTTCAATGAGTTAAATACAGTACGATGTTCAGACTGTAAGGTGTTCATGTATCTCAATGCCTCCAGAAATTCTTTTTTTTTTTTTTTTTTTTTTGATTGGAGGTTTAACGACCACCGTGAGCAACTCAATGGGCTATAAGCAGTCGCCCGTCCCTAATTTAGGGTCACTGGTTCCAGGGAAGGGAGAGAGCCAGTGCCGTAAGACAAACACAACATCCATGCCTCACCGGGATTCGAACCCCGACCCCTTCGGACGAATGATCAGAGGCCAACGCCTTAGACCACTGCGCCACCGGGGCGGCGTAGTGATTCTGACGGCCTTGTAATGCTCCTATGGATCAATGAGTCCAATGCCGCCGTGATCCGGAGAAAGTCATAGCTTTGCGGCGCTGACCCAATCGTGGCAGGTCCAGATCATAGAAGTGAGGCATCGGGTTATTTCATGAAGGCGGAGGTTTAGAGATTTGACGCCTAGCTAGGAGTGTGTGCGTAAGGAGAGTAGATAAGTTCGAGTGGGACGTGCACGTTATAAGAATGATGTGCAGAACTGGGCTCTTCTCCATGAAGCAGTTGGCCAGAGCAAACGTGGGCGGATGGCATTCCACGTGACGAGGGGTGCAGCTTGTAAGAAACCAAGATGTACACCAAGGAAGCGCTGTGAGATGGACGACCAACTGGCTCAAGGGGTATCTACACGATGAACCCATGAGCCGCACCATAGCCCAGTGCTTTTGGAAGAGTTGAGCAAGGCGCCGGAACATGAAGCATAAGCGGCGAAAAGATGTTGTAGGCAAGGAAACTGTGAGTCTTGACGAATGCAAAGAATGACGTCGTCTGCGTATGCAACAGAAGTGGTGGCATGATGTCTCGTGCAGGCAGATAGTGGTGGCAGAGCTGCTTGAAAGGATTGATGCGCAGAGCGGAGCAATTGTTCGATTGCAATTGCAAAGAAAGCTGGGCAGCTTAACCTGAAGAACTGCGCATTGATAGAGGGAGAGAAGAAGAGAGACGAAGGGAGGAAGAAACCCATAGTGGAGGAGTGTTGCTGAGAGATAGGAATGGGAGATGTTATCGAAAGCAGATTCTTGATCTAGAGAAAGGAGAGCGAGTGGTTCGGAGCGGGACCGGGCAAGATGGATAAGATCGTAAGCAGATGGATGTTACGAGAACGTGAACGGCTGTATAAGTTTGATTGGGGAAACGGATGTGAGTGTGAATGGGATTAAGGCGTCGGGAAAGAAGTTTGGTATAAAGTTTATAATCGAGATTTAAAAGGGAGATAGGGCGCCAATTCTCCAGGTTAAGGAGATCACCCTTTTTAAGGAATAAGACGAAATGTGCAACTGTGAATCTCCTCGGTAGAGAGGACTGAGTAAAAGCAGCAGAAAATGCAGAAAGGAGAAACGTAGAAGGAGAGGTAGAAAGGTTTGAAAGAAGTGCAAAGTGAGGCCGTTCGGACCCGGAGCGGCGTTAGAATTCAAGGATGAGAACTATAACGAAGTAAATTTCTCCGTCATTTTTGGTCTACGCCGGGATTCGAACCCGATGCCGCTTATTCCGGAACAAGTGGCCTCGGGTTCGAATCCCGGCGTAGACCAAAAATGACGAAGAAATTTACTTCGTTATAATGGCGCCCGAACTATCCGGATGACCCGGCCGTTCAAAATCTCGCATTGGTGTGATGTTATTTCCACACCGCGAGACAGGAAAAATCAGAGAATTCCTTCTCCAGCGCTTCAAAAAATAAAAATGTGTGATGTTGCATTCCACACAGCAGATTGACTGGGAGTTCTCAAGTGCACGTTCTACAGTGGATGGCTGCCTGCAACGATTCATGGTCACGGCTGACCCGTGGGCCATGCCCCCGGCCCTCTTTCGGGGCGGGGGGGATGTGACGTACCTGCCAGCAGGACGCACACGACATAAAGGCAGATAAGAATCAGAATAAAAGTCTGCGTAGCTCAGTTGGTAGAGCGACTTGTTCCGGAATAAGCGGCCTCGGGTTCGAATCCCGGCGTAGACCAAAAATGACGAAGAAATTTACTTCGTTATAGAACGTAGAGGATAGTGGTAAATAACATTCCCCCGGCTGCCACCATATCTACGCACGGCCAACAGACTGATGGATCGTGTAAATCTGGATTCATCATTCCATAGGAACCGTTTCCATTGATCTACGGTCCACGATAAATGTTCTTTAAACCATGCTAAATGACGAGTAGCATTCCGAGTGGAGATGAAAGGCTTATGAGCAGCCTCACGACCACGGTAACCCATGGAATGAAGTTCTCTGCAAATGGTACGTGTACATACCGAGGTTTCCGCATTTTCACTCACTTGTACACTGAGTCTTGTGCAGTACTCCGTCGATTAGCTGTAACGACTCTCCTGAGGCTTCGACGTCCTCTATCTTTGATTTTCTTTGGTCTGCCGGTACGTTTTGCAGCTTCCGGCACGGCATGTGTCTCCCACTTATTCAGTACATCGAAAACAGTTGGCTTGGGTATGTTTAAACGCTTCTCGGTTTCTCTTATGACAACTCTCTGATATAACACCCAATAATCTTTCCATTCTCAAAGTCAGTTCTCTCCCGCCGCGACGTTTTCACTCAAGCTCACAGTGCGATATGATTGCGGTCAGCCGCAGGCTTGTTCTTATACCGTTTGTAGCTGTACCGCGCGTCTTAACAAAGCAGCGGATCCGTTCATTTGCTTTTGAAGGGGTGTCCGGTGACTTTTGTCAATATAGTGTATACTGGGACACAATATAATTTTTTCTGATGATGGGAGTATAGTGCTCTCAAAAGATCTCACTTTTACTTGTACTAATTTTTTTTAGGATTTTAGTAAAGATTCTGAGTGTTGGTGGTGATTATTTTTACTGGTTTAAGTAATTTACGTGCATAGACGGTATTTCGGAGTTCTCATTTCAGCAAGTTTGCACGTTTTCATTCTTTTACATGAATAACAATCAGCTGAAACAGCCCCAAACCATAACTTAACCGCCCTATGTGCTTCACAGTCTGCGCTGTACACTCCGCAAGCAGACGTTCTCCGAGCAACCGCCAAACCCCGACACGTTCTTCTGATCGGAATAATGTGAAGCGGGATTCGTCGTTCAGCAAGAGCTGTTGCCATTGCCCCAATGACCAATTATTAGGCTGTTGACACCACCGTAGCCGCGTTTATTTATTGATATTAGTTATTAGAAGTTGATGGGTGGCTGTTCGGCCATGATACCCGAGTGTATGGGCTTCTCTTCGAAGTTTCCTGGTGAGACCATAACATCTGTGGCCATTTGGAACTCATGCGCTATGGCGTGTATTGGTCGGTACCTGGTTTTCCGGATGTCTCTCTACCGCACCCTCCGGACGTTGGGTTGCACTTTCGTGGGTTTGCAGGGCAAAGTGAATTCCTGCAATGTTTCTTCTTTTACCACTTGTTCATGGCAAAGGCCACAAGCGATTCAGCGACCTGTCAGGCATCTGCAGTGTTTCTTATGCTCATACATCCAATTGAGAAGTCTGTTTGCTGTTGCCGGTTTTATACCTTATGACCACGTGTCTCCGGCGAAAGACGCGTTTACGAGCTGTGAGGCTGGTTCACGAGCTGTGATGTTGATTATAGTCGATGTTACGAGGTCCAATCAAAAAGTTCTGAGACTAGACCGATATACAACAAAATATTTACGTTACTTAGGTCTGGCTATGATCTCCCTCAAAGTAGTCTCCTTGGGCAGCGATAAGCCGCTGCCAACGTTTTTGCCACTGTTGGAAAGCTCCCTAGAAGTTTCCTGTTCGCGAATCATGTCAAGCACCGTCTGCGATTTGCGCTGGATCTCGTCCACGGTTTCAAAACGGCGACTCTTGAGCTTCAGCTTCATCTTCGGGAACGCCGCCCCGGTGGCGCAGTGGTCTAAGGCGTTGGCCTCTGATCATTCGTCCGTAAGGGGTCCGGGTTCGAATCCCGGTCAAGCATGGATGTTGTGTTTGTCTTACGGCACTGGCTCTCTCCCTTCCCTGGAACCAGTGTCCCTAAATTAGGGACGGGCGACTGCTTATAGCCCATTGAGTTGCTCACGGTGGTCGTTAAACCTCCAATCAACAACAACAACATCTTCGGGAACAGAAAGAAGTCGCAGGGGGCCAAATCCGGCGAGTAAGGAAGGGTAGTCATGCTGTTGCGGCTGCAAAACTGGAGTGTTGCTAACGCTTTGCGAACTGCTGCATTGTCGTGGCGGAGCAGGAATTCGCCCCTGCGCCACATTTCAGGTCGTTTGCTGCGAATTTTCTCCCTAAGACGCAGCCGAATATCACAGTAAAAAAGGCGGTGACGGTCTGGCATCGGGGGACGAATTCACGGTACACAATCCCACGAATGTCGAGTAACACTGTGAGCATGCTTTTGGTTGCGCTCCGGACCTGTCGGGACTTCTTCGGTCGTGGAGATGCCGGGCTCTTCCACTGCGATGAATGTTGTTTAGTCTCTGGGTCAAAACCGTAGACCCAAGTCTCGTCCCCAGTGATGACCCGCGACAGGAACGTTGGTTCATTCACCACTTGCGGACAAAGTTCTTGACAGAGTTCGACACGGAGCACCTTCTGCTTGGAGCTCATAATCTTTGGCACAAACTTAGCAGCAATGCGGTGCATGTTCAAAACGAACGTCAGAATTTCTTGCACTGTTCCGTATGACACGTTGACGATGGTAGCAATGTCTTGAATGGTTCTCCAACGATCCTCATGCACCAGTTCCCTAATTTTGTCCACATTTTCGGGTTTTTTTCTCGTGGACAGTCGCCCTGACCCTCTTGTCGTCTTCCAGTGCCGTTCTACCACTCTTGAAGCGCGAGTACCACTCTAAACACCTCGCACGACTCATTGCTTCATTGCCATAAGCCTGCCGCAACATTTCATGCGTTGCCGTTCCCGATTTTCCGTGTTTGACGCAGAATTTGATGTTCGCTCGCTGCTCTAGTTTGCAGTCTATACCGAAATCGCAGCCGTGTTCTGCACGTGGTCACCAAATATCGTGTAGCACAACTCCCGATGTTCACAGAACGCCGCCACTCGGCACAATGACTCATGAAGGTCACTGCCCTCGACCGCTGCTTGCGCATTCGCATCGCGCTACGTACCTAGTCTAGGAACCTTTTGATCGCACTACGTATATTCAAAGTCTGATGTTATGAGCTTGAATGAAGCGTATATTGTAAGGTGCTTCATTATTACTGAAATGACAATCGCTGTCAGCGTGACGTGGATGTTATTGATTTATGAGCTGCCATGTATTCTACTACTGAAGTAATAGTTCGAACGACTTCTGATGTGCTGACGTAAATAAAAGGTTAATCGTAAGTAGCTCACTCTTGAAGATTTCTTGAAGTGATATTGCTGTGTTCAGTTAAGGACATTAAACTGGATCCACTTAAAATATTTGCCCTTCTTCTGTAGACATTCTCACGGATGAAAATTTGCACATCGATAAAAATAACTGCGTATTTTATCCCGGTATACTTTATATTTTCTAAAACTTAACCGTAATTATATTAAGAATCAATAACTTTGGTGCTATTGAGTGAGACCTGCAAATAGATGGCGCCACATGTACATGTGATTTTCTAAATGCAATCACGTCGCAGTTTTTTCTTTAGTAATTTTATTAATTTTCAAAATGGAATCGATGCTTGAGTTTATTTAGACTGGAATGTTTAGAATGATTTGGGTCACTTCGATTGAATGGTTTTATCAGTAATTTAGCTGAAAATATCGCAGAATGAGCTTCCTGGTTTATTTCGGAATTAAAAACCAGCAGTGCCTACAATTCTGTTAACATTTGCAGCTAAATTATTGTCAGAAAATTTAATCTATAATTGATCTTTACATATAATCTAAGTGGTTCAAATCATTTTGAACATCGCAGTCTATCGCATGGATAGACTCAAATGTTAATTCCAGTCCAAAACTTAATAAAAATATTGAGAAAAAATGCAACGCGATTGATTTCGCAAGTCAGATGTACATGTGGCGCCATCTATTTGCAGGTATCAACACCACCAAAGTTATTGATTCTTAATATAGTTATGGTTACATTTTAGAAAATATTAAGTACACAGTCGTATAAGAATAATATGAACAACCCCGGAATCACAGTGTACCGGCCGGGCTCGTCACAGAGTGCACGTGACTAGGTTGATCACACGGAGATATAAGCGACCAGCCAGGACAGATCATCCATAGTGTATTACGTGAGCACAATGGATAGAGGTAGTGATTTGACGGACGTTCAAAAAGAATGACCATCGGCTACCACGCCAAGGGTGAAAGCATCTCAGAAACAGCAGACTTTGTGGGCTGTTCGCGAACTGCTGTAATAAGGATGTACCAAGAATGAGCCTCTGGCACTCCGAGTACTTCTCGATGTCATAACAGTGGAGCCCCAAAAGCCATTGACCCCAGAAGAGAACGACTGGAAAATGACAATCGATGCGCAACAGTGCAGCAATCGACAACGCATATAAACGCTGGGACACCCAGGTACGTGTCCTCGATAACAGTAAATCGAACCGTGTTACACAAGGTCCGGAGTCGACGCTGCGTCAGTGCGCCCATGTTAACCCAGGCAGTTTACATGGGACTGACGTCACGGGACAGTGAAAGAGTAGAAAAGGGTTGCCGTCTCCAACGAATCGAGTTTTCTACTCCGCAGAAAAGACAGGTGGTGGCGGATACGGCGTTAGACACGCGATAACCAACACCCGGACATGCTTGTCGGTCAAGTACAGGCCGGCGGTAGCAGTGTGCATGTCTGGGGGATGTCTTCCTGATATGTTCTGAGACCGCTGGTACGACTGGATGGGTTCCTGAACGCCAATGGCTACCTGTCCATCCTCGCTGACCACATGCATCCCTTCATGTTGGACGTTTTCTCTGGTGGCGATGGTGTCTACCAAGATCACAATGCGCCGTGCCACGTCGTTAAGGGTGTGCGTGACTGGTTCCAGGAAAACGACAGCGATGTCTCCGTTCTCCCTTGGCCGGCGAAATTGCCCGATCTAAATCCCATAGTGCACTTGTGGCACTATTTGGATCGGCAGGTTCGAAATGCCGACACACAACCACGTCATTTCCGGGACCTCTATGCTCTGTTGCAGTCCGAATGAGCACGTGGGCCTCGGGCAACCTTCCAGGGCTCCACTGTGTCCATGCCACGCCGTCTCGCCACTGTCATCCGGGCCAAGGGTTGTTATTCCCATTATTAGTCATATTATTCTGAGACGACCCTTTATACGGGGCTATAAGATAAAATTATTTTATCGATATCAAATTTTCATTTTGGGAAATGCATTAATTGCAAAGAAAATGTCTATAAGAGTTTTTGCCATTGGAAACATTGGGCACAGTTTTTAGGTGAATCCACATTATTTGTTAAGCTATGCAGGATTTCAGTTGAAACGGAAAAACCTTATAGTAGTATTAGTGTTCTGGTAGTATTAGTGTTCACATATAGTTACACTCTTAAAAACTTTGTATTTTTAAATACTGGCAACCATTTTCTTTTCTTTTTCAGGTAACTACAGCTGTTTGCGAGTACTTTTGGTATTCACCAGAGATAAGTCCTTTTACTTCAGCACAGTATTCGGCCCAGGAATGGTGCTTGTGACCAGTTCGTTTATCAGTTTTTGGTTGGATATCAACGCTGTGCCAGCTCGAGTCATGATCGGAGTGACGACGATGTTGAACTTCTGCACAACAACTAACAGCTTCCGATCGACACTTCCCGTAGTGTCAAATCTGACTGCTATGAACTTATGGGACGGTGTGTGCATGTTTTTCATCTATGCGTCCATGTTAGAATTCATTATCGTCAATTACTTGTACAGAAAATATCCCCAAAGCTCTAGAACCACGACAGCCAGTCACCAGGCGGAAAGCATTAGGCCGTCATCAGCGCTAGCCCAGGTTGGCCGATGGTGTGGTAACTATGATGTAAGTACACTTCTATTTTCTGTAAGACTTTCTTCCGTGTCACAAGACGGATTTCGTTGTTAGATACGAGGGCTGTACCAAACGTAAGCATAACATTTTTATTAACTGACAGAGGTCGTTCAAATTGCACCTTTACAGTAACCCTTCTTCTTCATTGCAGGAAAATAATGGATTCCAAGCACAAGCTACGTGCCGGGATTGAGTTCTTAACGAAGGAAGGCTGTCCGACATCCACAGAAGGCTACAGAATGTTTACGGAGATAACACCATTGACATGTGCACAGATGGATGAAAAAGGCTTAAAGAAGGGGAATCCAGCACTGAACACAAACCACGCATCATCTGCGATTACTGACATGAATCGTCAGCGAGTGGAGGAATTGATTCGCGCTGACAGACGAGTCACAATCTGTGATCTTACTGCACAACTGGACTGTTGTCACAACGCCATACAGAAAATGGTGGAAGACTTAGAATATCGGAAAGTGTGTGCAAAGTGGACAGTTGACACCCGATTTGAAGGAGAGAAGGGTGGAAGTCTGCTCTGATATATTGGAAGCGTTTGAAGCCAATGAAGACACGTTTTTTTCGATCTGGTGACAGGGGATGAAACGTGGGCGTATCTTTACGATCCGGAAACGAAGAATCAATCCGTGGAATGGCGTCTACCTCTTCACCAAGGCCTAAGAAGTTCGAGAGCCAGCGATCAGCACAGTGACTGTTTTTTGGGATTACATAAATGTTATTCTCTTTGATTCTCTTTGATTTTTTGCAACGTGGTCGCACCGTGACCAGCGAGCGGTACATTGAGACCCTCAAGAAGCTTAGAGAAGCCATAAGGAGAAAGAAACCGAAAAAGAATCTGAAAAGGATCCACATTCGCCATGACAATGCGAGACCACACACATATTTGGCAACAAATCAGGCGATCCGCAAACTAGGCTGGTTGGTGGTCCCCCCATACACCGTGCAGCCCACATCCGGTGCCCTCCGACTTCCACCTGGTCGGTCCAATGAAGGGCAGTCTCCGGGGACAACGATTTGATGATACGGACGATGTTAAAGTACCTGTGAAGAAGTGGATACAACAGTCCACATCTGAAGTTTTTCAAAAAGGATTTGAGAGTTCGGTTCAACGATGGCGCCAATGCATCGCTTGTGATGGAGACTATGTTGAGTACTGCCTTTGTATTTGAAGAGTTACTTTACCAACATGTGCAATTTGAACGACCTCTGTCGGTTACTAAAGAAGTTATGCCTACTTTTGCATTACTTTCGGTACAACCCTCGTATATTATTCCTAGATACTAACTTTACATTTACTAAAAACTGGTGTGCAACATATTACCATGACAGATACAAATACGATACGACCGATTGTAAAGATTTTTCAGAGACCAAATCTATAAGTCGAGGTACCCAAGCAACACTGTGCTCCTATGAAAACATGCAAATGACGACCCAACATCACCGAGTTGGCAGGCACGTGACTTTGATAAAGCTTGTTCTGAACGAGGTGCAGCAACTGAAGCTTCAGTTAGACTGTTAGTGGAAGAATAACTCAGCACCATCGCTTGGAAGGCTCTTTACGCTGGAGAGCGATCGGTAGATTGTAAGCAGGGCAATCACAAGTTGAGGTAGCAGGATGGCTGACCATATCGATGCATGTGGTCTCCAGTCTCTGGAGACAGTTCCAGGAGACCGGGAGAAGGACGTCCACGAGCAACAACGTATCAGGTCAACCGGTATTTGTCTCTAACAGCTCGCAGCCATAAGGAGTCGACATCCAGGTAACTCTCTCAGGAGCTCTCCGCTGCAGTGGGAACCGCGATATCGGGTCAAACAATTTACAGGATACTCCATCAAAGGGATCTGCATGAAAGAAGGAAAATGGTCTGTACCCCACTCGCCGCCTCACACAGAAGGGTCGGTCTGAATTGGGCCTGAGAACATCACACCTGACATCCCAGAGCCCTATAGGTTAGTTGACGAATACCTGGAGAGTGAGGATACACACAGGATGAAGTTTCCCGCGAAATCTCCGGACCTGAATCCAATAGAGCATCTCTGGGATGTCCTGGGAAGAGCAATTTCAAGCCGGCCGCCTCCTCTCAGAATCTTCCTGGTACTCGGACCTCGCGCCTTGATGGAGGAGTGGCACTTATTGCCTCAAAATCTCATTCTCAGTCTTGTAAACCAAATTAGGGGTCGTTGTGCGTGTTGTACCACTGTTTGGAGTAACCACACTCCCTATTATCCCTTCGAAATCTGCACCACTAGCTTTATGGCTTTTGGACTGCCATGCGCAGGCTTCCTCCTCATGCGGTGATGGCATTCCTTATCTGTCGGGTATTGCTGCATTATCGAGATATGTATGTCCGTACCAACTGTCATTAAAAACTGTCGTGTGAATTTCACGTTATTCATGATTTTGTGTTTGTCACGTTAATTTTGGATAGCAGTGTATTTTTTATAGTGTCGGTGTTTGAAAACCCCCATTAGCAACTCTTAAAGTAATAAAAAGTTGCTCGTCCGTAATTTAGGGCCACTGGCTCCAGGAGAAGTATAGAGCCAGCGCCATCAAGCGAATGAACCATCCATAACTCATCTGGATTCGAACCGAGCCCCGTCTCGGACTAAAGATCAGAAGCCAGCGCCTCGAAGCTCGGGCATAGATTCAAGAAACGTACCTTTACTCGACTAAGTACGAGTACTATCAGTATGTTGGCACAACTTTTTTCTAGCGAGAAACCAACATGTGGTTACCTCGATGGTAAAACGCCGTGTTCATCGTTGCAAGAAACCAATCCAGTGCACTTAGGATTTGTTGTACGTTTTGAAACTTTTGTCTAGGGGTTTATCTTTTCATATTGGGGGACGTTGAAAAATTTTTTCGGAGGTGTTGGACGAATAGAAATGTTTCCAAGGCTGAGAAACTTTATAGTGAAATACACTGAGGTGCCAAAAAAACTGGGATGGGCGCTACCATTTCAATAACTCCCCACATCAATGCGGTAAATGGTATCGTCCTCAAACGAAGTATATATAGAGGCATACACTGAAGAGCAATTGAGTTAGAGGCCGCTGGCGTTAAGCAAATGTGGCGCTGTGGGCGGCACTGTAAACGGAAACGACATGACGTATGATGCGATCCGACAATATGAGGAGTGATGCGACGGGAATCAGTAAGAGTCAGACGCAGTATGGGTAAGACGAAGTATTTAAGCGCCTTTGATCGTGGGCAAATTGTCGGGGCCCGACGAATGGGTCACTCCATCTCGGAAGTCGTGCAGGCACTGGGATTTTCACGGGCCACTGTGTCACGGGTGCACCGTGAGTACATCGAATCCGGTAAAACCATTCCTGCAAGGGCCAACTGCCGTGGACAACAGCGTGTGGATGAGCGAGGTCATCGTCGGCTGGCTCGCATTGTAACAGCGGATATACGGGCCACAATGCAAGAAATCACTCGGCAATTTAACGCTGGTGCACAAAAACGTGTAAGCAGCTACACCATCCAGAACCAACTGCTCGCTATGGAGTGCAGAAGCCGTCGTCCCGCGAGGGTACCGCTGCTGACCACACATCACAGGGTGCAAAGGTTAGCATGGGCGCGAGAACATCGCTACTGGACCCTAGACATGTTGAAAAATGTTGCCTGGACTGATGAGTCGAGATTCACGTTGGTACATGCGGATGGCAGGATACGAGTACGGCGCAAACCACATGAAGCGATGGATCCTTCTTGCCAGCAGGGTACTCTTCAAGCTGGTGTGGGTGGCATTCTCGTCTGGGGACTGTTTACGTGGACTGAAATGAGACCCCTGGTACGTGTGACATCGTCCCTCACAGGTCAACGTTACTGGGATATCCTGGACGACCATTTGCTCCCGTTTGTGCGTCTTCAGCATCCCACTGAGGACCTCATCCTGCAACAAGACAATGCACCGTGCCATCGCTCGCGAATTGTATCCGAATGGTTGGATGAACACTCCACCGACGTGACCTCGCTTCCTTGGCCAGCTAGGTCACCTGACCTCAATCCCATCAAGCACATATGGAATGCCATCGAGAGATATGTTCAAGGCTCTTACCCCCTCCATCAAATCTTCGTGAACTGTGGGAGCTTGTTCAAGAGTCGTGGATCCGTATGGCTTCCCAACGCTTCCGGTGTCTTGTCGAGTCCATGCCGAGACGAATCGCCGCTGTCATCAGGGCGAAAGGTGGTGCTACACGTTACTAGACAGGTATCTCTAATGCAATGGCTCTTCAGTGTATATCTGCCCAAGCTCAAGTAGTAGCATTCGCAGTTCAGATGGCAGCTTATCAGGATTTAAGCGATTTCGAACGTGGTATGATAGTCGGCCACCGGGAGATGGGTCACTCCATCTCAGAAATTACCACGAAATTTGAATTCACAGGGTCAACAACTAAACATTTGAATTCACGGGGTCAACAACTAAACAAACTGAGGGAAAAAATCTAGAGTGCAAGACAGGTGTAGCCGCAGAAAAGTCCCGGAACAACGGCGTATGGCGCGCATCATGACATCCGCCCGGCGTGCAACTTTGGCGCAGATCACAGCGCAATTCAATGCTGGGGACAGTTGTTTCATCAGCGTTCGGACAGCGCAACGTTCCTTGTGTTCTATGGAGTTCTGTATCCGACGGGCAACCCCGGTGCCATTGCTCACCCGATGACACATGGCCTCGCCTGAACACCGCCATTGGACGCAATATGACTGGAAACGTGTAGCCTGGTCCGACGAATCCTAGTACCAACTGTTTCTCGCAGATGGCCGACTCCGGGTGTATCGACGACACCACAAGACAATGAATCCCGCATGCCTACGAAGGACAGCGCAGGCACGCGGTGGCTCTGTTATGGTGTGGGGTGTTTTCAGCTGGCACACATTAAGACCCCTCATATGTCTGCGGATCGCTCTGAGTGATGAAGGCTTCATAATCATTCTTGGGAATCATTTTCACCCGTTTATGTCATGCAACCACTCCGATGTGTGCGGCCTCTTTCAACACGATAATACTGAATCGCACACGTCCACAGTTGGAGGAATACTCTTCGGAGTTTCGCATCCTGACTTGGCCCCCTCGTTACCTAGATTTAAACACCATCGAACACAATTGGGACGCTGTTTAACAATGCCAGGAATCTTCACCGGCGAATATTGCGGAATTGTGGGATGCTCTTCAGGACGCCTGGTGTGCACTGTCTCCACACTACTACACAGAGCTCGTTGAGTCCATGCTCCGTCCCGTTGCAGCAGTTATCCGATTGCAAGGAGGACCAACGCGGTATTAGAGATGTATCCGTGTTGTTGTTGTTGTTGTTGTTTGGTACTTCAGTGTATTTTAGCTTTAAACCTATGATTAACAAAATCATTTTTAGTAAAATCATGCAATGCATTCATTATGATACGCTTTCTAACATACCAGAAATCATCACTCAAGTTATTACTCAAGTTAAGAGGATAATGGCTGTGGAATAAAACTCGCTCCTGTGCCCTGACCTTTGACCCCTTTGTTATCGTGCTGAGAGGCAGACAGACAGACGGACAAAGCTGGAGCATATACGCTTCTTTAATCTGCGGTTGGAAAGCGTAAAAAATAAGGAAAGCTTCAAAAAATGGTGAACTGCCTAATTTTTTATAGTTAAGAATGATTAAAACAGGGAATCTTTTTTTTCCAAGAGCAACACGGCCTAAGGCACTGGCCTCTGATCATTCGTCCGTAAGGGGTCCGGGTTCGAATCCCGGTGAGACATGGATGTTGTGTTTGTCTTACGGCACTGGTTCTCTCCCTTCCCTGGAACCAGTGACCCTAAATTAGGGACGGGCGACTGCTTATAGCCCATTGAGTTGCTCACGGTGGTCGTTAAACCTCCAATCAAAAAAAAAAAAAAAAACCACGCGGTTATTTTTTATTTGTGATGTTTTCATGAATTATCTGCTTAAAGTATTTTCTTTGTGTGTGTGTGTGTGTGTTTTGGTATTTCTCTACCATAGAGATTTCCCATACCAACACTATGCCTTTACACACATTATTGGTGCGAATTTCCGAAGTCTGGACTCTCGAAATGGCACTATTCCCAGTTTCCAACTATTGTACTTCCAATTTTATTCAATTTAATTCCAACATTATTTACAGTTAATTAATAATTAAAATTCATTCTTTATATACAGGGTGTTTCAAAACTAATGGAACAAACTTTAAGGGGTGATAGAACACACCGAAACAAGCGCTTTTCTTCATAGAATGCATTGTCGCAAGTTACGCGGTTAGGCGCTGGAGGCGCTTTCCGTTTCACCACACACGCCGTCCTTCGCAACGCAAAGACAGGAATGACACAACAAATCCAAAACAAAGCGTCATTGCAGACAAAATAAAAAACCAAAACGTGACATCACAAAATTACATCATCATTTACAAAAGCTACTCAAAAGGGCGACAGCCAGTCCTGATACTCGCTTCGCATCGTTGGCGTAAAGATACTCATATGTTGTGGAAAATACCAGGCATTTCTCGGAACCCTGCAGCAGAGACGGAAAGTCTGGCGACTAGTTCCTCATTGGAATCAATGGGAGTGTCGTACATTACAGACTTAAGATGTCCCCATAAAAAGAAATCTAGAGGGGACAGATCTGGTGATCGTGGGGGCCAAGCGATGGGTCCACCTCGGCCAATCCATTGGCCTGGAAATGTGGCGTTCAAGTAATCACGCGCCTGAGTGCTGAAATTAGCTGGCGCTCTATCGTGTTGGAACCACATTTTACGGCGGACGGTTGCTGGTACATGCTGCAATTCAGGCAAGATTTGTTGAAGGAAAATAAGGTTGTAACGTACCAGGAGATGTGACGTACCTGCCAGAAGGACGCACACGACATAAAGGCAGATAGGAATCAGAATAAAACGTCCGCGTAGCTCAATTGGTAGAGTGACTTATTCCGGAATGAGGGGATCCGGGTTCGAATCCCGGCGTAGACCAAAAATGACGGAGAAATTTACTTCGTTATAATGGCGCCCGAACTATCCGGATGACCCGACCGTTCAAAATCTCGCATTGGTGTGATGTTATTTCCACACCGCGAGATAGGAAAAATAAGAGAATCCTTTCTCCAGCACTTCGAGAAAAAAAAAAAAATGAAAATAAGGGGGAGATGATGTAACGTACCAGGAGATGTGACGTACCTGTCAGAAGGACGCACACGACATAAAGGCAGATAGGAATCAGAATAAAACGTCCGCGTAGCTCAATTGGTAGAGTGACTTGTTCCGGAATAAGCGGACTCGGGTTCTTTTTTTTTTTTTTTTTTTTTTTTTTGTGAGGTTTAACGACCACCGTGAGCAACTCAATGGGCTATAAGCAGTCGCCCGTCCCTAATTTAGGGTCACTGGTTCCAGGGAAGGGAGAGAGCCAGTGCCGTAAGACAAACACAACATCCATGCCTGACCGAGATTCGAACCCGGACCCCTTACGGACGACTGATCATAGGCCAGCGCCTTAGACCACTGCGCCACCGGGGCGGCAAGGACTCGGGTTCGAATCCCGGCGTAGACCAAAAATGACGGAGAAATTTACTTCGTTATAAGGTACGTCCTCTCATCCAGACGTTCCGGTAAAAGATATGGGTCTTTGCGTTGGAAAAGACGGCGTGTGTGGGGAAACGGAAAGCGCCCTCCAGCGCCTAACTGCGTAACTTGCGACCATGCATTCTATGACGAAAAGTGCTTGTTTCGGTGTGTTCATGTGCCATTAGTTTTGAAACACCCTGTATACACTAAATACAATGATTTTTTTTTTTTTGTATTTAGTGAATGTATGAATAATTAATTTTAATTATTAATTAAATGTAAATAATGTTGGAAATAAATTGAATAAAATAGGAAGTAGAATAGTGGGAACATGAGAATAGTGACATTTCGAGAGTCCAGACTTGAGAAATTCACAGAAGTAATGTGCATAAAGGCAGAGTGTTGGTATGGGAATCTCTATGATAGAGAAATACCAAAAAAGAAAAAAAAACACTTTAAGCAGATAATTCATGTAATTGTGGTGTGTATATAGATGTGTGCAGTTAGCCAAGAATTGGTGAAATGTGTATATTTATAATTATGAATGTGATGTTTTCATTTTTTGTCTCACATATCTGAATGCCTCCCTAAACAAGGCTAGTCAAAGAAGTGCAGTCCAACTCGCTTATAACGAGCTGGCATAGTACGAAGTTTCCTACAAACCGAAATTTTTATAGATCCCTTGTACTTCGTAATATTCTTCTCCCTTGCTGTTTTAGCTGCATACTACGAACAGAATTTTTTGGAGTAACCGAATACATCGAAGTTCAGTACGTTTATGAGGAAATTTACAGAGGATGTTCACGCGTGTTTAGAACGTTTGCCAGCAATATAATTAATGTTTAAAATAAAATTATTCCTTTCTTAAAGGTTCTATCTTCTCTGGAAACCTACATCTAGATTTCCAAGATAACAGGGCATTTCTTAAGACTGGTACTTTATTCCACTCCTTTTCTACTACTTTCCATAGTCCAATCATTGTTTTAGGTCTGCGTTTAGAAAGCGCTCTTTCTAGCAGTCTGATGGCACAATAGTTCATTGGTCACACATCAGAGGACTTTGAAAGAATATGGAGCAAAATGTATAGACTTGACACCCGTCTCTTTTTTTCATTTTTTCAAGAAATAGAGTGGTAGATTTGGATATATGACTGGTAGTCTTATCCTGATGGAGTTCTACTCTTCGACGGCTCTGTGGATAAAGGAATGGTATTTCCTCTTTAAATGTAGGAGTTGAAGCATTATTTAGGCAATGCCCAGAATTGATTTTAACATTCTTTTCAACTTTTCTTACCTTTGATTTCTCATTGTGTGAGAAACCAGCAATAATCATGAATCCTTTACTCAAACTTTCTTTGAATTCTTGGAACAAAGTTTGGAAGTCTTTTTCTGCGCTTTGGCGATAGTAAATCGACCTTCTTTTGTTACAGACTTTTAGATAGATTCATGCTTCATCAAGAGTCACAATAAATTTTCGCCGCCCCAGTGACGCAGTGGTTTAAGCGATGGCTTCTGATCATTCGCCCGAAAGGGGACTGGGTTCAAATCCCGGTGAGGCATGGATGTTGGGTTTGTCTTATGGCCCTGGCTCTCTCCCTTCCCTAGAACCAGTGACACTAAATTAGAGACGGGCAACTGCTTATAATAGCCTATTGAGATGTTCGCGGTGGTCGTTAAACCTCCAATCAAAAAAAAATATATATATACACTATCTACCTACAAGTAATTGGACACCCCTGCAATCGACGATATCTGCGGTCCTCATACATGTCACGGCCGCCGCTGTTAAATATCGTGTGGGAAACAACAATGCAACCAGACGCATGCAAGATGCCACGCAGTTTGGAGCTCTCTGATTTCGAGAAAGGTGTAATCGTCGGATATCACAGAAATGGCCGATCCATACGTGACATATCCAGCGAGTTGAAGTACCCAAAATCGACAGTGGCCTACATGATTGGCAAGTGGAAGATGAGAGATGACTGTCGGAATGTGTCCCGACCCGGCAGACTCACAAAACTGGGAGTTAGAGACCGACGGGTGCTGGCCAGAGAAATTCGGAAGAACCGCACGAAATCGATGGGCCACGTCCGCGAGGAGTTTCAACAGGCACCCGGGAGTGTCCGCGAGGAGTTTCAACAGGAATCCGGGAGTGTCCGCGAGGAGTTTCAACAGGCATCAGGGAGTGTTCTTTCGATGAATACCATCCGTAAGGAAGCCCATCTGCTCGGTTATCATAGACGTACTGCCTCCCACAAGCCTTTGATCACCAAGTCCAATAGCGCTGCTCGGCTAATGTGGTGCAACGAACGTCGACAGTGGACCGTTGAACAGTGGAAACAAGTTCTTTGGAGCGACGAATCAAGGTTCACCCTGCACCGTTCGGATGACAGGGTCTGGGTTTGGCGTCTGCCTGGAGAACGCCTCCTGCCGGAATGTATTGTGCCAACTGTAAAGTTCGGCGGCGGTGGAATTATGCTATGGGGGTGTTTCTCCTGGTATGTCACGGGACCCTTGGTCGCAAGTCCTGGTAGACTCAACGCCGAGACCTACTGCACCATTTTGGATGACCATGCGCTTCCTACGTTGCAGCAGTTTTACGGAGTGGACCCATGTTACTTTCAGGATGACAATACCACCTGTCATGTTGCGAGGTCCACCATGGCTAGGTATGGTGACAATGGGGTTAATCGAACGGACTGGCCTGCGCGGAGCCCGGACCTTAACCCTATCGAGCACCTTTGGGACGAGTTGGAGCGTCGACTTAAGGGGTGCCCCCCCGTTCGAAATCGGTGAAGGAACTGCCCTGTCTTTTCCAAGCCGAATGGAAGAAAATACCGCTAGCCGTCGTACAGCTGTAATCGCCGCTCGTGGAGGCTCCACCAACAATTGAAGGTGAATAAACTTCGTTTTGCTTTGCTTGCTAGGTGTCCAATTACTTGTTGGTAGATAGTGTATATATATAATAAATTTCCATCTATCTCCGTCTAAATGATTTTCATAAAGAAGTCTACACCGTGTTCCACGCTCAGCCATGTTCCTGGGCAAAAGACGGTAAACATTATGTTTTTTTTGTTTTCCTTCGGAGTTAAATCTTTGTTTATTACGTTGTTCACAGTTGATACAGAGATTTTAAACGACTTAGCGATTGCTCTTTGGGTCGGTGGATTTCCTTTCAAGACCAGAGACCTTACTTCTGAAATAGTCGTAAAAGTACGTACCTTCTTCGGATATTCGTTTGGTGTTCTTTTTCCTGTTAAAAGCAATGTTTGACGATTTTTCCCTGTATTATTAACAATATTACTTATTTTACATTTAGAAATACCAATTCCATGATTTTCACAGCGTTTTCTTAATTACAGAGTACAAATATTTCCTTTCGTAAAGAGGAAAAACACAAACTTCTATCCACAGCTTGTGCACCATTTTCTTTGTAGACGATATTTAACTGCAGAAGATATTTCTTCCGTGTTCATCTGAAACGATGAACACGGAAGAAATATCTATCAGCCCCTATCAGTTCTTTGAACTTCTTTCATTTTCTGTAATTTCTCATCAAAAACGTTCTAAAAATGTGTGAGCGTCCTCTGCAAGTGGTATTCACCTAGTTTTTGGCCTTTCCTCTTTCACGGGAAAATTTGAGATATTGCGGATTAATTACAATTCCTCGAAGCTACCTTGCACACAGATCAGTTTGCATAAAAGTATTAGTTGGTGCAAAACTAATTGCGGTTTTTCACTATCAATTTTAAAGCCGTATACACTAATCAGCCATTACATTATGACCACCTACCTAATAAGCTGTAGGTCTCTCTTTAGCCGGCAAAACAACGGCCATTCGGCGAAGCATCGATTCAGTGAGGTGGCAATAGGTATCCTGGGGTACCTAGTACCATAATGTCAACAGCAGGTCCTTCAGTTCCCGTACATTTCGGGGTGGTGGTGATTCAGCGCGACCTTCTTTTCCAAGTCGAACCACAAATATTCGATTGGGTTCATGTCAGGTGAATTTGGAGGCCAGGGCATTAACAGAAAGTCCTGTTGGTAATGCCCATCACCAGCAGAGAGCACAGTTGCCGTGAATGGGTGAACTTGGTCGGCAACGATGTTCAGATACATGACAGCTGTCAGGGATTGTGCTATTGGGAAAATGGGGCCTAAAGTGTTCCAAGAAAACATCGCCCACAGCAGAACACCGCCGCCGCCGGCCTGTTTCCGCCCAACACGGCAACCAGGTGTCATAACCTCCGTTAGTAATCGATGTATCCGCGCTCGATCGTCTACGTGAAGCACCGGGAATCTTGATTCGTCAGACCAGGCCAGTTTCTTCCGATCACCGACGGTCCAATTTCATAGATATTGGGCACATTTAATGCGTTGTTGGCGATGACGTGTAGTGAGCGTAGGGACCCGGCTGGGTCTTCGAATACGCAGGCCCATGCGCAGAAGACTGCGATGAACTGTGTGCTGTGACACATTGACCTGATCACCACTATTGTATCTGCGGGTGATTTGTCGTTCTGTGGCCATGCGGTGGCTGTGAACAATGCGCGACAGTCACCGCTCTCTTATGGCATCATTGAGCTGCGGACGACACACGTCTGGACGACGGTTCGTCGTTTGGCCATATGTGAACCACTTTTGCTGCGTACTCACTACAGAGGCACGTGAACAACCCACAAGCCGAGCCGTTTCCGAGATCGGAGTTCCTAGGCGCCGTGCCATCACAATTTGTCTTTTATCAAACTCCGATAAATCGGCAGCTTTTCCCATTCTGACTCCGAACACTCTAATAACCGAAAGCCGGTGCTCGGGTTGTATATATACTGCTGTGTCAGCTTCAGCTGCGCCACCGTTCTGTCTCCAGGCGCGCTCATTTCTCTAGGCTGGGGTGATTATAATGGAATCGCACATCGGTGTATCTCAGCTTAGAACAAAATTTATTAATCGAAATAAGAACCATTAGAATTTAGGCATTTCTTGTCAACAAGAAACCTGCCTATTTATTCCGATGGCATAAAATGCTGGAGTTATAAAACCGATGAATACTTCGAAGGCATTTTCAGCTGCTGCTTGGTTGTTGAAATCTTCTCTTGCTGGAAGTTGTCTAGATGCTTCAAAAAGTGGTAGTCGATCAGAGAGAGGTCTGGTGAGTAGGCGGGTTGAAGTAGAGTTTCGATTCTTACTAGGGGTGTTCAAATGAAAAGGTACGAAACGTCATAAGAACGTAAGCGTTAACATATTTGCCTATGCCGCTATGGGAGAACGTAGCGACACATCTAGGGATGCGATTGGAGTCGCCGGCGTGGATCGGAGCATGCGCGGGCGCCCGCATGCGCAGGAGAGAGCAGAGGCTCTTATAAAGAGCGCCGTCCAATTGACTACTTGTTGAATTCCTCCAGCACAGACGAACCATTAACTCCGATGTGTACTGTGAGACACTCCGAAGCCTACGCAGGTCCATCAAGAACAAAAGACCGGGGCTGCTCACGGAGGGTGTGGTTCTGCTCCATGATAACGCGCGTCCACACGTCTCCAGGGTCACACACGCGGAACTGGCCAAGTTCCAGTGGGAGCAACTTGACCATCCGCCCTACAGCCCGGACATGTCGCCTTGCGATTTCCATGTGTTTGGTCCCCTGAAAAAACATCTGAAAGGGAAGCGCTTCCACTCGGACGACGAACTCAAGGACGCTGTGCAGGACTGGGTCTCGTCACGGCCACAGTAATTCTGGGAACAAGGAATCCTTCGGCTCGTTAATCAATGGGATCGTTGTGCTACGGCCTATGGTGTATACTTTGAATAAAGTCTTCATTTATACCCACAGTGTCGTTTCGTACCTTTTCATTTGAACACCCCTAGTAGTTCGTTTGATTTCTGCAGAGTCATTTGCGAGAGATTCGGTCAGGCGTCGTTGTGATTAAGAAGAATTGGTCATTTTCGACTGACCAATGTTGGTCGTAAGCGCTCTAGTTCTTGGTGCGTTTTGTCGATTTCCTAGCAATACTCTGCTGTGATGATTTTTGCCAGGTCTCAAGAACTTGTAGAGGATGATTCCACTTGCCGACCACCAATGACCATAACTTTCATTTGATGCAGCTTCGGTTTGGGGAAGTGTTTTAGTGCTTCACCTCAGTCCAGCCACTGCGTAGAACGCCGTCAGTTGCCGTATAGAATCCAGTTTTCGTCACATGTCACAATGCAATTAAGAAATGCGCTTCTTTTTTGCGCAAAAGAATCGCAGAGCAGTACGCTGATTTTTTTATTATTATTTTAGTTCACCTCAAGTGGCTTCGAGCTTTTCTGATTTTCCAGTTTGGTGCAAATATCGAACAGTTGCATGATCAACGTTTACTTCTTCTGTAACCTCTCGAGTGGTTTTGCGTGGGTCCGCTTCAATAAAGGCCCTCAGTTGATTGTCATCAATCGCAGAAAGACGTCCGCGATCTTCCTCATCGTCAAGGCTCTCGTCTCTATTTACGAAATTTTTGGAACCAATATTGAGCTGAACGTTCGTTGATGGTCCCCTGGCCAAATGCTTGATTGACATTGCTAGCAGTTTCCACTGCTTTGAGTCCCATTTTGAACTCATACAATAAAATCGCTCGAATTTGCCTTTCTCCATTTTAATGCCTAAAATAAACAAGAATAAACAGTGAAAACAAAACCATTAGCATAAATCAGTACAGAGTAGTAGAAAGACATCAACTATACAAGGTCGTATCAGAATAACATGGCCGCCCCGGTGGCGCAGTGGTCTAAGGCGTTGGCCTCTGATCATTCGTCCGTAAGGGGTCCGGGTTCGAATCCCGGTTAGGCATGGATGTTGTGTTTGTCTTACGGCACTGGCTCTCTCCCTTCCCTGGAACCAGTGACCCTAAATTAGGGACGGGCGACTGCTCATAGCCCATTGAGTTGCTCACGGTGGTCGTTAAACCTCCAATCAAAAGAAAAAATAACATGCCCACCTACCTAATAATGAGACTGACAACCTTTGGCCCGGATGACAGCGGAGAGACGACGTGGTATGGACGCAATGAGGCCCTGGAAAGTTGCCAGAGGCACACATGCCGATTCGGACTGCAGCAGAACAGGGAGATCTCGGAGATCATGTGTTTGTGGGTCTGCAATTCGAACCTGTCGATCCAAATAGTCCCACAAGTGTTCTAGGGGATTGAGGTCGGACAATTTCGCCGACCAAGAGAGAACGGAGACATCGCTATCGTGTTCCTGGAACTAGCCACGCAACCCCTTAGCGACATGACACGGAGCGTTGTCCTGTTGGTAGACATCATCACCAGCAGGGTAAGCGTCCAACATCAAGGGATGCATGTGGTCAGCGAAGATGGACAGGTAGCCATTGTCGTCCACGGACCCATCCAGTGGTACCAGTGGTCCCAGGTCATACCAGGAAGGCATCTCCCAGACAAGCACACTGCCACCTCTAGCCTGTACTTAACCGACAATCGTGTCCAGGTGTTGATTCTCGTGTGTCTGACACCGTATCCGCCACCGCCTGTCTTTTCTGTTTAGTAGAAACCTCGATTCGTCAGGGAAAGCAACCTTTCTCCACTCTTTCACTGTCCGATGAATGTAGTCCCATGCGAACTGCAGGCGTCGTTGTCAATGGACTTGGGTTAACATGGGTGCCTTGACGCTGCGCTGACTCCGAAGACCCGTGCGTAGCAGGTTTCGCTCTACGGTTATCGGAGACACGTGTCCCAGCATTCAATTGCGTGGTCATTTTTCGCACTGTTGTGCGTCGATTGCCCTTTTTACCAGTCAACGTTCTCCTCTGAGGTCGATTGCCTTTCGGGCTCCACAGTTATGACGTCGGGAGGTACTCGGTGTGCCAGCGACACATTCTTGGGACACCCTTACTAAAGCAACGTGTGAACAGCCCACGAAGTCTGCTGTTTCTGAGATGCTTACACCCTTGGGGCAGTAGCCGATAAGCATTCCTCTTGGGACGTCCGTCAAATCACTACCTCTGCCCATTGTGCTCACGTAATACACTATGTCTCATCTGTTCTGGCCGGTCGCTTATCTCTCTGTGTGGTCGACTTTGTCGTGTGCACTCAGTGACGCTTATGGGTAGGTACACTGTGATTCGGGGGGGGGGGGTCATATTATTCTGACAAGACTGTGAGTTTTCGCAATTATACGTAAGTTAAAACGATTAGATATTCCTTGTTAGATTACAAAGTAAAAATCATAAACCACTTTAATACAGCAAATATTAAAAAAATTAAACAAGCTAGTAAAATCATGCAATGCATTGATTATGATACGTTTCCAACATACCAGAAATAATTACTAAAGTCATTACTCAAGTTATGATGATAATGGCTGTGGAATAAATCTCGCTCCTGTGCCGTGACCTTTGACTCCATTTCGATGATATTAAACAGAATTGGCTCAGTATACCTCCGGAACAACATACTAACGTTTTGTCGCAATAGAAGCATTTTAGTGAAGTTATGAGGATAATGGCTGTGAAATAAATCTCGCTTCTGTGCCCTGAACTTTGACCCCATTTCCATGACATTAAACAGAATTGGTTCAGTATACATCCGGAACAACATACTAAAGTTTTGTTGCAATAGAAGCATTTTTGGTCAAGTTATGAGGATAATGGCTGTGGAATAAATCTCGCGCCTGTTTTTTTTTTTTGATTGAAGGTTTAACGACCACCGTGAGCAACTCAATGGGCTATAAGCAGTCGCCCGTCCCTAATTTAGGGTCACTGGTTCCAGGGAAGGGAGAGAGCCAGTGCCGTAAGACAAACACAACATCCATGCCTCACCGGGATTCGAACCCGGACCCCGTTCGGACGAATGATCAGAGGCCAGCGCCTTAGACCACTGCGCCACCGGGGCGGCAAAATCTCGCGCCTGTGTCGTGGCCTTTGACTCCATTTCGATGATACTCAACAAAACCGGTTCAGTATACCTTCGGAACAACATGCTAAACGTTTTTTCAGAATAGAATTGACCCCATTTCGATTATATTAAACAGAATTGGTTCAGTATACCTCCGGAACAACATACTAACGTTCTGTTGCAATCGAAGCATTTTCAGTGAAGTTATGAGGATAATGGCTGTGGAACAAATCTCGCACCTGTGACGTTACCTTTGACCCCATTTCATTCTATTCAACAGAACCAGTTCAGTATACCTCCGGAACAACATACTAAAGTTTTGTCGCAATAGAAGCATTTTTAGTCAAGTTATGAGGGTAATGGCTGTGGAATAAATCTCGCCCCTGTGCCCTGACCTTTGATCCCATTTCGATGATATTTAGCAGAATTTGTTCAGTATACCTCCGGAACAGTATGCTAAAGTTTTGTCGCAATAAAAGCATTTTTATCTCACTTCTGTGCCCTGACCTTCTACCCCATTTCGATTATATTAAACAGAATTTGTTCAGTATACCTCCGGAACAACATACTAAAATTTTGTCACAATAGAAGCATTCTTACTGAAGTTAAGAGAATAATTTTTGTGGAATAAATCTCGCTTTTGTGCCCTGCCCTTTGACCCCGTTTCGATGCGGTGGCAGTCATAATGTCGACGGCCAAAAAGTCTACAATCAAAATGCCGACATTCAAAATATCGATACAGTCATAATGTCGACAATCAAAATGTCGACAGGGTCATAATATCGACAGTCAAAATGTCGACATGATCCAGAAAATGTCCTCATGGTACTCTAACTTAGGCCGTAGACGGTTTTTGGAAGGCGTCGCGGCACTTGGTCAAGAAGCCACCATAAAATGTTTTCGTAAAAGCTACAGTTTTCAACATAGAACCACCAAATTTGGTATACTATCTCTAACTTAGATGGTAGATGGTTTTTGGAAGGGGTCGGAGCCCGGCGACAAGGGGGCCCTCGTAGAAAATATTCCTAAAATCAACAGTATTCACTTTACAACCATCAAATTTGGCAAACTGTCTCATGAAACTCTAACTTATGCGACGTACCTGCCAGCAGGACTCACACGACATAAAGGCAGATAGGAATCAGAATAAACGTCTGCGTAGCTCAGTTGGTAGAGCGACTTGTTCCGGAACTAACGGCCTCGGGTTCGAATCCCGGCGTAGACCAAAAATGACGGAGAAATTTACTTCGTTATAATGGCGCCCGAACTATCCGGATGGCCCGGCCGTTCAAAATCTCGCATTGGTGTGATGTTATTTCCACACCGCGAGACAAGAAAAATCAGAGAATTCCTTCTCCAGCGCTTCGAAAAATAAAAATGTGTGATGTTGTATTCCACACAGTAATTTGACTGGGAGTTCTCAAGTGCACGTTCTACAGTGGATGGCTGCCTGCAACGATTCGTGGTCACGGCTGACCCGTGGGCCATGCCCCGGCCCTCTTTCGGGGGGAGATGTGACGTACCTGCCAGCAGGACGCACACGACATAAAGGCAGATAGGAATCAGAATAAACGTCTGCGTAGCTCAGTTGGTAGAGCGACTTGTTCCGGAATAAGCGGCCTCGGGTTCGAATCCCGGCGTAGACCAAAAATGACGGAGAAATTTACTTCGTTATACTTAGTCTGTAGACATTTTTTGGAAGGGGTCGGAGCCCCCTCCCCCGCACGCAATTTTTGTAAAATCTACAGTTTTCAATTTAGATCCACCAAATTTGGTATACTATCTGATGAAACTCTAACTCAGACTGTAGACGTTTTTTGGAAGGGGTTGGAGCCTGGGGGTTCAGAGCCCCCCTCCCCCTCTGCACACACACACACACACAAAAGTTTCGTAAAATCTACAGTTTTCAATTTAGAGCCACCAAATTTGGTATACTATCTCATGAAACTCTAACTTAGACTGTAGACGGTTTTTGGAAGGGGTCGGAGCCCGGAGGGTCAGAAAAATCTACATTTCAAAGTTGTCTTTATTCTTCAGTAAAAATAACATTTCTATGTGCATGACAGTGGAATTCTGCCAATAAATACGGTGGTATATACATCAACTGGAAGGTTCCAGTGAAACGTAAAACAAAATATTGTTAAAATCATAAAATTATTTCGCTACGTAGGGCGAAGGAGAGGCAGACAATAAAGCACGAGCGATACAATTGAAAATGTATACCTACAGTATTGTAGACAGGGAAAGACATGATTCTATACTATGCACAAATTCCAATCAAGCGTTACTACCATACTAAAGATTAAACAGGCACAAGGTACTAATTCACATAAAAGACCATGGGTGAGAAGGAACTAACAGGTGCAACTGTATTTATAAATATGACAGTAATGGTAGATTCAATTAAGCACAAATACTTATCATATGTACAGAATTATGCAGTGACAAGAGAAAAATACGCTAAACGGACCCAGAAGGGCAACTTTACAAAAAAACAGAAATCGAACAGTAATGCAATGCACAAGTTTCATATCATATGTACAGAACAATACAGTGACAAGGAAGAAGTCCGCTAAATATACCCAGAAGGGCAGCTTCTCATGAAATAGAAATGTAACAGTGATGCTACGCTCAAAATTTACATCATATGTACAGAAGTATTCAGTGACAAGGGGGAGAAACGCTAAATGTACTCAGAACGGCATCTTCTTACATTAAATTATTCACACAGGGACAAATATTTCAAAATATATTCAACATAATGAAGGGGACATTGCGTGTGCAGTAAACTGTGCATAAGGAAGAATTATATACAACATCATAAAATCCAACATTATTGAAGAGAACATGGGAAACATGGTGAGCTATCTCCAATGGCAAATTAAACAGAATAATCACAAATAGCGAACCATGTGGATGAAAAGGAGACACCACCTAGGAGCCTCATACCATCATAATTAATACGTAATATCATGATTTATGACAGTGAACGTGGGCGTGGTTAACCGTGCTAGGAAGCATCTCCGAATGATAGCACTTGCCTCCTGAGGAGGTGGAGTAAGAGCAGAGAGACGTTGTTGAAGACGGAAAGCACATACAGTGAACTTCACAAGAAGAAAAATGTAACGGCACACAGGAGGCAAGTGAGTAGGTGGATGCTTTGTTTGAAGTAGCCAAGCATATGCAAGAAATGGTAACGATCGAGCACAAATTCGATCAGCAAGACGAAATGCTGTGTTTAGGACTGGCAGGAGAACGGGCCAGAATAGGTATTGATGTTGGACGTCGCTGACTTCAGGGCAAAAGGAGCACTGTGGAGAGGTGAGAAGGGTCATGCGAAATAGTACTGATGGGGCGGGGAGACGAAGGTGAAGAAATTGCCAATGGACATTGAGTTCAAGAGGGGAGGAAAAGGGAGATGTAGAGGCTGGCCAGATGGCGGGGAGAAGAGAGGGAGAAGCGAAATGAACAGAAAGTGGAAGTGCGGGAGGGGAAAGAAGAAGCCAATAAAGAGAAGAGAAGGAGATAGAAGTAACTAGAACCGGGGAGCTACGAATGAGGAGAAAGAACGGTAGAGAAAGAAGGGCGGAGGGGACAGAGAAGAGACCATCAGGGGAAAGCGAGAAGTGGAAAGGGGCTCCGAAGCGCTGTGCGAAGGAGAAGATATTCGTTAGCAAGAGTAATGGTTGGATATAGAAACAGGGAACAAAGAGGTCTCCAGGTTAGATCAGAAGTTACGAGAGAACGGACAGTTATCACACCAGAGCGGATCCAAACAGGAAAGTAAAAGTAAGGGAGGTTAGGAGGGTGAATAAGAGAAGAGAAGAAAAGAGGTTCATTTAGGAGATCAAGAGTTGAAGAAGGAAATGAACGGAAAAGAGGAAGCGAACGAAATAGAGAAAGGCCCTCTCGCAGGAGAGGAGGGAGGTGGGACGGGAGAAGAGAGTATGCATCCATCTTCAGAAATAGTAGGAAGGTGAAAGATTGGTCACGGGAAGAAACTAGAACATTCAAGGTAGTGGAAAGGGACGGAACAGTTGAAGTGGCAAGGCGAACGAAATGAATAATGCGATGTGTTTTATAAAGGACAGCTAGATCAGGAAGCTGGATGCCACCCAATGAGGCTGGCAGATGAAGCGTGGCAGGTTTACCCCAGTGATGTGAAGACCAGATGACGGAAGTTGAGAGGCGAGTGATGGTCAGCATTTGTGACACGGGCACAGCCGTCGACATCCAAGAGTATTCGCATAGTGAGATAAGTTGTAGACGAACAACGGCTGCTCGTTGATGGAACGATGTGAAAGGGCGGGCTTTACTCCAGTAGGCAGCAGCCCGTTGAATCCGGGGAAGAAGAGCAGTCCAGGTGGCGGATGCAGAAGCCAAGGACAAACCGACATACGCACCGAGGATCTTCTGTGTAGTGGCTGTCCACTGCGCGCCCCACGGAGCATCGGTGCGGGCAGCCCATGCCCCAAACCATAAGCCAGCACTTTTAGTGGCATTCAGCACAGCTCCAGAGATAGCGACATACTGATGATATACAGAATACAGGCGATCAAATTGAGATTCATCCCGGACGCAAAAGGTCGCATCATCAGCATAGGCGGTGAAAATTTTCCGACGATGACGAGTACTAGCCACTGTCGGCGGTAGGACATCCAGGAGTGATCTGTGGGCTGCTAACAGGAAAGGCTCGAAAGCGACAGCGAATAGCTGGCCGGAGAGCGGACATCCTTGCCGGATGCCTCGCTTAAACTGAATTGGAGCGGTTAGAAATGTGGCCGCTCGAACATGGAAACTGGCGCCCTGATAAAGGGCCAAGAGAGCGGAAGAAAAGGCAGGAGGAAAGCCAAATTGTGAAAGGACAGCAGAGAGATAAAAGTGAGAGACGTTATCAAAAGCGGACTTTTGATCCAGATTGAGAAAGGCAAGAGGTTCAGAAAAAGAGCGAGCGAGGAAGTGAAGATGAAGGAGAAGAGAAACGTTAGTGCAAATAGTCCAACCAGGCACGGTGTATGTCTGGTCGGGAGAAATAACGAAAGAGAGAACAAAATTAAGGTGACGGGATAAGTGTTTTGTATCGAACTTATAGTCAATGTTTAGGATAGAGATAGGGCGCCAGTTTCCAAGATCCAAGAGGTCACCCTTCCTAGGAAGGAGGATGGTGTGTGCCAAAGTGAAGTCGGGCGGTAACGCAGGAAAGTAAAAAGCAGACGAGAAACACGCAGACAGAAAAGGCAAAAAGCACGGTAGAAAAGCACGATAAAAGGACAGAGGAAAGCCGTCAGGTCCAGGAGTGGCATGAGGATTGAGAGTAGCGAACGCCTCGCGGAGTTCGCGAAAAGAGAAAGGGGAGAGTAAAAAAGTAGATAAAGTAGAGGGGACCTGAGGAAGAGAGGAGAGAAGAGGAGAAGCTAATGAGGATGAAGACTGCGTTACCGCACTGTACTTGGCGGTGAAATACGGTCTGGTGAAAGTGCAAAGCTTCGATGGGTTCGAAGCGATGGTATCATCCTGGAGGCGAAGATGACGCAAAGATGTAGCAGAACGATGTTGAGATTCCATTGCGGTTAAGTAATCGTGAGAATCAGCTGTAGGGGAGAGATGCAAGAAATGCATCATGCAGGCTGCATCGGATGCGCGGGGAAGAAGCAAAGCGTGGAGATCTGCCAGATAGCCGGGGTATTGCGGATCATCAAGAGAGAGCATGGACAGTAGAGCACGTAGATTCGCAATTCTCATATCGCTCTCATTCCGAGAGGCATGGGAGTAGCGCCGTACAAAAAGGACTAAGTCATGTTTGACACTGAGCCACAGTTGCATCGCGTCTGACGTAGTATCAAGAAGGGGCTGACGACTCCGGAGGAACTCACGCACAGCAACATAAAATTGTTGATCATCCAGGAGCGAGTCCGGAAAAGTCCATACTCGTTGAGTCCTTGAAGGTGAAGGAGAAACACACACCGACAGACTGACAATACTGTGGCCTGAAGCGGCGGAAGGATGATGGGCAGCAGCTGCGATCGACGGGAGAAGAGCAGTCGAAACATAAAATTTATCCAGCCGTGCTGCCGTAGTGCTGCCATGGATGGAAGAGCGCCAGGTAAAAGAGATTTCCGACGGGTGTAGATGCCGGAACGCATCAACCAATTGAAAATCATCTACTAGCTGAGAAATATCTAATACACGGTGCCTGCGGTATTCGCCAATGGTTGAATTGCGGTCAAGGGCCGGCAACAACGTACAATTGAAATCTCCGCCGATGAGAATATATTCAGACGGTGGGATGCATGACAGCTCTGTACGGAGTGTGGAGAGAAGATCGGGTAACAAACGCTCATCACAGGGGACATAAATGTTAAAAACATGATAGGTCACGTCGTTTTCAATGCAAAAGACAACGACCTGGAGGTTGTCCACATGTAATGCACGAACCACTGGCGTCGAAATCAGAGGGAGTAGGCGGTGATGGATCCCAAGTGCAAGGCCACCATTCCGTCCAACTCGATAAGCATGGTGAAAATCGTAGGGCCAAGCCCGCCAACGAGAGAACAAAATGGTAGCAGAGCAATTGGTCTCTTGGAGCAAGAGAAGATCTGCGTGTAGAGGCGCCAAGTCCTCATACACTAGGGCGTTTCTAGGAGAAGCAGAGAAACCTCTGTAGTTAAGCGTGACCACCTTGAATCGGGAGGTCTTTCCCAGGTCGACACGCACGTGCGCTGGAATCTGTTATTTTCTTTGCTTGTTTCTTCATTCTGTCAACACTAAATTTCAGATCGGGAAAGGAAAGCACAAGATTTCGAAACACAGATGTCACACTAGAAACTTGGGTTAGAACAGTAGGAAGATCAAGCATGTGACGTGCAACAAACTGATTAAAGAATCTAGGATGTTTATGAGAGCATAATACTTCACATATTTTATGAAGAGAAAGCGGTCCTACCGGTACATCCGCCTTCGCTTCAGCTAGGTACCGGGGAAAAGAATCTAGGGAAAGCACCTTGGGTGGTCTTAGAACCTGGAGTCACATCAGGATGTCGACTTATTCGTGGCGAAGTACGTCGTTGAGAGGAGGAGCGGAAAGATGAGTCAACAGAACGATCTTTTGCTGCACCGGTGCGAGGAGGAAGAGGAGTCTGCGGAGCACTCCAGGACTCCCGTTGGGCAGGCGTGCTGGTAGCGGTAGGGTCAGAGTCACTGCCAGAAGAGTCACTAGCAATAGGGCAGTCTATATCAGTAACTGTACTTGGAGTGTCTTCATCCGACAGAGGATGAAGGTCAGCAGTCAAGTCAGCTGGAGTTGCAAGGAACGTGGGCGGAGCAGTCGGCACCATATGAAGAAAGTCCACTGTCAACAACTGTGGGACAGGACCCCCTGGAGGAGGGCCCGATGGTAGAGCGGGTTGATGACGTTCTGGAGACACCTGAGAAGCGGTACGGGTGGACAACACAGGGCTGTCCAGGGCTGTCACGAGTGACCTTTGGTCCCGAAGACTGGGGTACAGCAGGGCGGCAGAAGCACTCACTTCGTTGATGGCCATACGCCTTACAAGTCTGACAGTGAAAGGAGGTTAAAACGTCGATGCGTCGGATCTGGTCTGCGCATTTTACAGTGAAGAGAGTAGGAAAAGTCTTGATATGATCATCCGAAGAGAATACCACTCGTGCAACTCGTCGGGCACTTTCAATCGAACGATCATCCTCGTCCTTTGGAGCAGCGGAGTGTGTGGTAATGTTACCCACAACATGACCGGATTTCATTAGGAAAGCACAAAGCATAGCATCTGTGACTTCAGCATGTACTGGGTACATCGAGACCGTTACTGGTCTTTGGGCGACAGGCTCAGGAAATAATTGGTGATCACCAACAACCAGCCCAGTCTGTAAGACAGAGGTAGCATCTGCCGCATGAAAGAAGTAAACAATGACACTCGGCCCTCTGCGCGACATATGATGTATCGCTGACAGAGATCACTTTTGTTTCATGGCAGTAGCGTACAGTTTGAGTGGTGTGTCTGGCAGCGCCTCAAAGCACACACCCAACTCAGTAGCCGTGGTGAGAGAAGTACCTGCTGGAGAATCCACTGGAATTTCGAGCACAATCTCATTACCAGAGCGACGGACATGAGGTTTTAAAGCTGCGGCATCCGCTCGCATAGAATTAGACTTGGGCTGAAGCCTTTGGTAAGTTACCGCTGAAGAATAGGAGCGGGGAGCAGTTGAACTGGAGGTTGGAGGCAGAGGAGCACCGTCATCCATAGTGTCCATGACGTCATCGGTCACTATGTGAGAAGCAGCTGGGGCAAGAGCTGTAATAGTGACGTCAGGGGAGGAAAACGATACGCCGCCAACGGTTGACGTCGACCCGGAGGGCAACGTGACAACGCCACCGCTGGGCAAAGTGCCGTGATCACTGGAAGTGATATTAGGGCTGACAACACCACCGGATGACGCCATGTTTAATGGTGCCGAGATAACGAAGCTTCTATGTGTGTGTGATTGTGTGATTGAAGGTTTAACGACCACCGTGAGCAGCTTAATGGGCTACAAGCAGTCGCCCGTCCCTAATTTAGGGTCACTGGTTCCAGGGAAGGGAGAGAGCCAGTACCGTAAGACAAACACAACATCTATGCCTCACCGGGATTCAAACCCGGACCCCGTTCGGACGAATGATCAGAGGCCATCGCTTAGACCACTGCGCCACCGGGGCCGCCAAGTTTCTATCAGTTCGGTAGGAGTTGGAAACGAGACGATAAGAAACAAAAAAGTCACTCACTACTACGGGAGATATTCGAAACGAATCACCAAACCTTTATAGTAGAGGTAAGCATAAACTCAGTTATCCTAGTAGCCGAAATACTTGTTATTCAAACAAAACTCACGGAGCACAATTTCCGTAAACCTTCAGTTTTCAATTTAGAACCACCAGATTTGCTATACTATCTCACAAAACTCTAACATAGACTGTAGACGGTTTTTGGAATGGGTCGGAGCCCGGGGGTCATTTTTAGTCAATTCGGTATACTGTCTCATGAAACTCTAACTTAGACTGCAGACGGTTTTGGGAAATGATCGGAGCCCGGGGTCAGAGCCACACATACAAAATTTTCGTAAAATCTACAGTTTTTAATTTAGGACCACCAAATTTGATATACTATCTCATGGTACTGTAACTTAGACTGTTGATAGTTTTTGGAAGGGGTCGAGGCCCGTTGTCAAAGGGCATCTATACAGAAGTTTCGTAAAATCTACAGTTTTCAATTCAGGAACACCAAATTTGGTATACTATCTCATGAAACTAACTGAGACTGTAGACAGTTTTTGAATGGGTTGGAGCGGGAAGGGGGATTCAGAGTCTCCCATACAAAATTTTCATAAAATCTACAGTTTTCAATTTAGAACCACCAAATTTGGTATACTATCTCATTGTACTCTAATTTCGAGGAGACATCTATAGAACTGCCGTACATATGGCGTGGGCTTCTGAGAATCCAGCGACACAGAAATGCAGTGTATCTATGTGATGTCGCATGCATACGACTTGACATTGGCATTGATCGTCTTTTTTTAACGTTTTGAATTCTGAATATCTGGAACTCTCTATTCACATTACATTATATTTCTGCCTGATAAACCGCCCGTTGGTATTGAAAGCTAAACTATAATAATTTGTGTTTTTAATACACCATTAACCGCATATTTTTGCACTTTGATGTTATCTACGGTCTCTAACTTAGACTGTAGATTGCTTAGTTGGTTGGTTGGTTAGTTGGTGGTTTATGACGCAAGGGTTTCAAAGGGCCAAAGAGCGCCTTAGACCGTAGATAGGGTATTAGAGTGCTGAATGGTGTTGCAGATCTTAAAAGTAAAAAATAGAACTGTTTACGAAAATTTTGTACGGGGCCCCTTGACCCCGGGCCCCCACCCCTTCCAAAAACCGTCTACCGTCTAAGTTAGAGTACCATGAGATTAAAAACTGTAGATTTTACGAAAAATTTATATGGGGACCGCGTGGCCCTGGGCCCCGACCCCTTCCAAAAACCACATAAGGTCTAAGTTAGAGTTTCATGAGATAGTATACCAAATTTTGTTGTTCTAAAGTGAAAACTGTAGATTTTACGAAAATTTTGTATGGAGGCCACTTGACCTCGACCCCTTCCAAAAACCATCTACAGTCTAAGTTAGACTTTCACGAGATAGTATAACAAATTTGGTGGTTCTAAATGAAAAACTGAAGATTTCAAGAAACATTTGTGTAGGGGCACCTTGATCCCAGTCCCGACCCCTTACGAAAACCGTCTTCAGTCTAAGTTAGAGAACCATGAGATAGTACACCAAATTTGGTGGTTCTAAATTGAAAACTGTAGATTTTACGAAATTTTTTGTGAAATCTACAGTTTTCAATTAACACCGGGCCCCGAACCCTTCCAATAGCCGTCTACGGACTAAGATAGTATACTACCATGAGATAGTATACCAAATTTAGTGGTTCTAAATTGAAAACTGAAGATTTTACGAAACTTCTGTGTAGATGCCCTTTGACAACGAGCCTCGACCCCTTCCAAAAACTATCAACAGTCTAAGTTACAGTACCATGAGATAGTATATCAAATTTGGTGGTTCTAAATTAAAAACTGTAGATTTTACGAAAATTTTGTATGTGTGGCTCTGACCCCGGGTTCCGATCCTTTCCCAAAACCGTCTACAGTCTAAGTTAGAGTTTCATGAGATAGTATACCGAATTGACTAAAAATGACCCCCGGGCTCCGACCCATTCCAAAAACCGTCTACAGTCTATGTTAGAGTTTCGTGAGATAGTATAGCAAATCTGGTGGTTCTAAATTGAAAACTGTAAATTTTACGAAAATTTTGTGTGGGGGGCTGTGACCCCCGTGGTCCTACCCCTTCCAAAAACCGTCTACAGTATAAGTTAAAGTTTCATGAGATAGTATACCAAATTTGGTAGTTCTAAATTGAAAACTGTAGAGTCTACGAAAATTTTGTGCGGGGGCTGCTCTGCCCCCAGGCCCTCGACCCGTTCCAAAAACCATATACATTCTAAGTTAGAATACCGTGAGATAGTTTACCAAATTTGGTTGTTTTAAATTGAAAACTAAATTTTATGAACAATTTGTATGGGGACCCTTTGACTCCTGGCTCCAACACCTTCCAAAAACCTTCTGAGGTAGAGTACAATGCGGACATATTCTGGACCCTGTCGATATTTTGACTGTCTATGGTTTTGTTGTCGACATTTTGATTGTCGACATTTTGACCCTGTCGACATTATGACCGTGTCGACATTTTGAACTTGTCGACATTTTAACTGTCGACATTTTGACCCTGTTGACATTTTGTACCACATCCGTTTCGATTATATTCGAAAGAACCGGTTCAGTACAACTCCGGAACAACATGATATAAATTTTGTTTCAGTCGAAGCATTTTTACGTAAATTATGACGCATAAGGGCGGTGAAATGGATCTTGCTCCTGTGTCCTGACCTTCGATCCCATTTCGCCCATTTCCAATAGGGTTCGTCCCCTACCATGCACTAAAATTTCATCGAAGTCGAACCACTTTTACGCGAGTTATCGTGCGGACAGACAGACGGACAAAGCTGGAGCATATACGCTTCTTTAACCTATGGTTGGAAAGCGTAAAAAATGACCAAAATTAGCTAAAATTGCGAAGAAATAGTAATTTGTTAAAGGCCTTGGAGATTCGTATCCACGGTTCCAAGTACAGTAGAGCATGGAAAATCAGAACGTCAAAAATCCGGACAAGCCCACTCCTCTTTTTTTCTTTTTTTTGTGGTGGTGGAAAGTTTAAGTATAGTCCGTTCATTTTAACTTGGTACATGATGACAATGGAATCGCCTAATTTTGGGGGCTACGTGTCGAAGATGGAGGTGACTTCTGATACTCAGAGACAAAAGGCGAAAACTTCCCCAGTCACTTCTTTCCCTGCTGAACTAAGATTTTTACGACCCATTACCACGGCGGTACCACCCCTTGTTTTATTCCTCAGCACCATTGTTCACTGTGAGCCTGGAGGAAAGTCATTCCCCCGGCACTCAGCATAAAGCACAGATCCTATGTGACGTGCCTGCCCAGCAGGACTCACACGACATAAAGGCAGATAGCAGCGAGACGAACGTCTGCGTAGCTCAGTTGGTAGAGCGACTTGTTCCGGAATAAGTGGACTCGGGTTCGAGCCCCGGCGTGGACAAAAATGACGGAGAAATTTACTTCGTTATACCTACTCATGCTGAAGCATTCACTGCGTTGGAGACTGACATGGCTTGGTTTGAACAACAAATTGAGTGCTGTTCATTCTCTTATTGAAAAGAATCAGGGATTTAGCGGCAAAAAAGCGAAGCTCGAAATGGTGCAATAAAAAATTAATGATTATTTTTTCTAAAAAAAACTGCATGAACTTCTTTTCAGCGTTTATTTTTTAATCCAGTGTGAATATGCATGCTCTTCAACCCACACAGTGCCGCCCCGGTGGCGCAGTGGTCTAAGACGCTGCCCTCTGATCATTCGTCCGTAAGGGGTCCGGGTTCGAATCCCGGTGAGGCATGGATGTTGTGTTTGTCTTACGGCACTGGCTCTCTCCCTTCCCTGGACCCAGTGACCCTAAATTAGGGACGGGCGACTGCTTATAGCCCATTGAGTTGCTCACGGTGGTCGTTAAACCTCCAATCACAAATCACACACACAACCCACACAGCACAGAATATTTCGTATATGTTACAAGTACGTAGCACTGAAATATTGAGACCTTTCAGATACGTTGCGCAATGTAACAGTAATGTTTCAGAAACCTTACGGTTACGTCAAATTGTCCTCAAACCTTACATAACTTTGAAACATAACCGATACGTTACATTGAAAGGTCCTTGTAACTTCAACGTACCAACTTCATGTTACTGTTACGTATTTGAAAGATATTTGTGACATCATCATGTTACTGTTACGTATTTACTACGTTGAGCATTATAGTTTTAATAAACTTTGTAAAATCACAAAAAAAAAATTGCACTCGACAGCTGTTTCAAAAGCAACAACAGTCGTATTATGAGTTATTTGCGTTTTCACAGGTTCAGCGCAGTCCGCTGTCCATTGGAAACAGTGGCGGCGTTTATATATTGATAACAAAACAAATAAAAATCGGTCGCAAATGAGAGTGTCGAATTTCTATTATACATGTGGAATAGACTATATTTCAGCGAAAAAAAGAAAGGAAATCAAATTCGTCATTTCTCTAAATACCTACCAATATGAAATTTCTCAGCTTCAAGTAAAAAAAATGTCGGTATAGTATACTAATACACAACACACCCATCTACTTAGATTTTATAAGATGCTTTTTAGAATTTAAAAATTATAATAATCAAAACAATTACTTGCTTTCAGGTGATCTTGAATCACAATGAAAGAAAGGATGAAATATTATATCAACTAACTAGCTAACCTGATTACGACAGTATCACCAAAGAATGTCCCAGTAGCACATGGAAATACGACTACGAGAGTGCTTCAGTGAAGTGGCATAAATGCGCATGCGCATCCACGCCGTTGCCAAACCAAAAATCTTAAATATCGTCGATATGTAACATCAAGGTAGCAGTTATGTACAATGGAAATATAAAACAGTAGTATCGGTCAAAGTTACTTTTAACGTAAACGTAATGTACCAAGAGTTATGTTCCAAAATAGATGTTGATGAAATGTAATTGTAAGATATCTCTGAAAGTGTAACGAAAATGAAAGATTGTAACATTCTTGATACATATCTGAAACGTTTTGTGCTGTATGGGAAATTTGTTATGATTGGTAAGTTTTGGAGTTTTGCGCTTTACCTTTTAAGAATTTCACACTAGTAGTAAAAATAGCAAACTTGTTTCGTATTGCATAATAACGAAAAAAATCTTTCTTATATATATTTTTTTATAGTGTTGCTTAATTTTGGTACATGTATTTGGATAATATAATATAGAAATGTTAGTGTATTTGAATTTTTGTACATGTTCGATAATCCGAACACATCGAAAATCCGAACTACCCCAGTAAGTTCGGATTTTTGACGCTCTACTGTATGTACTTCATATTCTGAATAAATACTAGGTGCAATATGCACCTGAAAATTTTCTTTTTTTCAGACTGGGGATAACGTCGGGTTAAATCTACATTACGGAATGTTTTGGAAAAATGTCTGCTAAGCTCTTCAAAATTTGTGCCCCCCCCCCTCCTGTACGAAACTTATTCCCCCTAGCAGCCCACCCCGCTCTGAACTTCTGGCGTCGCCACTGTACTGAGATACTAGACCTCTTAATTTTGCTGACTCGATTTTGAAACACATTATCTTGCACTTTTGCAGAACAGACAGGGTGTGAAATGCCGCACTTTTTCTTACTAAGCACTGACAAAACAGGGCTCGCACGTCTGCAGAGAAGGGCAAGTGTTAAATAAATTTAAATGTTACTTGAAAAAATGTGTGACGTTGTGTAAGAACTTCTTCCTCTGTACGGAATTGCACGAATGAACTGTTTTAACACATTAAATACGTAGGTCATTTCAAAAGTTTTGAACGCTGCGCAGGCGCTGCCCGTAGGATGATGCAATCGCTGCAATCGTTGCACCAGTTGTGGGTCAGATTTCAGTGTACAAAGTTGTGTCTACATTTCCTGGCGTTAAATTGTTCCTGTTCCGAAACATTCTGCCTGGAAATGGAGGAAGAAAGTGAGTCAGGTCAAATCTCCCTTAGCGATTAGCGATCCTACATTAAAACTGAAACTTCGCGAGAAAAATCCCCTACCGAAATTTATAAAGCTTTGTGTGAAGCTTGTGGGGCTAGTGTAGTGGATCGTAGCCCAGTGTCACGGTGGGTTTCTCGTTTCCGCCAAGGTTGGGAAAGCATCGAAGAAGACACAAGAAGCGGCGGGCCATCAGATGCAACGGACGACACCTCTGTGGTTAACGCCAACAACATTTTGTAAAAAGATCGACGGAAAACATGTGAAGAGATTGCATATGAAGCAAACGTGTCTACCGCTTCGGTTTTCAGAATCCTAACTGAAAAATTACATACGAGAAAAGTGGCTGTCATATGGGATCCCCATAATCTGAGTGAAGAGCAGCAAGCAGTTTGCAAAGAAATCGCAGAATTGCTTCAGAGGTACGAGACAGAAGGTGACTAGTGTTTCGACAGAATTGTTGGTATAGGCAAGACCTGTACACGAGATTTTGGACTAGAACTGAAATCTCAGTCCTCTCAGTGGAAACATCTAGAATCACCTTACCAGAAAAAATTCCGCAGCCAACAATCGAAGGTTAAGCTGATGATGATTATGGCCTATGACAAGGTTGGAGTGATAGCAACAGACAGAGTGCCCGAGGGGACCACTCTAACAACGGAATACTACAGAAAGTTTCTTCAAAATGTTTTGTCCCTAAAGATTCGCCCAAAAAGGTCCGAGATGCTCGAAGTGCTTACACGGTGGCGCAGTGGTCTAAGCGATGGCCTCTGATCATTCGTCCGAAAGGGGTCCGGGTTCGAATTCCGGTGAGGCATGGATATTGTGTTTGTCTTACGGCACTGGATATCTCCCTTTCCTGGAACCAGTGACCCAAAATTAGGGATGGGCGACTGCTTATATCCAATTGAATTGCTCACGGTTGTCTTTAAACCTCCAATAAAAAAAGTGCTCAAAGCTGGTGTCATCATTTTGCACCACAACGCGAGGCCACATGTTGTCCGTACAGTAAGAGACATTCTGGGAAAGTATGAATGAAAATTGCTTCCCCACGCGCCGTACAGTCCTGACATGAGCCCACCAGATTATGACTTGTTTCCAAAACTGAAGACGTCACTCAGCGGGAAACGATTCAGTGCTATAGTAATTCGGCAATTCAACAATGGAGGTGTCCTGACTGGAATACAGGACTTGCCCAAACTTTAGGCCTCTGTCATAAAGAAACATGGAGATTACTTCGAAATCCTGTAAAAGTATCTTGGGAAATAAATTCGCTTTTTAAGAGATAACCCATAGTGTGCAAAACTTTTGGAATGACCCTCGTGATTATTTAACGAATTAAAATTAAATCTTTATGAAAGCAAATATTATCTTTCAAATCATTGCAAATTAGTGTTCTTCTTTTGCTTAATAGTGTTCTAACACATCATTTTGTTTTTCATTTCAGCAAGCGAATACTAATAAAGTCACTCCTGATAATAATAGCACGGACCCAGCCGTAACCAGGGATATGATATCAACTCATGAAATGGCAAATCAAATGAACCCAAATCATCAGAATTTCAGTAGCCGAGGTGCAAGACCTCCCTCCACGGTTTCGTTTTTTAGCTGGCTAAAACGACCACAAATAATGTCAGACGACACTCTGACAAGACAGAGAATATCCAAGAATATTGACAATGTCTCCAAGATTTTGTTCCCTTTGTTATTCGGTCTTTTCATCTTCGGATACTTCTTGACATATGCTGCCATCAAACCCAACCACAAAGAAAACTGGGAACTTCTGAGTGGCAGCCTCAAACATTCTTAAGGTTTATGCGAAGGAGTAGAGCAAACGCTTAGCTAAATTGTTCCAGTGAGTCATCATGTACGATCACTTAGAAGAACGCCTCATTTCTTCCACCTCGATTTCTCCCTTTTTCTCTGTTCCCTTTTCCTCACCTTCTCTCTAACTCTGTTTCCTCTCTATCCGTCCTTCTATCTATCCGTCCCTCTCTTTCTATATGTATTTAATCTTTCTTTCTGCCAAAGGAATGGCAGCAACACAGCACATATCTTTGCAGTGCCTCTAAGTTGAAGAAGAACGTAACTCACTTTCCACAAAGGAACCTCAATGGAGCTGTCCTCAAAGATGACAATGACCTACTAGCTAAATAAGCGGAACTAGCAGCGAGCTCTAAATGAACTGAAAGTTGTCTTGCAACAACTTATCTCACAGAGCTCTGATTGGTTGGAACACATACCTACGCTATCATATCTTCGACCAAAGACAACCGTTCCCCGCCCGGTGGGAAAATACTCTGAGGCGTTGTCTTCCGACCATTCGTCCGAGATGGGATCGGGTTAGAGTTCTGGATGGGGGCATGGGTGGTATGCTTGTTTGATGACGTTGGCCCTGTGCTTTCCCAGGAACCAGTGGCCCCAAGTTAGGAACAGGTAATTGCTCTTAGATTTGCTCAAAATGGCCTTTAAAGCTGGAAACGCGAAACAAAAGCCGCCCCGAGTGGTATGAAGTGATGGTTTCTAATCATTTACCCGAGATGGCACATTATTCATATCTTCTTACAAAGTGGAAATTCTTGTCATTCGTCCATATGTTCGGGACATAAGCTCTCTGAGTCTACGAATATCATATATCTCATTCACTCTACTCTCTCTCTCATAATGGCCAGCAATCATCTACCAGCACTACTCCCAGGAGGTATTGCGCAATTAGCACAACCAAAGGCAAAACTAAAGTGAATAACTCTGGGGTGATCCCTCGATGAAGGGCGCACCGTGAAACACTGAGTACCCAGAGAATAACGCTTCAGTGAAGTTAGATTGACCTACTGGGCCGGAGTTCTCTGAGCTCGGCGGGTACCACGAGAAAGTGTGGACCTCGACTTCGTTCAAATGGCCGGTAGACACTTGAACGCAAGCAACTACAACTCCCAAAGACGAACTCTTTCTACACTACACATTACAAAACTTTTCTTGAAAAAGAAAAACAGCAGGTAACAGTCTTAAGAGAGTCAAAGTTACTGTAACAGTCTTAAGAGAATCACAGTCCGGACTCGAATCCTGGATGGATGGTGTGCACGGCATTAGATATCTCCCTTTCTTGGAACCATTGGCCCTAAATTAGGGACAGGCGACTACTTATTGTCCTTAGAGTTGCTCACGGTGGTCGTAAAAACCAAAAACTAGAAAACAAAATGCGCTTTTCAAAAATTTTTGCAACTGTCTTTTCACTATGAAACTGCTCAAAAGCAGACAGCATTTGCAAAAATAATAATCGCAGAAATTTGATCTTCGTCGAAGCTACTTGTTGGAATAGAAACTTTTTTGTAAAACCAGATTAATATGAAAGTCAGTAATGACACGCAAATGCATTGGATGACATTGAAGCAGGCAGCTTTACGCTTTGCAGGTTTTCCAATATGTTCACCAGTACGATCTATAGACTATACACATGCACAGTCGTATCAGAATAATGTGACCACCTACCTAATAATGGGAATAACCATCCTTGGCCCGGATGACGGCAGCGAAACGGCGTGGAATGGACATAATGAGACCCTGGAATGTTACCCGAGACACACGTGCCCATTCGTACTGCAGCAGAGCACGGAGGTCTTGTAGATGACGTGGTTGTGGGTCGGCACGTCGAACCTATCCTGTCGATCCAAATAGTCCTACAAGTTCTCTATGGGATTGAGGTCGGGCGATTTCGCCGGCCAAGGGAGAACGGAGACATCGCTGGCGTGTTTCTGGAACCAGTCGCGCACCTACTTAGCAACGTGACACCACGCATTGCCCTATTGGTAGACACCGTCACCACCAGAGTAAACGTCCAAATGAAGGGATGCATGTGGTTAGTGAGGATGGGCAGGTATCCATAGGTGTTTAGGGACCCATCCAGTGGTACCAGTGATCCCAGTACTACCGCCAGCCTGTACGTGACCGACAAGCGTATCCGGGTGTTGGTTCTCGTGTAACTGGTGCTGTACCCGCCTCTTCTGTGGAGTAGAAATCTCGATTTGTCGGACAAGGCAACTTTTTTCCACTCTTCCACTGTCCAGCGACGGTAGTCCCATGCGAACAGCAGGCGTCGTTCTCGATGGACCTGGATTAACATGGGTACCTTGACACACCGTCGACTCAGGAGACCCATGCGTAACAGGGTTCGCTCTAATGTTATCGGGGACACGTACCTGGGTGTTCCAGCGTTCATATGTGTTGTCAGTTGCTGCACTGTTTTGCTTCGATTGCCCTTTACCAGTCGACGTTCTCCTCTGAGGACGATGGCCTCTGGAGCTCCACATTTATGACGTCCGGAGGTACTCGGTGTGCCAGCGGTCCATTCTTGATACACCCTTACTACAGCACTTCGCGAGCAGCCTTCGAAGTCAACTGTTTCTGAGATGCTTCCACCTTGCCGTGGTAGCTGATGATCATTCCTTTTTGAACGTCCGTCAAATCACTACCTCTGCCCATTGTGCTCACGTTATGTACTATGGCTCATCTGTCCTGGTCGGTAGCTTATATCTCCGTGTGGTTCATCTCTTCACGTGCACTCTGTGTCACGGCTGGACGTGTACACTCTGATTCCGGGGTGGGGTCATATTATTCTGATACAACCATGTATTCTCATGAGCAAACAGTAAATGAAACATGGTGAACACTTCAACGTCCTTCGTTTCTAAAATGTGATACACTATAGGTTGAAACGCAAGTGGAAGTGATTTCTTGAAATTATCGAAATACCAAAAACTCAAATCTAGTTACATACCTTGTGACGTGCCTGCCCCGGAGGACGCACATGAGATAAAGGCAGATATCAGTGAGAGCACATGCCAGTGTAATATAGTGGATAGCGCTCAGCAGCCGAAAGTTGGGGGTTCGAGTCCCTCCCCTGACATAGAAATGATGGAGAAATGTACTTCTTCATAAACTTTGAAAAATTATCAGAATTCTTAATAACAAAATGTTTCTATTTTTACATGCGAGAACCTAAGCACGTTCTCAGACAGATATCCTGTACTCGTCCATATAAAATGATTCTTGCGTAATGAAGTTATGAAACTCAACACTTATAAGCAAGCATGTCGTTCTTTTTTATAGATGTTTACTTACTAATTTTATTTTTATGTACACTGATGTTCAAAATTAAGATAATTTGCACATTTTGTCGAATTTCTGAAAAACTAATGGACACATTTTAATGAAATTTGGTATGGATATAAGAGAAAACATTATACCATACAACAGTCATGGTACGCACTCATGATCGTCAGTAATGTCCAAACTCCACGTTGCAAGATCGAACATAAAATGACTAATATGGGGTATGGTCCCCTCTCACAGTCATACAGTTCTCACTGCGCGACGTCATACTGGAAACGAGGCAGTTGATGAGTCCCTGTGGCCGTTGGTCCCACTCCTGTAGCAACGCAGTTTTCAGCTCCTGAATGGTTCTCGGAGGGGGATGGCGAGCTGCAATTGCCCTCCCAAGAGCGTCCGAGACATGTTCGATAGGGTTTAGGTCTGGCGATCTGGCTGGCCAAACCATCCAGCGAATATCCTCACTTTCAAGATAATCGTCTACTAAGTGGCCCTATGTGGACGAGAGTTGTCGTCCATAAAAAGGAACCGAAGGCCAACTGCGCCCCTGAAAAGTCGAACATATGGCTGTAAGATCTTATCCTATACCTCTCAGCAGTCAGGGAGCCTCTGTCAAACACATGGAGAGGTGTGCGGCCGTCCAACATGATGCCTGCCCAGACCATGACACCTCCGCTGCCATAGCGGTCCCTTTCTCGGATGTTGGAGGAAAGGCATCGGGTCATAGGTTCTCTCCAGATGAAGCTACGTCGAGAATCAGTGTCCAGGCTGAATCGCGGCTCGTCTGTGAAGAAAACGTTACCCCATTGAAGTCTGCTCCAAGACTGATGTTGTCTGCACCATGCTGAACACGCTCTCTTGTGTGCTGAAGTGAGCGGGACGTAAACAGCGGGTCTTCTGACAAAAGCTCTTTCTCATGAAGCTTTCAAGAAACAGTAACCCTTGAAACTCGGGTTCCAGTGGCGGCATGCAGCTCACGAGATAGCTGTGCAGCTGTAGCAGTCCTGTGGCACCTCGCTGTAAGTGCCAAAAAACGATCTTCATTGGCCGTCGTGGCTCTTGGACGACCTTGCCCAGGCCTTCTCGATATGGATCCGGTGTCCTTAAACTGTTTCCACAAATTGCAGACGGCACTGTGCGTTACATTGAGCTCTGTAGCAACCTGCACTTGCGATTGCCCTGCCTCCAGTCTACCGACGATTCTCCACCTCATTCCGTCATCAATACATTCGTGGCAACTCATTTTACCTGATTGCTTATGAAATTGAACCAACTCCTGCAAGAAACACAACGAATGTCGCCGAGGAGTACGAGCGAACTAATCGCGGAAAAAGTTACATGTGCTTTCATACCCTCCGCTGTCACAGCTCCGCCCACACGCACGTGTACGCTTACGTATTCGACATTGCAAATTTGCATTCTTATTCGGCAGCATAATTTGTACCTTTGGTTCCGTACTTTTTGTGAAAATCGACAAAATGTGCAAAATCTCTTAATTTTGAACACCAGTGTATTAGATTGTTGGACATAATACTGATGGAAATCAAACACCCAAAATGCGATACAAAATAAACTTTATTAGATTAAGATGATCATCGTCAGCAGCCGCACACTTTGGCCAACGAGATAATGCGCATGATGAGGACACTACATCAACGCTGCACACGGAAACACAGGGACTGTTGTTACTCACACAAACACACAGTTCCCCACATAGTGAATACTTTACACACGCGCTGAACATAGAGATGGCCGCCCCGGTGGCGCAGTGGTCTAAGCGATGGCTTCTGATCATTCGTCTGAAAGGAGTCCGGGTTCGAATCCCGGCGAGGCATGGATGTTGTGTTTGTCTTACGGCACTGGCTCTCTCCCTTCCCTGGAACCAGTGACCCTAAATTAGGGACGGGCGACTGCTTATAGCCCATTGAGTTGCTCACGGTGGTCGTTAAACCTCCAATCAAAAAAAAAAAAAAAAAAAAAAACATAGAGATGGAAACGGGTCCGGGGTCAGCTGGTCACGGGTCAACAATTTCTTGCGGGTCAAGGTGTTCTTGACCCGATTTCGACCCAGTTTTATTTCCGTTTTATTTTTGAATAGAAAAAACATATTTCAAAGAACCCTTCAGATGTCTTTGAAATAATACTTTAGAGCTGGAGAGTATGATCCAGGAACTTACTGAGATGGGTAAGGAAATGGGATTAAAAATGAACTTTCAGAAGACAAAACTGATGCACAATGCTTTTACGAGGAATGAAAATTTACCAATTGATGGAGGAAAGCTGGAGATAACCAATTCCTACATTTACCTTGGGCAACTGATATCAAGCGAGGGTCACATTCATGAAGAAATTAATCGACGTATAAAACTTGGTTTTAGAGGTTTTGGAAGAAACAGTACAATTTTTAAGAACAATGTGCCATTATGTCTTAAAAGAAAAGTGCTTAATCAATGCATCCTTCCAGTGCTTACGTACGGAGAAGAGACGTGAACCTTAACTAAACAAGTCAGTAAAATCATGCAATGCATTGATTATGATACGCTTTCCAACATACCAGTTATGAGGATAATGGATGTGGAATTAATCTCGCTCTTGTGCTCTGACCTTTGACCCCATTTCGATGATATTCAACAGAACCGGTTCAATATACCTCTGGAAAAACATACTAAATAAAGTTTTGTCGCAGTCGAAGCATTTTGACGTAAGTTATGTCGCATAAGGGCGATGCAATGGATCCCGCTCCTATGTCCTGATCTTTGACCCCATTTCGTCCGTTTTCAATACGGTTCGTCCCCAGTTGTCCTCTACCACATACTAAAATTTCATCGAAATCGAACCATTTGTACACGAGTTATCGTGCGGACGGACAAACAGAGAGACGGACAAAGCTGGAGCATATACGCTTCTTCAACCTACGGTTGGAAAGGGTAAAAAAGACATACAAAGACTGCAGACAACTGAAAGAAGCACGGAGTGATGCATGCTTTGTGTAACCAAGAAAGATAAAAAAAGAACTCATGGATAAGGAAAATGACAAGAGTGGGAGACATTATGATCAGAGTAAAATCTCTGAAATGACAATGGGTTGGACATACTGCCAGGAGAACAGACAACCGAAGAACAACCTAAATTTTTGACATGATTTCAGGGGGCAGGAAAAGGCCCAGAAGAAGACCACATGGAAGATGGGGTGGCAGAAGGAGACTGGTCCAAGACAGTCCGTTGTGGAAAAAACTTGGGAGACCTTCATTCAGCAGTGGATTGTTACTGATTGACAATGCTGCTGCTGAGGATGATCATGATATATTTGAATTTGTAGCTCAAAGCAGAATTGTCCGGGTCAGGCCCGGGCCGGGTCCAAAGTTTTTTACTCGTTTCCAACTCTAGAACACATGCGTTGAAACCCTTAATCTTCGTCACCGTCGCTGCTCTGAGGCTTCACATCCTTCCTCATTACCGTCTATACATAGGGAAGGGCTCCTTCATTGACGATTCTAACAGTTGCATCTATAGCACAGTCCCGTTCGATCACTATCGTTTCTCCATGGCGTCACAGCCTTCCTCAGAACCATCCTTATATAGGGACGCACTTCTTCTCTTACATAGGGTCGGACTTCTCTGGCTATTCTAACAGCTGTATCCAATGCACTGGATTGCTATCGCGTTGCCAAGGCGTCACAATCTTCCCCGTCGCCGCCCATATTGAGTGACAGTAGGACGTAGTTACTTCACGCAGAGTTTCAATTTCGGTGACTTGTTGCTGAAGAGCGGCTGCTGCTTCCCCCGCTATCGGCCGGTCAAATAAGACAAGGAAACTCATTCCCAAGAGCGTCTCCTCTCCGTCCACTCTGCTCTTGAATTTACTTTCCACAAATAAAGTTTCCTACATCTCAGACTTCCGAAATGGACCACCCATAACGAAACAACGGGATTCCATGTGAGAATCGTTTTAATTCAGTTCCTTTTCCTTCCCACACTGCTTCCCAAGTAGCAGTGAATATCGGCTAGATATCGGGCCGATATCGGTTATGTCGGCTGAATGTCGTTAATATCAGTCGACATTGAGCCGATATCGGACCGATATTGCAAAAAGTTATCCTCCCTGATATTTAGCCGATATCGGCTACAGATATGGGACCGATATCGGCTACAGATATTGGACCGATATCGGCTACAGATATTGGACCGATATTGCAAAAAGTTATCCTCCCTGATATTTAGCCGATATCGGTTATATCGGCTACCGACATGGAGCCGATATCGGTTATATCGGCTACCGACATGGAGCCGATATCGGACCGACATTAATTGCTACTTGGGGAATATCGGCTAGATATCGGGCCGATATCGGTTATGTTGGCTGAATGTCGTTAATATCAGTCGACATTGAGCCGATATCGGCTACAGATATCGGACCGATATTGCAAAAAGTTATCCTCCCTGATATTTAGCCGATATCGGCTACAGATATGGGACCGATATCGGCTACAGATATTGGACCGATATCGGCTACAGATATTGGACCGATATTGCAAAAAGTTATCCTCCCTGATATTTAGCCGATATCGGCTACAGATATGGGACCGATATCGGCTACAGATATTGGACCGATATTGCAAAAAGTTATCCTCCCTGATATCTGGCCGATATCGGTTATATCGGCTACCGACATGGAGCCGATATCGGACCGACATTAATTGCTACTTGGGTTACTTTTGCCCACGCCGAGGATCCAAAGATCCCCAATAATTCGTCGAAATTACATAATGCTTCTAGTGGACTTCAATATTCCGTCCCCTAAGAGAACTAGGTATCTCGTTCCTTATAATTGTTGCGACTGACATTTTTGAGATCTTCTCGCCGTCTTAATGGTTTCATATAAGAGATCACAATCGCCACTGCCCTACTTCATTTTCGGACCATCAAATGTCTGTTCTGCACTGTTCACAGTCTGACAGTAGCGTTGCCAGCTGCTCGTCATTGAGACACAGCTTGGCACATTCGCTGCTTCGAAACCCAGTTATCCCTCGTTCATCTTTCTCGCGCATGAGCGAACGTGACAGCAATACGAAACCCAAAATTAGCGTATCGTTGCGTTTCGTCTTCTGCCAGCAGCCATTCTACTGGCGATTACTGGTCCGCTGAGGCCCTTGCGCCATTAAACACAAATCTACCAACCAGCTACCCTCTGACCCGACAACATTTATATAAACAACATGCACCTGACTTCTAAATCGTAGTATCTTAACTTTCTTGACCAGTGTCGTAAAATTCTCTAATTGGGTGTGAAACACTTTTCCATCTACTGTGCCGTGGCTTTTTCTTGAGGTTCGAAGTCACTAGGGTGAATATTAATGTCTTTCCTTCAGCAAGTCACTGCTGGATGCGAAGCAGATCAGATCATATGTAGAGGATTTTAGAAAGGGAGTGTCTGATCACAGGTCTCAAACAACCCTTAGAAGTAGGAAGTTAGGAGATTTGTGCTAGAGTGCCCGATAGGAAAGTGACACGGAAGCAAGGTAGAAAGGGGGAGGAAGACGCCCTTATATATAACCGGGGGGGGGGGAAGTACCCAGGGTTCGACGGCTTAACGGGCCCATCCGACGCACGGTGGATATTTAGTGGTTCGAGCGTTCGTACCTGCTGGGATCGAATCTGAGATCTCTCCCTAGCAGTCACGAACGTTGACCACTAGGACATCCGCGGCCCGGGATGCGAAGCTTATGCACCAAACGCATTTAATCGGCTGGAACGAATAAACTCCGAGTGGACTGAAATCAGTTTGAAGGAATATATTTGGTGTTTAAGAATTGAGCCAGACGTGGCTCCAACGAGTGAACCTGCGCATCAGAAAGCGTTGCTTTCCTTTCAGCTTTGTTATTCAAAGTGGTCATTTAGGGGGATGATTGACACTAATTCTTTCTGATTGATTGTCTTATAAAATGGGCTTTAACAACTTCGACGAGCCTAAGAAAGGTGAGGAAAGATGCTTGAGTCACTTGTTTCTATCCTGTGGCATGATATCTGTGGGACTAGCTCTTCCCTGTCATACCTTGGATCATGGAGTAGAGAATTCAGAACTAGACAGGAGCGCTTATTAACTGTGAAGGCTTGTGTTTCCTACGGCTGAGGTGAGGGGAAGAAAGGCATTGCTTTACCGTAGCTTTCGTAAAACCCGGCGGCTATATGAACCTTTCTGTTTAGGGAGTGTAGGAAATTCGGGGCATCATTTGACCAAAGTACATCGGGATAATATCCTATCTGGGCAATCCGAAAAAGATTACTACAGTTCGAGCCATCACAACCTCAAGGCAGTTTCCTAAGATCATTAGAAAAGCGCACAATCAATCTACGGACCATTGCATCCACTGAATGAATTTTAACATGTTTTTGACTTGCACTTTTGCTAACATCAACATTGCCGTTTCCACACTGAGCAACCAATTCGCTGAATTTTTAGCACACAGTTTTGAGTCATTTAATTAAAAAAAATTCTGCAAGAGACCACAACGTGGATAAGATTCCTTAACCTTTTAACTGACCAAAACAAATTAAATCGGGGTTAGTGAAATAGGCTGAAATCAGCTCGAGCAAATACATCAATGAGCCATTACATTATGACCACGTACTTAATAAACTGTAGGACCCCTTTGGGCCCGCAAACAGCGGCCACTAGGTGAAACATCGATTCTTTGAGGTGGCGATAGCTATCCTGGGGTATCTGGTACCACAATGTCAAGAGCAGGTCCGCCAGTTCCCGTACATCTTGGGGTGGTGGTGAATTAGCGCGAATCCGCTTTTCCAAGTCGAACCACAAATCTTCGATTGGGCTCATGTCAGGTGAATTTGGAGGCCAGGGCATTAACAGAAAATCTCCATCATGTTCCTCGAATCACTCCTTGACGATTCTGGCAGAGTGGCATGGCGCATCATCCTGTTGGCAATAGGCAACACCAGCAGAGAACACAGTTGCCGTGAAGGGGCGAACTTGGTCGGCAACGATGACCAAGTTCACCCATTCATGGCAACTGCGGAAGACACACAACTGTACGACGGTTCGTCGTTTGTCCATCTGTGCACCACTTTTGGTATACTCACTACAGCGGCACGTGAACAACCTACAAACCGTGCCGTTTCCGAGACTGTAGCTTCAAGGCACCGTGTCATCGCTATTTGTCCTTTATCAAACTCCGATAAATTGGCAACTTTTCCCATTCTGACTCCGAACACTCTACTAACCAAAAGCCGGTCTTCATGTTGTATATATAATGCTCTGTGACCTTCACCTGCGCCACCGTTAGGTCTCCTGGCGCTCTCATTTCTGTAGGCTGGGGGTGGTCATAATGTAATTGCTAATCAGTGTATATATGCTATTTAAGAAGTGGGTCGAACGCGACTGGAACGAATTTATTCGGGGTGTGTTTACTGGTTCCAAGACCTCTAAGGAGGACACCAGGGCATCAGAAAACGTTGTTTTCCCCTTTGCAATTTATTCGAGTCATTTCGGGGGATGATTGACACTAATTCTTTCTGACTGTTACCTGCTAAAGGTCTATAACAATGGAGACGAACCTGAGAAAGGAGAGAGAAGATTTGAATTCCAGGATGTCCGTGTCAGAAGAATTAGCCCTTCTCCATTCATGAATCAGAGAACAAAAGACTTGAAGAGAGAGAGCTTTTCATCTGTGACAGGTTTCTGATCGCAAGCGGAGGTGGAGCGGAATTGTTTGGCCGTGAAAACAACCAGCTTTCGTAAAACGCGGCCGCTATGTGGCCATTTCTATTTCGGAAGTGCAGAAAATTTGGAGTCAATGTATCAGCAATCTGCGGCTTATTTCGGACATCATTTTTTTCACGTAGACCTGACGTTTAAAGGGTTAATATTTCACACATGTGTTTGTAAAATATTGAGCAAACAGACTTAAGCCGCAGAAAAGTGATGATGACGATTTTAGTTTACAGACGAGTTTCAGACTAACTTTTCAACCAATCAGATCTCTATCAGACTGTTGTTTAAAAAAGAACCAAAGAATCGGATACGAGCTAACGCAAAGTGTGTTATTTCTAGACCAAGAGAATGAAGCAAAGAAAAGTGACGTTAATATTGACACGGCCGAAATGTTGTTGACAGCACAAATGGAGTTAAAAATGTTATTCTTCTGAACTCTTGCCTTCATTTGTTACTAATGGATAAGATTTAGCAACTCATAAAAAGTGAAAAAAATACCTGATGAATCAGAGCTTCGTTTTCGAGACTAGTTCAGTACTTTTGATAAGTAAGGAACATTCCACTTATAGATAAATGTACTGAAAAAATAACTACCGATGAAGGGGTATAGATCAGCAAAAAAAGATCTGTAGATCTGTATACATATATTCAATATACTTTTCATCCTCATAGAGTTCTTTTGTGTTTCCCACATGTTTCTCTGCTGACCTTCCCCACTCTAGTCGAACCAACTTTGTTCAGCGGTAAATCAATAACGTATGTAGAAAACGTGACGTATTTCGTAAAGTTTGGATTGATGTAAGCGTTGTATTTCAAACTTTAGTATTCCTAAAGTTTGGATTCTGTAAGCGTTGTGGCACAAAGTGTTGAATTGGTAGCAGTGTTTGATTGATAAATATTTCGTAGTGTATTGCACGTGACTGAAATTGCCCCAACTTAATGGAGCTCATGAATTCTTGGAAGCATTAGAAGGACTGATGGTCAAATCAAACACAATACGAATGATTTAAATTATAGTCTTCTGCGAAAGTTGAAGACCGCCTAATATATATATTTTTTTTAATTTTCACAGGTATATTTAAACATGCTATTGTTTGTAAGATGTCCATAAAGTCTTTCCCACATTACAAAAATGCATTTAAAAATATCTATGTAAGTTAAAATAAAATGGTTGGCAATATAATATAGCAGCACTCATAAAGCTTTTTTTTCTGTTCTTTAGGTAAGCGCTACTGCTGAATAAGAAGATAATTTCATCGATAATGTCTTCCATGCAAGGAAAAGTGCCCGGCGTGTTGTGGTTCCAGGAGACCAAATTGGCGGTTACTGTCCAGCGTCATTTCAGAAAAGAGTACAGACGATCACCACCGGACCAAAAAAACATAAAAGCTTGGTATGAAAAGTCTAAAGCGACGAGTAGTGTTGGTTGGCGATCTCCCCAAGCAGGTCGCCCACTGGTTACAAAATAGACAGCTTCAGCTGTTCAGGAGACATTTCTGCATAGCCCCAGAAAATTTATTCGCCGTGCTTCACTGGAAACTGGATTATCCGTGCCACGGTACACATACGTTTTCATATGTATGCTTATTGTTAGAAATTCTATATATAGCTTCACGCGTTGATCTCAAATGACGGATTCAACAAACGAAAGAGAATTCTTGAACTCACAGAACGAATGGTTGAAATCATAAAGAGTACTTACCACCTTTAAATAGATAATCCACTATCTTTAATCAAATGAATATATTCACAACACATCAATGAGACATCTAAGATTAAAAACACAAGCTATCCAATTTTATATTGGTTTGGAACAACATCACATACGCAGTACGTTCACAGATAACTCCATCGGGTTTTTTCTGTTGTTTTTGTTTCTCACGGGAACAGCTTTTTTTCTTCTCACGGTCAGGCAAGCACTTCACGACTTTTGCGTTTGAGTGAGGATGAGAGTTTTTCCTTTAATATTCACAAATAAGTCCGCTTAATGCAGCAACGCCATCTGTATTGTTTTTGTGTGGAACTTTGAACGGGCACATAGCACTCTTTCCAACAAACTCCCACTTGTCCGGAACAGTTCTGCACTATGAGACCTAGGGATGTCCTTAATTCTTCTTTCTAAATGCTTTCCAATCTTCTATGTCAGGTTTTTTCACTTTTCTACTCAATATTCCTATAGCATTGGAAATATCTGGTCTTGTCACAGTTGAGAGGTGCATGATCGCTCCCACTATTTCTCTATAACGTCCATTTTCATTAATGTATTCTGGTTCTTGTATGCTTTTTCCATAGTTAGTGCTTATTGGTGTTTTACTTTCTTTGTTAGGTTCAGTATCATGATTCTGAATAATTTCCATGATCTTGTTTCTTTGCTTAAGAAGGACACTTCCGTCTTCTTCTCTTTCTACTTGTATACCAAGGTAATATGTAACTCGGCCTAAATCCTGTATTTTCGTACTGGATTTTCCGCAGTTTTGTAATCCTTGCAATTTCTTTTTGGCTGTTGGATGCTATTAATATGTCGTCTACATAAGTAGCCAAAAAAATTTTTTATCCTTATTCTCCAATGATAGTAAGCATGGATCTGCTGTACTCTGAATAAAACCTATGTTGCATAAGAATTTTATAATTGCTTTATTCCAATTTCTTGCACTTTGTTTTAAACTATGGATACTCTTTTTCAGTTTACATACTTGGTTTTCTTTACCTGATTCTTCAAATCCTTCTGGTTGAACCATATATACGTCTTCTTCCAATTTTCCATGAAGAAACGCTGTCTTTATGTCCAAATGATGAACTTTTAGCTTCTTGTTTGCTGCAACTGTCAAAAGAGTTCTTAAGGTTGTATATTTAACTACTGGTGAAAATGTATCTTCAAAATCTATTCCTGCTTGTTGAGTGTATCCCTTTGCAACTTATGTTGCCTTATAAGTTTATATATTACCATTAGCATTATAGTTTCTTTTAAATATCCATTTGTTCTTGATTGTTTTTTTCCTTCAGGTAAATCTACCAAAGTCCATGTATCGTTCTTTCTCATTGCTCTTAATTCTTCATTTACTGAATTCAGCCATTTATCCTTTTCTGAATTTTCCATTTCTTGAATTTCTTCCAAATTTTGTGGATCTTTTCTATATAGAGTCTTTGTGTCTTCAAAACTGCTTCATCTTTATTTCTTAGCAATAAGTGCAAGTCTTTCTGGTGGTTGACCTTTATTTTCTCTTGGTGATCGCCTTGGTTGTTTTTCAGATTCATCTTTTTCTTCTCCGTTAGTTATACTTCCTGATGAATTTATTCTATTTTCAATTAGAATTTCTTGATTACTTTCAATTTTCTTCTCATTTTGTCTACAAAATGTTTCTACACTTTTTCTTTCATCAAATTTTACTGTTCTGGTTATGACCAGCTCATTTGTTTATGGAATGAGGACTCTATATCCTCGAGATCTTTCATCATAGCCCATTAGAATTCTTTCTTGAGCTCTATTTCCCAGTTTTCTCCTTTTTTGTTTTGGTATGTATACATAGGCCTTTGACCCGAATACCTTGATGTGACCTAAATATGGAGTGTATGCTTTCCACATTTCAAATGGTGACTTCCCTGTTGCTTTTGTAGGAACTCTATTCTGTATATATGTAGCAGTTGATACAGCTTCTGCCCAATATTTATCATCTATTTCAGCATCTAAAAGCATAGCTTTTGTCATTTCTATTAAGCTTCTATTTTTGCGTTCCACAATGCCAATCATTTGAGGTGAATATGGAATAGTGGTTTTATGCTCTATTCCCTGTTCTGCTAAATAACTTTCAAATTTTGCTCCGCAATACTCTCCTCCATTATCTGTTCTTACACTTTTGGGTTTCTTATCAAATTTAGTTTAAACTGAGGCTACATATTCCTGGAATTTTATCACTGCTTCATCTTTATTTCTTAGCAAATAAGTGCATGTGCATCTCGAATAGTCATCTATAAAAGTAATGCAATATTTGTAACCACTTGGACTGGCTTTACTCATTGGACCACATATATCTGTATGTACCAATTCTAGTATTCCCTTTGTTTTGTAAGTGTTCTGTTTTGAGAATGGTTTTTGTGTGAGCTTACCCTTTATGCATATCTCACAGTTCTCTTCCGTTTTACAAATTGATAAAACAATGCCTCTAGCTAATCCATTTTTCTCCATTTGCTCTATCATCTGTATATTTCTATGTCCTAATCTTCTATGCCATAAGTTCGAGCAATTTTTCTCTTCACATTTTGCAATTAAATTAGCCTTTTCATTTATAGCCTGTAATTTATACAAATTGTTTGAGTTGTCTACTATACCTATTGCTACAATAATTTCTCCACATTTTATTATGCACTGTCTATCTTTAAATGATACTTCATATCCTTTTTCTGTAATCTTTCTAACTGACAATAAATTCGTTTCCAATTTAGGAACATATAATACACATCCTTTATCTCTAATTTTCTAATTGTATTTTTTTTCAGCTTTACAACTTAGGAAAATATTTTCTATTCCTTCTGACTTTATTTGAGTGCCATCAGCTGTAGTGATCAATTGTGATTTATCATTAGAAAGCTCTTTAAACAATGCTATATTGTTAGACACGTGTACTGTGGCTCCATTATCGATTGTCCAATTTTCAGAATTTTCGTTATGTAATGACTTTGTTTCTAGTGAAAAACTTGTATTTTCCCTTTTTATTTCAATTTCCTTTTCTTCTGGTTTTAATGTTGCTGTCTTCACTAAGTTGTGAGATTGGTTAGATGTGAATTGACCTTTGTGAAATCTTTTCTCTGTGTTTCCCTTATTTTTATCTCTTTCCCTTTTAAAATGCTAACATTCATTTTTGATATGATTCCTTTTGTTACAGTATGTACAAAACTTGGTTTTATGTTGCGGTTTTTACCTCCAAAACTAGTTTTTAACACTGTTGTACTTGCGTTTGAATTTCTTGTGCTTGTTTGTGAATTTTATCTCCGTCTATTGTACTAGTCAAGTACTTTACATTTTACGAATTCAAAATTTAGATCGTCTTGATCTCTAGCCTCAAGTGCAACAATTAAGTTTTCATAAGAATTTGGCAAACTATTAAGTAAAATTGCACCTAAGTGGATGTCTGGCATTTTCTTTCCATGTGTGCGCAATTTCTCAGCCATTTCCATCATTATAATTATGTGTTCTTGCATTGTAGTGCCATCGTCATGATAACGCAAACTATACAGTTTTCTAAGCAAGTGGAGTTTATTACTTAAACTTTCTATTTCTTATACTGCCTTTAAAGCGTTCCATGTTTCGCTACTTGTTTCTTTATCTAACACATGAATAATTTGATCGTCATTGATACAGTGTATTATTGTGGCTCGTGCCTGTGAATCTTGATTGATCCACGTCTCACTTCTTTCAGTGGGAATCGGTTCTGTAACTGTCTTTCACAAGTTATCTTTAACAAGTAGCATTTGCATTTTGAATTTCCATGTCCGACATTTGCAATTTGAATTTCCATGTCTGACATTTGCATTTTGAATTTCCATGTCTTACATTGTTGCCGATGAATAACTGCGTATTTACGTGATACTACGTTCACTCTAATCAGAAAAATCATCCGTTCTTTCCGTCTATTGATAGCCGCACATATGAGATACTCAGTCTCATAATCATATTCTTAGAAATTCTAAGTAGGTTCGCGCGTTGATCTCAAATGACGGATTTAACAAACGAAAGAGAATTCTTGAACTCACAGAACAAATGGTTAAAAGCATAAAGAGTACTCACCACCTTTAAATAGATAATCCATTATCTTTAATCAAATGAATATATTCACAACACATCACTGAAACATCTAAGAACACTGAAACATCTTAGATTGAAAACACAAGCTATCCAATTTTATATTGGTTTGGAACAACATCACATACGCAGTATGTTCACACATAACTCCATCGTTTTTATTTTTGTTTCTCGCGGGAACAGCTTTTTCTCTTCCCAGGTCGAAGGTCAGGCAAGCATTTAACGACTTCTTGCGTTTGAGTGAGGATGAGAGTTTTTCCTTTATTATTTACAAAAAGTTCCCTTAACGCAGCAACGCCATCTATATTGTTTTTGTGCGGAACTTTGAACGGACACATAGCACTCTTTCCAACACTTATAAGGTACAGATCGTTCAAGCTCTTCAGTCTGATGACCGGCCTCGTCGTGCTGCATTTGCGACGGAGATGTTGCAGCGCCTAGCTCATGGTTGTGATTATCTGCACCTTCTCTGTTTCTCAGATGAAGCCACGTTCCACATCTCCAGTACAGTAAATAGGCGCAATGTGCGAATCTGGGGATCAGAAAATCCCCATTATGTCATCGAAAAACAGAGGGTTGGCCCGGAAGTGAACGTATGATGTGGCCTGATGCATGACAGAATCATCAGAACCTTATTTTTTTACAGAGCCCACGGTAGCATGTAACATGTACCTGGACATGCTGGAACTTTTGTAGCACCTCAGTTGCATGCACTCCAACCTTCGGTTATTTTCCTACAAGACGGTGCCCCACCACATTGGTTAATAATGGTTGGTGAGTTTCTGAATGCCACATTTCCGGACAGATCAATTGGCCGCGACGGTCTCTTGACATGGCCACTTCGATCGCCCGACATAACCCGTCTAGACTTTTTCTTGTGGGATTATGTGAAAGACCAAATTTACTCTAGCAGTGTTCCGGATGTCGATACGTTGAACAGCCGAATAACGGACGTCATTGGTTCTGTCTCTGCTGAGATGTTAAACAAAAAAAGTAGCTTGAAATCGAATATCAGTTAGATGTCCTCCGGGCCACAAAAGGCGCCACTGTGGAGGTGTACTAACACTGGAAAAAAAAACTTTACATGTGCACCATCGTTGTCGTGCAATCCCTTTCTTGTACCTATAATACATATTTTTATATTAATTTTTGTAATGTGTAAAAGACTTTGTGGACATCCTGTATTTCAAAAATACAGAAAATCCCGCTTATAACAAGAAGATCGGGACCGGCAAGTAATCCTCGTTGAATCCGGGTGCTCACTAACTCCATTTGGGGTGAAAATTCTTACCATGTAAAAATGTGCATACGTGATGAGATGCATATACGTTTATATCGTACTAGCAGTCATCCCGTTCTCCGAACGGTGAATCTGTAAAATCATTTTTGAGCATAAAATTAAAGAAAGGGGAGAGTAATTTAAGATAGGTAACTGTTTTACGATTTAGAACAGGGTCGTGACGTCAATGCATACGGTTTGACGTAAAATGGCACCAGGCTTTGGCGCCGCTTAATTTTAAATCAAAATTTCACGGAATTCTTACAGTAATTCAAAGTTTCTGGCATAACTATCTTCAAACCAATCAGCATTTTGAACATTAAAGCTAAACCACCGTTTTGAATTTTCTGGTTTTCAGACTTTTCTACGTGTAAAAGTTGTAGAAAAATTCAGACAATATTACAAAGCCACCATTTTGAGATTTTTTTTTTTGACGTTTCTAGGTATCCGGACTTTTAAGTCCTATCAGCATACCAATTTTCAGATCTCTAGGTCATTTAGAAGTGGTCGAACAATTCGCGAAAAATTCAAACAGGCTATCTGGTTATCTCCAGCTTTTTGTTCCAATGTCGCAATTTTGAATTTTTTTTTTTTGGACTTTTCTAGGTATTCGGACCTATCAGCATACCAATTTTCAGATCTCTAGGTCATTTAGAAGTGGTCGAACAATTCGCACACGGAAATACGCGCATTTTCCCATTTTCCCACTTTGCTTTGTATATATACAATATATGAAAGTAATGTGCAATGCTTTTACAAGAAATGAAGATTTATCGATTGATGGGGAAAAGCTGGAGATAACCAATACCTACATTTATCTTGGACAGCAGATATCAAGTGAGGGTCACATTGATGAAGAAATTAATCTGAAGAAACAGTATAATTTTCAAGAGAAATATGCCATTATGTCTTAAAAGAAAAGTGTTTGATCAATGCATAATTCCAGTGCTTATGTATGGTGCAGATACGTGAACCTTAACTGAAAGAGATATACAAAGGCTGCAGACAACTCAAAGAAGCATGGAGAGGTGCATGCTTCGTTTATCCAGGAGAGATAAGAAGAGGAACTCGTCGATCAGAAAAATGACAAGAATGGAAGACATCATGATCATAGTAAAATCCCTGAAATGGCAATGGGTTGGACATATTGCCAGAAGGACAGACCATCGATGGACAACCGAAATTTTAGACTGGATTACAAGGAACAGGAAAAGACCCAGAAGAAGACCACAGGGGAGATGGGTGAATGAAATTGGAAAGTATGCGGGAGTAACATGGAGGAGACTGGCACAAGTTGCTCACGGTGGTCGTTAAACCTCCAACCCAAAAAAAAAAAAAAAAAAAGACTGGCACAAGACAGACCGTTGTGGAAGAAACTTGGGGAGACCTTCGTCCAGCAGTGGATTGATAATGGTTGACAATGAAAAATATATATATAATAAATTAAATCTTTCAAGTATATTCAACTTGACGACCACGTTAGTTTGACAGCTTCTTTAACTACACAACACGCACTAAAACGCAACACCGACCCTTCTATTGCAACACTCATTTGGAGGGTGAAAGGGGAAATGGGCACAATTCCAGTAATTGTTATCTCCTGTTTCCTCTCCTGGAAATTCCGCCCATGTGGCGCAGTGGTCTAAACGCTGACATCTGACCATTCTTCCGAGATGGGTCTAGGTTCGAATCCCGTGAAGTATGGGTGCTGGGTTTTGTCTTACAGCACTGGATCTCTCCATTCCCTGGAACCAGTAGCCCTAAACTAGGAATAAGCGACTGCTTATAACCCATCCAGTTGCTCACGGCGGTCGTTAAATCCCCCCCAAAAAAAACAATCTCCGGCGAAATACCTGTTACATTACTCCCCTATCTCACTCTGCAATTCTCGCTCAGAAATCCACCTTCATGTGCGTGAACCCCACCCACTCCTCTTTTTGTCAGAGTACAGTATGTCACCTGTTTTCAGTTCTGCTAGGGCTATACACCCAAGGCACAGCCTCTTGGGGGGAGTGGCGGAGAGAGTATCTGCAATTGTCACCCAGAAATCTGCTTATATGTGCGTCAGCTTCACCCATCTACCTTTTGCCTAGGCGTAATAGTCCTTAAGCATGTGATGTACACTGAAGTGCCGAAAAAAAACTGGGATACCTCTCTAATACCGCGTTGGTCCTCCTCGCGATCGGATAACGGCAACAATACGACGGGGCGTGCACGAGCTCTCTGTAGTACTGTGGAGACAGTGCACACCATGCTTCCTGAAGAGCGTCCCACAATTCCATAAAGTTCGCCGGTGGAGGATTCCTGTCATTGACGACACGTTAAACAGCATCCTCGGCGAACGAGGGGGTAAAGTCGCGATGCCAAACTCTGTGAAATGCTCCTCCAGCCATAATCTAGCGACTGTGGACGTGTACCACCCATCGGAGTGGTTGCATGACATGAACGGGTGCAAGTGATTCCCAAGGATGGTTATGTAGCCTCCACCTGTCAGAGCGGTCTGCAGACGTATGAAGGTTCCTAATGCGTGCTAGTTGAAGACACCTCTCGCCATAACAGAGCCACCGCTGGCCTGTACTGTCCCTTGAAGACATGCGGGATCCAATGCCTCGTGGTGTTGTCGCCACACCCGGAGTCGGCCATCCTCCCATCAACCGCGATTCGTCCGACCAGGCTACACGTTTCCAGTCATCTTGCGTCCAATGGCGGCGTTCCCGAGCCCAAGCCAGGCACACAGTCTTGTGACGTCGGGTCAGCAATCGCAACCGGGTGGACCGTCGGCTCTGGTACCCCATAAAAAACAGGGAATGTTGCACTGTCCGAACGCTGATGCTACTATTGGCCCCAGCATTAAATTGCGCTGCGATTTGCGACAATGTTGCACGCCGGGCGGTTGTTACGATGCGTGCCCGACGCCGCTGTCCAGGACTTTTCTTCGGCCGCACCTGTCTAGCACTCTACATTTTTCCCCTGAGTTTGTTTAGTCCCTTGAAATTGTTGACCCTGTGAATCCAAATTTCGTGGTAATTTCCGAGATGGAGTGGCCCATCTCCCAGTGGCTGACTATCACACGACGTTCGAAATCGCTTAAATCCTGGTAAGCTGCCATCTGAACTGCGAATGTTACTACTTGAGCTTCCGGAGATATCTGCCTCTATATATACGTCATTTGCAGACGATACCATTTACCGCATAAGTATGGTGGATGTAATGGATATGGTAGCGCACTTCCAAGATTTTTGGCATATTCTCTCTCCATTGCTTTTCTGTCAACATTTTTCCACTAGCACAGAAGAATTCACCCGCGCTGTTGCAATTTCGTCCTGTATGCCACCATTTCCATTCCTCCATTCCAGGACAACTCGCTTTTGAGATATGATGTACTTCCTTTCTATTGCTTTTCTATCAACATTATTCCACTAGCACATCAAAATTCCACTGCTCTGTTGCAATTTCGTCTTGTATGCCACCATTTCTCTCTCTCTCTCTCTCTCTCTCTCTTTCTCCCTCTCTCCAACCCTCCATTCCAGGACAACTCGCTTGTTGAGCATTCGATGTACTCCCTTCCCATTGCTTTTCTATCAACATTCTTCCACCAGCCCACCACGATTCCACTGCGATGTTGCAGTTTTGTCCTACATACCACCATTTCCATTCCAGGACAACTCGCTTGCTGAGCATTTCATGTACTCCTTCCCCATGGCTTTTCTATCAACATTCTTCCACTAGCACGTCAAGATTCCGGTTACTTCCTGTTTCGCCTATTCTTGATTGGCCTATTCTTCGTACATCGAAAGTTAATGGGTTCCGATATTTTAGGCGAGAGAAGAATTCTTGATTCTTGTCTGGCCTACAACTTTCACCTGCTAGAGGGGAGGGATTTACCTAGAGCAAACTTCTTGATTCGCCTACGTCGAAAGTTAATGGGGTGAGAAAATGCTATTACATTATCTCGCTTAAACTTAGACGGAATGATTTAAAAAAAAAGATACATCTTTACCTCTCGTGATTTTTTTTTTTTTTTTTTATCGAAACACAAAATCTGTCGTGTGTTAAAAAAAGAAAAGGACAATTTTTTCCGTGAAAAAAAAAAGCTAGTTTTATCCCTAGGGTTTGAAACTAGTTTTATTTCTTTAATCGAAAAAAAAAGCCAAGTAAAAAACAAAATTGGGCTAAACATTTATAATTTAAAAAAAGGCGAAGGTGGATTCTATTACATTATTTCGCATAAGCTTTGATGGAGTGACTTAAAAAAGATTCATCTTTACTTCCCGTAGTTGTTTTTTTTTTAATCAAAACACTAAATCACTTAAACTTTCGTGCGTTAATGTAGGAGATATCAAATGATGAGTAAAAAGTAAAAAAAACAGAAGGTAGTCTTCACACTTGGTCGTCAGCATGATTAAGGTATTAAATGTGTCGTCCAATCAAAATCGAGAGAAACTAGTGAGGGGTGGGGGAGGGGTTGTGTGTGTAAGGCAGAATTCAAGAAAGCACTGATAATGAAAAGGTAAAGAAAAATAAAGGGTAGAGGGATGTTGAGTGTTGATGCGGGGTCCGGAATAAATTCAACCGGACACTGGTCCACTCGGATATTTGCCCATCGGACAGTTGCCCACCCGGACACTTGCCCACTGTGGATGATTTGTATATAATACGTAACGTCGGAGGACGCTTCCGGTCTAGTCTAGGAAAACTGATCACATAAATATTTACCGACCATATAAAAATTGCACTTTGTTTTAGAAATGCTGAAATTTAAGGGGGTTACCCCCAAACATAACCTAATATATATATATACTACCTTTGTTATGGGCTCAAAAATCACAAACTTAAATCACAAGAAAACGCTATCAATAGGCGAACAACTTGAAAATTTGGAAAAGTTTAAATTTAGTGTAACCCCCCCCCCTTGCAAACTAACATATATAATCTTTTTCATGTGCTCTAAAAAGCTCAAAATTAAATCATTAGACGACGCTGTCAATAGACGAACAACGCACTTGAAAAATTCGAAAAGTTTAAATTTAGGGGCGTTAACCCCCATATTCGAAAATTTTAAATTTAGGGGGCGTTAACTACCATATATAATCTTTTTCATGGGCTCTAAAAAGCTCAAAATTAAGTCATTAGACAACGCTATCAATAATTGAGCAACGCACTTGAAAATTTGGAAAGGTTTAAATTTAGGGGGCATTAACATCCCCCCCCCCCCAAAGGCAAACTAACATATATAGTCTTTATCATGGGTTGTAAAAAGCTCAAAAGTACATCATCTACTCGATGGGCTGCCATCGAAGTAGATTTCTGTACACAGGAGTTTGTCATTGTATATATATTATTATGCATGCGAATTATAGGAGTTTTATATGAGCGGGGAGCAGGGAGAAAGTAGGAATAGTAGACGTCTGTTTTTTATACTCTAGAGGTCAATTAAACTGAACTTGTTTACACGTCGGGAAGGAAAATTTCAATTTCGATGCCGCGAGGCAGTCAAATGATTATATACGGTATGTTAATTTGCATTTGGGAGGTTAACGACCCCTAAATTTAAACTTTTCGAATTTTTAAAGTGCCTTGTTCGTCTATTCACAGCGTTGTCTAATGACTTAATTTTGAGCTTTTTAGAGCACATGAAAAAGATTATATATGTTAGTTTGCAATTGGGGGTTACACCCTCTAAATTTAAACTTTTCCAAATTTTCAAGTGCGTTGTTCGCCTATTGATAGCGTTTTCTTGCGATTTAAGTTTGAGCTTTTTGAACCCATAACAAAGGTAATATATATATTAGGTTATGTTTGAGGGTAACCCCCTTAAATTTCAGCATTTCTAAAACAAAGTGCAATTTTTGTATGGTCGGTAAATACTTATGTGGCCGCCCCGGTGGCGCAGTGGTCTAAGCGATGGCCTCTGATCATTCGTCCGAACGGGGTCCGGGTTCGAATCCCGGTCTGGCATGGATGTTGTGTTTGTCTTACGGCACTGGTTCTCTCCCTTCCCTGGAATCAGTGACCCTAAATTAGGGACAGGCGACTGCTTATAGCCCATTGAGTTGCTCACGGTGGTCGTTAAACCTCCAATCAAAAAAAAAAAAAAAAAAAAAGTACTTATGTGATCAGTTTTCCTGGACTAGACCGGAAGCGTCCTCCGACGTTACGTATTATATACAAATCCTCCATAGTGAGCAACTGTCCGATGGGCAAATATCCGAGTGGGTCAGTGTCTGGTTGAATTTAGTCCGGACCTAACATCAACATCCCTCTACCCTTTATTTTTCTTTACATTTTCATTATCAGTGCTTTCTTGAATTCTGTCTTACACACACATAACCCCTCCCCCAGCACTCACTATAGTTTCTCTCGATTTCGATTGGACTACACATTTAATACCTTAATCACGCTGACGACTACCTGTGAGGACTACCTTCTGTTTTTTTTACGTTTTACTCATCATTTGATATCTCCTACATTAACGCACGAGTTTTAGATATTTACTGTTTTGATTAAAATAAACTACCACGGGAGGTACAGATGAATCTTGCCGCCCGGTGGCGCAGTGGTCTAAGCGATGGCCTCTGATCATTCGTCCGAACGGGGTCCGGGTTGGAATCCCGGTGAGGCATGGATGTTGTGTTTGTCTTACGGCACTAGCTCTCTCCCTTCCCTAGAACCAGTGACCCTAAATTAGGGACGGGCGACTGCTTATAGCCCATTGAGTTGCTCACGGTATTCGTTAAACCTCCAATCAAAAAAAAAACAAAAAAAAACAGATGAATCTTTTTTTAAAATCACTCCGTCAAAGCTTATGCGAAATAATGTAATAGATTTCACCTTCCCTTTTTTTAAATTATAAATGTTTTGCACAATTTGTCTTTTACTTGACTTTTTTTTTCGATTAAAGAAATAAAAGTAGTTTCAAACCCTAGGGATAAAACTAGCTTCTTTTTTTTCACGGGAAAAATTGTCCTTTTTTTTTTAACACACTACACATTTAGTGTTTCGATAAAAAAATTCACGAAAGGTAAAGATGTATCTTTTTTATTTAAATCATTCCGTCTAAGTTTAAGCGAAATAATGTAATAGCATTTTCTCGCCCCATTAACTTTCGACGTAGGCGAATCATGAAATTTGCTCCATGTAAATCCCTCCCTTGTAGCAGGTGAAAGTTGTAGGCCAGGCAAGAACAGGCGAATCAAGAATTCTTCCCTCGCCTAAAATGGCGGAACCCATTAACTTTTGACGTACGAAGAATAGGCGAATGCGGAAGACACGCAAGATTCCACTGCGCTGTTGCAATTTTGTCCTGCATGCCACCATTTCTATTCCTCCATTCCAGGGTAGATTTTCTCTGCCTCGTTAAATATGAAATTTCATTAATTTTGTTACTTTGCTTGTTGAAAGTGTTCATCTTAGCTTTTCTCTTTCTCGTTAAAAATCCGGCTACTTCATTAAGTTTTGTTCGTTGAAAACGATCGAATTAGCTTTGAATCAACATTATACAACCCAAAATTTTCTTTTTTGCGCTTTGTATCGCTAAATATGGGATCGTTATAAGTGGAGTTCTACTGTATACATACAACGTATTCACTTAAGCTCAACAAGAAGGCTCAAAATTATTCACATTTAGCACTTGACATGGCCTCTTTTATTGCGAATTAATACTTGAATGTTGAGGGCATGCTGAAAATGACGAATTCGCACAGGATATTTTCTTGCATCGAACATACTTGATGGCTCAAAGCTTTTGCAACAGCGGATCACTCTGAAGGTATGACCTTCAGGGCGTATCGCATTATCACTTGCAGGGACGTCCGGTTCCTCTTAATGAGTTCTGGGTAGCGTTGGCGCAGATCATCATGCACCCACTGCAGTTGTTTGGCATAGAGGTTCACATCCACATCGCGACCTTCTGGAACAAGTTTCCAGTGCACAGGACCTTCACAATTCCACCAAATGCACCGCATGGCTGTACTCTCGAACCCCCGTTTTTGCACCACTGCTGGCAGTACTTTCTGTAATGGCCTCAGCCGCTGGTTACCAGTGGTAGGATAACGAGGGAATATCCAGTTTTCCTCCACTGTAACGATACAACGCCAACACCTATTGTTCTGTCGATCTGGCAGCAATATGTGACAAAGAGAGACTCATTGTTCTGCCTGCTGGAGTGTCAGTTCATGGAGAACTATTCAATGGCGCCTGGAAATGAAACCAAACTGGTGCAAGTGACGAATGATGGTGGATTGGGAAGACTCCACTTAATCTGCCAACTGTTTTGTACTAGTACTGGCGTTCGTTGTCACAGCTTCCGCCAGCGTGTCATAACTTGTGGTCATCCTGACCTCTGCTTGTCTTCAGGACTAGCGTCATCCTCATTGAAATACCGGAACCATTTTTGTGCAGTCCCGCTCTCCATTGTTTTCTCGCCTTCAACTGAACAAATTTCACTATCTACTACTGCCTCGTTTTAACCCTGTTTTCTTAATAATGGCGTTGGAGCACCCAAAAAGCACATTTATCGACCTCCGTCTTATGCTCACCTGATAACGCAATATGACTCCGTGCCAAATGCGCGTCATCAACTTGGTGTGATCCACGTCATCGCGGTATACTCAGTTGACGCATGCGCGCGTTTCACACTAGAACGGAGGCCCAGTATTAAGTGCAGCTCAAAACGGGACGAATCTTTGGCCTACCCTGGTACAGTAACGTATTCCGTACCACTACTGGGAATGGTCACTTTATGTAGCCCTAGTTACATGATGTCAACGGATGACTTATCGTCTTATTTGCATAAAATTACATACTGTCTCTTATAACTAAGTGCATATAGCTTTAAACACAGGGTATGAAGTACCATTGGTATTACCAGATTTGCTCATGTAAGAGTGGAGATAATCAGTCAGTTTTAGGAATAAGCTTGCTCTCTGTATTCTTACACATCGCTCGGCAACCTGAAGTAGAGATTGCCATCGCATTATGTTAAGCTTGATCGACAATAGAGGGAGTGTCCACTTTTTAGACAGCGGTACCAGAACTTTTAGGTGATATAACACAGTGGTTGAGCAAAAGCAACGCGTTACTAGTGACGTCTGTTTTGGAATTAACATCTCGGGATGATCACCCTACTCGATGAAATCCTATCAGGAATAGGATTGTGGTAAATTGTCAGTGAGGAGAGGAAAGACCTGTTGTCGAGTTTTTGTTGCTAACACTGTTAAGGCATCTCGAAGAGGAGAACCTGCCCCCGCAATGGAGTTGACGTATCACCTCCATTACTCAATTCAGCAGTGGGTCGGTAGGATTAGTTAGAAGAAACCAGTCACGTGAGGAATGATGCCATGCAGAAGGGCAGATGAAAAGTCTTTACATCTGTTTTTTCATTCAAAGAGTAGGAAACTATTTCGTATTCACGCTAGTTGCAAATATTGTTTTACATTTTTCCCAACAGGTGGCGAAAGTTCTTGCTCTTGGGCGATCACATGAACAGTTATTTCAAAATGGCGCACGTACTGGAAGTGTAGACGTCGTGTGAATGGCGGCGTTCAATTTTGCTTTTTTTGTGGGAGAGGTCAAAAGCTTGGAATGCCGTCTGAAAATCGTGGAATCAAACGGCGGGAACGGTATGGTGCAAGCAATTCGCTGATGAGCGCGCAAGTCCCGTGGATCACCCTGATTCACCATGCTCATCCAATCAGCAAGGTTTGAAGCCAAGGTTTGAACTGAAAAGTTCCTGGTTAGTACACATTTCGACACGCATGATGATCTGAAGTAAGCAGTTCATTAGTAACTGTGTAATCGGCCAATAGAATTCTCTACCCTGAAGGCATAAACAAACTGGTAATACGTTGGAATAACTGCCTCAATAACCTTGGTGATTATGTAAAGAAGTAACCAGGGAGTAATGAATGCTGCCGTGGTGGGGAAGTGGTCAAGCGCTGGCTTCTGACCATTCGTCCGAGATGGGTCTGGGCTCGAATCTCGAGTAAGGCATGATGGCGTGTTTGTATTATGGCATTTGCCGGCTCTCAGATTCCTTTTCTGTGAAAAATTTTAGTCCCTCCAGCTGAGGTTGAAAATACTTGTTCTCCAGTTCTGAGTCTCCTTTGTATGAAAACCTGCGGTTTCTCAAGGTACTCTTGAAAGCACTTTCTCCTTTTCTGTGAAATTCGTTGTCTGTGGAGCTAAAGCTTAAAATACTTATTCATTCTCCAGTTTTTAGCTGAAATTCTCCAGTTTTTGATTCCTTTCTCTAAAGATACATGGTGTCATGAGTTAAGATTGAAAGTACTTATTGACCTAAGATTGTCCAGTTTTCAGCTGAAATTCTCCAGTTTTTTATTCCTTTCTATGAAGATACATCGTGTCTTGAGCTAAGATTGAAAGTACTTATTCGATCTAAGATTCCCCAGTTTTCAGCAGAAATTCTCCAGTTTTTTATTCCTTTCTGTAAAGATTTATGGCGTCTTGAGTTAAGATTGAAAGTACGTATTATCCGGCTTTCAGATTATTTTTCTGTGAAAAATTATGGTCTCTAGAGCTGAAGCTGAAAATACTTTTCCAGTTCTGAGACTCCATTTTGAGAAAACTTGCAGTTTCTCGAGGTATTCTTCAAAATATTTTCTCCTTTTCTGTGAAATTAGAGGTCTGTGAAGCTAAGGTTTAACGTACTTTTTGATATAAGATTCTCTCTCCAGTTTTCAGCTAAGATTCTTCAGTTTTAATTCCTTTCTGTAAAGATTTATGGTGTCTTTAGCTAAGATTGAAAGAACTTACAAATTTTTAAGATGACAATCCGTTTTTTGGTGTAAATATGACAAGGATGGTAAGTCAGATAATATCCGAAAACTTGAAAATTTCTTCGTCCTGGAGCGGGAATCGAACCCACGTCTCCCAGATAGCGCCCGGGTATGCTAACCACTACACCACCCAGAACGACCAAGTCTCAAGTTTCCGATTAATTTGAGACTTAGTCTTTCTGGGTGGTGTAGTGGTTAGCATACCCGGGCGCTATCTGGGAGACGTGGGTTCGATTCCCGCTCCAGGACGAAGAAATTTTCAAGTTTTCGGATATTATCTGACTTACCATCCTTGTCATATTTACACCAAAAAACGGATTGTCATCTTCAAAATTTGTGTTATATGGTGTAATCCCGTATTTCATTCTTGAAAGAACTCATTGTCCGGTTCTCAGACTCCTTTTCTGTGAAACATTTTGTCCTCTTGAGCTGCGGTTGAAAGTACAGGGTGTCCCCAAAAGGTGTAACCAATTTCAAATGATGATAACTTTGGATACAAAACTAGTATCAGCATTATGTTTGTTGCAAGTGGTAAGGAATACCCTCAAGTTTTCTAGAAGTGTACCCAATGGATCCTGCGAAAAAAGCATAGATTGTGGAGTGGTTTATTGAAACCCGATACGAAACGTAGGTTCAGCGGAATTTCAGAGCAAAATATGGGAGCAAACAGCCCACGCGTAACAGCATCAGAAAGTGGTACAAGTCCCTCAAGGAAACTGGTAGCATCCTTATAAAGAAAAGTCCTTTTTTTTTTTTTTTTTTTGATTGGAGGTTTAACGACCACCGTGAGCAACTCAATGGGCTATAAGCAGTCGCCCGTCCCTAATTTAGGGTCACTGGTTCCAGGGAAGGGAGACAGCCAGTGCCGTAAGACAAACACAACATCCATGCCTCACCGGGATTCGAACCCGGACCCCAGACGGACGAATGATCAGAGGCCAGCGCCTTAGACCACTGCGCCACCGGGGCGGCAAAAAAAAAAAAAAAAAGTCCTGAACGACCATCTCTGGTTCCAGAAAGGGACAGTGGTCTAAGGCGTTGGCCTCTGATCATTCGTCGGAAGGGGTCCGGGTTCGAATCCCGGTGAGGCATGGATGTTGTGTTTGTCTTACGGCACTGGCTCTCTCCCTTCCCTGGAACCAGTGACTCTAAATTAGGGACGGGCGACTGTTTATAGCCCATTGAGTTGCTCACGGTGGTCGTTAAACCTCCAAAAAAAAAAAAAAAAAAAAAAAAAGGGAGGAAGTTGTGAGACAAACATTCACTCGTAGCCCTCGAAAGTTAATCAGACAAGCAGCACGACAGCTGGCCATCCCGAAGTCGTCAATGCACAGAGTGTTACGTCAGAGACTGGAAATGCACCCGTACAGACTGCCGATAACTCATCACATAACCTCAGATGATCATGTGAAGCGTCAACATTTCCACACATTGTTGAAGAGATGTTGAAGAACATTGCAAGTGCTGATCCTTTCCTGGGACAAAGCTGTTTCTGGGATGAGTGCACTTTCCGTGTTTCTGGAAAGGTTAATAAACAGAATGTGAGAATCTGGGAAACTGAACACCCGCAATACACAATGGAACATGAACATGCTAGCCCCCAAAAGTGATTGTTTGGTGTGGCATAATGGCCGACCTTGTTATTGGACCCTTTTTCTCTCATGAAGTGACCTCAGTTTTCAACATGCAGAGAGGGGTTAGACAGGGAGACCCACTACCTCCAATGTTATTGCACTCTGTATTGGAAGACATTTTTAGAAATTTAAACTGCGATGAAAAAGGATTAAACATAAATGGAAGGTACCTAAATCACTTAAGATTTGCTGATGACATAGTCATCGTTACAGCTAGCAATAGTGAAATGCAAAATATGATAGAGGATTTATGGATGGAAAGTCTTTAAAAAGGTCTGACAATAAACACACAAAAAAACTAAATTTATGAACAATACAGCAAAGAATACAGAACAGATTTTGACATAAGGAAAAGAAATCGAAAAAGTAGATGAATACATTTAATTAGGTCAAGTAATCAGTTTTAAAGAAAGACAAGAAAGAGAAATCGATAGAAGAATTATCCAAGGTAATAGAGGCTTTTGGAGAATTAAAGACTATTTATTTAACCGGCGATCTTCCATTGTGTTTAAAAAAAATCTTCAATACATGTATTAACCCCGTATTTACTTATGGAAATGAAACGTGGAGTGCCGCCCCGGTGGCGCAGTGGTCTAAGGTAATGGCCTCTGATCATTCGTCAGAAAGGGGTCCGGGTTCGAATCCCGGTGAGGCATGGATGTTGTGTTTGTCTTACGGCACTGGATCTCTCCCTTCCCTGGAACCAGTGACCCTAAATTAGGGACGGGCGACTGCTTATAGCCCGTTGAGTTGCTCACGGTGGTCGTTAAACCTCCAATCAAAAAAAAAAAAAAAAAAAAAAAAGAAACGTGGAGTATCACAGAGTGACAATGTGAAAAAAAGAGTATCGGTAAGAAAGTTAGAGAAAAGGATGTTGGGAATAAGAAGAAGAGACAAAGTTCGAAATGAACGTATAAGAGACAGAACAGGAATAATAGATATAAAAATAATAAAAGAATCAAAGTGGAGATGGGCTGGACATGTTGGAAGACTGAAAGATGGACACGACTAATAACAGAATGGCAATCCAGAGATGGAAAGAGACGAAGGGGGTGCCAGAGAACAAGATGGAGAGATGACCTTCAGAAATTTAGAGGTGCTAAATGGTGGACTGAGGCCACGGATCGATTAAGTTGGAAAAGGCTGGGGCAGGCCTATATTCTGCAGTGGGTGCCAACAGGCTAAGAAGAAAAAGTAGAGACAGGAAAGAAATATTTTCCGCATTTTTTTTTTTTTCGGAAAAAGTTAAATTTTGTAATTTTATTTTTTTTTTCTTGCGACCTGTTGGTACCGTATCCCTTCCATTCGATCGAACAGCCGGAGAAGCCGCTGAGCAAATGGAAAAATAATTTTAAAAAAATGTCACACGAGTGGGCCAAATCAGAGATTTGCTTGTAGCGCGAGTTATGTTTAGCTGCTTTTTCACACAGTCCGATTGAAATGAGGAACCAAAAGAGCTTTCTTTGCCGCCCCGGTGGCGCAGTGGTCTAAGCGATGGCCTCTGATCATTCGTTCGAACGGGGTCCGGGTTCGAATCCCGTGAGGCATGGAAGTTGTGTTTGTCTTACGGCACTGGCTCTCTTCCTTCCCTGGAAGCAGTGACCCTAAATTAGGGACGGGCGACTGCTTATAGCCCATTGAGTTGCTCACGGTAGTCGTTAAAAATCCAATCAAAAATAAAAAAATAAAAAGAGCTTTTGATTGCAGCAGGAAACATGAAAAAAATTAAGTATGAAATTGGATTGGTGCGAATGAAATGTCCGATCTGCACAAGTGGATGGCGGAACGGAAAAGTAGGTCAACTTACGTAGGCAAAATGATCCCCTTCGGCATCGATACATAGTTGCCATCTGTCTGGCAAGGTGATGATCCCGAAACGAAAAAGTTATTGTTGCTGGGACCCGAAGAAGTCATCAACTGCACATTGATCCTTTTTGTCTGTCGTGAACTGTTTACCGGACAGGAAGTGATTCAGGCGACAAAACAGATTATAGTCTGTCGGAGACACGTCCGGGATACAGGCACGATGAGGCAGTGCATCATAGCCCAAGGTACTTAGCATCAGCATTGTTCGTTGCGCGACATGAGGGCGAGCGTTGTCCTGGAGCAGAACACCACGTCTGTTGACCAAAGCCGGTTGTTGTTGTTTCTGCAGCAATTTCCGGTGTAATTCAGCACAATAACGTTCTGCAGTGATGGTTTGACCTCTTGCCAAGTACCTCCGATGAATTATCCCGGTTGTGGACCACCAGACAAAGAGCATCATCTTCTTGGTGTGTAGGGGTGGCTTAGGATGCCGTCCAGCAGGCTGCGCCTTGTTAAACCATTGTGCAGATCGTTTCCGATTATCATAAAGGACCCACTTCTCGTCGCAGGTGACGATTTGATGCAGTAGAGGTTCCTGTTTATTCCTGGAAAGTAGCGACGTGCAGAGTTCCAAACGCCTAGTCTTGTTGGCAGTTGTTAACTCATGCGGCAGCCACATGTTCATCTTTTTAACCTTACCCAGTGCAGCCAGACGCCGAACAACGGTCGTGTAGTGGACACCTACCTCTGCCGCTATCACACGATACGTTTTTCGGGGATCCGCTTCAACCACACGTAACAGAACATCGTCAGAAACAGCAACAGGTTCGTGACCACGTGCTTCGTTTTGCAGCTCCGTATCTCCGCTTCGAAACTTCACAAACCATCGCCGAATGGTTCGTACGATGGCTGTATTCTCCCCAAACGCTTTGTTAATGTTTCGAGCGGCAATTTCTGCTGAATCCCGCAGTTCAAATTCATACAGGAAGATGACTTTCATATCTGGCGTCCGCATGTTTCCTTTGCAAGCCACGTTACGCCCAAACAAATCACGCTTAAACCTTGTTCTTCACACACTTGCTAGCTATTTATAGTAACTCTGTGACGTAATACCCGCAACACATGTGGGTGGTTTCATTCCGCTGTGGTGGGGCCTGTCTCCACTGCTCGTTCGCGCCGGACATTTCGTTCAAACCAACCCAATAAATGGAAGCAATAGTTAATTTTAATTCAGTTAGGGATTCAACTGAAAGAGTGAAAAAATACTGCCTTCGCTCTCAGCTGGTCATTGCTATTTTTAAAAGGCATGTTCCGCCGGCTGTCGACACAACTGTCACCAGCCAATCAGCTACGTGACAGCGACCTGTTTCAGAGGTTTAATCATTCATTGCGAGATAAATAAACGTGCACTCACACATTGTAGTTCTGACGGCTTTGTAAATCCAGAGGTGAGTGCTACCAGGCAGTGCTCGTAAGGGCGATTCAAATCGGTCACGGAGATTTTAATGTTTCTGTCGAACGGAAATAACCGTTTCAGCAGCTTCTAAACAAGTTGTTAGTGAACGGAATATTACAATTTGTACGTTTTTGGAATGGCTTCTTATGAACGTAATATTGCCTTTTAGGATTATTTGACCCTGACTGAATTTAAGGCAAAATGCACGGTCGAGTCGAATTATTCTGACCACCACCTAATATCCAGAGTAATCGCTGTGCGCAGCGCGGACAGTAGTTAGACGGGCCGGGAGGGACTCAATTAGGTGCTGGAAGGTGTTCCCAGGTATGTGCAGCCATGCTGACGGCGGTGCATCTAACAGCTTCTGGAGGGTGCGTGGTGGAGGATCCGTAGAGCGAACAACACGATCGAGGTGGTCTCACAGATGCTCAATTGGGTTTAAGTCTGGAGAATTAGGAGGCCAGGGAAGTACTTTGAAGTCTTCATCGTGCTCTTTCAACCCCTCTCGGACATTTCTAGCTGTGTGACACGTCGCATTGCCCTTCTGGAAGATCCTATCCGCCCCAGGGAAGACAATCAGCATGTATGAGTGTACGTGGTCTGCAAGGATAGATTCATAACGAATTCGGTCCACAGTGCCTTCCACACGTATGAGTGGACCTAGAGAATGCCACGAAAACATTCCTCAGACCATAACGCTGCCCTCCACTAGCTTGGATTCTGTCAGCAATGGTTGAAAAGCATTTGTTCTCCGATATTTCTCGCCTTATACGCCAACGTCCATCCGTTCGACGAAGCAGCAAAACGTGACTCATCGGAGAAGGCAATGCTTTGCTAATCAGCGGAGGTCCAATTCCAATACTGCCGTGCAAATGTAAGCATTTTCTACCGAAGCATCTTCGTTAGCATAGGTGCAGTGACCATCCGTCTGCATGGGAGCCCTATACGCAGCAGGGTTCACTGAACTGTCGTTTTAGACACACTTCCGGTAACCCCCTGGTTCATTCGGCCAGTGAGTTGCTCCACTGTAGCATATCGATCAGCCCTCACGCACCTTCGAAGCTGACGTTCACCTCTCACATCACTGGCACGTGGTGCTCTTCAGTTTCCACGTCGTTTATTTGCAATGGTACCATTTCTCCAATAAGGAAACACTTTAACCAGTGAGGACCCAGAGAATGCCACGAAAGCATTCTTCAAAACGAACAGTTCACAGACTTCTCTCTTTCAGAAATACTGCCACTCTTGGCCCGAAAGCCGATAATCATCCCTTTTTGCAAATCTGATAAATCGCTCCTTTTATCCATGACAGCAACAAGTGATATGTTTTCATATTGCCTACAGCACACCTTATATACCCTCCAAGCCAGCTCACGTGTCTTCTTTAATTGGCTACGCGCTGGTGACGTCAAAAGTAGGAGGTGGTCACAATAATGTGACTCGACTGTGCATTTTGTTTTTCTTATCTAGAAATTTTAATAGATAATTCTATGTAGCGTATAAGTCGAGGACCGGACTTTCGAAGAAACAAGTCTCAACTTATTTCCCGAAAAATACGGTATATATTCCCCGGCTCTTAGACCGTTTTTTGTGAACATTTGTGGTGCCTAGATGTAAGATAGAAAGTACTTATTGTAAGGTTTCCAGATCCTTTTATGTGAAAAATTATGGTCTCTCGAGCTAAGGTTGAAGATACTTCTCCAATTTTGAGACTCCGTTTTCTAGAAACTTGCGATTTCTTGAGCTAAATTTGAAAATACAGGGTGTCCATAAATGAAGTATAAAAATTCAGTATGCTATTGGAAAAAAACTACAATAAATAACAACTTACTTTTAATGCTGAAACACGTGGTAACTGTGAAAGTTTTTTTTTTCTAATGTCAGTAGTGTGCTCCTTTGGTTGCTCGCAGGATGTCTAAATGATAGTCCAGTTCCACCCAGGTACGCTGCAGAATGTCAGGTGTAACAAGGAGGAAGGCTGCAGTAATGCGTTCTTTGAGCTCAGTGATAGATGTAACCTTTTTCTTGTACACAATGTCTTTACTAAACCTCCAAAGGAAAAAATCGCATGGGTAATATCAGGAAAACGAGGTGGCCATGCCGTCGGACCCCGACGTGCAATCCAATGCCCTGAAAAATGGTGGTCTAAAGATCTGCATACATCCAAAGACCAGCGCTCCATCTTGCTGGAAAATGATGTCTTGAATATCCTGGAGTTGTGGAATTTCGAGTTGTTCTAACATGTCCAGGTACGTTATGCCAGTAATGGTTGGTTCAGCGAAGAAAAAGGGCCCTATCACTCTGTCTTCCATTAGGCCAGCCCAGACATTAACCTCCAGGCTGTCTCTTTCGTGTGCTACAACCACATGGGACCCATTGTTCGCTGCTCCTTCGTGTGGAGGGCAGTCTCTTGTACTACGTTCTGAACTTACGCTGAACTGTTGTTAGGGATTTTGACTCCTCAAACCCAAACACACGCCGCGTTTTATCCACTGGTGAAGTCATGCCTGTTGTATTCCGTGTTTGACGAGATTTTTCATTACATGAGACACCTGGCGCCATCTATCATCTGACTTTACAAAATTTAACACTTGCCACGTCTTTTGATGTTTAAAGTAAGTTTTTTCTATCGTATTTTTAATAGCATACTGAACTTGTTTACTTCATTTATAGACATCCTGTACTTTCTCCTTTTCTGTCACATTGTTGGTGGGGTAGAATTATCCAGAACGTCAGGATAGACTTCAGTGTTCATGGTGTGTGGTATAATAACCAATGGGCCGAGTCCCATCCGCAAAAAAGCAACTCCATACCATGATGGATTCTCCGCCGATCTTAACAGTTGGAAGAACACAGTCCGACGACAGCTGTTCCTCAGGCTGTCGCCAAACCCAAACACGCCCATCTGATTGGAAGAGTGAAAAGTGTGACTCATCACTCCGCAAAGAACAGCTTTCCAGTCGCTCACAGTCCAGGAATGACGGGAGACACACCACTCCAAACGGTGCTTCGCATTCACTGTAGTAATGTGTGGCTTGTGTGCCGATGCTCTACCATAATAACCCACACTGTTCAACTCTATGCGGATACTTATGGTGCTACCCTGAGCCATTACAAGCATTTCTTATTTCAGCAGTGATGGAAACGGCAGAGGAAGAACGGAACTTCTTAATATTTCTTACCATAGCTCTTCGGTCACGTTCCATAGGCTTGCGTGGCCTTCGTAAGTTTTCTTTGCTGTAGTTGCACCGTTGTGCTTCCATCTCTTCATGACATCACTTGCAGTCGATTTTGGTATGTTTAGTTTAGCTTCAATGCTCCGTATGGAAGCTGTACCCAAATTACATCCTATGACCAGCCCACGCTGGAACTCGGAAAGTTCATGTCCACGAGGCATATCCGCTTCGAAGTTACTGATAACACCACAGAACATCTCAGCTTCATACACGCACCTCCCCACTCACATGGCTGCGCATCCGTTCTTTGCACTTATGCAAACATTTCGTAGTGTCCGAATGTTTTTTTTTTTTTTGGTTGGAGGTTTAACGACCACCGTGAGCAACTCAATGGGCTATAAGCAGTCGCCTGTCCCTAATTTAGGGTCACTGGTTCCAGGGAAGGGAGAGAGCCAGTGCCGTAAGACAAACACAACATCCATGCCTCACCGGGATTCGAACCCGGACCCCTTACGGACGAATGATCAGAGGCCAGCGCCTTAGACCACTGCGCCACCGGGGCGGCCCGAATGTTTTGTGACGTACTACAGAGGTGAAAACATGTGCCAAGACGACAAATCTGCAGAGAGACATCTTGTCCGCGTAGCTCAGTTGGAAGAGCGAATTACTCCGGAGTGAGGGGACAAACTTGTGTTTTTGCCGCCCCGGTGGCGCAGTGGTCTAAGGCGCTGGCCTCTGATCATTCGTCCGTAAGGGGTCCGGGTTCGAATCCCGGTCAGGCATGGATGTTGTGTTTGTCTTGCGGCACTGGCTCTCTCCCTTCCCTGGAACCAGTGACCCTAAATTAGGGACGGGCGACTGCTTATAGCCCATTGAGTTGCTCACGGTGGTCGTTAAACCTCCAATCAAAAAAAAAAAAAAACTTGTGTTTTCACAGCTTTTGATAATATAGTGTACATTCGTAATGTGCTACTCTTTGTATTTTCGCAAATAGGAGCAAAGGCTTTTGGAATAAGCGTCAACTGAGTGCTAGGAAACCAGAACGTCATCTTACCTTGCATTAGAAGGAAAACATGAGATCATGCTGAGATAGAGCAGGACTCCATCGCAAGCGAGTGATCAAATATCAAATACCACTCATCTCTTGTAATTATTTATGGCAATTTAGCAACCCCATGTTATGTGGATGCTAAGAATAGCAATCTTATTAGCAGACCCATTTCTTTCCTTTCAAATGTCAAAGCAGGGTAATTTCCAGATATTTACGAAACAAGCCTGCAAGGCAGCAGCATCACGAACTTCGGAGACTCCCGTTTATTCTGGCTGAATCAATTAAAATTATCAGTGTATTAACTTATAAACTGGAATTATATTAAACTATACAGTACACTAACAATATTGGGTAATTGCCGTTGTGACCCTTGATTAAAAAATAAAGCAAAACATTTCACTTTTTAAAAATGTGAAAATAAAGACGTGGCCCTTTGATTCGCGGTTCTGAATGTATCATTACGATGTCATCTCCTGTTATTAAACTTGGTGTAAAATGCTATCGCTTTTTCCATTCGAATCCAGCAGCTCCAGATTTTGTTGTTCTGACAGAACAAATCTCGAAAAATAGTGGTCTTACAGGTAGGAAAACAAAACGAAAAAAATGTATCTGTACTTTCTCAAAATTTGCAGGCATACTGTGGATGTAAATGTATTTCCACAACCAAAATTATTGTTGACAGACAAGGACGAGAAATAAAACAAACAGTATACGTACAGTATGATGATGATGACAGTAAACAACACTGAAACAATAAATTGCGAAAATTTGCGAAACAATCTGTACAAAACAAATTTCAGATAATAAAAAGTAGGCGCACTGTTCCAATGATCATTCGTCGGAGTTGGTTTCGGGTTCGAATCCCGATGGGGTATAGGTGTGTTTTGCCTTATGGCACTGGCTCTCTCCCTTCACTGGAGTAGTGGTCCTAAATTAGGAAAGGGAGACTGCTTCATAGCCCACTGAGTTTTTTTTTTTTTTTTATTGGAGGTTTAACGACCACCGTGAGCAACTCAATGGGCTATAAGCAGTCGCCCGTCCCTAATTTAGGGTCACTGGTTCCAGGGAAGGGAGAGAGCCAGTGCCGTAAGACAAACACAACATCCATGCCTGACCGGGATTCGAACCCGGACCCCTTACGGACGAATGATCAGAGGCCAACGCCTTAGACCACTGCGCCACCGGGGCGGCACCCACTGAGTTGCTCACGGTGGTCGTTAAATCTTCAATCTAAAAAAAAAACAATAAGAAAAAAATATTTGCACACACGATCGGAAAAATGAAATATGTCCGTCCTAGTGGCGCAGTGGTCTAAGCGATAGCTTCTGGTCATTCGCCCGAGATGTGTCCTGGTTCGAATCACGGTGAGGCATGGATATTGTGTTTGTCTTACGGCGCTGGCTCTCTCCCTTTCCTGGAGCCAGTAGCCCTAAATTAGGAACGGGCAACTGCTTATAGCCCACACAGTTGCTCACGGTGGTCGTTAAACCTCCAATAAAAAAAATATATGCAGATTAGATTGCGTAATTCAAACGCAGCCGCACCGGTGGCGCAGTGGTCTAAGCGCTGGCTTGTGACCATTCGTCCGTGAAAGGCCCGGGTTAGAATCCCGTTGAGGCATGGATGTTGTGTTTGTCTTACAGTACTAGCTCTCACCCTTCCCTGGAGTCAGTGGCCCTAAATCAGGGACGGACGACTGCTTATAGCCTATTGAGTTGCTCACGGTGGTCGTTAAACCTCAAATCAAAAAAAAAAAAAAAAAAAAAAAAGCAGCCCCGGTGGCGCAATGGTCTAAGCGATGGCCTCTGATCATTCGTCTGAAAGGGGTCCGGGTTCGAATCCCGGTGAGGCATGGATGTTGTGTTTGTCTTACGGCACTGGCTCTCTCCCTTCCCTGGAACCAGTGACCTTAAATTAGTGACGGGCGACTGCTTATAGCCCATTGAGTTGCTCACGGTGGTCGTTAAACCTCAAATCAAAAAAAAAAAAAGCAGCCCCGGTGGCGCAATGGTCTAAGCGATGGCCTCTGATCATTCGTCTGAAAGGGGTCCGGGTTCGAATCCCGGTGAGGCATGGATGTTGTGTTTGTCTTACGGCACTGGCTCTCTCCCTTCCCTGGAACCAGTGGCCCTAAATTAGGGACGGGCGACTGGTTATAGGTCACTGAGTGGCTCACGGTGGTCGTTAAACCTCTAATAAAAAAATAGATGAACATGTTTGCGCTTCCACCATTAGAAATTTTTTGCGCAAAGCAAATTACCATGGTAGGGCCCCTAGAAAAAAAAATACCTGTGCAAACGTAAAAAAAAAAAGCGATTGCAGTTTGCTATGGAATACTGCAGAACGCATTTATAAATAACCCGTATTTAGAGATATCACAGATTTAACAAGCAAAACAGGGCTTTTTGTCCGGTGTAATGTTAATTCAGAGCTAATTTAATTGTGTTTAACAAGCAAAATTTCATGAAACATTCGGATTTAGCGAGGGACAGAAAAGCTAGGTTGTTTCAGCGAAGTAGCAAAATCTAGGAACCCGATTTGAAAAATTCCTTCTTTGTTGGATAGTGTTTTCAGTGTGACATGTTTTTCATATAATTTCAAAATTTTTCAAGTAATTCACAGACTTTCCGCTAGGGGCGTAGAGGTAAATTGCGTTTCCCCCTATATCTCTGCTTATAAATCTCCGATTTGAAAAATCCTTTTACACTATATACAGCTCCTAATGGGAAATCGTTTGCACATAATTTCTAATTTTTGTAAAAAATGGTTTGGCCACCAGGGGGCGTAAATCTTAATTTCCGCTTCAGATGTATTTGCAGCAAAATATGAGCTTCTAAATTCTCGATTGAAAAAAACGTCGTTTGTAGACCGCTCATGTCGACAAACCTTTTAGAAACATTTATTTTATTTTTAAAATAATGCCTGGTTTCTACGCCAGAGGCGTAGATGTATATCTTATTTTTGTCAATGTCTCTACTTCTAGGAGTCCGAAAGTTCCTTCTTTGTTGAATAGTGTTTCCAATGTGACATGTTTTTCATATAATTACAAAATTTTCAAGTAATTCATAGACTTTCCGCTAGGGAAAGTAAAGGTAAATAGCTTTTCCAACCCTATATCTTTGCTTCTAAATCTCCGATTCGAAAAATTCTTTCTGCACCGAATACAGCTCCTGATGGGAAATCCTTTGCAGATAATTTCTAATTTTTGTAAAAAATGGTTTGTCCACCAGGTGGCGTAAGTCTTAATTTCCGCTTCTGATGTATTTGCAGAAAAATCTGAGATTCTGAAATCTGGATTGAAAAAAAATCCGTTTTGTGGACCGATACTACTCACTTCGACAAACCTCCTGGGGATATTTTCTTAAAATAATGCATGGTTTCTACGTCAGCGGAGCGTAGATGTATATCTTATTTTTGTCAATATCGCTCCTTCTATGAGTCCGATTTGAAAAAATCCTTCTTTGTTGGATAGCGTTTCCGATGCGAAATGTTTTTCCTATAAATTCAAAATTTTCAAGTAAATCATAGACTTTACGCTAGGGGGCACAAGGTAAATTGCGTTTTCTGCGTTATTTCTGCTCCTAAAACTCCGATTTGAATTTTTTTTTCCTGTATCGTAGGCTATACAAGACCTGATGGAAAATATTTTTCACATAATTTCTAATGTTTGGTAAAGAATGGTTTGGCCACCAGGTGGCATAAGTGTTAATTTCTGCTTCTGATGTATTTGTAGCAAAATCTGGGCTCCTGAAAGCTCGACTAAATTTTTTTTCTTGGACCGATACCGCTCATATGGAAAAACTTTTGAGAATACTTTCTTCCTTAAATAATGCATGGTTTTCCCACCAGAGGACGTAAGATCAAATCCTATTTTTGTCGATATCTCTGTTTCTAAGGGTCCGATTTGAAAAATTATTTCTGTGTTGGAGAGCGTTTCCGGTGCGAAAAATTTCTCATATAAATTCATGTTTTTCTTAACGCACAAGTCTGCAACCAGAGGGCGTAAGCTAACAATTCTGTTTCCAGCAATATCTGAGGAATTAAAAACCCGAATGAAAAACTTCTTTCTTCCGTCAGATACTATTGTTTTTCCATACAGGTTCCATTGACTTTGAATAACTTTGATAAATTTAATTTGCGTCAGAACAGATTCAAAAGACGTGCTTATCACACCCGAAAATTCGGTGTCATCTTTCTTGTTATCATTTTTAATGAATGTTCGCTGAAAGCCTCCATAATCTCTTCTTTCTCTCTCTATCTCTTTCTGCCGTCTCCCTTCCGTGGAGAATTTGTTAATCGTTTGTCATGGGATTCTGGGGGCAGGCCAGTGTTGCCAAGTTGGGGGTTTTCCCGTTAAATTTAGGGGGGAAATTGTGCAATGCTGTGAGGTCCTAAATATTCCCACGATCCCACTGACCTGAAGAAGCAATGCTGGTGGTCCCCGTGATGTCATCTCTAGAAATTGCGGGGCCTTTACACGTGTTAAACACAAAGAAGGTTTAAAATTTTCAATTTAAAAAAACTAACACCTTAATTTCTTTTTCTGAGAAGCTACGGTGACACCAGTTTGGGTCGCCACCCATAGGTTAACTTCATGGCCTTACGCCATGGAGTACAGAATAAAGAACCAAAAGGCATTGATTATCGCTTTTGACAGGTTTATGGCCGATACTGCTGAGTGTTAAAAGGAAAGGAATTGTTTGGAACAAGTTTGGGTCGCCACCCATAAGTTAAGAAACCACTTTAATTTTTTTTTCTTAGCAGCAACGGTGACACAAGTTTGGGTCACCACCCATAGGTTAACTTCATGGCCTTAGGCCATGGAGATACTGCTGAGAGTTAGGGAAAAGGAATTGTTTGGAACAAGTTTGGATCACCACCCATAGGTTAACTTCATGGCTTTAGACCATGGAGTAGAGAATAAAGAACCAAAAGGCATTGATTATCGCTCTTGATAGGTTTATGGTCGATACCGCTGAGTGTTAGGGAAAAAGAAATTGTTTGGAACAAGTTTGGGTTGCCACTTAATTTCTTTTACTGAGAAGCTACGTTAAGAAACGTTAAGAAACCACTTTCATTTCGTTTTCTGAGAAGCTACGGCGACACAAGTTTTGGTCGCCACCCATAGTTTAGCTTCATGGCCTTAGGCCATGGAGTACAGAATAAAGGACCAAAAGGCATTGATTATTGCTTTTGATAGGTTTATGGCCGATACTGCTGAGTGTTAGGGGAAAAGGAATTGTTTGGAACAAGTTTGGGTCGCCACCCATAGGTTAAGAAACCACTTTAATTTCTTTTTCTGAGAAGCTACGGTGACACAAGTTTGGGTCGCCACCCATAGGTTAACTACATTGCCTTAGGCCATGAAGATGAGAATAAAGAACCAAAAGGCATTGATTATCGCTTCGATAGGTTTATGGGCGATACTGCTGAGTGTTAGAGAAAAAGGAATTGTTTGGAACAAGTTTGGGTCGCCACGTAATTTTTTTTACTGAGAAGCTACGTTAAGAAACCACTTTCATTTCTTTTTCTGAGAAGCTACGGCGACACAAGTTTCGGTCGCCACCCATAGGTTAACTTCATGGCCTTACGCCATGGAGTACAGAATAAAGGACCAAAAGGCATTGATTATTGCTTTTGATAGGTTTATGGCCGATACTGCTGAGTGTTAGGGGAAAAGGAATTGTTTGGAACAAGTTTGGGTCGCCACGTAATTTCTTTTACTGAGAAGCTACGTTAAGAAACCACTTTCATTTCTTTTTCTGAGAAGCTACGGCGACACAAGTTTCGGTCGCCACCCATAGGTTAACTTCATGGCCTTACGCCATGGAGTACAGAATAAAGGACCAAAAGGCATTGATTATTGCTTTTGATAGGTTTATGGCCGATACTGCTGAGTGTTAGGGGAAAAGGAATTGTTTGGAACAAGTTTGGGTCGCCACGTAATTTCTTTTACTGAGAAGCTACGTTAAGAAACCACTTTCATTTCTTTTTCTGAGAAGCTACGGCGACACAAGTTTCGGTCGCCACCCATAGGTTAACTTCATGGCCTTACGCCATGGAGTACAGAATAAAGGACCAAAAGGCATTGATTATTGCTTTTGATAGGTTTATGGCCGATACTGCTGAGTGTTAGGGGAAAAGGAATTGTTTGGAACAAGTTTGGGTCGCCACCCATAGGTTAAGAAACAACTTTAATTTTTTTTCTGAGAAGCTACGGTGACACAAGTTTGGGTCGCCACCCATAGGTAAACTACATTGCCTTAGGCCATGGAGTAGAGAATAAAGAACCAAAAGGCATTGATTATCGCTCTTGATAGGTTTATGGTCGATACCGCTGAGTGTTAGGGAAAAATAAATTGTTTGGAACAAGTTTGGGTTGCCACTTAATTTCTTTTACTGAGAAGCTACGTTAAGAAACGTTAAGAAACCACTTTCATTTCGTTTTCTGAGAAGCTACGGCGACACAAGTTTTGGTCGCCACCCATAGTTTAGCTTCATGGCCTTAGGCCATGGAGTACAGAATAAAGGACCAAAAGACATTGATTATTGCTTTTGATAGGTTTATGGCCGATACTGCTGAGTGTTAGGGGAAAAGGAGTTGTTTGGAACAAGTTTGGGTCGCCACCCATAGGTTAAGAAACCACTTTAATTTCTTTTTCTGAGAAGCTACGGTGACACAAGTTTGGGTCGCCACCCATAGGTTAACTTCATGGCTTTAGGCCATGGAGATGAGAATAAAGAACCAAAAGGCATTGATTATCGCTTCGATAGGTTTATGGGCGATACTGCTGAGTGTTAGAGAAAAAGGAATTGTTTGGAACAAGTTTGGGTCGCCACTTAATTTCTTTTACTGAGAAGCTACGTTAAGAAACCACTTTCATTTCGTTTTCTGAGAAGCTACGGCGACACAAGTTTTGGTCGCCACCCATAGTTTAGCTTCATGGCCTTAGGCCATGGAGTACAGAATAAAGGACCAAAAGGCATTGATTATTGCTTTTGATAGGTTTATGGCCGATACTGCTGAGTGTTAGGGGAAAAGGAATTGTTTGGAACAAGTTTGGGTCGCCACCCATAGGTTAAGAAACCACTTTAATTTCTTTTTCTGAGAAGCTACGGTGACACAAGTTTGGGTCGCCACCCATAGGTTAACTTCATGGCTTTAGGCCATGGAGATGAGAATAAAGAACCAAAAGGCATTGATTATCGCTTCGATAGGTTTATGGGCGATACTGCTGAGTGTTAGAGAAAAAGGAATTGTTTGGAACAAGTTTGGGTCGCCACTTAATTTCTTTTACTGAGAAGCTACGTTAAGAAACCACTTTCATTTCGTTTTCTGAGAAGCTACGGCGACACAAGTTTTGGTCGCCACCCATAGTTTAGCTTCATGGCCTTAGGCCATGGAGTACAGAATAAAGGACCAAAAGGCATTGATTATTGCTTTTAATAGGTTTATGGCCGATACTGCTGAGTGTTAGGGGAAAAGGAATTGTTTGGAACAAGTTTGGGTCGCCACCCATAGGTTAAGAAACCACTTTATTTTCTTTTTCTGAGAAGCTACGGTGACACAAGTTTGGGTCGCCACCCATAGGTTAACTACATTGCCTTAGGCCATGGAGTAGAGAATAAAGAACCAAAAGGCATTGATTATCGCTTCGATAGGTTTATGGGCGATACTGCTGAGTGTTAGAGAAAAAGGAATTGTTTGGAACAAGTTTGGGTCGCCACTTAATTTCTTTTACTGAGAAGCTACGTTAAGAAGCCACTTTCATTTCTTTTTCTGAGAAGCTACGGCGACACAAGTTTCGGTCGCCACCCATAGGTTAACTTCATGGCCTTACGCCATGGAGTACAGAATAAAGGACCAAAAGGCATTGATTATTGCTTTTGATAGGTTTATGGCCGATACTGCTGAGTGTTAGGGGAAAAGGAATTGTTTGGAACAAGTTTGGGTCGCCACCCATAGGTTAAGAAACCACTTTAATTTCTTTTTCTGAGAAGCTACGGTGACACAAGTTTGGGTCGCCACCCATAGGTTAACTTCATGGCTTTAGACCATGGAGTAGAGAATAAAGAACCAAAAGGCATTGATTATCGCTCTTGATAGGTTTATGGTCGATACCGCTGAGTGTTAGGGAAAAAGAAATTGTTTGGAACAAGTTTGGGTTGCCACTTAATTTCTTTTACTGTGAAGCTACGTTAAGAAACGTTAAGAAACCACTTTCATTTCGTTTTCTGAGAAGCTACGGCGACACAAGTTTTGGTCGCCACCCATAGTTTAGCTTCATGGCCTTAGGCCATGGAGTACAGAATAAAGGACCAAAAGGCATTGATTATTGCTTTTGATAGGTTTATGGCCGATACTGCTGAGTGTTAGGGGAAAAGGAATTGTTTGGAACAAGTTTGGGTCGCCACCCATAGCTTAAGAAACCACTTTAATTTATTTTTCTGGGAAGCTACTGTGACACAAGTTTGGGTCGCCACCCATAGGTTAACTTCATGGCCTTAGGCCATGGAGTAGAGAATAAAGGACCAAAAGGCATTGATTATTGCTTTTGATAGGCTTGTGGGCGATACTGCTTAGTGTTAAGGAGAAAGGAATTGTTTGGAACAAGTTTGGGTCGCCACCCATAGGTTAACTTCATGGCCTTAGGCCATGGAGTAGAGAATAAAGGACAAAAAACAGCGATTATCCCTTTTGACAGGTTTATGGGTGATACTGCTGAGTGTTAGGGGAAAAGGAATTGTTCTGTCGCATCTTTCATAAAATCCGGTCGCTATGTGAACTTTTCTATTTGGGCAGAATTTTAGGCCCCCTTTGGTTCAAGTGCATCGGCGGCTGTTTAACGGGTTAAGAAAACCAGGCAGAGGTGCATCAAACCATGTTGAAGAAGATATGCAAACATGAGATACGCAGCAATGGATGACCAAGAATAATTCTGATGATTCGAAAAAAGCTGTACCCTGATGATGATAAAAATGCGTTGCCCTACTGATATATAGGGTATATGATAGCCCTTGTCAGCCAAGCATGTTTCACAAAGATCAGCCATGCTGGTGACAAGAGGATGGGTGAGGTTGGATGCCTATAAAGGTCATTGTTCCACTGGTGTAGATGGCAGCTCTACCAGGCTGCTGAAGATCAGCAATGCACGTTCAAACCATTTTCAACAGGATTAAGATCGGGAGACCTGGCTGTCCTCCCCATCCTGTAGATATCCTAACCTTCCAGGCTAGATATACCAAGAGTGATGTTGTCAACAACCCGAGTCCTATGACTAGGAGCATTGTCGCTCATAAAAATTATCTTGCTATCTACAGCATCCCTTAAAAGAGAACTCACAGACTCCTCTATGTACTTTTGAGTAAACATGGTGTCACTCTCAAACACATATCTAGCATTATACCTCCACCGCACCAGAAGACCTCTTACCACATATTGTTCCATTCCCGAGTTGCAGAGATAATTATGCGTTCCGCGTTCTCTCCAGATGAGCGCAGGTTCATAATCTTTCGTCGTACCGAAACGGGATTCGTCCACAAAGAGTACATACGCCCACTGCTGTTCGATCCAGGTGTATGCACTTCGAACTCTTCTTTGAGAAGGGAGGTAAATCATCGGTGTACTGCCATCACGCACCGCTCACAAAGTCGTGTGGACACAGTTCTCCTTGGCAATATCGTTCCTGAAGCACAGTCGAGCTCGACAACGAGAGATCTGGCTGTCATTTTCCTGTGACTTTGCGCAATTTAGGCCAGATATTGGCCCTCCAGGGATCTGGTGACCCTAGGTCAACCGTCGAGGAGCGTTTCTGGATTCTCAATATTGTCTCCATAGACTGGAGTTGACTATGTGATAGACATAATGCGTTCTTACTTTCACAGCTTCGGTCTGTCCCTTCAACATCCTTTCGATCACCATCCACCTGTCCGAATCTTCGAACCTACACTGTTAAGATTTTGTGGTAGGTTTTAATCAAAATGTGGTACTACACTAGTTGCACCACTTTCTGAGAAACGACACGCCATGCTGTAGTGCAAACGAAACCAACAACATTCTGAAACCTTGCTCCATAGGGTAGTGCAACCTTACACCGTAACGTGGTGCAAAGTTGCAGCATGTTGTTGGGCTTTGTTTGCACCACACAATGGTGTATCTTTTCTCAGAAGATGATGCAGCTAATGTAGTACCACTCTTTGATGCAACCTACCACAAGAATTTTTAACAGTGTGTCAGTCTGCATGTTCTCCAACACCACTTGCAAGCTGACGGTCTTTGGACATGCGTGGTACGATATGACGTGCGCCGTGTCTGCGCTTTCTTTTACAGCGTGTCTTATGTGCACTGCGTTTTAGGTCCAAGCACTGTTCAAGTGGTATTTCGTTTTTCATATGGAACATATGTAACTCTCCACGATACTTCATCGAACTCTCGTTGTGTGACATACCAACTTTTATTTTTGCAATTTAGCTGTTGTTCGCCAGTAAAGTTCAGGAACTTTGGTGAATAATATGAAGTTTGTCAATATTTCTGTAATTATAAGACATTATCCACCTATTTCACTCACGCTGATTTGAACGAATTTTATGACCCTTGATCTAGGTCATAGACTTTGTGTATTTTTTCTGTTTCTGCAATAAATTCGTTGTTTGATCTGACACTTCAGTCCTTCCAGCCTTACAATAATACCATTGCCGTTAAGAATTATTAACTCAACTCATCTGTGAGGGGCAATATCAGCAGAAAAAGGTGTGCATGATGCCACAGTGTTTCGACCAACGAAATACAGTGCGCTGCCATTTAATCGTAAATAGCATTTCATTCGCGTACAAGTGCTCAATATGAATGCAAACAACGAGGACTGATCAATGAGTAATTTCCAATTACCTTTGGCGGCGAATATGAGTCAGTGTCTCCCAACGTCATTGCACTCTCCTGACTAGAGGGCGTTGTTTAGCACAGGAGTTTGAATAAAAAGCAACGTTCTGGTGAAAATATTCAAGTGAAAATGACAATCTTTCTGAAAGAATCATCTCACTCGGAGGTATACGCGGTGATGTTTTTTCCTGCCTTGAAAAATGGTCTCAGTCGAAGGTACGCGCCGTGACTTGCACCATAGCCCCCACGCATGCCACGTTGCTGTTTGTTGTTGATGTCGAAAGAATGCCATTGCGTTTCTCGTCCCTCAACTCCTTGCTCTCGTATGCTAATTTTAAATACCATTCTGACACCCTCCGCTCATGACTTGAAGGCCATAGATTTCTTGCAGTTGGTGCTAGATCTCCGCGGCTGATGTTTTCCGTTCCCATGGAAACCTAATCAACGCGCGTACCTCCGATTGAGACTATTTTTCACTGAAATCTGTACGCCCGGAAGGAGACGAATCCGTTAATTCAGCAGCACGTGAACCATGACTGTACCCACTAGTTTCATCATTCGGGTGTTGGCACCAGCAAACCGCTTAGTAGGGCATACTGTGAAGAGAGCGCCTACTGCTGTACATTGATTATCCACATTTTTAGGCATGGGTTTACACCAAAGGACGAAGGTAAAGAGCCTTAAGGCTGTCTTTGAATGGGACCTCAAGAGAAATTCAAGCTCATATCTGCAATGTAAATTTTTTGTGCACATTTTCTCCAAAACTATTACTTTGTAGTGTTTGAAATTTTGAGCATAAATAAAAATGACCCATAGCTAATATATGCCACAGTTATTATTCCGAAAAATGTGTTAAATTTTTTTTTAATTCAATTTATCTTACTAGAAAGTATTCCAATTTGGCGCTAGATGGCGCGGTAACTTAGCTTAGCGGTGTTTCTGTCTGGGAGAAACGAAATCTCTCATTTTTGTCTGATTTTTATAATTATTTGAGTCAAATAGAAATCAATGAATGGGGGCAGAAGTGGGATTGGAATCTTTTCTTCCATAAATCCTCTTGTTCGTTCATTTTTTGAATAGAAAGTGTGTACATTAGATCATCAGATCAGATCATATGTAGAGGATTTTAGGAAGGGGGTGTCTGACCCTAGGTCTTAAACAACCCTTAGAAGTATTAAGCTAGGAGATTTGGGCTAGAGTGTCCGATGGGAAAGTGACACGGAAACGAGGTAGAAGGGGGAGGAAGACGCCCTTATTTATTACCAGGGGGCTAGTACCCGGAGTCCGGTGGCTTAAAGTGCCCATCCGATGCACGGCGGATATTTAGTGGTTCGAGCTTTCGTACCTGCCTGGGATCGAACCCGAGGTCTTCTCCGTGGCAGTCACGAACGTTGACCACTAGGCCACCCGTGGCCCATGTATTACATTAGCAGAGAACCCCTGAATGTGAGCTATAGATACTCCACCTACTTACAGAGCTCCACCTACTTACTGAGCTCCACTCCAAATAACGTCATTGGTTAAAACGTAACAGCGCATATTTTGTCTTTTCATTCTTGCTGTGTTTCCTGACTTCATTCAGTGTGCTCAGAAAATTTTCAAAATCTTCGATCAGTTGTGGTTTAAGTAAGTTTTATCAGAACTCCCTCCCGATGAATTAATTCTTCTTCGATTACTTCACCTGGAGCCAACGAGAGACCGCTCCCATTCTGAATATGTTGAGGACGCAGTGATTCGCTGACGCTAACTACTGGACAGTCACTCAAGACGTAAAAGCCACGCCCAAGGAGTGATTTTTTGCGCCATCAATCGTAAGATGATTCCTAACACTCATTCAAAGACAGCCTTAACCACCTAGATCACGAGTGACTATCGAGTCAAGCGAAGTAAGAAGTGACATAGAGCTGAACCCAGCCGTTCCTGATAGGACAAAGGATAGACAAATGTGAGAAGTAGGAGCATCAGATGAAAAGTGCGAGTCTATATAGTTGGGAATGCCAGCCTATGATGCCACAACCCTTGAATTTGTTCTCTTGAACGTAGCCTTTTTATTTAAACTCATATGCCAAACAACGACGTCTAGTCAGGAGAGTGTAATCACGCGGGTGACACCGATTTACATATACCTATTCCGCCGCCCAAGTTCAGACTATAACGTCACAAGCCTTGGATCTGTTCTCCGGCACGTAGCCTTTTTATTCTAACTCCTGCGACAAACAACACTCTCTAGTCAGGAGAGTGTAATTACGTGGGAGACACTGGTCATCCATAATCTGCCGCCACGGTTCAAACTATGACGTCACAAGTCTTGAATCTGTTCTTCGGCACGTAGCCTCTTTATTCAAACTCCTGCGGCAAACAACGCCCTCTAGTCGGAAGTGAATTACATAGGACATCTGTTTACGTATCTCTATTCCGCCACCAAAGTTCAGATAATGACGTCAAAAGCCTTGAATCTGTTCCTTGGCACATCGCTTTTTTACGCTTTCCAACCGTAGGTTGAAAAAGCGTATATGCTCCAGCTTTCTCCGTCCGTCTGCCTGTCCGCACGATAACTCGCGTAAAAATTGGTCGATTTCGATGAAAATTTAGTATGTGGTAGAGAACTACCTGGGGACGAGCCCTATTGAAAATGGGAGAAATAAGGTCAAAGGTCAGGAAGAAATAGCGGGATCCATTCCATTGCCCTTATGCGTCATAACTTCACTAAACATGCTTCGATTGAGGCAAAACTTTATCATGTTGTTCCGGAAGTGTACTTAGCCGGTTCTGTTGAATATCATCGAAATGGGGTCAAAGGTCAGGACACAGGAGCGAGATTTATTCCATAGCCATTATCCTCATAACTTGAGTAATGATGTCTGGTATGTTGGAAAGCGTATAATAATCAATGCATTGCATGATTTTACTAACTTGTTATTCCCACCCCAGCGCGAAACAACGCCCTGTAGTCAGGAGAGTGTAACGATGTTAGGAGACACCAATTAACATATCCGTGATCTGTCAATAGTCATCGAGAGTTACTTATTGATCAGCCTAAGTAGCATAAATGGTTTTGGAAAATTTCCATAAAAGGGAAATGCAATCAAATAATCACGATCAGGTTATATATATGAAATATAATTGAAAATGTCTGCACATTACTAAGCAAAAAAAAATACATGATCTGAAATTTTTGCACGTATTTGGAAACTCTGTGGCTGCATTGCACATTATGGTATAGTACAATTACTGATTCCTTCTCTGTGTAGTGAATTTCCTTTAACTGCATAAATACGTCATTTGTAATGTGCCTCTTTTGTTATGAAAGTCATTGTTTCTATAGTTATAATCTCTCTCTGTATTGTGCTGCTACTTCAGTTAGACAGGGCGGTGCTTCATGACACATATCACACTCCTGTACAATGTTATAGCAAGTATACGTATAATTATCAATTTCATAAATTTTTCTGAAGAAAACCTCAAATTTTTAGGAATAGCAGAAAAGCTGCATGGGTATAAATTTGTGTAGTTTAGCCTCATAACTTCCAGTTGAAATCGTAGGCACTCAATTAGGATAGATTATGGAAAGGATTGCGATGTATCCTGTGCAAGAGTCCAATATTTGCTATGAAGCATGCGTTTAAGCAGCAACAGACTGTGTTGTAAAACTAGTGAACAGTTTCTATGGATATAGTATTTCAGTCGAAAATCTTTTACGGAAAAAATATTGTATATTTAACGGACTTCTATGGATGTATTTATTACAGTTGATTCCTTTGTAATTGAAGTTTGTCTTGTTTCACTGTTTCCTGAGATGCGTAAGAGTAGTTGACTTTAAGTTATTTGTTTATGTTCATTTCTTCCACATTATGATTCTTCAGAGATATATTAATAAAAGTTCTTTTTAATAATTTTTTTCCTCTTTATGTCATTTCTTAAGTCTCTGTGTTACATATGAGGATATTTCCTTTATCAATTACTACTTTTGTGCGCGTACAAATTTTGCTTTCTTGCACACGAAAAAAATGAACTACATTTCCTTCACTCATCAAAGTTTAAGCTTCATTGCCAAAATATGGATTTTAAATAATTTCATTGTGGGACAATAGTTTTCAATCATAAAAGTTGCATGCTAAAAATATCAATAAAAATAAAAAGGCAGCTGTCTAAGCATGTAGAAAACCAACCCAAAACGTACAGTTAGAATTTTACTGCTAAAAGGCATATTAGGTAAAAACAAGATTTTTCGCAACAGGCTCCCTGTGCGTCTTCAGGTTCAAAGAACTGGCGCTAAGAGAACACACACACACTTAATATATAGGTATTTCCGAAGACAACAGCGATCGTGGTGAGTGACATGATATCCGCGTCACAACTCGGTTACAGCGAGAAACAAAGCTGAGAAAGAAAACACCAAATAGATGACAAATACATACTCACCGAAGTGAAAAATAAGCACAAGGTCCGTTATCAACTCCCGCAATAAGGTACTTCGCACGACACAAAAAGTTAAATGAGCGAATCCATGGTGCATGTACATGTGCAGGTAAGTCATCGTTACAACATACGTCCTTAAAAACGTCAATATACAAACTTTCGGCGAAGAGAGTCATATACCTGCCTCTGGTCTTAAGTAATAAATAAGTCTCAGACCAAGAGGGCAGAGGAGTTCCAGACTTAACCAGGCGTGCAAGGGCAGTTGTAGAGGATCCAGTCTTTACAGTGTACTGATTGATGTTCAGTCACTCTAACTCCCAAATTACGAAGAGTGGATTCTATGTACCATGAATTAGGAGCAGCAGCAACGTCGGTTTTCAAGGGCACACAGTACACTCCCCACTGTTCTTGAATGGGTTTGGGCTCACGATCCTTCCTAAGCATGATCTGAAGGTTAGAGGCCACATCACCAAAATCTTTTTTATGTTTTTTACACACTCTCCGTAATGCATTTGTAACCGGTGGAAGGAAAGACATTGATCCCACATAAGTAATCTGCTCGCGCCCAACACACAACGAAGTCGAATTACCTCTCCTATGCCGAGCACACAACTTTTTCACAATACCAACATCATACCCATGCTCCATCACAATGGTCTTAATAAAAAGAAGTTCTTTATTCCGAGCAGCAATGCACGAGGAATGGGTATACGCTCTATTCACCAAAGCCCGAATAGCTGCAAGTTTATACCTAGCCGTGTGGAAAGAGGCGTGTGGAATGATATCAAAAGAACCAACGGCCTTCCTATTCACTTCAAAAGTCAAATAATCCTTATCAACATGTCTGATAAGTAGAAGATCCAAGAAAGGGGTCTTAAAATTTTCCTCCCATTCTATCGTCAGGTTAATAGTAGGATATTTAAACGACAAAAGGCTTCTAAAAGAAAACAAAGCATCACCTGGCAATCTCCGATGCTTTTTATTGCAAAAAGATCCTTTTTTCGCTTTAATGGGATCATTTACCGTCAGGGAGGTGGCACTCCTATGGGGTCGCCCCTCTCTGCTGTTTTTTTTTTTTTTGATTGGAGGTTTAACGACCACCGTGAGCAACTCAATGGGCTATAAGCAGTCGCCCGTCCCTAATTTAGGGTCACTGGTTCCAGGGAAGGGAGAGAGCCAGTGCCGTAAGACAAACACAACATCCATGCCTGACCGGGATTCGAACCCGGACCCCTTACGGACGAATGATCAGAGGCCAACGCCTGAGACCACTGCGCCACCGGGGCGGCGTTGTTTTGGCAGAGGTGATCATGCAAGATTTGGAGGACGATATTTTAGCCATGGCGGAAAAGGTTCCAGCACTGTACTAGCGTTACATCAACGACGTTTTTGTCATTTGGCCACATTCTGGTGATGCTTTGCTTTCTTTTAGAAGCCTTTTGTCGTATAAATATCCTACTATTAACCTGACGATAGAATGGGAGGAAAATTTTAAGACCCCTATCTTGGACCTTCTAATTTTTTTTTTTTTTTTTTTGTTTGGAGGTTTAACGACCACCGTGAGCAACTCAATGGGCTATAAACAGTCGTCCGTCCCTAATTTAGGGTCACTGGTTCCAGGGAAGGGAAAGAGCCAGTGCCGTAAGACAAACACAACATCCATGCCTCACCGGGATTCGAACCCGGACCCCTTTCGGACGAATGATCAGGGGCCATCGCTTAGACCACTGCGCCACCGGGGCGGCGGACCTTCTAATTATCAGACATGTTGATAAGGATTATTTGACTTTTGAAGTGAATAGGAAGGCCGTTGGTTCTTTTGATATCATTCCACACGCCTCTTTCCACCCGGCTAGGTATAAACTTGCAGCTATTCGGGCTTTGGTGAATAGAGCGTATACCCATTCCTCGTGCATTGCTGCTCGGAATAAAGAACTTCTTTTTATTAAGACCATTGTGATGGAGCATGGGTATGATGTTGGTATTGTGAAAAAGTTGTGTGCTCGGCATAGGAGAGGTAATTCGACTTCGTTGTGTGTTGGGCGCGAGCAGATTACTTATGTGGGATCAATGTCTTTCCTTCCACCGGTTACAAATGCATTACGGAGAGTGTGTAAAAAACATAAAAAAGATTTTGGTGATGTGGCCTCTAACCTTCAGATCATGCTTAGGAAGGATCGTGAGCCCAAACCCATTCAAGAACAGTGGGGAGTGTACTGTGTGCCCTTGAAAACCGACGTTGCTGCTGCTCCTAATTCATGGTACATAGAATCCACTCTTCGTAATTTGGGAGTTAGAGTGACTGAACATCAATCAGTACACTGTAAAGACTGGATCCTCTACAACTGCCCTTGCACGCCTGGTTAAGTCTGGAACTCCTCTGCCCTCTTGGTCTGAGACTTATTTATTACTTAAGACCAGAGGCAGGTATATGACTCTCTTCGCCGAAAGTTTGTATATTGACGTTTTTAAGGACGTATGTTGTAACGATGACTTACCTGCACATGTACATGCACCATGGATTCGCTCATTTAACTTTTTGTGTCGTGCGAAGTACCTTATTGCGGGGGTTGATAACGGACCTTGTGCTTATTTTTTTTTTTTTTTTTTTTTTTTGATTGGAGGTTTAACGACCACCGTGAGCAACTCAATGGGCTATAAGCAGTCGCCCGTCCCTAATTTAGGGCCACTGGTTCCAGGGAAGGGAGAGAGCCAGTGCCGTAAGACAAACACAACATCCATGCCTGACCGGGATTCGAACCCGGACCCCTTACGGACGAATGATCAGAGGCCAGCGCCTTAGACCACTGCGCCACCGGGGCGGCCTTATTTTTCACTTCGGTGAGTATGTATTTGTCATCTATTTGGTGTTTTCTTTCTCAGCTTTGTTTCTCGCTGTAACCGAGTTGTGACGCGGATATCATGTCACTCGCCACGATCGCTGTTGTCTTTTGAAATACCTATATATTAAATGTGTGTGTTCTCCTAGCGCCAGTTTTATGAACCTGATGACGCATAGGGCGCCTGTTGCAAAAGATCTTGTTTTTACCTAATATGCCTTTTAGTAGTAAAATTATAATTGTACGTTTTGGGTTGGTTTTCTACATGCTTAGACAGCTGCCTTTTTATTCTTATGGGATAATATTTGTTTTACTGAATATACAGAGGATTTTCATACATTTTTTGGACGATTTTTCAGCAATGTAAGTAATGTTTAAAATAATATTATTTCTACCCCAAATGTTTTGTCTGATTGCCCTTTCTCTGGACTATGAACCTACATTTAAATTTCTCAGATAACAGTGCATTTCTGAAAATTGGTAGTGGTATTTTATTCCACTCCTCTTCCACTGCTTTCCATAGTCCAATCATTGTTTTAGGTCTGCTTTTACAAAGCGCTCTTTTTAGCAGTCCTAGGCACAATAGTGCATTGATTACACATCAGGTGACTTTAAAGGAATATGAGCAAAAGGTTATAGACTTGACGCTCGACTCTTTTTCAATTTTTTTATAAAAAACAGATTTGGATGTATGACTGGTAGTTACACACTATATTGACAAATGTCACCGGACACCTAGAAGAGAAACACAAAATAGCATTTATTGACATACATTAGTACGGTGTCGGTCCACCTTTTGCCTTAATGCAAGCACTGACCCTTCGAGACATGCTTTCGACAAGGTTTTGGAACACAACGATAGGTATGCGCTTCCATTCAGTACATAATGCTGCCGCTAACTGTTGCTTAGTTGTAGGCCATAGTTCAAACTTCTTCCGCGGCGCTCTAATTCCTCTCATAGGTGCTCTATGGGATTGAGATCAGGGCTCTGTTCTGGCCAGTCCACAGACGATACGGAATTATTGTCAAACCACGCCGTAACAGTCCTTGCTTTATATGACGTAAGTCGTGTCAGTTTTGAGCTCCTTGTTTAGCTGCCTACTCTGTGTGTTTTGTGTGCTCTGTCGTTATAATTTTGCGCGTGCCTTTAAGACGAATGTTGTATCTTTGATTTAAGACATCTCCTGAGTAGTTGAGTACTCTTTTCATTTAGTTATCAGCATTTTCTTATCTCGACCAGTTGGTTCTTTTTACTAAATTAGGCCTCGCCATCGGCGATGGCGACTGCTGATAAGAGAGGTGTTTCCGTCTCGTCACAGCTTCTCCTACTACGTCGATCCTTATCTCTGACGGAGCAAACCAATCAGCGTCAGTCCTTAATGATGAGGATCTCGTCCTCCTCCTGATGCCTCTTGCTCTTCTTCTACTCTTCGACTCTGACTCCACCCTTCCTCTTACGTCGTTCGCTTTGATGCGGCCGATGACGTAATGGATATCTTTGAGGGCGTTGCTTCCCTGCCCTCGGTAGCCTTGCCCAATGTTGTGTCAGCTCCTTCATCCAGCGCCGCACCTCTGCCTTCCAGTGGAGAATTGTCTTCCAGTGGGGGATTGCCTTCCAGTGGAGGATTCCCTTCCCGCTCTTATTCTAGCGTTACCTCAGGGGCGTCCTAACCGACGCAAGCGACTCGCCTTCCCCTTCCGGATGCCCATGTCCAGATACATGGTGACTCACTTCAATTGGACGTTCCGCACTTTTTTTTTTTTTTTTTTTTTTTTTTTTTTGATTGGAGGTTTAACGACCACCGTGAGCAACTCAATGGGCTATAAGCAGTCGCCCGTCCCTAATTTAGGGTCACTGGTTCCAGGGAAGGGAGAGAGCCAGTGCCGTAAGACAAACACAACATCCATGCCTCACCGGGATTCGAACCCGCACCCCTTTCGGACGAATAATCAGAGGCCATCGCCTTAGACCACTGCGCCACCGGGGCGGCATTCCGCACTTCTCACCGGCTGCGTAGGAACTTCACTCCACCCGCGAGTTGGGAGTGTGCCTAGATGCTCTTCCGAATACACCGTTGAAGGTCTATTGTGATACGCTCCTTGCTTTTCCTCCAGCCGGAACCATTACTCACCTCACCCGCCGGCTGCGGACGGTGATTGTTTATTTCACTTCCAAAGAGCATGCAGACACGCTTCTAAACTTTGGTCTTGACCTGGGAGATCACCACCTCGAAGCTGAATCGATCGCGCCAGGCGCCCCGTTCAGGTCACCTTGCATCCCCCCCCCCCCCCGAAATCTCGGATGCGATGATATATACTGCACTTAGTAAGTGTGGTAAGATTGTTGGTCCTGTTATCACACATTCAGCTGCGCCCAAGGATCCTGCAAATAAGAATGTTCGTAGTTTTCGCCGGAGTGTTCGACTCATCTTTCCATCAGAGGAGCATCTCCGTAAGTTCCCACGGATCCTAACCGTCCGATGTGGGCAGCTCTCCTACAGGATTGACATGCTAACATCAGAACACTGTGCTAATTGCAAAGAACTTGGGCATCAGCGTGCTCGCTGCCCCTACAACGAGTATCCAGCTCCCACGGCTTCTAGAGCGCCTCCCGCCTCTAAGCAGCCTCTTGCTACATCTCTCTCTCGACCTGCACCATATTCTAGTGTGCCAACTGCCCCTGGGACGAGTTACACAAAAAGTATATCTAAATCCTCTCGTCAACGAGCGTCTTTTGATGCTGACCTCACCTCCCACCTTCATCTTCCAGCGCTCGCCTCACCTATTACTCCTCATCACGTGGCAACATCGGAGACCTCACAGCTGGTTTCCCACCAGTCTTTACTGTTGGTGTCTCCGAATGTGACGGCGGCGCCGATCCCTCCTCTGACTCCGCGTCTGCTTCCCGAGCATTGTCGCTCCCTGGAAAACGCATTTCTGGCACTCGTACAGGTACTTGACGTAAGACGAAGAAGAAGAAATATCCCCCTGAGGATGGGCGACTACAAACGCCACCGAGGCGGCCCTTGTGAGTATGAACACGATGAAAGAAAAACTGTTAAAAAGGCCTAAGCCTAGGCCAAGGTATTAATATTTAATGCGTAAGTAAAAGCGCAATAGCCGCCCCGGTGGCGCAGTGGTCTAAGGCGCTGGCCTCTGATCATTCGTCCGTCTGGGGTCCGGGTTCGAATCCCGGTGAGGCATGGGTTTTGTGTTTGTCTTACGGCACTGGCTCTCTCCCTTCCCTGGAACCAGGGACCCTAAATTAGGGACGGGCGACTGCTTATAGCCCATTGAGTTGCTCACGGTGGTCGTTAAACCTCCAATAAAAAAAAAAAAGCGCAATAATGCTAACTAGACTTAGTGTCTTAACTTTGTGAGTATGAACACGATTGAAGAAAAACTGTTAAAAAGGCCTAGGCCAAGGTATTAATATTTAATGCCTAAATAAAAGCGCAAAAATACTAACTTGACCTTGTGTCTTAACCTTGTGAGTATGAACACGATTGAAGAAAAACTGTTAAAAAGGCATAGGCGTAGGCCAAGGTATTAATATTTAATTCCTAAATAAAAGCGCAAAAATACTAACTTGACCTTGTGTCTTAACCTTGTGAGTATGAACACGATTGAAGAAAAACTGTTAAAAAGGCCCAGGCCAAGGTATTAATATTTAATGCCTATTTAAAAGAGCAAAAATACTAACTAGACTTGGTTTCTAGACGTTATGAATATGAACACGATGGAAAAAAACTGCTAATAAGGCCTAAGCCTGTTTATTAATATTTGATGCTTAAATAAAAACGCAGCATTATTAGCTTGATTTATTATGTAAACGTTTTGAATTTATTGCGTCGTGCTCGGATTCATAAGGTTTAGACACAAAGATAGTATTATTGCCCTTTTACTAAGGCATTAAATGTTAATCCCTAGGCCTTTGCGCACCTCTGAAACCAAGAAAATGCAATTGTTATACGGCCCCTAAAGTGGGTGTCTGCACTTGTCCGTTTGGCCAACTGTTTAGTAGCTAATTCTCTTGGACCTTATTTCAATGAATTCGTTTCTTTTTTTTTTTCGAAAAAGTCACCTTTCGGTAAATTGCTCGTTCGATAAATTTGTTTTCGATGAATTCGCATTCGACGAATTCGTTTTCGATGAATTCGTTTCACTTTTTTCGATAAAGTCGTCTTTCGGTGAATTGTTCGTTCGATAAATTTGTTTTCGATGAATTTGTTTTCGATGAATTCGCCTGCTCCCTGTTTAAACGCCTCTCGGTTTCTCTCACCCCACTAATATAATATCCAACAATCTTTCCTTTCTCCAAGTCAGTTCTCTCCCGCCGCAACATTTTCACTCAACCTCACAGTGCGATATGATCGCGGTCAGCTGCAGGCTTGTTTTTTATACCGTTTGCAGCTATATCGCGCATCTTGACAACGCAGCGGATACGTGCATTTGCTTTTGAAGGGGTGTCCGGAGATTTTTGTCAATGTAGTGTATGGAGTTCTACTCTTTGAAGGTTCTGTGCATAATGGAATGGTATTTGCTCTTTAAATAAAGGAGTTAAAACATTATTTTGATAATACGTAGAATTGATTTAAACATTCTTTTCAACTTTTCTTAACATTGATTTCCCATTGTACGAGAAACCAGCAATAATCATGGATCCTTTACTGAAACTTTCTTTGGATTCGTCGAACCAAATTTGTAAATCTTTTTCTGCTCTTTTGCTGTAGTAAATCGACCTTTTTTTGTTACAGTCGTTTAGGTAGATCCATCCTTCCTCAATAGTCACAATAAATTTTAATGTCTCCAGCTCAGTTATTTTCATAAAGAAATCTACGCCGTGCTCTGCTTTCAACCACGTGCCTCGGTAAAAGGCGGTGAATATTATGTTGGTTTTTTTTGTAGAGATTTTTTAACGACTTATTTATTTTTTTTTTTTTTTTTGAGGTTTAACGACCACCGTGAGCAACTCAATGGGCTATAAGCAGTCACCCGTCCCTAATTTAGAGTCACTGGTTCCAGAGAAGGGAGAGAGCCAGTGCCGTAAGACAAACACAACATCCATGCCTCACCGGGATTCGAACCCGGACCCCTTCCGACGAATGATCAGAGGCCGACGCCTTAGACCACTGCGCCACCGGGGCGGCTTTAACGACTTAGCGATTGCTCTTTGGGTCGGTGGAGTTTCTTTTAAGACTAGAGACCTTACTTTAGAAAAAGTCGTAAAAGTACGTACCTTCTTTGGATATTCGTTTGGTGCTCTTTCTCCTGCTAAACGCGATGCTTGACGATTTTTTCCTCTATTATGAATAATATTGCTTATTTTACATTTAGAAATGTTAATTCCATGATTTTCAAAGCGGTTTTCCATTACAGAATACGAATATTGCTCTTCACAAAGAGCAAAAAACATAACCTTCTATCCACAGCTTGTGCGCCATTTTCTTAGTAAACAAAATTTAACTCCAGCAGATATTTCTTCCGTGTTCCTCTCACATGCTGTTGCCAGTTTGAATTCTTTGAACTTCTTTGATTTTCTTTAATTTCTTATCAAAAACGTTCTAAAAATGTGCAAACATCCTTCTGTATCTGTGGCGTAGTGGTCTAAGCGCTGGTTTCTAACCATTCATCCGAGATAGATCCGGGTTCGAATCCCGGTGAGGCATGAATGTTGTGTTTGTCTTACGGCACTGGCTGTCTCCCTTTCTTGGAACCAGTAACCCTAAATTAGGGACAGACGATTGCTCATGCAGTCAATCGAGTTGCTCACGGTGATCGTTAAACCCCCAAATAAAACATAATACACTGATGAGCCGTTACATTATGACCACCTAACTAACAACCTGTGGAACCCCCTTTAGCCAGCAAAACAACGCCCATTAGGCGAGGCACCGATTCGATGAGGTGGCGATAGGTATCCTGGTGTATCTGGAACCATAATGTCAGCAGCAGGTCCTCCACTTCCCCTGCATTTCGGGATGGTGGTGATTTAGCGCCTACCTACTTTTCCAAGTCCAACCACAAATGTTCGATTGGGTTCATGTCAGGTGAATTTGGAGGCCAGGACATTAACAGAAAGTTACCATCATGTTCCTCGAACCACTCCTTGAAGATTCCGGCAGTGTGACATGAGCATTATCCTGTTGGTAATGGCCATCATCAGCATGGAATACAGTTGCTATGAATGGGGGAACTTGGTCCGCAACGATGTTCACATACCTGACAGCTGTTAGGGATTGTGCTATTGAGATAATGGGGGCTAAAGTGTGTGACGTACCTGCCAGCAGGACGCACACGACATGAAGGCACATAGCAATCAGAACAAATGTCTGCGTAGCTCAGTTGGTAGAGCACCTTATTCCGGAATGAGGGGACCCGGGTTCGAATCCTGGCGCGGATAAAAATGACGGAGAAATTCACTTCGTTATAAGTGTGTGACGTATGTTCTAAATTAACTTTCCTTTTTAGTTTCTTTCCCTATGTAAATTTGAGTTTGTTCTCAGGTATACTTCACACCTAACGTGATATCTTCTCTCTCAAACGAATACTGTTGGCAACACAATTGAGGTTAAAATGAACGTGACGTATGCCTGTTATGAGATAAGAACCATAGATAAAAACTACGAGAGAACAGTTCCTCGTGTGGGGTGTTGAATGTGGGGTGTTGATTTGTGTTAGAGATGTGTTTTGTGATTTCTATACTATCCTGAAGTGCTATTGTCTGTGCTGGAGAAATAAAGCATCATTTACAGTAAGTTGACTTCTGTTTAAATGTTTCGGCTGGCCGTTAAGGTTTAATTTAGGAACTCTTTCATCGTATGGTTATGTTTTAAAATAACTTAAGAAGAGCGATAAAAGTTCAGTACGAAAAGACTTTACGTTGTAAGTGTCCCAAGAAAGCATCGCCAACAGCATAACTCCGCCGCCGCTGCCCTGTTGCCGCTCAACAGTGCATCCAGGTGCCATAGCCTCCGTTGGTAATAATCGGCGTAAGGTGATGCACCAGAAAATCTTGATTCGTCAGACCAGGTCACTTCCTTCCAATCATCCACGGTCCAATCTCGATTATCTTGGGCCCATTGCATGCATTGTTGGCAATGACGTGCAGTGAGCATCGAGACCCGGCTGGGTCTTCGGCTACGCAGGCCCATGCGCAGAAGGCTGCGATGAACTGTATGTTGTTACGCATTGCACTGTTGCAGCTGCGGGAATTTCTCGCGCTGTGGCCCTGCGGTCGCTGTGAACAATGCGCGACAATTTCCGCTCCCTCTGGCATTAATGAGCTGCGGATAACACACGACTGGACGACGGTTCGTCGTTTGTCCATCTGTGCACCACTTTTGATACGTGCTCACTACAGCGGCACGTGAACAACCCACAAGCTGCGCCGTTTCCGAGATCGTAGTTCCTAGTCGTTGTGCCGTCAAAATTTGTCCTTTATCAAACTCCGATAAATCGGCAGCTTTTCCCATTCTAACTCCGAACACTCTACTAACCGAAAGCCCGTCCTCGGGTTGTACATATACTGCTCTATGAACTTCACCTGCGCCACCGTTCGGTCTCCAGGCGCGCTCATTTCTCTAGGCTAGGGGTGGTCATAATGCAATGGCTGATCGGTGTGTAAGCGGCCAGCCAGGACAGATGAGCCATAGTGCGTAACGTGAGCACAGTGGGCAGAGGTAGTGATTTAAAGGATGATCAAAAAGGAATTCTATCTAGTGACTGCCCGGAGAAGCAGATAAATCATGAATGGAATACGGGATTACACCATACAATACAAATTTTGAAGATGTGGATCCGTTTTTAATTTTGATGATGTATTCGTTTTTAGCATACTCGGACGCTATGCGGGAGAATCGGATTCAATTCCCGCTCCAGGACGACGAAATTTTTTAGGATATTATCTGACTTACCATCCTTGTCATATTTACACCAATAAACGGATTCACAATTTCAAAATTTATATTGTATGGTGTAATCCCGTATTCCATTCATGACGTTTGTATTATTTTAAGTGAACAAGCCGCCCTGGTGGAGCAGTGGTCTAAACGCTGGCTTATGACTGTTCGTCCAAGTGGGTTCAGGTTCGAACGCAGTGAGGCATGGATGTTGTGTTTGTCTTACAGCATTGGCTTGCTCCCTTCCGTGGAACCAGTGACCCTAAATTAGGGACGGACGACTGCTTATAGCACATTGAGTTGCTCACGGTGGTGGCTAAACCCTCAACCAAAAAATCAAATTGACCAAACAGCAAAAATTTTTAGTTTTTTCAGCGTCACCGTTGTTCACTAATTCCACCTAAAAATCCACGGAAACTGCAGACAATCTGTAGTATTTCTGAAAAACTGATGAACGAAATTCATGACTAAAACGATTAGCCTAGCATAACTAACGAATGCGGTTCTCGAAGTTTTGACGTACTACGCAGGTGATGCACATGTCAACACAGCAAGTAGCAGTAATAAGCTTTCTCCGGCGTAGCATAATTGGGACAGCATTTGACTCCGGAGCAGAACAATGTGATTTCTAATTCCATCCCCGGCAACTTTGGGGTTCACATTGGTGTCCGAACGTAGAAATGGATCTACTGGCCGTTAGGTTCTTGGAAAAATGTGTGTTGTTCCTCCGACACATCGTCTGGAATTGATGATAATTCCTTATTCCCTTCTAAAAATGCCTGATGTTTTTTCCACGCATAGTCTGGAATGAATGAGAATTCCTTCTTCGCTTCGAAAACTGTGTGATGCTTTTTCCACACGTAGTTTGGAGTTAATGAGAATTCCTTTCTGGCTTTGTGACGTGCCTGCCCCGCAGGACGCACACAACATAAAGGCAGGTAGCAGCAAGAACGAACGTCTGCGTATCTCAGTTGGTAGAGCGACTTGTTCCGGAATAAGTGGACTAGGGTTCGATTCCCGGCGTGGACCAAAAATGACGGAGAAATTTACTTCGTTATAGCTTCGAAAAGTGTGTGATGTTCCTTCCACACATCGTTTGGAATGAATGAGAATTCCTTCTTCCCTTCGAAAAAATGTGCGATGCTTCTTCCACTCATCGTCTGGAATTAATGAGAATTCCTTCTTTGCTTCGAAAAATGTGTGATGCTTCTTCCACACATGGTCTGGAATTGATGAGAATCCGTTCTTCGCTTCGAAAAATGTGTGATGCTTTTTCCACTCATCGTCTGGAATTAATGAGAATTCTTTCTTCGCTTCGAAAAATGTGTGATGCTTCTTCCACCCATCATCTGGAATTAGTGAGAATTCCTACTTCTACAGAGAGTTACTTCAACCATGGTTTGCGGCGGACCCGAACCTGAGATTTTTGTGGCTCCGCTTTTCTCGAGCGAGGATACATGTGACGTACGTAGCTCAGAGGTGACGCATATGTCAAGACGTCTATGTTGCAGCGATAAACTTCGTCGGCGTAGCTTAACTGGGAAAGCATTCGGCTCCGGAGCAGAAGGATTTGGTTTCGTGTCGCGCCACCGGAACATTTGGATTTTGATTACGACAAAGATTACTTGTTGTGGTTAGCTCAGAGGGTTTCCCACAGCACGTAACCTTCCGCAAGCGCAAATAGTCCCGACTTTGTTGCATGATATCTTCTGTCTAAATGCTTGTAAGCACTAAAACCAACCACGAAAGAACATGTTTACATCTCTTTGCCGTTTCCTACCTTCCTATTGCGTCACATTTTCTCTGTTGCCAAATCATTTTCGGTACTTTTCCAACACCACTCAGACATTTTGAAAATTAAAGGGCCGCAAAACCTTTTATATATTTTTATTTTTAACCTAAAACTTACGACATTTTAACAGACATCTTTTTATAAAAGCACTTAAAAAGGGATTGGAGCAGGTGATATTCTGAAGGGGCAACATCTGGGGAATAGGTCGGATGTGAAAGAATCTCCCATTTCATGTCCTGAATGGCCATATTTGTCATGTTTGCACTATGAATGGCCATATTTGTCATGTTTGCACCATGGCGTGCGTTATCATGTTGGAGAAGGACACCATGACGCCGATGTGGCCGTTTCTGCTGAATTGCTCCTTCCACACGGCGGAGTTGCTCCCAGTAGAGTGCAGCGTTGATGGTCCGATTCCTCGGCAGCATTTTCCAGTGAATAATGCCTTCCATGTCCCAAATGGCACACAATATGATCTTTGCAGGATGAAGGTCATGTTTTGGACTTGGAGTGTGCATCTTGTTTGGGCTTCCCTCCGATGCCTGAAATTAAAGTACAGGCATCACTTTTCATCTCCAGTAACAATACGTGACAGAAAGCGTTTGTGGTGCTGAGAACACTCGCGATAACGGGTGAGCAAAGAACCACTCAACACGCTGATTCTTGTTGTCTTCGGTGAGAATATGAGGCACTCAAGACCCCAATATCTGGACATTTTCCATACGTTCTAGGTGTCGCACCACGGTGGCCTGATCACAGTCCATCTCAGTGGCCAATTTGCGTGGGGTTTGACGCATATCCAAGTGGATGAGATGGTTCAAACGATCCTCATCAAAGTAAGATGGACGACCTGAGCGTGGGGAACCTTTCAGGTCGAAATTTCCACCTCGGAACCGCTCAAACCATTTGCGGGCTGTCCTCGGAGCAATAGCATCCTCCCCATACACAGCACACATTTGTCGAGTAGCTTCGGCGACTGTGGATGCCTTGTTAAACTTGTGGAGGAGCAGATGTCGGAAATGTTCATTCCTCTCTACTTGACACTCCATACTTCCAGACCTGAAAACCAAAAAACCATTAGCCACAATCACACAACCCAATATGATTTAGATACACGATATTAGTGGCTACATTTTGATATAGAACTGGCCATCTGCACCATCACTACTGACCTGAAAAACACTCGTGAAAAAAAAACGGCATGAACTTATGCAACATACAAATATACTGTATGCAAATTTAATTCATCGAATCATGGAATGTATAAAAACAATAGGAAAATCTAGAAAACGAATTTGCTTTTTCTAGGAACTGTATTACGTAGGAAATGCACATAAAATATTTTCGCAGTGAACGATATTTGGGGCCGCCCCGGTGACGCAGTGGTTTAACGATGACTTCTGACCATTCGTCCGTGATGGGACCGGGTTCGAATCCTGGTGAAGTATGGATGTTGTGTTTCTCTTACGGCACTGGCTCTCTGCCTTTCCTGGAACCAGTGGCCCTAAATTAGGGACGGGTGCCAGTATTTCAAAAATAGCAGTATTTCAAAAATAGCCGCACTTGTTCGCTACTACTACTGTATCAATGGCGTACCTGGACTGGACTGACCATGCACAGACATCCAGCAGAAGGGCTCACATTGTTCAGCCGGGCACGATTGATCCTGGAGGTGAGCGTCGGGTGTCACGACTGCTATCTCAGCAACGATGTTCAAGAATCACCCAACTCACCCACCAGTACAACAGCGGTGCAGTTCGACATACAGTATTTCCACATGCCCCATGCGCCATACCTTGCTTCTCCTCGGGTTCCACGGCCACAGACCAACGAAGATACCCATGATGACACTCAGTCATCGAAAAACAACGCCTCACAATGGCCAAGAAACGGCGGTTATGGACCCTCGACAGATGGAAGAAGATCGTCTGGAGTGATGAATCCCGTTTCCTTCTACACTATGCTGATGGCCGGGTTCGAATATAGCGCAAACAGCATGAAGCCCTATCCTCTAGTTGCACAGTTGGGATTCAACAAGTCAGTGAAGGTGGTATTCTAGTCTGGGGAGCTTTTTACAGGCAAGTCCTAAGTCCTAATAATTAACACAGCTATCGGACATCGCCGAATTGACTGTAATTACTGTTTCACACGTGAATTAAATAACATCAGGAAACTTGGAAATTTCATCTCCGGAGCGGGAATCGAACTCGCATCTCCCGATTACCTGACAGCTAGCAAGGATGTCTATCCCTTTATATATCGGGAGATGCGGGTTCGATTGCCGCTCTACGGCGATGAAATTTTCAAGTTTTCTGATGTGATTTAATTCACGTGTGAAACAGTAATTACAGTCAATTCGGCGATGTCCGGTTACTGTGTTAATTATCATGACGTATTTACCACGTATTATGAGAAGAATATTTCAACTCTGAAGTCCTAAGTCTGTTGGTTGTCATTCCACAAATACTGAATGATGGACACTTCAGGGACCAATTAGCAGACCATTTCCGTCCATATCTGCAGAAGGTTTATGCGGGCCACAGTGTCAACTTTAAACCGTACAACGCACCGTGTCATCGGGCCGGCATAACTACTGAGTGGTTGTAGGAATACAAAAACGAATTAGCCACATTGCGATGGCCCCCAAACTCACCTGACTATAACCCAATTGAACATTTGTTTTGTGGAATATATATGCTGGTACAGCAGGGAGTGAGAACTGCGATCCAACTCCACAGAATGAGTGCGAAGAATGTTCGATATCTTGTAGAATCTGTTCTTTGGCATCATCATCATTGTCAACCATTATCAATCCACTGCTGGACGAAGGTCTCCCCAAGTTTCTTCCACAACGGTCTGTCTTGTGCCAGTCTCCACCACGTTCCTAGCACATAATTTCGAATTTCATCCACCCATCTTTCATGTGGTCTTCTTCTGGGTCTTTCCCTGTCTCTTGGAATCCAATCTAAAAATTCGGCTGTCCATCGATGGTCTGTCCTTCTGGCAGTATGTCCAACCCATTGCCATTTCAGGGATTTTACTCTGATCATGATGTTTCTGATCCGCGAGTTCCTCTTCTTATCTCTCCTGGTTACACAAAGCATGCACCTCTCCATGCTACTTTGAGTTGTCTTCAGCCTTTGTATGTCTCTTTTAGTTAAAGTCCACGTCTCTGCACCATACGTAAGCACTGGAAGAATGCATTGATCAAACACTTTTCTTTTAAGACATAATGGCATATTGCTCTTGAAAATTATGCTGTTTCTTCCAAAAGCTCTCCAGGCAAGTTTTATACGCCGATTAATTTCTTCATCAATGTGACCCTCACTTGATATCTGCTGTCTAAGATAAACACACGTGTCTGTTATCTCCAGCTTTTCTCCATCAATCGATAAATCTTCATTTCTTGTAAAAGCATTGAACATCACTTTTATCTACTGAAAGTTCATTTTTAATCACACTTCTTTACTCTTGTCAGCAAGTTCCTGGATCATACTCTGCAGCTCTGATTTGGTAGTTGCAAAAATGACTACGTCATCAGCAAAACGAAGGTGAGTTAGATAACCTCCATTAATCTTTATCCCTTTGTTTTCCCAGTTCAGATATTGAAAGACATTTTCTAATGTAGCATTAAAGAGCTTGGGTGATATGGTGTCACCTTGTCTCACTCCCTTTCCAAATTTTATGTGTGTTGTATTTTCAGACAGCCGAATCTTTGCACTTGCATTTTCATAGATGTTATTAATAATATTAATGTATGCATCTTCAATACCGCAGGTTTTCAGAGCCATTGTAACTGCTGATGGTTTCACCGAATCAAAGGCTTATTCATAATCGATAAAAGCCATGCACAATGGAAGTTCATATTCCCTCGCTCTTTCAATTAGTTCTCTCAGCACGTGGATATGATCTATTGTGCTGTAGCCACTCCTGAATCCAGCTTGTTCTCTCGGTTGAGCCATGTCCAGTGTTACCTTCAAGCGGTGTGAAAGAACTTAAGTGAAGATTTTATAAACCACTGACAGGAGGCTAATACGTTTGGAGTTCCTGAGATCCTCCATATCACCTTTTTTATGTATCAGGATCATTGTAGCATTGTTCCAATCCTCAGAAATATTCCCTTCATTAAGGCATCGAGTGAAAATTTGGGCGAGTACTGTTTCAATTTCTCCACTTGCTTCTTGTATGATGTCTACAGTAATTCCATCTTCTCCTGGAGCTTTTCCCGCTTCATGTTGTTGATTGAATGTGCAACTTCTGCTGGGAGGACAGGAAGAACTCTGGTACTGGTATCTTTCATGATGTCTGGAGTACATGTATCATCCCTTTCATATAATTTGGAGTAGAAATCTTTCACTCTTGTCAAAATTTCACCTCTATTTCTTGTTACAGAACCATCTTCTTTTCTCAGTGCCATAATCTGTTTTCTTCCCTTACTGAGATGTCCCTTTTCTATCTTTAGGCTTTGATTGTTTTCAGTTGCTTTCCTCACTAGTTCACAGTTGAATTTCCTTACGTCTTCAGTGATACTTTTTCGTATTGTCTTGCATAGCTCTATATATTCCACTTTGGAAGTCACATCTTCTTTAATTGTCCTCATCTCTCTTCTTTTTTGCATCAACATTTTCGTTTTTCCTGATAATTTGTTCACATGCAACTTGTTCTTAGACCCAGCTAATTTTGTTGCTGTTTCCATTAGAGCTTTGGTTATTTTTCTGTTAACTTCCGAAATATCCACTTCTTCCGATGTTAGGCCTTCTAAAGCAGAGAATCTGTTCTTCAGTTCCAACTTGAAAGTATTATGGTGTTTTTTAAGGTTGGTTATGTCAATACATTTTGTTTGTCTTATGAGCTTGCCACGTTCAAGTTTGGTGTTGAGGTGCATCTTACATCTCACCAATCTATGGTCACTGCCTGTGTTGAACTTGTTTAGCACACTGCAGTCTTCTATGACGAATTTTTTGTTACACATAATAAAATCAATTTCACTTGTCGTCCCAATTGGATGTCTCCATGTCCATTTCCTGTGTGGCTTTTTCTTGAAAAAGGAGTTCAAGATGAAAAATCCTTCTGCCTCTGCAAACTCAACAAGAGTATTTCCACGCTGGTTTCTGTTGCCGTGACCGAATTTACCTACTGAAGTTTCATTTTGTTGCCGTTGCACTATTTTTGCATTGAAATCTCCCATAATTATCTTTAAGTGCTGCTTACCTTTATTATTTAGATGACAAATTTCCTCATAAAATTCTTCAATTTCTTCTTCAGGATGACTTGTGGTGGATGCATAAGTTTGAATAATCTGAGCCTGGTATCTTCTCGAGAGTTGGATAACGAGTCGTGCAGCTCTTTCAGAGGAACTTTCAACTTCAACAACTTTATCCCTCAGTTTCTTGTTTATTATAAATCCAACACCACTAGTTCTGCAAGTATCTGTCCCACGAAAGTAGAAGAGATGTCCACTTTTCAGTTCAATGAGATCTTCTCCTTTTCTCCTTACCTCACTTAGCCCGACGATGTCCCACTTGATCCTTTGTAGTTCCTCTTCCAATTCAAGAAGCCTTGAATCAGAAGATTGGGAGCGTCCATTATACGTAGCCAAGGTTAGCATCAGATGGCAGCCTAGTCCGGTTCTCCGGTGATTCTTAGCACCCTCTGCCTTCATGTCGCACTGGCCGCTGCCTTGGCCAGGTACATCCCAGCTGCCGGAGACTGAGGGCCAAGCTTTAAGTTGTGGAGTCATTTTGGAGTGGTTTGGCCATAACTCACCACGCTGGCCAAGCGGGTTGGTGAGTGTGGGATAGCATTTTCTCTAATCCCGATGGTATAGTTATTCCGCTATTGGCGGTCGTCAGAGTCCCTTTAGTGGGAACAGGATGCACCACGAGAAGGCGGGATTGACATTTGTCAAGGAGAGGCTGTGATGTTGAGCATCACCTGACCTTACATCCCGTCTGCATGTACATGTATATATATATATATACATGATGGAAAGAAACGACCGCATAAACACCGCAGGGGATGATTCCTTGGGTCAATTCAAGCATGAAATGTTCTCTGGCATTTTTGGATTTAGTGCTTAGTCTCCCAGATATAAGCCCCTAAAGTTGCGTAACGTCACGTCCGGAATCGCCTGTTTTTGAGACTTCAAGCACAACCCGAGTGTCATGCAGGGAAGCGCCTGGCGGATGCCCCAGCCTGTTTCCGGAATCGTGTTACGTCCACAATTGTCGAGACGAACGGAATTGGTCGCTCTGTTGCATGATATACGGCCTCTGAGAGCACTGCGATATGTAAAGCAGTCGTGATGACACTAGAGGAACTGAGCTTGCTGAATTAGGCATCCACCACGAGCGTTGCTGCATGACACTCGGGATATGCTTGAAGTTTCAAACACAGGAGATTCCGGACGTGACGTCACGCAACTTTGGGGGCTTATATCTGGAAAACTAAGCCCTAAATCCGAAAATGTCATATAACATTTTATGCTTGAATTGACCCAAGGAATCACTTCCTCTAGTGTTTATGCGGTCGTTTCTTTCCACCTTGTATATACTGTATGCATCAGTGGCTAGGTTGGGTGTGCGCTGTGTTGGGAAAAAACCCGAAAAAAGAAAAAAATTATTATGTATCCTGAGCTGCAAAATTCACGCATTGGTTCTGAACATACGAAAGATTTTTTTTTTATTTAGCGGTCGTCTAATTACTTATGGTAAGGATCTTTGCATACACTCCATTGTAAGAAAAATCTGAATTTCCTGTGCAAATACTAGAGCGATGAACGAATTTTCGGGTTTTTTTTCTGATTTTTAAATACATGACGAGGCTTACCTTCCTTAACTATATTTACACAATCTGCAAAAGCTCTGGCAGAAAATGGGGCAATTAGTACATCGTTAGCACTGTTCCATCCTAAATAAATATCAAAATTAAAATTGTATATTTAAATCTGTACTCATAAACACATCGACAAAAAGACAGAAAAACAATTACTCGTAGCGGAACTTTGAAGTGTGTTTATGACTCCACGCTATTCCAAATGCAAACAAGTCTGACCAGTGGTGCTTTTTTAAGGGCGCACACCCTAGAAAGTTTACCATCTGCGTTGAAACTATAAGGAAATAAAAACATCTGCAAAACCTTGTATTACAATTGCTTTAACGACCTGGGGTGTCCGCTGGTAAAACAGCACTCCTACAGCTGCAAATATTACTTACAATGTTTTTTTACTGAACGAAGCAACGAATCTTCTCCTCTTCACGAAAATATTGCACAAAGGAATTCATTTTAGTCACACACGCAAAGATTTAGGACAAACTTCGGCGAATTTATTAGAAAATGCATGCCCTCTTCCCCCAAATATAACAGCAACTCGCATCACAATGTTGTACTGCACTACTCCGTGGGACTGCAAGCGGTAATCATTTTGGCTAGGACACCCTGAGAGTTCCGCTGTTACGTTTGAAACCAGACGGAAATAAAATCGTGACCTTCAGCGCCATCTGGGGAGCGTTTGTATCAAAGTTGTTTGAACGTCTTCGGATATGCGGACGTGAAACCGCATATCTGAGGATCTTAGCGCGAATGCTTACTGAATGAACCTTCTCCTCTTAATGAAAACATTATATGGGGAAATTAATTTTAACCACCACTCGAAACCTACACTGCTGGCCACCCAAAATGCAACACCAAGAAGGACACGAGATAGCAAAGCCAGATTTACTGGACACATAACAACAGATACAAAGATGAAACGATTGAGCTTACAGGCCCGTGCGACTTGCGGAACACGCAGACATCAATAGTTCGTGTGGCTCCCATGGCTGGCAATAACGGCCGGTACACACCGCGGCACCGAACGAATAAGGCTTTAGATGTGCGCTTGCGGTATGTTGGTCCAGACTGCTTCCACCCACAGTTCATCAGGCGTGGCCGAGGGTGGTGTTTGCCGGGCCACTCGGTTGCCGATCAGCTACCAGACGTGTTCGATGGGCGACATATCGGAAGAACAGGCGGGCCACGGCCGCAGTGGCACCTGGTGGGCCGTGAAGAATTGTTGCACGATTCGTGCCACGTGTGGGCGCGCATTGTCCTGTTGAAACGTGGCCACTGGCAGGTCCTGCATGTAAGGGAGGACTACAGGCCCCAAAACGTCGAAGGTGTCTCTCTGGTACGGCGATACGTACCAGAGGTGTGCGGGTGTCATATCCAATTGCGCCCCAAAACATAACGCCAGGCGACGGACCGGTATGGCGATGCATAATGCAGGCGTCATACAGTCTCTCGCCGCGGTGCCGCCACACGTGGATCCGACCATCGTGGTGTTTCAGGCAGAAGCGGGATTCGTCGGAGAAGATAGTGTCGTGCCATTCCGTAGTCCAGGTACGGCGTTCAACGGCCCACTGCCGCCGCACTCGCCAGTGGTGTAACGTCAATGGTAATCGTAGAAATGGGCGCCGTGAGACACGTCCCCGCTCCTGCAGACGACGTCGAACGGTACGTACTGACACAGGTTGTTACGCAACACACCCTAATTCCTGCGCTAACGTTCGTGATGTGGCGGTGCTATCCGTCAATGCTCGCCGCACAACATGCTGGTCCTCTCGTTCGGTGGTGTGCCACGGCTGCGGCAATCGCTCACGTCGGTCCGTCCGTCCCTCCTGAATCCACTGAATCGATACTCGTCTCACTGTGGCTGGATATCGTCCCACACGGGCGCCGATGTCTTGGTGCGATAAACCGCTGTCGCGATAAGCCAATATTCGTCCTCTGTCGAACTCCGAAACGTGCTGGAATGACTGCCGTATTATGCGACGAGGCATCAGGAAGCTTCCCACGCACAGGTCCGGCAGCGCAACACATTTCCACTACCCACACCCCGCCTTCTGTGCACCCTTCTTATAGTGCTTCTCGGTAGCGTGCATGACGCACATGATTTGCATATGCCCTGCAATGCTGATGGTTTGCATGTCATCTCGCGGGCGACGCATGCTGCGAATTTCAGGTCAATCGGATGCTTCCTTCTTGGTGTTGCATTTCGGGTGGACAGCAGTGTATATACACTCACGGACAATAAAATTTGCGCACCAAGAATGAAGCATCGGATTGAACTGAAATTTTATGGACGTAATGATACAGATTAACGATACACATGATGGCAAAAACAGAGCTGCAGGACAATTACAGAGGGATCTGTGGCACGCAGTCCGGTCATCTCCAATAGCGCGTCTCACCGCCTCGTGCGGCGATACATGCTGCAATACGGTCGAGCATGGAGGCGAACAGACGCCTGATGTTGTCCTGCGGCAGACTGGCCCACGCGTGTTGGACGGTGTGCTACAAATCCCGGATAGTGTGACACGGCGGCAGCCGGCGTTTCAACTGGTCCCACGCATGCTCGACAAGGGACATGTCCGGGGAGCGGGCAGGCCATGGAAGTGTCTGGACATGACGTTAGTAGTCCTGGGCAACCCGAGCCGCGTGCGGGCGGGCGTTATCCTGCCGGTATGGCGCACCCGGAATCCCGACCAGGAACCGGCCAGGAATGGGAGCACATGAAACCGTAGGATACCGCTGGCCCGTCAATGATCCACGTACAACTACTAGAGCTGATCGGCTATCGTAGGCAATGGCTCCCCAGACCATAATGCCTGCAGTGGGGGAGGTGTGGCTCGATAGCGAGGTTGGGATTGTACCGTTGATCCGGGGACCTCCACAGCCGGAAACGATGATCATCTGTCCCCAAAACGAAGCGGCACTCGTCGCTAAACACCACACGTCGGCAGTCTGTGGCGTTCCACTTCGCTCTGGCCTGGCACCACTGCACACGGAGCCGGCGATGTTCCGGTGTTAATGGCAGCACACGTAAGGGGCGCTGAGATCGTAAATTCGCTTCCGCGAGGCGTCAGGAAATGGTTCGGGGTGCACAGGAGCCGCTACATCTGCCTGTATAGTGAACCGGGTACCGTGAGATCCGTTCGTGCCTGGCCCTTGATCCGTTGATCGTCTCTACCGGTGATCCTCCTGGTCCGTCCGGAGCCGCTCCGCTATGTGGCTGTGCCGTCACATGTCCACTGCTCCCAACACAGTCGGACGGTATGGTCAGAACGATCCACGTGGCGGGCTATATGGCGCGCCGACCATGCTGCGGTTTTCAATCCGATGATCCGGCATCTCTCAAGTCCGTAAGTTGCGTAAATCGACGTCTCTGGCGCCTACCCGGTATTCTTGTTACTCTGTACTCTTGCTTGCGTCGGCCGGTGCTTTTCGTTTGCATGGGACATCGACTACGTGCTTGCAGCGCCACCACATTGTGTGCGGTCATGCGATGCACTTTAGCTATTTGCAAAGTTTCGCGGTTGTAGCATGTTTTCTTCTAGGTGCGCAAATTTCATTGTCCGTATACAGTATACATATATGCAATGTGTAGATGGTTCCCTGTGAAATCGGCCCCGGACGCACCCTTCCCCTTACCCGTATTCAGCAGATGAATGACATGTCGACTGCGTTAATTTGCTGGTAATCTTCGAGGGCGCATTGTCGTCTTTGAGGAACTCAACCCGCCATGGGCGGACGAGATAAAGAGAGAGATATGCAATTGTTGTGGAACACCCCCAGCCCAAACAGAAATCCTGGATACGTTCCTGCCCACTGCGCCTGCCACGGGTCCAGCGTGTCTTGATATTGTTGTTGTGCGAGACAGTTTTGTTCGCTTACTAAATTATAATCTTTAGGAGAGGTTGCAATGCAAAGTACACATTCAGGCAAACTTCTTTCATTTCATACAGGTTTTTCTTTTTTAATGTTCTACTTGCTGCGAGATAAGGCTCATATGATAATTTTCTGTTTCATCTATAACAAGAACTTTTTCAAGAACAGGGTGATTCTATAACGAAGTAAATTTCTCCGTCATTTTTGGTCTACGCCGGGATTCGAACCCGAGGCCGCTTATTCCGGAACAAGTCGCTCTACCAACTGAGCTACGCAGACATTTGTTCTGATTCCTATCTGCCTTTATGTCGTGTGCGTCCTGCTGGCAGGTACGTCACATTCCCCCCCCCCAAAGAGGGCAGGGGGCATGGCCCACGGGTCAGCCGTGACCATGAATCGTTGCAGGCAGCCATCCACTGTAGAACGTGCACTTGAGAACCCCCAGTCAATCTGCTGTGTGGAATGCAACATCACACATTTTTATTTTTCGAAGCGCTGGAGAAGGGATTCTCTGATTTTTCCTGTCTCGCGGTGTGGAAATAACATCACACCAATGCGAGATTTTGAACGGCCGGGTCATCCGGATAGTTCGGGCGCCATTATAACGAAGTAAATTTCTCCGTCATTTTTGGTCTACGCCGTGATTCGAACCCGAGGCCGCGCCGCCCCGGTGGCGCAGTGGTCTAAGGCGCTGGCCTATGATTATTCGTCCGTAAGGGGTCCGGGTTCGAATCCCGGTGAGGCATGGATGTTGTGTTTGTCTTACGGCACTGGCTCTCTCCCTTCCCTGGAACCAGTGACCCTAAATTAGGGACGGGCGACTGCTTATAGCCCATTGAGTTGCTCACGGTGGTCGTTAACCCTCCAATCAAAAAAAAAAAAAAAAAAAAAAAGAACCCGAGGCCGCTTATTCCGGAACAAGTCGCTCTACCAACTGAGCTACGCAGACATTTATTCTGATTCCTATCTGCCTTTATGTCGTGTGCGTCCTGCTGGCAGGTACGTCACAATTCTTATTATCTTTATAACAATTAAATATTTGCTGTAGTTTCTTGTTTTTATTATGATACCATACGATTCTTTTCCCACAGAGATGATCTCAAAAGATGCACTTCTTTACTCTGTTTTTTCTTAAGTTTGTCACTTTAGATGGAAAATATTGGCACTGCGATTCTTCAGTTGCAATGGCAGTTGCTGTAAAGTGGAGATAATCATTTCCCCCTGCTGATCTCAAAAATGCAAAAGCTATTCTGCTTCAGCAAAGGTGCTTCGAACTTGATTTGTTTCAGATGTTTCTTGTATTTCATTATTTGAAAATATATTGCCCAAATCTGATCCTGCTTGTGTACTTTCTGTCGCATTCATCTGGCCTTCTTGTAACCTCTTAAATTTCCAACCTTTCTTTTGAACTTGTTTTCCTGAATGCTACTCAGCTTCATGATCAACAGTACGTTTAACAGATATTTTCGGTCTTTCATAGGAGGGATACCGTGGGAAATAGTGGGAATTGGGCTTTTTTCTACTGTAGTTTCGGCCTGCCTTCCAATTATTAGTGCATGAAATAGTTCCTCTCAGCGTGTCAATGGAATCATTTCAACTTCTGAGGAATTCATTTTTCAGGAAGGTTGTTCCAAAAACGCTTCTCACAGTACTCATTGTTCCAACTTCTGAAGAATTCACTTCTCGGGAAGGCTGTTCCGAGAACGTTCTGTGCAGTAAATCAATGAAGGAAGAAATATTCTTCATAATACATTAAAATCCTCAGAATATTCAAGCAAAGCAAACTGAATTTGCTTGTACCACTTACTGGTCATCCATGTAACACTTCTCAGAAAACTTGAAAAACCATGTAACTGAGAAGTGTTACATGGATGACCAATAAGTGGTACAAAAAAATTCAGTTTGCTTTGCTTGAATATTCTGTGAATTATCCATGTATTATGAATATTTCTTCCTTCATTGATTTATCTACGGTACTGGTGACCTCCGGCCTACATTCGTCCGGATGGGAATTGGGTCAAAGTGCTATGAGGAAGCAACGATGCTTCGACTAGCGAAAATCTGAGGACTTTCAGATTCCTATGTCTCAGTTGCTTGGAACTTCACTGTCCTGGGTTGTGAAATGGTTAGCATACTCGACCGGGAGATGCGGAGTTCGATTCCTGCTCCAGGATGATGAAATTTTTAGGTTTTCTGAGAAGTGTTACATGAATGACCAGTAAGTGGTACATGCAAATTCAGGGTCATTTGTATGTTCCGTGCAGTGTTCACCATTCCAGCTTCCGGTAACTTAACAAAATATAACTTAAGTGCGTATTCAGACCGGCGAAATATATTATGTCTCTTTACATTCATAGTCTGAATTAAAATTGAATTAAAATTTACATATGTGTTAATTTCAGCATTTATCCTATGCCATGATTTATTGTAAAGTTTTTGGGTAGTTTCATTAGTCCAGCTGTTTTGCTATGTTCTTGAGCAGTATCGGGAAAAAATTTCACAAATTAAAGTTCTAGTTTTCTCATTGGGTTGATTTTTATTGGATTTTAACGGTGGACATTTTTGTAATTTTGGAAGAACGCATGAAGACAGTGGCGCAGCCAGAAATGGGTCCAAAGGGTCCGTACTACCCCCCCCCCCCCCAAACCCCCCTCCCCCGGAACACCTTTTTCTTTTTCTTCAAATTCAACTTTAGCTGAACTATAAGAATATCGGCAAAGAGTGTCCTTTTTTAAAAACCAAAAGTGAAATTATAAAATGCTAAAATGCTTTATTATTAGACTATTAACTGATAATTCTCCAGAAACGTTTTCTATAAAGAGCATCTTTCATTATTATTGGGTTGGCCAAAAAGTAATTGCGTTTCTTTCCTGTGTAATTGAAAGGCGGATTTTGAATGGGAAACAAAAACTTCAGTTAAGAACTATTGCCCATTCTGTCCGATAACCTATTGCCATCTTCCCGGCACATTCATGATTCCGCGCTCAAAAAAAAAATTTTTTTTCGGCAAAAAATAGTTCCAAGAACGATTTGATAGCCACATCAGCAGTGAAGATTTTACCATTCAAGGCGTTTTCCTACGAAAGAAACAAATGGTAGTCTGATGGTGCCAGGTCTGGCAAATATGGTGGATGTGATAGCACATCCAAATCCAAGCTGCAACAATTTTTGAGGAGTGACCAAACTTGTATGTAGAATTGCGTTATCATGGTGAAACACAACACCTTCGCAATTCACCAATTCTGGACGGTTCCATTTGACTGCATCACTTAATTTATCCAGCTCACGACAGTACACGTCCAAATTAATGGTTTCAATTCAAAGCACAAATACCTTTGAAATCCCACCAGACTGACAGCATAACTTTCCTTTGTTGCATATCTGCTTTTGAGGTGCTTTGAGCAGGTTCATCACACTTGCTCCACGATCTTTATCGTTCGACGTTGTTGTAGACGATTTATTTCTCATCGCCTGTAATTATATGTTGCAAAAACGGGTCGTTTTCTTCACGTTTAAAGAGCGAATTGCAGATATCAACGCGCTTAGTGAGATGAATTTCTTTGAGCTCATGTGGTTTTCAACATAATTTATTTAAGAAAATAGGCTGTTACATCATTATTGTTCACGCCCATCAAAAACATAAAAATACACATGATATTTATAATGATATGTACACATGAAAGAGGGTAAAGCTATCCAGATATAAATAATAAAAACACGAATGCAGGCAAGCATTCCATGAGTATCGTAATGGTACAGGAATCTGGGGTCACGTGCAACCCCATAATACGTGAAATACAACTAGAGAAACACAGGAAGCATATTTAGCAAGTAACAAAATGATATCGGGAGAATGTGATAGAACAGAAAATGTAAGTAAATACAACGATGCATGTAATAAATGAGAACAATACAGAAAACACAAGGTACAACATCGCAAAGTCGGTGACACGTCAAGAGCTTTGATCATAAAATACAGGGATGCTAACGAAGATAATAACGTCACAGAACAGGATTCACCTAATAATACATAATGACATACTACAGGATAAAAACATGTTCGTGAATCACATGTAATATGCAATGTAAGAAAAAGGAAATTTGTACAACATGTTGCCCCACAAATAAAGTTAATTAACAATACACACAATGTTATTCGACATTGGTGAAAAAAGAACTGGAGTAAATAGTAAAGACACAATACACACTAGGTACGGTGAGTAAAAAAAACATTAGAGAGCAGTGTGTACAACCTGGCGGAAACAAAAATCAAAAGGTTGATGAGTCAACGTCTCGTGAACAGTATACCACCTTTAAAAAAGTCATGTTGTTTTCAAAATATTGAAAGAAAGAAAAAGATGATGCAGTTCTATACTCTGTTCATAAAAATAGAAGAAACGCGGCTAATAAAATGAATAGAACACTCAGAGTTGTTAATATCGTTAAAGTACACATGTAACACAATTATCACTCGGGGAAGCTATGCAAATGAAATCTACAAGAGAGGTGCAGACAATAGGTTATGAAAGAGGTACAATGTCATGTGCTGATACAGAGAACAAGAAAGAATACACTAGAAAAATTTACAGTACATTTGCAAAGTGATACGATAATAACGTGATCGCCTATAACACGTATAAAAACTATAATAACTATGTATAAGTGCGTACAAACAATTACGATATTTACAGAAAACAGCAGGCAAGTAACATTAATCATAAACGGGATCACAATAGAGGAAAAAACAAGTACTGTGGTGCGAAACTCAAGTAGTAAAAACACAGAGCACTCTTGGCACGGTGAAACAAATATCGAACGAAAGACACACTAGGCTTAGTGCACCAAACACAAAATAAACACACAACATATACTCAACTGGCGAGACGGACAGAATTCCCATCCATCGTAAACCATCCTGAGTGCTCGGCCCAGGTGGTGTGAAATGTGAGAGAATTTGACGATAGGGCGGTGTTATATTCAAGTCAAAGGCATGCAACTATTTGGCCTCGAAAGCCCGATAGCAAACGACTGCCGGCCTGCAGAATTGAAAGTGGATACGTTGCAGAACGTTGTGATTGATGAAACATGTGAATGACATGTTTGACAAGTACAAATAGAAAACAGCAGGTATCTGGTAGACGTGTTGGTGGATGCTTCTTTAATAGAAGCCACGGATATGTTTGGAATGGAAGATCTTGAGAAACGATGATGCCAGCCAGGCGGAAAGCAGTTTTGAGAAGCGGTAGCCGGATGGGGCTGTGGCAATAGGTGTGGTAAACATCACCGACATTACCACAGAAAGAGCAGAGTGGAGAAGAGACCAGCGTCATACGAAAAAGAAGATGAGGAACAGCGAGACGACGGTGAAGGAAACGCCAGTGAAGATTGCGCTCGAGCGGAGAGGAGAGATGAGAGGAGGAAGCTGACCAGACGGTCATGGAAAGCGAGGGAGAGAAGTCAGAGACGGGTTGTTGTTGTTTTTTGTTGTTTTTTGTTGTTTTTTATTGGAGGTTTAACGACCACCGTGAGCAACTCAATGGGCTATAAGCAGTCGCCCGTCCCTAATTTAGGGTCACTGGTTCCAGGGAAGGGAGAGAGCCAGTGCCGTAAGACAAACACAACATTCATGCCTGACCGGGATTCGAACCTGGACCCCTTTCGGACGAATGATCAGAGGCCATCGCTTAGACCACTGCGCCACCGGGGCGGCCAGAGACTGGTTGTGGAAGGTCCGAAGGTTAACGGAGAAAACGATAGAGGGAGGCAGTGGTGAAGGAAAGGACGGGGGCGACAGAGTCAAGGAGAGGAAGAAAGAACGGAATAGGAAGACTGGGTCCAGAGACAACACGGAGTCCGTCGGCAGTAACCAAAGCAGGGTATAGATAGAGGGAGGCAGTGGTGAAGGAAAGGACGGGGGCGACAGAGTCAAGGAGAGGAAGAAAGAACGGAATAGGAAGACTGGGTCCAGAGACAACACGGAGTCCGTCGGCAGTAACCAAAGCAGGGTATAGAGAGAGGAGGGAAGTGCGAGATATGGCGTACTCCTCCTCGAGAGAAGGAGTAGGAGTAGGTAAAAGGGAAGTAATGGGTTTCCAAGTGAGGTTAGCAGTAATTAAGGCGTTGACTGTTAAGATGCCAGAACGAACCCAGAGTGGGAGGAGAAAGAAAGGTTGGTTAGGAGGGTGGATGAGTGAGGAAAAGAAGAGTGGTTCGACAAGGAGATCAAGAGTGGTGACAGGAGGAGCCCGGGAAAGAGGAAGGGACCGGAAAAACGCTAGAGCTTCAGAGATAGTAGACGGGATGTTAAAGGAAGGAAGGGTGTAAAAATCTATCCGGAGGAAAAGAAGAAAAGTGAAGGACGGATCATGGACAGAAAGGAGTGCATCAAAAGAAATCACGAGAGAAGGAGAGGGAGAGGTAAGCAGACGAAGAAAAGTGGTTATACGGTACGCTCTATACTACCGATGAATATCTATGAGCCGGATGCCACCATGCGACTCAGGAAGATACAATGTCTGGGCCGCCGACCAATGCTTGGACTGCCAGATGACGGATGTGAAATGACTATTGATGTCAATAAGACGAGAGGCCAAGAAAACTGTTGAATTCCAGGAATATGTACATAGTGAGAGCAGGTTACGCTGGACAATATGAGCACGTTGAAAATAAGATGTAAATGGAAAGACGAAACGCCAATACGCAGCTCGGCGCCGAAGTCTTGGGTAAAGGTTGGTCCATGTTGCTTGTCCTGCGGTAAAATGATGACCAGCATAGGTGCCGAGGATCTTCTGGGTCGATGATGACCACACCGCTTCCCAAGTGGAGTCAGTGCGGCCTATCCAAGACCCACACTAGAGACCAGTACTCATAGAGACATTAAGTGATGCTCCCGAAACAGCAGCATATTGGTGATAGGTGATGAGCAGGTCCTCAAACTGAGCATCTCTCCTGATACAAAACGTCGCATCGTCTGCATAAGCGGAAAAAGTATATTCGTGATGTCGCGTACTTGCTACGGTAGGCGGCAGCGAAGATCGAAGAGAGCGATGAGCAGCAATCAGGAACGGTTCAAAGGCTAATGCAAAAAGTTGCCCCGAGAGGGGGCAACCCTGCCTAATCCCACGTTGAAAAGGAATTGAAGCCGTCAGAAAGGAGGCCGCCCTGACATGAAATTGGCGCCCCGATAGAGACTAAGCAAAAGAGTAACCAAAGAAGAGGGGGAAACCAAAGCTATGAAGAGTAACAGAAAGATAGTCGTGAGAAATGTTATCGAAGGCTGATTTTTGATCAATGTTAAGCAAGGCAAGTGCTTCAGAAAGTTTACGAGCAAGAAAAACAAGGTTGTGAACAAAAGAGATGTTGTTAGCGATAGACCGACCAGGCACAGTGTATGACTGGTCGGGCGAAAGGATGAAAGGAAGAACAAGATTCAAACGACGGGAAAGGAGTTTGGTAAAGAATTTATAGTCGAGATTTAGAATGGAAATAGGACGCCAATTTTGCAGGTCCAGGGGGTCTCCTTTCTTCGGCAAAAGAATGACGTGGGCCACCGTAAACTCCGGCGGCAGTGCAGAAGAAGATTGACCTGCGGAGAAACAGGCGAGAAGGAAGGAGAGAAGAGATGAAAGGAAAGCACGGTAAAAGGAAAGAGGAAGGCCGTCAGGTCCAGGAGAGGCATAAGGATTTAGAGAGGCAAAAGCCTGTCTGAGTTCAGCGGGGGGAAAGGCCGCGAGAAAGAAGGACAGAGTTGTGAGGGGACCTGCGGAAGAGCGCGAAGAAGGGGGATGATGAAAGAGAGTGAGTCTGCCCTACCGCTCGGAATTTATCTCGGAAAAATTGACGAACCTGTGTGCAGATAGTGGCTGAGTCTGATGAAATAGTTCCATCAGACAGACGAGGATGTCGGAGGGTATTAGATGAACGCCGTAGTCTTTCCGTGCGAGAGAGAAATTCATATGATTAAGCTGTTGAGGAAAGATGAAGTAATTTCATCCGACAGAGAGCTTGCTGTGCCATCGGATGAAGCAGCGCTCTGAGGGCATCCTGTACTTCAGAATATGATGGATCTGTGAGAGACATCGAGGAAAGGATCCCACGAAGGTTGCTGATTTGCATACCACGTTCAGTACGGGCAGCAAATGAGTATTGTCGGATTAACATACGAAGCTCAAACTTAATGTCGAACCCCAACTCTAGTGCGCTTGGTGTTGTCGCGAGAAGGTGATGACGATCATCCAAGAATCGACGGATTGTGGTACAGAAAGTTTCATCCTGAAGCAAGTCATCATCAAAGGACCAGGTACGCTGTGAAGTAATTGGCAGTGCAGAAACGCAGATAGACAGCGTCACTGCTCTATGATCAGACAAGGTTGTTGGCACATGCCGTGCGTCAGTAGATGCAGGAAGCATCTCGGAGGAGACGTAAATTCGGTCCAACCGGGCCGCTGACGAACCTTGCCGAGGTGAATTGCTCCAGGTATATGAAACCGTGTTTGGATGAAAACGACGGAATGAGTCAACAAGATGATGGTCGGAGAGGAGTAGCGTAAGCTGATCGACTAGGATAGGACGAAATTCTCTTAGGGACCCGCTGCGGTCCAACGACGGGAACAAAGTGCAATTGAATTCTCCTCCTAAGACACAAAAATCACCGGGGGGAATTGCAGTAAGTGCTGAACGTAAACATTGAAAAAGGGGGTCAATGAGAGATTCATCTGCAGGAATATAAATATTAAATATGTGATAGGTAATATGATCAATACAGAATACACAGCATTGTAACAAATCAAGGTATAAATTATTTACAGAGACTGTAGTCAGTGAGTGAAGCAAACGTTTGTGAATGCCAATGGCAACACCACCGGATTGCAACCGTCTATACGCATGGAAAAACTTAAAAGGCCAGCCGCCCCGGTGGCGCAGTGGTCTAAGCGATGGCCTCTGATCATTCGTCAGAACGGTGTCCGGGTTCGAATCCCGGTGAGGCATGGATGTTGTGTTTGTCTTTCGGCACTGGTTCTCTCCCTTCCCTAGAACCAGTGACCCTAAATTAGGGACGGGCGACTGCTTATAGCCCATTGAGTTGCTCACGGTGGTCGTTAAACCTCCAATAAAAAATGCCAACTACGCCAACGATGGAATGGCGTTGTAGGAGAGCATTTCGTTTCTTGAACGAGAAGAACGTCGGCGTTCTCTACCGACAAGTCTTCATACATTTTTGAGTTAGTGTCAGGGGTGCCAAACACCCGACAGTTGGATTGGATTGGATTGAATGTTTAACGACCATCGTGAGCAACTCAATGGGCTATAAGCAGTCGCCTGTCCCTAATTTAGGGTCACTGGTTCCAGGGAAGAGAGAGAGCCAGTACCGTAAGACAAACACAACATCCATGCCTCACCGGGATTCGAACCCGGACCCTTTTCGGACGAATGATCAGAAGCCATCGCTTAGACCACTGCGCCACCGGGGCGGCCCCCGACAGTTCAGCGAAACTACCTTAAAAGTGGCAGGTCACTTATAGGTGTCATAGCTTTTGTGACAGTTGTTTGAAGCAAATGGATGTGCTGCCGGATGTGTTTGCCAGCCGCACTTAGGTGGCCAGACGGTTTGGCATAGACATCAAGAACTCGATCCGAAGAGGTAAGTTGCTGAACAATATTTGGCAAATCAGTCTCATGAGGCTTGACAAAGGTATGTGCTGTAGTAGGATATTGTTTGACAGACATGAGAGAATAAAGTTCCTTGTATGACAATGGTGTAGGCGATATTTCAAGGCTAGACATTTGGGCAGCAAACTGGTCAAACGGCACCACTCCATCGGTGGGGTCCGGTGACGTTTCAAAATCAACGACTCGTGTGGGTGAAGTACGGGTCCGGGGGAGCTCGTCCCCTCTTGGCGGAGGCACGAGCTGGTTTGATCCGCACTGAGATATGCAGTTTCATTATCCGGAATAGAGAGATCTGCCTCTGACGTAACACTCCCTTCAGCTGACTCCACTGGTGGATCGGGAGCACGAAAAAATTCTGAGCAAGTATAGGAGGAAAATTTGTCTCATCCACTGGTGTTGGTAGAACAGCAGACGAAAGAACAGTGTCTAGGCTTGGTGGAACGACAGTCGGACGCACTGGAGCGGAAACCATCTCCGGGGTCCGTTTGGGAATCTCCGCTGGAACTGCAGACTTGGGAGACGAGGAAACTTTGGGACACTCTTTGTAAAAGTGGCCAAATGCTTTACAGGTGCTGTAATGAAATTCAGTTAGAAGATTAACATAACGCACCTGCCCAGAACACTTTACTTTAAACTGCACTGGGATGGTGCTAATGCTGTCAGGAGTTGTAAAGAGGACCCGCGCAACGCGACGTATGCCACAAATGGATTTGTCGTCGGGATCCTTTGGGGCTGCTGAGAATGTCTTCACCGTGCCTACAACACGGCCAAGAGTAGAGATGACGGCATACAGCATTGTATCTGTGACTTCCGGTGGCACTGGCTAGAATGATACGTTGATGACGTTGATGGGTCTCTGCGCTACAGGAGTAGGCTCTAAGAACTGATCACCGAGAGTGAGACCTGTTCGTAGGATGGTGGTAGCATATTCAGCTTTACTGAAGTACACCACAACTGCCCCGGCCCGCCGGAACATATGAGAAATGGCTTGTGGGTTGAACCTGCTCTTCAGAGCAGTGGAGTACACCTTTAACGGCGTCGCCGGTAAGGCAACAAACACTACACCTTTATCCAAGGAAGAATTAAAGTTAGCACTAGCTGCAGTATCATCAGGAATGTCGAGAGTAATGGTGTTTCCTTCTCGGCGAATATAGGACGCCATTCCCGTTGCCCCGGCGTACTACGTTGGAGTTCGTTTTTTTTTATTGGAGGTTTAACGACCACCGTGAGCAACTCAATGGGCTATAAGCAGTCGCCCGTCCCTAATTTAGGGTCACTGGTTCCAGGGAAGGGAGAGAGCCAGTGCCGTAAGACAACCACAACATCCATGCCTCACCGGGATTCGAACCCAGACCCCTTACGGACGAATGATCAGAGGCCAGCGCCTTAGACCACTGCGCCACCGGGGCGGCTACGTTGGAGTGGAGTGGATAGAAATAGAAGTAGTGACTGCTGTAGAGTAAATGGTGGAGGATGACTACTGTGCAGAAAAAGAAGGAATGCCACCACAATCGATGACGTCCATAGCAACGTCAGTAGTAGCAGGGTCAGTAGAAGTTGACGTATTAGGGGAAGTTAGCGAATCGACGTGATAAGAGTGCACGAACGTACCGCTAGATGAGGGGAGCGCATCACCGCCAGTTGGATCGGAGAGCGTAGCGACGCCTCCTCTGGAAGAAGAAGTGGAGTGCTTCCCGGAAGTGATGACGTTGCTAAGTCCCCCACCACCGGAAGACGCCATTTGCAATGGCGCCTCAGTGATAAGCAACGACCACCTCGATCGAAAATAAACACAACGTAATAACTCAACTAAAAATGCACTCAGCGGCTCCGGAGTCAAACGGAAAGAAGCACTGTACCTTTATACTTCGTACACACACAAAATTAGAGAACTTAAAGCGCTATATACGTGACTTCAACCCCGCCTTCTCGTGGTGCATCCTGTTCCCACTAAAGGGGCTCTGACGACCGCCCATAGCGGTATAACTATACCATCGGGATCAGAGGAAATGCTATCCCACACTCACCAACCCGCTTGGCCAGCGTGGTGAGTTATGGCCAAACCCTCCAAAATGATTCCACAACTTAAATCTTGGCCCTCAGTCTCCGGCAGCTGGAATGTACCTGGGCCAAGGCAGCGGCCAGTGCGACATGAAGGCAGAGGGTGCTAAGAATCCCCGGAGGACCGACTAGGCTGCCATCTGATGCTGACCTTGGCTACTTACAATGGACGCTCCCTATCTTCTGATTCAAGGCTTCTTGAATTGGAAGAGGAACTACAAAGGATCAAGTGGGACATCGGGGCTAAGTGAGGTAAGGAGAAAAGGAGAAGATCTCATCGAACTGAAAAGTGGACATCTCTTCTACTATCGTGGGACAGATACTGGCAGAACTAGTGGTGTTGGATTTATAATAAACAAGAAACTGAAGGACAAAGTTGTAGAAGTTGAAAGTTCCTCTGACAGAGCTGCAAGACTTGTTATCCAACTCTCGAAAAGATACCAGGCTCAGATTATTCAAACTTATGCACCCACCACAAGTCATCCTGAAGAAGAAATTGAAGAATTTTATGAGGAAATTTGTCATCTAAATAATAAAGGTAAGCAGCATTTGAAGATAATTATGGGAGATTTCAATGCAAAAACAGGGCAACGGCAACAGAATGAAACTTCAGTAGGTAAATTCGGTCATGGCAACAGAAACCAGCGTGGAAATACTCTTGTTGAGTTTGCAGAGGCAGAAGGGTTTTTCATCTTGAACTCCTTTTCAAGAAAAAGCCACACAGAAAATGGACATGGAGACATCCAAATGGGACGACAAGTGAAATTGATTTTATTATGTGTAACAAAAAAATTCGTCATAGAAGACTGCAGTGTGCTAAACAAGTTCAACACAGGTAGTGACCATAGATTGGTGAGATGTAAGATGCACCTCAACACTAAACTTGAACGTGGCAAGCTCATAGGACAAACAAAATCTATTGACATAACCAACCTTAAAAAACACCATAATATCTTCAAGTTAGAACTGAAGAACAGGTTCTCAGCTTTAGAAGGCCTAACATCGGAAGAAGTGGACATCTCTGAAGTTAACAGAAAAGTAACCAAAGCTTTTATGGAAACAGCAACAAAATTAGCTGGGTCTAAGAACAAGTTGCATGTGAACAAATTATCAGGAAAACCAAAATGTTGATGCAAAAAAGAAGAGAGATGAGGACAACTAAAGAAGATGTGACTTCCAAAGTGGAATATATAGAGCTATGTAAGACAGTAAGAAAAAGTATCACTGAAGACGTAAGGAAATTCAACTGTGAACTAGTGAGGAAAGCAATTGAAAACAACCAAAGCCTAAAGATAGCAAAGGGACATCTCAGTAAGGGAAGAAAACAGATTATGGCACTGAGAAAAGAAGATGGTTCTGTAACAAGAAATAGAGGCGAAATTTTGACAAGAGTGAAAGATTTCTACTCCAAATTATATGAAAGGGATGATATATGCACTCCAAACATCATGAAAGATACCAGTACCAGAGTTCCTCCAGTCCTTCCAGCAGAAGTTGCACATGCAATCAAGAACATGAAGCGAGGAAAAGCTCCAGGAGAAGATGGAATTACTGTAGACGTCATACAAGAAGCAAGTGGAGAAATCGAAACAGTACTCGCCCAAATTTTCACTCGATGCCTTAATGAAGGAAAGATTCCTGAGGATTGGAACACCGCTACAATGATCCTGCTACATAAGAAAGGTGACATTGAGGATCTCGGAAACTACAGACCTATCAGCCTCCTATCAGTAGTTTATAAAATCTTCACTAAAGTTCTTTCACACCGCTTGAAGGTAACACTGGACATGGCTCAACCGAGAGAACAAGCTGGATTCAGGAGTGGCTACAGCACAATAGATCATATCCACGTGCTGAGAGAACTAATTGAAAGAGCGAGGGAATATGAACTTCCATTGTGCATGGCTTTTATCGATTATGAAAAAGCCTTTGATTCGGTGAAACCATCAGCAGTTACAATGGCTCTGAAAACCTGCGGTATTGAAGATGCATACATTAATATTATTAATAACATCTATGAAAATGCAAGTGCAAAGATTAGGCTGTTTGAAAATACAACACACGTAAAAATTGGGAAGGGAGTGAGACAAGGTGACACCATATCTCCGAAGCTCTTTAATGCCACATTGAGGGTGTTTTTCAGTCACTGAGCTGGGAAAACAAGGGGATAAAGATTAATGGAGATTATCTAACCCACCTTTCGTTTTGCTGATGACGTAGTCATTTTTGCAACTACCCCATCAGAGCTGCAGAGTATGATCCAGGAACTTGCTGACAAGAGTAAAGAAGTGGGATTAAAAATGAACTTTCAGAAGACAAAAGTGATGTTCAATGCTTTTACAAGAAATGAAGATTTATCGATTGATGGAGAAAAGCTGGAGATAACAGACACGTACGTTTATCTTGGACAACAGATATCAATGAGGGTCACATTGATGAAGAAATTAATCGGCGTACAAAACTTGCCTGGAGAGCTTTTGGAAGAAACAGCATAATTTTCAAGAGCAATATGCCATTATGTCTTAAAAGAAAAGTGTTTGATCAATGCATCCTTCCAGTGCTTACGTATGGTGCGGAGACGTGGACCTTAACTAAAAGAGACATACAAAGGCTGCAGACAACTCAAAGTAGCATGGAGAGGTGCATGCTTGGTGTAACCAGGAGAGATAAGAAGAGGAACTCGTGGATCCGAAAATGACAAGAGTGGAAGACATCATGATCAGAGTTAAATCCCTGAAATGGCAATGGGCTGGACATACTGCCAGAAGGACAGATCATCGATGGACAGCCGAAATTTTAGATTGGATTCCAAGGGACAGGAAAAGACCCAGAAGAAGACCACATGGGAGATGGGTGGATGAAATTCGAAAGTATGCAGGGGTGACATGGAGGAGACTGGCACAAGACAGACCGTTGTGGAGGAAACTTGGGGAGACCTTCGTCCAGCAGTGGATTGATAATGGTTGACAATGATGATGATGATGATACGTGACTTTAGACACAAAAATGAGAAGCAAAACAAACGAGCTCATGTGGTATCCATATATCGAGCTTACTAAAGTTTCCCAGTTGCTTTAAATGGTTTTCGACGTTCGATGTCGATATGTTCAGATTCTCAGCAATCCCTCGTGTCGCTAAACGCCGATTGGATTCGATCGAAGCCTTTATTTTGTCGTCATCAACTTCGATTTGCCTTCCTGAGCGTGGCTGGTAGCCACGTTATCTCTGCTCCGTATTTTTGGATCGTTTTTGCGAGTTTTGGAAAGTTTTTAGTTCTTATTTTTAGTTTGACTTCTTTTTTTCTTTTGATTGAAGGTTTAACGACCGCCGTGAGCAACTCAATGGGATATAAGCAGTCGCCCGTCCCTAATTTAGGGTCACTGGTTCCAGGGAAGGGAGAGAGCCAGTGCCGTAAGACAAACACAACATCCATGCCACGCCGGGATTCGAACCCGTACCCCGTTCGGACGAATGATCAGAGGCCATCGCTTAGACCACTGCGCCACCGGGGGCGGCTAGTTTGACTAACCTGTGAAAGGTAAGTATTTCAGTCGACTTGCTCCCGAACTGGTGAGTATCCACCTTTTGCGTTTATTTCGTCTATTTACCCTTCCGACCGAGCTGGTCGGAAGGCCTGCTGCGAGCCGCCATTTATAATGGCCACTTCCGATCTTCAACTTTTTTTTTTTTTTGGAGGTTTAACGACCACCGTGAGCAACTCAATGGGCTATAAGCAGTCGCCCGTCCCTAATTTAGGGTCACTGGTTCCAGGGAAGGAGAGAGCCAGTGCCGTAAGACAAACACAACATCCATGCCTCACCGGGATTCGAACCCGGACCCCTTACGGACGAATGATCAGAAGCCATCGCTTAGACCACTGCGCCACAGGGGCGGCAGATCTTCAACTTCCGCGCCATTGGGTGGAAACAGTGGTTCGCTGCCCTCAGCTCTCGATGACGTCACGCATCTCTCTACTAATGGTCGCTCCAGTTCTCTCTCGCCGCCCCGGTGGCGCAGTGGTCTAAGGCGTTGGCCTCTGATCATTCGTCCGTAAGGGGTCCGGGTTCGAATCCCGGTCAGGCATGGATGTTGTGTTTGTCTTATGGCACTGGCTCTCTCCCTTCCCTGGAACCAGTGACCCTAAATTAGGGACGGGCGACTGCTTATAGCCCATTGAGTTGCTCACGGTGGTCGTTAAACCTCCAATCAAAAAAAAAAAAAAAAAAGTTCTCTCTCTGGCCTCACCCATCTGCCTTCCCTGAAGACTTCAGCCATTGATAGTGCCGCTAATCCAGCTAACGAGATGAACACCACGGATTCTTTTGGGACTCTTCCTTCTTCTACTCCCGGCGGTTCTTCTACTCTCCACTCTACAGCTGCTGCTTCATCTGCTCACCGGTCTCCAAGCTTCAAGTATGCCGGTGCTGCTACTCTACAAGCGTGTATCAAGCGGGCCGCCCCGGTGGCGCAGTGGTGTAAGGCGCTAGCCTCTGATTTATTTTTTATTTATTTTGATTGGAGGTTTAAAGACCACCGTGAGCAACTCAATGGGCTATAAGCAGTCGCCCGTCCCTAATTTAGGGTCACTGATTCCAGGGAAGGGAAAGAGCCAGTGCCGTAAGACAAACACAACATCCATGCCTCACCGGGATTCGAACCCGGACCCCGTTCGGACGAATGATCAGAGGCCATCGCTTAGACCGCTGCGCCACCGGGGCGGCCGCTAGCCTCTGATCATTCGTCCGTAAGGGGTCCGGGTTCGAATCCCGGTGAGGCATGGATGTTGTGTTTGTCTTACGGCACTGGCTCTCCCTCCCTGGAACCGGTTACTTTAATTAGGGACGGGCGACTGCTTATAGCCCATTGAGTCGCTCACGGTGGTCGTTAAACCTCCAATCCAAAATCCAAAAAATAAAACCTCCAATCAAAAAAAAAAAAAAAGTATCAAGCGGACTGACAAATCCCTCATCATGGATGTCCCTACCACTTCACCCGAAGCGACTGCTTTCCAGAACATCCTCAACACTGGCGTCTGTTTCGATGCGATGTCTCGAGTGTCTTTCAAGGATTATGCTACGGCGCTCAAGGGTAAGTTTTCAGCCAGTGCCATACCCCATACGCTTCCTCGTGGCCGTAAGGTCTTTTTTTATTTCACCGATCCTGAGTCTGCCAATTCTGTGCTGCTGAGTGGCCTCAGCAGCACAGAATTAGCAGACTCAGGATAGGTGAAATTTCTATCCCGTCCCACCGCAGGTAACTGACAATATGCTGTATGCGGCGCTAGCATCCGTCGGCACGGTCGTCGGATGTATTCACACTTACTCTGCTGCACCAAAAGACAAGGGTGATCGGCACATCATTGGAGCTCGTCGTACTGCACGTGTGATGTTTTCCTCTCCTGCGGAAATCGAAAACCTTCCTACTGACCTTACTGTTCAATGTGGTGGTCATACCCGTGAGATTTCTTTCCTCTCAGAGTATCATTGCAGTAACTGCAAAAAATCTGGGTCATCACTATACTACTTGTCTTACTAAGCCTTCTTCCTCGACGGTCTCGTCTGGCGTCAGAGCCACTTCTCAAGTTGCTCCTTCGTCTTCTTCTCGGTCCTGCATGTCCGCTTCGCTGAAGCTTCGGGATCACCTCTGTCCCACGGAGATCATTTCTCCGCCGGAATCGACGGCGGACAATTTTCCTGCTCTAACAAGGGATCCCCTGTTTCGTACTCCGGTTGCTGCCGCTCTCGCTCCGGAAGACTCTCTACCTTCCGATGCTGAGTCTTCTACTCCGGACACTGACTGTGCATACCAGAGTGGCGAGACAACACTAAGTGACCACTCTGATCGTGCCTCTCAAGATTGCCAGGAAAACGACCGGCTCCCAAGCCTCCCCGAACCGCTGCCAAACGCGGTCGCTCTGCTCAAGTTGGGGCAACTTGTGTGTCACCGCGCAAGCCTGTTCTTCGCCGTGATCATAATACAGACTCTGACACGGCGACTGATTCTTCGGATGAACAAGTGGTCTTGACCTCCTTTGTACAACTTCTAGAAAGCTCTGATTTCCCAGCAACTCCTCTTACGTACGAAGAATTGCATGACATTGCATGTGGCCCAGCGCCTCCCCTTGCCCTTGATCGTTTTGTGGAGCAGCATTATGCGTCACTTTCTCTGATTCTCTTTTTCTTTTTCTTTTTATGTAGAGGATTTTAGGAAGGGAGTGTCTGACCCCAGGTCTTAAACAACCCTTAGAAATAGGAAACTAGGAGATTTGGGCTAGAGTGCCCGATAGGAAAGTGACACGGTATCGAAGTAGAAAGGGGGAGGAAGACGCCCTTATTTATTACCGGGGAGCCAGTACCCGGTTTCTCTGATTCTCCCTCAACTTCGGCGACTATATCATGTATGTCATGACCTTGATTCTGCTACGGGAGAACTCCGTCCAGTGATGAAGAAAATTCGCATGCGCATTTCAAAACTTGAAAGTCTAATCAGCCGCGCTGGCTCGCTGACTTCTGACTTAGCGCCTTCACAATAGCCACTTTTAATTGTCGTGGCTGTGCGTCCCCGCGCACAAACAGCCTTTCCGGTCTACTAATTGTGTTTATATTGCTTGCATGTTACTGTATATTATACTATTTGACTACTTTATCGTGAACCGTGTGATTATTTCTACTCACTATTTGTTCACTTGTACTGCATGTGCCTATTTGTGTAAAGCATCTGTATTGTTTGTCCCGTTTACTTTGCCTCATGTGTATTTCTGCTTTACTCTGCGAATGACTTAACACTTGTTGCATTGTTTATTCTTCTCTTTGCACGGTGATATTCGCCCTTCGTTTTGTATAGATTTTATTCAAGAATGCTCCTTTCCGTTATCATGCCCGACGATTGTGATTTCTATTTGTCTTTTTGTATCCCCTATAACAGTTGTGCATTCGCACCTTCCCCATATGTCTTTGGGGGTGTTTTTTGCAATATTGTCTTTCGTTACGGAATGGTTGTTTCCCTTCTGCTGCAAAGTGTCACCTCACACCGCTACTTCTTGCTTCTTGATTTACTTGCTCGGTGTGACCAAGTATTATATTCATCTCTTATTTTCCTTTTGTACTTGGATGTCGGTAACACTCTGATCATGACACTGTCGCCCTGTATTTATTGTTTTCGTTAATTTTGCCCAGCTGATACCTGCATCATAACTCCTTCTCTATGAGCAGTTGTGCTCCCCTGTGGGCGCATTTAGAGTATTGTTGCTGTCTATCTTTGGCTCTGGTGCTCTTTGGTGCTACTCATTTCTTCATGCTTTTTGAATATTATCTTGTGCACCAAATGTCTATTTCTGTCCACCGTTTGTTTCCTAACATGATTGTGTTCTATATGCGCATGGAATCTGTATTGGCATTTGTACTGTTTCCTTTGCCCCTTTTAGTTTCTGTTTAACCTTTGAGTGTGACATTGTATTATTATTGCCCCACTATGCTCATTCCGAATCTTTTTGTTTCTGTTTAACCTTTGAGTATGGCATTGTACAATTATTGCCACACTATGCTCATTCGGAATCTTTTTGTTTCTGTTTAACCTTTGAGTATGACATTGTATTATTATTGCCACACTATGCTCATTACGAATTTTTTTGTTTCTGTTTAACCTTTGAGTATGACATTGTATTATTATTGCCCCACTATGCTCATTCCGAATCTTTTTGTTTCTGTTTAACCTTTGATTATGACATTGTATTATTATTGCCCCACTATGCTCATTCCGAATCTTTTTGTTTCTGTTTAACCTTTGAGTACGACATTGTATTATTATTGCCACACTATGCTCATTCGGAATCATTTTGTTTCTGTTTTTTTTTTTTGATTGGAGGTTTAACGATCACCGTGAGCAACTCATTGGGCTATAAGCAGTCGCCCGTCCCTAATTTAGGGTCACTGGTTCCCGGGAAGGGAGAGAGCCAGTGCCGTAAGACAAACACAACATCCATGCCTGACCGGGATTCGAACCCGGACCCCGTTCGGACGAATGATCAGAGGCCATCGCTTAGACCACTGCGCCACCGGGGCGGCTGTTTCTGTTTAACCTTTGAGTATGACATTGTATTATTATTGCCCCACTATGCTCAATCCGAATCTTTTTGTTTCTGTTTAACCTTTGAGTATGACATTGTATTATTATTGCCCCACTATGCTCATTCCGAATCTTTTTGTTTCTGTTTAACCTTTGAGTATGACATTGTATTATTATTGCCCCACTATGCTCATTCCGAATCTTTTTGTTTCTGTTTAACCTTTGAGTATGACATTGTACAATTATTGCCACACTATGCTCATTCGGAATCTTTTTGTTTCTGTTTAACCTTTGAGTATGACATTGTACTATACTAGTTTCGCCCTCAGGCGGCAACAGAATGCAGCCATAGTTCATTTGCTTGAAACTGTCAAGTGGTCATAATAAAGTGAAGACTCAGTGTCTAAGGTGTACGAGTTTTATGCGGTGTGTTTTGCTAACGGTGGAAGAAAGAATAGGAGTTTTCCGTCAAGAGAACAGCTGTTCAACAACGACAATCACCAAAGAGGAAAGACCTTCCGTTAATGCAATTTGTATATGTCCCCGTAACGTCTCACTAACAGAAGGGTGCCAATCTCCCGGGTAGGAGTTTTCTAAAATTCAATTTTAGGAAAATGCCGTGATTGCTTCAATTTGTGAAATAATTTACGAATTTGAAGAGAGGAAAATGTATCGGAACAGTTAGAAGAGGTGAAGATGATGCCAAATCCTGAAATTCAGGCATTAAAACTGAACAAGAGGGAACGGAACTGCATGGGTACGAGTTTGCCGGGTACCAATCTCCCGTGTTCCATTATTGGATTATTCAACATTGTGTGTAAATATATTTATATTGTCTAGCATAGGCGCCGAATTCGTGGGTTCGAGACAGTTTTTGAACCCCCCCCCCCCCAATTGATTTTGTCGAGGGTTCCTCAAACCCCTAATATTTTTGCACGTATTTCGTGGAAAAAATACACGTACGCATATGTGCATAAATTTTGGTTTTCGTTATCAATTCTTCAAGGTTTTTATTATTCATTCCCCGTTTATTATAGTATATAAAAAGTGTGTACGTAAATTTACCCCTCGGACTGTTTATTGTCCTCAAAAAGAATTAGTGTTTGTTCGTGCTCATAAAATTTGACGCGACAAACAATACATCAAGTACCGTTGTTTATAAGCATTTAAAAGTTTAAATTTTAGAAAATTCTTCGGTTTGTCTGAGTTCCCACAAAAAAGAAAAGTCTAGCTCTACAATCGGAGACGAGAGCCTATTCGAGGTCGTAGTGATAAAGGTGGAAATATGTTGCACAGTCAGTTGACCCGCCCTATCTTCGGGCAGTCAGGAAACAAGAAGGTTAGAAGAGAGAGAAGATGGCATCAGCAACCGCTGGTGAAGTCAAGTCTGATCATCTGGTTTCTTGGGCCCTCCGGTTGGGGAGGTTCAGTGGCGTGACGTCACTTACTGAAGACCACTTGCTGAAGACCTGTGCTAGAGCACAGGTTGATAGCGACCGTCTCTTACGCTCAGCAGCATTCCTTAAAAGTCAACAAAACTCCCACAGCTTTAGCAAGGCCGTGATTGGTTAATACGCAATATGCAGTTCCGCTCGACAAAGCATAATTTTGTTAGAAAATGATAAACACTATTTCTGTAACTTTTTGTAAATTTTTAGTTATGTGCATGTATATTTCGTTCTCATTTTTTCCTGACTGTACATGATGCACAAGTGCCTCTGAAACCTCTTCAAAGTCAACGATTTCCCCATAGTATAAGTACAGAAGCAGCCCAAGTTGAGCATCCTGGGTATACACAGCTGATACGAAGTAGAGCCCACGGAAAACGTAGGGCATGGGGCTGATGTCATGTCCTCTCCCTTCTAACCTCCTATTTAAACTCAGAAATCATTTGAAGAAAAAAATTTGGAATTTTTAAAATTGGTAAAAAACCCCTAAAATATATTTTACATGTTTTAGTTACTTTTATAAGACAATTGAGTTGAATATTCACATAGTATCTGTGTATTGTATATGACAATGCCGCGCCTACAAAAGCAAAATAAATGAAATAAATAATTATCTAGAGAAAAAAATCTGTAATTAACTATAATTTGCTTCATTTTAGCATTTCAGGCGTCTTATTGTGCCAGATAATCTCACTGAATGAAATTTAAATTAGACTTAAATACTCTGAAAAATGAATTGGTAATTCGATTAAAAATTTCCGGAACCCCCAATAATTTTTCAAGTCGGCGCCTGTGTTGTCTACTGTTATATAAGTGAAAAACATCCAGTAAGTATTCAATTAAAGTATCAAGTTTATGTGGTTTCAGTTCCTTTAAGTCATAACATACTGTTTTTAAGTTATTTTCAGTGAATGATAAGGACCTTTATTTTTCATTTATTAATTTCATTTTATTGACTGATCAATAGTTTGCTTCATGTATTGATTAATAAATGGTAAGATAATTGCAACAAAACATTTATTTTGTGGTAAATTGTTCTTCCGATTTTTGACTTAAAATTTGTTTTTCCACAAAACGGAAAAATGAGCCTCGTCACTTTTTTTTTTTTGATTGGAGGTTTAACGACCACCGTGAGCAACTCAATGGGCTATAAGCAGTCGCCCGTCCCTAATTTAGGGTCACTGGTTCCAGGGAAGGGAGAGTGCCAGTGCCGTAAGACAAACACAACATCCATGCCTGACCGGGATTCGAACCCGGACCCCTTACGAACGAATGATCATAGGCCAGCGCCTTAGACCACTGCGCCACCGGGGCGGCGCCTCGTCACTGGGTGACATGTGATCTGTAAGAATAGCTCACAATATCCAAAGCCGTCTGGATTTGGGCCGTGGAACTAATGAAGAAGCATTGGTATAGTTAAGTTTTTCACCCCCCCCTTGTTCATGAGGGAAGCAATCTTAGTATGTGCCCGTCGCATTGTGATTCCTTTCACACGAAACTACTTCCTTAAATGAGGACAATGGGTTTGATCTTTAAAAGTAAACCGCAGCAAGTAAACATTTGGAAATGGAGTGGTTTTTGCCATTGTTCCACAGAACGGCGAAATGTGGAGGAGGTAAATGAGCGTAAAAACTCAGGGCTATTGGTACAAAGGTTGTGGTCTTTTAGCGAAGCACACTGTGCTTCCCGAAGAGGGAGGCTGTTACATAGTTGCGGTGCCATCTCTCTTCGCAAGAGTAATCTAATCCCCTCCGATATCTAAGCGCACGAAGCAAGCGTGGGAAGGAATTAAATCCATGTTTATACCCCAGTAAATCCAACGAACATCACTGAAACACATTAAAACAGAAGGAATATTTGTTTTGAAATCAGTAAGCAGAATGTTTCATATTCGAAGATCTAAAAGCTAAAATTATCAGCAAATACCCATATTTTTGACCCCGAAAAAAAGGATTATCGAAAAATGCCCAAAGTCAGAAATAACTTTTAGTTCAACCCCAGTAGATTCTAAACCTTGATTTATTAAAAAAAAAAGCAATATATTTTTCATTTGTAAGTTAAAGAATATTGGCTGCTTCCATTGCGATAATAATCCTCAGATTAAGAAAAATTGGGCTTTCTTGAAAAGGCAAAGAATTTTGTCTATTCTGGTGTCGTAGTATAGCCCAGAGTCAATATGAATTCCGTCAAAGCTTAAAACATAAAGCTTTACAGAGCGATTTAAACTTTCATAGCTTTTTTTCCCCATCAACAAAAAGACATCGTGTTGAATGCCTGATTACGGGTAAATTTTGCGCACCATCTTTTCAAAGTAATGGAATAATGCTTTCCCCCCCTCCAGAAGTCATATATGATTTTTCTAAAGAGAGCTCTATTACGATGCATTTCGATACATCTTCAGGTGCCCATTTGTCCATTGCTTCCTTTTCGTAAGATCACTTGGGTGGGCGTCGTAAATACACTGCCGGACAATTGCTAAGGACGGATGACAATAGCAACGATAGCAACCATAAAATGGAAGGCAGGAAAATGTGGAAATTAGCATAAGTGCGGGATACAGTAAGACGTGTTGTGCGTATGCAAATTTTGGATTGCCGAACTTGTTCGTGACGTCATAGCGCTGATGAGAGATATAAAGCGATTTCACGCGTATTGACCGTTGTTGTTCAAACGCAAAGTTGAAAGGGAAAGAATCAATTGACGAACTTGCAATTTTCAGTATGTCTTCCTGACACACCTAGATGATTTTACGCGTGGCCGTATTATTGGCAAGATTGAAGAAGGGCGAAAAATAACAGATGTTGCCAGGGAGTTCGACTTCAGCCACAGTGTTGTTTCAAGACTTTGGAAATCATTTCAAACAAATGGAGAGTGTAGCAAACGTCACGGGGAGGTCGTGTTCGCAGTACGACACCTGCAGAAGATCGGTACATAGTGCTATCAACAAAAAGACGCCAAGTGTGCGCAGCACAGCTAGTGAGGTAGTAAATCAGTTTCTCTATGGCTGCTACTGGCAAGCGGATCTCCCAAAAAACTGTCGCCAGACGTTGGCATGAAGAAGGACTATACGCCCGCCGTCCTGTTGTGTGCATCCCATTGTCCAGACGTCACCGTACCGCCTGTTTGCAATGGTGCCATCAACATCGCAATTGGACTGATAACGACTGGTCTGTTGTCCTCTTCTCAGATGAGAGTAGATACAGTCTATCGTCTGATTGTCGACGACAACTGATCTGGCGTGATAGAGGTACTGCATATTGTCCAGCAAACATACAGGATATCCGACATGTAGTGTCATGGTATGGGCTGGCATCATGATCAATGGCCGTACGTCCCTCTATGTGCTTCCAACTAGAACTATAACTGGACAACGATACATTAATGATGTTCTGGTACCTCATGTTCGCATGTCCCGTGGTGCTGTCGGTGATAGATGGTCATTTTCGGTGATGGATGACAACGCAACATGTCATTGAAGAGTCGCTGTCCAGGAGTGTCTTGAGAACGAGGATATTCAACGCCTCGTATGGCCAGCACGTTCTCCAGATCTGAATCCCATTGAAAATGTGTGGGATGCTTTGGGGAGGAGTCTGCTGGTCGCCACCATGCCCTCCAATAAACAAGGACACCCTTCATCCATCCAACTGACAGAGGAATGGGATAAATTACCGCAACAGCTGCTTGATAATGTTGTGCAAAGCACGACACGACGTGTGGAATCTTGCATCGCCCTCCATGGTGGCCATATCCCGTATTGACATCTTACGGCGGAACGCCTGCTGACGGTAATTGCATTTTTTCACGTTTACGTATTCTGCACAAAATGGCCTGTTTGTCCCTTGAACACGTTCCAAAGCCTTCTGGATTTCAGAGCACAATAAATTTTCTTTCTTGTAATGTCCTGGCATTCTGACATTATTTTACTTCACTTGGCATCCAACCACACTCACTTTTTTATGCGCTATATAGCAGTTTATGATCCGTCCTTAGCAATTGTCCAGCAGTGTATATCATGGATACCTTTAACTAATCTTTCCAACGTACTGTAGCTTCTCTTAATATCTTTTAATTGCTTCTTGAGTTGGATCATTTGTTTTGACCAGAACCTTGTAATGATGTATGCATTTCTGATTTGTGCAGAGATATTTAATAATCTCGCGTTTCTCATTCTTTAAAGCATCTGGTACACTTTCAAGATCAGATATTTTTTCCTGCAGTCTTTTAGTCTCCTTCATCTTTTCACATGTCAAACATACATGAAGTTGCGGAATTACCATCTTGTTTCGTCCTAAATCGAATCTACCCCGCCGCTGATACGGGATTTTTTTAATTTAAAGTTTCAATTCGATCCAAAGAACTTTCTAAAATTCTTGGTCTCCGATAAACCGTCACACTCGAAAACTGCCACACATCTTTCAGCAACTTGGAAAACTGCCATATGTTTTCATTAAGGGACCGAGCACAAATTGCTGTTCCTCCGAGGAACACTTTGAATGTGTGTCAGTTTTCCCAGTTTGCGCGAGTTATGTGTGGCAGTTTTTCAAAGTGCCTAATGACGGGAAGGAGTTCTTTTGTTTATCGGAATTTTCATGCCGGTTCATACGAGTTTACGGCAACTGGCCACAAAAGTTCAACGAGGGGAGGGGGGAGGGGTATGAATAAAGATCGCCGTTTCTTGGCATATATATATACATTTTTTTTGAAAGTAGAATTGGGAACTCCAAACAATTTCGAGAAAACGTTCTACGTAAGGCAAGCGAGAACTGCACTTTAATTTGAAGGAACACTGTAAACTGCCGAAATTTTTATATGGGGCCCCCTCGACCCCCTACATTTCCCCAAACCCTCTACGGTCTAAGTTAGAGTACCATGAGGTAGTATACCAACCAAATTTGGTGGTTCTAAATTGAAAACTGCAGATTTTACGAAAATTTTGTAGGGGCCCCTTCCCAGCAAAAACACAAGTGCTGGGAAACTGCTGGCCACCAGCTGGCAGTGATGGGTCACTGCTGGCTGAAATCTGCCGCTCACGGCCCGGTAGTGGTCCGTTGGTGGCAGCGCTATCAGTTGGCGAGCCATTGATGGCCCTGCAGCATAGCCGTGTATTGTGGGCCTCCAAGCAAGTGCCACTAGTGGCCCGTTGCTGGCAACCAATGCAACCCCCAACAGCAGGTGGAAGCATCGGGACTGCGCATGCGCAGAAGCAACACTTGCTGTGTCTCTCATGGTACCAGTTAGTTGAAGACGACGCTATCACCATCGTGTTATTTTAGTAGATGTTAAGAAAAAATCCATATGTGGAGAGGCGAATTAATTTCCTAATGAAATTTTACGTCGACGAAGATATCAGATTAAGCCGTGAAATACTAGATTACAGCCATGAAATACACCCACTCCATTCCCATGAATAACAAGAAAAAATTTGAAACCGCTTGAAACACATATCCTGGAAAACCATTAAAATAGCGTTTGTTGGAAAAAAAATTATACGCGTACAAAATTTTTTAATTATTTGAAAGAAAAAAAAAGCAACGTATGTGGTGTACTCATCCATGGGTTGAATACACAAGACTGGGAGGAATTCGCTTCTAAAAATAACGAGAAGTAAAATAAAATATCTTTTACTCTTTAAAACAAATGTAGCTTCGGACAACGGAAGGGAAAGACACAACGTTAAAAATGTAACAGAATGTGACATGAACCCGGGTAAATATATATTTATTCAACAATCTCTTTTCAAGACGGCAAGGACAGTGCAAAACTTTGGAAAGCGACTCTAAGTATGGACACGCCTTGAAAATAAGTGAAGTTCCCTTAACGTAAAAAAAAAAAACTATCGTTACGTTGAAAAAATTAATTTATCAATTATATGAAACTGACTTTTATGAGAAATACCTCGCAATATTATAAAATGAACGGAAAGCATTCGATTACAAATTGCATACCAAACAGATAGCTTCCAGCACGTATCTGAGAGTCGTGAATTAGTCCGGTCGGTAGCGAGCGCGGCCTCCACATAAACGGCCCAGGATTGAATCTAGTCGGATGCAAACAGCGTTTTTCCGGTCTGTTGAGAAAATTTCCCCAGCGCAGTGCGTTAATTCACAAGCTCCGTAAGAGTAGAAAAAATTGTCGCGTTAGGAAACTGCGGTCATCCTTGCTTTTTTTATTATTATTATGGCTAATACTGGAAAATTGGCGGACAAGATTCGGCAAGCCACCAGTTACGCCACGTGGTTGCTGGCTGCCACTAACGGCCCACTAGCGGACCACATTAGGCTAGCCATCATTTCTGGCACGTGCTTGCTGGGCCACTGAAGGGCCACTTGCGGCAGCTACTGCCTGTGATGGACCACTGATGGCCCTGTTGTGGCATATGACGACTGATGGGGTGCCAACTGTTGGCCAGCTGTTGGCCTGAACTGCTGGCCCTTCTGTTGGCCGCCCGGACATTTTATTGACGGTTCGGCAGCGGCAACATAGTGCTGGGCCATTGCTGGCCCAGCAAGACTGTTTTTGCTGGGTTACCTTTCCAAAAACCGTTTACGGTCTAAGTTAGAGCACCATGAGGAAGAATACCAAACTTTGTGGTTCTAAATTGAAAACTGTATATTTTACGAAAATTTTCTATGGGGGCCCATCTACCCCGGGCTCAGACCACTTCCAAAAACTGTCTACGGTCTAAGTTAGAGCACCATGAGGTAGTGTACAAAATTTGGTGGTTTTAAATTAAAAACTGTAGATTTTACGAATATTGCGTATGGGGCCCCCTTTGATCCCCCCCCCCGTTCCGAAAACCCTCTACCGTCTAAATTAGAGCACCATGAGATATTATCCCAAATTTGGTGTTTCTAAATTGAAAACTGCAGATTTTACGAATATTGCGTATTGGGGCCCCTTGACCCCAGGCCCCTTACCTTTCCAAAAACCGTTTACGGTCTAAGTTAGAGCACCATGAGGAAGTATACCAAATTTTGTGGCTCCAAATTGAAAACTGTAGTTTTTACGAAAATTTTCTATGGGGGCCCATCGACCCCGGGCTCAGACCACTTCCAAAAACTGTCTACGGTCTAAGTTAGAGCACCATGAGGAAGTATACCAAATTTTGTGGTTCTAAATTGAAAACTGTAGATTTTACGAAAATTTTTCTATGGGGGCACATCGACCCCGGGCTCAGACCACTTCCAAAAACTGTCTACGGTCTAAGTTAGAGCACCATGAGGTAGTATACCAAATTTGGTGGTTTTAAATTGAAAACTGTAGATTTTACGAATAATGCGTATGGGGCCCCCTTGATCCCTGACCCCCACCCGTTCCGAAAACCCTCTACCGTCTAAATTAGAGCACCATGAGATATTATCCTAAATTTGGTGTTTCTAAATTGAAAACTGTAGATTTTACGAATATTGCGTATTGGGGCCCCTCGACCCCGGGCCCCTTACCTTTCCAAAAACCGTTTACGGTCTAAATTAGAGCACCATGAGGAAGTATACCAAATTTTGTGGTTCTAAATTGAAAACTGTAGATTTTACGAAAATTTTCTATGTGGGCCCATCGACCCCGGGCTCAGACCACTTCCAAAAACACCATGAGGCAGTATACTAAATTTGGTGGCTCTAAATTGAAAACTGTAGATTTTACGAAATTTTTGTATGAGATGAGAGATTAATTAGTGCCCCCTCCTGAAATATTTTGATAAGTGCCGCATACTAGTCTTCTGCAAATTAAATCAGTGTCTGAACGAATTTTTCCTACCAAAGATCAAATGTTTAGAAAAATACAAAAGAAAAAAATGAAAATAAAAAAAGCCGTGTAATTAATGCCCCATCCTGAAATGTTATGGCTCGCGATGTTATGGCTTGCGATGTTTTGTCACCGCGATGTTTTGACCTGCGATGTTTTGGGCCCACGATGTTATGACTTGCGATGTTTTGTCACCGCGATGTTTTGACCTGCGATGTTATGTCCGCGATGTTATGTCGCGCGATGTTTTGACGTGCTACGCTGTAGTGTCTTCGTATCCAGCTCTCGGACTATGGCTTGTGTTTATCGACTATTATTGCACCCAATTTGAAAAGTTCTCTGGATGTTCTCCCCCATCTTGGTGAATTGTTTTCTCGATACGTGACTTTTTTCTTAACTTTTTCTCCGCTAATTTTTTTTTTGATTGGAGGTTTAACGACCGCCGTGAGCAACTCAATGGGCTATGAGCAGTCCCCCGTCCCTAATTTAGGGTCACTGGTTCCAGGGAAGGGAAGGAGCCAGTGCCGTAAGACAAACACAACATCCATGCATCACCGGGATTCGAACCCGGACCCCTTATGGACGAATGATCAGAGGCCATCGCCTTAGACCAGTGCGCCACCGGGGCGGCCTCCGCTAATGTAAAATGTAAAATGTTAATTGCCGCCCCGGTGGCGCAGTGGTCTAAGGCGTTGGCCTTTGATCATTCGTCCGTAAGGGGTCCGGGTTCGAATCCCGGTCAGGCATGGATGTTGTGTTTGTCTTACGGCACTGGCTCTCTCCCTTCTCTGGAACCAGTGACCCTAAATTAGGGACGGGCGACTGCTTATAGCCCATTGAGTTGCTCACGGTGGTCGTTAAACCTACAATCAAAAAAAATAATGTTAATTGCTTTACTCCTGCGATTGTGTCCTTGACGTTTGTGTACTTCATTCCCAGCTGTATACTTTATGTTATTTCCTGTTATACTCTATGTTACTGCAATGTACCTTTCAAGTTTAATAAAGCGATTTTGAACTACAGCCAAAGACATTATGAACAACAATGAGCAAAACATTTAACTTACTTGTAAAAATACCCGTTTTTTATGTCGGCCGTTATGTTGTATGTATGTCTAAAACAGTACCTGACAATATTTATTTTTTTATGAGAACTATTTAAAGCACGATTTGCAACACGCACGCAACCAGCATATGCTCAGGAACAGCTTTCACTCCTCGCTAGTGGCGGAACATCCAGTTTTCAAAACCTTTTTTTTTTTTTTTTTTTTTTTTTTTGATTGGAGGTTTAACGACCACCGTGAGCAACTCAATGGGCTATAAGCAGTCGCCCGTCCCTAATTTAGGGTCACTGGTTCCAGGGAAGGGAGAGAGCCAGTGCCGTAAGATAAACACAACATCCATGCCTGACCGGGATTCGAACCCGGACCCCGTTCGGACGAATGATCAGAGGCCAGCGCCTTAGACCACTGCGCCACCGGGCGGCATTTCAAAACCTTACGGAAGTAGCTAGGTATTTGCCAGTCTATGCTCTCCAAGGTCTTTGCGCTCGATAGCAGACAAAACACCAAAGACGGATTATAACCATAACCGCGTTGAGTGGAATGTTGTCATCAAAGTCTATAATATATGGTTGTCATTGTCAATAGTCGTCTACTGCGTCTACGGATGTTCGTTACTCGTTTAGAGCATGATGTGCTGTATTATTTACATTTTTGCCTTCAAAATAAGGAGAGCAATATGCCCAGAATATTCGTAGGAACATCTGAAATAAGCTGAAGCCGGGGTTGTATGTGTTGTTGTGACTGTTATGGAGCAACATTAATAATACCAGGAAACAATATACCGTTCTTCCAAAAGATGAAAAATGGTCAGTACTCATTTACTATGTGCTTGAATGGCGTCTTAAAAAAGAACTAAAATTTGCCAGTAGTGCAAATTATAATTTAACAATCTTTGCTGCCTAACTAACCACCCTTTTTCAGATTTTAGCAATTCATTTAATGTAATGTACCGAACTAAACGGCCTTAAATTATGTGCCACTTAAAAGCATTCTGGTAAACAACGGAATAAGTTATATTTTGTGAAACCATTAGGTGCTAGGCAGTGGCGTACCCATGATTTCGGCGGGATTCCGAATCAGAACGTTTTCAAGTAGTTCCCGATTTCAAGTGTACTGTTCCGCTTTGTTTACATCGAACCTAATCACACCCAAGTGAGAAAAAGTAATCCACGTTACAGTGTAGAATTTTATTACTATTTTCATCGAAATAAATGTTATCTTAATGGAGATAATTACAGGCATTTGTTTTATTATCGAAAATAAATTTATTTGATATCGCAGATTCATATATCATAATACCATAAATAATCTTATTGCGACGTGCGTTTTCATGTAGTGTAATAGTGTCTAATATTCATTTTTTCCTATCGACAAAACGAAGTACTTCAATGGACTGTTCAAAGCGATCTAATTTTTTTTTTTTTTTTTACGAAATCGTTGGAACAAATATTTCATTCCTATGCGACTGTCCTCTCCTTTCGGGCTTTCTCATTCTTCATATCTGCATGCAAGTTGCTGATGTTATCTTCGTAGGTCATGAATATTTTTTGTTGTTGTTTCGTTCTTAGAACGCTATTATATGTTGACCACTTTCATTAGTTTGATGCTCGTGATAACCCTTTATATTACAAATATACTCACTAGCATTAAAGTGTTTGTCGTTTTCTTGTTTGTTTTTTTTTATCCTTTATTTCCTTGCATATTACCTTTCCTTCAAACACACACAACTGAACAAAGCTCCCATCATTAAATACATACATACTCAATAAATACGCACTTAATTCACACATATATACCACTCAATAAAAATACCTTACATACTATTTCCACTCTGTGTTCACTCAATACAATATAAAATCTCTATCTACAAGTAAGTACAATATATATATAAATCTCTATCAGCAAGTAAGACGCTATATGAATTTAGGTGACTGACATGATGTAAATAGTGTAATATAGGTTGTGTAGAGATTTTATATTGTATTGAGTGAACGCAGTGCAGAAATAGTATGTAAGGCATTTTTATTGAGTGGTATATATGTGTGAATTAAGTGTGTATTTATTGATAGGAACTTTGGCATTCAGTTGTGTGTGTTTGAAGGCAAGGATAAACGAAAATGAGATAAAGGATGAAAAAAACAACAAACACTTTAATGCTAGTGAGTATGTTTGTAATATAAAGAGTTATCACGAGTGTCAAACAATGAAAGTGGTCAACTTGTAATAGCTTTCTAAGAATGAAACAGCCGCCCCGGTGGCGCAGTGGTCTAAGTGATGGCCTCTGATCATTCGTCCGAACGGGGTCCGGGTTCGAATCCCGGTCAGGCATGGATGTTGTGTTTGTCTTACGGCACTTGCTCTCTCCCTTCCCTGGAACCAGTGACCCTAAATTAGGGACGGGCGACTGCTTATAGCCCATTGAGTTGCTCACGGTGGTCGTTAAACCTACAATCAAAAAAAAAAAAAAATGAAACAAAAAATATATTCATGGCAGGCCTATGAGATAACATCAGTAACTTGCATGCAGCTGTGAAGAATGAGAAAGCCCGAAAGGACAGTCGCATAAGAATCGTTTTAGCCAACACGCATGAAGTGTTTTATTAAAGGAAGACACGGCCCTAAGGGCAAGTTGGATTCCTTTCTAGTTATGAAGTTACTTTATTTCACGTTGTGTGTGATCAGATTCTATGTAAACAAAGCGAAGCGATGCACTAGAAGTCAGGAATTACTTAAAAGCGTTCTAATTTTTTTTAAATTGAATGTTTAAGATCACCGTGAACAACTCGGTGAGCTACAAGCAGTCTCCTGTCCCTAATTTAGGGTCATTGGCTTCAGTGAATGTAGAAATCAGATCATATGTAGAGGGTTTTAGGAAGGGAGTGTCTGATCCCAGGTTTTAAACAGCCCTTAGAAATAGGAAGCTAGAAGATTTGGGCTAGAGTGCCTGATAGGAAAGTGACGCGGACGTGAGGTAGAAAGGGGGAGGAAGGCACCCTTATTTATTATGGCTTAACATGCCCATTCAATGCACGGCGGGTATTTAGTGGTTCGAACGTTCGTACCTGTCCAGGATCGAATTTGAGGATATCTCCATGGCAGTCATGAACCCTGACCACTAGGCCACCCGCGGCCGAGCCAGTGCCACAAGACAAATCTACATCCACGACTCACCGGGATTAAAATAGAGGCCCATCGTGAATGAATGATCAGTAGCCAGCGCTCAGACCACTGTGCCACCAGCTCAACGATTTCTGATTTGGAAGTCCAGCACAGGAGGTTTCTTTATATATAATCTATGACTACAGAACTTGTGATGTTGAGATAAAATAAAAATACCAATTTTTATCATAATCAAAGGTTTACTATATATTGACTATAGTTTCGCAGAGTGTTTGGCTCATCCTGATGAGGCTGAACCAAACGCTCTGAGAAACTAGTCAATGTATAATAAACCTTTGATCCCAGGAGCAGAAACAGCGCGATATTGCGCCGCCTGTCGCAGATTCTTGGAAAGGTGTGCAGACTGTTTTTCTGTTTTCTTAACATTAATTGTTTTTTAAGATATCTTAATTTTTCAAACAAAGAAAGGGAAATTTTTATGTGGCTTCCGTTCTAGACACAAAGCAGTAATCGATAGATCATGCAGGCAACTGTTCCCCCACCCAGCCACTCATTTTATTTTAGCTTTTATTCTCTATATTTTTTAGGTAACTTCAATTTGATGAGATACATAAAATTGCTTTTTCTTCAAGAAAAAAACAATTATTTTGAAACTAGGAAGCACTGCTCACGTTTGGTGTGACATTTCGGAAGCTAATAGTCTCAATTTTTTTTTTTTTTTTGTTGCATCGAGGCTTAAACTTTCATCTAACTGAAAGTTAGATGGAGGCGATTTTTTTTACATTTTACAAAAGGTGCGTTTTCTCTGTTTCCATGGCCCTCGGCATTATGTAAGTTGACGGCCCAACTTTTTTTATTGTTTCCAGATATCTTCACTTCAGTTAGGTTGATAAGGTGGGTTTTTTTTTTTCTTCTTGCTCCTTTTTTTGTGTGTGTTCTGTTCAAAAACCATATTTTTATCGTCTGTCTTCTGTTTTCCACGAGCGCATTCCAAAAGCTGATGTTTTTCATTCCACCATTTTTGGCTTCCAGATAACATTGCTTCAGTTATATTAATGCTGGTTTTTTTTTTATGAAATCCATATTTGCTTAGCATTTTCAACATTCCCACCCTTTTCTGCGGGTACGCAGCATTTCGGAAGTTGACGAGCACATTTTATTTTATTCATTTATTATTTTACTGCCATCTCAGATTTTTATGTACTAAAACCATATTTTTATTCATGTTCAATTTCCCCGGTTTTATTTCCAAGGCTGTATTACTTGGTATTCCGGAAGCTAAAGATCAGAGATCATGCTAGGATTTTTTCAAAGAGTAAAAATACTCCTTCACATTTTTGGAAGGAGTATTTTTCTTTCCAAAGGAGTAATTTTAGAGAACGAACAATTATCGCATTAAATTTTTAGCTAAATACTATTTAATATAAAAATATTGTTTCTTCGATAGCAGTTAGACTTTTGTTCAAAACTTCAGTTGCCTCTTTTTTTCTCTGGAGTTGACAATGTATTTTGAACTGGTACTTCAGGAACATTCAAATGGTCTTGTGATTCTGAGCTGTCTGAATGCAAGCCTTCTTGCTCAGTTAAAATCTCTGGAAGCTTTAGTAAAGCTTTGCAACACCCATCACATATCGTGTCACCTTCATGTAAATTGGCATTATGTCTCAAAATATTTTCATTTACAGATCTCAATTGTTTCTTATAATAATTATGACCAGGTTTTTTAAATGGGTTACAAAAAATGCTTTGATGTACTGGGTTCACCCATATTGTCAGAGTCCAAATAATAGAGTAGAGTTAAAATTATAAATAATTGTACAAGATGGGTTCCATTTCAACTCAGGCAGGGTTGTACCATCATGGTCTCAGATTTCTCTAAAAAAATTAAAGGGTGTTCCTTGACTTAAATAAGGAGACCCATATTTTTTCTTTCGGCAAGAAAAAATTTGCCCTTCAAGATAGAGGGTTTCAAATCTTGCACCGTCAAACAAGCTCTCTAGAAAACGGTTATTTTTCCTAACTTCAGCGAGTCATTGCAGCAGAGTTAAAAAAGATATCGTGTTCTTGTATTTTTTTTTACATTGTGTGTATGACATATAAAAATATATGGTGCTAATATTTGCTATACATCGTATGATTAAAATTTAAAAAATCGTAAACTTTGTGATTTAAAAAAAAAATTGAATTTTTAAGTTTTTTTTAAACAGGTTTGGATGGAGTTTTTTCTATGTTCGTTTTTTCCGTTAAAGACATACAAATGTGCACTTCATTTGTAATTTTTTGTGTGTCTGTGAAACTGCTAGTTTCCGCGTTTCGGCAGCGTTAAAAACAGCCGATTTTGAAAAATCTCTAACTTTGCCAACGATTTTCTCAAAAAAGCCATTTTTTAAAATTCTGAAAATTAAATCCCTGTTTTATTATCAACAGGAGAATATCTGTGTAAATTTTCACAGACCTAAAAACGCCCGTTTCCGAGTTAGACGCGTTTGAAAGCCTACGATTTTCCATGTTCTAAAGGCGCCATGTTGGAAAAATCTCAGGCGCAAAGTACGTATTCTCTTACCCGAATCAAAGCGTTAGATATTCTTTGCCCGAATGATGGAATGAGAGCATTGGGTCAGCTGGCCCTGGTTGGATACGTCCACCTCACCCTTCCCCGAGCGATGGCATGCCTATAAAACTGTCGAAGGGGGGGGGTAACAAATACATAAAGAAAATTCTTGCTTCTCCACTAACAAAGTTGAGTTGCGAAAGATAGCAGCAGTTGTTTGTTTGTTTACGTATACACTTACACATTGCATAAGAAAAGACTATGAAAGAGTAGAAAACTGTTGTGAAATAATTTTAAGAAAAAGAGTGCAGGTACGTGTACTGTAAGTTAATTTTCGATGGCTAAACACCCTCGAGTTTTTCTGGGAGTTGCTAATTGTAGGCTACTGTCAGAAGAGCAGTTGCTGTTTTGTTATAGTTGCTAAAATTAACTTCTCAGTTTTTCGTAATAGTAAAATATTCGCTCAGGAGAGATTTGTCCTCTGCGAACTGGGGGAGAAGGTGCAATGCTCTTGACCTCGCTGCTGGGTTGATAGCGCTGGTCGCTACCCAAACTCTGCATACCTCCTCTCCGAAACGTAATGGCAATTGTCTAATCTACTAAATAAATAACAATTAACACATACGCGTGCATGCTTATTCATAAAATGTAAATTGAGTATATTTCCTGTTCAATCGGCTGATTTTACAAGTAGAATACATATACAACTTATGCGCTTATAATGGTGTAAATATTTTTATCTATTTAAAACATATTCAAAGATTTCAATTTTTTTTAAAGAGGAGGTGGGGGGAGGATTGTGTTCGTAGTGATTTCCACCTGGGCCACGATAAACCATGCACTGCCCATGTCTTCTGTTCCCTTAGAAGATAATCCTGGATCGATAGGAGACCAACCAGCTGAGTTTTGAACACCCCCCCCCCTCCCCTCACGTGGTGGTGAGGTGTCTCAAAGCTTGGTAGCTTTCAAAAATGTTTCAACTTAGTTGGCTGGTAACAAGAGAGGGATTCCATTTCAACTCTGGCAGGGTCGTACCACCACGGTCTCAGATTTCTCTAAAAAAATTAAGTAAGGGGGTGTTCCTTGATTAAAATAAGGAGACCCATATCTTTTCTTTCGGCAAGAAAAATTTTTCCCTTTGAGACAGAGGGCTTTCAAATCTTCCACCCTCAAACAAGCTCTCTAAAAAACGGTTATTTTTCCTAACTTCAGCGAGTCATTGCAGCAGAATTAAAAAATATATTTTGTTCTGGTATTTTTTATTACATTGTGTGTGTAACATAATAATATTTGATGCTAATATTTTTTACACATCGTATGATTAAAATTTTAAAAAATCGTAAACTTTGATTTTTTTTTTTTAAATTGAAAGTTTTGAGATTTTTTTAAACTGGTTCAAATGGAGTTTTTTTTATACTCGTTTTTTTTGTTAAAGACATACAATTGTGCACTTTATTTGCAATTTTTTATGTCTGTGAAACTGCTAGTTTCCGCAGCGTTAAAAACAACTGATTTTGAAAAATCTCCAACTTTGCCAACGATTTTCTCAAAAAAGCCATTTTTTAAAATTCTGAAAAATTAAATCCCTGTTTTATTATCAACAGGAGAACATCTGTGTAAATTTTCACGGACCTAAAAACGCCCGTTTCCGAGTTAGACACGTTTTAATTCGGTTTGAAAGCCTACGATTTTCCATGTTCTAAAGGCGCAATTTTGGAAAAATCTCAGGCGCAAAGTACGTATTCTCTTACCCGAATCAAAGCGTTAGATATTCTTTGCTCGAATGATGGAATGAGAGCATTGGGTCAGCTGGCCCTGGTTGGATACGTCCACCTCACCCTTCCCCGAGCGATGGCATGCCTATAAAACTGTCGAAAGGGGGGGGGTGTGTGTTAACAAATACATAAAGAAAATTCTTGCTGCTCCACTAACAAAGTTGAGTTGCGAAAGATAGCAGCAGTTGTTTGTTTGTTTGTTTACGTATATACTTACACATCGCATAAGAAAAGACTATGAAAGAGTAGAAAACTGTTGTGAAATAATTTTAAGAAAAAGAGTGCAGGTACGTGTACTGTAAGAATATGTCATCATGAATTAGCATTTAGCATGTAATTGAATTTCTTTTATATAAAATAAGTAAATCATAATTTATCAAAATCTTACCTACTTAATTGTCTTGAGGCTACAAAAAATTTTGATTTGCTTTTGAAAGACTGTACCAAAACTTGTGTGTGTTGCTTCAAAGATTCAGATTCTATAAACTCAAACTTCAAAAAGAGTTCTGGAAATCTACAGTCTATCTCAATCGCAAAAGATAAAATAAACCTTCATTGGACATTGTGATGTGCAAGTTTAGTATTACAAAGGTCAACTAATTTATTATTTTTGAACATGTTTTCCTTCAGCTCTGAAAAAAAAAAAAAAAAATCTTCTTGAATACTGTGTATGAGATGTTTACACTTCACATAATTGAGACTTGGTTGATTCAACCATTCTTCAGATATGAGGAATGTACAGTTTCTCCCTTTGCAACTATTTATAGAGGGAAAATAACATTTAACAATAATTCAGAACAGTGGAAACATCGCGAAAAAAATTACAATCACGAAAAAAATCTTCGCTTCGTCCGACTTCCGTTTTCGGAAAATTTTCCTCCGTTTTCAAGCTTTCCTCCATGATCAGTTATCAAACAAAATTATATTTTACAATAAAAATGAGCAAAGGTAATATTGCGAGGAAAAAAAAATGACGATTACAGATTAAATCTGCAGTTCGCCTAACTTCCGTTTTCAAAAGTTTTGAAAGACGAAATTCCGTCCCCAGCCAGAAAATGCCCCCCCCCCCCTTCCACTGCCACCACACACTCACACACACACCACCCCCAAAAAAATTATCTCCAGTTTTGATGACAACAAAGTCAGCAGAGTTACTCTTCGAATCCGCGAAAGAAACTCATGCCTAAAGTTTGCAAGGAAATTTTTTGCTCCGTCGAACTTCCGGTATCGGAAACTATTGTCAACACTTTCAAGTTGAAATGCAAACATTTTTGCAATAAATTGATATTTAATAACAATACTGGACAGAGGAATCTTCACGAGAAAAATAAATTACGATCGCTGGAAAAAATTTCACTCTGTTTAGCTTTCGTTTTTGTAAGTTCTGAAAAACGGAATACCGCTCCCCAGGCGGAAAACAAGCCTACCCCCACTAATCCTCCGAAAATAAAATCTTTTTTTTTTTTTTTTCCCCCCATCTCTCTCAAGTATAACCGAAATGTGGAATTCCGCGAATCGGAAGAACAATCTCGTGCCTGATTTGTAACAGTCTGCGATATGCAAAATGAACTGCTCATACGGCTACGCATGGAAGCCGATTTACGGGTCCATAAACTGATTATGTTTGATTGTAGTTTTCGGAACTCTGAACGGTCCGTTTCTAAATCACATATTTTTTTACAAAGGATACGTTTTTAACGCACCAATTTTGCGAGCTATCCAAAAATAAACCCAAGATTTTAAATTTATATATATATTTTTTTAAAATTTCCTAAGGCGGGAGACACCTGCTTAACAGATTTGTTTTGGCGGGAATCCTGCCCTGAAATGGCAATTAAATGAACTTCAAAACCGTCGCTTTTCACTTCCTCCAAGCCAAGGCTTAACTGCACCACGCTGCACCGATATACAAGCGTCTCAATCCCGACGCTGCTGAATCCTCCTCCCCTGTAATGCGCATGCCCATCGGTTGAGCTACTCTTAAGTCCCACTCTGCCCTGAAAGTTCTTCTGAATGATTGCCGAAACCTCGGCAATGGGAATCAAATCATGAGTTTTTCATAAACTGTGACATAAAAGTTAACATAATTTCTTGATTAAAAAAAAGTCATTTTTATGACAAAATGACGGTGTAATCACCGATTATAAAAATACATTTCATATGGAAAAACAATGCGTAAAAATACACATTTTAAAATTTTAAAGCGTATTAGGCGTTTTTAAGGCGTGAAATACCTGTGTAGAGGCATTATCGCGATCTCTGCTAAAGATCACATTTCTTTTATTATTTTTTCCAGACAGTTCCATCTCAGATTAATGAGGTAAACAGTTTTTTGCTTTACAAGAACCACAGCCATTTTACTCACGTTAATTTTATGGTGTTTAATTATATCAATGAAAATGCCTCCCATTGCATTTCCACAAATTCACCAAATTTTTCTTAAAACTGTGGTCATTTTACAAATTAGATTTCAAACAAAAATTTATAATTTTGTCACATTTAACTCAGTGATTTGTTTTTTACAAATCAAGTTAAATGTGACAAAATTACTGTTCCCAAAGTTGACAAGGTGCTTCCCCCTCCCTCCTCCCCCAACACTCACCTAAATTTAATCATCTGGTGAGTACTAGCTAGTACAACGTATTGCTGCTGGAAATACACTCGTGTTCAAAATTAAGGTCACAAACACATTTTTTACAATAATTCAAAATAGCAACCAATGAAATTTTTGAAATTGCTGTCATATATATACACTTTGGGGACCGGTGAATGTAATGTGAGGGCCACGGGTGGCCTAGTGGTCAACGCTCGTGACTGCCGCGGAGAAGACCTTGGGTTCGATCCCAGGCAGGTACAAACGCTCGAACCACTAAATATCCGCCGTGTGTCAGATGGGCACGTTAAGTCATCAGGTCCCGGGTATTGCCCCACCCCCCACCCCTCGTTAATAAATAAGGGCGTCTTCCTGCACCTTTCTACCTCGCTTCTGTGTCGCTTTCCTATTATCGGGCACTCTAGCCCAAATCTCCGAGCTTCCTATTTCTAAGGGTTGTTTAAGACCTGGGGTCAGACACTCCCCTCCCAAAATCCTCTACGTATGATTTGATCTGAATCTAATGTGAGCATCTACTGTTTGTTAAACGGTTAACAGGGTGAGTTTGGTAAGAGAACATAAAAGTGACTATTTTCTGCATCTCCGAATTTCGTCTTCAGAGTTCTGTTTCTTGAAAGAAAAATCACAAGATTGACTGATTTCAGTTGGAATGAGTGCTCGGATTCGTTTAGACGATGCACTGAGGCTTAAAGCTGGCCAGTCTCAAGCGGAGGTCGCTTGATGGCTGTATGGAGCGACCTCCGCTTGAGGCTGGTGTCACGAAAGGTGATATCCATGTTATGGCACCAATTCCAAACAATGGGTACCATCACCAGGAGGCCCGGTCAAGGCTGTCCAAGAGACACGACACCTGCGGAGGATCGTTACGTGACATTAACTGCCAAACGCCATAAACGGATGATGGCCAGAGACCTCGCTGCAACGACTGGAGCAACAATTTCGAGGCAAACTGTATACAGACACCTAGCAGAGAAGGCCCTTTATGCCAGACGGCCAGTGGTGTGTGTCCCCCTCACCAGATCACAGAAGAGAACCCGTCTGTCGTGGAGCCAAACACATCTTTCTTGGACACAGCAAGATTGGAACTGTACTTTTCTGCGATGAGTCAAGATTCAGTACACAAAGTGATTCTCGAGAAGTTTTCATCTGGAGACAGCGTGGGACCCCGCTATAATCTTCCCAACATAAGGGAAATCGACCACTTTGGTGGAAGTTGAATCCTTGTGGGTGCAGGCATCATGTTGGACGGCCGTACACCACTGCATGTCTTCGATGGGGGCACTGTGACCACACAGTGCTATAGGGATGAGGTCCTTGAACCTTATGCGAGACTTTTCTGGGGAGCTGTCGGACCGAACTTAATTTTTATGGACGATAACACGAGGCCACACAGAGCTCAGCTTGTCGACGATTTTCTGGAGGGAGAGGATATTCGCTGTATGGTGTGGTCAGCGAAGTCGCCAAACCTAAATCCTATAGAGCATGTTTGGGATGCTCTAGGAAAAACCATTGCGCTGCATCAACCCCCTTCGAGGACCCTCCAGGCGTTAAAATCTACGCTTTTAGAAGAATGGGATTTGTTGCCACAAGCTGTTATCAAAACAACCTCATTTACAGTATGAGGGCTCGTTCTGCGACTTGTAAAGCTGTGCAGGGGGTGGCCACACTCGCTATTAGCAGGACTGTTCTCGAGATATGATGCATCATGTTTGGACTGTTTTTGGTCTAATTCGCTTATCGCACACAATTTATCTTCTGTTCATTTTGTTATGTTGCTATTGCATGTCTCATAGTATGAGGCATCTATGTACCAAATTTCATTGCAATAAACCATTTAGTTTTCAAGATATCACAGAATATGTATTTTGTGACCTAAATTTTGGTCATCAGTGTAGTAAGTTCAAAATGTCTATCAGGCAAAACATCCTTCGAAGGAGGAGTTTTTAAAGTTTAATCAATTAACTAAATGCAGAAAAAAATATATATGGATTTCAAATTATTTATTATTCCTTATACTTTCTGACCATTACTTTTAAAAATCCAAATGCATTTAAAGAATGATGTTTAAGTTCTGAATGAAATAAAATAGTTCTAGTTTCTTCTGCTTTTCTTATCAGGGGAAAGCTAGTTTGACTACTTTAACTTAATACCAATTTTCACTGTTATCAAAATCTCAAATTGACTCATTTTTCAAAACTTTGCTTTGTCGCAGTGCAGAACAATAAATTTTATGGCAGAATTAACATTTAGGTATCCCTTTACTTTGCAGACAGTTTTTAGGTTTTCCTTTCTACGTTGCAGACTTCTGAAAAAGATTCTGCTCCTGGGCCTTTGATTGCGATAAACATTGGTATTTTTATTTTATTTTATCAGGATTTCTTTATCGGGGTGGCCCAAAATATTGCAAATAAAATACCCTGTATAACTATATACTAAAAATCCGAAAATTCTTGGCGTAGAATAAATATAAAATTTTCCAAGCTTCCGCTCATCAACCAGATGGCTTTCTCAAGGAAGGTAGACAGCTAACTGCAAACAGGATAATAGAACGTTTCAACACTTTAAACGCTGTGACTTGACTAGACAATAAATGATTAGGAGCAAAACGGGATATTTCGAAGAAACGAGGTCACGTTGGTTGGACATGCGGTACTATGGTAGAAATCTCAGCATTATTTGAAGAATTGATTCCAAATACGTGGTAACTCCAGAGAGATGCTATCGTTGCAAGCCTCGCAGCTGGTCAAGATTTCCAAGGTTTCGCGAATGGCAGTAGATTTGGGTGTGGAGTATAAAGCTAATTTCTTTACATCACTCCACACCCAAATCTACTGCCATTCGCGAAACCTTGGAAATCTTGACCAGCTGCGAGGCTTGCAACGATAGCGCCTCTCTGGAGTTACCACGTATTTGGAATCAATTCTTCAAATAATGCTGAGATTTCTACCATAGTACCGCATGCCCAACCAACGTGACCTCGTTTCTTCGAAATATCCCGTTTTGCTCCTAATTATTTATTGCCTAGTCAAGTCACCGCGTTTAAAGTGTTGAAACGTTCTATTATCCTGTTTGCAGTTAGCTGTCTACCTTCCTTGAGAAAGCCATCTGGTTGATGAGCGGAAGCTTGGGAAATTTTATATTTATTCTACGCCAAGAATTTTCGGATTTTTAGTATATAGTTATACTATTTTGAGTTTAATTTGGTGTACAGTTCCTACTTTTTGAAAATACCCTGTATCTTCCAAAATATTGGGAAGTGATAAAAATATCTCCACAATATTTAAGTGTGTCTCTAATGTTTTGTAAAATACAATAGACTCGCTAATCCGGCCTCCTTCTCCTTGCGTGGTTTTTGATTACAGAAAATGTGTTAGTATCAGACCGAAATGAATTATATTTCATATACGAGTAAAGTTTTCAATTTTAACATTATGTTTTGTTTTGAATTGGCACTAACATTCACGTAATTCAATTTAAAATGAAAGTAGGAAGGATCCTCAAAACAATTAAGAATATTACAAAAAAACATCTTCATTAAAGCAGACAAAAATTTGTGACATGTTTCGAAGTGACCACACTGAGTAGAAAATGCAAGATTTCATCTGTGCTGCATTGCAATTGTACGTTTCTTTTACTGTGTATAGTACATACACATACATATTGTGCTTTACTGTACTGATAATATGATTATAATTTGCTATACTTGTAAATGAGACAGTGAGATATGTATATAATTTATTATACTTCTAAATGAGATAGTATAGTACGTACTGATCGTGTTCTTTTACTGTTATCATATGCTTGTCTCTTATTTATGTTTTTTTTAAATACATAGGTACTACACATAGTGAACTTGTAATTGTAACATTAAATTTAATGAAGAATTAAACTGAATTTTTATGCACTCTCAGTAATCCAGCACTTTCGCTAATCCGGCATCCCTCTGTGGAAGGAATGGCTGGATTAGCGAGAGTCTACTGTATGTATTTAAAAATAAGCAGCCAAGAGAAGGACCAAGTGGTACCATGTGGGGAGGGCCCATGCAGGATTCCTACGGTCCTTATAAATCCTTAAAAGTCCTTAAATTTTTTAGTGTGCTTAAAAGTCCTTAATTTTTTTCCAGAAATTCCCCAAAGTGCTTAAGAAGTACCCCCCCCCCCAACTGGCAAGTACCTGTGTGAAATGCAGAAGTTGCAGGTGCAGTGCATACAACTTCTGCTGCTGGGTTGGCTATGTTGATGAATGACACCATGTGATGTCGGCAGAAAGCCCATGGGAGAGCACTGGGCAGGAGGAGCGGTCAGTAATCCGAAAAGTCCCCCACCTTTTTCAGTCAGGGACCATGCACAAATTGCCTTTGACACAAAATATCGAACCTGGGAGAGATTTCCGGGGTAATCATTTCCATTTCCACGCTGTTTAAAACAAAATCCAGCTGAACAATGTGCACAAATATGTGGGGGAAAATTCTGGGCTCGGCATTTAAAACATTTATTGCTGTTTATAGTAAAAAACTGTCTTGCAAGTAGCTGGATGAGATGGGGGAAATTTCCGAGTTAGCATTTTGACTGCAGTGTGTCCAAATGTCTTTTTTTTTAAAGGACTGTCCTTTAATTAAAACTGTGACTACTGATAAAGTCCTTTATTTTCAGTACTGTCCTTTATTTTAAGTGAGTTGAGAACATCAACTATCTACAAAAATATTAAGGGTGAGTAACAAAAATGCATTTTATTTGAAATTAACCTAATTCGTTTTGTCTTGATATTTTTTGTTTGTAAGGGCAATGATGAACTATAATACTGAGCCCTTATTTCTTAACATTGATACTACTTTTATTATTTTGTTTTAACGAAGTTATGAAGTATTAAAGTAGCATATGACTGGATATCTCTGTGGTGATGCTTCCTTTCTTATATGAGCCTTTGGTTTACCACATTATTATTTTTTTTTAATTGAGTTTGTTTTGTAGCTTTTTTAATGATGAAATGAAGACTAATTTTTATCTTTACTCCACAGATTTCTAGTTCAACATGTCTAAACGACAGTGCCACTATCAAAGTGATTGGTCCTCTTCTTGTCAAAAAGACAATAATGATGATGAAATTTGCAAATGGTGCAGACCAGGAAAGAAGAACACTCAAGCTTCATGTGTGTGGTGCTCAAAAGAATTTTCAGTGTCTACAATGGGTGTTCAAGCAGTTTTACAACATTCAAGAAGTGAAAATCACAAGAAAAATAGAAAAGCTGTAACAAAGTCAAAGGACTTTACAAAAAGTTTCAAAAGTCAAACAATAATTAGTAATCAGGTTACTACTGTTGAAGTTTTGTGGGCCTTTGCACTTGTTGAACACAATATTCCATTCAGGTTTTGTGATCATTCAACACAGTTGTTTCAGAGAAGGTTTCCTGACTCTAAAATTGCTGAATCATTTTCAATGCACCGAACAAAGATGTCTTACCTAGTTAGATATGGTTTGGGGCAAACATATGAAACCATTTTAAAGGAAAGTTTGAAAGGGAAATATGTGTCAATTGGACTAGATGAAAGCAATGACAGTGGTGTGCATAATAAAAAAGAGCTTGAAATAATCGTACAATATTTTGATGATGTGCAACAGCGAATTGTAATAGATTTTCTTGAAAGGGTATATTTGCCAGAAGCTAAAGCACTTCCCATGGAAGAAAAATTGATTTCTGTTTTACAAATGTTTGGCATCAATATATCTAAGGTAATATGCGTTATGACTGATAGTCCACAAGTTATGGTAGGCTGTAAAAAAGGCATGCTAACTCTTTTAAAGCAAGAAAATCCCCACTTGCTTGATGTAGGTCGATGTTCATTACATCATGTCATGAATGCTGTAATAAAGGCTGTAAAAGAATTACCGTATATACTCGCGTATAAGTCGACCCCCCCACTTTCAGAGGAAAAACTCGGAAACTCGCGTATAAGTCGATCCCGGAATGAGAAAAAAAATTCAATGAATTTATTCAAAAACATTTGAAAACGAAAAAAATTATATATATAATACTAAAATTAATTTGCATACCCAAAAACTTCATCGGAACCCTTCAAAATCCGATTCCGAGTCAGACTCTCCAAGCAGTTCAAAAAAGTCTTTCTCTGTCATCGGCGCGTCATCATAAACATCCGTATTCCCATCTATGCCTATGGCATCAGAATCACTGTCATCATCACTCATAAAAATTTCATCATCCTCTGTGCCATCAAGTTTGTTACTAATGCAACATTTCTTGAATGATTTCACGACCATTTCCGCAGGTATCACATCCCAAGCATCCTTGACCCATCGCACAATCAAAACGATATCCGGCTTCTTTAGTTTTCCGCCCTTGGTTTCAGTCGGCAAATCGGAACTTATCCAATCTGCCTAATACCTCCACACATTGTCCTTGAAGGGCTTATTAAGGCAGACATCTAGTGGTTGAAGAACAGATGTCAACCCACCTGGGATGACAGCAAAAGTTGTTTTTGAATTTTCTGCAGTTTTTTTCACTTCTGCACAACGGTGTGCAACAAACATATCCCACACCAACAGAGAAGGTTTCCTCAAAAGTGCACCTGGCCTTTTGTTCCACACATTCTTTAACCAGTCAATTGTTCCGGATTCGTTCATCCATCCTTTTTCATGTGCACGAACGAGCACACCAGACGGAAAGACAACGCTTTCGGCAGAGTTTTGCGTTTGAAAATAATTACCGGAGGTAGCTTACTGCCGTCGGCCAAACAGGAAAGAACAACCGTGAAACTGGATTTTTCGTGGCCAGTCGTTTTGATCAAGATATTTTTTTCGCCCTTTTGGTTCACCGTCTTATTTCCAGGAAGGTCGAAACACATGGCGGTTTCATCCATGTTCCCTATTTGGGAAAGTTCAAAAGCAGTCTCTTTTCTCTTTTGAATTACCGTAATTTTCGGACTAAGAGCCGCATCGGCATAAGGGCCGCAGGTGAGAATTTTTGCAATCTTGTAAGCAAAAGTTGCCGTAAGGGCCGCACCTGTGAAGTCGTGGTGCTGCTCAGAAAGCTAAATTATCTTCCTTATTTTCATGAGTTAACTCATGCCCAACTTCAAAGGCTAATTCTGCAACTCAGTGTCAATCTGCTTTATACACTTATTTTTTCATACTGGCAAACATTTTTATTTATACATTTTTTATTAATCATACTAATGATGTTATTTGTTTGCCTTTATTAAATGCTCAGAACCATTTATATAATCAATATAAATCACAGTTAATCTTAAGACTCCTGTTAGAATATCGCATTGCTCGTAAAACCGCACAGTTGTCTAAATTCCATTCAATGTGGATGTCTGCTACAGGATTGGTTCTCTGTTCACCGCAATAGAATCCGTCTTAGAAGTAATTAACTTATAAATTATCGCTTGTTATGCTTTCGATTAATGTTTTCTTTAATAATATGTTCCTTCTATGTTATGCTTTTTTTCTCATGTAGAGACGTTTCCTTTTACCAGCTGCTTCGCACGTGTTCGCTGATCTGCCGCCAACACTTCGAAACGGCGGTGCGCTTTCTCTCTTTCAAGTGGTTTGACCTACTTTCATTTACTGCGCACTGAGCCGTTACCGCTGGGCGCGCTATCCACAGAAGCCTCGGAAGTCACGCTACTTGTCTGTGTGCTTATGTCCTCATTCCATCCCCCATGCAAAGGGCGTTTGAGCATCACCCCCTAATAGCTTAACAGGCCCGCGCACCGATTTGTGACATCACTAGAGTAGTCCGTAGTCGCGGAGAGAAGCATTATGGCGATGTGCGAACGAATGCGTCTTTACGTACACCAACTAACCAGGTCGTGCATTCTTTTAGAGTTTCACTGCATTTAAATAAAAACTTGTGTGTTAGTTATTAAATAACTGCAGAGTTAACAAGTTTGTTTAATAATCTTTTAAAATACAGAAGAAAAAGAAATTACAGCGTAAAATTTAGCGTAGCAATAATTTTGACTTGAAAGGGTAAGCAAGACAGATTCGTCAACTTAATGAAAGCATCACTGTCATTTCACTGGAAGTGATAAACCATTCCTATAATCGAAATTATAAACTGTTGTCGTAGTTTCACTTGAAGTTACAGTGTCTTTATAGTTAACCGAATGATTCCTGTTCTTGTGAACAAATCGTTCTTGTACTTGAAAGATTAGTTTGAGGGTCCATTACGAATTATCGCCGTCGTTTCAAAAGATGTCGATTGACTAATTTAAGGAATCGGATATTTCATTCATTGCAAACTTATGACTATGAAAATTTTAGTAATGAAATAATTCCTTTACTGAAAATGTATTTTCACATCAGACAGTAACTAGCAATTTATATGCAATCTGTGATCACTAATATATAAAAAAAGGTCAAGAAAAACTGAATTTTTTTCTGTGTTTTTTAATTATTACCAAAGGCTCAATAAAACACGTTTTAACATACATACAGTAAATTGCTGCTTGATCCACTGATTGCATCAAATAAATTATGATTTCAAGAAAATTATGCAATTGCTACATTATTAAACGTACAATAATGACATAACAAGTTTTCCTAATTTTAGTACCATCTAGTTACATGTTTGGACAACTTCATTTTGATAAGCAAATATAAAGTTTATAATTTTTGTCTTCCAGAGCACTATTTCAAAAAAGTTACCTTGTCAAAGTTCAACACATCTGTATTAAGTATATTAGTAGCATTAAGCAAAACTATTTGGATTCACAATATAAGCATTTCTTTTTATCTGGAAAAATACAAGTAACTTATTGGCAGAAATTTCCTGAAATGTGATTTTCAAGAAGTATTCAGGAAAACTGCCAATGTACAAATAATTATGGTTGTGTAGTTCTTTGTGTATCACAAACACAATTTGATTATGTGTCCGTTAGCTGTTTCTTGAAGAATTTCAAAGACACATTTCTAAGAAAATCTGAAATTTGTTCCAATAATTTCTTAAAGTATTTTTTCAGATAATTATTATATTTTTTGAGAACCTGACAAATGCACATGCAGTTATTGTACTGAATAAATCTAAGCGATCGTTTTGGTACTATGGGATGTATTTTAAAAGATGTACATGTTTCATTATAAATTGACTAACTTGATGTACCTACCATTTTCTCAGAAACTATAAAAAGCAATGGTATAAAATTTTGCACAGATGTTTTGTCATTATTAAAGCTATTGAAAAAGATTGTTTTTTCCTTTTTTTATGATTTTGGTTTCAAAATAAATTCTATGAAGGATTGAAGAAGTTTTTCCCCATACAAAAATTGACACCCACCCCCACGTTTGAAAGCACATATTCCAGTAGTTATCGGATAATATGAGATATATTAGTTCCAGTTATTATAGCTGTAGCTTGTGAAGACACAGTGCAGGAAGTCTGGAAACAGATAAGTCTAGATAAATGAATAAAAAGTTGATCTTTCATTTTAAGCAAATGTTTTCAAAAAAAAAAAAAAAAAAAAAAAAAAAGCGAGTATATATTTCTACTTGTATTTTAAAAATCTTGTTTGTTTAGAACATAGTTTCCACAATATGTGGATTCATGTCGATCCAGGTACTTTTTTTCTCTTAAAAATAACAATATCCAAGGCTTAAAAATACCATGCCCGAGATGCCCAGCGCATGTAAATCATTCGTCTGGGCAGGTAAATAAAACATCTAATTGCCTGTGCATGGTAACTAAATTTTAAAATGAAAAAGTTTGTAATAAATTTCCTATTACACATGAAAAAAGACAGTCATCACATGTCGTGTTTCATGTCATTGTTAATTAATGGAAGTTGTATTATTGTTACGAAGTACCAAGGAAAGAGCAATATCACATCTTTAATTATGTTATGCTCTACGCCCAGAAATCGGAAACCTAGTTTTGCTCCAAATTGTGTTTATAATCAACAACAGGATGCATGCCTCTGATGTAACTGGCCTCTCATGTTTAGTGACAAAGGGATAAAACTTTAACAAAAGGAACATGGCAGAATCACTAAATTTCCGAAACACCAGTTTCATCATCGTACCATTTCATACCAATTTTAGCATCAGCATCTTAAAAATTGATATACACACGTTTGTGCATTGAACATTTTTAATACAGACCCTTAAAATGGAAGTGCAAACATGTTAAAACAGTTCATATTTTTAACTTAAAAAAGAAATTAGGGTTCTGGTTTGTTATCTTAAAAGATAAATTTTTCTGCGCATCCAGCTTTTACTACCTGGGCAAGTAAATAATTTCTTGCCCAGGTAGTACTGATATATTTCACCTAATTTTTAAGAAATTGAATGGTTCTGATAAATTCCCATCCTACCACAGATAGAGCATAACACACTGCTCACACGAGTTCTTCAATGTGTTGGTTTGTAGAAAAATGCTTCAAAATCTTTAAACAGATATTTTAAAGGCAAACTTACTCCTGAACTATGTGCGAACTTCTGTTTTCGTGCATTCATATCTAATTTTTGCTGTCTATACTTGATTCAGTGTTTGTGTTCCTTTAGTAATAAATATTAAAAATGATAATTCAATGCAACTCTCCATGTCTGCAAACACAAAAGTTGTATTTCACATGGCAACAAGGCCTTAGCATTTATATAAAGGACATAGGCATGTTAGATGTGTACATGACATACATATATTTCGTATAGGATATAGGTATTTTACAAGCACTTGTGCCCAGAAATAGGGACCCCAAAAAAGTTAATCTGGCACTGCCTAAAAACTTAAATAACTAAGTATGAATGTATCAACATATTACTCTTGGGATCAAAAACATGCAACCCTTATTATTCTGTGTCCATAATAAAGTTTAAAATCCCTTCCTAAATATACATATTTTACTTTGAATTTATTTGATACATTGGCAAAAACATGTTATGGGTTACTATAACAACACAGGTAATCTATTCTTTCCATTACAAACATAAATTTCATTTTTCAAAAATCTTTTCAGTGCTTTGACTTCCCACTGTGAGATGCATTAGATTATAAAATTAGCCAAATTTAAATTTTCTAGTTCAAAATTTTTATTTTACGAGTAGTTTAAATAAGGTTAACAAAAGGTTTCCACTTACCTTAGAGTTCTTGGTCACTTGAAAATTTTCACGCTTTATTGCTGTAATCCATTTTCCGAGAACCTCCCCATTAGTAGCGAATTTGAAGACACTTAATATCCCTTTATGAAAATAAACTTAGTTGACAATTTGACAACAACCACCACGCACATCGACAGTCACGCTTACACAGAGTGAGCAGCACATGCATGCTCCACCACCCACCACGGACATCAGCCTACTCTCCCCTACGTCATGCAGCTTCCGGTGTTCGGTGCGCAGGCCTGTAAAGCTATTAGCGGGTGATGGTTTGAGTCAGGCATTCCTGTTCTCCCCCACTTTCCCTCCTAAACCAACATCAGGACAGCGGAGTTATTGTCTAACGTATGAGTAGAAAGGGGGGGACATGATCACAGTAGAGTTCGTGAACAAAAAAAAAAACGTGGTTTGAAAAAATTTACTAAGCATCTGCATGAAAAAAAAAAAAAAAGGGAAGGAAGAAAGTCTTATCGAAAACAAATTCGGCATAAGGGCCGCACACCCGAAAAATTTCACTTTTAGTAATGTAAGAGCCGCGGCTCTTAGCCCAAAAATTACGGTACATACTTTTGAAATTCCATTATCTTTGCTTCGAGGTCACGAGGTAACTTTTGTGCAATTTTGGTGCGCTGGCGTAGACACAACCCATAGCGGTTCATGAACCTTGTGCACCAACCTGGTGAGGCACGAAAAGTGTTATTTGCGGCTGCAAACTTTTCATCTTTTGCGAGCTTCATTGCTCGCAAACGTATACCAGTTCGCGTTACAATGTAACCATTTTGTCTGCAGCCCACAATCCAATCATTCAAGACACTTTCCAGCTCTGAGAAAGATGTCGTTCCACGGCGCAGTGCCTTTTGCGATTTTGGGATTTTCACCAAGTCCGTTTTTTTTTTACGCCAATCTTGAATCAGTTTTTCGTTAATGCCAAATTGACATGAAGCAGCACAGTTGTTAGTATTTTCTGCAAAAGAAACCACTTTCAACTTGAATCCTGCATTATAGGACATCCGTTTCTTTACACAATCCGTGTTACCCATAATTGGAGAAGCGAGACACGTGCGATTAAGAACAAGAAAAACACGTGCGATTAAGAACAAGCAACACCTAACACTGGCTGTCGCATGGCTCCGTTACGTCAAAGGTCAGCGCAATCAACTGGTAGTCGGAAGGGTGGAGCTTTCTATGCGTGGCTGTGGATACGCAAAGCCAGTAGAGAAGAGACTTTTCAAAGCGCGGAGAAATTCGGTGGGTCGCGATTTCGTAATTCTACCACATCGGTGTTCTTTCTTTCTTTCTTTCGGAGGATTGCGATTTCGTAATTAATACCGCATCAGCATTTTTATTTCTTTTGGGATGGATTGCCTTTTGCCTCACGGGAAGAACTTTTGGACTTACGATTTTTTAGACCCCGCGTATAAGTCGACCCCATTACTTTGAAGCTCTCATTTTGTCCCATATTTCTCGACTTATACGCGAGTATATACGGTAGTGCAAAGATTAGGCTGTTTGAAAATACAACACACATAAAAATTGGAAAGGGAGTGAGACAAGGTGACACCATATCTCCGAAGCTCTTTAATGCCACATTGGAGGGTGTTTTTCAGTCACTGAGCTGGGAAAACAAGGGGATAAAGATTAATGGAGATTATCTAACCCACCTTCATTTTGCTGATGACGTAGTCATTTTTGCAACTAGCCCATCAGAATTGCAGAGTATGATCCAGGAACTTGCTGACAAGAGTAAAGAAGTGGGATTAAAAATGAACTTTCAGAAGACAAAAGTGATGTTCAATGCTTTTACAAGAAATGAAGATTTATCGATTGATGGAGAAAAGCTGGAGATAACAGACACGTACGTTTATCTTGGACAGCAGATATCAAGTGAGGGTCACATTGATGAAGAAATTAATCGGCGTACAAAACTTGCCTGGAGAGCTTTTGGAAGAAACAGCATAATTTTCAAGAGCAATATGCCATTATGTCTTAAAAGAAAAGTGTTTGATCAATGCATCCTTCCAGTGCTTACGTATGGTGCAGAGACGTGGACCTTAACTAAAAGAGACATACAAAGGCTGCAGACAACTCAAAGAAGCATGGAGAGGTGCATACTTGGTGTAACCAGGAGAGATAAGAAGAGGAACTCGTGGATCCGAAAAATGACAAGAGTGGAAGACATCATGATCAGAGTTAAATCCCTGAAATGGCAATGGGCTGGACATACTGCCAGAAGGACAGATCATCGATGGACAGCCGAAATTTTAGATTGGATTCCAAGGGACAGGAAAAGACTCAGAAGAAGACCACATGGGAGATGGGTAGATGAAATTCGAAAGTATGCAGGGGTGACATGGAGGAGACTGGCACAAGACAGACCGTTGTGGAGGAAACTTGGGGAGACCTTCGTCCAGCAGTGGATTGATAATGGTTGACAATGATGATGATGATGATATACGGTAGATTCTTCACTTTCTGAATTTGCAGTGGATGTATTCTACATTTTCATGGCAATAGTGTAAGATCAGCTGATTATGGCAAAAGAGTCAGGAACATGTAGGTGCTCCAAAACATGTATTTATGAAACCTGTTGAAGCTAGATTTTAACTTTCAGACCAGTATTTGATCGTTTATTGGAGCAAAAAGATGCCTTGATTCACTACTTCTTATCTTTTGTACCTGCACATCGTTCCAAAGAACTGAAAACCAGTGAAAAGTTGCACAGAATAATTTCTGCATTGAAACAAGGTGACATTTTCATCCACTATCAGTTTATGCATGGTGTGTTTAGCATGGTGAATATATTTCAGTTATTTTTTCAGAAAGAAGAACCTCTGATTCATCTTTATTATGAAATGACTTCATTAGTAAAGATGGTAATGAAAAGAGCTATGGTAGATGAAGTTGTTGATAACACTCCAGGCCATAAACTTGCAGATTTAGATGTCAGTCAACATTCGAAATCTTTGGAAAGAATGGCTATTGGTGTTTTGACAAAGAGTGCAATGAAGTCTGTAACAGATACAAAGAAAAAAATGCTACTTTTACAGTGGAAAAAATTCTACAATGTGTTAATTTAAAAAGTTGCTGCACTATCTTCCATTGCAGAACAAAATATTAAGAGACTTGCGTGTACTGCAACCAGACCAAAGGAACAGCCCAAAAAGTGTTGCTTCACATATGAACATTGCTAAAAGCCTTCCTAATGTTGTTCCAGACCTAAAGCTAGATGAATTGTCCACGGAATGTTATTTGTGCAAGCTGGAGAATGTTGATGGCAAAAAGCGCATTGATGAATATTGGGCAGAAATTTTCAAAAATAACCCTCAGATATATGCAACCCCTTCAAGGCTTGATCATGGCATGTTTGACCATACATCATGGTAACAGTGATGTGGAGCGAAGTTTTTCAGTTGACAGAGACATATTTTGACTTGTAAAAGAACTCAACTACATAATAAAACTGTGACTTCTTTGAAAAGCGTTAAGTCTTATATGAAGAGGACAAAAACTGTATGTAATGAAATCGAAGTTACACCACCTCTTAAAAGAGCATGTGTGGATGCTCACAGAATGTTTACTGAACATCTAGCTGAAAAGAAACTTGTGCGATTGGAAGAAGAACAGAAGAAACAGGCCACGAAAGATCAAGAGGCAGCTCTCCACAAACAAGCTGAGGAATTAAGAAAGAAGGAATAAAAACTTTAAATAAAAGAGCGAGAAAAGAAAGCAGATGAGAACAGACTTAAAGCAAATCATCAAAGACAAATTGTCAAAGATTTAATGACCAAAGTACAAAAATCACTGAATGAGGCTGATTATTTGGAAAAAGAAGCTGAAAAGGAGATGGCGAAAATGCAGAAAGACATAGCCAAGATTAAACAAAGTGTCTTATCCTCTTTTGTTTTTGTTCAGGAAAACATTAAAGCTGTGGTGTGGTTTTTTGCTTTTTGCAGAAAAAGGCATGAGTAAGAATAAGGAAAGATTACATAGTTTTGTTTTGTGTGTTTGAAATGTAGCAGTTAATTTCAGTTTTTGTTAAGTTATGACATTTAAAAAGTATTTGTGTAACATTTTCCAATTTTAACCCACTAGGCACTTGCACATTATATTGTTAACTCTTTTTCATACTGGTATGGGATGTTGTACTTATTTTTATTTGGAAAAAAAAAAAGGTTGTGCATTAGAAACGTTAAGTTGCTGGAACTTTTTTATAAAATGTATTCAATTTTATATGTATTTGGTATACCAGTACCTACGTCAATGTATATTATTTTATGTACAATCAATTATAAGTGTAGAAAATAAAATTTTTTAAGTGTGAAAATTGAATTATAACTGTGGGAGGAATGGAATGGCTATAAGGGGTGAAGAGAAGGCCATTTTGAAAAGTAAAAATTATTTCTTCTTTTAACACGTTTAAAACAGATTTCAGCTGAAAACAGGAACCTTTAATTCAAAAAACAAAAGTTTTGCCACAAATCGGGGGGGGCATCGGTACTGTTCAGATGTCCTTTATTTTTTACATTTGCTGCTGGACACTCTGTGACTGTTACTGTGCTTTTTAGTGAAAAACGGTCTTGCAATCGGCAGGTTCGCACGGGTAAAAAAAAAAAGTGCTAAATATATTTTTTTATTTTTTAAGGGCCCTTAAAAGTACTAAATATTTCACCAAGTCCTTAAAAGTCCTTAAATTTACTTTCAGAACTCGGAACGTCTGATCCACGATTTTCATGGCCAAATAAACTTCCTCCAACTTATGAAAGGAGTGCTTCATTGTTTCCTGTGCGTATGTCGTGTCAGGTTGCAGGAGCGCACAGTGTGGGATGGTGGGAAAATTCTCACGATCTAGAGTGTTGATATTACAACATAAAAAAAAAAAACACCTGTGGTGATGTCATCATTGTTCTTAGTGGAGACTCCGGTGATGATGAGTGGTTTGGGTTTCGTTTGATCATCGACCGTTTTATTAGTAATGGATTATCAGAACTTCTGTAAGTTTTTTCGTATAATCCGCGGATCTGCTAAAAAAGTTCAAAATATAGGTTCTGCGGATTATACGCCGATTTAGAAAACAAATTTTTTTTATGACTCCGATTTTTAAAAAATCTGCAGCATAATTGTGCAGGGGAAGGGGTATAATTGGAAAAGGAACTCCCTCGGAAGAATTTTCCTCAGTTCAGGATGTTTGTACGGAGGAGGGAGAGGAATGTTGTAATGAAAGATTGGGAAAGTTGTGGGGAGGGACAGCAGGGGTCATTTTGTTATCATTGAGGGACAGCTCTGACTCAAATATCTAACTGAGAAGAAGTTAAGGCTCGGCGAGACGTAACTAGCGCCGCCATATCTTAAGAGTTAAAATGCAGTGCACAGCTAAGCCAACATACAGGCTGATGCCGGAGCTGACTGCGCATGCCTATTTCTACTGACTTCAATTCTTTGGGAAAGAACAGTCAGCCAAGCTACTCACAGCAAGTGATTGTTACCTTCTCGGTAGCATAATCACTTCACAAATCGGATATGTTAGTTTTTTTACGCCAATCGGGTTAGTTAAGGCTTTTGTTTGCTCTTCAGTTTTTCAGTAATGCCAAATACTAGGGAATGACTGCATTTTGTACAGATCCTTAGTCCTAACTACAATATTTGCTAAAATTTAATTTAAATAGTAATACTAATGTTATTGCATATTTTTCTCACAAAATAAGGGATGGGCGGGATATCGGAAAACAGCAACAAAAAAAAAAAAAAAAAAATTGCTCAGAGCAAATAGTCATCAGATCGAAGGAAACCATCCTGGATCAAAGAAAGGCTTCGCTGCCCTAGTCCCCCTAATGGGTTTTGTTCCTGAATGTTAACTTTCCCGCAGAGCATATTACCTCTTAAGATGTGGTGGCGCTGTTGTCGCCTTTTTACGCTGTCTCTATGAGAGTTGGCGTTCTTCAAGCTTTATGTTCTTTGTCTGACTGTCATGCGTCTCTGTTTTTGGCAAAAAGCCAAAGAAGTATGCACAGCGCTTGCTGCACGAACCTATGCGTTCCTTCTTTCGGATCTCGTGTGCGCTGCCTTGTGTTAGTTCGTCTTTCGCCGTTTTGACCAATGTCGTTGCTGCTATTTTCCTTCTTTGCTATTCATGATGTCTTTGAAAAGGACACATTTCAGTTACACTGCCAAATTTAAACTTAAAGTGGTGGACAGAATTGAGGATATGATCTTGTCACTGCGCGATAGTTTTCAGGTCAGAACACAATCGTGCAGTAACATACAGAAAGTTTCTGTGTCGCGATCTAAAACGTAAAGAAATCCGTCTGTAAATTCCGTGGGAGAATTCACCGAAGTTTTTTTGTTGGCCCACATACACTGAAGAGCAATTGAATTAGAGATACCTGTCTAGTAACGTGTAACGCCACCTTTCACCCTGATGACGGCGGCGATTCGTCTCGGCATGGACTCAACAAGACACTGGAAGCGTTGGGAAGCCATACGGATCCACGACCCCTGAAGAAGCTCCCACAGTTCACAGAGATTTGATAGAGGGGGTCAGAGCCTTGAACATCTCTCTTGATGGCATCCCAGATGTGCTTGATGGGATTGAGGTCAGGGGACCTAGCTGGCCAAGGAAGCGAGGTCACGTCAGTGGAGTGTTCATCCAGCCATTCGGATACAATTCGGGAGCAATGGCACGGTGCATTGTCTTGTTGCAGGATGAGGTCCCCAGTGGAATGTTGAAGACACAGAAATGGGAGCAAATGGTCGTCCTGCATATCCCGGTAACGTTGACCTGTGAGGAACGATGTCGCATGTACCAGGGGTCCCATTTCAGTCCACGTAAATAGTCCCCAGACGAGAATGCCATTCCCACCAGCTTGAAGAGTACTCTGCTGGCAAGAAGGATACATCGCTTCATGTGGTTTGCGTCGTACTCGTATCCTGCCATCCGCATGTACCAAAGTGAATCCCGACTCATCAGTCCAGGCAACATTTTCCCACATGTCTAGGGTCCAGTGGCGATGTTCCTGCGCCCACACTAATCTTTGCACCCTGTGATGTGCAGTCAGCAGCGGTACCCTCGTGGGATGACGGCTTCTGTACCCCTTAGCGAGGAGATGGTTCTGGATGGTGTGGCTGCTTACACGTTTTTGTGCACCAGCGTTAAATTGCCAAGTGATTTCTTGTATTGTGGCCCGTCTATCCGCTGTTACAATGCGAGCTAGCCGACGATGACCCCACTCATCCACACGCTGTTGTCCACGGCAGTTGGCCCTTGCAGGGATGGTTTTACCGGATTCGATGTACACGGTGCACCCGTGACACAGTGGCTCATGAAAATACCAGTGCCTGCACGACTTTCGAGATAGAGTGACTCATTCGTCGGGCCCCGACAATTTGCCCACGATCAATTGCGCTTAGATCCTTCATCTTACCCATACTGCGTCCGACTCTTACTGACTCCCGTCGCATCACTCCTTGTATTGTGGGATCACTGCATACATCATGTCATTTCCGTTTACAGGGCCGTCCACAGCGCCACATTTGCATAACGCCAGCTGTCTCTAATTAAATTGCTCTGCAGTGTATAAACCGATCCTCCAAATTTAAAAGCAGGAATTCCTCCAAAAACTTGCCATTTATATGCAAGTACATACAGTATTTATTTGCCGCTCCGGTGGCGCAGTGGTCTAAGGCGCTGGCCTCTGATCATTCGTCCGTAAGGGGTCCGGGTTCGAATCCCGATCGGGCATGGATGTTGTGTTTGTCTTACGGCGCTGGCTCTCTCCCTTCCCTGGAACCAGTGACCCTAAATTAGGGACGGCCGACTGCTTATAGCCCATTGAGTTGCTCACGGTGGTCGTTAAACCTCCAATAAAAAAAAACAAAAAAACATACGGTATTTCTATGGCTTGTTCTGTATCAGCCTTTCGTCATTGGCAAGATGTGATGCAATACTCTGGAGCTGCATCGGCGTGATTTACGGATACCACACCCTTTATTTGTCTGGAGATAAAAATATAAAACAGTAATCGTTAAAAATGAATTTCTTCCTTTAATGAAATAGTTTTTTTTTTTTTTTTTTTTTCTCTCTCTCTCTCTCTCTCTCTCTCTCTCTTCCTCTCTTCTTCGGACTAATGGGTATGTGACTGATTTTTCTGTCGGAAATTCCACTTCCGGTTCAACATCTATGATGTGCGGATTATACAGCGATTTTTTTTTCCTGAATGTCAGTCTATGGATTATACGAAGGATTTTTTTTTTTCATGTGTGAATTTCACGGTCTGCGGATTATACGCTGGTGCAGATAATACGACAAAAATTACGGTACTTTTAATTTTCTTTGTACGTGTTGTGTGCAGAGATGCCGTTTACTACGGATTCTCAGTAGTTTCTGCGGTTAACAACCACATACTATGAACTATGCATTTAATTAGTGTTTCTACGGATAATTTAGTATAATACGATTTCTTTTCATTGCCGAATACTACGAACGGCTGCTATCTGGCTTCAGAGCAGAGTGTATATTCTTTGCCCAGAGCAAAAGAAAATATCTTTTTCTCTCTGCCTTTGGCAACCAGCCAAAGAAAAAGTCCCACCACAGCAGCTGCATGCATTTGCTGCCTTATCGTATTCATCTTCGAAATTAAACATTGTAATTAACTAATATTGATTCTTCCTAGATTATATTTTATTTAACATTGTAAAAGTGTTGTGTATTCCTCTAATTTTTATGTCATGAACCTTTAGAAAATGTGTTTTATATTTACCCCTTAATTGCACAATTGTTCGGAACAGCCTTATCTTGCTTTCAATCTATACATATATTTCAAATGTTTAATATAATGGTTTTTCTGACGCTCCGAAGCGATGCTCGCTGAGAAACACCTGCATGTGTTTTTCCCACTTCTACCTCCTGACTGTTACTCAGATAATGTCAGATCTGGCGCGTGCGCTCCAGATGTGACATATTTTCTCACGACCCTTGGCACGGCAGTGAGCTTTTGTATATGTTGTTAGACAGATTTGCGAAGTGCACCTCTTTTTTTTTTGTTTTTTTTTGTTGTAAAAATGTTCTGCTGAAGAGAGTGTTGTTTTTTAGCTCATCTTTTATAAAAAAAAGATCGTGCTTATGTTATCAGTTTGTCCATCTCTCCGTCCGACCATCTGTAGATACGATATCTCTGCAACTAATAGTCTGATTTGAAAAATTCTTTTTGCATTAGAAAGCTTGAAATGTGTGAATGATGACCCTTTATTTTGATTTTTTTTTACGATGCACAATTTCACCGCTAGAGGGCGTAAATGCAGATGATATCGAATTCAAATACATTTTATTCCATACATTTGCTTCTAAATATCCAATTCAAAAATTATTTTGCCTTTCGATTCTACTCATGGCGAAGATTATTTTAAATATAGTGAATAGTCACTTTTTCATGTTATGAATAGATTCTCTGCTAGGAGGTGTAAAAGTAAATTGTGTTTCCCCTGATATCTCTGCTTCTAAAACTCCGATTTGAAAAATTATTTCTGCAGCAGATACAGCTCCGGATGGAAAATCTTTCGCATATAATTTCTAATATTTGGTATAAAACGGTTTGGCCACCAGGAGGCATAAGAGTTTTTTTTTTTTTTTTTTTTTTTTTTTTGATTCTGATGTACAGGGTGTCTGAGAATTATTGGACACATTACAAAATTATGTACAAAAAAAAAAACTATGAGCATTGTCTGTTTTTCTATGTCACATATTGCTAACACGGTTTCTACATTTTAGTTTTGCAGAATTGTTATTCCCAGAATCCGATACATGGTGCAAGGTGTGGCCTGATGAGGAATGTATGAGAAATGCACAATCAGTAGTCATGTCATCCGTACAGCAGAAAGCGATGTGTGTGTTAATGGCTTGCGGAATTAAAGTCTGTCATTAAAGTTAAAAGACGGTACCGTTTAGAGTATGGTTGTAATCCTCTGTCAACGAATTCAATTAAGTGGTGGATGAAACAGTTTAAAGAAACTAGCAATGTGGAACGTCGTGGAGGAGCTGGTAGGCCTAGCTTCAGCAGTGAGACAGTTGACCAAGTTAATGAAAGTTTCTGACGAAGCCCCAGGAAATCCATTCGTAAAGCAAGCAGAAAACTGTGCATTCCGAAATCGACAGTTCACAATATCTTGCACAATAAATTAAAGTTTCATGCTTACAATAAAATTCATCTTTTGCACTATTTGAATTTGTAATAAAATTCAAATAGTGCAAAAGATGCATATAAATGATCACATTCTGCGATACGATTTCGCTGTGGATATGCTGAATCGAGTGAAAAACGACAAAAACTTTCTCAGTACTGTAATTTGTAATGATCAATCCACATTTCATGTATCAGGTATTGTGAATCGTCACAAATGTAGGATATAGGGCAGTGAACCACCTCGTGCTGCTATTGAACTGGAACGTGATTCTCCAAAAGTCAAATGTGTGGTGCACCCTATCAAAAAGAGAAGTGATTGGCCCTTCTTCTTCTGCGAAAAATCATAAATGGGGACATTTACTTGGATATGCTACAAAATTTCTCTGTACCCCAGATCAAAAGATATGACAATGTCATATTGCAATAAGGCGGCGCGGCGTGCCGCGCCTCTGCATTGGTCAACGTGTGTACGTAAGTGCCTTAAATGAGCATTTCCCAAACAGATGGAATGGGTAAAGGTCGAGTGTAATTTGCTGTCTGAAGCACGATAGTTAAAATCTTTAATGACTAAAATATTTACAAGTTAAAAAATACAAACGCAAGATCTTTCACAAGGGTGACTCTTGCATCATCAGGTGAAGACTACATTTGAGCATACTTAGTGCAAAGTTATAAAGTGTCAGTGTCTTGACGTCATGATGTACAATGATGTTCATTAGTTGATGACGATTGGTCCCTCCTATCTAACTTCAGATGCTACATAGTTCCGTCTTTGAAAGGTGGTATTAGATTAAGTTAACTGATTGTGTAGTGGGGGTTTTAAATCTTGAATTCTTTCTTTAATATACTAGGGGCTGCGCCTCTAGGCTCGCTACGCTCCTTTCCAGAGTAGCGCTCGGGCCCTACAGCCCGGTCTCCAAGTATATCACATGAAATAAAAACTGGAAAATTCATATAAATTACAATTTTTATTGCATGTCTAAACAAATAAGGCTTGTTATTCCGAAATTTCAGAGTTTTTTTTTTACTGTCGTTCATTTTTCGAAGGTCGGACTTTTGTTGTTTGAACTTATGGCACTTACTAAATTTACCAAGAAAAACAAAAGCGGTCCCAAAAGCATTTCCGTAAACCGTTATGCTAAACCGTTAAGGTAGACGTCAAGTAATTTTGCTTCCTATACTTCCAGTGGAAAAAATTTTGTACACATTTCCTTCACAATTATTGTGTTCCCAGGGATGAAAATTTGAACATTGATTAAAATAACTTCATATAATAACTTGGAATACTTAATATTTTCTAAAACATAACTGTAATTATATAAAAAATCAATAACTTTTCCTTTGGTGGTGTTGGAACCAGAAAAAAGATGGTGTGACCTGTACTTTGATGTCAGTAGACAAACAAATGTTGGATTACATAAATATGGTTATGTTTTAGAAAATATTAAGTATTCCAAGTTATAAAATGAAGCTATTTTAATCGATGTTCAAATTTTCATCCTTGGGAACGCATTAATTGTCCAGAAAAACGATGGCGTGACCTGTACTTTGATGACGTCAGTAGACAAACAAATGTTGGATTGAATAATTATGGTTATGTTTTAAAAAATATTAAGTATTCCAAGTTATAAAATGAAGCTATTTTAATTGATGATCAAATTTTCATCCTTGGGAACGCATTAATTGTGAAGAAAATGTGTACAGAAGTTTTTCCATTGGAAGTATAGGAAGCAAAATTACTTGACGTCCACCTTAAACAACGGAGATAGCTTTACCAACAAAACATATGCATAACGAATTCTCTGCGTCACCATGGCAGCAGGTCACGAGACCAGAACGTTCCTCTGTGGTTATCGCGAAGACAGACAAGCCATTCGTTTCTTTCCTTTGCGCCTTTAAAAAATGCTTAAAAATCAGAAAATGACTTTTTCTTAATTTTTTTTTTTGAAAAAAAGGGATGATAGTTGTAAGTTTAAGCTGTAAAAATTTCAATGCGTTATAATTTATAGTTTGCCATATACCCATTTTTTTTTAATTGATCCCATCATGAAATAGAGAATTTTGTGAAATGTAGAAATTTAATTTCTCGTAAACTAAATCGAAATTCAAAAAAAGGACGACGAGGTGCAAAAATTTGGTCATGGCACTACATGCGTACAAAGTTTAGTGGTTCTGTTGCTGTTAGTGTGTCCGGAAGATGACCTGATAGCACTTTTTTGCTTACCTTAACTTTGAAATACAATAGCTCTTGAAGTTTCACTAGAATCAAGAAACGGTTTATTTCAGCGTGTTCGCCAAACATTTCTCTAGACTACAAACGATATAAATTTCATATTTTTGTGTTTAATACGTTTTGTGTTGCGAGCTAGGAAAGCAAGAGTGTCGCGGAATTTCTAAAACAGCGGCAGCTACTTTTTTTTAGAATAGAGAGAAACTGTATTGAACAGTTGTTTCCAAACATATGGCAAAGTAGTGGGAATGTCATCATTATAGTACCATCCACGATAGTGATGGGTGAACAATGCTTCTGCAAACAATGTAGATCTTTTTTCTTTGGTGCATAGAAGAATATATGCATCATTTCATGTGGGGGTGTGGGTTCCTTCCTGGACTGTGTGAGCCAAAGCGGTGTTAGAGGAACCTATTTGAGTTCAATATCTGTGTTCGGCTGTACGAATACTTAGGCTCCGTAGGGTCGAGCCTATATACCAGCTATCGTTGAATTCTGGGCTCAGACTCTTTAATGGTATACAATACACTCCATATTTTTCATTCTCAGGCTTGATGTCCGGATCTCTGCGCATCAGCTGGAAAAGATTACTAGAGGACTCGCCAAATGAAATGCAGTGTTTCTTGCAGATGTTGTGCAAAATGTGCAAGATTTGCGGCTGGTATTCAATAGTACCAACGTACTTAATAGTCTTATCATTGCTGGTTAAGGTTGTGCAGGCCTTTTTCTTGTGTTGAGCAATCAGAGCATTCACAAAGTTCCTATTGTACCCATTCTGGGTCGTGATTTGCATTATTTTTTCTAGTTCGGTTCTCTGCAATCTGGCATTCGACATGTGTGAAAATGCTTGGCTTATAAGAAATCTAAAAGTTGCAGCTTTATATTTGTGTGGATGATAAGGGTTATATGGGATGATCACAGTAAGAGCTGGTTGGCTTACGATACACAGAAAACTGAATTGAGTTGGTGATCATGTTCCGTCTGATGCTCAAGTCAAGGAAGGGGAGAAACCCTTCATTCTCCAATTCGATGGTAAATTGTATGGTGGGGTACACCGACTACAAACTTAATCAGAATTCATCAAGATCGTCAAGGGAATGCGGCCATAGTACTAATATATCGTCGATATACCTCATATATAGTAATGGGGCGTATGTATAATTGGTTAAGACATTATTCTCTATTGATTGCATAACAATTTCAGCCATCAAAGCAGATAGTGGGGATCCCATAGCTTTGCCACCGTCTTGTCTATAAATAGTGTCTTCGAAACGAAAGAAAAAAGTTTAGCAACTAGCACCAGGGCATCTAGAATGCTCTGTACCTCAACCTGAGATAGGTGACCCTGGGTGATCAGTAGGTCTTGAATAAGGTTATGTACTTCTTTCACTGGCACGCTAGGGTAAAGGGAGGTAACGTCAAGAGATGCAAGGATCATGGGCACTGTAGGTTGTCCAAAGTACGTTAGCCGTCGAACTGCTTCAAGTGAATTTAGGATAGAAAATTCAGAGTTTGAGGTAAGTGGCGCCAACAACAAGATAAAGCCAATAAGTGACAACAACAGGACAGCCTGAAGAAGGCGAAGAGTTTTCTCCGAAAATTTGCAATTTAAATGAAAAAATTTCCTAGTAAAATTCCCATAATAGTTGCTTTAGATTAGTAAGATAAAGCCTTTTCTAAGGTCCGTGTTGGGTTTGATTGACCAGACACCAAAAGGCGAAGTGGGTAAGTCTGTTTGTGGGTTTTCACTTTACCAAATAGAGCAGGAACACTTGCCCCACTTGGAGGTGCCATATTAGTAGAAATGGAAGGAGGCAAGAAGTTATTCTTTTTCAATTTTCCAAGTGCCCTAATAGTGGCTGAGGTGGGGTCAGAATTCACAGTAGTATGTGGTATAGTCTAAATCTGATGTAACATTTTTTCAACGTAATCCAAATGATTTAATATTACATCTGTTTAGCTTGTCATCAGAGGTTATTGTAAGGTCTGGGTTATTACGGATGGCTTGGAGTTGTAGCCTTTTGTCATGGTACACAGAGTTTGTAGGTAAGGGCTGTTTGGTGTGTATCCTTTTAATGGCAGTAGCCACTTTATGATGGGCTATTTCTTGATCGTCTTCTGGGAGGTTTCGAATAATGTTCTCGGTCTCAGTAACAGTTTTAAAGATGTTAGTACATCTTGATGGGTAATTAAATTTTTATCCACGTTCCAAGGCTTGGATTTGGGTTTGATTAAGTTGAAAATTACTAAAGTTCAGGAAAGATGGCTGAACAAGTAAATCCACAGTAAGGGTCTGCTGTTGTTGAGAGGCCTTACCATCATATGTTTTTGCCATGAGTATATGCAGTTTATGAATGTGCTTCTGACGGACATTTCATAGTTCAGTGTCCAAAGAAGCAACCTGAACAATGAATAGTCGACCCAGTGCATAAAGGTGCAAGTAGTGAAACAGGTGACCATACGCTACGTAAGTTCGGCGATTCAAAATGTCTAGTAGACCACCCTTCAGGCAGATTGTGTGGTCAGACGTCTATGTTCAGAATGACGAAGAACTAGTGAATCCCGCATTGAAATGGTGATTCTTTGCAGTGATAAGGGATGAGGGGTGACTCATAAGTCTCCGCAATTTAACAAGAATTCCACCCTCAACGATATATTAGTGCTTTGGTTTGCCGCCATTCCCTTGACGATCTTGAAGAATTCAGATTAAGTTTGTCATCAGTATACCCCACCATACAATTTACCCTATCAATAAAATTTGTGGTGCATGTATTAGTATTAACGACTTCCGTCTAGTTGCATGATAAAATAAGTTAAAACTACATTGAAAGTTAAAACTTTATTAAAAGCATTGACACACATTAGGCCTTTCGGGCATTGCTGTACGCCCATCTTCAGATGGTAAAATTAGACCGTTCATGCAAGTATATATAGGTAACAGGTAAGAGGCCAAAATTAAAAGAAAATTTACTTATCAGTCTTGACATAATGGTCACGGTTAAAAAATCTCCAGTTCCCAATTAAGTGACTAGGCAGCAGAGATGTTGCCAGGGCCCCTGGAATTTGACGAGGGGAGATGTCATTACACCAGGAGTCGCCCAAATTGTAAATGTGCAGGCTGTGCGAGAATAACAAATTGGTTTGAGTAGAGGCTGAAGAGATAATAATTGCTTCATCCCATTGTGGAACGTAATTACCCACGCTTACCGTTCTTGCTAGAGCCGTAGACAAGTTCCCCTGTTTCAAATAATTTTTATTGTGGAATAACTTTTTTTTTTTTTTTTTTTTTACGGGTCTTTTAGAGGTTATTTTTAATGAAAGTTGGTTGTCAAATTTTCAACTAAAGCCTAGTTCGTCATCAGGACTATGTCACTGGAGTAGTTGCTGCCACTCAATTGGAAGAGACCATCCGCAATTATCGTTAATTGTGGTACTTCTTCTTCTTGCTATTTCGATCCCTTCTTCTAGTTTTCTCTTTACTAAGTTTGACTGGTGGGCGATTATTTTCACTGAGTCCCAATTTATGGAGTGTCCACTTGCTTGTACATGTCTGTCTAGCCCTGTTTTGTTCCCAATGTTCCTAATAGCTGCTTGGTGTTCTTTCATTCGGACCTTAATACTTCTCCCTCAATGCATTTACAACTAGGAATAATTTTTATGTTCTTTCAAACGTAACCCAAGGTTCCTCTGGGTGGAGCCTATGTAGCAGGAAGGAGGCAATGACGGGTCCAGGGTTCGTAGAGGTATCTTATAAATACCACATTGTTTGTCCTTATTGACTTTGTCATGGTCTGAACGTACAAGAGAAAAAATATTCCGTGTTCAGATCCCAATTCCCAACTGTAGTCTTCTACAAATATTCTTAAGGATTGGGGTTAGCGATTTATGAAAGTTTACTGAACCAATGTATCTTTTGATAGAAGTCTCGGAACTCAGGGTGGCTCCGAGACTTCTATCATAAGATACAGTTCATAGTTCCATTCAAGCCCTGGATTTAATCAAAGCTTTTACTTCATCCCCCACCCCCACACCTTTCTGTTTTGCGTCTCTTGACGAGGTGTCCTTGTTTCCTAGCATTCCTGTGGAAGAGGTTCATTCACTTATTGAAAGAAAACTTTAAGAATCGGAACAAGTCGCCCCTACAGAAATTTCTTCATTTATTGCAGCCCTTAGCCTTATTCATAAATGAACCTACTTCCGGTTTCAGGGACAAATCTATCAACAACTTTGGGGGCACCTATTGGGTCTGCACTCTCCCCCATACTAGCTGAATTTCTTCTCCAGTACATCGAGGACAAGGTTTTAGCAGAACACCCTGAGGCCCCACTCCTCTGTATGAGGTATGTTGATGATGTACTCCTCCTCTGGCCACATACCTATGCAGAACTTGAAGCTTTTACTCTCCATTTATCTTCTATTTTTCCTTCTATTTCTTTTACTATAGAACTAGAAACTAATTTTTCTCTTCCTTTTCTGGATTTCAAACTTTGCAGGGACCCTCTGTCTAATATCATTTCATATTCTGTATTTCACAAACCTTCTACCTCCCCTATCTTAATCCCTTTTGATTCTTTATCACCCTCAGAACTACAAACTGGCGGGAATTTCTTTTTTAGTTAAACGAGCTCAAACCCATAGCTCTTCTCAATAGGCAAGGACTGAAGAACTTTCCTTCATTAAAAATCTGGCAAAGAACTTTGGGTATCCTGATCATGTGGTCATTAAAGTAATTAAGAAAAAGAATGAGAACGCACCCTGAGTTCCGAGACTTCTATCAAAAGATAGTTCAGTAAACTTTCATCCATCGCTAACCCCAATCCTTAAGAATATTTGTAGAAGACTACAGTTGGGAATTGGGATCTGAACACGGAATATTTTTTCTCTTGTACGTTCAGACCGTGACAAAGTCAATAAGGACAAACAATGTGGTGTTTATAAGATACCTCTACGAACCCTGGACCCGTCATTGCCTCCTTCCTGCTACATAGGCTCCACCCGGAGGAACCTTGGGTTACGTTTGAAAGAACATAAAAATTATTTGAAACAGGGGAACTTGTCTATGGCTCTAGCAAGAACGGTAAGCGTGGGTAATTACGCTCCACAATGGGACGAAGCAATTATTATCTCTTCAGCCTCTACTCAAACCAATTTGTTATTCTTGCACAGCCTGCACATTTACAATTTGGGCGACTCCTGGTGTAATGACAGCCCCTCGTCAAATTCCAGGGCCCTGGCAACATCTCTTCCGCCTAGTCACTTAATTGGGAACTGGAGATTTTTTAACAGTGACCATTATGTCAAGACTGATATGTAAATTTTCTTTTAATTTTGGCTTCTTACCTATATATACTTGCATGAACGGTCTAATTTTACCATCTGAAGATGGGCGTACAGCGATGCCCGAAAGGCCTAATGTGTGTCAGTGCTTTTAATAAAGTTTTAACTTTCAATGTAGTTTTAACTTATTTTATCGTGCAACTAGACGGAAGTCATTAATACTAATACAATTTACCATCGAATTGGAGAATGAAGGATTTCTCCCCTACCTTGACTTGAGCATCAGACGGAACATGATCACAAACTCAATTCAGTTTTCTATGTATCGTAAGCCAACCTGTTCTACTGTGATCATCCCATATAACTCTTATCATCCACACGAATATAAAGCTGCAACTTTTAGATTTCTTATAAGCCGAGCATTTTCACACAGGTCGAATGCCGAATTGCGGGGAACCGAACTAGAAAAAAAAAAAAAATGCAAATCGTGACCCAGAATGGGTACAATAGGAACTTTGTGAATGCTCTGATTGCTCAACACAAGAAAAATGTCTGCACAACCTATACCAGCAATGATAAGACTATTAAAGTACGTTGGTACTATTGAATACCATCTCGCACATTTTGCACAACATCTGCAAGAAACATGGCATTTCATTTGGCGAGTCCTCCCGTAATCTTTTTCAGCTGATGCGCAGAGATCGGGATGTCTAGCCTGAGAATGAAAAATATGGTGTGTATTGCATACCATTAAAGAGTCTGAGCTCAGAGTTCAATGATAGCTGGTATATAGGTTCAACCCTTCGGAGCCTAGGTATTCGTACAGCCGAACACCGATATTCCACCCAAACAGGTGCCTCTAGCAGTACTTTGGCCCGCACAGTCCAGGAAGGAACCCACACCCCCTCATGGAATGATGTGTATATTCTTCTATGCACCAAAGAAGAAAGATCTACATTGTTTGCGGAAGCATTGTTCATCCATCACTATCGTGGACGGTGCTGTAACGATGACATTCCCACTATTTTGCCATATGTTTGGAAACAACTTTTTAATGCAGTTTATATTAAAGTAGCTAGCCTGGAGGTGCAGCCCCTAGTATATTAAAGAAAGAATTCAAGATTTAAAACCCCCACTACACAATCAGTTAACTTGATCTAATACCACCTTTCAAAGACGGAACTACATAGCATCTGAAGTTAGATAGGAGGGACCAATCGTCATCAACTAATGAGCATCATTGAACATCATAACATCAAGACACTGACACTTTATAACTTTGCACTAAGTATGTTCAAATGTAGTCTTCACCTGATGATGCAAGGGTCTTCCTTGTGAAAGATCTTGTGTTTGTATTTTTTAACTTGTAAATATTTTATTCATTAACGATTTTAACTGGACGATGTCATCACTCTTTCCACGTTATTTTTTAAACAACGCATAGCGACTGAAAAATTGTATTCCGGCACTGCTGGGATTGAACCCCAGAACTCTCGATAACTAGTCGAGTGTGTTCGAATTTACGCTACAGCGCCAACAATTCTCAGCGCCATGCGTGATTTATCAGTCAGCATCTGACTACACGAATACGTATTGATGGTCTCAGCAACTGAGATGTCGTCATCTGGTGGCATTTAACGCAACAGCTATTTTTATTGTAGCTGATAAATTCAAAAAAATTGTATACAATTTTTCAGTCGCTATGCGTTGTTTAAAAAATAACGTGGAAAGAGTGATGACATCATCCATTTACATTATCTCCACGTATTTGATATATATTAACCATTTCTATCGCCCTTTGAATTTATCAGCTACAATAAAAATAGCTGTTGCGTTAAATGCCACCAGATGACGACATCTCAGTTGCTGAGACCATCAGTACGTATTCGTGTAGTCAGATGCTGACTGATAAACCACGCATGGCGCTGAGAATTGTTGGCGCTGTAGCGTAAATTCGAACGCACTCTACTAGTTATCGAGAGTTCTGGGGTTCGATCCCAGCAGTGCCGGTATACAATTTTTCAGTCGCTATGCGTTGTTTAAAAAATAACGTGGAAAGAGTGATGACATCGTCCATTTACATTATCTCCACGTATTTGATATATATTAAAGATTTTAACTATCGTGTTTCAGACAGCAAATTACACTCGCCCTTTAGTTATTCTCAGCATGAAGACATTTATCTCTTAGATGGATTAGGCGTGGTGGTCCTATTCCGTGGCCTCCTCGCTCTCCAGATCTAACTCCATTGGATTATTTCATGTGGGGTTATGTGAAGGATCGTGTCTGTCAGACGCCTTGTATTGATTTGCAGGAACTGAAGCAGCGTATCACAGCTGCTATTAATTCTATAGATCCTCAGATGCTTGCCAATACATGGCATGAAATCGAGTATCGCTTGGACGCACTACGAGTAACCAAGGGATCTCTCATCGAAATTTATTAACTTGTGTAGTTACATTGTAAGTTAGTACAGTCAGTTTCTTTCTATCTATTTAATGTTTTGTTTTATATAATTTTGTAATGTGTCCAATAATTCTCGGACACCCTGTATTTGCAGCAAAATCTGAGCTTCTAAAATCTCGATTGAAAAATTCTTTTGTGGACCGATACTGCTCACGTCAACAAACCATTTCGGAATATTTCTTTTTTAAAATAACGCATGGTTTCTCCGCCAAGTGGTGTAGATGTATATCTTATTTTTGTCAATATCTCTGCTTCTAATGGTCCAATTTGAAAAATTTGCTTCTTATCTTTGTATGATAGAGTTTATGGTGCAACATGTTATTTATGTTTCAATGAATTACATGTTTTTCAAGTAATTCATTGACTTTCCGCTAGGGGGAATATAAAGGTAAATTGTGCTTTTCTCGATATCTCTGCTTCTAAAACTCCGATTTGAAACCCCGCACGGGGATAACTGGTTTTCCAGTTATTTGGGGAGCGGCGCCCCCACGGCCCGAGCTGACCTTGTGACTGGTCAACATCTGAAGTCATGCCACCGCTTGTTTCTTATTTCGGTGCTGTTGGAGTTTGCAGGGACGGCTGTTCATCCAGCTGTTGGGGAGTCGCGGCCCCACGATCCCGAGCTGGTCTTGTGTCTCGCTTTTTTGTTTTTATTTATTTTCTCCACTGGCTAGTTGCCCGTGTTGTTTACTCTACCTAATCGCTACCACATTATGTACTAACACCCCGGTCTTGTAGTTTTGTTATCCTCCACCACTAACTGTTTTATATTAACCGCTCAGTTCGTAGGTTGCTGAGATTCCGTTTAGGTTCCCTTCCAGGATTTGTCTTCTTTGGATTTCTTTTTTTCCTTTTAGCTGGTTTGGGTGCTAGACCTACCTGCATGTTTGCTGCGTGCGGAGACCCGTGAGGCGGAAATGGGATGTCTGGCGGCTGAGGTCGCAGGAGACCGGAGCAGTGCCTCCTGTGTACCAACACTCCTCTTCGACCCCGGCTTCGCTGTAAACGGGAGGCTAGAGACTAACCCACCTCTAGTCAGAAGTCTTGTACCAAGTTGTGTACAGGGCTTTAGCGGCTTTTTTGTCGTATAGCACGGCAGGGTAAGCTCGGGGCTGTGGGATCATGCCAAAGGCGTTGGCATGACGGTACCCGGAGGCCGAAGTGTCCGCCGAGTGCGTTTGATCACAGCCAACGGACTATATCTGCAACGTATAAGCTCCAGAACTGTGTCCAGCGTCATTTTCTTGGCTTGCAGACCTCCAGTTCTCCCTTGTAGGGCTCGGTGGTGGGTGGAGTAGTCTGCAGACGAATCTTTCTCCTTTTTTCCATGGGTAAAAACAAGAACAAAAACTCCAAATTTAAGTCACCTGAGAAAATGATAGTTGACAACGACTCTCCTTCGTCTTCTCAACCTACCAAGTCTCATACCCTTAAACGGTCTTTAGACCTTGACCTGGACCAAGAATGTGGAACCTCTTCTTTGGCAGCTGTACCAGTCGCTCCGAAGCGTCGTCTCCCTCGATTGCTGTGACTACGCATGCTACACACTTACTTGTAGAATCCATCGATCCGCATGAGAGACTGTCCACCAGATCTGCCTTTTTCATTTCTAAAGCTTTGGACGCTGCGGTTGGCCCCTTGAAGTCTGTGAGGAAGCTTCACTCTGGGGACCTGCTTGTCCAAACTTGCAGTGTTTCTGAGAGTAACACTTTTCTGCACCTCACTAGTCTTCAAGGCATTCCTGTAAAAGTGACACCTCACCCGTTTCTTAACACCTCTCGGGGTGTTATTTCGGAGTTTGATCTCTTGCCATGCAGTGAAGACGAATTGGTGACTGAACTTGCTGATCAAGGTGTTATTGCTGCACGTCGTATGATGTTCCGGCGCGATGGTTCCTTGATTAAGTCTAAAAATGTAATCTTGACTTTTAACTTCCCGAAAGTTCCGACCGAAATCAAGGCTGGCTACTTGGTCTGTGGAGTTCGCCCGTACATTCCCAGTCCTTTGCGCTGTTTCAGGTGCCAGAGGTACGGGCATTCCCAACGTTTCTGTAAGAGTTCCGCTCATTGCGCAAATTGTGGCTCCAGTGCACATGACGGGGATGGTTGCACTTCTGCGGCCTGCTGTGTTAACTGCGGTGAGGCCCATGCAGCTTACTCCCGCAACTGTCTGAAATGGAAGGACGAGATGGCGATCCAGCGCCTCAAGACCCTGGAAGGCCTCTCGTACCCTGCTGCCAAGGCCAAGTTGGGTATACCCACCAACCGACAGCGTACTTTTGCCGCAGTAGTTCAGTCTCTGCCACAACCCGTGCAGCCCTTTGTTCCGCGCCCTGTAGCTCTCGCCGCACTTGCCAAGCGATCTACAGCTGAACAAGCGACACAGGTGGATTTCCTCGAGCTCCAGGTTTTTCGAATAGCTGAGTCTGCGCCTTCTCTTTTGAAGACGACCGACTCTTCCAGTTCCCAGCAGAAAGCCTGCACGTGCGGAAGACCCGGCCCTCAATCCGCAAAGGTGTGCAGTGTCCATCCAACTGTCGCGGTCCACCTGACCAACATTGCAACTGTCTCGGACTCAGCGAGGTCCCCACCCTCCACCAACATTATAGAGGAACATCGGGGGGAGGAGAGTGACAGTTCGTCCCCAGCCTCAACCAACATTGCAGAGGAACTTGAGGGGTAGGATAGTGACAGTTCGTCCCCGCCCTCGGCCAGCATTGCATTGGAGTGTGTGGGGGAGGAGAGTGACAGTTCGGCCCCCTCCTGGTGACTCGTCCTATGTGTAGTTGTGTTCGATTTCGTAATGTGTTTTATCATTCTCATTCCTTAGTTTTACCTAATCGGCTTGTTTCTCACCATTGTACCATGTTTTTCATACTGTTTGTTTCATTGTCTTTTTTGGCCCTTCCTTCGTACTCTTGGTTCGGTTTTACTTGGTCAGCCAGATTTTGCGATTTATGCCCCGTTTTTTAATTTTGTCTGTTTGTCTTGTGTCTGGCGCTCTTTGGCCAACCATGGCCCTGGCGCCAATAAAATCTAATAACCAACCAACCAACCAACCAACCGATTTGAAAAATTCTTCATGCATTGAATGCTCCTGGTGAGAAATGTTTTGATTGTAAATTCTAATTATTTTTATAAAATATGGTTTGGCCACCAGGGGGCGTAAGGGTAATTTATACTTCGTAGGTATTTCCAACAAAATCTGAGCTTCTAAAATCTTGATTGAGAAAATTCTTTCGTGGGCCGATACCGCTCATGCCGATAAACATTTGAGAATATTTTCTTCTTAAAATCATGTATGGTTTTTCCACTAGGGAGCATAGATATATATCCTATTTCTGGCAATATCTCTGCTTCTAAGAGTCAGATTTGAAGCGTTTCCGGTGTAAAATGCTCTCATATATCTCATATATTTCAAAAATTTCAAGTAATACATAGACTTTCCGCTAAGGGGCGTTAGAGTAAATAGCGTTTTCCCCGATATCTCTGCTTCTAAAATTCCGATTAGAAAACTTCTTTCTGCACAGGATACAGCTGCTGATAGGAAATGCTTTGCCTATAATTTCTAATATTTGATAAAGAATGGTTTAGCCAGTAAGGGGGGTGGGGGTAAGTGTTAATTTCTGCATCTGATTGATGTATTTGTAGCAAAATCTGAACTGAAAACTCAATTGAAAAAATTCTTTCATTGACCAATAATACCAGCAGGGCAAGATTTCATCTTTTTTGCTCACTAGCAAATTTTGCTAGTGACCAAATAGTTTGCTAGCAAAACATTTGCATGACTAGCAAGTAAAACTAAATCACATCGTAACTTATTTTCTAATAAAGTTACAAAGAAATTTAAATATGTGTATAAATATTTTGACTTACCTTTTTGAATAATGAATATAATCTTTGATAAGTTTAGTGATTATCTTTATTATTAATTTCTAACAAATTCTCATACCACATGAATATATTTCACTGACATTCTAATTCAGATTTCTTCCCATATGGTTTACGCTCAGGGTGTCTGACTTTGTCATCATACCACTTTATAACTGCTGACCGTGGATTAAAAATCTCTTCTTGTGGCCTTTCTACAGTATTTCAATTGTCATCAGAGCATTTAAAGTTTCAACAGACAAATTGTTCCTCCAATCCCCTTGTATTCTTTATAAAAAACTGAATCCCACCTCACAACATGCAGTACTAAGTGGAAGTATCGCACAAATTTCTGCTAAACTTCTACTTACTTCATATCTGCCAACGACCACATAATGCCATAGTTTCTACGGAACTAGTTGTCTGACTACGGAACTCACTATCAAAACTACGGATTCTACAAATTTTCATTTTGTTTCAAATTTTTCTTTTGCTATTATTTTTATGATATACACGAGATTCTTACAGGGATTCGCGGAATACCGCTTTATTTTTTTATTTTTTTTTGTCATCAGTTAAATCATTCTGAAGATCGATATTTGGGAGGGGGGGGGTCGTCTTCCACCTGGAGACGAAATTTCGTGCTTCAAAACTTTCGAACACAGTAGTGAAATGGAGTAAGAAAATTTTGCCGTAATCGCAAATTGTTCTCCCAATGTTGTCTTTGTGTCCGCTTTTCTTGTTAAATATCATTTTATTGCATAAATGTTTGCATTTTAGCTTAAAACTGTGGAGAACAATTTGCAAAAACAGAAGTTGGCTGCTGCAAAATTTTTCTGTAATCTTCAGGCATGAGATTCTTCCGCGAATTCAAGGAATTCCGGCTTTTTCGTTATTATTGGAATTCCGTCTTTACGAAACTAGAAAACGAAAGGTCGACGGAATTCGGATTTTTTCCTTAATTATAATTTTTTTTTTTTCTCACGATGTTGCCTCTGTCAAGTATTATTGCCCATTAACATTTTACTGGATAAATATTTGTATTTCAGCTTGAAAATACAAGGAAAATTTCCAAAACCAGAAGTCAGACGAAGCAAAAGTTTCTTCCGTAATCGTTTACCCTCCACGAACACGTTTCGTAAAAAAGCGTCTATCTATGCCACGCAATAAAGGCGATCGCTTGGCTTAGGGTACGACAGGAGTTGAGGACAAAGTTCGTGGGGCAAAAGAAGGGAGGGTGGCAGAGCAGGTGGTCAAACAACCGATCCATCCCAGAGCTCTGGGTTGCCACAGCAACCATTGCCGACGTCACGTTCAGTTTCTGTAATAGACCAATGAGGGCACGATGGAGAGGAGTTTCAATGCGCTTCTACGACAGTTTGGAAGGGATGAAAGATATGGGGAGGATGGGTATTAAGTGTCGAAAGGAAATTGGCGAAAGAGAATCGCTGATCGTCGCTGTTTTAACAAGTGATAACAGAAACTGTTATGTAAACTTCGTGGATTAATAATGACTTTTGGTTACTTTAAATAAAGAAATTACCTTACTAGCAATATTTGCTACTGCGATTTTTTTTCACTAGCAAATTTGATTTTTCACTAGCTATTTGCTAGTTGCTAATCGGTGAAATCGCGCCCTGAATACCAGATACCGCTCATATCAAAAGACCTTTTGAGAATACTTTTTTCGTAAAATAATGCATGATTTTCCCGCCAGGGTGCATAAAGCATATCTTATTTTTGTCAATATCTCTGCTTCTAAGAGTCCAATTTGAAAAATTCTTTCTTTGTTGGAGAGCGTTTCCATGGGTAAATGTTTCTCCTATAATTAAAAAAATTTCGTAGCTCACAAATCTGCTACCAGAGGGTGTAAGTTCACGTTTCCGTTTACAGCAATATCTGCGGTACTAAAAACCTGATTGAAAAACTACTTTCTTCGGTCAGGTACTATTAACTATGCAAACTGTGTGTATATTTTCTTTCCAAAATGGTGCACAATTTCGCCGCTAGGGTGCATGTGCTTATTCTGTTTTTCTCAATATCACCGTTTTTACATGTGCAATTTAAAAAATTCTTTCAACACCGGATGCCATTTACGTTGTAGAACACTCAAAGCTAGTATATGAGAAATTTTGTAGTTCACAGTTCTGTCGGTAGGTGGTGTTTGTGTACTTCAGTTTGTAGCTGTATCACCACTTCTGAAATGCTATTGAGAAATTTCTTCTTCACTGTATGCCATTCGCACAACAGAGATGTGGAGCATTATTCTCTTTAAGTAATGCAAAGATTTCTCACTAGCTGCATAAAGGTCAAACGCTTTTACCATGAAGAATAATTTTTGCTTATTTTCAACTTTTCCGCTATGCAAAATTCTTCCGCTAGCAGGCGTAAACTTATATAATGTTTCCTTTTTTATGTATCTTCTTTTAACTGTTTGATTTGAAAATATCTTTGTCTCTGGTACCTTCCTTGTAGTATGAGAAACTTTTTGTTCACCATGGCATTTGTCAATTTTCGTAACATGCGTTTTAGCTGCTGGTAGAACTAAGTAAATGTTTCTATTTCTGGATGTTTTATCGATTGTTGGAACCAGTTAATTGTTTTCCAAATCGGTTCCATTGATTTTGAATAGCTTTGATAAATTTAATTCGCGTCAGAATGGATTCAAAAGACGTGCTCATTACATCCGAAAATTCGGTGTCATCTTTCTTGTTTTTTATCTTGTCAGATTCACAGGAACTTTCTTTCTTTCTTAATAGCTTGTTTTAAAGATTAATGTTTTCCCCAGATCATTCTTTGTTGGGAAAGTCTCAATTCTTTTGTTTTTTATTTGATGGTTTTATTTTCATTACTCACTTGCACATTAAATTGTGACATTTTATTTCCCGCATCTTAGCAGAAAACTTATATTGTGCTAATCAAACGTTGCATGGATTTTTATTATAATTTATTTTATTTGCCTTGCCTTTTTCTTTTATCCTTTTTTTTTTTCAGAATTGATTTATTTATGCAGTTTAAAATATATTTTTGATTAGTTTTTTCGTATCATAAGTATTTAGTGCTAATTTTCTATTTCTCCTCATAATAAAGCTATGAAACCTTTCATAGTTAATTGTTCTGTGCGTTGTTAGTTTTTGCTCCCATCGTGTTTGTCGCATGCAAATTTACTTGCAATAGCGTTGGGTGAACAGCCACCCGCCTCTACTAATAATATTCTTGGATCTAAAAAGCAAAAAAGTTGTCAAAAATTCAAGGAGAGTTATTCACAAGAATTTTCGTGTCTAAAATCGTCTTGGGTATCCGAAAACCGTAGGTTTGTTCCCTGTGTGCTGATGATTTTTCAACCGCACAAGGAGAAAAGACGATTGCGGTCGGTATTTTCACTGTAAAAAACAGGAGGCATAAACATTAATGTGTGGCATCACACACTTATGACATAACATATTTATTAAAAGGTGGAGTTGAAATAGTATGTATTTTTTGTGTATTTACTCAGTTGTTGTTTTTTTTGTTTTTTTCATTTTAAGGGTATTTAGGTATGTTGCAAAATTTATCCAAGTATTGTCCCCCATCCAGATTGAAATGTTACTAAAAATGTAGCAGTGTACTGTGGGAAATATGCATGCTACCCAGCAAATTTTAATGCAGTCTGAACTTTACTTCACTATGGAAAAACTACAGGCATATGGACTACTGATAACTTCCTTCAGATGTTGGTATCTCTGCATCAGTTTTGTGTCCCAATTTTGCCGCCCCGGTGGCGCAGTGGTCTAAGGCGTTGGCCTCTGATCATTCGTCCGTAATGGGTCCGGGTTCGAATCCCGATCAGGCATGGATGTTGTGTTTGTCTTACGGCACTGGCTCTCTCCCTTCACTGGAACCAGTGACCCTAAATTAGGGACGGGTGACTGCTTATAGCCCATTGAGTTGCTCACGGTGGTCGTTAAACCTCCAATCAAAAAAAAAAAAAAAGTGTCCCAATTCTTTTGTTGACATTTTGATAAGAGCTGTTTATAAGTAAAGCATGTTCCCATTTACAGAAAATATTGGAATGGCGCATAAACTTCTGGAGAAGCAAGAAGATATGTCTTTTTATGAAGAAGTTGAATGACAGTAGGATTTGATTTTACAACAAGGGGTCTTAGTTCAGTTTTGTGTTGATTTGGGTAAATCTGACTGTATATGTAGTATTAAAAGGAATGTAGCCTATTAGCATATACCTTATTCTGGCTGAGCAATGCATTAGAGCCTGAAACCCACAGCTGGCAACTTTCGTCACTTTACTGTCTGCTTTCCTGGAATCATTGGCCAAAATACCACCAGAACATTTCCAACAATTGTAGATATACAGGTAGGCCAAAATCAATTTCAACTCACATGAAACGTAGAGTTTGTAAATTTGCATGTGATAACAAAAAGTCGTCCAGTGAAATTGTTCATGAACTGAACTTGTCCTGCAGTGGCCGAACTGTACGAAATGTTTTACCCAGCAATTCGAACATCCAATACATTAAGCTAAAGCCAAAACCCTACCTGAATGCTACACATATATGTGCTCGAGTAGAGTTTGCAAAAGCATATATATAGAATTGAACGTTTGTTTGTCTGTATGTCTGCTAAACAAATCTACAGGTTTCAATTTAGAACCACCAAACTTGGTATACTGTCTCATGGTACCCTAAATTAGACCGTAGACGGTTTTGGAAGAGGTCGGAGCTCGAGGTCAAGGGGCCCCACACAAAACTTCCATAAAATCTACAGTTTTCAATTTAGAACCACCAAATTTTGAATACTATAGCATGGTACCCTAACTTAGATCGCAGGTTGTTTTTGGAAGGGGTCGGAGCCCTGGGTCAAAGGGCCCCCACAAAATTTCCGTAAAAATATACTTGTATACTATAGTGCGCTAACCGAGACCGTAGATGGTTTTGGAAGGGGGACAGAGCCCTGGGTGCGTCTGAGCCCGGGGTCAAAGGGCCCCACGCAAAATTTCTGTAAAATCTAGTTTTCAATTTAGAACCATCAAATTTGGTATACTTTTTCTTGGCACCCTAACTTTGACTAGACTGTTTTGGGAAGGGGTCGGAGCCCTGTGTCAAGGGGGGGTCATACAAAATTTTCGTAAACTGTAGATTTTATGAAAAAAATGTATTTTTTTTTTTTTTACAGTTCTGTAGATTTTACGAACATTTTGTATGCCCCCCCGACCCCGGGCTCCGACCCCTTCCCAAAACCGTCTAGTCAAAGTTAGGGTGCCAAGAAAAAGTATACCAAATTTGATGGTTCTAAATTGAAAACTAGATTTTACAGAAATTTTGCGTAGGGCCCTTTGACCCCATGCTGCGACCCACCCAGGGCTCTGCCCCCTTCCAAAAACCATCTACGGTCTCAGTTAGGGCACTATAGTATACAAGTATATTTTACGGAAATTTTGTGTGGGGGCCCTTTGACCCAGGGCTCCGACCCCTTCCAAAAACAACCTTCGATCTAAGTTAGGGTACCATGCTATAGTATTCAACATTTCGTGGTTCTAAATTGAAAACTGTAGATTTTATGGAAGTTTTGTGTGGGGCCCCTTGACCCCGGGCTCCGACCCCTTCCAGAAACCGTCTACAGTCTAAGTTAGTGTACCATGAGATAGTATATACCAAGTTTGGTGGTTCTAAATTGAAAACTGTAAATTTGTTTAGCAGACATACAAACAAACATTCAATTACCTATATAGATTTGTTATTTTTTTTCCAAGACTGTTTTTTAGGCATGTTATCGCTCAGGATAGGGCGAGGTGGACGGATCCAACGCTCTCATTCGGGTAAAAGAATACGTACTTTGCGCCTGAGATTTTCCCAAAATGGCGCCTTTAGAACACAGAGAAATTGTAGGCTTTCAAACCAAATTCAAACGCGTCTAACTCGGAAACGGGCGTTTTTAGGTTCGTGAAAATTTACACAGATATTCTCCTGTCAATAATAAAACAGGGATTTAATTTTCAGAATAAAAAAAAAGGGCTTTTTTGAGAAAATCGTTGGCAAAGTTGGAGATTTTTCAAAATTGGCTGTTTTTAACGATGCGGAAACTAGCAGTTTCACAGACACATAAAAAATTCCAATTGCACATTTGTATGTCTTTAACAAAAAAAAACAAGTATAGAAAAAAACTCCATTTGAATCTGTTAAAATATTTTTTTTTAAATTTCATTTTTTTTTAATTTCATTTTTTAAATCACAAAGTTACAATTTTTTTTTAATTTTAATCATACGATGTGTAAAAAATATTAGCATCAAATATTATTATACGTTATACACAAAATGTAATAAAAAATACCATAACAAAATATCTTTTTTAATTCTGCTGCAATGACTCGCTGAAGTTAGGAAAAATAACCGTTTTTTAGAGAGCTTGTTTGACGGTGGAAGATATGAAACCCTCTGTCTCGAAGGGAAAAATTTTTTTGCCGAAAGAAAATATATAGGTCTCCTTATTTGAATCAAGGAACACCCCTTATTTTTTTTTAGAGAAATCTGAGACCGTGATGGTATGACCCTGCCGGAGGTGAAATGGAATCCCTCTCTTGTTTCCAGCCAACTAAGTTGAAACATTTTTGAAAGCTACCTAGCTTTGAGACTCCTCACCACCACGTGAAGGGGGGGTCAAAACCCCGAAGGTCTCTCACTGATCCAGTATTATCTTCTAAGGGAACAACAGAGGACACGGGCAGTGCATGGGTTTATCGTGGCCCAGGTAGAAATAACTACAAACACAATTCCTCCCCCCTTTAAAAAAATTGAAATCTTTGAATATGTTTTAAATAGATAAACATCTTTACACCATTATAAGTGCATAAGTTGTATATGTATTCTACTTGTAAAATCAGCTTATTGAACAGGAAATATACTCAACTTACATTTTATGAATAAGCATGCACGCGCATGTGTTAATTGTTATTTATTTAGTAGATTAGACAATTGCCATTACGTTTTGGAGAGGAGGTATGCAGAGTTTGGGTAGCGACCGATGCTATCAACCCAGCAGCGAGGTCAGGAGCATTGCACCTTCTCCCCCCCCTCCCCCTTCGCAGAGGACAAAACTCTCTTGTGCGAATATTTTACTATTACAAAAAAACTGAGAAGTTAATTTTAGCAGCTATAACAAAACAGCAACTGCTCTTCTGACAGTAGCCTACAATTAGCAACTCCCAGAAAAACTCGAGGGTGTTTAGCCATCGAAAATTAACTTACAGTACGTGTGCCTGCACTCTTTTTTCTTAAAATTATTTCACAACAGTTTTCTACTCTTACATAGTTCTTTCTTATGCGATGTTAAGTATATACGTAAACAAACAAACAACTGCTGTCTTTCGCAACTCAACTTTGTTAGTGGAGCAGCAAGAATTTTCTTTATTTATTTGTTACCCATATCATCACTCGGGGAAGGGTGTTAGACATATCATCACTCGGGGAAGGGTGCGGTGGACGTATCCAACCAGGGCCAGCAGATCCAATGCTCTCATTCCATCATTCGGGCAAAGAATATCTAACGCTTTGATTCGGGTAAGAGAATACGTACTTTTATGTCTGAGATTTTTCCAAAATGGTGCTTTTAGAACACGGGAAATCGTAGGCTTTCAAGCCGAATTCAAACGCGTCTAACTATGAAACAGGCGTTTTTAGGTCCGTGAAAATTTACACAGATATTCTCCTGTTGATAATAAAACAATGATTTAATTTTCAGAATTTTAAAAAATGGCCTTTTTGAGAAAATCGTTGGGAAAGTTAAGAGATTTTTTCAAAATCGGCTGTTTTTAACGCTGCCGAAACGCGGAAACTAGAAGTTTCACAGACACACAAAAAATTACAAATGAAGTGCACATTTGAATGTCTTTAACGAAAAAAATGAATATAGAAAAAACTCCATCCGAACCTGTTTAAAAAAACTTAAAAAATTCAATTTTTTATAAAATCACAAAGTTTACGATTTTTTAAAATTTTAATCATACGATGTGTAGCAAATATTAGCACCATATATTATTATATGTTATGCACACAATGTAAAAATACAAGAACACGATATCTTTTTTTAACTCCGCTGCAATGACTCACTGAAGTTAGGAAAAATAACCGTTTTCTAGAGAGCTTGTTTGACGGTGCAAGATTTAAAACCCTCTATCTTGAAGGGAAAATTTTTTCTTGCCAAATGAAAAAAAAAGTTTCTCCCTATTTTAGTCGAGGAACACCCCTTAATTTTTTTAGAGAAATCTGAGAGCCGCCCCAATAGCTCAGTGGTCTAAGGCGGCTGGCCTTTGATCATTCGTCCGTAAGGGGTCCGGGTTCAAATCCCGGTGAGGCATGGATGTTGTATTTGTCTTACGGCAGTGGCTCTCTCCCTTCCCTGGAACCAGTGACCCTAAATTAGGGATGGGCGACTGCTTATAGCCCATTGAGTTACTCACGGTGGTTGTTAAACCTCCAATCAAAAAAAAAAAGAAAGAAATCTGAGACCATGATGGTACGACCCTGCATGAGTTGAAATGGAACCCATCATATTACTTTCGGAGATAAGTGGAAAGACGTGGTCTTTTCCAATGAAAAGAAATTTAATTTGGACGGGCCTGATGGTTTAGCTAAATATTGGCATGATCTGGGAAATAAAAACCCTATTTCTCAAAGCTCAAATTCGGTTAAGGCTCGGTCATGGTTGTTTGGTGGACATTTTCTGCTACTAGAAAAACCTCACTTGTGATTATTGACACAAAAATTAATTCCAACAAGTACCAAGATATGCTGGCGGATAATTTACTACCTGTTGCTCCCCTCATGGCATCGGGAGATTGGGTTTTTCAGCAAGACAATGCCAGCATCCACAACTCTCAGTCTACTAAAGCGTGGTTTGAAGCCAATGACGTTCATGTTTTGGACTGGCCTTCACAGAGCCCCGACCTCAACCCGATGGAAAACCTTCGGGGTATAATGGTGCCCTCTGTCTACAAGGACTTCAGACAAAAGCGGACCTTATTACAGCCATGCAGACAGCATAGGCAAACATCAAAACTTGCAAACTCGATGACTGATAGATTGATTGCAGTCATTGAAAAGAAAGGCAAACTATTAGACTATTAAGTGCTAAATTGCTCAAACATGTATGCCGACCTTATATTTTTTTCCAAAATGAAAATGATCTAATAATTAAAATTTTATATTTCATTGTTAATTATGCAACATTCGCATAAATAATTTGTCTGTACTCCGATTATACATTGCTTTGACACTGTGCTAAATTTTAGGACTTCTGGAATTGTAGTACTTATGTAATAAACTGTTTTGTGTGCGACCTTACGTTTTTTTCCAGGGCTGTATAATAAATTGACATTTCAGTGTGTGTGTATGTATGTATGTGTGTGTATATATATATATAATCTCACAGAAAAATCAAATTATATGAAAAAACAAAAACCTTTGAACAGATTTGAAATTCCATAGCACCAGAGGCTGCATAAGAGTTTTGTTTTGCACTATATATATATATATATATATATATATATATATATATATATATATATACACTAGCGGATCGTAGTGAGCGATGGGTTTGCCTCCTCGGGGCGCTCCGTGGTAACAATGGCACACACAACAGCAACTAGGGCCTCTGTGAATCTTGGAGAGGTGCCAGCTATTTCTGTGTGACATTGGCGAAAAGACCCCAACTCACTGGGTTTTGTTCCAGAATCCTTAGGTTGAATGACCAACTGGAACCCTCAGCTGTGGGCTAATCCCCCACACTGATGTACTTACCTGATTAAAAAGACCAAAAGAAATATTAAAAATGACTCAAGTGTGGGATATGGTGGACCTTACCACACTTGAGAAGGACGGTCCACCACGGAATTGACCTGGACTTTCTAAACGGCGTATGAGAAAGCGATCTCAACTGAGTGAACGTAAGATTGGTGTATGGAATACTAGAGGTATAAATGGCAAGATGAGTGAGGTGATTGAGGAGATGAATAAGTATAGACTGGATGTGCTGTGTGTAAGTGAAACCAAAAAGAAGGAAATTGGGGTAGAAGAAGTGAATGGCACGGTGAGTGTGTGGTCTGGAGTATTGGATAATATGAGAGGACGGGCTGGTGTAGGTGTGATTTTAAGTGAAAAGATGAAGAACAACTTGATTCACTATAGTTGCATAAGTGAGAGAATTCTCTGGATTCGTTTGAAAGTGAAACTTCAGAGAATAGTAATTGTTGTAGTGTATGCTCCTTGTGACTCGGAAACTTCTGATAAGAAAGAAGATTTCTGGAATGAGCTAAAAGCTGTTTTGAGCCAGTTTGGTGCTAAAGAAAAAGTTATAATAGCAGGGGATTTCAATGCTAGAGTAGGTGTGCAGAATGCAATTTCTGACAATGTTCTGGGTAAGTTTAATGATCCTTGTGCGAATGATAATGGTGAAAGATTAATTGAACTCTGCATTGAGAATGATTTGTGTGTATCTAATACATTTTTCAACCACAAGTATATACACACATATACTTGGGAAAATTGTACTCTTGGTCAAAAGAGTGTGATAGATTTTGTTGTTTACGATCAGCGTTTGAAACACTTAGTTGTTGACACCCGTGTGATTAGAGGTGCGGATGTTGGTTCTGATCATTACTTGGTAGTGTCACGAGTGAAACTTAATGTTGGTTGGAGAAAAAGGAATAGGAAGAGACCCAGGATAGAAAGAATAAAGGTTGATAGGCTCCTTGAAGATCATCAGCGGTATTCTGACTTACTCAGAGAACGACTGAAGGATCTGAAATCTTGTGAGAGGGATATAGAAAAGAAGTGGGAATGTTTTAAGAACTGTGTTGTTACTGCTGCTAAAGAGGTCTGCCGCACCACAATAGTGGGTAACAATAGAGGTGATGCTTGGTGGAATAGTGAGATTGATGAGGCAGTAAAGAAAAAGAAGGAAGCCTATTTGGTTATGTTGCAAGGTAGAGTCTGTGGATGAATATCGCTGTAAGAAACTTGAAGCTGCTAAGCTGGTTCGGCACAGTAAGGCAAAAGATAGGAAAGAGAAAATGGAAAGGCATGAACTGGCTTTTTGGAAAGATAAAAAGTCCTTCTGGAAATACACGAGACTCAGGAAAAATAGGGGAAACAAAGTTGTAAGTTGTGTGAATAATGAGATTGGGGAAATGATATGGGAGCCCAATGAGTTAAGTGACGGATGGGGCGAATACTTCTGTGTGTTATTAGATCAGGAGAGCAAAAATGATTCTGAGACAGATGCGGATGATGTCGCAATGAGGGATGAAAGCACAGGAGGGATCTCAAGAGAAGAAGTGTGTAAAGCTCTAAAATCTCTTCAGAGTGGTAAGGCTCCAGGAGTTGATGGCATAACTGCAGAGATGTTGAAGTATGGTGGTGAATCTATAATTGACTGGTTAACTGAAATTTGCCAGTTGTGCTGATAGTTAGGAATGGTCCCTCGGGATTGGAAGGGTACTATCATTGTTCCCTTGTATAAGGGAAAAGGTGATCAGACTGAATGCAAGAACTATCGTGGTATTAGCCTACTGAGTGTGCCAGGGAAAGTGTTTGGTAAGGTTGTTATTGAAAAAGTACGGGGTCTTACATCAGAGAAAGTGTGGGATGTTCAGAGTGGTTTTATGCCTGGTAAAGGCTGCACTAACCAGATTTTTGCTTTACGCATGATGATTGAAAAGTTTCTGGCTGTTGGGAAGAAAGTTTTTACTGCCTTCATAGATTTAGAGAAAGCTTACGACCTAGTCAATAGGACACTTTTGTGGAAGGTATTGAATGAATATGGTGTTACTGGGAATCTACTTAATAGTGTAAAAGCCATGTATGCTGGTAGTAGAGCTTGTGTACGAGTGAATGGTGTTTTATCAAAATGGTTTTCCATTGGTGCAGGAGTTAGACAAGGTTGTGTAATGTCACCATGGCTGTTTAATATATTTATGGACGCATGCATGCGTGAGGCCAAAATAGATAATAGTGGTTTATGTCTTGGTGATATCCGTGTGTGCAGATTGCTGTGTGCTGATGACACTATCCTCTTGGCAGAGAGCAAACTTGAGTTGCAGAGTATGTTGACTCGGATGCACGAAGTTTGCATGAAATTCAAACTGAGTATAAATAAGGGAAAAACCAAAGTTATGGTGTTTGAGAGAGGAATGGGTAGCACTGAATGTAATGTAAGTATAAATGGCACTATGATTGACCAGGTGAGTGAGTGTGTATTTAGGAAGCATGTTTGACAGAGAGAACAAGTTGGATGGTGAAATCATTAGGCGAGTGAATTCTTCTTTGAAAGTCATAGCTGCTCTGGGAGGTTTTCACAGAAATGATGGGTTCACTAAAGAGTCCCGCATGGCTGAGTATGAAACAGTAATTGTTCCTACTCTGATGTATGGCAGTGAAACCTGGGTACTGCAGAAGAAACATAGGAGTCGTTTGTGTGCTGGAGAAATGCGTTACTTACGTGGGGTTTGTGGCAAGAAACGATCTGATTGTGTGAGGAATGAAGATGTATTGCAGTTGTGTGATGTAAAGCAAAATGTTGTTAGTAAGGTGGAGACCAATATGCTTAATGGATATCAGTGAAGCACTAGTTGTATGTCAAGATCGCTGTAAATGGCGAAGTTTGATACGACAACAATAAGTAAAAATATCTGGAAGTTTGTATTTCTTTTTGGAGCTAACCTCTGAATCTCAGAGAACAGCCTAGTGATATGTATGTATGGAAAGTGAAAAAAGAAAACCAAGAAGGAATTGGCGGACGATCATGAAATTTACATATGTTAAGGGGTCGAGTTTACATAGGTGTGATGTTAATTTCGGGACCAACCAGTGAGCGCTTACGCCACAGCACGTTATAATATGCAAATTATCGTCGGTGGTATTTAAGGAGTACGGCGAAGTGAATGTAATCAGTCGGCGTACGGACACGGACGCAGACCCTGAAGAAGCTGCAATGGCTGGACATGGAAGGCGTGTACGATTTCAGCAGTTATTGGACTTTGAGTGAGATCGTCTAGTCGGGCTCCGCGAGGCCGGGTGGTTGTATCGTCGTATTGCAGAGCGAATTGGACGGGAAGTATCGGTGGTGGTACGATGGTGGCGTAGATGGTACGAGGAACATTCACACACGAGAAGACGTAGAACCGGGAGTCACAGACGGACTGATGAGCGGACCGATCGACACATAAGAAGAGCGGCGTTGTCAAGCAGAACATCCACTGCGACGCAAATCCGAGCTGCCGTTGCACCTGCAGTGACTGTGCGAACAATCCGCAACCGTCTATTGGATGCAGAACTACGTGCACGTGTGCCTCTGGCATGTGTACCTCTGACTCCAGCCCACCGTCAAGAACTGCTGCAGTGGTGTCGTCAACGTCTGCACTGGAGAACGCAATGGCGATCTGTCGTGTTCAGCGATGAAAGCAGATTCTGCTTGGGAGCCTCCGATGACCGTATGCATGTTCGCAAATGCACAGCAGAGCGTCTCCACCCTTCTTGCATCTGCCAGCGACACACAGGGCTTACAAATGGTCTCCTGGTATAGGGAGCGATCAGCTATCACTCTCGTGCACAACTAGTGTTTGTACTGGGGACGTTAAACAGCACCTCCTACATCAACATCATTCAGCCCGTTGTTGTGCCATTTGTAAGGTCGGTCCATCGTGGTGTTTTCCAGCAAGATAACGCATGCCCACACACGCCACGTGCAACACAACATGCACTTCAGGGTGTAAGACAACTTACATGGCCTGCACGTTCACCGGATTTGTCCCCCATTGAGCACGTGTATGATTTTATGGGACAACAACTTATCCGGTTTCCACAGCCAGCCACGACCATCCCCGATTTACGTGTCCAGGTTGAGGATGCTTGGAACTCAATACCCCAAACTTGCATCCAACATTTGTACGACAGGCTCCATGCCAGAATTGCACAGTGTAATGCAGTTCATGGCAGTTCAACCTCGTACTAACCATGTTACATGGAAATGTTATTTTTCAGTTTACCAGCGAATACAGCTGTATTTTGCCATAATGTTTTGATCACGTTATCCTCTGTATTCCGTTATTATGCTGTATAAATTTCGTTAGTATCAGACGTCTCCTTCTTGGTGTTCGTTTTTCACTTTCCGCCAGTGTACACACACACACACACACACACATATATATATCATCATCATCATCAACCATTATCAATCCACTGCTGGACGAAGGTCTCCCCAAGTTTCCTCCACAACGGTCTGTCTTGTGCCAGTCTCCTCCATGTCACTCCCGCATACTTTCGAATTTCATCCACTCATCTTCCATGTGGTCTTCTTCTGGGTCCTTTTCCTGTCCCTTGGAATCCAATCTAAAATTTCGGCTGTCCATCGATGGTCTGTTCTTCTGGCAGTATGTCCAGCCCATTGCCATTTCAGGGATTTAACTCTGATCATGATGTCTTCCACTCTTGTCATTTTTCTGATCCACGTGTTCCTCCTCTTATCTCTCCTGGTTACACCAAGCATGCACCTCTCCATGCTGCTTTGAGTTGTCTGCAGCCTTTGTATGTCTCTTTTAGCTAAGGTCCACGTCTCTGCACATTACGTAAGCACTGGAAGGATGCATTGATCAAACACTTTTCTTTTAAGACATAATGGCATATTGCTCTTGAAAATTTTGCTGTTTCTTCCAAAAGCTCTTCAGGCAAGTTTTGTACGCCGATTAATTTCTTCACCAATGTGACCCTCACTTGATATCTGCTGTCCAAGATAAACGTACGTGGCTGCTATCTCCAGCTTTTCTCCATCAATCGATAAATCTTCATTTCTTGTAAAAGCATTGTACATCACTTTTGTCTTCTGAAAGTTCATTTTTAATCCCACTTCTTTACTCTTGTCAGCAAGTTCCTGGATCATACTCTGTAGCTCTGATGGGGTAGTTGCAAAAATGACTATGTCATCAGCAAAACGAAGGTGGGTTAGATAATCTCCATTAATCTTTATCCCTTTGTTTTCCCAGTTCAGTGATTGAAAGACATTTTCCAATGTGGCATTAAAGAGCTTCGGAGATATGGTGTCACCTTGTCTCACTCCTTTTCCAATTTTTATGTGTGTTGTATTTTCAAACAGCCGAATCTTTGCACTTGCATTTTCATAGATGTTATTAATAATATTAATGTATGCATCTTCAATACCGCAGAATTTCAGAGCCATTGCAACTGCTGATGGTTTCACCAAATCAAAGGCTTTTTCATAATCGATAAAAGCCATGCACAATGGAAGTTCATATTCCCTCGCTCTTTCAATTAGTTCTCTCAGTACGTGGATATGATCTATTGTGCTGTAGCCACTCCTGAATCCAGCTTGTTCTCTCGGTTGAGCCATGTCCAGTGTCACCTTCAAGAGGTGTGAAAGAACTTTAGTGAAGATTTTATAAACCACTGATAGGAGGCTGATAGGTCTGTAGTTCCTGAGATCCTCAATGTCACCTTTTATGTAGCAAGATCATTGTAGCGTTGTTCCAATCCTCAGGAATTTTCCCTTCATTAAGGCATCGAGTGAAAATTGGGGCGAGTACTGTTTCGATTTCTCCACTTGCTTCTTGGATGATGTCTACAGTAATTCCATCTTCTCCTGGAGCTTTTCCCCGCTTCATGTTTTTGATTGCATGTGCAACTTCTGCTGGAAGGACTGGAAGAACTCTGGTACTGGTACCTTTCATGATGTCTGGAGTACATGTATCATCCCTTTCATATAATTTGGAGTAGAAATCTTTCACTCGTGTCAAAATTTCGCCTCTATTTCTTGTTACAGAACCATCTTCTTTTCTCAGTGCCATAATCTGTTTTTCCCCTTACTGAGATGTCCCTTTGCTATCTTTAGGCTTTGGTTGTTTTCAATTGCTTTCCTTACTAGTTCACAGTTGAATTTCCTTACGTCTTCAGTGATACTTTTTCGTACTGTCTTGCATAGCTCTATATATTCCACTTTGGAAGTCACATCTTCTTTAGTTGTCCTCATCACTCTTCTTTTTTGCATCAACATTTTGGTTTTTCCTGATAATTTGTTCACATGCAATTTGTTCTTAGACCCAGCTAATTTTGTTGCTGTTTCCATAAGAGCTTTGGTTACTTTTCTGTTAACTTCAGAAATATCCACTTCTTCCGATGTTAGGCCTTCTAAAGCAGAGAATCTGTTCTTCAGTTCCAATTTGAAGGTATTATGGTGTTTTTTAAGGTTGGTTATGTCAATACATTTTGTTTGTCTTATGAGCTTGCTACGTTCGAGTTTAGTGTTGAGGTGCATCTTACATCTCACCAATCTATGGTCACTGCCTGTGTTGAACTTGTTTAGCACACTGCAGTCTTTTATGACGAATTGTTTGTTACACATAATAAAATCAATTTCACTTGTCGTCCCATTTGGATGTCTCCATGTCCATTTCCTGTGTGGCTTTTTATTGAAAAAGGAGTTCAAGATGAAAAACCCTTCTGCCTCTGCAAACTCTACGAGAGTATTTCCACGCTGGTTTCTGTTGCCGTGACCGAATTTACCTACTGAAGTTTCATTCTGTTGCCGTTGCCCTATTTTTGTATTGAAATCTCCCATAATTATCTTCAAGTGCTGCTTACCTTTATTATTTAGATGACGAATTTCCTCCTAAAATTCTTCAATTTCTACTTCAGCATGACTTGTGGTGGGTGCATGAGTTTGAATAATCTGAGCCTGGTATCTTCTCGAGAATTGGATAACGAGTCGTGCAGCTCTGTCAGAGGAACTTTCAACTTCTACAACTTTATCCTTCAGTTTCTTGTTTATTATAAATCCAACACCGCTAGTTCTGCCAGTATCTGTCCCACGATAGTAGAAGAGATGTCCACTTTTCAGTTCAATGAGATCTTCTCCTTTTCTCCTTACCTCACTTAGCCCGACGATGTCCCACTTGATCCTTTGTAGTTCCTCTTCCAATTCAGGAAGCCTTGAATCAGAAGATAGGGATCGTCCATTATACGTAGTCAAGGTCAGCATCAGATGGCAGCCTAGTCCGGTCCTCCGGGATTCTTAGCACCCTCTGCCTTCATGTCGCACTGGCCGCTGCCTTGGCCAGGTACATTCCAGCTGCCGGAGACTGAGGGCCAAGATTTAAGTTGTGGAGTCATTTTGGAGGTGTTTAACCATAACTCACGACGATGGCCAAGCGGGTTGGTGAGTGTGGGATAGCATTTCCTCTAATCCCGATGGTATAGTTATACCGCTATTGGCGGTTGTCAGAGCCCCTTTAGTGGGAACAGGATGCACCACGAGAAGGCGGGGTTGACATTTGTCAAGGAGAGGCTGTGATGTTACGCATCACCTGATATATATATATATATATCAAAAAGACACACAGGAAATCACCTGACCTTACATCCCTATGTATATATATATATATATATATATATATATATATATATATATAGGGATGTAAGGTCAGGTGATGCGTAACATCACAGCCTCTCCTTGACAAATGTCAACCCCGCCTTCTCGTGGTGCATCCTGTTCCCACTAAAGGGGCTCTGACGACCGCCAATAGCGGTATAACTATACCATCGGGATTAGAGGAAATGCTATCCCACACTCACCAACCCGCTTGGCCAGCGTGGTGAGTTATGGCCAAACCCCTCCAAAATGATTCCACAACTTAAATCTTGGCCCTCAGTCTCCGGCAGCTGGAACGTACCTGGCCAAGGCAGCGGCCAGTGCGACATGAAGGCAGAGGGTGCTAAAAATCCCCGGAGGACTGGACTAGGCTGTCATCTGATGCTGACCTTGGCTACGTATAATGGACGCTCCCCATCTTCTGATTCAAGGCTTCTTGAATTGGAAGAGGAACTACAAAAGATCAAGTGAGACATCGTCGGGCTAAGTGAGGTAAGGAGAAAAAGAGAAGATCTCATTGAACTGAAAAATGGACTTCTCTTCTACTATCGTGGGACAGATAATGGCCGAACTAGTGGTGTTGGATTTATAATAAACAAGAAACTGAAGGATAAAGTTGTAGAAGTTGAAAGTTCCTCTGACAGAGCTGCATGACTAGTTATCCAACTCACGAAAAGATACCAGCCTCAGATTATTCAAACTTATGCACCCACCACAAGTCATCCTGAAGAAGAAATTGAAGAATTTTATGAGGAAATTCGTCATCTAAATAATAAAGGTAAGCAGCACTTGAAGATAATTATGGGAGATTTCAATGCAAAAATAGGGCAACGGCAACAGAAGCCAGCGTGGAGATACTCTCGTTGAGTTTGCAGAGGCAGAAGGGTTTTTCATCTTGAACTCCTTCTTCAAGAAAAAGCCACACAGGAAATGGACATGGAGACATCCAAATGGGACGACAAGTGAAGTTGATTTTATTATGTGTAACAAAAAATTTGTCATCGAAGACTGCAGTGTGCTAAACAAGTTCAACACAAGTAGTGACCATAGATTGGTGAGATGTAAGATGCACCTCAACACTAAACTTGAACGTGGCAAGCTCATAAGACAAACAAAATCTATTGACATAACCAACCTTAAAAAACACCATAATACCTTCAAGTTGGAACTGAAAAACAGAGATTCTCTGCTTTAGGAGGCCTAACATCGGAAGAAGTGGATATTTCTGAAGTTAACAGAAAAGTAACCAAAGCTCTTATGGAAACAGCAACAAAATTAGCTGGGTCTAAGAACAAGTTGCATGTGAACAAATTATCAGGAAAAACCAAAATGTTGATGCAAAAAAGAAGAGAGATGAGGACAACTAAAGAAGATGTGACTTCCAAAGTGGAATATATAGAGTTATGCAAGATATTAAGAAAAAGTATCACTGAAGACGTAAGGAAATTCAACTGTGAACTAGTGAGGAAAGCAAATGAAAACAACCAAAGCCTAAAGATAGCAAAGGGACATCTCAGTAAGGGAAGAAAACAGATTATGGCACTGAGAAAAGAAGATGGTTCTGTAACAAGAAATACAGGCGAAATTTTGACAAGAGTGAAAGATTTCTACTCCAAATTATATAAAAGTGATGATACATACACTCTAGACATCAGGAAAGGTATCAGTACCAGAGTTCCTCCATTCCTTCCAGCAGAAGTTGCACATGCATACAAGAACATGAAGTGGGGGAGAGCTCCAGGGGAAGATGGAATTACTGTAGACATCATACAAGAAGCTAGTGGAAAAATCGAAACAGTACTCGCCCAAATTTTCACTCAATGCCTTAATGAAGGGAAGATTCCTGAGGATTGGAACACCGCTACAATGATTTCGCTACATAAAAAAGGTGACATTGAGGATTTCGGGAACTACAGACCTATCAGCCTCCTATCAGTGGTTTATAAAATCTTCACTAAAGTTCTTTCACACCGCTTAAAGGTGACACTGGACATGGCTCAACCGAGAGAACAAGCTGGATTCAGGAGTGGCTACAGCACAATAGATCATATCCACGTACTGAGAGAACTAATTGAAAGAGCGAGGGAATATGAACTTCCATTGTGCATGGCTTTTATCGATTATGAAAAAGCCTTTGATTCGGTTGAACCATCAGCAGTTGCAATGGCTCTGAAATCCTGCGGTATTGAAGATGCATACATTAATATTATTAATAACATCTATGAAAATGCAAGTGCAAAGATTCGGCTGTTTGAAAATACAACACACATAAAAATTGGAAAGGGAGTGTGACAAGGTGACACCATATCTCCAAAGCTCTTTAATTCCACATTGGAGGGTGTCTTTCAGTCGCTGAGCTGGGAAAACAAAGGGATAAAGATTAATGGAGATTATCTAACCCACCTTCGTTTTGCTGATGACGTAGTCATTTTTGCAACTACCCCATCAGAGCTGCAGAGTATGATCCAGGAACTTGCTGACAAGAGTAAAGAGGTGGGATTAAAAATGAACTTTCAGAAGACTAAAGTGATGTTCAATGCTTTTACAAGAAATGAAGATTTATCGATTGATGGAGAAAAGCTGGAGATAACAGGCACGTATGTTTATCTTGGAGAGCAGATATCAAGGGAGGGTCACATTGATGAAGAAATTAGTCGGCGTACAAAACCTGCCTGGAGAGCTTTTGGAAGAAACAGCAAAATTTTCAAGAGCAATATGCCATTATGTCTTAAAAGAAAAGTGTTTGATCAATGCATCCTTCCAGTGCTTACATATGGTGAAGAGATGTGGACCTTAACTAAAAGAGACATACAAAGGCTGCAGACAACTCAAAGAAGCATGGAGTGGTGCATGCTTGGTGTAACCAGGAGAGATAAGAAGAGGAACTCGTGGATCCGAAAAATGACAAGAGTGGAAGACATCATGATCAGAGTTAAATCCCTGGAATGGCAATGAGCTGGACATACTGCCAGAAGGACAGATCATCGATGGACAGCCGAAATTTTAGATTGGATTCCAAGGGACAGGAAAAGACCCAGAAGAAGACCACATGGGAGATGGGTGAATGAAATTCGAAAGTATGCAGGGGTGACATAGAGGAGACTGGCACAAGACAGACCTTTGTGGAGGAAACTGGGAGAGACCTTCGTCCAGCAATGGATCGATAATGGTTGACAATGATGATGATATTTATACTAAAAAAATGCAAAACCCAAAGTGAAATATTTAAAAAAAAAATAGGAGAACAAAAAAAAAAATTCCGAGAACAAACAGAAGAAATAACACAATTAACGCCAACCGTCCGAAGCAAACGAGCTCCAAACAAGTGAAAACAAATGAACAACAGAACGTACGGAAGCAGAGCAATGACCAATTCTCCTATGGCTTCGTCAAGGACAAGCATGAAAAAAATCGCTCGCTTATCTACTGAAACCATAGAAGTGTGGGTTTCTGCTACTTTAGTTTGCTTCAAGGACAAATTAAATTTAAGGTTAAATTTGACAGATTTAAAAGGGACTGCTAACCCAAAATCAGCAAACTAAACAACATTGCCCGACCTCACACAAATAACCAAGAGAATCTCAGCAAACTACTTTTATAGAAGGATGACAATCTCCCCAGATTTTGCAATCCCAAAGAAAAAAATTAAATACTGAATAAGTGTGAAAAGCCTAGCCAAAGAAAAGTTAAATAAGTAGAGTAACTTTTATCCTGTCACACGAAAAATTGAAAAAAATGATAGATTTAAATAATATACATAGAGAAACTTGGAAATATTGAAAAATTGCGAATTTAAAACAATACATACTGCTGGCCACCCAAAATGCAACACCACGAAAGAAGCATCCGATTGGCCTGAAATTTGCAGCATGCGTCGCCCGCGAGAGGACATGCAAACTATTAGCGTTGCAGGGCATATGCAAATCATCTGCGCTCGGCACGCCACTGAGAAGCACAATAAGAAGGGTGCATAGAAGGCGGGGTGTAAGTAGTGGAAGTGTGTTGTGCAGCCGGACCTGTGCGGGGGAAGCTTCCTGATGCCTCGTCGCAGAATACAGCAGTCATTCCAGCACGTTTCGGAGCTTGACAGAGGACGAATAGTGGCTTATCGTGACAGCGGTTTATCATATTTAAACATCGGCGCCCGTGTGGGATGACATCCAGCCACAGTGAGGTGAATATGGATTCGGTGGGTGCAGGAGGGACGGATGGACCGACGTGAGCGATCGCCGCAGCCACGACAAACCACTGAACGAGAGGACCGGCATGTTGTGCGGCATGCATTGACGGGTCGCACTGCCACATCACGAACGGTAGCACAGGAATTATGGTGTGTTGCGCAACAACCAGTGTCAGCACGTACCGTTCTATGTCATCTGCAGGAGCGGGGACTTGTCGCACGTCTCCCATTGCTCCGACTCCGATTATCATTGATGTTACACCACCAGCGAGTGCGGCGGCAGTGGGCCGTTGAACGCCGCACCTGGACTACGGAATGGTATGACATTGTCTTCTACGATGACTCCCGCTTCTGCCTGCAACACCACGATGGTCGGATACGCGTGTGGTGGCACCGCGTCGAGAGACTGTATGATGCCTGTATTATGCATCGCCATACCGGTCCATCGCCTGGCAATATGGTTTGGGGCGCAAATGGATATGACACCCGCACCCCTCTAGTACGCATCGGCGGTACACTCAACAGCCACCGCTACATCTCCGACGTTTTGGAGCCTGTAGTCCTCCCTTACCTGCAGGACCTGCGAGTGGCCATGTTTCAACAGGACAAAGCGTGTCCGCACGTGGCACGCATCGTGCAACAATTCTTCATGGTGCACCAGGTGTCACTGCTGCAGTGGTCCGCCTGTTCTCCCGATATGTCGCCCATCGAACACATCTGGTCGCTGATTGGCAACCGAGTGGCCCGGCAAGCACCACCTGCAGCTACGCCTGATGAACTGTGGCAATGTGTGGAAGCAGCCTGGACCGACATACCCCAAGCCCACAACCAAAACCCTCTTTCGTTCGATGCCGTGGTGTGTAGCGGCCGTTATTGCCAGCCATGGGAGCCACACAAACTATTGATGTCTGTGTGTTCCGCAAGTTGCACGGGCCTGTAAGCTCAATCGTTTCAGCTTTGTATCTGTTGTTATGTGTCCAGTAAATCTGGCTTTGCTATCTCGTGTCCTTCTTGGTGTTGCATTTTGGGTGGCCAGCAGTGTATTTTAGAAATACACTAGCAAATAGTGCACTAGTATTAATGTACAGTTGTAATATTAGAAATTGAATCCATAGAACCAAGTTGCAAGTCTCAGAAAAGCAATGAATATGCCCAAGACACACATGAAATTTTTTTAAAGTAAAGTTTAGTACACATCTATAATTAACGAACATTCACTCCATGCCTAAAATCGTAAACACAACCTAATAATAAAAAATAAAATAATATGTAATGCAGTGTTTTGCTAGTACAAGGTAAATTATTTACAAAATATTGTTCTAATCATTGAAGCCACAGGAAGGCCCTAAGCCTAAGAACATTGAACTTGTAACTAATCTATGGTTATAAGCAACAAAGGGACCCAAAACGCTGACCAAGTATCCCGTGGAAAAAAACATTAAACGCAGCCTAAACGAATATCCAACTTCAAAAAGAGTGTTGAAGAACTCAAAAAAATAAAATAAAAAATAAATATTACATAACAAAAATACAGAATTACAACTTACCAAGCCTATTTTAGTTGTTGGATCACCCCTGCTCTATGGGTCAATCACTACTGACTGAAGGGGCACTTCCGTCGCAGTGCTACTTAGCGGCCAACTTTTTAGAACCTTCCTGGGATGCCAAGGAAGGATGTTCCACTGTGGAATCCTCAATACTCCAGAATTAATGTTCTGAAAAAAAAATGCTTCGAATTTTCAGAGCAAACCTGAATACCAGTAAGCACTTCCTGGGAGTAGTTATTTATATCTCTGCTCCCATAAGTTCTACAAGTATTTCAGTAACCCGAATAGCAGTATCCTTCCTAAACCTTTGGTAATTAAGTATTATTTTTCTTGCTTTTATTTTTATATATATATATTTTAGATATTTTTACTTAAAAAAGTTTTATGCATTTTGTTGTATATTTTTAATTGTAACCTTTTTTTTTTTTTTTTGTGAATCAAAGGAGAGGGAGAAAATAGTGTATTTATAGGTTCCTAAATTGTTAGTTGACCACATCATCATCTAAACCTCTAAAAATAGCTTTAATTTAGACAATTCATTCGGTCAACAAGATTTAAATTAAATTAAGTCTTCCATCCTAACTCTCCAACTTAGAATTAGGATGGAAGACTTAATTTAATTTAAATCTTGTTGACCGAATGAATTGTTTAAATTAAAGCTATTTTTAGAGGTTTAGATGATGATATGGTTAACTAACAATTTAGGAACATCATAGCCTCTCCTTGACAAATGCCAACCCCGCCTTCGTGGTGCATCCTGTTCCCACTAAAGGGGCTCTGACGACCGCCCATAGCGGTATAACTATACCATCGGGATCAGAGGAAATTCTATCCCACACTCACCAACCCGCTTGGCCAGCGTGGTGAGTTATGGCCAAACCCCTCCAAAATGATTCCACAACTTAAATCTTGGCCCTCAGTCTCCGGCAGCTGGAATGTACCTGGCCAAGGCAGCGGCCAGTGCGACATGAAGGCAGAGGGTGCTAAGAATCCCCGGAGGACCGGACTAGGCTGCCATCTGATGCTGACCTTGGCTACTTACAATGGACGCTCCCTATCTTCTGATTCAAGGCTTTGAATTGGAAGAGGAACTACAAAGGATCAAGTGGGACATCGTGGGGCTAAGTGAGGTAAGGAGAAAAGGAGAAGATCTCATCGAACTGAAAAGTGGACATCTCTTCTACTATCGTGGGACAGATACTGGCAGAACTAGTGGTGTTGGATTTATAATAAACAAGAAACTGAAGGATAAAGTTGTAGAAGTTGAAAGTTCCTCTGACAGAGCTGCACGACTTGTTATCCAACTCTCGAAAAGATACCAGGCTCAGATTATTCAAACTTATGCACCCACCACAAGTCATCCTGAAGAAGAAATTGAAGAATTTTATGAGGAAATTTGTCATCTAAATAATAAAGGTAAGCAGCACTTGAAAATAATTATGGGAGATTTCAATGCAAAAATAGAGCAACGGCAACAGAATGAAACTTCAGTAGGTAAATTCGGTCATGGCAACAGAAACCAGCGTGGAAATACTCGTTGAGTTTGCAGAGGCAGAAGGGTTTTTCATCTTGAACTCCTTCTTCAAGAAAAAGCCACACAGGAAATGGACATGGAGACATCCAAATGGGACGACAAGTGAAATTGATTTTATTATGTGTAACAAAAATTCGTCATAGAAGACTGCAGTGTGCTAAACAAGTTCAACACAGGTAGTGACCATAGATTGGTGAGATGTAAGATGCACCTCAACACCAAACTTGAACGTGGCAAGCTCATAAGACAAACAAAATCTATTGACATAACCAACCTTAAAAAACACCATAATACCTTTCAAGTTAGAACTGAAGAACAGGTTCTCTGCTTTAGAAGGCCTAACATCGGAAGAAGTGGACATCTCTGAAGTTAACAGAAAAATAACCAAAGCTCTTATGGAAACAGCAACAAAATTAGCTGGGTCTAAGAACAAGTTGCATGTGAACAAATTATCAGGAAAACCAAAATGTTGATGCAAAAAGAAGAGAGATGAGGACAAATAAAGAAGATGTGACTTCCAAAGTGGAATATATAGAGCTATGCAAGACAGTAAGAAAAAGTATCACTGAAGACGTAAGGAAATTCAACTGTGAACTAGTGAGGAAAGCAATTGAAAACAACCAAAGCCTAAAGATAGCAAAGGGACATCTCAGTAAGGGAAGAAAACAGATTATGGCACTGAGAAAAGAAGATGGTTCTGTAACAAGAAATAGAGGCGAAATCTTGACAAGAGTGAAAGATTTCTACTCCAAATTATATGAAAGGGATGATATATGCACTCCAGACATCATGAAAGATACCAGTACCAGAGTTCCTCCAGTCCTTCCAGCAGAAGTTGCACATGCAATCAAGAACATGAAGCGAGGAAAAGCTCCAGGAGAAGATGGAATTACTGTAGACATCATACAAGAAGCAAGTGGAGAAATCGAAACAGTACTCGCCCAAATTTTCACTCGATGCCTTAATGAAGGAAAGATTCCTGAGGATTGGAACACCGCTACAATGATCCTGCTACATAAGAAAGGTGACATTGAGGATCTCGGAAACTACAGACCTATCAGCCTCCTATCAGTAGTTTATAAAATCTTCACTAAAGTTCTTTCACACCGCTTGAAGGTAGCACTAGACATGGCTCAACCGAGAGAACAAGCTGGATTCAGGAGTGGCTACAGCACAATAGATCATATCCACGTGCTGAGAGAACTAATTGAAAGAGCGAGGGAATATGAACTTCCATTGTGCATGGCTTTTATCGATTATGAAAAAGCCTTTGATTCGGTGAAACCATCAGCAGTTACAATGGCTCTGAAAACTCATGGTATTGAAGATGCATACATTAATATTATTAATAACATCTATGAAAATGCAAGTGCAAAGATTAGGCTGTTTGAAAATACAACACACGTAAAAATTGGAAAGGGAGTGAGACAAGGTGACACCATATCTCCGAAGCTCTTTAATGCCACATTGGAGGGTGTTTTTCAGTCGCTGAGCTGGGAAAACACGGGGATAAAAATTAATGGAGATTATCTAACCCACCTTCGTTTTGCTGATGACGTAGTCATTTTTGCAACTACCCCATCAGAGCTGCAGAGTATGATCCAGGAACTTGCTGACAAGAGTAAAGAAGTGGGATTAAAAATGAACTTTCAGAAGACAAAAGTGATGTTCAATGCTTTTACAAGAAATGAAGATTTATCGATTGATGGAGAAAAGCTGGAGATAACAGACACATACGTTTATCTTGGACAACAGATATCAAGTGAGGGTCACATTGATGAAGAAATTAATCGGCGTACAAAACTTGCCTGGAGAGCTTTTGGAAGAAACAGCATAATTTTCAAGAGCAATATGCCATTATGTCTTAAAAGAAAAGTGTTTGATCAATGCATCCTTCCAGTGCTTACGTATGGTGCAGAGACGTGGACCTTAACTAAAAGAGACATACAAAGGCTGCAGACAACTCAAAGAAGCATGGAGAGGTGCATGCTTGGTGTAACCAGGAGAGATAAGAAGAGAACTCGTGGATCCGAAAAATGACAAGAGTGGAAGACATCATGATCAGAGTTAAATCCCTGAAATGGCAATGGGCTGGACATACTGCCAGAAGGACAGATCATCGATGGACAGCCGAAATTTTAGATTGGATTCCAAGGGACAGGAAAAGACCCAGAAGAAGACCACATGGGAGATGGGTGGATGAAATTCGAAAGTATGCAGGGGTGACATGGAGGAGACTGGCACAAGACAGACCGTTGTGGAGGAAACTTGGGGAGACCTTCGTCCAGCAGTGGATTGATAATGGTTGACAATGATGATGATGATGAATACACTATCTTCTCCCTCTCTTTTGATTCACAAAAAAAAAAAAAAATGGTTATAATTAAAAATATACAAAAATATGCATAAAAATTTTATGTATAAATATCTAAAATATATATATATATAAATAGAAGCAAGAAAAATAACTTAATTATAAAAGGTTTGGGAAAGATACTGCTATTTGGGTTATTGAAATACTTGTAGAACTTATGGCTGCAGAGATATAAATAACTCTACTCCCAGGAAGGGCTTACTAGTGTTCAGGTTTGCTCTGAAAATTCGAAGCGGTTTTTTCAGAACATTAATTCTGGAGTATTGAGGATTTCACAGTGGAACATCCTCCCTTGGTATCCCAGGGAGGTTCTAAAGTTGGCCGCTAGGTAGCACTGCGACGGAAGTGTCCCTTCAGTCAGTAGTGATTGACCCATAGAGCAGGAGTGATCCAACAATTACAATGGGTTGGTAAGTTGTAATTCTGTATTTTTGTTATGTAATTTTTAATTTTATTTTTTGAGTTTTTCAACACTCTTTAGAACTAATAATTAATGACTTCATGGCTTCCTCTAATTACTTCAGTATTTACAGGAAGCCAACTTGGTTCTGTGGAATTAGAGGAAGCCATGAAGTCATTAATTATTAAAATTAAAGAAGATTATGGGTTGGAAACATGGCAAAGCGTCAAGAAGTTAGAAAGAGTTAAAATTAAGTTAGATTGTTTTCAGGATCAAATTAGTTACTTAAAGGAGTGCAAGAAAGCGGAATTTACGCCCCCAGTCGTTAAAAATTAAGCATAATGTTTCAAAACTACGTATTAGTAGCTTCAATAGAAATGTAGAACGGAAGACTAATTGGAACCATTCGAGAGAAGTACAAAAGCATTAGCGTAAACAAGAGATTGGAAAATACAATCTGGAATTTGGAACTTTCTTTTTAATCGAAATTATAAAAAATGAAGTAAATACTTGGCTAATGTGCGCAGTAAGGGATAAAAATAAGAAATTCCATAATTCTCTAAAGAAAAAATCCGCCCCCGCGACTCCCATAGTACCATGTGAAAGAGAGGAACTTGCACACATGGAGGATCTTACAAATAGCGCGGACAGTGATCTTTTAAGTGCTTTGGATAAAGGATACAACTTCAACATTCATAGAAATAAAATAGACAAGAAGAAATTAATGATGGAACTTGAATGTATAAGTTATTCTCTGGAAAGGCAAAATTCTGAAGCAGCATTAGCGTTAAGGAAAGAGCATAATTCTTGCCTCACACATTTCAAGGTCATTCAGCGGAATGCTGATAAAAATATTTCGAAGGAAGAATTAATAACCCTGGAAAATTTAAAAAAGAACTCAGAAACAGTAGCAGTAAGAGCAGATAAGCAAGAAAATAACCCTAATTAAAAAGTAGATTATTTGTTAAAAATGGAAGAACTAAGTAAAGCAATATATGAAAAATTGGATAGCAATCAGCTAGAAACAACGATCGCAAATTATAGAAAATTGCTCTTTTCACTTAAGAAGAATATGATTAGTGACAGCTTCAAAAATTATTCAAAAATTACACATCGTACTCCGCAGATGTATGGTTTGCTAAAAACTTCATAAAGAAGGACAACCTATTAGGCCTATTATTGACTCAAAATATTCTCCTCTGCCCAATCTGCATTATTACCTACTGTTTCATTTATTGAAGTTGCTTCCTAAACCTAAGGCACTGATAAAGAACACTGAAGAGCTATTGAATAAAATAGAACTTCCAGAATTAGAAAACCCTTCCATGGCGCAAGTTTGGATGTTGTGTCGATGTATACGAATATTAACCTGGACAAACTCGTAGATTACATAGCAGATGACCTATCTGACTTAGTAGTGTTTCATGGATATAATAAAAAGAATCAATAGGCCTTTTTGAACTTACAGTGTTTGCTCTAAACAACATTTTTTTTTAATTCCAAGGCTGCTTCTATAAGCAAAGATGTGGGCTAGCAATGGGCTCTACATTAGCACCTCTCCTAGCAAATTATTACGTCAGTAAGATAGAAGAGGCCTTCCTATTGAAACCTTCTATTTTCTGCATGTATACTAGATACATGGATGATATCCTTTTCATCATAGATCAAGATTCGAGTAGATACTCATTAAAAATTCTAGAAGGATTTAATTCCCGAGATGAATCTCTGGAATTCACTTTAGAAGAGCAAAACGAAAATTAGCTAAATTACCTAGACATTACTTTGAAGTGGGAAGGAAAAAAGCTCACCACAGAATTATACAAGAAGCCTAGAAATACTGGAAAAATTTTAAATTATAAGTCAGATCACCCTAAATATATAAAGAAAAATGTAGCTTTACAATTTAAAGAAAAAGTTGAAAAGCTAAATTCATCTTCAGAAGCTAAGGAGAAACATAAAAATAAGTTAAAATCAATCCTACTAGAAAATGATTACCCTTCAAGAGAAATTCGTGAACTACTGGGAGAAAATCCTACTAAGATCAGAACTAGCACCACAGATAATAAAGAGAAAATTGATTATTTATTCACAAGAAAAGTCACTTACCATAAGGGACTGTTTGAAAAACTAAAGAAAATCAGCACTAAATATAAAATTAGGTTAGCTCCAGGTTTAAATAAAAAAATAAAAAAAATACTTAACATCCGTAAAACAAAGAGAAGAAAATATTTTACTCCAGGAAGGAGTCATTTATAAAATCAAGTGTTCATGTGGTTTACAATACATAAGAGAAACAGGACAAAGGTTAACCACCAGAATTAATGAACACAAAGCAACAATAAGGAACATTTCAAATAAAACAGGATTAGACAGGCACATACAACAAACTGGCCACAAAATGGGCTGGGACTCCTTGCAAGTAATCAAACATCAATGCCATGCAATTATCCGGAAATTAGAGGAATCCCTGGAAATTTACAAGACAAGGTGGCAACATCAACGACCATGCTGGATGGAAAATCCATCAGGCTCGGTCGCCAGACCTGTGGAAGTAGTAAGACGCAAGAACTCCCGACGAAGATCATCTAGGGTCTAGATCAAAAATTTGAGAGGTAAAGTACCTTACAAAGTTATCCTCTATAATTCCCGTTCAATATTTATAACTTTTTAAAAGTTGGATATTCATTTAGGCTGCATTTAATGTTTTTTTTCCGTGGGATACTTGGTCAGCATTTTGGGTCCCTTTGTTGCTTATAACCAGAGATTAGTTACAAGTTCAATGTTCTTAGGCTTAGGGCCTTCCTGTTGTTTCAATGATTAGAACAATATTTTGTAAATAATTTACCTTGTACTAGCAAAACACTGCATTACATATTACTTTATTTTTTTATTATTAGGTTGTGTTTATGATTTTAGGTATGGAGTGAATGTTCGTTAATTTATAGATGTGTATTAAACTTAACTACTTTTAAAAAAAAATTTCATCTGTGTCTTGGGCATATTCATTGCTTCTCTGAGATTTGCAACTTGGTTTTATGGATTCAATTTCTCATATTACAACTGTACATTAATTCTAGTGCACTATTTGCTAGTGTATTTCTTAAATATATTGTTTTAGATTTGCAATTTTTCAATATTTCAATGTTTCTCTATGTATATTATTTAAATCTATCATTTTTTTCAAATTTTCATGTGACAGGATTAAAGTTACTCTACTTGTTTAACTTTTCTTTGGCTAGGCTTTTCACACTTATTCAGTATTTAATTTTTTCTCTGGGATTGTATGATCTGGGGTGATTGTCATCTTTCTATAAGAATAGTTTGCTGAGATTCTCTTGGTTATTTGTGCGAGGTCGAGCAATGTTGTTTAGTTTGCTGATTTTGGGTTAGCAGTCCCTTTTAAATCTGTCAAATGTAACCTTAAATTTAATTTGTCTTTATAGCAAACCAAATTAGCAGAAACCCACACTACCATGGTCTCAGTAGATAAGTGAGTGATTATCTTCATGCTTGCCCTTGACGAAGCCATAGGAGAATTGGTCATTGATCTGCTTCCGTACGTTCTGCTGTTTATTTGTTTTCACTTGTTTGGAGCTTGTTTGCTTCGGATGGTTGGGGTTCATTGTGTTCTTTCTTTTGTTTGTTCTTGGAATTTTTTGTTTCGTTTTCCCCTATGTTTCTAAAAATATTTCACTTCGGGTTTTGCATTTTTTTAGTATTGTGGTTTGATCTTTCTTTTATGCAGCCTTTAGGCACTTTAGAACTTTGAAGTTGTTTTTCTTTTAGTTGGTTTTTAGCTATATATACACTGCTGGGCACCCAAAATGCAACATCAAGAAGGACACGAGATAGCAAAGCCAGATTTACTGGACACATAACAACAGATACAAAGATAAAACGATTGAGCTTACTGGCCCGTGCGACTTGCGGAACACGCAGACATCAATAGTTCGTGCAGCCCCCATGGCTGGCAATAACGGCCGCCACACGCCACGGCATCGAACGAAAGAGGCTTTGGATGTGGGCTTTGGGGTATGTCAGTCCAGGCTGCTTCCAACCATTGCCACAATTCATCAGGCGTACCAACGGGTGGTGCTTGCCAGGCCACTCAGTTGCCGATCAGCGACCAGACGTGTTCGATGGGCGACATATCGGGAGAACAGGCATGCCACAGCAGCAGTGACCCCTGGTGTGCCATGAAGAATTATTGCACAATGCGTGCCACGTGCGGGTGTGCATTGTCCTCTTGAAACGTGGCCGCTGGCAGGTCCTGCGGGTAAGGAAGGACTACAAGCTCCAAAACGTCGGAGATGTAGCGGTGGCTGTTGAGTGTACCGGCGATGCTTACCAGAGGTGTGCGGGTGTCATATCCAATTGCGCCCCAAACCATAATGCCAGGCGACGGACTGGTATGGTGATTCATAATGCAGGCGTCATACAGTCTCTCGCCGCGGTGCCGCCACACGCGGATCCGACCATTGTGGTGTTGCAGGCAGAAGCGGGAGTCGTCGGAGAAGACAATGTTGTGCCATTCCGTAGTCCAGGTGCGGCGTTCAACGGCCCACTGCCGTCGCACTCGCCGGTGGTGTAACATCAATGATAATCGGAGCAATGGGTGCCGTGCGACAAGTTCCCGCTCCTGCAGACGACGTTAAACGGCACCGGCTGACACAGGGTCTTGCGCAACACATCCTAATTCCTGCGCTAACGTTCGTGATGTGGCGGTGCGAGCCGCCAGTGCCCGCCGCACAGCATGCCGGTCCTCTCGTTTGGTGGCATGCCGCGGCTGCGGCAATCGCTCACGTCGGTCCGTCCGTGCCTCCTGCACCCACCGAATCCATACTCGCCTCACTGTGGCTGGATGTCGTCCCACACAGGCGCCGATGTCTTGGTACGATAAACCGCTGTCACGATAAGCCACTATTCGTCCTCTGTTGAACTACGAAACGTGCTGGAATGACTGCCGTATTCTGCGACGAGGCATCATTAAACTTCCCACGTACAGGTCTGGCAGCACAACACACTTCCACTACTTACACCCCGCCTTCTGTGCACCCTTCTTATAGTGGTTCTTGGTGGTGTGCCGGGCGCACATGATTTGCATATGCCCTGCAATGCTAATTGTTCGCATGTCCTCTCGCGGGCGACGCATGCTGCGAATTTCAGGCCAATCGGATGCTTCCTTCTTGGTGTTACATTTTGGGTGGCCAGCAGTGTATATATCATCATCAGCATCATCAACCATTATCAATCACTGCTGGATGAAGGTCTCCCCAGATTTCTTCCACAATTGTCTCTCTTATGCCTGTTTCCTCCAAGTCTCTCCAGCGCACTTTCGAATTTCATCCTTCCATCTCCCATGGGGTCTTCTTCTGGGTCTTTTCCTGTCCCTCGGAATCCAGTCTAAAATTTCGGTTGTCCATAGGTGGGCCGTTCTTCTGGCAACATGTCCAGCCCATTGCCATTTTAGTGATTTCATTCTGGTCATGATGTTGTCCACTCCTGTCATTTTCCTTATCCACAAGTTCCTGTTCTTATCTTTCCTGGTTACACCAAGCATCCATCTCTCCATGCGTCTTTGAGTTGTCTGCAGTCTTTGTATGTGTTTTTTAGTTAAGGTCCACGTGACCAAGTGTCTGCACCATACGTAATCACTGGAAGGAAGCATTGATCAAACGCTTTTCTTTTTAAGACATAATAGCAAGTTGCTCTTAAAAATTGTACTGTTTCTTCCAAAAGCTCTCCATCCAAGTTTTATACGCCAATTAATTTCTTCATCAAATGTGACCCTCACTCGATATCTGCTGCCCAAGATAAATGTAGGAATCGGTTGTCTCAAGCTTTTCTCCATCAATCGATAAATCTTTGTTTCTTGTAAAAGCATTGTACATCACTTTTGTCTTCTGAAAGTTCATTTTTAATCCCACTTCTTTACTCTTGGCAGCAGTTCTTGGGTCATACTCTGCAGCTCTGAAGGGGTAGTTGCAAAGATGATTGTGTCATCAGCAAAGCAAAGGTCAGTTAAGTAATCTCCATTAATCTTTATCCCTTTGTTTTCCCAGTTCAATGATTGAAAGACATTTTGCAATGTGGCGCTAAAGAGCTTGGGAGATATGGTGTCACCTTGTCTCACTTAATTTCCAATTCTTATTTGTGCTGTATCCTCAAATATCTGAACCTTTGCATCTTTTTCATAGATGTTATTAATAATGCTAATGTATGCATCTTCAATACCGCAGGATTTCAAAGCCATTGTTACTGCTGATGGTTTCACGGAATCGAAGGCCTTTTTCATGGTCAATAAAAGCCATGCATAATGGGAGTTCAGATTCTCTTGTTCTTTCAATTAGTTCTCTCAGTACATGGATATGATCTATAGTGCTGTGTAGCCACTCCTGAATCCAGCTTGTTCTCTTGGTTGGGCCATGTCTAGTGTTACCTTCAAGCGATGTGAAAGAACCTTAGTGAAGATTTTATAAACCACTGAAAATGATCTTGCTCCATAAAAAGTCACCTTTTTTATGGAGCAAGATCATTGTAGCATTGTTCCAATATTCAGGAATCTTCCCTTCATTAAGACATCTGGTGAAAACTTGGGTGAGTGTAGTTTCAATTTCTCCACTTGCTTCTTGTATAATGTCCACGGTAATTCCATCTTCTCCTGGAGCTCTTCCCCGTTTCATGTTCTTAATTGCACATATAACTTCTGCAGGGAGGATCGGAGGCACTTGTACCTGTCGTAATGTCTGAAATAGATGTATCGTCCCTTTCATATAGTTTTGAATAGAAAACTTTCACCCTTGTTTAAATTTCACTTCTTTTTCTTGTTACAGTACCATCTTCTTTTCTCATAGCCATAATCTGTTTTCTTCCCTTACTGGGATGTCCTTTTGCTCTCTTCAGGCTCTGGTTGTTTTCAATTGCTTTCCTCACTAGTTCAGAATTGAATTTTCTTACGTCTTCAGTGATACCTTTTCGCAGTGTCTTGCATAGCTCTATATATTCCACGTTGGAAGTTACGTCTTTATTTGTCCTCCTCTCCCTTCTCTTTTGCATCAATCTCATCATCATCATCATCGTCAACCATTATCAATCCACTGCTGGATGAAGGTCTCCCCAAGTTTCCTCCACAATGGTCTGTCTTGTGCCAGTCTCCTCCATGTCACTTCTACATACTTTCGAATTTCATCCACCCATCTCCCATGTGGTCTTCTTCTGGGTCTTTTCCTGACCCTTGGAATCCAATCTAAAATTTCGGCTGTCCATCGATGATCTGTCCTTTTGGCAGTATGTCCACCCCATTGCCATTTCAGGGATTTAACTCTGATCATGATGTCTTTCACTCTTGTCATTTTTCGGATCCACGAGTTCCTCTTCTTATCTCTCCTGGTTACACCAAGCATGCACCACTCCATGCTTCTTTGAGTTGTCTGCAGCCTTTGTACGTCTATTTTAGTTAAGGTCCATGTCTCTGCACCATACGTAAGAACTGGAAGGATGCATTGATCAAACACTTTTCTTTTAAGACATAATGGTATATTGCTCTTGAAAATTATGCTGTTTCTTCCAAAAGCTCTCCAGGCAAGTTTTGTACGCAGATTAATTTCTTCATCAATGTGACCCTCACTTGATATCTGCTGTCCAAAATAAACGTACGTGTCTGTTATCTCAAGCTTTTCTCCATCAATTGATAAATCTTCATTTCTTGTAAAAGCATTGAACATCACTTTTGTCTTCTGAAAGTTCATTTTTAATCCCACTTCTTTACTCTTGTCAGCAAGTTCCTGGATCATACTCTGCAGCTCTGATGGGGTAGTTGCAAAAATGACTACGTCATCAGCAAAACGAAGGTGGGTTATATAATCTTCATTAATCTTTATCCCCTTGTTTTCCTAGCTCAGCGACTGAAAGACACCCTCCAATATGGCATTAAAGAGCTTCGGAGATATGGTGTCACCTTGTCTCACTCCCTTTCCAATTTTTATGTGTCTTGTATTTTCAAACAGCCGAATCTTTGCACTTGCATTTTCATAGATGTTATTAATAATATTAATGTATGCATCTTCAATACCGCAGGATTTCAGAGCCATTGTAACTTCTGATGGTTTCCCCGAATCAAAGGCTTTTTTATAATCGATAAAAGCCATGCACAATGGAAGTTCATATTCCCTCGCTCTTTCAATTAGTTCTCTCAGTAGGTGGATATGATCTATTGTGCTGTAGCCACTCCTGAATCCAGCTTGTTCTCTCGGTTGAGCCATGTCCATTGTTACCTTCAAGCGGTGTGAAAGAACTTTAGTGAAGATTTTATAAACCATTGATAAGAGGCTGATAGGTCTGTAGTTCTCAAGATCCTCAATGTCACCTTTTTTATGTAGCAGGATCATTGTAGCGGTGTTCCAATCCTCAGGAATCTTCCCTTCATTAAGGCATCGAGTGAAAATTTGGGCGAGTACTGTTTCGATTTCTCCACTTGCTTCTTGTATGATGTCTACAGTAATTCCATCTTCTCCTGGAGCTTTTCCCTGCTTCATGTTCTTGATTGCATGTGCAACTTCTGCTGGGAGGACTGGAGGAACTCTGGTACTGGTACCTTTCATGATGTCTGGAGTTCATGTATCATCCCTTTCAAATAATTTGGAGTAGAAATCTTTCACTCTTGTCAAAATTTCGCCTCTATTTCTTGTTACAGAACCATCTTCTTTTCTCAGTGCCATAATCTGTTTTCTTCCCTTACTGAGATGTCCCTTTGCTATCTTTAGGCTTTGGTTGATTTTAATTGCTTTCTTTACTAGTTCACAGTTGAATTTCCTTAAGTCTTCAGTGATACTTTTTCGTACTGTCTTGCATAGCTCTATATATTCCACTTTGGAAGTCACATCTTCTTTAGTTGTCCTCATCTCTCTTCTTTTTTGCATCAACATTTTGGTTTTTCCTGATAATTTGTTCACATGCAACTTGTTCTTAGACCCAGTTAATTTTGTTGCTGTTTCCATAAGAGCTTTGATTACTTTTCTGTTAACTTCAGAAATATCCACTTCTTCTGATGTTAGGCCTTCTAAAGCAGAGAATCTATTCTTCAGTTCCAACTTGAAGGTATTATGGTGTTTTTTAAGTTTGGTTATGTCAATAGATTTTGTTTGTCTTATGAGCTTGCCACGTTCAAGTTTAGTGTTGAGGTGCATCTTACATCTCACCAATCTATGGTCACTACCTGTGTTGAACTTGTTTAGCACACTGCAGTCTTTTTTGATGAATTTTTTTGTTACACATAATAAAATCAATTTCACTTGTCGTCCCGTTTGGATGTCTCCATGTCCATTTCCTGTGTGGCTTTTTCTTGAAAAAGGAGTTCAAGATGAAAAACCCTTCTGCCTCTGCAAACTCAACGAGATTATTTCCACGCTGGTTTCCGTTGCCGTGACCGAATTTACCTACTGAAGTTTCATTCTGTTGCCGTTGCCCTATTTTTGCATTGAAATCTCCCATAATTATCTTCAAGTGCTGCTTACCTTTATTATTTAGATGACAAATTTCCTCATACAATTCTTCAATTTCTTCTTCAGGATGACTTGTGGTGGGTGCATAAGTTTGAATAATCTGAGCCTGGTATCTTCTCGAGAGTTGGATAACGAGTCGTGCAGCTCTGTCAGAGGAACTTTCAACTTCTACAACTTTATCCTTCAGTTTCTTGTTTATTATAAATCCAACACCGCTAGTTCTGCCAGTATCTGTCCCACGATAGTAGAAGAGATGTCCACTTTTCAGTTCAATGAGATCTTCTCCTTTTCTCCTTACCTCACTTAGCCCGACGATGTCCCACTTGATCCTTTGTAGTTCCTCTTCCAATTCAGGAAGCCTTGAATCAGAAGATAGGGATCGTCCATTATACGTAGTCAAGGTCAGCATCAGATGGCAGCCTAGTCCGGTCCTCCGGGGATTCTTAGCACCCTCTGCCTTCATGTCGCACTGGCCGCTGCCTTGGCCAGGTACATTCCAGCTGCCGGAGACTGAGGGCCAAGATTTAAGTTGTGGAGTCATTTTGGAGGTGTTTAACCATAACTCACGACGATGGCCAAGCGGGTTGGTGAGTGTGGGATAGCATTTCCTCTAATCCCGATGTTATAGTTATACACTATTGGCGGTCGTCAGACCCCTTTAGTGGGAACAGGATGCACCACGAGAAGGCGGGGTTGACATTTGTCAAGGAGAGGCTGTGATGTTACGCATCACCTGACCTTACATCCCACATCAATATATATATATATATATATATATATAAATTATCTACCAACAAGTAATTGGACACCCCTGCAATCGACGACAATCTGCGGTCCTGATACACGTCACGGCCGCCGCCGTTAAATATCGTGTGGGAAATAACGCAACTAGTCGCATGCAAGATGCCACGCAGTTCGGAACTCTCTAATTTCGAGAAAGGTGTAATCGTCGGGTATTGCAGAAATGGCCGATCCATACGTGACATATCCAGCGAGTTGAAGTACTCAAAATCGACAGTGGCCTACGTGATTGGCAAGTGGAAGATGAGAAGTGACTGTCGGAATGTGCCCCGACCCGGCAGACACATAAAACTGGGAGTTAGAGACCGACGGGTGCTGGCCAAAGAAATTCGGAAGAACCGCACCTAATCGATGGGCCACATCCGCGAGGAGTTTCAACAGGCATCTGGGAGTGTTCTTTCGATGAATACCATCCGTAAGGAAACCCATCTGCTCGGTTATCATCGGCGTGCTGCCGCCCACAAGCCTTTGATCACAAAGTCCAATAGCGCTGCTCGGCTAACGTGGTGCAAAGAACGTCAACGTTGGACCGTTGAACAGTGGAAACAGGTTTTCTGGAGCGACGAATCAAGGTTGCCCCTCTATCGTTTGTATGGCAGGGTCTGGGTTTGGCGTCTGCCTTGAGAACGCCTCCTGCCGAAATGTATTGTGCCAACTGTGAAGTTCGGTATGAGTGGAATTATGCTATGGGGGTGTTTCTCCTGGTATGGCATGGGACCTTTTGTCGCAATTCCTGGTAGACTCAACGCCGAGACCTAGTGCACCATTTTGGATGACCATGCGCTTCCTACGTTGTGGCAGTTTTACGGGTTGGACTCGTGTTACTTTCAGGATGACAATGCCACCTGTCATGTTGCGAGGTCCACCATGGCTTGGCATGGTGACAGGGGAGTTAATCGAATGGACTGGCCTGCGCCGAGCCTGGACCTTAACCCTATCGAGCACCTCTGGGACGAGTTGAAGCGTTGACTTAAGGGGTGCACCCACCGTCCGAAATCGGTGAAGGAACTGACCTGTCTTCTCCAAGCCGAGTGGAAAAATTCCGGCGTCGTACATTGCCTGGTTGAGAGTATGCCCCGGAGGGTCGCAGCTGTAATCGCCGCTTGTGGAGGCTCCACCAACTATTAAAGGTGAATAAACTGTGTTTTCCTTTGCTATCACAGGTGTCCAATTACTTGTTGGTAGATAGTGTATATATGTAAAATCCCGAAAGTCCGTAAAATTTTTTGAATAGTGCGTAAAAAGTGCTAAATTTTAATTCGTAAGTATGAGTATGAACCCTGTAACAGGGTGGTGGAAAATCCCGGGGTCAGCATTTTCACTTTTAGGATGGGGTTTGGGAAATTTCCGGTGTCATCATTTCTATTCTCATCGACTTTAAAACAACATTCAGCAGGACAACGTAACACAAATATGCAGAAGGTCTGACAGGGTGGGCATTTCAAACCTTTATCGCAGTTTATAGTACTGCAAGTAGCTGGGGAAAATTTCCGGGTTAGTATTTTGACTGTTACCACATTTTTTCCTGAAAACGGTCTTGTAATCAGCAGGCTGACAGGGTAGGGGAAAATTCAGGGGTCGGCATTTAAAACTTTCATCGATGTTTATAGTAAAAAACTATCTTGCAAGTAGCTGGATGAGGTGAGGAAAATTTCCGGGTTAGTGTTTCCACTCTTATCGTGGTTTTTAATGGATAACGTGTCTTACAGTCAGGAGGCTGACAGGGTGGGCATTTCAAACTTTCATCAAAGTTTATAGTAAAAAACTATCTTGCAAGTAGCTGGATGAGGTGAGGAAAATTTCCGGGTTAGTGTTTCCACTCTTATCGTGGTTTTTAATGGATAACGTGTCTTACAGTCAGGAGGCTGACAGGGTGGGCATTTCAAACTTTCATCAAAGTTTATAGTAAAAAACTATCTTGCAAGTAGCTGGATGAGGTGAGGAAAATTTCCGGGTTAGTGTTTCCACTCTTATCGTGGTTTTTAATGGATAACGTGTCTTACAGTCAGGAGGCTGACAGGGTGGGCATTTCAAACTTTCATCAAAGTTTATAGTAAAAAACTATCTTGCAAGTAGCTGGATGAGGTGAGGAAAATTTCCGGGTTAGTGTTTCCACTCTTATCGTGGTTTTTAATGGATAACGTGTCTTACAGTCAGGAGGCTGACAGGGTGGGCATTTCAAACTTTCATCAAAGTTTATAGTAAAAAACTATCTTGCAAGTAGCTGGATGAGGTGAGGAAAATTTCCGGGTTAGTGTTTCCACTCTTATCGTGGTTTTTAATGGATAACGTGTCTTACAGTCAGGAGGCTGACAGGGTGGGCATTTCAAACTTTCATCAAAGTTTATAGTAAAAAACTATCTTGCAAGTAGCTGGATGAGGTGAGGAAAATTTCCGGGTTAGTGTTTCCACTCTTATCGTGGTTTTTAATGGATAACGTGTCTTACAGTCAGGAGGCTGACAGGGTGGGCATTTCAAACTTTCATCAAAGTTTATAGTAAAAAACTATCTTGCAAGTAGCTGGATGAGGTGAGGAAAATTTCCGGGTTAGTGTTTCCACTCTTATCGTGGTTTTTAATGGATAACGTGTCTTACAGTCAGGAGGCTGACAGGGTGGGCATTTCAAACTTTCATCAAAGTTTATAGTAAAAAACTATCTTGCAAGTAGCTGGATGAGGTGAGGAAAATTTCCGGGTTAGTGTTTCCACTCTTATCGTGGTTTTTAATGGATAACGTGTCTTACAGTCAGGAGGCTGACAGGGTGGGCATTTCAAACTTTCATCAAAGTTTATAGTAAAAAACTATCTTGCAAGTAGCTGGATGAGGTGAGGAAAATTTCCGGGTTAGTGTTTCCACTCTTATCGTGGTTTTTAATGGATAACGTGTCTTACAGTCAGGAGGCTGACAGGGTGGGCATTTCAAACTTTCATCAAAGTTTATAGTAAAAAACTATCTTGCAAGTAGCTGGATGAGGTGAGGAAAATTTCCGGGTTAGTGTTTCCACTCTTATCGTGGTTTTTAATGGATAACGTGTCTTACAGTCAGGAGGCTGACAGGGTGGGCATTTCAAACTTTCATCAAAGTTTATAGTAAAAAACTATCTTGCAAGTAGCTGGATGAGGTGAGGAAAATTTCCGGGTTAGTGTTTCCACTCTTATCGTGGTTTTTAATGGATAACGTGTCTTACAGTCAGGAGGCTGACAGGGTGGGCATTTCAAACTTTCATCAAAGTTTATAGTAAAAAACTATCTTGCAAGTAGCTGGATGAGGTGAGGAAAATTTCCGGGTTAGTGTTTCCACTCTTATCGTGGTTTTTAATGGATAACGTGTCTTACAGTCAGGAGGCTGACAGGGTGGGCATTTCAAACTTTCATCAAAGTTTATAGTAAAAAACTATCTTGCAAGTAGCTGGATGAGGTGAGGAAAATTTCCGGGTTAGTGTTTCCACTCTTATCGTGGTTTTTAATGGATAACGTGTCTTACAGTCAGGAGGCTGACAGGGTGGGCATTTCAAACTTTCATCAAAGTTTATAGTAAAAAACTATCTTGCAAGTAGCTGGATGAGGTGAGGAAAATTTCCGGGTTAGTGTTTCCACTCTTATCGTGGTTTTTAATGGATAACGTGTCTTACAGTCAGGAGGCTGACAGGGTGGGCATTTCAAACTTTCATCAAAGTTTATAGTAAAAAACTATTTTGCAAGTAGCTGGATGAGGTGAGGAAAATTTCCGGGTTAGTGTTTCCACTCTTATCGTGGTTTTTAATGGATAACGTGTCTTACAGTCAGGAGGCTGACAGGGTGGGCATTTCAAACTTTCATCAAAGTTTATAGTAAAAAACGTTTTGCAAGTAGCTGGATGAGGTGAGGAAAATTTCCGGGTTAGTGTTTCCACTCTTATCGTGGTTTTTAATGGATAACGTGTCTTACAGTCAGGAGGCTGACAGGGTGGGCATTTCAAACTTTCATCAAAGTTTATAGTAAAAAACTATTTTGCAAGTAGCTGGATGAGGTGAGGAAAATTTCCGGGTTAGTGTTTCCACTCTTATCGTGGTTTTTAATGGATAACGTGTCTTACAGTCAGGAGGCTGACAGGGTGGGCATTTCAAACTTTCATCAAAGTTTATAGTAAAAAACTATCTTGCAAGTAGCTGGATGAGGTGAGGAAAATTTCCGGGTTAGTGTTTCCACTCTTATCGTGGTTTTTAATGGATAACGTGTCTTACAGTCAGGAGGCTGACAGGGTGGGCATTTCAAACTTTCATCAAAGTTTATAGTAAAAAACTATCTTGCAAGTAGCTGGATGAGGTGAGGAAAATTTCCGGGTTAGTGTTTCCACTCTTATCGTGGTTTTTAATGGATAACGTGTCTTACAGTCAGGAGGCTGACAGGGTGGGCATTTCAAACTTTCATCAAAGTTTATAGTAAAAAACGTTTTGCAAGTAGCTGGATGAGGTGAGGAAAATTTCCGGGTTAGTGTTTCCACTCTTATCGTGGTTTTTAATGGATAACGTGTCTTACAGTCAGGAGGCTGACAGGGTGGGCATTTCAAACTTTCATCAAAGTTTATAGTAAAAAACTATCTTGCAAGTAGCTGGATGAGGTGAGGAAAATTTCCGGGTTAGTGTTTCCACTCTTATCGTGGTTTTTAATGGATAACGTGTCTTACAGTCAGGAGGCTGACAGGGTGGGCATTTCAAACTTTCATCAAAGTTTATAGTAAAAAACTATCTTGCAAGTAGCTGGATGAGGTGAGGAAAATTTCCGGGTTAGTGTTTCCACTCTTATCGTGGTTTTTAATGGATAACGTGTCTTACAGTCAGGAGGCTGACAGGGTGGGCATTTCAAACTTTCATCAAAGTTTATAGTAAAAAACTATCTTGCAAGTAGCTGGATGAGGTGAGGAAAATTTCCGGGTTAGTGTTTCCACTCTTATCGTGGTTTTTAATGGATAACGTGTCTTACAGTCAGGAGGCTGACAGGGTGGGCATTTCAAACTTTCATCAAAGTTTATAGTAAAAAACTATCTTGCAAGTAGCTGGATGAGGTGAGGAAAATTTCCGGGTTAGTGTTTCCACTCTTATCGTGGTTTTTAATGGATAACGTGTCTTACAGTCAGGAGGCTGACAGGGTGGGCATTTCAAACTTTCATCAAAGTTTATAGTAAAAAACTATCTTGCAAGTAGCTGGATGAGGTGAGGAAAATTTCCGGGTTAGTGTTTCCACTCTTATCGTGGTTTTTAATGGATAACGTGTCTTACAGTCAGGAGGCTGACAGGGTGGGCATTTCAAACTTTCATCAAAGTTTATAGTAAAAAACTATCTTGCAAGTAGCTGGATGAGGTGAGGAAAATTTCCGGGTTAGTGTTTCCACTCTTATCGTGGTTTTTAATGGATAACGTGTCTTACAGTCAGGAGGCTGACAGGGTGGGCATTTCAAACTTTCATCAAAGTTTATAGTAAAAAACTATCTTGCAAGTAGCTGGATGAGGTGAGGAAAATTTCCGGGTTAGTGTTTCCACTCTTATCGTGGTTTTTAATGGATAACGTGTCTTACAGTCAGGAGGCTGACAGGGTGGGCATTTCAAACTTTCATCAAAGTTTATAGTAAAAAACTATCTTGCAAGTAGCTGGATGAGGTGAGGAAAATTTCCGGGTTAGTGTTTCCACTCTTATCGTGGTTTTTAATGGATAACGTGTCTTACAGTCAGGAGGCTGACAGGGTGGGCATTTCAAACTTTCATCAAAGTTTATAGTAAAAAACTATCTTGCAAGTAGCTGGATGAGGTGAGGAAAATTTCCGGGTTAGTGTTTCCACTCTTATCGTGGTTTTTAATGGATAACGTGTCTTACAGTCAGGAGGCTGACAGGGTGGGCATTTCAAACTTTCATCAAAGTTTATAGTAAAAAACTATCTTGCAAGTAGCTGGATGAGGTGAGGAAAATTTCCGGGTTAGTGTTTCCACTCTTATCGTGGTTTTTAATGGATAACGTGTCTTACAGTCAGGAGGCTGACAGGGTGGGCATTTCAAACTTTCATCAAAGTTTATAGTAAAAAACTATCTTGCAAGTAGCTGGATGAGGTGAGGAAAATTTCCGGGTTAGTGTTTCCACTCTTATCGTGGTTTTTAATGGATAACGTGTCTTACAGTCAGGAGGCTGACAGGGTGGGCATTTCAAACTTTCATCAAAGTTTATAGTAAAAAACTATCTTGCAAGTAGCTGGATGAGGTGAGGAAAATTTCCGGGTTAGTGTTTCCACTCTTATCGTGGTTTTTAATGGATAACGTGTCTTACAGTCAGGAGGCTGACAGGGTGGGCATTTCAAACTTTCATCAAAGTTTATAGTAAAAAACTATCTTGCAAGTAGCTGGATGAGGTGAGGAAAATTTCCGGGTTAGTGTTTCCACTCTTATCGTGGTTTTTAATGGATAACGTGTCTTACAGTCAGGAGGCTGACAGGGTGGGCATTTCAAACTTTCATCAAAGTTTATAGTAAAAAACTATCTTGCAAGTAGCTGGATGAGGTGAGGAAAATTTCCGGGTTAGTGTTTCCACTCTTATCGTGGTTTTTAATGGATAACGTGTCTTACAGTCAGGAGGCTGACAGGGTGGGCATTTCAAACTTTCATCAAAGTTTATAGTAAAAAACTATCTTGCAAGTAGCTGGATGAGGTGAGGAAAATTTCCGGGTTAGTGTTTCCACTCTTATCGTGGTTTTTAATGGATAACGTGTCTTACAGTCAGGAGGCTGACAGGGTGGGCATTTCAAACTTTCATCAAAGTTTATAGTAAAAAACTATCTTGCAAGTAGCTGGATGAGGTGAGGAAAATTTCCGGGTTAGTGTTTCCACTCTTATCGTGGTTTTTAATGGATAACGTGTCTTACAGTCAGGAGGCTGACAGGGTGGGCATTTCAAACTTTCATCAAAGTTTATAGTAAAAAACTATCTTGCAAGTAGCTGGATGAGGTGAGGAAAATTTCCGGGTTAGTGTTTCCACTCTTATCGTGGTTTTTAATGGATAACGTGTCTTACAGTCAGGAGGCTGACAGGGTGGGCATTTCAAACTTTCATCAAAGTTTATAGTAAAAAACTATCTTGCAAGTAGCTGGATGAGGTGAGGAAAATTTCCGGGTTAGTGTTTCCACTCTTATCGTGGTTTTTAATGGATAACGTGTCTTACAGTCAGGAGGCTGACAGGGTGGGCATTTCAAACTTTCATCAAAGTTTATAGTAAAAAACTATCTTGCAAGTAGCTGGATGAGGTGAGGAAAATTTCCGGGTTAGTGTTTCCACTCTTATCGTGGTTTTTAATGGATAACGTGTCTTACAGTCAGGAGGCTGACAGGGTGGGCATTTCAAACTTTCATCAAAGTTTATAGTAAAAAACTATCTTGCAAGTAGCTGGATGAGGTGAGGAAAATTTCCGGGTTAGTGTTTCCACTCTTATCGTGGTTTTTAATGGATAACGTGTCTTACAGTCAGGAGGCTGACAGGGTGGGCATTTCAAACTTTCATCAAAGTTTATAGTAAAAAACTATCTTGCAAGTAGCTGGATGAGGTGAGGAAAATTTCCGGGTTAGTGTTTCCACTCTTATCGTGGTTTTTAATGGATAACGTGTCTTACAGTCAGGAGGCTGACAGGGTGGGCATTTCAAACTTTCATCAAAGTTTATAGTAAAAAACTATCTTGCAAGTAGCTGGATGAGGTGAGGAAAATTTCCGGGTTAGTGTTTCCACTCTTATCGTGGTTTTTAATGGATAACGTGTCTTACAGTCAGGAGGCTGACAGGGTGGGCATTTCAAACTTTCATCAAAGTTTATAGTAAAAAACTATCTTGCAAGTAGCTGGATGAGGTGAGGAAAATTTCCGGGTTAGTGTTTCCACTCTTATCGTGGTTTTTAATGGATAACGTGTCTTACAGTCAGGAGGCTGACAGGGTGGGCATTTCAAACTTTCATCAAAGTTTATAGTAAAAAACTATCTTGCAAGTAGCTGGATGAGGTGAGGAAAATTTCCGGGTTAGTGTTTCCACTCTTATCGTGGTTTTTAATGGATAACGTGTCTTACAGTCAGGAGGCTGACAGGGTGGGCATTTCAAACTTTCATCAAAGTTTATAGTAAAAAACTATCTTGCAAGTAGCTGGATGAGGTGAGGAAAATTTCCGGGTTAGTGTTTCCACTCTTATCGTGGTTTTTAATGGATAACGTGTCTTACAGTCAGGAGGCTGACAGGGTGGGCATTTCAAACTTTCATCAAAGTTTATAGTAAAAAACTATCTTGCAAGTAGCTGGATGAGGTGAGGAAAATTTCCGGGTTAGTGTTTCCACTCTTATCGTGGTTTTTAATGGATAACGTGTCTTACAGTCAGGAGGCTGACAGGGTGGGCATTTCAAACTTTCATCAAAGTTTATAGTAAAAAACTATCTTGCAAGTAGCTGGATGAGGTGAGGAAAATTTCCGGGTTAGTGTTTCCACTCTTATCGTGGTTTTTAATGGATAACGTGTCTTACAGTCAGGAGGCTGACAGGGTGGGCATTTCAAACTTTCATCAAAGTTTATAGTAAAAACTATCTTGCAAGTAGCTGGATGAGGTGAGGAAAATTTCCGGGTTAGTGTTTCCACTCTTATCGTGGTTTTTAATGGATAACGTGTCTTACAGTCAGGAGGCTGACAGGGTGGGCATTTCAAACTTTCATCAAAGTTTATAGTAAAAAACTATCTTGCAAGTAGCTGGATGAGGTGAGGAAAATTTCCGGGTTAGTGTTTCCACTCTTATCGTGGTTTTTAATGGATAACGTGTCTTACAGTCAGGAGGCTGACAGGGTGGGCATTTCAAACTTTCATCAAAGTTTATAGTAAAAAACTATCTTGCAAGTAGCTGGATGAGGTGAGGAAAATTTCCGGGTTAGTGTTTCCACTCTTATCGTGGTTTTTAATGGATAACGTGTCTTACAGTCAGGAGGCTGACAGGGTGGGCATTTCAAACTTTCATCAAAGTTTATAGTAAAAAACTATCTTGCAAGTAGCTGGATGAGGTGAGGAAAATTTCCGGGTTAGTGTTTCCACTCTTATCGTGGTTTTTAATGGATAACGTGTCTTACAGTCAGGAGGCTGACAGGGTGGGCATTTCAAACTTTCATCAAAGTTTATAGTAAAAACTATCTTGCAAGTAGCTGGATGAGGTGAGGAAAATTTCCGGGTTAGTGTTTCCACTCTTATCGTGGTTTTTAATGGATAACGTGTCTTACAGTCAGGAGGCTGACAGGGTGGGCATTTCAAACTTTCATCAAAGTTTATAGTAAAAAACTATCTTGCAAGTAGCTGGATGAGGTGAGGAAAATTTCCGGGTTAGTGTTTCCACTCTTATCGTGGTTTTTAATGGATAACGTGTCTTACAGTCAGGAGGCTGACAGGGTGGGCATTTCAAACTTTCATCAAAGTTTATAGTAAAAAACTATCTTGCAAGTAGCTGGATGAGGTGAGGAAAATTTCCGGGTTAGTGTTTCCACTCTTATCGTGGTTTTTAATGGATAACGTGTCTTACAGTCAGGAGGCTGACAGGGTGGGCATTTCAAACTTTCATCAAAGTTTATAGTAAAAAACTATCTTGCAAGTAGCTGGATGAGGTGAGGAAAATTTCCGGGTTAGTGTTTCCACTCTTATCGTGGTTTTTAATGGATAACGTGTCTTACAGTCAGGAGGCTGACAGGGTGGGCATTTCAAACTTTCATCAAAGTTTATAGTAAAAAACTATCTTGCAAGTAGCTGGATGAGGTGAGGAAAATTTCCGGGTTAGTGTTTCCACTCTTATCGTGGTTTTTAATGGATAACGTGTCTTACAGTCAGGAGGCTGACAGGGTGGGCATTTCAAACTTTCATCAAAGTTTATAGTAAAAAATCTTGCAAGTAGCTGGATGAGGTGAGGAAAATTTCCGGGTTAGTGTTTCCACTCTTATCGTGGTTTTTAATGGATAACGTGTCTTACAGTCAGGAGGCTGACAGGGTGGGCATTTCAAACTTTCATCAAAGTTTATAGTAAAAAACTATCTTGCAAGTAGCTGGATGAGGTGAGGAAAATTTCCGGGTTAGTGTTTCCACTCTTATCGTGGTTTTTAATGGATAACGTGTCTTACAGTCAGGAGGCTGACAGGGTGGGCATTTCAAACTTTCATCAAAGTTTATAGTAAAAAACTATCTTGCAAGTAGCTGGATGAGGTGAGGAAAATTTCCGGGTTAGTGTTTCCACTCTTATCGTGGTTTTTAATGGATAACGTGTCTTACAGTCAGGAGGCTGACAGGGTGGGCATTTCAAACTTTCATCAAAGTTTATAGTAAAAAACTATCTTGCAAGTAGCTGGATGAGGTGAGGAAAATTTCCGGGTTAGTGTTTCCACTCTTATCGTGGTTTTTAATGGATAACGTGTCTTACAGTCAGGAGGCTGACAGGGTGGGCATTTCAAACTTTCATCAAAGTTTATAGTAAAAAACTATCTTGCAAGTAGCTGGATGAGGTGAGGAAAATTTCCGGGTTAGTGTTTCCACTCTTATCGTGGTTTTTAATGGATAACGTGTCTTACAGTCAGGAGGCTGACAGGGTGGGCATTTCAAACTTTCATCAAAGTTTATAGTAAAAAACTATCTTGCAAGTAGCTGGATGAGGTGAGGAAAATTTCCGGGTTAGTGTTTCCACTCTTATCGTGGTTTTTAATGGATAACGTGTCTTACAGTCAGGAGGCTGACAGGGTGGGCATTTCAAACTTTCATCAAAGTTTATAGTAAAAAACTATCTTGCAAGTAGCTGGATGAGGTGAGGAAAATTTCCGGGTTAGTGTTTCCACTCTTATCGTGGTTTTTAATGGATAACGTGTCTTACAGTCAGGAGGCTGACAGGGTGGGCATTTCAAACTTTCATCAAAGTTTATAGTAAAAAACTATCTTGCAAGTAGCTGGATGAGGTGAGGAAAATTTCCGGGTTAGTGTTTCCACTCTTATCGTGGTTTTTAATGGATAACGTGTCTTACAGTCAGGAGGCTGACAGGGTGGGCATTTCAAACTTTCATCAAAGTTTATAGTAAAAAACTATCTTGCAAGTAGCTGGATGAGGTGAGGAAAATTTCCGGGTTAGTGTTTCCACTCTTATCGTGGTTTTTAATGGATAACGTGTCTTACAGTCAGGAGGCTGACAGGGTGGGCATTTCAAACTTTCATCAAAGTTTATAGTAAAAAACTATCTTGCAAGTAGCTGGATGAGGTGAGGAAAATTTCCGGGTTAGTGTTTCCACTCTTATCGTGGTTTTTAATGGATAACGTGTCTTACAGTCAGGAGGCTGACAGGGTGGGCATTTCAAACTTTCATCAAAGTTTATAGTAAAAAACTATCTTGCAAGTAGCTGGATGAGGTGAGGAAAATTTCCGGGTTAGTGTTTCCACTCTTATCGTGGTTTTTAATGGATAACGTGTCTTACAGTCAGGAGGCTGACAGGGTGGGCATTTCAAACTTTCATCAAAGTTTATAGTAAAAACTATCTTGCAAGTAGCTGGATGAGGTGAGGAAAATTTCCGGGTTAGTGTTTCCACTCTTATCGTGGTTTTTAATGGATAACGTGTCTTACAGTCAGGAGGCTGACAGGGTGGGCATTTCAAACTTTCATCAAAGTTTATAGTAAAAAACTATCTTGCAAGTAGCTGGATGAGGTGAGGAAAATTTCCGGGTTAGTGTTTCCACTCTTATCGTGGTTTTTAATGGATAACGTGTCTTACAGTCAGGAGGCTGACAGGGTGGGCATTTCAAACTTTCATCAAAGTTTATAGTAAAAAACTATCTTGCAAGTAGCTGGATGAGGTGAGGAAAATTTCCGGGTTAGTGTTTCCACTCTTATCGTGGTTTTTAATGGATAACGTGTCTTACAGTCAGGAGGCTGACAGGGTGGGCATTTCAAACTTTCATCAAAGTTTATAGTAAAAAACTATCTTGCAAGTAGCTGGATGAGGTGAGGAAAATTTCCGGGTTAGTGTTTCCACTCTTATCGTGGTTTTTAATGGATAACGTGTCTTACAGTCAGGAGGCTGACAGGGTGGGCATTTCAAACTTTCATCAAAGTTTATAGTAAAAAACTATCTTGCAAGTAGCTGGATGAGGTGAGGAAAATTTCCGGGTTAGTGTTTCCACTCTTATCGTGGTTTTTAATGGATAACGTGTCTTACAGTCAGGAGGCTGACAGGGTGGGCATTTCAAACTTTCATCAAAGTTTATAGTAAAAAACTATCTTGCAAGTAGCTGGATGAGGTGAGGAAAATTTCCGGGTTAGTGTTTCCACTCTTATCGTGGTTTTTAATGGATAACGTGTCTTACAGTCAGGAGGCTGACAGGGTGGGCATTTCAAACTTTCATCAAAGTTTATAGTAAAAAACTATCTTGCAAGTAGCTGGATGAGGTGAGGAAAATTTCCGGGTTAGTGTTTCCACTCTTATCGTGGTTTTTAATGGATAACGTGTCTTACAGTCAGGAGGCTGACAGGGTGGGCATTTCAAACTTTCATCAAAGTTTATAGTAAAAAACTATCTTGCAAGTAGCTGGATGAGGTGAGGAAAATTTCCGGGTTAGTGTTTCCACTCTTATCGTGGTTTTTAATGGATAACGTGTCTTACAGTCAGGAGGCTGACAGGGTGGGCATTTCAAACTTTCATCAAAGTTTATAGTAAAAAACTATCTTGCAAGTAGCTGGATGAGGTGAGGAAAATTTCCGGGTTAGTGTTTCCACTCTTATCGTGGTTTTTAATGGATAACGTGTCTTACAGTCAGGAGGCTGACAGGGTGGGCATTTCAAACTTTCATCAAAGTTTATAGTAAAAAACTATCTTGCAAGTAGCTGGATGAGGTGAGGAAAATTTCCGGGTTAGTGTTTCCACTCTTATCGTGGTTTTTAATGGATAACGTGTCTTACAGTCAGGAGGCTGACAGGGTGGGCATTTCAAACTTTCATCAAAGTTTATAGTAAAAAACTATCTTGCAAGTAGCTGGATGAGGTGAGGAAAATTTCCGGGTTAGTGTTTCCACTCTTATCGTGGTTTTTAATGGATAACGTGTCTTACAGTCAGGAGGCTGACAGGGTGGGCATTTCAAACTTTCATCAAAGTTTATAGTAAAAAACTATCTTGCAAGTAGCTGGATGAGGTGAGGAAAATTTCCAGTGTTTCCACTCTTATCATGGATAACGTGTCTTACAGTAGGCTGACAGGGTGGGCATTTCAAACTTTCATCAAAGTTTATAGTAAAAAACTATCTTGCAAGTAGCTGGATGAGGTGAGGAAAATTTCCGGGTTAGTGTTTCCACTCTTATCGTGGTTTTTAATGGATAACGTGTCTTACAGTCAGGAGGCTGACAGGGTGGGCATTTCAAACTTTCATCAAAGTTTATAGTAAAAAACTATCTTGCAAGTAGCTGGATGAGGTGAGGAAAATTTCCGGGTTAGTGTTTCCACTCTTATCGTGGTTTTTAATGGATAACGTGTCTTACAGTCAGGAGGCTGACAGGGTGGGCATTTCAAACTTTCATCAAAGTTTATAGTAAAAAACTATCTTGCAAGTAGCTGGATGAGGTGAGGAAAATTTCCGGGTTAGTGTTTCCACTCTTATCGTGGTTTTTAATGGATAACGTGTCTTACAGTCAGGAGGCTGACAGGGTGGGCATTTCAAACTTTCATCAAAGTTTATAGTAAAAACTATCTTGCAAGTAGCTGGATGAGGTGAGGAAAATTTCCGGGTTAGTGTTTCCACTCTTATCGTGGTTTTTAATGGATAACGTGTCTTACAGTCAGGAGGCTGACAGGGTGGGCATTTCAAACTTTCATCAAAGTTTATAGTAAAAAACTATCTTGCAAGTAGCTGGATGAGGTGAGGAAAATTTCCGGGTTAGTGTTTCCACTCTTATCGTGGTTTTTAATGGATAACGTGTCTTACAGTCAGGAGGCTGACAGGGTGGGCATTTCAAACTTTCATCAAAGTTTATAGTAAAAAACTATCTTGCAAGTAGCTGGATGAGGTGAGGAAAATTTCCGGGTTAGTGTTTCCACTCTTATCGTGGTTTTTAATGGATAACGTGTCTTACAGTCAGGAGGCTGACAGGGTGGGCATTTCAAACTTTCATCAAAGTTTATAGTAAAAAACTATCTTGCAAGTAGCTGGATGAGGTGAGGAAAATTTCCGGGTTAGTGTTTCCACTCTTATCGTGGTTTTTAATGGATAACGTGTCTTACAGTCAGGAGGCTGACAGGGTGGGCATTTCAAACTTTCATCAAAGTTTATAGTAAAAAACTATCTTGCAAGTAGCTGGATGAGGTGAGGAAAATTTCCGGGTTAGTGTTTCCACTCTTATCGTGGTTTTTAATGGATAACGTGTCTTACAGTCAGGAGGCTGACAGGGTGGGCATTTCAAACTTTCATCAAAGTTTATAGTAAAAAACTATCTTGCAAGTAGCTGGATGAGGTGAGGAAAATTTCCGGGTTAGTGTTTCCACTCTTATCGTGGTTTTTAATGGATAACGTGTCTTACAGTCAGGAGGCTGACAGGGTGGGCATTTCAAACTTTCATCAAAGTTTATAGTAAAAAACTATCTTGCAAGTAGCTGGATGAGGTGAGGAAAATTTCCGGGTTAGTGTTTCCACTCTTATCGTGGTTTTTAATGGATAACGTGTCTTACAGTCAGGAGGCTGACAGGGTGGGCATTTCAAACTTTCATCAAAGTTTATAGTAAAAAACTATCTTGCAAGTAGCTGGATGAGGTGAGGAAAATTTCCGGGTTAGTGTTTCCACTCTTATCGTGGTTTTTAATGGATAACGTGTCTTACAGTCAGGAGGCTGACAGGGTGGGCATTTCAAACTTTCATCAAAGTTTATAGTAAAAAACTATCTTGCAAGTAGCTGGATGAGGTGAGGAAAATTTCCGGGTTAGTGTTTCCACTCTTATCGTGGTTTTTAATGGATAACGTGTCTTACAGTCAGGAGGCTGACAGGGTGGGCATTTCAAACTTTCATCAAAGTTTATAGTAAAAAACTATCTTGCAAGTAGCTGGATGAGGTGAGGAAAATTTCCGGGTTAGTGTTTCCACTCTTATCGTGGTTTTTAATGGATAACGTGTCTTACAGTCAGGAGGCTGACAGGGTGGGCATTTCAAACTTTCATCAAAGTTTATAGTAAAAAACTATCTTGCAAGTAGCTGGATGAGGTGAGGAAAATTTCCGGGTTAGTGTTTCCACTCTTATCGTGGTTTTTAATGGATAACGTGTCTTACAGTCAGGAGGCTGACAGGGTGGGCATTTCAAACTTTCATCAAAGTTTATAGTAAAAAACTATCTTGCAAGTAGCTGGATGAGGTGAGGAAAATTTCCGGGTTAGTGTTTCCACTCTTATCGTGGTTTTTAATGGATAACGTGTCTTACAGTCAGGAGGCTGACAGGGTGGGCATTTCAAACTTTCATCAAAGTTTATAGTAAAAAACTATCTTGCAAGTAGCTGGATGAGGTGAGGAAAATTTCCGGGTTAGTGTTTCCACTCTTATCGTGGTTTTTAATGGATAACGTGTCTTACAGTCAGGAGGCTGACAGGGTGGGCATTTCAAACTTTCATCAAAGTTTATAGTAAAAAACTATCTTGCAAGTAGCTGGATGAGGTGAGGAAAATTTCCGGGTTAGTGTTTCCACTCTTATCGTGGTTTTTAATGGATAACGTGTCTTACAGTCAGGAGGCTGACAGGGTGGGCATTTCAAACTTTCATCAAAGTTTATAGTAAAAAACTATCTTGCAAGTAGCTGGATGAGGTGAGGAAAATTTCCGGGTTAGTGTTTCCACTCTTATCGTGGTTTTTAATGGATAACGTGTCTTACAGTCAGGAGGCTGACAGGGTGGGCATTTCAAACTTTCATCAAAGTTTATAGTAAAAAACTATCTTGCAAGTAGCTGGATGAGGTGAGGAAAATTTCCGGGTTAGTGTTTCCACTCTTATCGTGGTTTTTAATGGATAACGTGTCTTACAGTCAGGAGGCTGACAGGGTGGGCATTTCAAACTTTCATCAAAGTTTATAGTAAAAAACTATCTTGCAAGTAGCTGGATGAGGTGAGGAAAATTTCCGGGTTAGTGTTTCCACTCTTATCGTGGTTTTTAATGGATAACGTGTCTTACAGTCAGGAGGCTGACAGGGTGGGCATTTCAAACTTTCATCAAAGTTTATAGTAAAAAACTATCTTGCAAGTAGCTGGATGAGGTGAGGAAAATTTCCGGGTTAGTGTTTCCACTCTTATCGTGGTTTTTAATGGATAACGTGTCTTACAGTCAGGAGGCTGACAGGGTGGGCATTTCAAACTTTCATCAAAGTTTATAGTAAAAAACTATCTTGCAAGTAGCTGGATGAGGTGAGGAAAATTTCCGGGTTAGTGTTTCCACTCTTATCGTGGTTTTTAATGGATAACGTGTCTTACAGTCAGGAGGCTGACAGGGTGGGCATTTCAAACTTTCATCAAAGTTTATAGTAAAAAACTATCTTGCAAGTAGCTGGATGAGGTGAGGAAAATTTCCGGGTTAGTGTTTCCACTCTTATCGTGGTTTTTAATGGATAACGTGTCTTACAGTCAGGAGGCTGACAGGGTGGGCATTTCAAACTTTCATCAAAGTTTATAGTAAAAAACTATCTTGCAAGTAGCTGGATGAGGTGAGGAAAATTTCCGGGTTAGTGTTTCCACTCTTATCGTGGTTTTTAATGGATAACGTGTCTTACAGTCAGGAGGCTGACAGGGTGGGCATTTCAAACTTTCATCAAAGTTTATAGTAAAAAACTATCTTGCAAGTAGCTGGATGAGGTGAGGAAAATTTCCGGGTTAGTGTTTCCACTCTTATCGTGGTTTTTAATGGATAACGTGTCTTACAGTCAGGAGGCTGACAGGGTGGGCATTTCAAACTTTCATCAAAGTTTATAGTAAAAAACTATCTTGCAAGTAGCTGGATGAGGTGAGGAAAATTTCCGGGTTAGTGTTTCCACTCTTATCGTGGTTTTTAATGGATAACGTGTCTTACAGTCAGGAGGCTGACAGGGTGGGCATTTCAAACTTTCATCAAAGTTTATAGTAAAAAACTATCTTGCAAGTAGCTGGATGAGGTGAGGAAAATTTCCGGGTTAGTGTTTCCACTCTTATCGTGGTTTTTAATGGATAACGTGTCTTACAGTCAGGAGGCTGACAGGGTGGGCATTTCAAACTTTCATCAAAGTTTATAGTAAAAAACTATCTTGCAAGTAGCTGGATGAGGTGAGGAAAATTTCCGGGTTAGTGTTTCCACTCTTATCGTGGTTTTTAATGGATAACGTGTCTTACAGTCAGGAGGCTGACAGGGTGGGCATTTCAAACTTTCATCAAAGTTTATAGTAAAAAACTATCTTGCAAGTAGCTGGATGAGGTGAGGAAAATTTCCGGGTTAGTGTTTCCACTCTTATCGTGGTTTTTAATGGATAACGTGTCTTACAGTCAGGAGGCTGACAGGGTGGGCATTTCAAACTTTCATCAAAGTTTATAGTAAAAAACTATCTTGCAAGTAGCTGGATGAGGTGAGGAAAATTTCCGGGTTAGTGTTTCCACTCTTATCGTGGTTTTTAATGGATAACGTGTCTTACAGTCAGGAGGCTGACAGGGTGGGCATTTCAAACTTTCATCAAAGTTTATAGTAAAAAACTATCTTGCAAGTAGCTGGATGAGGTGAGGAAAATTTCCGGGTTAGTGTTTCCACTCTTATCGTGGTTTTTAATGGATAACGTGTCTTACAGTCAGGAGGCTGACAGGGTGGGCATTTCAAACTTTCATCAAAGTTTATAGTAAAAAACTATCTTGCAAGTAGCTGGATGAGGTGAGGAAAATTTCCGGGTTAGTGTTTCCACTCTTATCGTGGTTTTTAATGGATAACGTGTCTTACAGTCAGGAGGCTGACAGGGTGGGCATTTCAAACTTTCATCAAAGTTTATAGTAAAAAACTATCTTGCAAGTAGCTGGATGAGGTGAGGAAAATTTCCGGGTTAGTGTTTCCACTCTTATCGTGGTTTTTAATGGATAACGTGTCTTACAGTCAGGAGGCTGACAGGGTGGGCATTTCAAACTTTCATCAAAGTTTATAGTAAAAAACTATCTTGCAAGTAGCTGGATGAGGTGAGGAAAATTTCCGGGTTAGTGTTTCCACTCTTATCGTGGTTTTTAATGGATAACGTGTCTTACAGTCAGGAGGCTGACAGGGTGGGCATTTCAAACTTTCATCAAAGTTTATAGTAAAAAACGTTTTGCAAGTAGCTGGATGAGGTGAGGAAAATTTCCGGGTTAGTGTTTCCACTCTTATCGTGGTTTTTAATGGATAACGTGTCTTACAGTCAGGAGGCTGACAGGGTGGGCATTTCAAACTTTCATCAAAGTTTATAGTAAAAAACTATCTTGCAAGTAGCTGGATGAGGTGAGGAAAATTTCCGGGTTAGTGTTTCCACTCTTATCGTGGTTTTTAATGGATAACGTGTCTTACAGTCAGGAGGCTGACAGGGTGGGCATTTCAAACTTTCATCAAAGTTTATAGTAAAAAACTATCTTGCAAGTAGCTGGATGAGGTGAGGAAAATTTCCGGGTTAGTGTTTCCACTCTTATCGTGGTTTTTAATGGATAACGTGTCTTACAGTCAGGAGGCTGACAGGGTGGGCATTTCAAACTTTCATCAAAGTTTATAGTAAAAAACTATCTTGCAAGTAGCTGGATGAGGTGAGGAAAATTTCCGGGTTAGTGTTTCCACTCTTATCGTGGTTTTTAATGGATAACGTGTCTTACAGTCAGGAGGCTGACAGGGTGGGCATTTCAAACTTTCATCAAAGTTTATAGTAAAAAACTATCTTGCAAGTAGCTGGATGAGGTGAGGAAAATTTCCGGGTTAGTGTTTCCACTCTTATCGTGGTTTTTAATGGATAACGTGTCTTACAGTCAGGAGGCTGACAGGGTGGGCATTTCAAACTTTCATCAAAGTTTATAGTAAAAAACGTTTTGCAAGTAGCTGGATGAGGTGAGGAAAATTTCCGGGTTAGTGTTTCCACTCTTATCGTGGTTTTTAATGGATAACGTGTCTTACAGTCAGGAGGCTGACAGGGTGGGCATTTCAAACTTTCATCAAAGTTTATAGTAAAAAACTATCTTGCAAGTAGCTGGATGAGGTGAGGAAAATTTCCGGGTTAGTGTTTCCACTCTTATCGTGGTTTTTAATGGATAACGTGTCTTACAGTCAGGAGGCTGACAGGGTGGGCATTTCAAACTTTCATCAAAGTTTATAGTAAAAAACTATCTTGCAAGTAGCTGGATGAGGTGAGGAAAATTTCCGGGTTAGTGTTTCCACTCTTATCGTGGTTTTTAATGGATAACGTGTCTTACAGTCAGGAGGCTGACAGGGTGGGCATTTCAAACTTTCATCAAAGTTTATAGTAAAAAACTATCTTGCAAGTAGCTGGATGAGGTGAGGAAAATTTCCGGGTTAGTGTTTCCACTCTTATCGTGGTTTTTAATGGATAACGTGTCTTACAGTCAGGAGGCTGACAGGGTGGGCATTTCAAACTTTCATCAAAGTTTATAGTAAAAAACTATCTTGCAAGTAGCTGGATGAGGTGAGGAAAATTTCCGGGTTAGTGTTTCCACTCTTATCGTGGTTTTTAATGGATAACGTGTCTTACAGTCAGGAGGCTGACAGGGTGGGCATTTCAAACTTTCATCAAAGTTTATAGTAAAAAACTATCTTGCAAGTAGCTGGATGAGGTGAGGAAAATTTCCGGGTTAGTGTTTCCACTCTTATCGTGGTTTTTAATGGATAACGTGTCTTACAGTCAGGAGGCTGACAGGGTGGGCATTTCAAACTTTCATCAAAGTTTATAGTAAAAAACTATCTTGCAAGTAGCTGGATGAGGTGAGGAAAATTTCCGGGTTAGTGTTTCCACTCTTATCGTGGTTTTTAATGGATAACGTGTCTTACAGTCAGGAGGCTGACAGGGTGGGCATTTCAAACTTTCATCAAAGTTTATAGTAAAAAACTATCTTGCAAGTAGCTGGATGAGGTGAGGAAAATTTCCGGGTTAGTGTTTCCACTCTTATCGTGGTTTTTAATGGATAACGTGTCTTACAGTCAGGAGGCTGACAGGGTGGGCATTTCAAACTTTCATCAAAGTTTATAGTAAAAAACTATCTTGCAAGTAGCTGGATGAGGTGAGGAAAATTTCCGGGTTAGTGTTTCCACTCTTATCGTGGTTTTTAATGGATAACGTGTCTTACAGTCAGGAGGCTGACAGGGTGGGCATTTCAAACTTTCATCAAAGTTTATAGTAAAAAACTATCTTGCAAGTAGCTGGATGAGGTGAGGAAAATTTCCGGGTTAGTGTTTCCACTCTTATCGTGGTTTTTAATGGATAACGTGTCTTACAGTCAGGAGGCTGACAGGGTGGGCATTTCAAACTTTCATCAAAGTTTATAGTAAAAAACTATCTTGCAAGTAGCTGGATGAGGTGAGGAAAATTTCCGGGTTAGTGTTTCCACTCTTATCGTGGTTTTTAATGGATAACGTGTCTTACAGTCAGGAGGCTGACAGGGTGGGCATTTCAAACTTTCATCAAAGTTTATAGTAAAAAACTATCTTGCAAGTAGCTGGATGAGGTGAGGAAAATTTCCGGGTTAGTGTTTCCACTCTTATCGTGGTTTTTAATGGATAACGTGTCTTACAGTCAGGAGGCTGACAGGGTGGGCATTTCAAACTTTCATCAAAGTTTATAGTAAAAAACTATCTTGCAAGTAGCTGGATGAGGTGAGGAAAATTTCCGGGTTAGTGTTTCCACTCTTATCGTGGTTTTTAATGGATAACGTGTCTTACAGTCAGGAGGCTGACAGGGTGGGCATTTCAAACTTTCATCAAAGTTTATAGTAAAAAACTATCTTGCAAGTAGCTGGATGAGGTGAGGAAAATTTCCGGGTTAGTGTTTCCACTCTTATCGTGGTTTTTAATGGATAACGTGTCTTACAGTCAGGAGGCTGACAGGGTGGGCATTTCAAACTTTCATCAAAGTTTATAGTAAAAAACTATCTTGCAAGTAGCTGGATGAGGTGAGGAAAATTTCCGGGTTAGTGTTTCCACTCTTATCGTGGTTTTTAATGGATAACGTGTCTTACAGTCAGGAGGCTGACAGGGTGGGCATTTCAAACTTTCATCAAAGTTTATAGTAAAAAACTATCTTGCAAGTAGCTGGATGAGGTGAGGAAAATTTCCGGGTTAGTGTTTCCACTCTTATCGTGGTTTTTAATGGATAACGTGTCTTACAGTCAGGAGGCTGACAGGGTGGGCATTTCAAACTTTCATCAAAGTTTATAGTAAAAAACTATCTTGCAAGTAGCTGGATGAGGTGAGGAAAATTTCCGGGTTAGTGTTTCCACTCTTATCGTGGTTTTTAATGGATAACGTGTCTTACAGTCAGGAGGCTGACAGGGTGGGCATTTCAAACTTTCATCAAAGTTTATAGTAAAAAACTATCTTGCAAGTAGCTGGATGAGGTGAGGAAAATTTCCGGGTTAGTGTTTCCACTCTTATCGTGGTTTTTAATGGATAACGTGTCTTACAGTCAGGAGGCTGACAGGGTGGGCATTTCAAACTTTCATCAAAGTTTATAGTAAAAAACTATCTTGCAAGTAGCTGGATGAGGTGAGGAAAATTTCCGGGTTAGTGTTTCCACTCTTATCGTGGTTTTTAATGGATAACGTGTCTTACAGTCAGGAGGCTGACAGGGTGGGCATTTCAAACTTTCATCAAAGTTTATAGTAAAAAACTATCTTGCAAGTAGCTGGATGAGGTGAGGAAAATTTCCGGGTTAGTGTTTCCACTCTTATCGTGGTTTTTAATGGATAACGTGTCTTACAGTCAGGAGGCTGACAGGGTGGGCATTTCAAATTTTCATCAAAGTTTATAGTAAAAAACTATCTTGCAAGTAGCTGGATGAGGTGAGGAAAATTTCCGGGTTAGTGTTTCCACTCTTATCGTGGTTTTTAATGGATAACGTGTCTTACAGTCAGGAGGCTGACAGGGTGGGCATTTCAAACTTTCATCAAAGTTTATAGTAAAAAACTATCTTGCAAGTAGCTGGATGAGGTGAGGAAAATTTCCGGGTTAGTGTTTCCACTCTTATCGTGGTTTTTAATGGATAACGTGTCTTACAGTCAGGAGGCTGACAGGGTGGGCATTTCAAACTTTCATCAAAGTTTATAGTAAAAAACTATCTTGCAAGTAGCTGGATGAGGTGAGGAAAATTTCCGGGTTAGTGTTTCCACTCTTATCGTGGTTTTTAATGGATAACGTGTCTTACAGTCAGGAGGCTGACAGGGTGGGCATTTCAAACTTTCATCAAAGTTTATAGTAAAAAACGTTTTGCAAGTAGCTGGATGAGGTGAAGGGAATTTTCGGTATTAGTATTTCCGTATTCACCGCGATCCAGGGAGACTGGTATACGGCAAACTCGTACCCGGGAAATTGGTAAGTGGCAAACTCGTACTCGAGATATTGGTATCGTCACCTGGGGTAATTCCCGGTCACTAAGTTTCCAGGGCAATTTTTGGTCACATAGTTTTTTTTAATCAAAATAACACTTCACCAAAGTAAAAAATCATAGAAACAATTCGCACATTCTGCTTTGCGATGCATAACTTTATGTGGACTGATTTATAACTTTACGTGGACTCATTTATTCCTTAAGTTGAAATTTATTATGAAAAAAATATTTTAAAACCTATTAGTTAAGTTTCTGTAAAACAACTTTGGCCTGTGTAAGTTCACACATTTGCAAAGATCTTTGTCATTAATAAAGCTTTAATTATTTAGCATTTTTTTTTTTTTGGTAAAATTATAAACTATCACAGCTTCTAAAAGAAAATTTAAGATTTTCTTATGCTATTCTAAATTTATTTATAAGAGTATACCAAACTATGACCCATATTTCAGGGGTAATTACTGGTCAGTGTAGTTTTCCAGTATTTATGCTTGACACTTTACTTATTGTGACCATCCAACCTCTGTAATCATATGATACATGCAACTTTTTAACTCTAACTGCAAAGTGACATTCTTAACTGTAACTGCAATGTGATAATTTGTTGTGCCAAAAACATGTGCATATTGCCTAAATGTTAGTCAGTTATTCAACTTGTTTTTTTCCCTTTATTCCATTTACCTGAAAATTTAGTTTATTATTTTAGTGTACTTTCTGTGTTAACAATGGGCTATTATATTATACAGTTTCTGTGAAATTTATGCATCATGATGAGGCAATATAAGCCAAAGAAAGATATCAAGTTGAAGAAATTAAAGCTTGATAAGGCTATATATAAGATGGAAAATGAAAATGTTAGTGCAGGTGCAGCTGCTAGAGCTGTAGATATGCCTTTTTCAACTTTGCAGGCCTGTTTAGCAAGCTTAAAAAACAAAACAGAAATAAAGCCTGTAGGTGGTGCTTTTTAAGTATTCCAAGTGAATCAGCGGCAGTTTCTCTGAAGATATGGATGATTTAAATTTGATTAAACAGTTTGGTAAAGATACTTCATCGCAAAATGCGAAAATAGTGTTGAGAAATATCCAGAATGCAGTAGAAGAGCACAGTTATTATGCTGTGTATTATGATAAAGATCCTTTTTATATTGGAAAAGTCGCAAAGAAGTAAAGTATTTCTAGAAAAAGGAGCTGGAAACTTGCTTTGCCCTATGTGAGTCAGACTATAAACTATAAACATTCAGTATATTTTCTATGCACCAGTAGATTAGCAAGGTGTTGATCCATTTACAGTGAATGATGAGCCAATAAATGTTGCGTACAAATGTTATAAGAAATACTTTGGACAATGTAGAATTTAAGTGCAAGACTTCGGCATATCCATTAAAATTGTATTTAAGCTACTACACAGTGTATCAATTCATATTAGCAGTTCATATTCCGACTTAGAAATCGTTCGGAAAAGGCTACTATTCATTTTTACGTGCATTATTTCAAAAACTTGGAAATATTCTAGTTAGATAATGCTTACCTAGGCATTCCGTTTCCAGCGATGATTCACTCTTCTCGCATGTTTCGGGTCTTTGTTGAAGCTATTGTCCTATTGATGAGGCAATATAAGCCAAAGAAAGATATCACAGTGTATGTTGTTATCCTTTTTGGCTATATACTTAATATAACTTTATATCATTTAGTTTAAATGTTTTAATAGATTATCATAAAAAAATTAAATTATTACTTCATTTATATATCAAATATGGTGCTGACCAGGGCAAGATTTCATCTTTTTTGCTCACTAGCAAATTTTGCTAGTGACCAAATAGTTTGCTAGCAAAACATTTGCATGACTAGCAAGTAAAACTAAATCACATCGTAACTTATTTTCTAATAAAGTTACACAGAAATTTAAATATGTGTATAAATATTTTGACTTACCTTTTTGAATAATGAGTAGAATCTTAGATAAGTTTAAGTGACTATCTTTATTATTAATTTCTAACAAATTCTCATACCACATGAATATATTTCACTGACATTCTAATTCAGATTTCTTCCCATATGGTTTACACTCAGGGTGTCTGACTTTGTCATCATACCACTTTATAACTGCTGACTGTGGATTAAAAATCTCTTCTTGTGACCCTTCTACAGTATTTCAATTGTCATCAGAGCATTTAAAGTTTCAACAGACAAATTGTTCCTCCAATCCCCTTGTATTCTTTTTAAAAAACTGAATCCCACCTCACAACATGCAGTACTAAGTGGAAGTATCGCACAAATTTCTGCTAAACTTCTACACACTTCATATCTGCCAACTACCACACAATGCCATAGTTTCTACGGAATTAGTTGTCTGACTACGGAACTCACTATCAAAACTACGGATTCTACAAATTTTCATTTTGTTTCAAATTTTTCTTTTGCTATTATTTTTATGATATACACGAGATTCTTACAGGTATTCGCGGAATACCGCTTTATTATTATTTTTTTTTTTGTCGTCAGTTAGATCATTCTGAAGATCGATATTTGGGAGAGGGGGGGGGGTCGTCTTCCATCTGGAGACGAAATTTCGTGCTTCAAACCTTTCGAACACAGTAGTGAAATGGAGTAAGAAAATTTTGCCCTAATCGCAAATTGTTCTCCCAATGTTGTCTTTGTGTCCGCTTTTCTTGTTAAATATCATTTTATTGCATAAATGTTTGCATTTTAGCTTGAAACTGTGGAGAACAATTTGCAAAAACGGAAGTTGGCTGCTGCAAAATTTTTCTATAATCTTCAGGCATGAGATTCTTCCGTGAATTCAAGGAATTCCGGCTTTTTCGTTATTATTGGAATTCCGTCTTTACGAAACTAGAAAACGAAAGGTCGATGGAATTCGGATTTTTTCCTTAATCATATTTTTTTTTTTTTCCTCACGATGTTGCCTCTGTCAAGTATTATTGCTCATTAACATTTTACTGGATAAATATTTGTATTTCAGCTTGAAAATACAAGGAAAATTTCCAAAACCAGAAGTCAGACGAAGCAAAAGTTTCTTCCGTAATCGTTTACCCCCTCCAGAAACACGTTTCGTAAAAAAGCGTCTATCTATGCCACGCAATAAAGGCGATCACTTGGCTTAGGGTACGACAGGAGTTGAGGACAAAGTTCGTGGGGCAAAAGAACTCGGGAGGGTGGCAGAGCAGGTGGTCAAACAACCGACCCATCCCAGAGCTCTCTGGGTTGCCACAGCAACCATTGCCGACGTCACGTTCAGTTTCTGTAATAGACCAATGAGGGCACGATGGAGAGGAGTTTCAATGCGCTTCTACGACAGTTTGGAAGGGATGAAAGATATGGGGAGGATGGGTAATTAAGTGTTGAAAGGAAATTGGCGAAAGAGAATCGCTGATCGTCGCTGTTTTAACAAGTGATAATAGAAACTGTTATGTAAACTTCGTGGATTAATAATGACTTTTGGTTACTTTAAATAAAGAAATTACCTTACTAGCAATATTTGCTACTGCGATTTTTTTTCACTAGCAAATTTGATTTTTCACTAGCTATTTGCTAGTTGCTAATCGGTGAAATCGCGCCCTGGTGCTGACCAATAATTACCCCAGAAGTGACCAGGAATTACCGCAACCCCGAGGTAATTATTGGTCACTTAATAATTATAATTAATCAAATTAAGAACTAATTTATGATGAAGTAAAAATTTTGTAAAGATCATATAACAAAGTACTTATTTGCCGCCCCGGTGGCGCAGTGGTCTAAGGCGTTGGCCTCTGATCATTCGTCCGTAAGGGGTCCGGGTTCGAATCCCGGTCAGGCATGGATGTTGTGTTTGTCTTACGGCACTGGCTCTCTCCCTTCCCTGGAACCAGTGACCCTAAATTAGGGACGGGCGACTGCTTATAGCCCATTGAGTTGCTCACGGTGGTCGTTAAACCTCCAATCAAAAAAAAAAAAAAAAAGTACTTATTCCATGCCAAAATTGGAGATACTAGCTTTCATAGTTTTTATAATAATTGAATGTTATTGATTTTTGACTGGGAATTACTCCGGTTGACGATACCTTTCTTGCTGAGACGTTACGGGGGCATATAGAAATTGCATTAATGGAATATCTTTCCTCTTCAGTGATTGTCGCTGTTGAATAGCTGTTCTCTTGGTGGAAAACTCATATAAAAGAGAGAACTCGTGTAAGGGCTGGTCCATCACTTTGTGAAACCGAATGCCGACACGGTCCTCATGAGAGGGGCTGGGAGGCGAGTAGTGATGCCACTATGCTGCTTGGACATCTCCATTGCTGCTGGGCTGTCATTGTGAGAAGTTTTGCGCTTTATTCCATCAAACTAGATTATTTCATTGTTTGGGATATACAGGATGTTTCAAAAAGAATGACCCGATTTCAAAGTAGTATATTTAATAAGGCAAATGTGGGATATTTACAAAACAAAGAGCAAAGTATGAAGGAAGGTCTAAAGTTTCACTCACCACAATTACAAATGCTCAATGTGCCCTCCACCTGCTGCACGGACAACATCAAGCCGATAGCTGAATTCATACCAAACGCGCCGGAGAGTGTCTTCGGCCACAGAATTTACTGCGGCCGTGATTCTCGTTTGGAGCTCATCCAAGTCAGCGGGTAAAGGGGGAACATAAACACGGTCTTTTACGTATCCCCGTAAAAAAGTCACATGGTGTGATGTCTGGAGATCTCGGAGGCCAAGCGTGTAGTGCCAAGTCATGGGGTCCCCTGCGTCCAATCCAACGCTGAGGCAATGTGTCATTTAGAAACAGACAAACTTGGAGGTTCCAATGTGGCGGTGTGCCGTCTTGCTACAAAATGTAATCTTCAGAGTCATCCTGCAGCATTGCAAGATAGGAGTTGCCCGTAACCGTGTTGTCCGCAAAAAAGAAAGGGCCATAAACTGTTCTAATAGAAACCGTGCAAAAAACATTCAGTTTTGGTGAATCACGTACATGTTGGAGAGTTTCATGTGGATTCTCCAGTCCCCATATGTGAACATTGTGGCGCGAAACTTTCCCGCTTACATAAAAGGTTGCTTCATCGCTAAAAATCAACCTTTGTACACCGGTGTCGTTCTCCATGTCCTTTAACAGAGTTGCACAAAAATCTTTTCATTGTGTTTTGTCACCTCCACGAAGAGCTTGCACCAGTTGCAATCTGTACGGCTTCAGCAGCAAACGTCGTCGTAAAACACGCCAAACAGTCACATGAGGGATGGCAAGTTCGTGGCTTGCACGACGAGTAGACTTCCGTGGGCTTCACTGAAACACCTCATGAATTCGTTGCACATTTGTTGCTGAGGTGGTTGGTCGTCCAAGGACTCTTTCCCTTACAGAAACACCCTGTTTCTTCAAATTGTTGATGCCAATGACAAATGTTTTGCCCACTGCTGGAGCACTGCCGTTTAAATGCACGCTGCACCGTAATCACGGAGTTGGTCTTGCTAAATTCGAGCACACAAAATGCCTTCTGTTGCCTCGATGCCATCTTCTCACTCACTAAGCGTAGCGGCTGTTTGGACGCTATGCTGCCACCTCGTGGTAGTCATAACAAACTCTGGGCCACACCCGTAGACATGATACGAGTCACATTCATCGGTGGTTCATGGTTGCCGAGATATCCACTTTTCAAATTGGGACATTCTTTATGAAACACCCTGTATTTATTGCTGTACATGTAACAAAATTGTGTGAATATTTACTAGCACATCTACTGTATGAATGTACACTGAAGTGCCAGAAAAACTGGTACACCAATCTAATACTTGGTAGGTCCCCCGTGCGAGCGCAGGACTACAGAAATACAATAGGGCATAGACTCCACTAGCTTCTGGAAATATGCTGTAGGCAACGTACACCATACTTCCTGCAGAGCGTTCCACAATTCGGGTGTATTCCGAAGTCTCGGATTCTTGTGTTTGATAGCGCGTTGCATGACATTCCAAATGTGTTCTATCATGTTCAGATCTGGGGACTTGGGTGGGAATGGTAACACCCCAAACTCAGATGAATGCTCCTCTAACCATAATGTGGTGTCCCGACACTTGTGTGGAGGTGCATTGTCCTATTGGAACGGGTTCAACTCATCAGCATGAATGCAGGACATGAACGGGTGTACCTCGTCAGAAAGGATGCGCACATAGCGTTGGCCGGTCACAGATGTTTGTAGACGTACCAGGGGTCCCAGTGAAGTCCAGCTAAACACACCCCATACCATTACGGACCCCCCCCCCCCCACCAGCAGGTGCAGTTCCCTGTTGACAGGCGGGATCCATGACTTCGTGGGGTTTGCGCCACACAAGAAACCTTCCATCTGCCCGATACATTTGGAAACGCGACTTGTCAGACCAGACTACTTGTTTCCAGTCATCAAGTGTCCAGTGGCAGTGTTGCCGTGCCAAAGCGAGGCGCATAGCTCTGTGTCGTGCACCCATCAAGGGGACTCGAGTTGGGCATCGGCTCTCAAAGCCCATATCATTCATGCATGGTATGTTGCACAGTCCGGACGCTGATGCTTGTTGAGGCTCCAGCATTGAATTCTGATGATACCTGCGAGAGTGTTGCACGCCTATCTCATGAAACGATTTTTGACAGCCGACGATGGTCACGTTCACCCAGTGTCTTTTTACGGCCGCACTGGTATTGGAGGTTTTGCCGGAATTCTTGTAGTCACGGTACACTCTTGCAATGGTCGTCCGTGAAAATCCGAACTTCGTTTCTACCTCCGAAATACTATGGCCCATCTCACGAGCGCCAACTATGACACTGCATTGAAAATCGCTTAAATCATTATTACTTGTCATTCTCATGCCGAAAACAGCTCTGACAGCTGGTAAGGATGTCTATCGCTTTATATATGCACCGGCAGACACAACCGAGTACGCGCATAGGTGACTTTGCTATGTATTTTGCATAAGCTCGTCTGTACCAGTTTTTCTGGCACTTCAGTGTATATAAATAGTTAGGTTAGCTGCATAAATCGATGCAACCTTTTGCTTCTTTAACAGATATTTTCCTGTTGCGCTGCAACGTGTCTAAATAAACACAGGTACCGGAAAGGACAAAATATTGTATTGCTCGCTTTTTTCCCGAAATAAACCAGTGCTGCTAAAAGATTAATTAAACAAGTGTCGAGCATTTCAACGTTGTGATTATGAAGATAATTCGAAAAATCGGGTGTCAGACACTTGCGCACCCGGACATTTACCCTCTGGACACGAGCCCATTGAACTTGAGCACACTTTGTACAGTAACTTTAGGAATAATCACTATCATATTTTCAAAATTTAAGCATCATGCTTTGATTTGGGAGGATCCCGGGAGATTGGTGTCCGGCAAATTGGTACCCAGCAAACTCGTACCCATGCAGTTTCATCACCTCCTGTTCAGTTTTAGTGTTTGAATTTCAGGATTTAGCATCATCTTCACCCCTTCTAACTATTCCGATAAATTTTTTTCCCTTCAAATACGTAAGTTATTTCACAAATTGAAACAATCGCAGCATTTGCCTGAAATTGAATTTTAGAAAATTGGTACCCGAAAAATTGGTACCCAGGAAACTTTTAACCGGAAGATTGATATCTGGCAAACTCATACCCGGGAGATTGGTACCCTTCTGTTGCTGAGACGTTACATATACAAATTGCATTAATGGAATATCTTTCCTCTTTGGTGATTGTCATTGTTGAACAGCTGTTCTCTTTGCGGAAAACTCTTACTTTCTTCCATCATTAGGAAAACACATTTTCATACTTTCTTCCGTCATTAGGAAAACACACCGCAGAAAACTCTTACACCTTCTCATATAAGGGAATGTACAGAAATTGCATTTCATACGAGATTTGTCGTCAAAATGTAGGAGTTTTTATAGTTGCATAAAATGATAATAGGAGATTCCTACTGATGTAAAATGGTATATAAAGTCCGGTTCACTGTAAAATGCCACATGGTTTTCATTAAGGGGCCGGGCACAAGTTACCTTCCTTCAAGGAGCACTTCGAATGTGAGGCAGTTTTCCAAGTTTCCGAATTATTGTGTAGCAGTTTTCCAAGGTATCTAACGACGGGTTGAGCTGTTTTGTTTGTCTTTATTTTCAGGCTGGTACATACGACTTTAGGGCAACTGGCCACAACAGTTTAAGGGTGAAGGGAGGCATAAATATTGCCGTTTCTTGGCCTATACTGAGAATATAAGTTATTAATATTTCTCTTTTACTTGGTTAATAACAGGCCTTTTTAACAGTTTTTAATCAATCGCCTTCATATTCATAACGTTTACATATCAAACCAAGTTGATAATAGCACGCTTTTACTTAGGCACTAAATATTAATTCATAGGCCTTAGGCCTCGGCCTTTTAAACAGTTTTTATTCTGCCTATGTCACATTCATAACATATACGTATCAGCTCATGTTAATAATATTGCACTTTTACTTGGCACTAAATATTAATTCATAGTTCCTAGGCCTTTTAAACAGTTTTTATTCTACTGATGTCATATTCATAATCAAGTCAAGTTAATAATATTGGCATAACTGGAAAGTATAAGAAGAGGAACTCTTGGATCAAGAAAATGGCAAAAGTGGAAGCCGAAGCCATTAGGATCAAAGTGAAATCCGTGAAATTGCATGGGCCAGACATATTGCTAGGAGAACAGACCACGGATGGATTACTGAATGAAGTATTAGACTGGGTACTATGGGGCATTGGAAACAGAAGATCACGTGGGAGATGGATGGATGAAATTTGAAAGCATGACGAAGGGACATGGAAGAGATTAGCTAGTCTTCAAAGTAATTGGGGAGACCTTCATCCAGCAGAAGATTGATAGATTTAAAATTCAAGATGTATATTAATTTAGATTTTACCAATATAATTGTTTTATCTGTAAAAAATGATATAATTGTTTTATCCTACTGAAAATGAAGGAAGTTCAAGCAATGATGAAAGAGGACATTTATTTCTTCGTATGCGCGACCTCTAGACACAATTAAAAGTTTGAAAAAATTGTATCCAGAAATACAATGATGACTTGGTTTCCATAGGAAATGACCTTAGACTGAAAGTGAGAAGATCTTTGTTCTTCAAGAGTGATACAAGCAGACTTGCTTTCTGTATCACTGTAAACAACGTATTTCAAAAATCTAATGGAATTGGTATCGCCGAGTCTCAATTTCCTTCTCTACGATAGTTTCTAAAATGTAAAATAAAATGCTGTATTTGTTATTAAAAAAAGTGAAAGAAATACAACTTATTTTCTTTACTGAAAGTTTTTCTTCGCACTTTGAAGGAGCCGTAGAATTATGTGGGATGCGTAAACAGAGTTCTGCAGTTTTTTTGCAGATAGCACAGCAAAAACTATATAATAAACTGCCATGAACAAAAAAATCTATTTCTTTCCCTGTTTTTAGGAGTCCCCAAATGAATAGTTGTCCATCTTCAAATCATTCGAAGTCATTGCAGATGGTTTGTATGTACGCATCTCTAATTACAGAGAGAAAAATACTTAACCGCTTCTTCCGTCTGTTTCCCTGAGGTTATTAGTAGGAAGAGAGAATGTCCTTTGGCGGACGTCAAGGGGCATTCTCTCTTGTGGGTGGGGATGGCCGTTTGTCTGTTTGTTGGTGGCTGATCATTGTTCATTTGTAAATGCTTTGGTCACAATAATGCTATCTCCTTTTCACACATATAGGGAGGAATGAAAAGGGGGATTAATTAATATTTTTGGCCTTGTCATTCAGTCAAATCTTTATCTCTGATCAAGGCTGCCACTCTTTTTCCCAGCAGAGGAGTCGTCTGAACTAAAAGGAAACGGAAGGTTTTTAAAGTTTTGCAAATGGTTGACAGTGATGATGTGTGTGTGTGATAGGTGCAAACTATGGGGGAGCAAGGTGAATCTTGCACATCCAATAATTTTACTGAGGTAGCAGTGCTCACCCAGTATTTTTCGTCCTGTTCAATTAAATAATCACTTCGGTAAACGGTAAAAATACCCACAGGAAAAAATACCTCTGAAAACTGAAAAGCGGTAAAAATACCCCCAAAGGAAATACCCCCAGAACAAATGGTTCACTGTAAACTGCCACACAGGAACAATTTACCGGCAACCCTACCACACATCTTTCAGCAACTTGGAAAATTGCCACATGTTTTTCATTAAGGGGCCGGGCACAAATTGCTGTTCCTCCGAAGAACACTTTGAATGTATGACAGTTTTTCCAGTGGGGCAGTTTTCCAAATTTCCAAATTATGTGTGCTTCAGTTTTCCAAGGTGTCTAATGAGCGGAAGGAACTCTTTTGTTTGTCTGAATTTTCATGTCGGTTCATACGAGTTTAGGGCCACAAAAGTTCAAGGAGGGGATGGGGGGCCTATAAAGATTGCCGTTTCTGGGTCTATATTGAGAACTGAATTGGGAACTCCAAACGAATTTTGAGAAAATGTTCCATGTAAGCTAAGCAAGAATTGTATTTTAATTTGAAAAAATAAATTGCCACGGATTCAAGGTACACTTGGTTTGGGGGCTCTACCCCCAACTTTTGTAATATTATATTCTGGGCTGCTGGAGTCTGTCAGTGTATCCAGGATGTTCCCCTTGTAGTGTCTGCAAGGTCCCCGTGATGTTTGGGGGGAGGGCTTACCCCAAAATGTTAAAATGGACATAGAGCTGTAAACATTAGTACTAGGCTTTATATAATGATTCTGTACACGACCACAGATTTTCAGGAGGGTGGGGTGAACCCCCCCCCCCCAGTTTCTAAGAGCTCTTCAGGGGTAACATCGAGGATACACTGACCGACTCTAGAGGTTCAGAATATAAAGTTACGGAAGTTGGGGGGGGTAGAGCCCTCCAAACCAAGCACCTCGTATCCCTTTTACAGACCACCAAATTTCGGGGGGAGGAGGGAAGGGCATACATAGTCTGCCACTAAACACAACATGAAGCATAGAAATTGCGAGCAAATCCCTTACCTTGAACACTTGTCTGCACTCCTAGAAACTTGGAGGAGGGTTAATTCACCCCACCCTCCTGAAAATTCATGGTCGTGTACAGAATCATTATATAAAGCATGGTTATGTTTACAGCTCTACGTCCATTTTAACATTTTGGAGGAAGCCCCCTCCAAAGCTCGCTGACCTCACAGTTGCTTCAAGGGGAACATCCTGTATACACTGACAGACTCCAGCGACCCCGAATATAGTATTAGGGAAGTTGGGGTAGAGCCCCCCCCCCTCAAACCAAGTGTACCTTGGATCCTCAGCAATTTATTTCTTCAAATTAAAGTACAATTCTCGCTTGGCTTACATGGAACGTTTTCTCGAAATTCCTTTGAAGTTCCCAATTCAGTTATCAATGTATGCCCAGAAATGGCAATCTTTATAGCCCCCCCTTCTTGAACTTTTGTGGCCAGTTGCTCTAAACTTGTATGAACCGGCATGAAAATTCAGACAAACAAAAGAGTTCCTTCCCCTCGTTAGGCACCTTGGAAAACTGCCTCACTGGGAAAATTGTCACGCATTCAAAGTGTTCTTCGGAGGAACAGCAATTTGTGTCCGGCCCCTTAATGAAAAACGTGGCAATTTCCCAAGTTGCTGAAAGATGTGTGGCAGGGTTGCCTGTAAATTGCCACACTGGAACACTGCCACACATCAGTGTTCCTGTGTGTCAGTTTCAAGTGAACCGTTTGTTCTGGGGGTATTTTTACCACTCTTCAGTTTTCAGGGGTATTTTTTACCTACATCCAATTGTTTCAACCTCGTGAGTTGCACCAAGCTCCTTCTCATGACGCCAAAGCGATTTATTTCCAAAAAAAATTACCAAATAACAAAATAAGTAAACTTTTGTTCCATATTCAGCACTGCTCATTTGATAAGAAACTGGGCTGCCCCAGTGGTGCAATGGTCTATGCGATGACTTCTAATCACTCATCCGGGTTACCGGTGAGACATGGATGTTGTGTTTGTTTTATGGCACTGGCTTTCTCCCTTCCTGGATCCAGTTACCTACATTAGGAACGGGTGGCTGCTTATAGCCCAACGAGTTGCTCACGGTGGTCAATTAAACCTCCAACAAAAAAAAAAAAAAAAAAAAAAACTGTACCATAAAATTTACCGAAAAGGCCCGAGGCCATGGTACTTCGTATGAGCCAACACTGTGCATTTTGTGGAGTTTTGTGAATGTACGTTCAGATATTTGGTTGAAAATTCGGACAAACAAAGAACTCCTTCATTTCATTGGGAAACTTTGAAAACTGCCGCATATCAATTTGGATTCAGCCGTGCTCGTATTCTTATTTGCATAACAGATCCCAGGAGATTGGTACCTGGCAAAGCCCATGCAGTTTCATCACCTCCTGTTCAGTTTTAATGCCTGAATTTCAGGATTTAGCATCATCTTCACCCCTTCTGACTATTCCGATACATCCCCCCCCCCTCAAATTTGTAAATTATTTCATAAATTGAAGCAATCACGGCATTTTCCTAAAATTGAATTTTAGAAAACTCATACCTGGGAGATTGGTACCCGGCAAACTCGTACCTGGGAGATTGGTACCCTTCTGTTTGTGAGACATGGGGGCATTTACAAATTACATTAACGGAAGATCTTTCCTATTTGGTGATTGTTGTTGTTGAACAGCTGTTCTCTTGGCGGAAAACTCCTATTCCTTCTTCCACCGTTAGCAAAACACATCGCAGAAAACTCCTACACCTTATATAAGGGAATGTACAAAAATTGCATTTCGTACTAGATTTGTTAAAGTGTAGGAGTTATTATAGTGGCATAAAATTATAATGGTAGATTCCTACTGACATAAAATGGCATGTAAGAACCGGCTCACTATAAACTGCCACACAAGAAAACTCCCACACATTTTTCATTAAGGGTCCGGCCACAAGTTGCTCTTCCTCCGAGGGGGCACTTCGAATGTGTGGCAGGTTTCCAAATTATGTGTAGCAGTTTTCCAAGGTATCTAACGACGGGATGAGCTCTTTTGTTTGTCTTTATTTTGAGGCTGGTATATACGACTTTAGGGCAACTGGCCATAATGGTTTAAGTGGGTGGGGAAGCATAAAGATTGCCATTTTTCGGCCTATACTGAGAATTCAATTTTTCTCTTTTACTTAATTAATTCACCGGACCTACACCTAGTCCTTTTTAACAATTTTTAATCAATCGCCTTCATTTTCATAACGTTTACGTATCAAACCTTAAGTTGATAATAGTGTGCTTTTACTTGGGCACTAAATATTAATTCATAGGCCTTATTTACGACTAGGTCCTTTTAACAGTTTTTATACTACCGATGTCATATTCAAAATATTTACATACCAAGTCAAGTTAATAGTATTGCACTTTTTCTTAGGCACCAAATATTAATTTATAGGTGCTAGCCTAGGCCCTTATAACAGTTTTTTTTTCTGCCAATGTCATATTCATAATGTTTACATACCAAGCCAAATTAATAATATTGCGCTTTCTGCTTTTACTTAGGCACCAAATAGTAATTCATAGTCGTTAGGCCTAGGCCTAGACCATTTAAACAGTTTTTTTTCTGCCTAGGTCACATTCATAATGTTTACGTATCAACTCACGTTAATAATATTGCACTTTTACTTAGGCACTAAATATTAATTCATAGGCCGTAGGCCTTTTAAACAGTTTTTATTCAACCATGTTTTATTGAAAATTCCTAGAAAGGCCTAGGCATAGGGCCTTGCAATTAATGTTTTGTGACCAAGTAAAGGAGAAGCATTGTTTACTTGATTTGTAATGTAAATCTTTTTTACTATGAGCTCCGTGGATTATAAATTGCAAAAAAGGCCTAGGCTTAGGGTATTAATTAATGTTTTGTGCCTAAGTAAAAGTGCACGATATTATAACCTTGACTTGTTATGTAAGCGTTCAGAATCTGAGCTCGGCGGATACAAAAATCGCTAGACAGGCCTAGTAGTTAATGTTTCGTGGCCGAGTAAAGGAGTAAAATTATTACCTTGACTTGTTATGTAAACATTAAGAATATGAACGCAATTATACAAGCTTTAACTTGGCATGGAAACCTTATGAATATCAGCACAGCCAATTCAAATTTGCTGACAACCCTCTTAAATTTCGTCTGCCCCCCAAAAAAGCTTCCAAGCCGCACAGCTTCCGAGGGGTTTGCTACAAACCGGATGGCGAAAATACCATCCAGATTAAGAGAAACGTAGCTGTAAGGCAAGATGTTCATACAGGCGACCAGCCGATCGTCCGCTAGTGCAATAAAACAATCCCTCCTGTGTGAGGGGGTGGGAACAAAGTGCTGTTGAACAAAGAACCACTGATAGGGAAGCTCATCCTTCAGGCATTTTTTCTGCCGTTGTAGCAATGAAAATAGCTTGCTAAAAACTGCACTGTGGGACAGTTTTATTGCTTCGGCAGACAGATTCTGCGTGTGTGAGACGGGCCGAAAAGAAATCCCACCCTACCCCCTTTTCAGAATTGGAATCAGTCTTGTTATGATTCTGTTGTTTCAAAAAGAAATCCTGCCCTACCCCCTTTTCAAAAATAGAATCAGTCTTATTATGATTTTATTGTTTCACCAAGCACCATAGCTTTAAAAGATCTACAAATTGACAGCAATTTGTTAGCCCCCATAACGTCGTAGCAACAGAAGGGTACCAATCTCCCGAGTACCAATTCGCCATTCCTTTTGTTACGGTTACAGCATTGCAATTTTACTCAAGTAAGAAAACATTATTTTACTCAGTCAGAGCCTAGGCCTTTTTGCAATTTTTAATTGGTCGTACTCATATTCATAGGGTTTGCATAACTAACCAAAGTATTGCACTTTTACTGAGGAACAAAATGTTAAATAATGGTGTTTTTTTTAACAGCTTTTAGTCTGCCGTGCGCATCTTTATAAGGTTGACATAAAATTTAGTCGTGTTAACAACGTTGCACATTTAATCAGCCATCAAACATTAATAAAAAGATTCTAGGTCTGGGCATTAAACTTTATCAACTTGTCTTGTTCTGCAAACGTTAACAATATGACAGCGGAAGATAAAAAATTGCTAAAGAGGCCCAGGTCAAGGGTCTTGTAACTGACGTTTTGTGCCTGAACAAAAGGGTAATATTTTTATTTGCTATATACACTTTAGCAACTTCATCACACGTGCATGCTGATAAAGTGGCCCAACCCGAGGTTTACACTATTGTGCTGGGTAGAAGTGCAACATTACAACAAGGGCAATGAGTTATTGGCATCCAGGAGCTTGGTAGCCGGAAAACTGGTAGCTAGTGAACTCGTACCCAGAAGATTGGTACCCTAAGAATTCCTGCTTGTCGAGTTAATTTCTCCCAGTCCAGCCAAAGAAGCATATATCTGCACTTGCATGATTGCATTAAAGGAAGATCATTGCTTTTTTGGGTATTGTTGTCGTTGATAGCCATATTTTCGTTCAAAAATATTACTTTCAAATATTTTGAATAAAAACTATTGCAGTCTGATTCAAGCAATATTAAAACATGACATTTATTCACAATCCTAAAACAGTAAAAGAGATTTAAAATGGGCTAGATCTTTCGCGAATACACTAGTTGCATTTTAGGCCCAAACAAGTGACAATACTGGAGCGAATGGTAAGATTTTTATAGTTTCAAAACCATCCCATAAGGCATTAGTAAACAGTTCCCCTGCTGCCAGAGAGCAAAGTTGTACATACCTGGATATAACACTTTCAATTGGCACCTCCACGTCTAGGTGGTGGTAAACCTTGAACAAGTTGTTTCCAAAGTGGATGTAACCAAACGAGTAGTTCATCATTACAACATATTTCTTCAAAATATGTTATGCACAAAGTCTGCTTAAAGTAAAGACTGTTATTTGCAGAGGTTACCCTAGTCACTTTATCCCAGTTCGGATAATAATTTTCTGAAGAGACCAATTTAGTTAGGGACGACGACACCGTGGTGGTTCTCATTTCTCTGGCAACCGGGAAACTGTGTACGAATGCCTTCTGGGAAGGTTTTGGAACTATAAAAATCTTACCACTTGCTCCAGTATTGTCACTTGCTTGGGGCTGAACATGCAAATAGTGTAGTCGCGAAAGATCTAGCCCATTTTAAATCCCTTAATTACTGTTTTAGGATTGTAAATAAATGCCATGTTTTAATATTGCAGTCTGATTCAGTTAAGGGTGTTTAATTTAAATCGTGCTAAGACAGTTTTTAACGATATGTTGCTTCTGAATTTATCAGTACAAAGAAGAGAGAATTCTTCATAGATTAGATTTATTTCATGACATGCGAAATATTAAAATCATAACTCAAGATTTAGTGAGTTACAATGTTTCTACATAAACCTTGTGTCGTTTTGATCTTACATATGCGTTTATATCCATAGGAAAACTCGTACATTTTGTTTTGTTCTACTAGCTAAACTCTCACACTTTGACAAGATCTGATCTGATCAGATGCAGAAGAATTTAGGAAGGGAGTGTCTGACTTCAGGTCTTAAACAACCCTTAGAAATAGGAGGCTAGGCGATTTTGACTAGAGTGCCCGATAGGAAAGTGACACGGAAGCGAGGTCGGAAGACACCCTTGTTTATTACCGGGAAGCCAGAACCTGGGGTCAGACGGCTTAACATGCCAACCCCAGAAATTTCCCCCACATATTTGTGTTACTTGTATGGCTGAATGTTGTTTTAAAGTGGATGAAAATAGAAATGAAGACACCGGAAATTTTCCCCCACCCCATCCTGAAAGTCCAAATGCCCACACTGGAATTTCCCCCCACCCTGTCAGCTTGCTTGTTGTAAGACCATTTTTCATGAAAAAGCGCAGTAACAATCATAATACTAACCCGGAAATTACCCCCACCTCATCCAGCTACTTGCAGTACTATAAACTATAATAAAGGTTTGAAATGCAGACCCCGGAAATTTCCCCACATATTTGTGTTACTTGTGCTGCTGAATGTTGTTTTAAAGTGGATGAAAATAGAAATGACACCGCCGGAAATTTCCCCCACCCCCATTCTAAAAGTCGAAATGCCGACCCCGGAATTTTCCTCGACCCTGTCAGCCTGCTGATTGCAAGACCGTTTTTTCAGTAAAAGGCGCAGTAACAGTCAAAATACTAATCCGAAAATTTCTCCCATTTCATTCAGCTACTTGCAAGACAGTTTTTCACTTTAAACAGCAATAAATGTTTAAAATGCCGAGCCCGGAATTTCCCCCACATATTTGTGCACGTTGTTCAGCTGCATCTTGTTTTAAACAGCGTGGAAATAGAAATGATTATCCCGGAAATCTTCCCCACGTTCGATATTTTGTGCCAAATGCAATTTGTGAATGGTCCCTGAATGAAAAAGGTGGGGGGACTTTTCCAATGTGGGGAACTTTTCCTGTGGGGCACTCTTCCGTCCATCGGAGCTCTCATCAGTAACTCGTTGCGACTTTGACATTTTGACTTTGGTTTTACAGTTCAAGCCATAAAATCAGGGCCGCGCCTAGGCATGGCCGATGTTGGGCGCAAGCCCACGTTAGCAGTCATATGGATGGCGGCTGACTGGTAGACTGCCCTTATTTTGCTTTACCTTTTTTATATAAATATATACTGAAGTGCCAGAAAAACTGGTACAGCAGTCTAATACCTGGTAGGTCCCCCATGCGAGCGCAGGACTGCAGCAATACAACAGGGCATAGACTCCACTAGCTTCAGGAAATATGATGTATGCAATGCACACCATACTTCCTGCAGAGTGTTCCACAATTCAGGTGTATTCCGAGGTCTCAGATACCTGTGTTCGATAGCGCGTTGCATGGCATCCCAAATGGGTTCTATCACGTTCAGATCTGAGGACTTACTTGGTTGGGAATGGCAACACCCCAAACTCAGATGAATGCTCCTCTAACCATAATGTGGCGTCCCGACACTTGTGTGGAGGTGCATTGTTCTGTTGGAACAGGCATAACCCATCAGCATGAATGCAGGACATGAACGGGTGTACCTCGTCAGAAAGGATGCACACATAATGTTGGCCGGTCACAGACATTTGTAGACATACCAGGGGTCCAGGTGAAGTCCAGCTAAACACACCCCATAATACAGTGTAACTTGGATAATTCGAAGCTGAAGGGACCACAAAAATAATTCAAATTATTGACAAATTTGAGTTAGGCAAGTTTGAATATGGGTACATTCAAGTATTGTAAAAAACAACATATTTATTCATAACATAACAAAAAAAGTACAGTAGCTGAGCCCATCTTACAGATTTATAATGTTAGATGCTAACAGAAAAATGCACATAGTGGCGTGCATTGTTGGCCACCGTGGTGTAAGACTAACGCGCTCGGCTAGATATCGAAAGATCCGGGATTCGATTCCCCGGCGGCGGCCGAATGACAATTTTTAGGTTGCTCTGCGTTGCTAAATGTGGAAAGAGTGATGTCTTTGCTTATTCACTGATGCCACGTATTTGGAGGATTTTCACTTTGGATCTCTCCCTTTGGATTTAACTGCTATAAATAATTTATAGCCAGTGCCGTTAATGCCCACCAGATGGAGACGTCTCAGTAGCTGAGCCCATCTTATGGATTTATAATGTCAGATGCTGACAAAAAAACGCACATAGCGCAGTGGATTGTTGGGCACCATGGTGTAAGGCTAACGCGCTCAGCTAGATATCAAGAGATCCGGGATTCGATTCCTCGGCGGTGGCCGAATGACCTTTTTTCGGTTGCTGTGCGTTGCTAAACGTGGAAAGAGCAATGTCTTTGCTTATTCATTGACGCCACACATTTGGAGGATTTCCCTTTGGATCTCGCCTTTTGGATTTAACTGCTATAATTAATTTATAACTAGTGCCGTTAATGCCCACCAAATGGAGACGTCTCAGTAGCAGAGCCCATCTTACGGATTTATAATGTCAGATGCTGACAGTAAAATGCACATAGCGCCGTGGATTGTTGGCCACCGTATTGTAAGGCTAACTCGCTCAGCTGGATATTGAGAGATCCGGGGTTAGATACCCCGGCGGCAGCCGAATAACAATTTTTTGGTTGCTGTGCATTGCCAGACGTGGAAAGAGCGATGTCTTTGTTTAGTACAGTACGGTAAACTTACAAATTAAAAAAAAAAAACCAAAAAACCTGAAATTTTGGCCTGCTTTTTAGAATTTATGTTATGGGTAAGTGTACATTCCTCAAGTTTATCAAGTGAATGTAATAGACAGTCACTTACATTCTGCTGTCCCTCAATAAACTTCCTTAACTGTTGGAGGTGAAACCAAGGCTTCTACTGAATTTGGAAGGCGCTCTTAGGAAATTCTGGCCGTTCCAGTTCTTCATCTGAAGATACACAGCTGGTCTTCTTATTCATAACATCACCGAACGGAAAAAAGAAATTTCCTGAGAACTTTAAAGTGTAAAATCAGTATTTGGGAATTTTCAATGTAAGTTAGTTTGACCCAAGAAACAACATACCTTGTCGTCATTTCTGATATAGATTCCTTTTCAAAATTTTATTTTTCTGTTGCCTGTTCTGAAAGTTTTTGGAATTATTCCCATAGGAAGTTTTTTTTTCCTGATGTGTATTCTTACAGTATTCCCCCTCCAAATACAAACTGGCAATTTGTGCAGGTTTTCATTGAATTTTTGTTTTTGGAAGATAATTCCATAAATAATGCTATCACTATGTAGACTGCGTGCCTCAAGAAAAGTGTGTGTGTGTGTGTGTGTGTGTGTGTGTGTGTGTGTGTGTGTGTGTGTGTGTGTAAAAACATCTTAATTTCATCCAAAGGTGGCCAGATCTCCACCTTATCCACGCATGAACAATATCACGGGCCGGCCCTTCGTAAAATAATTATGTTCAATCGAGAATGTCACCAAGGGGGTGCAAGGGTGGAGCTCTAGCCCACCCTGAAAACTGTCACCACCCTGCCACCCACCCAGTTCAAGATGTGCCATATTGTAATTTTTTTTTAACTTTAAAATATAATCTGGAATTTGCCAAGGAATAATGACCAGCGTTTTTTGTTGTGTAGCCCAACATATTTTCGCCTAGAAAGTGCGTTTTTCCTTCCCTGTAGAAAGGTTATCAACATAGTATCCGCAAGGCCATAAAAGTTCAATTGTTCCCCACTTGTCCAAATCTTCGCCGCCCCTGTGGCGCAGTGGTCTAAGCGATGGCCTCTGATCATTCGTCCGAACGGGGTCCGGGTTCGAATCCCGGTGAGGCATGGATGTTGTGTTTGTCTTACGGCACTGGCTCTCTCCCTTCCCTGGAACCAGTGACCCTAAATTAGGGACAGGCGACTGCTTATAGCCCATTGAGTTGCTCACGGTGGTCGTTGAAATTCCAACCAAAAAAAAAAAAAAAAAAAAAAAAAAATCTTCAATTTAAGCCGTTTTTCAAATTAGTATGACCGAGGGTGAATAGGAATTCACTGAGGTCATTAGTAATTTCTCTGCTGTTTGTGCTACTAAGCAGGAAATTCCAACACAGAAAGTGGAGACTAAAGCTATACCAGCGCTCTTAAGCCTGCCCTAGGGTAATGAGGGAGCATGTCATAGCTGACGACTACTTTGGAAGAGATAAGTGCAAGACAAGGTTGTTGGCTTGAAGGAAAAGATGTAAAGGTATTATCTGCAGGTTGGAATCAGGGTACAAAACTAAAAAAAATTGCCATGTGCATATGGCCCGTGCAGCCAAATATTTGGGAGCCATTCACAATTTTTTAGGAGCCAAAAATTATTTTTTTTTACATACACAATTAAAGAATAACTAAAATTCTGGATGGCGATTTCACACAGCATAAACTTCTCAGCAAGTACCACAGCCACATTTGTCTTTTGTTGACTGCAGCTAAGCAGCATCCCATGCTTAAATTTTCATTTTGTTGATATCTTTGTTACCCTTCCCATTTCTTTATAGTCATTTTTTTTTTCTTTTATGCCCTTGGATGACAATTTTATCCATCATGCTAAAAAACTTTGTCTGCGAGGACCATTTATGCACGATAGCTTTCACTATTTTTGACAAGATAAAGTGTAACTTTGAGGATATTAATACTTTTGAACACCATGCATCAATTCTTACAAACTTTTCAGCTTCGTCACTTTCGTTTTTAGACCCCCCACCTTTCCTTATCAAGATAAAATGAAAACCTTTTTGGGGGGAATATTTAAGAACACAGGACAGAAATCTTTGCTATGTCTGATTTCCATTTTCGAACATTTCCCCCTCCATTTTCAAGGTAAAATACAAATATTTATGAAATAAAATGATATTTAACAACAATACTAGGCAGAGGAAACGTCACGTTAAAAATAAAATTATGATTACGAGAAAAATCTTCAATGTGTCTAACTTCCGGTTTCAAAAGTTTTAAAAGACAAAATTTCCGTTTGCAAAAGTTTCCGGTGGAAAGCATCCTTCACCAGTACCAACTGCTCCAAAATTTCTGTTCAGTTATGCATTGATCTCGAGAATAACGCAAATTAAGACTGAAAAGAAGAAATTCTAGAAGCCGTGGCACTCGCATGCCTGAAAATTACAGGGGAATTTTTGTGCCGTCGAATTTCCGTTTTCGGAATTTTTTCCTCCAGTTTCAAACTGAAATTCAAATATTTATGGAATAAAACGATATATAACAACAACTGGGCAGAGGCAACATCATGGTAAAACAAAATTACAATTACAGAAAAATGAAAGTGTAGTTGCTGTGAAAACAGACAAAAGTAAGTTGATTACTATTATGGATAAGAAAGATTATCTAGAAAAGATGGAAGAAGAACTAAAGAAACCTATGTATGAAGAAGTAAAAGAAAACCCACTACCAGATTTGATTAAAAAAGTCTCTAAGCTTATTTCACTTCAAAAAAAGAAAAACCAGCTTCCAGAAAACTATAAACAATTCTCAAAATTACAGTTCAGATTACCTCAAATATATGGAATAATCAAACTGCAGAAAGAACACCAACCAATTAGACCAATAATAGACTCAAAAAACTCTATTCTTTCAAATCTAAACTATTTTTTAAAGTCACACCTTCAGAATCTTTTAAAAGAGCCACCTAACTTGATTAAAAACTCAATGCAGCTAAAAGAAAAACTAGAACTTCTTCCTAAATTAGATTCTCCTATTGTGGGTAGTTTAGATATAGTGTCTATGTATACTCACATTAATATAGATCAACTTATAGACTTTATAGCGGAAGACTTGGCAGACCTAATAGTTTTTCACAACAAGGAAAAAAACATATTAGTTGGAATTTTTGAAATGCTTACTTTCTCTTTGCAGAACAACTACTTTCAATTTGGGAAAACTTTTTTCATTCAAAAATCGGGGCTAGCAATGGGCTCCCCACTCTCCCCACTCTTAGCTAACTATTATGTGGGAAAACTAGAAGAAAAGATACTAGTATAACCCACATACTTCTGCTTATATAGCAGATACATGGATGACATCTTATTTGTAATAGATAGCTCAGAAATTATTCCAGAAAGAATTCTAGACTCATTCAATGAATTAGATGATTCCCTTAAGTTCACTATTGAACTTCAAAAAGAAAGAAGAATAAACTTCTTAGATATTACTATCTATTATGAAGATGAAAAATTCCTCACTAGTTGGTATAAAAAACCAATGAATACTAAAAGACTACTGGAGTTCAATTCGTATCACCCAGTTTCTATTAAGAAGAATGTAGCAAGTCAGTTTTTAGAAAAAATTAATAAAATAGTTTCTACAGCAGATAAAAAAGAAGCCCAAAAAGAAGAGCTTAAAGTCATACTTGCAGAGAATAACTATCCTAAAGAAGAAATTGAGAAGCTTCTGAATTTTAATGGTACGAAGAACCCACAAAAGCAACAAGTAAAATTCACTAGAAAAATTTCTTATCACAAAGGTTTATTTGAGGCTTTAAAGAGAATTAGTAAAAAATACAATATTAGGCTAGCTCCAAGTTTAGAGAATAAAGTTAAAAAATTTTTCCCTAAAATAGTTCAAAGAGAAGAAGATATTTTAAAAATGCAAGGAGTAGTTTATGAAGTAAATTGTAGTTGTGGACTATCTTACATAGGGGAAACAGGTCGCAGACTAGAAACTCGTATAGCTGAGCATAAAGCAGCTATAAAAAATTGCTCCAACAAGACTGGATTAGATAGGCATGTTAGAGAAACTGGGCACAGCATGGATTGGAATTCCCTTAAAGTAATCAGTTTCCAAAGCAATTTCCAAAAAAGAAAACTGAAAGAAGGAATAGAGATTGAGAAAAATCAAAATTCCATCATCAATGACTGCAAAGGATTTTACCTGCCTAACATCTGGCAGGATTTGTTGAAAAATAACCTAAACCGTCAAGGTTAACCGTAACCGTCAAGGTAAACCGTAACCGTGATAGTGACAAGGAAAAAGTGGAAAAAAACAAGACAGCCTGAAGAAGGAGAAGAGTTTTCTCCGAAAATTTGCTATTAAAGAAAAAATTTCCTAGTAAAATCCCATAAGTTACTTTAGATTATTAATTCAATTAAACTAGGAAGCCATTTCTCAACATGAGCTTTATTCAAAGAATTAGAACAGAGTATGGGTCAGATACTTGGCAAACAATCAAGAAAGTTCAACATGCTACATTGAAGATGGAAAGATCCATAGCTCAAATCAAGTTCCTGAAAAATTGCAAGGTAATAAACTTTATTCCAAATTCATTTAGACTTAGAAAACCATTTAAAGATTTACTTTCAGCCAACTTCGTAAGAAAAATAGAGCAAAAAACGTTAAAAAGAAGTATTGAAGCAAAATATAAAAATGTTGCTTATTATAAAAAAGTAAAAGTAGAAAATGAAAAGAAAATTTCTGGAATCTTAAGGGATACAGTAAAAGCAGAATTGGATGACTGGCTAAAAATTGGAGTAAGAAACAAAAATAAGAAATTTGTTAAAAAGCTGAACCTTAAAGAAGAGAAATTTTTAAAGAAAAACTATTCCAGTAAAAACAAAAAAACTGCAGTTCTTAGTCATGTAAAGGACAACACTGCTACTGGAGTTAGCCAAGAATTATTACAAGTGATAAATAAAGGAAGTAATTTCAATCTATCCAAAGAAAAAATAAATCCAGAAAAATTGATAATTGAATTGGAAAGCATCTGCAGCACTTTAGAAAAAGAGGACCAAATTAAAGCAGACCTCCTCAGAACAGATTACTACAATAGCCTTACAAAATTCCAGAAGCAAGTAAGGAAACCTCAAAAAAATTTTGATAATAGCCAATTAAAAGCTCTTAAAGATTTCAGAAAAAATGAAAGTGTAGTTGCTGTGAAAACAGACAAAAGTAAGTTGATTACTATTATGGATAAGAAAGATTATCTAGAAAAGATGGAAGAAGAACTAAAGAAACCTATGTATGAAGAAGTAAAAGAAAACCCACTACCAGATTTGATTAAAAAAGTCTCTAAGCTTATTTCACTTCAAAAAAAGAAAAACCAGCTTCCAGAAAACTATAAACAATTCTCAAAATTACAGTTCAGATTACCTCAAATATTTGGAATAGTCAAACTGCAGAAAGAACACCAACCAATTAGACCAATAATAGACTCAAAAAACTCTATTCTTTCAAATCTAAACTATTTTTTAAAGTCACACCTTCAGAATCTTTTAAAAGAGCCACCTAACTTGATTAAAAACTCAATGCAGCTAAAAGAAAAACTAGAACTTCTTCCTAAATTAGATTCTCCTATTATGGGTAGTTTAGATATAGTGTCTATGTATACTCACATTAATATAGATCAACTTATAGACTTTATAGCGGAAGACTTAGCAGACCTAATAGTTTTTCACAACAAGGAAAAAAACATATTAGTTGGAATTTTTGAAATGCTTACTTTCTCTTTGCAGAACAACTACTTTCAATTTGGGAAAACTTTTTTCATTCAAAAATCGGGGCTAGCAATGGGCTCCCCACTCTCCCCACTCTTAGCTAACTATTATGTGGGAAAACTAGAAGAAAAGATACTAGTACAACCCACATACTTCTGCTTATATAGCAGATACATGGATGACATCTTATTTATAATAGATAGCTCAGAAATTATTCCAGAAAGAATTCTAGACTCATTCAATGAATTAGATGATTCCCTTAAGTTCACTATTGAACTTCAAAAAGAAAGAAGAATAAACTTCTTAGATATTACTATCTATTATGAAGATGAAAAATTCCTCACTAGTTGGTATAAAAAACCAATGAATACTAAAAGACTACTGGATTTCAATTCGTATCACCCAGTTTCTATTAAGAAGAATGTAGCAAGTCAGTTTTTAGAAAAAATTAATAAAATAGTTTCTACAGCAGATAAAAAAGAAGCCCAAAAAGAAGAGCTTAAAGTCATACTTGCAGAGAATAACTATCCTAAAGAAGAAATTGAGAAGCTTCTGAATTTTAATGGTACGAAGAACCCACAAAAGCAACAAGTAAAATTCACTAGAAAAATTTCTTATCACAAAGGTTTATTTGAGGCTTTAAAGAGAATTAGTAAAAAATACAATATTAGGCTAGCTCCAAGTTTAGAGAATAAAGTTAAAAAAATTTTTCCCTAAAATAGTTCAAAGAGAAGAAGATATTTTAAAAATGCAAGGAGTAGTTTACGAAGTAAATTGTAGTTGTGGACTATCTTACATAGGGGAAACAGGTCTCAGATTAGAAACTCGTATAGCTGAGCATAAAGCAGCTATAAAAAATTGCTCCAACAAGACTGGATTAGATAGGCATGTTAGAGAAACTGGGCACAGCATGGATTGGAATTCCCTTAAAGTAATCAGTTTCCAAAGCAATTTCCAAAAAAGAAAACTGAAAGAAGGAATAGAGATTGAGAAAATCAAAATTCCATCATCAATGACTGCAAAGGATTTTCCCTGCCTAACATCTGGCAGGATTTGTTGAAAAATAACCTAAACCGTCAAGGTTAACCGTAACCGTCAAGGTAAACCGTAACCGTGATAGTGACAAGGGAAAAAGTGGAAAAAAACAAGACAGCCTGAAGAAGGAGAAGAGTTTTCTCCGAAAATTTGCTATTAAAGAAAAAATTTCCTAGTAAAATCCCATAAGTTACTTTAGATTATTAATCTTTATTTCGTTTACTTCTGTTTTTGAAAGTCGAAATACCTTCCTGATGCATATCTTTACACGTTGGTAAAACTCTTTGGAGTGTATTATACGCGTTTCTTGATGCATATTTTTATGTGTCGAGAAAAATTTCTGATGCATATTTTCACGCGTAGGTAAAATTTCAATGCGTAAACACACTTTTCCATGTGTACTAGACATGTGGGATGTAAGGTCAGGTGATGCGTAACATCACAGCCTCTCCTTGACAAATGTCAACCCCGCCTTCTCGTGGTGCATCCTGTTCCCACTAAAGGGGCTCTGACGACCGCCAATAGCGGTATAACTATACCATCGGGATCAGAGGAAATGCTATCCCACACTCACCAACCCGCTTGGCCAGCGTGGTGAGTTATGGCCAAACACCTCCAAAATGACTCTACAACTTAAATCTTGGCCCTCAGTCTCCGGCAGCTGGAATGTACCTGGCCAAGGCAGCGGCCAGTGCGACATGAAGGCAGAGGGTGCTAAGAATCCCCGGAGGACCGGATTAGGCTGCCATTTGATGCTGACCTTGGCTACCTATAACGGACGCTCCCTATCTTCTGATTCAAGGCTTCTTGAATTGGAAGAGGAACTACAAAGGATCAAGTGGGACATCGTCGGGCTAAGTGAGGTAAGGAGAAAAGGAGAAGATCTCATTGAACTGAAAAGTGGACATCTCTTCTATTATCGTGGGACAGATACTGGCAGAACTAGTGGTGTTGGATTTATAATAAACAAGAAACTGAAGGATAAAGTGGTAGAAGTTGAAAGTTCCTCTGACAGAGCTGCACGACTCGTTATCCAACTATCGAGAAGATACCAGGCTCAGATTATTCAAACTTATGCACCCACCACAAGTCATCCTGAAGAAGAAATTGAAGAATTTTATGAGGAAATTCGTCATCTAAATAATAAAGGTAAGCAGCACTTAAAGATAATTATGGGAGATTTCAATGCAAAAATAGGGCAACGGCAACAGAATGAAACTTCAGTAGGTAAATTCGGTCACGGCAACAGAAACCAGCGTGGAAATACTCTCGTTGAGTTTGCAGAGGCAGAAGGATTTTTCATCTTGAACTCCTTTTTCAAGAAAAAGCCACACAGGAAATGGACATGGAGACATCCAATTGGGACGACAAGTGAAATTGATTTTATTATGTGTAACAAAAAATTCGTCATCGAAGACTGCAGTGTGCTGAACAAGTTCAACACAGGTAGTGACCATAGATTGGTGAGATGTTAGATGCACCTCAACACTAAACTGGAACGTGGCAAGCTCATAAGACAAACAAAATGTATTGACATAACCAACCTTAAAAAACACCATAATACTTTCAAGTTGGAACTGAAGAACAGATTCTCTGCTTTAGAAGGCCTAACATCGGAAGAAGTGGATATTTCGGAAGTTAACAGAAAAGTAACCAAAGCTCTAATGGAAACAGCAACAAAATTAGCTGGGTCTAAGAACAAGTTGCATGTGAACAAATTATCAGGAAAAACCAAAATGTTGATGCAAAAAAGAAGAGAGATGAGGACAACTAAAGAAGATGTGACTTCCAAAGTGGAATATATAGAGCTATGCAAGACAACACGAAAAAGTATCACTGAAGACGTAAGGAAATTCAACTGTGAGCTAGTGAGGAAAGCAATTGAAAACAACCAAAGCCTTAAGATAGCAAAGGGACATCTCAGTAAGGGAAGAAAACAGATTATGGCTCTGAGAAAAGAAGATGGTTCTATAACAAGAAATAGAGGCGAAATTTTGACAAGAGTGAAAGATTTCTACTCCAAATTATATGAAAGGGATGATACATGTACTCCAGACATCATGAAAGGTACCAGAGTTCTTCCAGTCCTCCCAGCAGAAGTTGCTCATGCAATCAAGAACATGAAGCGGGGGAAAGCTCCAGGAGAAGATGGAATTACTATAGACATCATACAAGAAGCAAGTGGAGAAATTGAAACAGTACTCGCCCAAATTTTCACTCGATGCCTTAATGAAGGGAAGATTCCTGAGGATTGGAACAACGCTACAATGATCCTGCTACATAAAAAAGGTGACATTGAGGATCTCAGGAACTACAGACCTATCAGCCTCCTATCAGTGGTTTATAAAATCTTCACTAAAGTTCTTTCACACCGCTTGAAGGTAACACTGGACATGGCTCAACCGAGAGAACACAGACCTATCAGCCTCTCAGGAACTACAGACCTATCAGCCTCCTATCAGTGGTTTATAAAATCTTCACTAAAGTTCTTTCACACCGCTTGAAGGTAACACTGGACATGGCTCAACCGAGAGAACAAGCTGGATTCAGGAGTGGCTACAGCACAATAGATCATATCCACGTACTGAGAGAACTAATTGAAAGAGCGAGGGAATATGAACTTCCATTGTGCATGGCTTTTATCGATTATGAAAAAGGCTTTGATTCGGTGGAACCATCAGCAGTTACCACGGCTCTAAAATCCTGCGGTATTGAAGATGCATACATTAATATTATTAATAACATCTATGAAAATGCAAGTGCAAAGATTCGGCTGTTTGAAAATACAACACACATAAAAATTGGAAAGGGAGTGAGATAAGGTGACACCATATCTCCGAAGCTCTTTAATGCCACATTGGAAAATGTCTTTCAATCACTGAACTGGGAAAACAAAGGGATAAAGATTAATGGAGATTATCTAACCCACCTTCGTTTTGCTGATGACGTAGTCATTTTTGCAACTACCCCATCAGAGCTGCAGAGTATGATCCAGGAACTTGCTGACAAGAGTAAAGAAGTGGGATTAAAAATGAACTTTCAGAAGACAAAAGTGATGTTCAATGCTTTTACAAGAAATGAAGATTTATCGATTGATGGAGAAAAACTGGAGATAACAGATACATATGTTTATCTTGGACAGCAGATATCAAGTGAGGGTCACATTGATGAAGAAATTAATCGGCGTACAAAACTTGCCTGGAGAGCTTTTGGAAGAAACAGCATAATTTTCAAGAGCAATATGCCATTATGTCTTAAAAGAAAAGTGTTTGATCAATGCATCCTTCCAGTGCTTACGCATGGTGCAGAGACGTGGACCTTAACTAAAAGAGACATACAAAGGCTGCAGACAACTCAAAGAAGCATGGAGAGGTGCATGCTTGGTATAACCAGGAGAGATAAGAAGAGGAACTCGTGGATCCGAAAAATGACGAGAGTGGAAGACATCATGATCAGAGTTAAATCCCTGAAATGGCAATGGGCTGGACATACTGCCAGAAGGACAGACCATAGATGGACAGCCGAAATTTTAGATTGGATTCCAAGGGACAGGAAAAGACCCAGAAAAAGACCACATGGGAGATGGGTGGATGAAATTCGTAAATATGCGGGAGTGACATGGAGGAGACTGGCACAAGACAGACCGTTGTGGAGGAAACTTGGGCAGACCTTCGTCCAGCAGTGGATTGATAATGGTTGACAATGATGATGATGATGACTAGACGTGTAATTACGCATTTTGGCGAACTCTGGTAAGTGCAACATGCTAAAAAATAATGCGCCATAAGCCAAGAAGTTATATTGATGCTTGATTTACAATGAATTGATTCAAAGGACAACTAATGTGTAAAGCGATGAACAGAACAAATAATCATGCAATCCTTCAGTTGCAATTACAGAATTTCAGGCAAGCCGTAGGCTCCGCTCTCCTTCAGATTGAGAGGGGCGGAGGGGTGCTCGCAAAGGTCCAATGGTCACTGTGGAAGGATTCTGCTCATTGTTCAAGGTCGCTTCTTTAACTTGCTTGTGTGACGTTGGTGCAGGCGAGAAGGGGAAATCAGCAACGCGAGCGAGCGCGATTGCTACACAGTTTAAATGTTAAGTGCATCTTATAGATGAATTAAGAAACTTAGCGGCTTAGCGGGGGGGGGGGAAAGGGAACAATTCTTGCAAACCACCAAGAATCGCGAACAAAAATAGTCATTCAGATTAAAAAGAATCATAATAAAATGCAGTACAAAATACATGTAGTCGCGATTTGGCCCCTGATGTCAAATCGCTGGTCGCCAAATGCAAAAATGCAGTCTCATTTCGCTCATGGCCCCCATTAATTTCGAACCTTGGTTGAAATCATACTAACCTGAACTGTTGTGGACAAATGTGCAAGTTAATCCTGCTAACTTGAACATTTCCCGTCAACCAGGGCTTGATTTCGACCAGTAGTTAGTATCAAATTGCTAGCAAGCAAATGCACTTTGCTAGTGATAAAAGTGGTTCTAGCAAAAATTGCTAGTGGAAAAATTGTGAATATTTTAGTGTGAAATGTCAAGTGCCACTGCATTGCGTATGTGGAATATTTTAGACACATGCAAAAAGGAACAACTGCTTTCTGGAAATGAATGGTTTCTTGAAAAGTACAAACATTATAAAAACATTTTAGCCCTAATAAAAATATCCAGTATATTTCCCTTAAATCTACTTCTGCATGTGAGGTTGGGTTCAGTTTCATGAAGAGAATCCAGGTTGATTGGAGGGGCGGTTTAAACTTACAAAAATTGAATGCTCTGATGAGTATTGAGGTTGAAGGTCCGTCTGGAAAAAAGTTTGACCCCAGGCCTGCTGTTTTAAAGTGGTATGATGAAAAGACCCGAAACTCAGATCGTAAACCATGCAGAAAATAACTTAAGAGTTTGAATAGTGTTCTTGAACTTTGTGAATAAATTAATACATTCGGAGCACTTAGCATTTCATAGCCTTGCTCCTAATTCACATTTCCAGCACAAGAGTTATAATCAAAATGTCGCATGTTTTTAGAGGTAGCATGATGGCTATTCACTTTTTTCAGCTGAAGTCATTCACTTTATTATATTCTGTTCCTGGTCGTATAGCCCCCCTCTTCCCCCCAGAGGCGTCATGCAGTAATCCTCAAATACTTCATTTTCATACAAAAACGTAGTCATGTCAAATATGCTCATTAGGCACACTTGCAGTCCTATTCACGTATCAACACTAAAAAAAACTATAATTTTTTTTTTTTTTCCGGCATACATACACACCGAACATTCATACATTTCATTATTACTACATGACGCGCGGGGGTATACGACCAGGAGCAGAATATAATAAAGTGAATGACTTCAGCTGAGAAAAGTGAATAGCCCTCATGCTACCTCTAAAAACATGCAACATTTTGATCACAACTCAAGTGCTGGAAATGTGGAATTGGGAGCAAGGCCATGAAATGGTAAGTTGCACTGAATGTAATAACTACATTGTTGCACGTTTAATTTAAATGATATTGGACATGTTTCCAATATATGGGGTATTTACAATTTGTGAATAAAGTCAAATAAAAAAAAAAACGTTTTTTTTAATATTTGCATTCGAATTAAATTGTTAAAATTAAGCTGTCAGGTCATGAAAAGGTGAGTTATATCTAAATATTTATAACCTTTCCAGCATTACAATGTGACAGTTACAAGGGTGAAATCAAAATGTGTGATGATTGACTAATGGAGGAGGACATGTTAAAGTTTCTTTTGTGCATAATGTTAATAAACTTTTGCTAGTAGATAATGCAATTTGCTAGTAAAAAATAAGGCCCCTAGCAAGTGTTGCTCCTGGAAAATGAAATCAAGGCCTGCCCTCAACCCTAATCCACGAAAACATTTGCTTTAAGACCTTTCTCCTTAGCATGAAATTTTCTTTTAATCAGGACATGTTACTGGTGCTGGTGTGTCATGTTTATTATACGGGAATGTAAGTCTTTAGGTTTTACTAATTTAATTAAAAATGAATGGATGGAACATTGGCAAAAAAATGACTCCGAATTTCAGATTCTTTTGTATTCCAAAAAGTGCAAAAACTCCAGGACAGTTCCAATATTAGTGAGTATGTATCCAGGAGGGGTGGGGGGAAATATTGCGAATACCTTTGCAGCCTGTAGAAAAAGGAAAACAAATTCTTTCTTTCAGTGTTTCGTAAATAAAGTTGCTACCAAACTTGCCCCAGCAAAAATAATTGTCGCCCATCCTGATTTCGAAGTCTAGCAACATCCCCGTGTGTAATATTCAAATGTAGATCTTGTAACTTTAACTACAGTTTTATGATTTACATTCTTTTTGTTGCATATGTGATCATTCTCTCATATGAAAACTGATTTGACCAGGAGAACTGTCTTTTAAATTGAATAAATTCTAATTTATTACATCCACAAATTTGAATTATATGCAATGATATTGCAGTCTTCATCAACAGACTTTAGTTTGTATAGTTAAGTTGTGTAAAAGTATATTTGTATGCATGTTATTTTTGCATGTGCTGTCTGAAAGGTCTTTAAAAAAATTTGGAGGGTGCTTATATTTTTGGGGAGAAAATGAATGGGGACTCTGCCGTGGGCCACCCTTGCTGCTTAACGTGCCGCTGGTGCGACAGAAAGACTGGGGCTTCATTCCAACAGAAAATTTTGACAATAGGGGACCAAAGCGCTATCATTTTTATGTTTTTATTTTATGCCAAAACAACTGAGCAAAGAAAAATTATTGCCCCAACAGCAAGTAAAAAAAAAAAGTTTTTTTTTTTTAGTATACAGTCTAATATTTGTTTACAAAGTTTAGAGTGCACTGTGCCCTCTAGCAGATCATTTCAAATGCTGTACTCGTACAACTGACAAGAACTAAAATACTCATATTAGGCACTGTCTAAAACAGTTGCACAAGTGTTTCATAAGCCATTCTCTGCAGCTACTCTTATGTTCAGCAATGTTTTTCATTCATGTATGTAGGTATAGTGTCAGAGGGGCATGTGCCCCCAACTTCAGATAATTTAAATATGAAGGCAAGCCTATGATGGGGATGCAAGTATGAATGGAAGGCTTAGTGAAGTTATGAAGTTCAAAGAGGGAAAGGGAAAACTAAGAGCTTTGCACACATACACTGTTATACTCATCTTCTAGCTTTGGCTGCCATTTGTTGGATCTTTCCTGTTATCTGCCTGCCACTATTTGCTGTTGCTGATTGGTATGTAAAAAATAGCACTTTACATAGCAAATAACTACTGGTTTACTTTTTAATACAATTGAAACTTGTTTAAGAAATATATGAAAGAAAAAAATATTTAGTGCAGGGGTTAAAATTCAGGGCGGGATGGCGGGAATTCTGCCGAAAATTTAAAACTCACGCCGAAATAAAGTTGTTAGGCGGCAGCCTCCCGCCTTACGAAATTTTAAGAAAAAATATATATAAATATAAAATCTTGGGTCCGTTTTTGGACCACTCGCAAAATTTGTGCGTTAAAAGCATATCCTTCGTAAAAATTTTTGCATTAGAAACGGACCGTTCAGAGTTCTGAAAATTGCAATCAAATACATCGTTCATGTCAGGAACATAATCAGTTTACGGACAAGGGAATCAGCTTCCATATGTAGCCGCATGAGCAGTTCATTTCGCATATCGCGGACTGTTACGAATCAGGCATGAGATTCTTCTTCGGATTCGCAGAATTCTGCTTTCTGCGCCACATTTCGGTTGTACTCGAGATTGATGCAAAAAGAACAAAAGCAACAACTGGAGATAATGTTTTATTTTCGGAAGATTACTGTGTGTGTATGGGGGTCGTTTTTCGTTTGGGGAATGGTATTCCGTTTTTCAGAACTTCCGTAAACGAAAGTTAAACGGATTGAAAAATTTTCCCGCAATCGTAATTTCTTTTTCTCGCGAAGTTTTCTCTGTTCAGTATTGGTATTAAATATCACTTTATTGCATAAATGTTTGTATATCAGCTTCCGATAATGGAAGTTTGACAGAGGAAAAATTTCCTTGTGAACTTAAGGCACGAGTTTCTTCCGTGGATTCGAGGAACTCTGACTTTGTTGTCATCATTTGTGTCGTTCTCGAGAACGATGCGAAACTGAAGATCTTTTTGGGGGGGGTGGGGGTTTGGTGTGTGTGTGGCAATGGAAGTTTGACAGAGGAAAAATTTCCTTGTGAACTTAAGGCACGAGTTTCTTCCGTGAATTCGAGGAACTCTGACTTTGTTGTCATCATTTGTGTCGTTCTCGAGAACGATGCGAAACTGAAGATTTTTTTGGGGGGTGGGGGTTTGGTGTGTGTGTGGCACTGGAAGGAGGGGAGGGGGGGTCCCTCTGGGGACGGAATTTTGTCTTTCAAAACTTTCGAAAACGGAAGTTAGACGAACTGCAGATTTGTTCTGTAATCGTAGTTCTTTTTTTCTCACGATATTCCCTGTGCTCAGTATTATTGTAAAATATAATTTTGTTTGATAATTGATTGTGTTTCAGCTTGAAAATGGAGGAAAAATTTCCGAAAACGAAACTCGGACGGAGCGAAGATTTTTTTGTAATGGTAATTTTTTTTTCTCGCAATGTTCCCACTATCCTGAATTAGTGTTAAATGTTGCTTTCCCTCCATAAAAAGATGGAGACAGATTCTTGGGCCATATTGTGACTTCACATCTCAGATGTAAAGTCACAATATGGTCCAAGAAAAAATTTCAAGGCAAAAATCCAGTAACCTGATTCCCCCAGTTAACTACCTACCATTATGACATTATTTGGATGAAATTTCAGAATTTTTAAAAATGGGGTTTATGAGATATTGCAATTCATAAATGTTGATTTTTTTTTAATTTTGTATATTTTAAAAATTTATTTTATGAGTTGCATGCATCACAGGATAAAAATAAAATTACTGCTAAGACAACCCTAGTAGGAGTGCAGGTTGGCACATTACCCACCTGATAAGTTGATTTCTTAAAAAAAAAAAATCATGAATTTGTGGAAAATTAAATTTTTTTGTGATATAGACTTTTTTTGCCATCTAGCAACATTTCCTTGATCGATTTTTGTGAACATAAAGAACGGCCAATTCAAGAGCTTCAAAAAATAAAATAAAAAATTCAGGTCTCTACCTGTTATAGTACAGGAACAGTGTACATTTAAAAATTTGGTGTTTCACATTATTTTCGTCACGGGTGTATTTTTTTTTTCTTTTTTTTTTTTTTTTGCCTATTATCAAAATGCTCCAAGCTCGACCAAAAATTTTTTTTATGAAAAATCCTTTTGCAGTACTTTATACCTCCTATTAGGAGTAGCTACCATAATTTTTTCAAAAAAATTGGAGGTGGTCAACTGACACCCTCTGCCTGAAATGAGATGGGAAGGGTCAAAAGTAACTTGTGAAGTCTTCCTGGAAGTGTCGCAAATATTTGTTCCTTACTACTTATTGCTTTTGTTTCATACCAAAACGTTCTTTAATGTCTGGACGACCCTCATAGCATAGCTGCAGGCAGCATAGAAACATTAGAACATTTGATTTTTGCTTTTTTGATAGTTATGTACAATGTACATCTGGTTCGAGGTGTATCCTGCGTTAGTGGCCAATTTGATGACACTTTTTAATTCATCTTGTCTAGAATGGGCATTAGAGATGATAAAGGCACTTCTGATTTGAGAATGGACAATAGCTGTTTTATATTCTGCAGGACGGAAGATCTGCGGAACATCAGGTTAGGGACGGACATAGGTTTTTAATAGACTTGTGCATATGTGCCAACTCTTCCGGATTTTCTAGAAGTTTTCCCATTTTTCATAGTCTTCGGGTTTCCCGGCTGGAAGAACTTTTCTTCCGGATTTTAAAATTTTCTGTATTTTTTGTTAAAAATAACCCTATAAATACACTGGCGGAAAGTGAAAAAAGAACACCAAGGAGGAGACGTCTGATACCAATGAAATTTATACAGCATAATAACGGAATACAGAAGATAGCGTGATCAAAACATTATGGCAAAATACAGCTGTATTTGCTGGTAAACTGAAAAATAACATTTCCATGTAACATGGTTAGTACCAGGTTGAACCGCCATGAACTGCGTCACACTGTTCAATTCTGGCATGGAGGCTGTCGTACAGATGTTGGATGTAAGTTTGGGGTATTGAGTTCCAAGCATCCTCAACCTGGACGCGTAAATCGGGGATAGTCATGGCTGGCCGTGGAGACCGGATAAGTCGTCCCATAAAATCTCGCACGTGCTCAATGGGGGCAAATCCGGTGAACATGCAGGCCATGGAAGTTGTCTCACACCCTGAAGTGCATGTTGCGTTGCACGTGGCGTGTGTGGGCATGCGTTATCTTGCTGGAAAACACCACGATGGACCGACCTTACAAATGGCACAACAATGGGCTGAATGATGTTGTTGATGTAAGAGGTGCTGTTTAATGTACCTAGTACAAACACTAGTTGTGTACGGGAGTGATAGCTGATCGCTCCCCACGCCAGGAGACCATGTGTAGGCCCTGTGTGTTGCTGGCGGATGCAAGAAGGGTGGAGACGCTCCCCTGTGCGTCTGCAAACACGCATACGGCCATCGGAGGCTCCCAAGCAGAATCTGCTTTCATTGCTAAACACGACAGATCGCCATTGCGGTCTCCAGTGCAGACGTTGGCGACACCACTGCAGCCGTTCCTGATGGTGGGCTGGAGTCAGAGGTACACATGCCAAAGGCACACGTGCACGTAGTCCTGCATCCAGTAGACTGTTGCGAATTGTTTGCACAGTCGCCTCAGGTGCAACGGCAGCTGGGATTTGCGTCGCAGTGAATGTTCTGCTTGACAACACCGCTCTTATGCATCGATCGGTCCGCTCATCAGTCCATCTGTGACTCCCGGTTCCACGTCTTTTCGTGTGAGAAGGTTCCTCGGAATATCTACGCCACCATCGTACCACCACCGATACTTCCCGTCCAATTTGCTCCGCAATACGACGATACGACCACCCGGCTTCGCGGAGTCCGACTAGACGACCTCGCTCAAAGTCTGATAACTGCTGAAATCGTCCAGGCATTGCAGCTTCTTCAGGGTCTTCGCATGTGTCCATACGCCGACGACTGATTCGCCGTACTCCTTAAATACCACCGACGATAATTTGCATATTATAATGTGCTGTGGCGTAAGCGCTCACTGGTTGGTCCCGAAATTAACATCACACCTACGTAAACTCGACCTTATTAACATATGTAAATTTGATGATCATCCGCCAATTCCTTCTTGGTGTCCTTTTTTCACTTTCCGCCAGTGTAAAATACATAACGGAGGTGGGAATTCTGTACCATTGTGCGCCAGAATCCCCGTGCCATTTCGTCATTGTCGGGACTTCGGCACAGTAAATTCTCCATGCACTAAAAGTCCAGACTTAAAAATTTTGCTAGTAGACATTGGCCACCAAGACCAAAATTGTTAGTGGCCATAAATAAAAAGTCAGTGGCCAAACTTTGAAAAAATCGAATTGTGTATTTCATACAATTACTTTTATAAAATTGCTTACTATAATATCAATGTTTTATTTTGCATATTTCAATTATAGTATGCTTAAAAGTTGAAACTGAAGTAATAAAATATGTAATGAATATTTGTAGTTTGGTCAACAAGATTTCACGCTATCCTCCCACCATAGTTTTATCCCATCTTCGGGGTCAAAATTACTCATTTTGATCCTAATGTGACCTTCAAGTCTGTTCTTTTTCATTAGAAGGCTTCTTTCACCTAATTGTGTTTTTAACTGCTGACCAAAGACATTCTACATGGTCATTTAACAGCAGTGTCGTTAAAAGCACAGTTACTAGATCTCTCATGATTTCAAAAGGCTTTAGATTATCTGAATTCTCCAATTTGTGTAACAAAGCATTTGAAATACATGAAATTCTGTTAGGATTCTCTAATGCATATATGACATGTAATTCTGTTAGGATTCTATAATGCATGTTGATGGCATGTCATTTTGAGATAAAGATTCCTTAAAAAAGGACCAATTTGCCCCTTTATCTGCAGATTTCAAAACAGCCAACTCTAATTCAGTAACATAGTGCAAAACACTACTGATGTCAACATCAGTTTTTCCCAGCTTTCTGGAAAATTCAGCATCACATGAGATTATGCCAAAAATTCCACTGATCCTCTGAATGGATATATATAACCAAAATTTGTTTTAAGAAAACTGAGCTAGAAATTGTAATTCCAAAAGATGATCATGTAAGAAGTTTTATGTTTTTCATTCATGTTTTTTAACTGTGCTGCTGCCTGTTTTGCAATCTAGGAGTTTTTAACTACGTCTAAGAAACTATCAGATTCAATTATTTTTACCACAAATATGTATTTTGGTAAAAAGCCTATGTGGTTTAATGTGAATCTGTTTCAAATTTTTCAAAAAGGAGTTTGAAAAACATGAAGAATGTTAAAAAACTGAATATTGGCATTATGCTCCAACATAGAAACTTTATATTTCACAGAAATTAGGAAGTGGGATGTTTTTTTGAGGTACTATTAAAAGCACACTGATTACAGTAAAAAGTGCTTGGGAAGGCAGATAATGTGAAAAAAAAATATTTGCTTTTTGCTGACCATGATATGTCATAAATATCATCATCATCATCATCATTGTCAACCATTATCAATCCACTGCTGGACGAAGGTCTCCCCAAGTTTCCTCCACAACGGTCTGTCTTGTGCCAGTCTCCTCCATGTCACTCCCGCATACTTTCGAATTTCATCCACCCATCTTCCATGTGGTCTTCTTCTGGGTCTTTTCCTGTCCCTTGGAATTCAATCTAAAATTTCGGCTGTCCATCGATGGTCTGTTCTTCTGGCAGTATGTCCAGCCCATTGCCATTTCAGGGATTTAACTCTGATCATGATGTCTTCCACTCTTGTCATTTTTCGGATCCACGTGTTCCTCTTCTTATCTCTCCTGGTTACACCAAGCATGCACCTCTCCATGCTCCTTTGAGTTGTCTGCAGCTTTTGTATGTCTCTTTTAGCTAAGGTCCACGTCTCTGCACCATACGTAAGCACTGGAAGGATGCATTGATCAAACACTTTTCTTTTAAGACATAATGGCATATTGCTCTTGAAAATTATGCTGTTTCTTCCAAAAGCTCTCCAGGCAAGTTTTGTACGCCGATTAATTTCTTCACTAATGTGACCCTCACTTGATATCTGCTGTCCAAGATAAACGTACGTGTCTGTTATCTCCAGCTTTTCTCCATCAATCGATAAATCTTCATTTCTTGTAAAAGCATTGAACATCACTTTTGTCTTCTGAAAGTTCATTTTTAATCCCACTTCTTTACTTTTGTCAGCAAGTTCCTGCATCATACTCTGTAGCTCCGATGGGGTAGTTGCAAAAATGACTATGTCATCAGCAAAACGAAGGTGGGTTAGATAATCTCCATTAATCTTTATCCCTTTGTTTTCCCAGTTCAGTGATTGAAAGACATTTTCCAATGTAGCATTAAAGAGCTTCGGAGATATGGTGTCACCTTGTCTCACTCCTTTTCCAATTTTTATGTGTGTTGTATTACCAAATAGCAGAATCTTTGCACTTGCATTTTCATAGATGTTATTAATAATATTAATGTATGCATCTTCAATACCGCAGGATTTCAGAGCCATTGCAACTGCTGATGGTTTCACCGAATCAAAGGCTTTTTCATAATCGATAAAAGCCATGCACAATGGAAGTTCATATTCCCTCGCTCTTTCAATTAGTTCTCTCAGTACGTGGATATGATCTATTGTGCTGTAGCCACTCCTGAATCCAGCTTGTTCTCTCGGTTGAGCCATGTCCAGTGTTACCTTCAAGCGGTGTGAAAGAACTTTAGTGAAGATTTTATAAACCACTGATAGGAGGCTGATAGGTCTGTAGTTCCTGAGATCCTCAATGTCACCTTTTTTATGTAGCAAGATCATAGTAGCGTTGTTCCAATCCTCAGGAATTTTCCCTTCATTAAGGCATCGAGTGAAAATTTGGGCGAGTACTGTTTCGATTTCTCCACTTGCTTCTTGTATGATGTCTACAGTAATTCCATCTTCTCCTGGAGCTTTTCCCCGCTTCATGTTCTTGATTGCATGTGCAACTTCTGCTGGAAGGACTGGAAGAACTCTGGTACCTTTCATGATGCCTGGAGTACATGTATCATCCCTTTCATATAATTTGGAGTAGAAATCTTTCACTCTTGTCAAAATTTCGCCTCTATTTCTTGTTACAGAACCATCTTCTTTTCTCAGTGCCATAATCTGTTTTCTTCCCTTACTGAGATGTCCCTTTGCTATCTTTAGGCTTTGGTTGTTTTCAATTGCTTTCCTTACTAGTTCACAGTTGAATTTCCTTACGTCTTCAGTGATACTTTTTCGTACTGTCTTGCATAGCTCTATATATTCCACTTTGGAAGTCACATCTTCTTTAGTTGTCCTCATCTCTCTTCTTTTTGCATCAACATTTTGGTTTTTCCTGATAATTTGTTCACGTGCAATTTGTTCTTAGACCCAGCTAATTTTGTTGCTGTTTCCATAAGAGCTTTGGTTACTTTTCTGTTAACTTCAGAAATATCCACTTCTTCCGATGTTAGGCCTTCTAAAGCAGAGAATCTGTTCTTCAGTTCCAATTTGAAGGTATTATGGTGTTTTTTAAGGTTGGTTATGTCAATACATTTTGTTTGTCTTATGAGCTTGCTACGTTCGAGTTTAGTGTTGAGGTGCATCTTACATCTCACCAATCTATGGTCACTGCCTGTGTTGAACTTGTTTAGCACACTGCAGTCTTCTATGACGAATTTTTTGTTACACATAATAAAATCAATTTCACTTGTCGTCCCATTTGGATGTCTCCATGTCCATTTCCTGTGTGGCTTTTTCTTGAAAAAGGAGTTCAAGATGAAAAACCCTTCTGCCTCTGCAAACTCTACGAGAGTATTTCCACGCTGGTTTCTGTTGCCGTGACCGAATTTACCTACTGAAGTTTCATTCTGTTGCCGTTGCCCTATTTTTTGCATTGAAATCTCCCATAATTATCTTCAAGTGCTGCTTACCTTTATTATTTAGATCACGGATTTCCTCATAAAATTCTTCAATTTCTTCTTCAGCATGACTTGTGGTGAGTGCATAAGTTTGAATAATCTGAGCCTGGTATCTTCTCGAGAGTTGGATAACGAGTCGTGCAGCTCTGTCAGAGGAACTTTCAACTTCTACAACTTTATCCTTCAGTTTCTTGTTTATTATAAATCCAACACCACTAGTTCTGCCAGTATCTGTCCCACGATAGTAGAAGAGATGTCCACTTTTCAGTTCAATGAGATCTTCTCCTTTTCTCCTTACCTCACTTAGCCCGACGATGTCCCACTTGATCTTTTGTAGTTCCTCTTCCAATTCAAGAAGCCTTGAATCAGAAGATAGGGAGCGTCCGTTGTACGTAGCCAAGGTCAGCATCAGATGGCAGCCTAGTCCGGTCCTCCGGGGATTCTTAGCACCCTCTGCCTTCATGTCGCACTGGCCGCTGCCTTGGCCAGGTACATTCCAGCTGCCGGAGACTGAGGGCCAAGATTTAAGTTGTGGAGTCATTTTGGAGGGGTTTGGCCATAACTCACCACGCTGGCCAAGCAGGTTGGTGAGTGTGGGATAGCATTTCCTCTAATCCCGATGGTATAGTTATACCGCTATTGGCGGTCGTCAGAGCCCCTTTAGTGGGAACAGGATGTACCACGAGAAGGCGGGGTTGACATTTGTCAAGGAGAGGCTGTGATGTTACGCATCACCTGACCTTACATCCCTCATAAATATAAATCAGGGAAAATATCCAGATTATCAGTTATTTGGGGTTACCACTCATTTTGCCAAATTAAATTCCCTGAGTTTTCCCATCTGCAGACAATAGTATTTTTAAAAGCCACACAAACTGTATTTGATTTGGATGAACAGTATTAACACTAACAAACAAAACTTGAACTAAATCATCTGCTGATGGTTAGGTGAAAAAAAGTGGTCTAACACCTGAAAAAGAAAAATCTTTGCCGATCTTGTAAACATCAGAACTAGTCAATTCCACTTAGTAGTTCTAATTCTGACTATTATATAGCTCTAATTATTGTACTATTCTCTTTTACGTGCGATATTTCAAAGTAACTTGTACAAAAAACTAGCGGATAATGCTTACCTTGGCATTCCTTTCTAGCGACGGGAACATTTCAGGCACGTGTTTTCCGGTCCTTTGTTGATGTTATTGTCCTAAAGGCCGTTGTATGAGATGACTGGCTTTACTTCTCACACTTTTCGCTGGGTATACTCATTGGATCTTTGCCTTAGGATTCAAACATCAATTTTTACCGTTCTTTATACTCGAAATTTTCGCCCATACTCTGGGCATCTTCAGGAGCGTGGCGACTTTACCACCGATGTTCGTGGTTAACTTCGCGCTAATGGAGTCCGATACTCCTTGTTGCCATTCGTCGGAAAAACTTTCCTGGATATATTTCTTTATCAAGCCCGGCTGGCGCCATCTATGTTTCGTTAGGAACACTTTTTTTCCCCTATTTTTTTTTTAATTTTTTTTTTTTTTTTTTTATCTAACTGGCAAAAAAAAGAAGCCAAAACTGCTTTAGTGCACTTCTGCTTGGAAAACCGGACATTCCCAAAGTTCGATGAAATTAAAATGCTAAAAAAGAATAAAAAATCGGAAAGGCAAATGAGGAAGGAAGAAGCAATATTAATCTACAAAAATAAAGCAAATGTATGTAACCAGAACGACCCTAGCACATTATGGGGCCTGTGGAAAGAACTAATAAGACAAGAAAAACAACAACAAAAGAAAAACAGGCAAAAAAAGACAAGAAAACCAGGATAGGAGAAAAAAATAAAAAAAAAATAGGGGGGGGAGTGTTCCTAACGAAACATAGATGGCGCCAGCCGGGCTTGATAACGAAATATATCCAGGAAAGTTTTTCCGACGAATGGCAGCAAGGAGTATCGGACTCCATTAGCGCGAAGTTAACCACGAACATCGGTGGTAAAGTCGCCACGCTCCTGAAGATGCCCAGAGTATGGGCGAAAATTTCGAGTATAAAGAACAGTAAAAATTGATGTTTGAATCCTAAGGCAAAGATCCAATGAGTATACCCAGCGAAAAGTGTGAGAAGTAAAGCCAGTCATCTCATACAACGGACTTTAGGACAATAACATCAACAAAGGACCGGAAAACACGTGCGTGAAATGTTCCCGTCGCTAGAAAGGAATGCCAAGGTAAGCATTATCCGCTAGTTTTTTGTACAAGTTAATCAGAACTAGTGTAAAAAAAAAAGTACTTATGCACAAGAATACCATACCTGCCAACATTGGCAAGAGCCTTGTTTAGTGGTAAACAGCATTATTGTGCGGCATACATAGGCGCTTTTTTCACGAAACTATGCATCTCTTTGTGAAAAAGAAATATGCACCACAACAAAACGTTACAACAAACAAGGACGCTAATGAAACTAAGTGTACGAAACACAAAGTTGATTCCCCTGGCGAGGGCATGATAGGTAACATTACGAGATTTAAGTTTAAAACTTCCACTAGTAAAAATCAGTCAGGTGCATTCTAAATCCCACAATGCTTGGACAGACAGGAAATCCAAGCAAGTGAGCCCGCAGTGCATGAACCTCCACTTACCATATGATCATACTGCCTCTAAAATTGTAGTTTATGTCAAGATGAGACCAAAGAAGGAAAAAAACACTGAACGTTTTAACTGGGTGAAAAATCAAAACACACAGCAAGAATGTGGACTACTGTCAGTTTGTCTTTTGTTGACTCTGCAGCTGCACAGCATCCATTGCTTAATTTTTCTTTCTGCTGATATCTTCTCTCCCTGTTTCTTCATTGCCACTTTTCTTTCCTTTCTTTCTCATGCCCTCTGATAAATAACTTCATTCATCATGCTGAAAGAGCTTTCAGCCTGAAGACCGTGACTGCGTGATATCAAAGCTTTAACTATTTTAGATAAATGGTGTAACTTTGAGAATATCAGTACTTTAGAACATCATGCATCAATTTTTACAAATTTTTCAACTTTGTCACTTCCATTTTCGTGAATTTCTCCCTCCCTTATTAAGCTTAAATGCAAAAAGTTATGGGAAGGGGGATGTTTAACAATGCGGGAGAGTGGGAACATGGGGGGGGGGGGGTACGGTAGAAATCTTTGCACCGTCCGACATCCGGTTTTGAAAATTTTCTCGCTATTTTCAAGCTGAAAGACAAATATTTATGCAGTAAAATGGTATTTAACAATAATACTGGGCAAAGATAACATGGCAATAAAAAAGGAATTACGATTGCGGAAAAACTCTGAATTCTGTCGACCAAGTTATCTAAATTTTCGTAAAGATGGAATCCCCCCCCCCAATATGTTCACTTGTGCATTAATCTCCCAAATGACCAAAATAATAACAAAAAAGGTGTAATTCTTCGATTTCGCAGAAGAACCTAATGCTTGAAGATTACGGGGAAATTTTTGCAATGTCCAACCTCCGTTTTCGCAAATTTTTGCCTACGGTTTCAAGCTGAAATACGAACATTTATGCAATAAAGTCATATTTAACAAGAAAACTGGACACAAAGGTAACGTCGGGGGGGGGATCACGATTACGGTAATTAATACAGACATTTAACGTGGACCAGGAACATCAAACAAAGATCTTCGCTCTTTCCACGTTTTTGAGCAAGTCACGGAAAAATTCTCATTGGCCGCCACCGGGCGTCGAACCCAGGGTCTTCCAGTTACGCACCGGATATGCTTTTACTGCACCTCAGCGGCTTCGAAACTCTCCAGACTCACAAACGACAAACTGCTAAACCGCATGGCAGGTTGTTTCTTTTGGAGCCCCGCACAATGCTAGGGATTCACCAAAGATGAACAGCAGCAACTGAACAAATAACTAGAAGGCAGTTGCTAATAACCAGATATTCAGTTGCTGCTGTTCATCTTTGGTGAATCCCCAGCATTGTGCAGAGCTCCAAAAGAAGCAACCTGCCAAGCGGTTTAGCAGTTTGTCCTTTGTGAGTCTGGAGAATTTCGAGGCCACTGTGGTGTAGTAGAAGCATATCCGGCATGTAACTGGAAGATCCTGGGTTCAATTCCCAGTGGCGGCCGATGAGAATTTTTCTGTGACTCACTTATAAACGTATCAGCAAGAAAAAAAGTTAAATTCTGCATAGGTATCCAAAAGGATAGAATTTTTTCTTGCTGACTTGTATGGATGGAGTGTTTTAAAATCTAGTAAGTTATACATAATGGACTTCTTTATTAATCTTTCCCTTGTTTTTATTGAAGTGCATATAAAAATTTGTGTGTAACTTGCAAAACAAGATATATAGTTTTAGCTCTGTGTGGACATTTTATATTGTAACAAACTAATGTCAGAAAAATCTTCCTGAATATTATGCAATCTTCTGGATTTTTTTTTTTTTTCAATCTTCTGGTTTTGCATTAAATTTAGTTGGCGGCTATGTCATTGTTTTTATCAAGGAAAAGTGGGGGAGTGTCCTTTCTTTGTGGCCATGTAAAGTTATGTATGAGAAATGTAATTATTAATAAAAATAATTTCTTAGAATCAATAACTTGGAGCACCATTGTCCTGTGTTGTGTAAGTGTAACAATAGCATGCTTGAACAGAAACTGGGAGATGTGGAACTTTGAAAATATGACTTTCCAGATGGACAAAAAATGATTTTTTTTAATGTTTCAGCAACAGCTTTTTTATAAATTGGGTGATTTCCTATGGAATGACCCATTGCTTTGATCATTTATCAGTCGTTTCCACTTCTCAGGAAGACTGCGGAGTGCTTGTTTTGTTCTTTGTGTACCACTCGTTGTACACTGTTGATGCAGTTGCTCTTGGATGGCCGAGAATGCCGTTTCTGAAACGCTTGAACCTGCACGCTTACAACCCACAATCGTGCCTATTTCGACCATTTAAATCACATGACTTTCCCATATTGTCATAAGACTTAAAATTGCTTTTTTTTTTTTTTTTTTTTTAAGAGAAGGTATTATAACATGTTGGCACAAAAATTTAAGGTCAGAACTTTACTGCAATGTATTGCAATAAAGAATTTTGCAGTTACAAATGAGTTTTTAGTCTGTGTATGTAGCCTAATGATAGCATATTAATGAGATAATTATGTATAGATTGCATTTATATTGCTTTAAGCATGAAATAGCACCAAATATTTTAATTATACAGGTTTCCAGGGTTTCATGGTCCTTATAAATCCTTAAAAGTCCTTAGAAAGTGCTTGTTTTTTATGAGGGTGCTTAGAAGTCCTTATTTTTTGCCAAAAATGGGGAAAAGTCCTTAAAAAGTACCGTATATACTCGCGTATAAGTCGACCCCCCCCCACTTTCAGAGGAAAAAATCGTAAGAAATCGGAAACTCGCGTATAAGTCGATCCCGGAATGAGAAAAAAAAAAAAATTCAATGAATTTATTCAAAAACATTTGAAAACGAAAAAAATTATATATATAATACTAAATTTAATTTGCATACCCAAAAACTTCATCGGAACCCTTCAAAATCCGATTCCGAGTCAGACTCGCCAAACAGTTCAAAAAAGTCTTTCTCCGTCATCGGCGCGTCATCATAAACATCAGTATTCCCATCTATGCCTGTGGCATCAGAATCACTGTCATCATCACTCATAAAAATCACATCATCCTCTGTGCCATCAAGTTTGTTACTAATGCAACATTTCTTGAATGATTTCACGACCATTTCCGCAGGTATCGCATCCCAAGCATCCTTGACCCATCGCGCAATCAAAACGATATCCGGCTTCTTTAGTTTTCCGCCCTTGGTTTCAGTCGGCAAATCGGAACTTATCCAATCTGCCCAATACCTCTGCACATTGTCCTTGAAATGCTTATTAAGGCAGACATCTAGTGGTTGAAGAACAGATGTCAACCCACCTGGGATGACAGCAAGAGTTGTTTTTGAATTTTCTGCAGTTTTTTTCACTTTGGCACAACGGTGTGCAACAAACATATCCCACACCAAAAGAAAAGGTTTCCTCAAAAGTGGCCGCCGCGGTGGTGCAGTGGTCTAAGGCGCTGGTCTCTGATCATTCGTCCGTAAGGGGTCCGGGTTCGAATCCCGGTCAGGCATGGATGTTGTGTTTGTCTTACGGCACTGGCTCTCTCCCTTCCCTGGAATCAGTGACCCTAAATTAGGGACGGGCGACTGCTTATAGCCCATTGAGTTGCTCACGGTGGTCGTTAAACCTCCAACCCAACCCCCTCAAAAGTGCACCTGGCATTTTGTTCCACACATTCTTTAATCAGTCAATTGTTCCGGATTCGTTCATCCATCCTTTTTCATGGGCACGAACTAGCACACCAGACGGAAAGACAACGCTTTTCGGCAGAGTTTTGCATTTGAAAATAATTACCGGAGGTAGCTTACTGCCGTTGGCCAAACAGGAATGAACAACCGTGAAACTGGATTTTTCGTGGCCAGTCGTTTTGATCAAGATATTTTTTTCGCCCTTTTGGTTCACCGTCTTATTTCCAGGAAGGTTGAAACTCGTGGCGGTTTCATCCATGTTCCCTATTTGGGAAAGTTCAAAAGCAGTCTCTTTTCTCTTTTGAATTACCGTAATTTTCGGACTAAGAGCCGCAGGTGAGAATTTTTACAATCTTGGAAGCAAAAGTTGCGGTAAGGGCTGCACCGGCATAAGGGCCGCACCAGTGAAGTCGTGGTGCTGCTCAGAAAGCTAAATTATCTTCCTTATTTTCATGAATTAACTCACGCCCAACATGATTATATGTGTACTTCAAAGGCTAATTCTGCAACTCAGTGTCGATCTGCTTTATACACTTATTTTTTCATACTGGCAAACATTTTTATTTATACATTTTTTATTAATCATGCTAATGATGTTATTTGTTTGCCTTTATTAAATGCTCAGAACCATTTATATAATCAATATAAATCACAGTTAATCTTAAGACTCCTGTTAGAATATCGCATTGCTCGTAAAACCGCACAATTGTCTAAATTCTATTCAATGTGGATGTCTGCTACAGGATGGTTCTCTGTTCACCGCAATAGAATCCGTCTTAGAAGTAATTAACTTATAAATTATCGCTTGTTATGCTTTCAATTAATGTTTTCTTTAATAATATGTTCCTTCTATGTTATGCTTTTTTTCTCATGTAGAGACGTTTCCTTTTACCAGCTGCTTCGCACGTGTTCGCTGATCTGCCGCCAACATTTCGAAACGGCAGTGCGCTTTCTCTCTTTCAAGTGGTTTGACCTACTTTCATTTACTGCTCACTGAGCCGTTACCGCTGGGCGCGCTATCCACAGAAGCTTCGGACGTCACGCTACTCGTCTGTGTGCTTATGTCCCCATTCCATCCCCCATGCAAAGGGCGTTTGAGTCAGGCATTCCTGTTCTCCCCCACTTTCCCTCCTAAACCAACATCAGGACAGCGGAGTTATTGTCTAACGTATGAGTAGAAGGGGGGGGGCCATGATCACAGTAGAGTTCGTGAACAAAAAAAGATGTGGTTTGAAAAAATTTACTAAGCATCTGCATGGGGGGGGAAAAAAAGGGGGGGGAGAAAGTCTTATCAAAAACAAATTCGGCATAAGAGCCGCTTTCGGCATAAGGGCCGCACACCCGAAAAATTTCACTTTTAGTAACGTAAGTGCTGCGGCTCTTAGCCCAAATATTACGGTACATACTTTTGAAATTCCATTATCTTTGCTTCGAGGTCACAAGGTAACTTTTGTGCAATTTTAGTGCGCTGACATAGACACAACCCATAGTGGTTCATGAACCTTGTGCACCAACCTGGTGAGGCACGAAAAGTGTTATTTGCGGCTGCAAACTTTTCATCTTTTGCGAGCTTCATTGCTCGCAAACGTATACCAGTTCGTGTTACAATGTAACCATTTTGTCTGCAGCCCACAATCCAATCATTCAAGACACTTTCCAGCTCTGGGAAAGATGTCGTTCCACGGCGCAGCGCCTTTTGCGATTTTGGGATTTTCACCAAGTCCGTTTTTTTATGCCAATCTCGAATCAGTTTTTCGTTAATGCCAAATTGACGTGAAGCAGCACAGTTGTTAGTATTTTCTGCAAAAGAAACCACTTTCAACTTGAATCCTGCATTATAGGACATCCGTTTCTTTTCACAATCCGTGTCACCCATAATTGGAGAAGCGAGACACGTGCGATTAAGAACAAGAAAAACACGTGCAATTAAGAACAAGCAACATCTAACACTGGCTGTCGCATGGCTCCGTTACGTCAAAGGTCAGCGCAATCAACTGGTAGTCGGAAGGGCGGAGCTTTCTATGCGCGGCTGTGACTGCGCTGTGGATACGCAAAGCCAATAGAGAGGAGACTTTTCAAAGCGCGGAGAAATTCAGTGGGTCACGATTTCGTAATTCTACCACATCGTTGTTCTTTCTTTCTTTCTTTCTTTCGGAGGGTTGCAATTTCGTAATTAATACCGCATCGGCATTTTTATTTCTTTTGGGATGGATTGCCTTTTGCCTCACGGGAAGAACTTTTGGACTTAAGATTTTTTTTAGACCCTGCGTATAAGTCGACCCCATTACTTTGAAGCTCTCATTTTGTCCCAAATTTCTCGACTTATACGCGAGTATATATGGTACTTATTTTTTTGTAGCTGGCTGCACAAAATAAAATCCAGATGTTATGATATAGTGTGTAGAACTTGTAGAACTTCAACTGCTGGTATGTTGATGATGTCATCATTGTCATGTGACATCAGGTAAAAGCAAGGGACAGTGTAAGGGAAGTAATTTGCTGAAAAAAGGTGAACTATGGGCTAAATTAAACACATCCAGCAGATTCCACCCAACAAGCCCCATTGCCAATCTCTTGGTACTGATTTTTCACTCTTGTATAAAAAAAGTAAATTTACTTTTTTTGCCTATGCAAATAAAAATTATTCAGTCATACCATGAGAATTGCAAATTTGAAATACTGAACATGCAATTTTGACTTTGGTTTTGAATGAAATGCTTATGTGTAAAATTCACATGTTGAACTCAGCTTTATCTACAGTTTTACAATTTACATTCTCATTATTGTGAATGTGACTAAATTCTCTCACAGAGAAAAACTGACTTGACCAAGAGAACTGTCTTTTAAATTGCATAAATTCTAGTTTATTACATTCTTGAACTTAATTTATATGGGAAAATATTGCAAACTTCATCAGCATACTTCAATTTGTATATTAGTGCACATGTCATTGTTGCATTTGTAATTGGCGAGGTCCTTAAATTTTTTTTGCATTGTGCTTAAAAGTCCTTAAAAAGTGCTTATTTTTTGTGAAAGAAAAAGAGCGGGAACCTTGTTATAGCATATGGTTAAAACACACCAATCATTTGCTTTTAAAAATTGGCATTTAGTCGATATATTTGATACAACATGAATGGAATACGGGATCAGGGGCGCAGAAAATGTTCAGGGCCCAATTTTCCCCCAGAACACACTTTTTTTTTTTTTGTCTGAAATTTCCCCCAAAACTGTAGCGGATTTTCATACAAGTTTAAGCGATTATTAGGGTATATGTCGATGATCAAGAACTATCCTTAAAGCCTATTACTTAAAAACTTGGGGAAAAAAAATCCCCCTTTTTTTAATGCACGAAAGATTTAGTGCTGCAGGTGAAAATTTTAGGCGAGACAGGAATAGGCGAATCAAGAATTTTTTCTTCGCCTGAAATGGCGGAACCCAGTAACTTTCAACGTACGTTGAAAAATAAACAGCTAACAAATTCTGTGATTAACTATAATTTATTTCATTCTAGCATTCCAGGCGTCTAATTGTGCCAGATAATTTTACTGAATGAAATTTAAATTCGACTTAAATTCTTTGAAAAATGCATGGGTCATTCACTTTCAAATGTCCCCCAATAATTTTTCAACTCTATGCCAGATTTGCTGCCATTATTATTTTTTTCTATTGGAGGTTTAACAATCACCTAGAGCAACTCAGTGGGCTATAAGCAGTCACCCGTCTCTAATTTAGGGCCACTGGTTCCAGGGAAGGGCGAGAGCCAGCGCCATGAGACAAACACAACATCCATGCATCACCAGGATTCAAACCCGGACCCATCTCTGATGAATAATCAGAAGCCATCGCCTAGACCACTGTGCCATCGGGGCGGCCCATTAGTTCCGGAAACGTTTATTAGCGTCACTAGCGGTTGCGTCGCACTCATTACTCACGCCACGCTGACAGCCTCGGGATTAGCAAAGTCGTTTAGGCTCGGTGAATCGTTTGCGATTGCGAGCGGCAGTTCGCAGTACGTCACAACCCTCATAACATCTTGTATTCATAATGAAACATTTTTTTAAATGATTACCTGATTACCGTGAAGTAAAGTACTCCTATTTTTCACATTATATTCGTTGTTAATAAGCCAATTTTTTGTTTTATTATTACTATTATTATTTTACCCCCGGGCAAAAATTTCCCTAGAGCTGACTTAATTTCCCCCGAACCTTGTTTGCGCGTTTGGACATATTCTGCACTCCTGTACAGGATTTCACCGTACAATACAATTTTTGAAGATAACAATCCGTTTTTTGGTGTAAATATGACAAGGATGGTAAGTCAGATAATATCCAAAAACTTTAAAATTTCGTCGTCCTGGAGCGGAAATCAAACCCGCGTGCCACGTCTCCCAGATAGCACCCGGGTATGCTAACCACTACACCACCCAGAACGCCCAAGTTTCCAATTAATTTTAATATAATCATCACAGGATTTGCTAGCCGAAGCAACCGACATTCATGTTTAGCTAATCTGGAGGTTAAGAATCCTATCCCGTGATTGCCCGGAGGAGCAGATAAATCATGAATGAAATACAGGATTACACCATACAATACAAAGTTTGAAGATGGCAATCCATTTTTTGGTGTAAATATGACAAGGATGGTAAGTCAGTCAATATCCAAAAACTTGAAAATTGTAATGGTTATATTCAAATTAACCGGAAACATGAGACTTGGTATGCTAACCACTACACCACCCAGAATGCCCAAGTTTCCAATTAATTTTAATATAATCATCACAGGATTTGCTAGCCAAAGCAACCGACATTCATGTTTAGCTAATCTGGAGATTAAGAATCCTATCCCGTGATTGCCCACAGGAGCAGATAAATCATGAATGAAATACAGGATTACACCATACAATACAAATTTTGAAGATGACAATCCATTTTTTGGTGTAAATATGACAAGGATGGTAAGTCAGTCAATATCCAAAAACTTGAAAATTGTAATGGTTATATTCAAATTAACCGGAAGCATGAGACTTGGTATGCTAACCACTACACCACCCAGAATGCCCAAGTTTCCAATTAATTTTAATATAATCATCACAGGATTTGCTAGCCGAAGCAACCGACATTCATGTTTAGCTAATCTGGAGATTAAGAATCCTATCCCGTGATTGCCCGGAGGAGCAGATAAATCATGAATGAAATACAGGATTAAACCATACAATACAAATTTTGAAGATGACAATCCATTTTTTGGTGTAAATATGACAAGGATGGTAAGTCAGTCAATATCCAAAACTTGAAAATTGTAATGGTTATATTCAAATTAACCGGAAGCATGAGACTTGGTATGCTAACCACTACACTACCCAGAATGCCCAAGTTTCCAATTAATTTTAATATAATCATCACAGGATTTGCTAGCCGAAGCAACCGACATTCATGTTTAGCTAATCTGGAGATTAAGAATCCTATCCCGTGATTGCCCGGAGGAGCAGATAAATCATGAATGAAATACAGGATTAAACCATACAATACAAATTTTGAAGATGACAATCCATTTTTTGGTGTAAATATGACAAGGATGGTAAGTCAGTCAATATCCAAAAACTTGAAAATTGTAATGGTTATATTCAAATTAACTGGAAGCATGAGACTTGGTATGCTAACCACTACACTACCCAGAATGCCCAAGTTTCCAATTAATTTTAATATAATCATCACAGGATTTGCTAGCCGAAGCAACCGACATTCATGTTTAGCTAATCTGGAGATTAAGAATCCTATCCCGTGATTGCCCGGAGGAGCAGATAAATCATGAATGAAATACAGGATTAAACCATACAATACAAATTTTGAAGATGACAATCCATTTTTTGGTGTAAATATGACAAGGATGGTAAGTCAGTCAATATCCAAAAACTTGAAAATTGTAATGGTTATATTCAAATTAACCGGAAGCATGAGACTTGGTATGCTAACCACTACACTACCCAGAATGCCCAAGTTTCCAATTAATTTTAATATAATCATCACAGGATTTGCTAGCCGAAGCAACCGACATTCATGTTTAGCTAATCTGGAGGTTAAGAATCCTATCCCGTGATTGCCCACAGGAGCAGATAAATCATGAATGAAATACAGGATTACACCATACAATACAAATTTTGAAGATGACAATCCATTTTTTGGTGTAAATATGACAAGGATGGTAAGTCAGTCAATATCCAAAAACTTGAAAATTGTAATGGTTATATTCAAATTAACCGGAAGCATGAGACTTGGTATGCTAACCACTACACTACCCAGAATGCCCAAGTTTCCAATTAATTTTAATATAATCATCACAGGATTTGCTAGCCGAAGCAACCGACATTCATGTTTAGCTAATCTGGAGGTTAAGAATCCTATCCCGTGATTGCCCGGAGGAGCAGATAAATCATGAATGAAATACAGGATTACACCATACAATACAAATTTTGAAGATGACAATCCATTTTTTGGTGTAAATATGACAAGGATGGTAAGTCAGTCAATATCCAAAAACTTGAAAATTGTAATGGTTATATTCAAATTAACCGGAAACATGAGACTTGGTATGCTAACCACTACACCACCCAGAATGCCCAAGTTTCCAATTAATTTTAATATAATCATCACAGGATTTGCTAGCCGAAGCAACCGACATTCATGTTTAGCTAATCTGGAGATTAAGAATCCTATCCCGTGATTGCCCGGAGGAGCAGATAAATCATGAATGAAATACAGGATTAAACCATACAATACAAATTTTGAAGATGACAATCCATTTTTTGGTGTAAATATGACAAGGATGGTAAGTCAGTCAATATCCAAAAACTTGAAAATTGTAATGGTTATATTCAAATTAACCGGAAGCATGAGACTTGGTATGCTAACCACTACACTACCCAGAATGCCCAAGTTTCCAATTAATTTTAATATAATCATCACAGGATTTGCTAGCCGAAGCAACCGACATTCATGTTTAGCTAATCTGGAGGTTAAGAATCCTATCCCGTGATTGCCCGGAGGAGCAGATAAATCATGAATGAAATACAGGATTACACCATACAATACAAATTTTGAAGATGACAATCCATTTTTTGGTGTAAATATGACAAGGATGGTAAGTCAGTCAATATCCAAAAACTTGAAAATTGTAATGGTTATATTCAAATTAACCGGAAGCATGAGACTTGGTATGCTAACCACTACACTACCCAGAATGCCCAAGTTTCCAATTAATTTTAATATAATCATCACAGGATTTGCTAGTCAAGCAACCGACATTCATGTTTAGCTAATCTGGAGGTTAAGAATCCTATCCCGTGATTGCCCGGAGGAGCAGATAAATCATGAATGAAATACAGGATTACACCATACAATACAAATTTTGAAGATGACAATCCATTTTTTGGTGTAAATATGACAAGGATGGTAAGTCAGTCAATATCCAAAAACTTGAAAATTGTAATGGTTATATTCAAATTAACCGGAAACATGAGACTTGGTATGCTAACCACTACACCACCCAGAATGCCCAAGTTTCCAATTAATTTTAATATAATCATCACAGGATTTGCTAGCCGAAGCAACCGACATTCATGTTTAGCTAATCTGGAGATTAAGAATCCTATCCCGTGATTGCCCGGAGGAGCAGATAAATCATGAATGAAATACAGGATTAAACCATACAATACAAATTTTGAAGATGACAATCCATTTTTTGGTGTAAATATGACAAGGATGGTAAGTCAGTCAATATCCAAAAACTTGAAAATTGTAATGGTTATATTCAAATTAACCGGAAGCATGAGACTTGGTATGCTAACCACTACACTACCCAGAATGCCCAAGTTTCCAATTAATTTTAATATAATCATCACAGGATTTTACTAGTCAAGCAACCGACATTCATGTTTAGCTAATCTGGAGGTTAAGAATCCTATCCCGTGATTGCCCGGAGGAGCAGATAAATCATGAATGAAATACAGGATTACACCATACAATACAAATTTTGAAGATGACAATCCATTTTTTGGTGTAAATATGACAAGGATGGTAAGTCAGTCAATATCCAAAAACTTGAAAATTGTAATGGTTATATTCAAATTAACCGGAAGCATGAGACTTGGTATGCTAACCACTACACTACCCAGAATGCCCAAGTTTCCAATTAATTTTAATATAATCATCACAGGATTTGCTAGCCGAAGCAACCGACATTCATGTTTAGCTAATCTGGAGATTAAGAATCCTATCCCGTGATTGCCCGGAGGAGCAGATAAATCATGAATGAAATACAGGATTACACCATACAATACAAATTTTGAAGATGACAATCCATTTTTTGGTGTAAATATGACAAGGATGGTAAGTCAGTCAATATCCAAAAACTTGAAAATTGTAATGGTTATATTCAAATTAACCGGAAACTTGAGACTTGGTTGTTTTGGGTGGTGGTGTGCTTAGCATACCCAGGCGCTATCTGGGAGACGCGTGTTTGATTCCCACTCCAGGACGACGTAATTTTAAAGTTTTCGGATATTATCTGACTTACCATCCTTGTCATATTTACACCAAAAAACGGATTGTCATCTTCAAAATTTATATTTGATACATTTAAACAGTCATATGTATCAGTGAAACAGTCACTGAAATTTTTTTTATGGATTTTGATTCTTCAAAGTTCACAGGTTTGGATACGGAGAACAGTGAAATAATGGTAGTCCAGTACAAAAAATAATGTATTTGTGTATTTTTGATGTTTTTGGGAAGAATTTCTTGCTTTCAGTAATTTTACCTTTTGTACCTTAAATTAGCATTTTCATTGCTTGTTGGTTATTTTTCTCAATAAAACCCTTAAAACTAAGGTCGTTTTTATTTTTCATTTTAGGTATGCTTGCCCGCTCAGATATTAAGCAATGGCATGTCTGCTGGGGATGAGTGTGATGATTCTTGTACAGCAAGTACCAGCATGTGCCAAAGCAAAAACTGGAAACCAAAAAGGCCCATTCAGAGAAAACCTTACCATTGTGCCATTCAAGATTCCTTCTTTCATCTTCTGTTTTTGAAAGCCAGAATTAAAAAAAAAAAAAAAAAAAAATGACCTCTTGAAAATTTCGTTTTAACCGAGATCCAGAAAAGGAAATTCAATTTAAACAAAAACAGTAGCTAACATTGATGCTTAGAAGTGAGCAGTTTGAATGAACTTCATTATAATATGAAAGGATGTAGTTTTGACTGTTCGATGCCTCATCATCTTAAAATTGCCTTGAAAAAAATGTTTACCCATATTTGTGGTAGAGGTGACCATGAGATGCAAATTGAACAGAATAAGTTTTGCAGCTGCTTCAAAATAGGTTTGCATAAATACCTTTGCAGAGGCAAGGTAACATCTGAAAGGAGAAGGTAGTGACAAATTTTTAACTGAATTCAATTCTGCAAACCAACAAAAAAACTAAATCGTGCACTGATGATGAACTTGCAGAAAACTTACGTATATTTGTTGTTACGTTGGATGTACAGGTATCCCAAGAAACCTATGTGTAAATTGAAATGGGTAAAATATAGTAATTTAATCAGATGATGAGTCAGTTGGTGCAGATGAGTCTGGATTGTGATATTTAAACTCCCTAGGTTGGTGCTGTAGTGATTTTCAGATCTGTTGATGAAATGGTCAAGAGCGAGCTGGTAGACATCACGTTTTCCCTCCCTATAAGCAGCCATTGCGAATGTCGGTAGCCAGTAGCCAACGATGACCAGTAGATATTTTTTTCCCCAAGTGAGCAACTATTTTGTCCAACTTTTTCCTCTACTTATGAACGAATATCGAGTTCAGTTTTCTCGCCTGTGTTCCCGTAGCTGCTTGCTTTGAAAGTGAATGGAAGTGAAAGTGGGTTTTGAGAGAAAATCTGCCAACGGATCAGCCTGCAGCGACCAAAGGGTCAAGGTAACTAAAGCAACCTTTACCATGTTATAATGTATATTTGCCATGATATACCTTTCATTGCACAAAGTATAATGCCATGTACAGATAAAAGAATTATCTTTGAATCTCTGTTTAGCCACTTATATGCTGAACAAAATAAAAAAAACTGTTATTGCAATGTTTTTAAGATGATGCAGCTGCTACATCTAATGACATGTATTAAACATGTAGTACTGCTCCTTTGTGAGCGTGGCTTTTTAGCAATGAACCTCATAAAAACAAGTAATCAGGCATTAATAATATAAACACCCAGAATCCGTCTCTCAGGAACGCTTGACGTCACACCAATGTCTGCATTGTTGCGTCATCACTTATCGATCAATTTGTGTGTGCTCTCACAATGTCAAAATGATTGCCTGCTGCATAATAGCACGAGACCACTTTCAGATGTCAAGGTGATCATGTGCTAATTTTAAAAACATTGGATTATTAATGACTCTAGTTCTGTTTTTCCGATCGACAAAATTTGAATTGAATTCTTAATATCACAGCAAGTTGAATTTGCACGTGATCTCATTAAGATGTCAAGGTGATTGTGTGCTAATTTAAAAACATTGGATTATCAATGGCTCGAGTTCTATATATCTGATCTACAAAATTCGAACTAAAATCTGAATATTATAAGCTAAAGGTTGTTTGAATAAAATCTTAATATCGCAGCAAGTTGCGTATGTATATTAATTAAATTTAGCACAATTCGAATATTAATTTTTACGCTTTAATTATTTTTTACTTTTTAATTTAACTAATTTTCCGAGTTTAGTGCTGATAATATTATACATTTTGCAAAATATTGATATATCTAAATGCTGTAACCTACAATAAAAACTGGAATCTTTCGATGTTGAAGTGAGCAATATTGCATCTAAAAGCAGATGTCGCCACAATGGCACATTGTCGAAAATTTACATAGTTCTGATTTGTAGTACCAGATATCACATTATTTTGTAGAAAAAGCTTCGGTATGAAGCTTAAACTAAACTTTAGATAGGACAGTCTAAAACAAGCCATGAGCGGTATAACGTGTGCCAGAGAAAAAGTAATTTAACACGAAAAATCAAAGCAAAAGTTATTAAGGTAAGTTTACACGAAAACAACTGGACTACAAGGCAAATTGTCGAACAACAACAAATATTTTGCATGAAATATTTATCATGAGGTCTTTTGAAAAACGGAAGTAAATAGTATATAATTTTCAGTTTTAACATGAATGAGTTCTTACTATGTACGTTTTTACTATATTTCCTTACAAAAAATTCGGCGTCTATTTGATTTGTTTTCAATCTGCTTCAATTAAAAATTTTACTGTCTTAGGATGTGAAACCCCCCCCCCCCTATATATTAATATTTATTTAAAGCTCAAAAACAACTGTCTTAGGACGAGCTATGGGCTAGTGTCTGAATAGTGACACTTTAAATGACCTAATAATGATTAGATGTAATTGCCCTTCAATTGAATGTTTTGATTGAAATTCTATTCAGTTGTGGTGGGGACATACATCTGATGGGAAGATCTGACACAGTACATATCAGCAGTGAACTGTATCAACATTATTAATGCCACTTTATGTATATATATATATATCTCCTAGCTTTTGTCCCTTTGTTTGAAATATTATTAAAACAAGAAAGATGACACCGAATTTTCGGGTGTAATAAGCACGTCTTTTGAATCCATTCTGACGCAAACTAAATTTATCAAACCTATTCAAAGTCAATGGAACCGGTATGGAAAACAATAGTATCTGACGGAAGAAAGAAGTTTTTCAATCGGGGTTTTTAATTCCTCAGATATTGCTGTAAACGGAATCGTGAGCTTACGCCCTCTGGTTGCAGACTTGTGCGTTAAGAAAAACATGAATTTATATGAGAAACATTTCGCACTGGAAACGCTCTGCACCACAGAAAGAATTTTTCAAATCCGACTCTTAGAAATAGAGATATCGACAAAAATAAGATGTGACTTTACGTCCCCTGGTGGGAAAACCTTGCATTATTTTAGGACGAAAGTATTCTCAAAAGGTTTTTCCATATGAACGGTATCAATCCAAGAAAAAAAAAAATTAGTCGAGTTTTCAGGAGCCCAGATTTTGCTACAAATACATCAGAAGCAGAAATTAACACTTATGCCCCCTGGTGGCCAAACCATTCTTTACCAAACATTAGAAATTATGTGAAAAATATTTTCCATCAGGTCTTGTATGCGATACAGGAAAAATGTTCGAATCTGAGTTTTAGAAGCAGAAATAACACAGAAAACGCAGTTTACCTTTGTGCCCCCTAGCGGAAAGTCTATGATTTACTTGAAAATTTTGAATTTATAGGGAAAACATTTCGCTTTGGAAACAGTATCCAACAAAGAAGGAATTTTTCAAATCGGACTCCTAGAAGTAGAGATATTGACAAAAAAAAGATATATATCTATGCCACCGGTGGGCATAGAAACCATGCATTATTTTAAGAAGAAAATGATCCTAAAAGGTTTGTCGCCATGAGTAGTAACGGTCAACAAACGACTTTTTTTTCAATCGAGATTTTAGAAGCTCATATTTTGCTGCAAATACATCAGAAGTGGAAATTAAGACTTACGCCACCTGGTGCCCAAACCATTTTTTACAAAAATTTTGTTTGCAAAGGATTTCCCATCAGGAGCTGTATTCGGTGCAGAAAGAATTTTTTAAATCGGGAAATTTAGAAGCAGAGATATAGGGGGAAAGCAATTTACCTTAAGTCTATGAATTACTTGAAAATTTTGAAATTATATGAAAAACATGTCACACGGAAAACACTATCCTACAAAGAAGGAATTTTTCAAATCGGACTCCTAGAAGTACAGATATTGGCACAAATAAGATATATGTCAATGCCCTCTGGCGGAGAAACTGTGGAATATTTTAAGAAGAAAATATTCCGAAAAAAGTTCATCGATGTGAGTGGCATCAGTCCACGAAATAATTTTTTCAATCAAGATTTTAGAAGCTCAGATTTTATGGCAAATACATCAGAAGCAAAAATTAACCCTTACGCCCCATGGTGGCCAAAGTATTCATTACTAAAAATTTGAAATTATATGCAAAAGATTTTCCACCAGGAGGTGTATCAGCTGAAGAAATTTTTTTTCAAATCGGAGTTTTAGAAGAGTTATCGGGGAAAATGTTATTTTCTTTCACGCCTCCTAGCGGAAAATCTATACGTAATTTGAGAAAGTAACTATATCTAAAATACTCTTCGACATAAACGGAATCAAAAGATTAAAGAATTTTTACAATCGGATGTTTAGAAGCAAATATGTGGAATAAAACATATTTTTGAATTCGACATCATCTGCATTTATACCCTCTAGCGGCGAAATTGTACATCGTAAAAAAAAAAACGAAATGAAGGATCATCATTCGCATATTTCAAGCTTTCCAATGCAAAAAGAATTTTTCCAATGGGACTAATAGTTTCAGTGATATTGTGGGTACAGACAGACAGACAGACGGTCGGACGGACTGTCAAACCGGTAACATAAGCACAATCTTTTTTTACAAAAGACGTACTAAAAAATTAGATGTCTAACTTCAATGGTCTCTTGGAAATAAATTATGTATGTGTAAAATAAGATAGTAAGAGTAATGATATTACAGCACTGAAAATAAATTATCAAAAATCAATCATTTTAGAACAAAAGCATATGCAATATCTGCAGTCAATCTAATGATCCTATGCAGTAACTCCTCTGCATATGTTTTTTATGAAGTTAGTAGGGGAGGGGTCTCTCATTAGAAAGAAAGAAAAAAACATTCAACCTATTTAATTTCATAGAAACTTAAGTAGAAAAGTTATTATTAATTTTTAACTTTGCATGGCCAGTAAATTTCGTCATTTAGCTAGTAAAACTTTTATTCCACTAGCCACATTGGCTAGTAGAAATTTCAGCAGTTTCGTAAGGGCTGCATATAAGTTACGCACACTTGCTGTACATTATACTGCACAACTTTAATATACTACACAAATTTAAGAAAATAAAATATTGTTAATGATGTTTCTGGCTGTATAGCTATGTAAGTTCTAAATACACAAAAGTTGTGTTGAACTTAGTTTACGTGGCCATATCAATTGTTTACTATTCGTTCATTAATTGAACCCATTTTTACTGTTTCACACATTCGATAAGGTTCTAGGTTTGGCTGTACAGCTTTGGTGAGACTCTAAGCTCTTTCTGTATTTCAAAACATACTGGCCCCTAGTACCATAGTGCTCCCAGGCATGGCCTTGCTTCATATATGTATAATTGGGAAATGAATTTCCCTGAAGAAATAATTCTTCATAAATATATGGTAGGCATTGTAATGCCTACCATGTATTTATGAAGAATTATTTCTTTGGGGAAAGTCATTTCCCAATTGTATATGACATACTTTTGTCACTAGAATTTGTGACCTACATCCGACCCTGGATGTGAGAAAAGGTCGTGAGACGCTATGATGGGGCAGGAGGAATAGCTTCGACTAGTGGAAATCTGAAGGTTCTCAGATATCTATGTTCAGTTGCTTGGAATTTCCTTGTCATGGGTAGTGCAATGACTAGCATGCTCACCCCGAAATCGGGAGGTGCAGGTTCGATTCCTGCTCCAGGATAATGGAAATTTTCAAGTTTTCTGAAGGAAGTGGTTACATGGAATACAGTGAAAATATGCCAATAATTCCATTACAATGCCTACCATATATTTATGAAGAATTATTTCCTTGGGGAAATTTGTTTCCCAATTGTATATGATGTACTTTTGTCACTAGAATTTGTGACCTACATCTGACACTGGATGTGAGAAAAAATCGTGAGACGCTACGATGGGGCAGGAATAGCTTTGACTTGTGCAAATCTGAAGATTCTTGGATATCTATGTTTAGTTGCATGGAATTTCCTTGTCCTGGGTAGTGCAATGGCCAGCATGCTCTACCGAAAATCGGGAGGTGAGGGTTCGATTCCCGCTCCAGGACGATGAAAATTTATCAAGCTTTCTGAAGGAAGTGGTTTCATGGAATACGGTGAAAATATGCCAGTTATTACTTGACTTTGCTTATATCTCTGGGAATGTGTGTAAACATTATATCAGTGATCACTGGCTGCTTCTTGGCATGGCCAATGTGCAATCTGCTATTCCTAGAGTTTAAAATACAGCAGATTCAGAATCCTGTGTGCATTGTGTTGATGGAGATTGCTACTGCTAATTTTTAAGCAAAAGTGATTGTTTGTATTTCAGCTTTTAGTTTGATCTTCACATAATGGTCCACACCCTACTTTTTTACTCAAAAATAAGGATTGTGCAAGGAATCATGCGACATACTACGTGCCACATATTCAAGGATGTAGATGCACAGTAATTTGGGTTGGAAATAAAGTAATGTCTGCAGGGCAACAATAAAGTGCTAATTACCGTATATATAAGTACAAATCAGTCCAAAATATAGTCGCCATCATTTGCCATGATCTGCTTCCATTGTCTGGGCAGCTGTTGGATACTGTCCCTGTAAAATTGTGGTGGCTTGAATATGAAGGAGTGAGTGAGTATGCTTTCAGCATCATCCGGTTGATGAACCGCTGTCCATCCTAGAAATGCTGCAACAACCAGAAAAGGTGGTAGTTGCTTAGTGCAATGTCTGGGGTATAGGCTGGGTATGGCAGCAGCTCCCAGCCCAGGTTCTTGATCTTGTGACAGGTCACCTGTGCTGTGTGAGGTCTTGCTCCATCCTGCTGTCAGCATTGCTGGTTTTTTTATGTGAGTGATACACATTGTCGAGCTGTTGGCCGTACACATTGGCGATAATAGTGGTGTCTGGCAGCAGCTCAAAAAACACAAAACCCTTCATATCCTACCAAACAGACAGCAGGACATTATGTGGGTGTAAGCCAGCTTTGGAAGTCAGCATGGACTTCTGTTTTGTGTCCAGTCACTGTTTCCAGGCACTGACATTGTCATACAGGACCCATTTCTCGTCACCTGTCACAATGCGGTCCAAGAACAGTTCAGCTTGGTCACATGCAAGCAGGAAAACGCACAGGATTTGCTTTCTGCTCAACTGTAAGTTGATTGGGTGCCCAAAACTTACCTTTTGTGCACCTTCCCAGTTGATGCAGGTGCATGATAATGCTCGTTTGGTGTCGGTCTCCACTAAGGTCTTCAGCATGTCCATATCCACTGTTGTGGGTTTTCCAGCTTTGGGACAGTCTGAGAGGTCAAAATTTCCCTCTTGAAACTGTTCAAACCAATGACAGCACTAACGATGTTATATGACATTGGAGTTTATTACAGCACTTGCGGGGGTGCTTCTGAGATGAAACTTGTACTGCATGGAATGGCGGATGTGCTCCTTGTCAACTTCCATGTTGCTGGTACTCAGGGTATGATATGGCTTTTGAAAACCTTTAGCATTTTAGTGAAAATCTCCAGAAACATTTTAGCATTCTTTATAAACAATTCAGCATTTATTTAAAAAGATTTATTTAGAGACCAATAAAAACACTCAAGTTTAAAAAAGATTATTAAAATGTTTTCATTAATTTACAATGCGACGATGTCTTTTATTTAACCATTTTTCATATGCAATTCTAAAATCCAATTCCTTGTAATCTGGCCCTTCTAAGTTAATGCTTGATAAGTGCTTTACATTTTCTGTTGATAAACGATTTCTAATAAGAAAATTCTATTCTGTACGAAAAACAGCGAGAATGTAAAGACAAAACAAAAGAAAAATAAATAAAATCAGATCACTTTGAATGCAAACAAAGACCAAAAGCTTGACCCGTTCTGTAAATGTCAAACGTAAAATTTTCATCTTCACTCAGATGAGCAGCAAAAAAAAAAAAAAAAAAAAAAAAAATGTGAAAAAGTACTTCGCGAATCTTTTGAAGTAACATAAACAACACTCTCCGAGATCCCGCTAGAGTGTGTGTTTTTATGTTACGGAGCGTGAGAAAATCTGTCATTACAGCTGGCGTGCAAGGGCAGTAATGACAAGCAGGAGGTAAACGCAGATGTTTTTCGACAATCTTTGCAAAGAAAACGGTATAGAAAAGAAAGGAAGTCACTACTCTGTGCTTTAACCTTTAACTGAAAGAAAAGAAGACACATGATGTATATATATCAGCCATGAGAACCGACAAACATTTCGTTAAGTCAGAGGGAAAATGAGTGCACAGCGTTTGTAAGGTCTGGTAGAACTAAGTTGATGGTTGCCCGAGATTGAAATATTTTGATTGAGCAATCAAAATATTAAAAATTCCGTAAAAAAAAAAAAAAGACCTCTAACCATAAATCAGTAAAATTAAGCAGAAATCCGTAAAAGTTGGCATGTTACATACTTTAAAATTTGTACGTCTCACTTTTTCGAAATCCTTCAACATTTGCGGTGAAATAATTTAGGACACTAAACTACACATTTACCCTATGTAAACAAAAACAAAAAATAATTGGGATTTGAAACTAAATTTGCGGAATTTATTCCGAAATTTGTAAACATGGCGATGTTTCGAAATTCGTCTTCATAGATTGATTGCTTGCACGATTGATTGTCAAATGCGATTGCTCATCTTAGACACGCTGTTTTTGAATGCCAATCAAGCGCGACAAAGAAAAAAATTCATTTAACCAAAAGAAAAAATAAATAAATAAAGAGGAAAAAAACTTACCTTCAGCTGCTGCAAGGATGTTTTTTTTTTTTTTTTTTTCTGGTATAGCTCACACGAAATGTAAGGTTGACCGTCATGCCATCTTACTTTGGCCCACTTATAAAGTGAAATATTTGGATACATTTGGCCCACTTATAACTAAAGATTTGGATACCTCGGGTTTTTAGCTGGCTGTTGTGTAGTAGTAACATTTTCAATATGTTTTTTTGTTTGGAACTTATTCCTAACCACTTACCCATATTTAGACTACGGAAAATGTTCAACACAAACGAATAAAGCCACGTGAAAAAAGATTACCGCGAAAGCAAACACGTGAGAGAGAAATGGCCACGTTTGGTGACTAGGTGGTGCCAATTTTCAAAAACCCAAAGCGGGAAGAACGTAAGGAACAGCTCGGTTTATGACATCATAGAAACTGAATTGGCTACTAGTTTCTATGCATCATTTGACGTCACATGATGAAAGAAGAGAAATTCCACCATGACGATATTTCATAAGCGCTTGATGGAATCGCAAAATTTTAATGGCACTCACTAAGAAACAGCATTTAAATGTTTTCGCATTTATGCGAAAAGAAATATAAATATTTTAGCAAAATTGCATTCATTTTCACAAAATGCGAAAAATGCGATCGCAGTTTAAAACCAGCTGGTACTTACGCTCTTCACTTTCTGATGGCTGACACCCAAACAATTTGAGCCACCTACGTGCTGATGTAATGCCGGTGTGCTGCACACTCTCAGTGGTCAATGGGCACCGTGACCAGAACTTCACCTTCAGCTACCTCGTCATTGGACGTTACTTTCTTTCCAACCCAATAGATTTGGCATAAGCAACTAGCTCACAGTACTCTTGGTTGACCACTTTATATGCATACAAACTTATTAACTACCCCAGTGGTCATGCAGGTTTTATTTTTGAAAATCATGTAGCAAAAATGCATGTTGTGAAAGTGCACATAACAAGGCTTGTATTTGTATTTTAAGAATTTTGACACATTTGTTTTCCAAAAGGAGTAATCTTCACATTACTTCTGTCATAATTTGACATGCTAGGGAAAGATCAAAAAGTAATGCACAGCAATTTGTTTTCTCTTTGCAGGTTGCAAGTAGCAGTTTGGCAGACAATGAGATTGAATATCATGCTACAGACCAGTTTAGCGGGATCAGGTGTCACCGTGGTGGAAGACGGTGTGAACAACGACACAAAGATGTTGCTTTTTTTAGCATCATCTACGAATGAAGCAGGGATCGCATTCCTCCTAAAATTCCTAATATTTTGTGACCCTCCTTAAATTCCTAAAATTATACCTAAAATTTGCTATTCTTCCTAAAATTTTCGTAAGCTTATTTATTAAAAATACAACCGTTATTAACGCCAATAAATTTACCATTACGGTAAGGTAAAAAGACCTGTTATTGTAGAAACACAGCCTATATGCTGTGCTGCTGAAGGGAGGGGAAATGACGGCATCGAGATGCACTTGCTTCGGGGCGGGCGCTCCACTTTTGTGCCTTCGAGCAGTTTTCGAGAGTAACAAGAGATCTAAGGGAAAAGGGAAGGGGTCATTTTCACCCCTGGTTTGCACTTTGCAGACGAACTCCGTGGCACGCAGAAGATCGTACTTTATTTTTGGACATGCCTCGTGGAACCTCCTCTTTCTGCTGATGTTTTGTTATTGTAAACCGCAGGTGGGTGGAAGCAAAGAGGAAACATGGGGTCTCCTTCCGTAACCTCCGGTAATGACGATGGGATGGTAGCTGAGTGTTATCGTGGCAGGCAGTAGAGCACGTGATCATTAACCTTCGGTCGTGCGTCGGCTACACCGACCTTCGATGCGCAATGTATCTCGGCTCCGACTCGCTTTGACTGAACTTGCGTGAGATGCGTATGATAGTTTCTGGTTTTGCGTCTTTTATGGTGTTCTCTGTGCTGTGTGCAGGTTCAGTTCTCTAGTGGTGACTTCCTTTTTTTTTTTTTTTTTTTTTCTATCTTCTGACATCCTCACAGCCAAACTTCGGGAAGTTGTCTGGTTTTGCAATATTGGAACGTGTTTTTGTACTTCCCTTTCATTTTCTGGTTAGTAATACAAGTGTTTAAGATGCCTAAATCCAAAACGAAATTTCAAGATGCGTGGCTCGCCAAAGAATTGGACGGAGTGAAGTTGAAAGAATGGTGTTCTGCAACTGAAACGTTCTGCAACTGAAACAATATTTTCTGCTAAGTGTATATTGTGTTCAGAAATTTTCAATATTTCTAATAGTGGCTTTTCACAAGTAAAAGCGCATCATAAAGGAAAAAAACATTTGCAGAAATTTCAAAGTAAATTTCAAAATAAGTCCATCCTGTGAAAGCCTTTGGAGGACGGGTTCTTCAGCCCAAAACAAATATTAGTTACTGAGTCATGATTTACAGTTGGCTAAAGCCGAAGCATTATGGGCCATGAAAGTTGCTAAGGACAATATGTCTTTTGTTTCATGCACTGAAACAGTTGAACTTTTCAAAGAAATGTTTCCTGATTCTGCTATTGCAGCCAAAATGCAACTTAAAGAAAAAAGTTGCTTATGTGATATCACATGGATTGTCAAAATATTTTGAAAAGGATTTGAAAAAAGACATTGCATCTAGTAGCCCAGGAAAGGTTACTATAGCATTTGATGAAACTACAAATACACAAGTGAAACGGCAGTTGGATGTGTATCTCAGGTACTGGTCTTCAGAAATAAATTCAGTTTCTTGCCGATACCTAACAAGCGTTTTTCTGAGTCATGCAACAGCAGATATTTTGCTAAAAGAAATTCTTGGTGTGTTATCATCCTTCAATATTTCGTTGAACAGAATTATTTGTGTATCCATGGACAGCCCAAATGTAAATAAGTGCTTTTTACGCAAATTCAATGAAGTTGTAAAACAAGAAACAGGCCAGAAATCTTTGGAACTAGGTTTTTGCAACCTGCATGTTGTTAGTAATGCATTTAAAATTTTTTTGACAAGCTTAAATATAGAGTTTGACAAATTTGCTACTGATATGCATTACTTTTTAAAGAGTAGTGCTGCAAGACGAGAGGATTATAAATCTGTCGAGGATATAACATTGGTCACTGCCAAATTTCTTTTGCGTCATGTCAGCAACAGATGGTTAACCGTTGGTTCTGTAGCCCAGAGGCTCTTAGATTAATGGCTAAATATTACAGAATATTTTTTAAACTTCTTGCCATCTCAAAAAATATTTGAAAAACAACTATGCAATTCGACAAGGTATAAAAGAATTCACTGTTTCCTGAAAAATGAGCTAACTCCTTGCTATTTAGCATTAATTTCATTTTCACACCAAAATTTTGAAAAGTTTTCATTATGTTATCAGAGTGAAGAACCAAAAATACACCAGTTATATTCTGATTTAAATACTTTAATGAGAAATGTTATGGCTCAGTTTATCCAAGATGATGTTATTGCAGGGAAATTTGGAGAAGACCTAAAGAATGTAGATTTTGAAAACAAAAATTCATGGAAAAAACTAGGGGAGTTAGAAGAAGTTTGTATGAAGACAAAAAATCTCCTCAGGAATGTTCAGGAGACCAGGCAGAAATTATTTCTCTTAGATGTAAGATCATCACTAATTGCAACCACAAAATATTTAAAGTCAAATTTGCCATTCTGCAATCAAAAGCTAAGAGACATAGAAGTTTTAAAGGTAAAAGAACCAAAGAAAGAGTCAACTCAACTTTCAGTCACTGAAGGACTTTCAGAAATAACCAGAATTTCAAGTGTTTTGCATCTTTCTGAGGAACAAATTGATAGAGTAAGAGAAGAGTGGAAACTTTTAAATTGCGATAAGCCAACTCTAGATGAACTAGTGAAATTTTCAGAGGAAGGGCATATTCCAGTGCGGATTGATCATTACTGGCGTAATATATTTAGTATTAAAGACTCTAGCGGAAAAGAAAAATACTCAAATCTTGCTAAACTCATCAAGTCAATTTTAGTTTTACCTCATGGTAATGCTGATGCAGAAAGGGGATTTTCGGTTAACACTGCTCTGTTAAGGAAGGACAAGGCTAACTTAAAAGACTCAACTATAACATCATTAAGAATAGTTAAAGGGGCCATTAAACACTATGGATGTGTAAGTAAAGTTCCCATAACAAGAAATTTGTTAAATAGTGTTCGTGATTAACATAAATTTTATAAAGAGTTTGTTGATAAGCTGAAGGAAGAAGAATCACAAAAGGTAAAAGAAAGGAAGCAGAAAGAGAGGGAAAATAAGGAAAAGCAGCTAGAGAAAAAAAGAAAAGCTGAGTTTGATGACAAAGTAAAAGAAAATGATGCAGAAATAAATAGGCTTAAAAAAGATAAAGAAGCCTCCCTAGCAGTAATTCAAGAGGGAACAGAAAGAATGAGAAAAGCTGTAGAAAAGCAAAATACTGTTGAAATAGCAGTTGCCTCTAACTTGATCATACAAGGTTCAGCTGAAATAAAGAAAACTGAAAGTAAATTAGTTGTGGTGGAAGCAGAAAAAGATAGGCTTATCAGGAAAAGGTTAAAACAATAATATGAAAAAAGTAATTCAGTGAACAATTGTACATAGTTCTTGGTTTTCAATTACCTTTTTAGGATATTATAATTTAATGTGAAACCTGAAAACTTTACTGTGAAAATCGTGAATTGCTTCTGGTTCAACAGCATATTAATGTTCAAAGTGAAACTTGAATGTGGTAAATATACTTCAATATGATAATAACACGTGAAAAGATAAGAACTGAACATTAGAAGTAAATCATACTTAAACTTTAGACATTAGACGTTATGCAAAAAATTTGGGTGTGAACTTCGACCATATATACTAATGGACTGTGCATTGGCAATAGCTGCATCAAAGCCGCCATGGCTCCAACATTGGGCACGTCATCATCAGACTCCAAATTTCGTGTAAAAATGCTGTTATGATTACTAATTTACGCTGCAGAACTTCAGTGTTTTCGGTGTATTCTGTGAATGCGCCTCATATATAATGAAAACTCTTCAGGTAAGTTTACTTATGAGCTATATACATGCATGATCGGGTTGTTTACATTTTGTGATTTATAATGTGATGAACATTTGCGAAGAATTTGGAACATGCATTCCATTTTTTTTTCCTTAAGTTACTATATTTTTATATCAATAGCTGCAAGTTTCTGGTTAAGTAATTGAACTTTGTTGACTTAGGTATTTATTTCGTTTCTTACCCATGAAAAATCATAGAACTTCCTTTACTATATCGCTCAGAGCAACCATAAGCACAGCAGGTGTAACCCATCTTTTTGACTGATGTCATGTGATTTTATGTTGGAGCCAGAAATTTTGATGTCATGCGCAGTCTATCAGTATATATGGTTGAAGGGTGTGAAGCAAACTCTTTACAATGTATACAAAGTTTTACTAGATGTATACAAATATACATCTAGTTTTTATTGAAATACACTCCTAAAATTTTCCTAAAATTTTTCTAAAAATTCCTAAAATTCCTAAAATTCTTACCTAAAATTTTCCAGAAGTATGCTATGATCCCTGATGAAGAGCAATGCGGTGTAGTCTAATTTTTGTGGGCCAAGCAGAAAACTCCGATAGAAATTCACAAAGAAATGGTCGAAGTGTATGGTGGCGATTGCCTGAACCGCAGCAAGATCCCCAGATGGTGCAGTTTCTTTGCAGAGGGATGTGGCAGCCTTACCGATTCACCATGTTCCGGGCAACCTGTAACTGGGTTATTACCTGCTACTGTGAGAGGTATTAAACAGGCAATTCTGAGTAACCGGCGGATCCATCTACGCATATTGGCACAGAAGTTCAACATTTCGTACAGTATTGTGCATGACAATTTGCAATTTCGCAACATCAGTGCACGATGGGTGCCCAAAAGCTTGACAGACGACCAGAAGGGACGGAGAATGGTATCATCCTTGGACCATTTGATGCGCTACGCAGAAGGAGGACATGAATTTCTGGTAGCTGCAGTGATGTACGATGAGTCCTTGACGTATCACTACACTCCTGAAACAAAGAAGGCCAGTATGGTATGGAAACGATCTAACTCCTCACCACCAAAAAAATTCAGAGTAACCCAATTTGCACAAAAAGTCCTCATGACGGTGTTCTGGGACATTCACGGCGTTCTCCTGGTGGAGTTTTATCTACCGGGGACCACTGAATGCCAAAAGCTACACTAACACATTGGCAAAGTTGCGCCATGTCCTTCATGACAAAAGACCGAACAGAGATGCTGCAAATGTGACAACACTCACCCACATGTTGCACAACACGTTCGTAACAAAATTGCTTAATTTGGATGGGAGGTGCTCCAGCACCCACTGTACCGTTCGGACTTTCATCTGTTTGATCCCTTGAAAAAATTCCTGGGCAGCTGATAAAGTCAAATCGGTTGTCCACAGGTGGCTTATATGCCCAGAAAGCGGACTTTTATGAACAAGGTATACTAAAACTAGTACCATGCTGGCTGCTTAACTGACAATTGCTCGCTAGCAGCCCAGTGCTGCGCATTCTTTTGACTCTCAAACACAGACGCCTGGGCAACTCAGTTGGTTATAAGCCGTCGCCCGTCCCTAATTTAGGGCCAAATGTTGTGTAAAAGCTGGTTCCAGGGAAGGAAGAAAGCCAAACACAACTGGGATAAATGTCTCGAGCGTCTTGGTTCTTATGTTGAAATATAGCTAAGATATGTAGTTTCACTGTGTATATGTTTTGTTTTGCCTATCTATTAAACAGTTTCCAAAAAAAAAAAAAAAAATTAGTGTGCATTACTTTTCGATCCACTTTCATACCATCCACAGCATATGAAAAACAGGTTTAGCAATCTCCTTGCAAATGTGTGTTAGCTGGATGGTTGGAAATATTAACCAGCTGGTATCAGCTAATATTTCTGACCATTTTTTGCCTTTCTGCTACAAATCACCTTCAGACAGGTAAAGAGGTTGGGCAGCTTTTTATTTTTGAAGGTCTTTTGTTTTTGCTTACAGTAAAATGCACCACAGCACGATTTTTTGTCTCATGCTGTGGTGTTTTGTGCATGGAGATGCACCCCCTCCCCCTTACACACACACACTGCTGCTTCTGCACTGCTCCATGTATGAGCATATGTTTGGGGTGTTGTGTAAAAGCAGGAAACACTGTTACTTTCCATTGTTCTTTGCATGTGTGGGTGTTATACAGGGTTCCCATGCCACCTGGAATTCTCAGGGATTTTTGTTTTACCAAAACTCTTCCTTTTTCAGAGTTTTGTTCGCAATTATTGCCTGCCTAGAATTTTGATACATCTTACTTTGAATATTGTTCCTTAATTTCCTGAAAAATAATCAAAACACTGAATTTAAAAAATTGCTGTTTATTGAATTTTTATTCAGTTTCTGCAGGCAGTTTTGCTTCGTGCAACAGAAATTAGGTACAATGACCTGATGTCTTTGCCGCTTGGTTCTCTTGCTACATGTTTCTCTGAAAAGGAGCCCATTCGATCATTAAGCTTAATTCCATTGTGTTATAGAAAAATAAATCAACTGACAGATTTTTTTCTTCCACATGTGAATATATTGACAAATTCCTCATAGGCAGCGTACCACTAAGGTTCACAAAAATATCTGGAATTATGGTGCCAAAAAAATTGTGTCTTCTTCATTTAGTTTTTATTAATGAAAAGAAGGTAATTTTATAAAGATCATTTATTTAAAGAATTTACAAATCTGTGCTGTTGTGAGAAAATGGAGGAAATCTAATAATTCATTGCAGTATAATATGAATCACATTTCTTAGTCTGCAATACAAATATTGGAAACAATTAAATAGCATCAATTACCTAGATTTTTTTGGAGGTGTGAAACTTATGCACCCACCACAAGTCATCCTGAAGAAGAAATTGAAGAATTTTATGAGGAAATTCGTCATCTAAATAATAAAGGTAAGCAGCACTTGAAGATAATTATGGGAGATTTCAATGCAAAAATAGGGCACCGGCAACAGAATGAAACTTCAGTAGGTAAATTCGGTCACGGCAACAGAAACCAGCGTGGAAATACTCTCGTTGAGTTTGCAGAGGCAGAAGGATTTTTCATCTTGAATTCCTTTTTCAAGAAAAAGCCACACAGGAAATGGACATGGAGACATCCAATTGGGACGACAAGTGAAATTGATTTTATTATGTGTAACAAAAAATTCGTCATCGAAGACTGCAGTGTGCTGAACAAGTTCAACACAGGTAGTGACCATAGATTGGTGAGATGTAAGATGCACCTCAACACTAAACTGGAACGTGGCAAGCTCATAAGACAAACAAAATGTATTGGCATAACCAACCTTAAAAAACACCATAATACTTTCAAGTTGGAACTGAAGAACAGATTCTCTGCTTTAGAAGGCCTAACATCGGAAGAAGTGGATATTTCTGAAGTTAACAGAAAAGTAACCAAAGCTCTTATGGAAACAGCAACAAAATTAGCTGGGTCTAAGAACAAGTTGCATGTAAACAAATTATCAGGAAAAACCAAAATGTTGATGCAAAAAAGAAGAGAGATGAGGACAACTAAAGAAGATGTGACTTCCAAAGTGGAATATATAGAGCTATGCAAGACAGCACGAAAAAAAGTATCACTGAAGACGTAAGGAAATTCAACTGTGAGCTAGTGAGGAAAGCAATTGAAAACAACCAAAGCCTAAAGATAGCAAAGGGACATCTCAGTAAGGGAAGAAAACAGATTATGGCACTGAGAAAAGAAGATGGTTCTGTAACAAGAAATAGAGGCGAAATTTTGACAAGAGTGAAAGATTTCTACTCCAAATTATATGAAAGGGATGATACATGTACTCCAGACATCATGAAAGGTACCAGAGTTCTTCCAGTCCTCCCAGCAGAAGTTGCTCATGCAATCAAGAACATGAAGCGGGGAAAGCTCCAGGAGAAGATGGAATTACTATAGACATCATACAAGAAGCAAGTGGAGAAATTGAAACAGTACTCGCCCAAATTTTCACTCGATGCCTTAATGAAGGGAAGATTCCTGAGGATTGGAACAATGCTACAATGATCCTGCTACATAAAAAAGGTGACATTGAGGATCTCAAGAACTACAGACCTATCAGCCTCCTATCAGTGGTTTATAAAATCTTCACTAAAGTTCTTTCACACCGCTTGAAGGTAACACTGGACATGGCTCAACCGAGAGAACAAGCTGGATTCAGGAGTGGCTACAGCACAATAGATCATATCCACGTACTGAGAGAACTAATTGAAAGAGCGAGGGAATATGAACTTCCATTGTGCATGGCTTTTATCGATTATGAAAAAGCCTTTGATTCGGTGAAACCATCAGCAGTTGCAATGGCTCTGAAATCCTGCGGTATTGAAGATGCATACATTAATATTATTAATAACATCTATGAAAATGCAAGTGCAAAGATTCGGCTGTTTGAAAATACAACACACATAAAAATTGGAAAGGGAGTGAGACAAGGTGACACCATATCTCCGAAGCTCTTTAATGCCACATTGGAAAATGTCTTTCAATCACTGGACTGGGAAAACAAAGGGATAAAGATTAATGGAGATTATCTAACCCACCTTCGTTTTGCTGATGACGTAGTCATTTTTGCAACTACCCCATCAGAGCTGCAGAGTATGATCCAGGAACTTGCTGACAAGAGTAAAGAAGTGGGATTAAAAATGAACTTTCAGAAGAGAAAAGTGATGTTCAATGCTTTTACAAGAAATGAAGATTTATCGATTGATGGAGAAAAACTGGAGATAACAGATACGTATGTTTATCTTGGACAGCAGATATCAAGTGAGGGTCACATTGATGAAGAAATTAATAGGCGTACAAAACTTGCCTGGAGAGCTTTTGGAAGAAACAGCATAATTTTCAAGAGCAATATGCCATTATGTCTTAAAAGAAAAGTGTTTGATCAATGCATCCTTCCAGTGCTTACGTATGGTGCAGAGACGTGGACCTTAACTAAAAGAGACATACAAAGGCTGCAGACAACTCAAAGAAGCATGGAGAGGTGCATGCTTGGTATAACCAGGAGAGATAAGAAGAGGAACTTGTGGATCCGAAAAATGACGAGAGTGGAAGACATCATGATCAGAGTTAAATCCCTGAAATGGCAATGGGCTGGACATACTGCCAGAAGGACAGACCATAGATGGACAGCCGAAATTTTAGATTGGATTCCAAGGGACAGGAAAAGACCCAGAAGAAGACCACATGGGAGATGGGTGGATGAAATTCGTAAATATGCGGGAGTGACATGGAGGAGACTGGCACAAGACAGACCGTTGTGGAGGAAACTTGGGGAGACCTTCGTGCAGCAGTGGATTGATAATGGTTGACAATGATGATGATGATGACCTAGATTTAACCTTGACCTCAAGAGAGGGAAAAATATTCACTCAGCTTTTTAGAAAACCCACCAACACAGGGAAGATGTTAGACTTCTACTCATTCCACCCTGATTATATTAAATCGAATACGGCGAGACAATTTTTGGAAAAGATTGAAATCCTGGTCTCTTCAGCTACTCAGAAAGATCTTCACAAAGAAGAATTAAAGGAAATATTGGCAGAAAACAATTACCCCTCCCCATATGTTGAAAAAATATTTAAACAAGTGCCAAAAAAGAAGCAGGAGAAAACCAACTTCAAATTCACCAGCAAAATTACGTACCACAAGGGACTTTTCGAGAAACTGAAAAGGATCGGAGCAAAATATAATATCAGGCTAGCTCCAGATCTTAATAACAAAATAAAGAAATTCCTGCCAGCTTTAAAGCAGAAAGAATTGGACATCCAATTGCAGGAAGGAGTAATTTACTGCATCGACTGTAACTGCGGACTCAGCTATATAGGAGAAACAGGGAGAAGTATTAAGGTCCGAATGAAAGAACACCAAGCAGCTATTAGGAACATTGGGAACAAAACAGGGCTAGACAGACATATACAAGCAAGTGGACACTCCATAAATTGGGACTCAGTGAAAATAATCGCCCACCAGTCAAACTTAGTAAAGAGGAAACTAGAAGAAGGGATCGAAATAGCAAGAAGAAGAAGTACCACAATTAACGATAATTGCGGATGGACTCTTCCAATTGAGTGGCAGCAACTACTCCAGTGACATAGTCCTGATGACGAACTAGGCTTTAGTTCGAAAATTTGACAACCAACTTTGAAGAAAAATAACCTCTATAAGACCCGTAAAAGAGTTATTTCACAATCACTATGAATAGAGGTGCCATAAATGCATTTACAACTAGGAAGAAAATGTTTACAAATTTTTGTTACATACATCAGATTTCTGTTGCATACGAATCCGTACCTGCCAACATTGGCAAGAACCTTGTCAGTAGTAACCAGTATTATTGCGTGGTGCACATAGACGCCTTTTTACGAAACGACCCATTTCTTTGTGAAAAAGAAATCTGCGCCTCAACAAAGCATTCAAGCCAGCAAGAACGCTAATGAAACAAACTTAAGACCTGCAAAATACAAAGTTTATTCCCCTGAAAAGAGCACGATAGGTAACATTGCGAAATTTAAGTTCAAAACTTCCACCAGTAAATATCAGTCAGATGCATTCAGGATTCCGCAACACTTGACAAACATGAAATACAAAATATGTAAAAATAGCATAAATTTTGACAAATTTTCCAACTTCGTCACTCATATTTTTGGGAATTTCCTCTCTCTTATCAAGCTGAAATGCAAAAACTTAATGGGACGGGGCATATTTAACACCGCAGGAGAGTGGAAACATGGGGGGGGGCGCTAAATACTGAACAGAGGCAACATCGCGAAAAAATTAGAAAAAGAAGTTACGATTATGGAAGAAAAAAAAATCCGCCGACGTTCCGTTTTAGAAAGTTTTGTAAAAATGGAATTCTGTCCTCCTCCGACCCCGACCCCCCCCCCCCCCCCCCCCGTCGCTCAATTTCTGTTCACTTGTGCACCGATCTCTTGAATGCCAAAATCAATAAAGAAAATGGCGGAATTCCTCGAATTCGCGGAAGAATCTTTTGCCTGAAGATTACGGGGACATTTTCGCGGCGTCTAACTTCCGTTTTCGCAAATTGTTGCCTACAATTTCAAGCTGAAATACAAACATTTATACAATAAAATTATATTTAACAAGAATACTGGACATAAAAGCAACATCGAGAAAAAAAATTTACGATTACAGCAATTTTTTTACTCCGGTTAACTACAGTTTCCGAAAGTTTTGAAACACGAAATATCGTCCCCCCGACGGGAAATGACCCCCTCCCCCCTCACACACACAATTCTTTTCAGTTGTGCATCAACGTTGACAATGATCTAAATGACAAAAAAACGCGTAATTCTGTGAATCCTCTTAAGAATCTCGTATATCATAAATTAATAGCAAAATAAAAAAAAATTAAACAAAATAAAAATTCGTAGAATCCGTAGTTTTGACAGCAAGTTCCGTAGCTCCGTAGTTAGACAACGAAATCCATAGAAACTACGGACATTCTGTAGTAGTTGGCAGGTATGCGAATCTCAACCAAAGGAACAGTAGTGATGTTAAAAATTAATGCTCAAATGAATTAAAATACAAGTAATTACAACTGACTCGGCGAAAGGTAGACATGGCTTTGAAGTTGAGTAAATTAAAACTCATCTGAGATGAATACTGTGGGACACCTACCTTTTGTAAATTAATCTGTCTAGGAGTTCTACTTTTAATTTACATTTCATGCATGTAAACCAAAAAACTACAACCAATTCCCAATATGGAGATATGCTTAACTATCATTATTTCTTCTTTAAGCTTTATAAACATTAATGCTATTACTTTAAATCTTATGTAACTCGAAAATGCAATACTTACATAAAAAATGAACTCCAGAAAGAAGCATGCAAACATTCCACTTTCACCCTAAAAGTAACACATCTCATGTACATTAGGGTGGAGTGAAAAAGGCCAAAAAAACTTTTTAATTTTGTTTCCTGACCCAACAAATGGTTCTTTTTGGTTAAAAAAACACTAAAAAAATTCCAGCTCAATAACTCGTCATCTTCAGGTTCCACACTAGGTTAAAAACATTTAATTTTAACGTTAAAAAACTGAAAACGTGAAAATATTTTTTTTTACAATATTTTTGTTTCCTAACCCAACAAATGCCGCCCCGGTGGCACAGTGGTCTAAGGCGCTGGCCTATGATCATTCGTCCGTTAAGGGGTCCGGGGTTCGAATCCCGGTAAGGCATGGATGTTGTGTTTGTCTTACGGCACTGGCTCTCTCCCTTCCCTGGAACCAGTGACCCTAAATTAGGGACGGGCGACTGCTTATAGCCCATTGAGTTGCTCACGGTGGTCGTTAAACCTCCAATCAAAAAAAAAAAAAAAAATAACCCAACAAATGGTTGTAATTGGCAAAAAAGAAACAGGAAAAAAGTTTCAGCTTAATCACTCTTCATCTTCAGGTTCCATTCGGCTGCGTATGAATCCATCCCTGGCTTCTGCACCACATGTTGCAATTGACACTTCTGTCACCAGTCTCGCATGCCTCTCTACTACTTGAGAATGGCAAGGGGGCTTCCCTATTTCAAACTGTGAACGGCCTCTGATCAATCTTGTTATGTCTTTGTTGCTGAGGCTCAATGTAGCCGGTGGTTCCAAGATATTGTCCCAGCGTATCATCTAAAAATACTCCTCTGCTTTGAAATTCAATTTGGGAAGCTCAAAATGACATATTTTCCCCTTCCAGTCAGTTTTTTCGCCAACAGAATGTTTTCAGAGTGAGCAAAATAACAGTTCCTCTGAATAACTTCGTGCATGATTGCCTAAAACTCTTGTGGCAAGAATGAACTTTTCTTTATCATTCCGTGAAGATGATGTGCTCCGTGAGTTGCTTTCGGGCTTTTCTTTATTTCAAACCAGGATGGCACATAAACTTATATAACATATTCTGCTAGGAGCTTTAAGTCATCTGGTGGTCCTGCAGTTGATACGTAAAGGCGAAGAATTATGTTGGCTGTAGTGAGCCATCTTGAGTGGGCCATCTTCCCAGGACTCCTGCTTGCTAAGTTGGGAGGGCACTCCCCCGAGGATACTGCCCTAGAAATATCAAGGAGGTAGTTTTGGTCTGTACTGAGGTCTTTTTTGTCAATTTCAGGCAGAGCAACTGGAATAGGGACATAACTTGTCACTGCAAGGGTTTTACACGTTTCCAGGGATTTTCCTATTGTTCCGGAAAACTGTTTTGACCCAGATGTCTTTCCATCAATCTTCTGGAAAAGATGATGAAGAGGCAGTTTGTTGGTGTGCAACAAGCATACGATTCACTTGAGTTGTGGAACCTCAAGATGCCAATATTTTGGGATGAAATTTGGAGACAATTTGTTCTAGCCTATTTGGAACCTAATAATGAGTCAGGCAATATGAATTTCAAAAAAAGGTTTTTTTGCTCCACCCTAATGTACATGCACACAGTTTCTGTCAAACATATTCATTACTAACTAAACTACCTTTAAAACACTTCTTGAAATGTTAGTTAAAAAGGAACCTGAATGTTAAAAATTCCTAGCATTTATATCAACTCTCCTCGGAAGATGGTCTCTTTTGAACGTTTTCGCGCCGCTCTGCGGGTGTCGTCGGGAAGGCCAGAGCTCTTAACAACTTGGCTGCCTGCAGCATCATCTGTGCTGCATTCTCTAATTAAAAATGATGCATTGATATGTATGAATATAAAAACGAAATCATGACTTAAATGAAACGAGGTTAAAAACACAAGGTTCATTAAAGGGAATGTGACAAACTAAAAACTAGGACAGAACATCATAAGCAGAGCTACCAAGTGTCCCAGTTTACCCTGATTCTTTCCAATTTCAAAAATAGTTTCTGAAAATCTGATTTTTCTGCAAAAAAAAATCCAGTTTTGTGGTTTTCTTATTTTTTTTTCTTTTACAGTATTTATTATGCATGGTATTACTTTTTTCCCTCAAAAATATCAGCTATCATTTTTTCCAGTTTCAATGCTGGCTGTGGGAATCAGCAACAAATGGAGACAAATGTTTTTTGGTTAATCCACAGCACTTCAGGTGTCAAGGTCATAAACCCCGCAATGTCAGTGGTTGGAAAATTAGGTTTGTGACATACATCCACAGTGATTGTGCGATGCCTCATGCAGGGATAGGAATTCTATGCCAATGTGCTCCAAAACAAAAAATCTTGCACCATCTTGGTACAAATGGCAGATTTTGCACCAGAACTGTCATCGCCATCGTCGGGACTTCGCCACAGTAAATTCTCCTTGAACACCATTTCGTTTGACGCTGAGTAAGACCATGCAGTGGGAAGAAACTTTAGAGACTCCAAATACTATGGAAAACATCGGGTATGCTATGAAAATAAAAAAATCCCGGTGAAATAAAGTTTTTGAACATCTGTGTAAAGTTTCAATTTACTTCCGATATTGGAGGTTAATATATTTTTTAACGTGCATTAATGCATTTGCATTTTTGAACTTCACTTTTAGTTGGTAAAGTTCGATGAACACTTACCGCACGTGGGGCTGCGGTAAGTGTTCATCGAACTTTACCAACTAAAAGTGAAGTTCAAAAATGCAAATCTGTGTAAAGTTTATTTTCGCATTTTCAGGCTTCTAACACTTGTTAAATATTTTCAGGAATGTTTCTTGGGTGTTTCAATATTGTGACATTTCTTCAGTTTTTTTTTTTTTAGTTTGGATGGTATAATTGTTATAAGAATCTTGTCACATGACAGAGTTGGTACAGCCCCTGGAATCTTGGTAAAATTCTGAAACTTCCCTTTTTTTTTTTTTTTTTCCAAGCCTTGGAAAGTTCTCGATTTTTGTATTTTGGTGAAAGGTCTTGGAGTAGTACTGCTTTTTTCCAGCAATGAAAAATTTTAAGGAAAAGGTCAAAAAATGAGGATAGAGTAGGGAGCAATTGAAAAAAAGTCTGTGAAACTCGCAAGTGTTCGTAATCACACCGAAAATGATTGCGTAATGTGTCTGTGATGGAATCCGTGACCCATAAAATTGTTTCACAGCAGTGAGCAACAAAGTAACAATTTTCCACATTTAATTTTTTGTAAAATTCATGTTTTTCAATTTCTTAGTCACTTCTTACTCGTACATGAGATTCTTCCATAGATTCATGGAATTACGCTTTTTCTGTCATCATTTGGGTCATCCTCGAGATCGATGCAAAACTGAAGAGATGGGGGGGGGGGGGTCTTAAACCTATAATGCATAATTTCAGAGAATGGTCAACGAAGTGCAGAAATTTGGGATTACGGATTCAGAATGATTTCGTGTACCATTTGCTCTTTGCTGATGATCAAGTAACCTTGGCAGAAAATAAGGATAACATAGCTTATATGTTTCGTAAACTGACCTCTGAGTATGACCGTTGGGGACTTAAAATTAACGAAAACAAAACTGTGCACTTGTCGTATGATCCCAGAGACTTTATTGAAATAACCCGATAGTATTACGTGGAGAACAGTTGAGGTATTTAAATAACTCGAATCCATAATACATCAGGATGGTACATGCCATCATGACATTGATTAGAGAATTGCGAAGGGCAGGAAAATTATTTCTGTTTTGAATCCTGTTCTTTGGAGCAGCAGTGTCTTTCCAAGAGTAAAAAGACACATTTTTTTCTGCATTTGTACAGAACATCATTTTATATGGTGCAGAGACATGGTCACCAAATAAAAGATATCAACAAAGATTATTGGCTGCAGAGATGGACTTTTGGAGGCATTCTGCAAGAAAATCCAAAAGTGAAAAAAGTGCATAATACAAAAATTCATGATATTATGAGTAGGCATTCTTTAAACTATTGAGATGCAGAGATTGCAATGGTTTGGCCATGTAACGAGATTGTCATCAGAGAGACTTTCTAAAATTCTGAGAGAATGGGAGGCTCCAGGAAAGTGGACGATGGAGAATAAATCAAGTTTAGAAAATAATGGTCTGGATGAAGTAATTGGCCTTGAATAGAGAGAAGTGGAGAAAGGCTGGCTGAACTATATGGTCAAGGAAATCTGCTTATTAGTGGAAATTCCTGATGTTGATGATTAATTGTAAATAAGTGCACCGCTGAACACATGTAGATGTCCTGGTTTTTTATTTTGAAAAGTTGGCAGCTCTGCATACTATTCCATGGTTGTTGCCAAATGCATTTCAGCACACGTCTGTACCACCCTCAGTGGTCTTTGAGAATCTATTGAGCAACATGTTCAGCCACACCCGTTGACCTGCACTGTGCCACTGCTATGTCGTATTCCTCATCATTATCTGCATTGCCATGTTCAACATGCACGTCATCTAGTGGATGGTTTCCCAGTGTCTCTTTATGTTATAAACAGTGTTCCTTTTTCTTCATTGTATTCTTTCATTTCTGCGAAGAGAAAAACAAGAAACATGTTTCTAAAGAAGCAATTAAAATCTTTTTGCTTTTGTTTTTGTTATTTAGAACATGATTTGCTTGACATTTCAACATCCCATGAGGTATAACCTCATACAAATTTCTCTAGGAGGTTTTGCTTTAACAGCTGTTAGGAGGAAAAAGATGAGAAGAAAGAAATGTAGAAAACATCAAGATCATGTAGTCGGTTGGGGTTAGGTGTTCAGCGAATTTGTTTTTGATACTAGTGGGAAATATTACTGCTTTGTAAAAATTAAATTTTAAAAAGCGAACTGTTTTTTTTACTTAGAGATTTTCACAAAATGTATATCACCCATATTCACTATTTTCTAGTAAGTCAGAACTTCAGGTAATTTTTACATTCAGGATTCTTTTGTCAACTACTTTTGTTTCCATTGATTCTTTTAAATTACTTTTCTTTCCATTGATACTTTTTAATTACTTTCCATTGATTCTTTTTAATTACTTTTCTTTCCATTGATTCTTTTAAATTACGTTTCTTTCCATTAGGTTAGCAGTCAGAAGATGAACGTAGGATAGTGGTACTGAAGGATGCAAGTGTTATAGAAACTTGTGGTGTAAAACAAATATGCAGGATTTTAGGCAGCCTTCAGCTTTGATGATGACAATGCATTTTCTGGTATTGAAGGATTGTCTTCCAGTAGTTTCAGAGGTTGGGCTATGCAAATTTAATAGAAAATTAAGGTTCTGCTAATTTTGTATGAAATAATTGGACCTACCAGACTTGAGAAGTGTGGCCCATTACAGAATCAACCTGGAACTGATAAATGGCATATGAGAAAGAGATCTCAGCTGAGTAAGTATAAGATTGGTATATGGAATACTAGAGGAATAAATGGAAAGATGAATGAGGTGACTGAAGAAATGAATAAGTATAGATTGTGTGTAAGTGAAACTAAAGAGAAAACAATTGGGATAGAAGAAGTATATGGAATGGTGAGTGTGTGGTCTAGAGCAGTGTTTCCCAGCCGCCGGTCCGCGAGAAACTCGTGAATTTATTATTATTATTTTTTAATCGAAATGGAGTCAAAGTAAGAGGAAATCTAGATCAAATTTTTTTTTTAACACCTGTCATGGAAGATTAAACGAAGTTTGGATCGCTAATGTCCTCGCAGGAGATCTGAACTGCAGGCTAACTCACCAGGAAAGGGAAAGCTTTGTTGAAGTTCTTTCTGATACCAGTCTGGTATCAATATTCAGATCCAAATCTCTGACTCAGTTTTGCTGTATTATAGAAAAAGAATATCCAGGTCACAGCAACAAAGCTCTAAAATTATTGTAACTTTTTTTGACCCGTATTTATTGCAAGAAAACGTTCTCAGCCATTTTGGCTGTCAAAACAAAGCACAGGAACATAGTGGACCGCGAGAAACTCGTGCACTGCTCCTTGCTGAAACGATGCTAGAACCACGGCTTGAGAAGATGATCATGAAGCAGCAGCAACAGACATCGCATTGACCCCAGAACATTTTTTATTAATGGTAAGGAGAACATTGTGGTGTACTGATTATGGATTGCACATGTTAATCATTAAAGAATATTAATAGATTAAATGATATTTGCTGCAAGTAGGTGACATGGAATAATCTGGTATATACACAGTCGAGTCACATTATTGTTACCACCTCCTACTTTTTGACGTCAACAGCGTGTAGCCAGCGAAAGGAGGCACATGTCATGAGCTGGCTTGGAGGGTATATAAGGTGTGCTGTGGGCATTCTGAAAACATATCAATCATTGCTGTCATAGATAAAAGGAGTGATTTGTCAGATTTGCAAAAAGGGATAATTATCGGCTTTCAGGCCAAGGGTGGCAGTATTTCTGAAACAGCGCAGTTTGTGAACTGTTTGCGTGCTGTTGTGGTTAAAGTGTATCGTGATTGGAGAAATGGCACCATTGTGAATAAGCGAGGTGGAAACTGCGGAGCACTACGTGCCATTGATGTGAGAGGTGAACGTTGGCGGTGAAGGTGCATGAGGGCTTATCAACACGTTACAGTGCAGTAACTCGGTGCCTGAAAACCAGGGGCTACAGGAAGCGTGTCTAAAAAACAGTTAAGCTAACCCTGCTGTGTATGGGGCTTCGATGCAGACGGATGGTCACTGCACCTATGCTAACAAAGGTGCATCGGCAGAAAAGGCTTACATTTGTACAGCAGTATCAATTGATTGGACAATTGGCAAAAGATTGCCTTCTCGGATGAGTCATGTTTTTGTTTCATTGAACAGATGGACGTTGGCGTATAAGGCGAGAAACATCGGAGAACAAACACTCTTCAACCATTGCTGAAAAACACAGGCTGGTGGGGGCAGCATTATGGTCTGGGGAATGTTTTCGTGGCATTCCCTAGGTCCACTCATACCTGTGGAAGGCACTATGGATCGAATTCATTATGAATCCATCCTTGCAGACCACATACACCCATGCATGCTGATTGTCTTCCCTGAAGCGGATGGGATCTTCCAGCATGGCAATGCGATGTGTCACACAGCTAGAAATGTCCAAGAGTGGCTGGAAGAGCACGATGAAGACTTCAAAGTATTTCCCTGGCCTCCTAATTCTCCAGACTTAAACCCAATTGAGCATCTGTGGGACCACCTCGATTGTGTTGTTCGCTCTGTGGATCCTCCACCACCCACCCTCCAGCAGCTGTCAGATGCACTGTAGTCAACATGGCTCCACATACCTGTGAGCACCCTCCAGCATCTTACTGAGTTACTCCCAGCCCGTCTAGGTGCTGTCCACGCTGCACACTGCAGTTACTCTGGATATTAGTTGGTGGTCATACTAATGTGGCTCGACTGTGTAAATTATGGATTGTACACAGTGATCATTATAATATAGAATACTACGAGATTAAATGCTTGAAAATAGCCGAAAATGGTTTTGTTTCAGCATCTGCATTCCGCGTAAGCTTCCCCAACATTTTACTGCTCTGCGAATGCAAAAAGGTTGGGGACCACTGGTCTAAAGTGTTGGATAATATCAAGGTGCTGAGATAAATGTAAATGGAAACACTTGATACATCAACAGTAAGTAAAATTTAGTTCCATCAGTTCTAAACTTTAAGCTGGCAGATGAGCTCTCTTTGAGGAGCTAACCCCTGAATCTCAGAGAACAGCTTAGTGTACACCATGCAGCAATTAAGTAATGAGGCTGCTTTTTTTTAGATCCTGGTGAAAAACATGGGTCGTGAAGACACAGTTTTTTGATAAGTTATTTATCAGCTATGCTGTGGGAACAGTGTTTGTGTGAGAATTGTGCAGATGATTATTTATACTCTGCATGAGGTCATTCGGTGGAAGAACATTGTCACACCTCTGTCATGGAGCGCAGAGAGCAAATATACGTTTCTGTTCGAAAATCGGTAAAACTGCACCTGAGAAAGTTGAATTTTTGCGGGATGTGTATGGGATTGGTTGCCTAACTTGTGCACAAATAATTCGATGGTATGCTCATTTCGAGGATGGGCAGGAAAATTTACATTTATTTAACCCCAAAATTAATGATTTTATTATACTACACTTTAATTCAGTCTCATCTAATCTATTGTATATCTGTTTGGGGATCGACTACCTTATACAATAGGAAAAAACTTCAGTCGTTACAAAATAGATTCATAAGACTATTAGAATTTAAACTACAAAGTACTCAGTTTTCAAATACAGTCTTTTAGGCTAGACTCAGTCCAAATGATCTTAATATACTAACTATTCAACAATTGCATATCTATAGTATAGGTAAACTAATGTTTTTGAGAATTAAAAATGGTTACTACCAAGATTTAATTACAATAAGTATTCACAGTCATGATTACTCCACAAGACAATAAACAACACTAATCCCCATGTTTCCACTAACAGAACGATTTAGATCATTTGTTAAGTATACTGGTCCTGCATTATGGAATACATTTCCTAATACACTGGCGTGCAAAAATTAAGGACGAGATGGTTTTTCGAATGTAACGTCGTGCAGAAGTGCTCCACATCGACTCAAATCATACCATAAGATCCCCAAGATGTAAGAATATGGGACAAGTGAGCAAAACCGCCCAAACAAGGAATCCAAAGGATACAAAGGCACTTTATTGAAAAGGTAGCTTCGAGCACAACTGGACAGAAACGTCCATGTGACAGGCGGCTGCCAAGAAAAATCCAGTCTTTAGTAGGGGATATGATTACCCCTGACTGTGTTGCAGGATTTACAAAGTCTGTCCATGCTGAGGACGAGGTTGTCAAGGAGCTATTGAGGCATCGCAGCCCATTCCTCTTGTAGCGACAATCGCAGCTGCGGAATTGTTGCTGGCGGCTGGTGACGTGCTGCCAAGCGTCTCCCGAGAAGGTCCCACACGTGTTCAATTGGATTTAGGTCTGGGGACCTTGCGGGCTAATCCATGCATTTAATATCTTCACTCTCCAGCAGCTCTGCGACAGCCACTGTACAATGAGGTGTAGCGTTGTCGTCCATGAAGAGGAACTCAGGACCCACAGCACCTCTAAACAGATGCACGTGAGGCAGGAGAACCTCGGTACAATAGCGGACACCAGTGGCTGAACCTCCTTGAAAGATGTGGAGGTCAGTACGACTACCAAGCATGATACCGCCCCAAACGAGAACTCTGCCACCTCCAAACGGGTCCCTTTCGATGATGTTGGAGGTGTGATTGCGTGTTCCCTGCTCTCTCCAGATGTGTATACGTCCAGAATCGCTCGTCAGACTAAATCGGCTCTCATCCGTAAAGAGAATTCGACCCCATTGCTGATCTGATGTGTCCAGTTCTTGTGTTCCTGGCACCACAGAAACCGCCATCTCCGATGAGCAGGCGTTAATGGCACACACCGTACTGGTCGTCGTGCAAATAGACCACCTTTGTGCAGCCTCCTGGCCACGGTAAAACGCGATAACGGACGTCCAGTTGTATGTTGCATGTGCCTTGTGATTTCTCCCGCTGTCTGCCGTCTGTCTCTTCTCGCCTGTAGGGCAATATACCGATTGTCCGCAGCTGTGGTTGCTCATGGACTACCACTGCTAAACTCTCGGACAGCTGTTCCTGTCATTTGAAATGCTCTCCAAGCTCGTGAAACGATTCTGTGCGCGATCCCGAACACCTCGGCTACACCAGTTACACTTCGACCTTCTTCCAACTTCTCAATGATGTGACCTCGGGTAAAGTCATCCAGATGTCGTCTACTGGATTGCCTGTTGGCCATATCACACGGTGGCAGCAACTCGACGTCGTTCAAACCGATGTACACCGTGCAATAGCTTACACCGAATTGCTGAGCGTACACCGCCTGTGTGCTTTATACCCTTCCGACTCTCCCCTCCCCTACGTCATGCTGCATATTTGCGCATGCCCTACCCTACCGTACCGGACCCTAGTCTATCTCCTGAGTGGTCTTTCGATCCGTTCTGCCTGCTCGTTCCGCTGTTATGCTAATTTTTCCTCTTCGTCCTTAAGTTTTGCACACCAGTGTATTATATCACTTAATATTAATATATTTAAAGGAAAACTCGGGCATTTCTTACTGACCAAAAGCTCATAATGTACTATTACCTTTATTACTTGATAGTACCACCCTAGCTGTGTTTGATACTATGTGGACTTGACTTGTTTGTCTTTTTTATTTATTTATTTTTTTTTTCATGAAGATTTTTGATGCTGTGGGAGAAGAGCCTATCAGGCCTTTTCCCTCCTCGTTCCCTGTTGTTACAAAAATATATTATTTGTCATAATATTTGCCCTTTTTAGGTATCAATCACCAACAAAGTGCGTATGTTTACGTGTAATTCGTTAATGATATACTATAAAACAACCATTCACATACCCAAAAGATCATGGTCGATTTTTCTTGTAACACTTCAAACACGTCAATTATCTTGTTGTTGGCCTTCTGAGGTTGAAAAAACTCCTTGCCAATGGGTTTCCTTCTTTTGGGCATGAAAACATTGTATTATCTTTTTTTTCTCTTGTTTTTTTTTTTTTATTTACTGGACAGAACACGCAGGTTTCCTTCTGCCATATGAAAAGTAACTATAGCTGGTCATCTCAATAAAAAACCTCACACATACACCCACCTTATCACTCATTCATCATCATCATCATCATCATTGTCAACCATTATCAATCCACTGCTGGACGAAGGTCTCCCCAAGTTTCCTCCACAACGGTCTGTCTTGTGCCAGTCTCCTCCATGTCACTCCCGCATATTTACGAATTTCATCCACCCATCTCCCATGTGGTCTTTTTCTGGGTCTTTTCCTGTCCCTTGGAATCCAATCTAAAATTTCGGCTGTCCATCTATGGTCTGTCCTTCTGGCAGTATGTCCAGCCCATTGCCATTTCAGGGATTTAACTCTGATCATGATGTCTTCCACTCTCGTCATTTTTCGGATCCACGAGTTCCTCTTCTTATCTCTCCTGGTTATACCAAGCATGCACCTCTCCATGCTGCTTTGAGTTGTCTGCAGCCTTTGTATGTCTCTTTTAGTTAAGGTCCACGTCTCTGCACCATACGTAAGCACTGGAAGGATGCATTGATCAAACACTTTTCTTTTAAGACATAATGGCATATTGCTCTTGAAAATTATGCTGTTTCTTCCAAAAGCTCTCCAGGCAAGTTTTGTACGCCGATTAATTTCTTCATCAATGTGACCCTCACTTGATATCTGCTGTCCAAGATAAACATACGTATCTGTTATCTCCAGTTTTTCTCCATCAATCGATAAATCTTCATTTCTTGTAAAAGCATTGAACATCACTTTTGTCTTCTGAAAGTTCATTTTTAATCCCACTTCTTTACTCTTGTCAGCAAGTTCCTGGATCATACTCTGCAGCTCTGATGGGGTAGTTGCAAAAATGACTACGTCATCAGCAAAACGAAGGTGGGTTAGATAATCTCCATTAATCTTTATCCCTTTGTTTTCCCAGTTCAGTGATTGAAAGACATTTTCCAATGTGGCATTAAAGAGCTTCGGAGATATGGTGTCACCTTGTCTCACTCCCTTTCCAATTTTTATGTGTGTTGTATTTTCAAACAGCCGAATCTTTGCACTTGCATTTTCATAGATGTTATTAATAATATTAATGTATGCATCTTCAATACCGCAGGATTTCAGAGCCGTGGTAATCATTCATACATTCAATTAAAACACTATGTACATAATTACACTATCTACATTCCTAGGCAGTTAACCTTTGTCAACTGTGATTAAAAAAGTGCTCAATTCGTTTCCAACTCCGTGTTAACCCTACTGCAAGTGCCAACCTCATTCAGCCCGTCATATACAACCCTCTAGCGCTTTCAACAGGCTCTGTCATCTTCAGGAGGCAGATGTGTCTCACCTGCCCACCACAGCTCAAGTGAGCTGATTTATTGAGGCTCGGGTCTCGGTCGCAATCTCAGCATCTCTGGCGCCCTCTATTGTCATTGCTGCTCTCTTTTCTTTTTTCTCTTTTAGCTGTTGCTCAATTTTTATTAAAGCCTTCCACTGTTCTTTTAAGTTACTAGGCTCATTAATGTTGCATAATCTTGATCTGTTTTTTTCGATTAATATTGATTCTGCAATTCACAATTGTCTTTCATTTTTACAGCTCTTAATAATTTTAATATCTTCAAATCTTGGACAATAATGGTTATCTAGACAGTATTGGGTTAATGCAGTTTTAGCTTCCTTTTTATTCCAATTGCTTATATGCTGGTTCAACCTGTATTTTAACTTGTTCTGTGTGCTTCCTATATATGACACAGGTGGTTGTTGGTTTATAGGGTTTTCATAAACTCCTGCTTTATCCAATTGGCTTAATTTTTTCATTTTTTATTACTAAATTTTTTATAGTCTACCTGGAATGCAAGCTTGTTAATGAGATGGTGATGATTCATAGAATTTTAGTGCAAGATTGGGGGCGGGAAGAGTTTGTGTACGTTTTGTTCCAAATGCTTTGCTTTGTCATTTGACGAGCAACTTACATGAGTGGAGTACGCAGAAGACATCTGCGAGAGGCTGCAGAAACCATGCAAAATTTTCTCCAAAGCATTGTGACAGGTGACAAGATGTTATATCGTTATGATCCTGAGACGAAGCATCAGAGTACCTAGTGGAAGTTGCCATAATCACCCAAAGGAAAGAGCAGTTTACAGAAGTCTAAATTCAAGACAGTGCTTGTGTGCTTTTACGACAGCAAGGGAATTCTGCATCACGAGTTCATTCCTGAAGGTACAACTGTCCGTGGCAATGCTTACTCATCCATGTTGGAGCAACTGTGGAAGAGAAGTGCTTGTGTCAGGCCGGCGTATGAAAATGGGCAATGGTTGCTTTTTCCCAATAATGCGCCCTCACACAGAGCAGTTACTGTACAGCAACTTCTGGCATGAAAACAGGTGTGTGTACTCAACCCCCCCCCTCCTCTCTCCAGAACTTTCTGCTTTCTGTCCTCAAATTTAAAGCTGCCTTTAAAAGAAAATAAATTTCAAGACATAGAAGACATACAAAGAACTGTGACATCTCTTCACTCCATACCAAAAGATGACCTCTGGAAGTCCTTCCTTTCGTTGGCTGATCATGCCACTTCTTGTATTAACACAGGAGGAATGTACTTCGAATAAAATTTTCACGTAAGTATTCTTGCTTTTCCATATTTTTTTAATTCAGTCTCGTACTTAATTGTTGCATTGTGTATATATGTTATATAAAATAATGTTTTCTTTCCAACAGCTGATTTGTGCAAAAATAGGAAGAAAGATGTATGCATTTGGCAGTAACTTTTGCAAGTTTTTATTTAGTTTTTGTTTATTTGTTTTGTAGAAAGAGCTTTTCTTTTTAGTGCAAATATATTCTTCAAAACTAAATGTAGCTGATACTTCACAAATTTGATCATTATCTGTATATTGCATGGAAATAGAGAAGAAGCTCATTCCAGGGTTCGTACGCCTCCTGGATTTCCTGGAAAACTCCTGGAATTAAATTTTTATTTTCTGGGGCCCTGGAAAACTCCTGGAAAAAATGCAATTTTTAATGACTCCTGAAAAACTCCTGGAATTGTATTTCTTTTTATACTGAACTAGTTTAGTTAAAAGATTTGGCAGCCAGTGTTGCATCAGAAACATTAGCGCTTCTCCAGCTGTGAACTGGAATAAGTGAGAGTGTGTAGGGGAGAAAGGGGTTGCAGAAACTTTCTTGCCTAAACGGATGTGCAGGCCGGCATGGGCCAGCACCGCCATTGACTGATAAGCATCTTCTGCACGCTACTGGGATAAAAAATATGAGTTTCTATCTTTGCGGAATTCTGACAAAACTGGCAGAAAATTTAATGTGCTTAATAAACTGCTGAAAGGAATGAACCCATTAATTTGTGAGAATCGGATAAGAATTGTGAAAACTAGCCACTAAAATTTTAAATCAAGTTTGTAATTGCGTGCAGTGGCTGGCAGTAGGTAAAAAAATTTCTTATGCGCAATTCAAAAAAATTTCATTTGATTGTAGTGAAATTTGCGGGGTAACCTTATATGACCCTGTTCTGTGAAAAATTCAGATCTTTTAATTGGAAATTCAACGTATGAAAAACATGTTTTTAAATCTCGATACACGAGAAATACTTACATTGAAAATTCAAAAAATGAATTTTTCCGATTTTTTGTTAAACCACAGCTTGTAATCTGTCCATCTGTGGACACTATAATATATCTGCATTTAATAGTCTGATTTGCATGGGGAAGCTTGAAATGTGCGAATGAGATGCTCCTTTATTTTATTTATTTTTTCACGATGAATTTAAAATACATTTTATTCCGCATATTTGCTTCTAAACATCCGATTGAAAAAATTCTTTTGCCTTTCGATTCCATTTTTGTCGAAGTAGTATTTTAGGCATAGTCACTTTTTCAAGTTACGCATAGATTTTCTACTAGGAGTCGTAAAAGTAAACTGTGTTTTCACCGATTTACCTGCTTTCCAAATTCCAATTTAAAAAGTTCTTTCTCTGGTTGATACAGATCCTGGTGGGAAATCTTTTGCATATAATTTCTAATTTTGGGAAAAAGACGGTTTGGCCACCAGGGGGCAGAAATGTTAATTTCTGCTTCTGAAGCATTTGCAGCAAAATCTGAGCTAAAATCTCCCTTGAAAAAATTCTTTCATGAACCGATACAACTCACGTTGGTTAACCTTTTCTGAATATTTTCTTAAAATAATGCATGATTTCTCCACCAGGGGGTGTAGACTATATCTTATTTTTATCGATATCTTTGCTTCTAAGAGACTGATTTTAAAAAAAACTTTCATTATTGGAAAGTTTTCACTGCAAAATGTTTTTCATATAATTTGAAAATTTTCAAGTAATTCATAGACTTTCTGTTAGAAGGCGTAAAGATAAATTGTGTTTTCCCGATATGTCTGCTTCTAAAATTCCGATTTGAAAAATTCTTTTTGCACCAGATACAGCTTTTGATGGAAAATGTTTTGCATATAAGTTTAAATATTTGTTAAAGAATGGTTTGGCCACCAGGGTGCTTGTGTTTATTTCTGTTTCTGATGTATTTGCAGCAAAATCTGAGCTCCTGAAAACTCGATTAAAAAAATTCTTCAATGGACCAATGCCGCTCACATCAAAAAACCTTTTCGAACATTTTCTTCTTAAAATAATGCATGGCTTTTCCAACAGGGAGCGCTGATGCATATCTTATTTTTGTCAATATCTCTGCTTCTAAGAGTAAGATTTAAAAAATTCTTTCTTTGTTAGAAAGTGTGTCCGCTGCGAAATATTTCTCATATAATTTCAAATTTTTCTTAATGCAAAAGTCTGCCACCAGAGGGTGTAAATTCACATTTTCATTTACAACAATATCTGCAGGACTAAAAACACGGCGCCGCCCCGGTGGTCTAATGGTCTAAGCGATGGCTTCTGATCATTCGTCCGAAAGGGGTCCAGGTTCGAATCCCGGTGAGTCATGGATGTTATGTTTGTCTTACATCACTGGCTCTCTCCCTTCCCTGTATGGGACTTGAAACCAAGCCCACCTTGGGCGAATGGTCAGAGGAAGTGCATCAGGCCAAATGGTCTGATGCACTTCCTCTGACCATTCACCCAAGGTGGGCTTGGTTTCGAATCCCATATGAGGTATGGGTGGTGTATTTGTCTGATGGCACTGGCTCTGTCCCATCTCTGCACCAAGTGGCTCTAAATCAGAGATGTGCAACTGCTTATAGCACCCAGAGTTGCACATGGTGGTCAATAAACCCTGAAACATGAAGGGGAAGAAATAAGAAATAATAAACTTCACCACAATTTACAAATACAGACAACAAAGCACTGTGATTCTAGTGAAAGTTTGGGCTCCTGGAAATTTTTTTATGGACTCCTGGAAAAGTCCTGGAATTTATTTTCTGTAAAAGTGTATGAACCCTGCCATTCCCTCTCTCCAGTACTGAGTGGTGTTTTCTTAGAGCCCTTTTTATTGGGTGGCCCGCCAGCTAAATTTCTTTTAATGAACGTTTTCACAATGCACATACTAGCAAAGGTGGAAAACTTATTTCTACATACACCATAAATATTTATGAAAACTGGCTAAAATCTATAAAAGTAATAGTAAAGAAGTAATTATGAACAGCATAGAAGAACAAATTATCAGTACATTGGATGAACCACCATTGGTTTATTGTAGATACGTTGATGATATCTTCATCATGACCAGAATGAAAATTGAAGAGCTGGAATCTTTAACTCAACAACTTAGTAGTAATGTCTACCCCACAATAAAATTAACAGTAGAACATGAAGAAAATATCTTACCTTACTTGGATGTCAGGATCATCAAGCAAAATAACCAACTGCAGTACAAGGTACACAGAAAACAAACATATGTCCCAGTTCTGATACCATATAACTCAACACACCCTTACGCACAGAAATGCAATAGCATAAAAACATTAATTAAAAGAGCTACCACACATTCCTCTACAGAAGAATTTCATAATGAAGAAATAAATTGTATTAAAGAAATCACATACAACTATGGATACCCTCCACAGAAGATAAATAAATGGATTTATGAAGTACAAGTAAAGATGCAGGATACTTATTCATTTAACAGAAAAAAACAATTACAATATATCGGAGCAACACCTTACCTACCAGGAATCTCTATGGAAATCAATAAATTATGCAACAAATATGGAATTCAGATGGGAACCAAAGTAATGACTATTGAAGATATGGTAATTAATAACACTGGAAAATGCAGTATCTTGGAAAAAGCTGGTGTGTACAAAATACCCATAAATGGAATCCCACCAATGTCATATATTGGAAGTACTAAAAATCAGTTAAAACATCGATTACAACAGCATGTTAAAAATTGGCAAAAAAAGAAGCAAAAACAGCACTGATACAGTACTGCCTAGATAACCAGACATATCCGAATTTTGAAGAAATTAAAATAATAAAACATGTCGCAATAAAAGACACTTACATATTGCAGAATCTGTATTGATTGAAAAAAAAAGATACAGAGTATGTAATAGTAACGATCCTAATATGCTTAATGAGAAATGGAAGGAATTAATAAAAATTAACCAAAAAAACCAAAAACACAGAAAGGGAAAGAGAAAATGAAGAGTTCACTAAAGTCAATGACAGATGGAGCCACGGTGGAAGCGTTTCATGGATGACGATGGGGCGGGGCGAAGAAGCTGGGCTAATCGCTCATTCTTGCTGCAGTGGCAGAAGAGAAAACACCTCCTGAAGATAACCCAGTAGGGGGTTGAAAGTACTCGAGGCAATCTGCTTGGGAGTGGCTTAGGGTATGGTTGGTTGTTCGTGATGTGTTGAGGAGTCCAAAGAATGAATTGTGTGTAAATATTTGTATATAGGTTTTTAATTTTTTTCGTTCGGAATTTGAATGTTTGTAAATAGGCGTTTCGTAGTTGTCTGCAAAAGATTTTGTGTTCAATAATTGGTTTTTAGCAACAAAAGTTTGGTTGTACAAGATGGTGGGAAGGGGGAGGATGCAATTTTGCAACATGGACAACAACGCACTTCATGGACTTGAGTGTTTAGTAAAGCTTTTGAAACAACCGGAAGACCGAAAATGGAATACTGCACCGGAAGCCTAAACCAAGCATGACGGCAGAAGGAATGTAATGTGTGGTGAAATATTAAGAGGTAAGCAACCTTGTAAATATTATGGCTAAAATCTGTGTCGAATATTATTTATTAGTTAAGTACTCATTGGTTTTTCATTTATGCACAATTTTGTAATGTTGTTTATCATGTTATGTTACATTAATGCCTACCACACCGCTAAAGATGATTAATAAGCATAATAATGTTAAGCAAAACAACATCCTTTTTTTTTTCTTGATTGGGGAAGGGGTCTTTAAAAGTACAATCCAGCTAAAATTTATTGCTACCCAGCTGTAAAAGAAAAAAACTAAGAACACTAGTGAGCCTATGTACAGAATTTTAGTCATCTGGAAATTCCTCCATTCATGGTTGAAGAAAACCAAAACGGTGACAGTAACCTTTGCTTTCATGCCAAATTCCGGTTTGCTTTTCCTTAAACACTCAATGGTAGAAAAAAATGTACCTTTAAATCTTAATCTTTATTCTGATGGTAAGGTTTGTGTGAATTTCCCTCATTTTATTACCTGCAGTTAAACCCAAAAATCCTGAATTTTTGGTGGCTTATTGTAACATTTTCATGTCTTTGCCTGCATGGGTGAGTGACCAATCAGATTTCTTTCTCTCCAGAGTAATGCAACAATGAACTTCACTAGAGCTGAAGCTACTGTTTGTAGAACCAAAAGTTACTTCTATGTCAGACATGCAAATTCTCTAGATTTTCAGCCATTCCTCCCGCCCTCCGGATCAATGTCAAGTTCTCCTGATTTTCACCGAGAATGAGCCATTAGGATGATCGAAATTTCATCAACCACCGTGATCTCGAACCGCCTGTGAAATCTTTTTCTTTCAGCGTTGATGCAAGGCAGCTAGTCACCAGTTTCATACTTTTCCTCTCCTTTCTGCAAAAAATAAAGCCCCCCCCCCCCCCCCCCCGCAGTGGTCTAAGCACTGGCTTCTGATCAATTGTCTGAGACGGGTTGGAAAAATTTGCTTTAAAATTTTTTCTCCCAGTCCGATTGTCAAATGACGCCTTCAGCGAAGAACTCACCCACTGGCACTAGAATACTGGTGTGGGTCAGTAATTGATTCAGATGGGAGCAGAGCTGTCCTGCTTTCTCCTTAAGTTCAGTCTTTCAGCCCCTTGCTTCAACAGAGCCACACAAATTCTAAGTGATAAACAGTTGAGTTGTGGGGAATTCACTTAACGACAAAAGGGAGTAGTTACAGTTGGCCTCACCTTGTAACAAAAGGTGATGTTAGTACGATGCTTTTGTTGCCTTCGCGCACAACCTAAAGAAGAAACAAAAAACTGTTGGCTAATATTTTATTCATAAAAAATAATGTGTGGGCCATTTTACATTTTCATTATCTTGCGGAATCGGCGTACCTGAAAACAAATTTCGGGGGGAGGGGGGTTGCTCTGTTCTTTTTCTTCCTGAACTTTTAATGGACCAATAATACTACCTCTGGAAGTTTGTGCCTACGTCTGAAAAACGTCAATAAAAAATTGTGCTCATGTGATTTTATGAGCTGTAAAATATCTCCCAATTTTCAGATTTTGAAGGTTGGCATGTCTGTTATATAAAAGTGTGTTCCAACCACACATCTATGCTAAAAAGTGTCGGAAACGGGAATAATTACATTTGAAAACACAAGGAGAAAAAACAATGGCTAGGTATAACAGAATTCTTCAGTCCAAATGAAAAGGAATTCCAGATAGCGTTCCATAGTTCAGGCAAGACTTTTATGTGATTTTTAGAACAAAAAGCTTTTTTATGGTAATGTTTTCATAAAACACAAATAATATTAATGATGTTTTTCTACTCATACTGCCTCATTATCAACACAAAAAAGTATGTGTTATAACAAAGCATTAAGCATCACTCCTCTGCATGGGGATGTATTATTTAAATTAATTGGTATCAGTGTTAGGGTTATTTGAGGTACTTGAAGGTAATTTTAAATGACACGCATGTATGTCGTGCTGTAAACCACAGTAAGCATTTCACTTGAACTTAAAAGTTCACTAAATCTAAACTCCAAATTATTGAAAATGTGCAGATGTGCATTCAGTTACCAATGCATAATCATGGCATGAGTGCTGAGAGAACTTTGGTGCTCTTCCATGTGACAAAGCAATTCTCACCACTCTGCTGTACTACAGGTTTGGTTACTGGCATCCAAAAGAAAAAACTGCATCTGGATCACTTGAAAAATATCATGTTTTTGATGCACATAAGTTGTTGACCTGGGCTGGTAAGAAAAAACTTAGCATTAGATACATTGCCAGGCAACTAGATTTTAAAAAGAAAAAAATGGAATGGTCAGTTTGCTACCATATGAAAAAAGATGGTCATCAACTCTCATTTTTTATTTCACTGCAAATCACAGAAGTTGTATTACTGTTGTGGAGGTGGTGGCATAGGTCAGCAGAATAATTCTTCTTGAATCATCATATGAGCCAACAAACTGTGATACTGAAATGAAGTCCTGCTTAGAAATGAGCCTGTGAGATGCTAATGTATACATGTTTTGTATAGTAAATTTTTCTTATTACTATTACAGACATATTAGGTAAAGTTACAGAAAATTATATGTTTGCAGATGAAAGAAATTATTTGATAAATAGCCATAGTAGTGATTTTCTTTTGGAATAAAACATATATGTACATATCACTAAGCTGTCCTCTGAGATTCAGAGGTTAGCTCCACAAAGAAATACAAACTACCAGATAATTTTTACTTACTGTTGCCATATCAAATTTCTCCATTTACAGCAATCTTGACATACAGTTCGGGCTTCACTGACATCCATCACACGCCGTACACAAGATCTTCTATACTTCATACTCAATCTTTTTCTCATGCAGACACCCCTGAATCTGATCCTCCCATGACTTCCTTGGCCTTCCTGCCACTTGGGCTAAAATGATTTTCTTAGTAAGCATCTCATCACTCATTCTTTTAACAATGCCAAACCACCAAAGCATATTAGTCTCCACCTTGCTAACAACATTTTGCTTCACATTACGCAACTGCAACACATCTTCCTTTCTCACGCAATCAGAACGTGTGTTGCCACAAACCCCCGTAAGTATTACATTTCTCCAGCACACAAATGACTCCTATGTTTCTTCTGTAGCACCCAGGTTTCACTGCCATACATCAGAGTAGGAACAATTACACTTTCATACACAGCCATGCGGGACTCTCTTGAAAACCCATCATTCCTATGAAAAACTCCCAAACCATCATGACTTTCAATGAAGAATTTGCTTGCCTACTAATTTCACCATCCAATTTGTTCTCTCTGTCAGACATGCTTCCCAAATACACAAACTCATTCACCTGGTCAATCACTGTGCCATTTAGACTTATATTACATTCAGTACTACCAGTTAATCGCTCAAAAACCATGACTCTGGGTTCTCCCTTATTTATACTCAGTTTGAATTTCATGCAAACTTCATACATCCCGGACAACATACTCAGCAAATCACTTTTTACTTTTGCTCTCTTCTAACAGGACAGTGTCATCAGCATACAGCGATCCGCACACATGAATATCAGCAAAACATAAACCAGTATTATCTATTTTGGCATCACACATGCACACATGAATAAATATATAAAACAGCCATGGTGACATTACACAACCTTGTCTGACTCCTGCACCAATAGAAAACCATTTTGATAAAACACCATTCACTCTTACACAAGCTCTACTGCCAACATACATGGCTTTTACACTGTTAAGTAGATTCCCAGTAACACCATATTCATCCAGTACCTTCCACAAAAGTGTCCTATTTACTCTGTTGTAAGCTTTCTCTAAATCTATGAAGGCAGGAAAAACTTTCTTACCAACAGCCAGATACTTTTCAATCATCATGCGTAATGCAAAAATATGGTTAGTGCAGTGCCTTTACCAGGTATAAAACCGCTCTGAACATCCCACACTTTCTCTGATGTAAGACCCCATACTTTTTCAATAACTACCTTACCAAACACTTTCCCTGGCACACTCAGTAGACTAATACTACAATAGTTCTTGCAGTTAGTCTGATCACCTTTTCCCTTATACAAGGGAATAATGATAGCATCCTTCCAATCCTGAGGGACCATTCCTAACTGCCAGCACAACTGGCAAATTTCAGTTTACCAGTCAATTACAGAGTCACCACCATATTTCAATATCTCTGCAGTTATGCCATCAACTCCCAGATCCTTACTATTCTGAAGAGGTTTTACAGCTTTACACACCTCTTCTCTTGAGATCCCTCCTGTGTTTCCATTCTTCATTGTGACATCATCTGCTTCTGCTTCTGAATCACCTTTGCTTTCGTGATCTAATAACTAACAGAAGTATTCACCCCATCTTTCACTTAACTCATTGGGCTCCCATATCATTTCCTTGATCCTATTCTTCACACAACTTACAACTTTGTTTCCCCTATTTTTCTTGAGTCTCGTGTACTTCTAGAAAGTCTTGCTATCTTTCCAAAAAGCCAGTTCAATTTCATGCCTTTCCACCCTCATTTTCCTATCTTTTGCCGTACTCTGGCGAACCAGCTTAGCGGCTTCACGCTTTTACAGTGATATTCATCCACAGAAACTCTACCTTGCAACATCCCCAAATAGGCTTCCTTCTTTCTCTTTACTGCCTCTTCAATCTCACTGTTCCACCAAGCATCACCTCTAGTGCTACCCACGATTTTGGTGCCACAGACCTCTTCAGTGGCAGTGACAACACAGTTCTTAAAACAAGTGCACTTCTTTTCTACATCCCTCTCACATGACTTCAGCTCCTTCAGTCATTCACTGAGTAAATTAGAGTAACTCGGATGGACTTCAAGGAGCCTGTCAACCTTTATTCTTTCCATCCTGGGCCTCTTCCTATTTCTTTTCCTCCGACCAACATTCAGTTTCACTTGTGACACCACCAAGTAATGATCAGAGCCAACATCTGCACCTCTTATCACACGAGTTCCAGGAACTAAGGGTTTCAGGCGCTGATCGTAAACAACAAAATCGCTAACACACTTTTGTCCAGGAGTACCATTTTCCCAAGTATTTGTGTGGATATACTTGCTGTTGAAAAACGTATTATATACACTCAAACCATTCTCAATGCAAAGTTCAATTAATATTTCACCATTATCATTCACACAGGGATCATTAAACTTACCCAGAACATTGTCAGGAATTGCATTCTGCACACCTACTCTAGCATTGAAATTTCCTGCTATTATAACTATCTTTTTAGCACTAAACTGGCTGAAAACAGGGTCATTCCACGCCAAATCATCAGATGCTATCCACCACACCATCTCTGATTTTTACAATTCTTTTTTTCATGAGTAGATCACCCCAATGTATAAAAGTCCTGAAAGTTTCATTTTTTTTATTTCCCGTAGATTAGAAGATATTAATTTTTGAATTCTGGTGCATGGCGGGCCTTAATCGCGTAAAAATGCGAATATCTCCGTTGTTTGGATCAAACAAAGTACCAAAATCACCACTCCTTTGTAATTTCCCCCAAGGAATCAATTGGTGCATTGCACGAATTTCTATCTTTTTTAGTTTTTGAGTTACATGCAACGGGAGAGCCTTTTTTCAAAATGTAAAAAAGCAATGTTGTACTTAGAAGATCACAATTGTTTTTTGTTTTTAAAGAAAAGTTTAGTTTAGTCTAACAAATAAAGAAAAAAAAAACCTTGGGCTTTCGCGTGCGCGCTGAGAAAAGAATTTTTAAATATGGTGCACAGCTCGTATTTTGCCACTGTGAAACCACGCACGGCGAATAGCATTGGCAGCAGGAGTGGATGTTGGCCTTCGGACGGGCGGCAGGACAAAATACCATTGCATGTGTTGGTCAGATCGCACGATAATTTGATGTGATGCTTGAAGGAGGAAGGATACTGAATTAATGTTATGTTTAAAGGCATTTCAAAGAATATAACTAAAATATTACTAAAGGGTCATTTCACACCAAATCGTCAGATGCTATCATTCTTAGCCATTCGACGATGAGGAAAACTAATATAAACCATTTTCCCTGTACAGCTTTCCAATATGAGCTATACCGTGAAAAAGGTTACACACAAATAACGCATATAAATTATGCAACAGACGTCGAAAATATATTGGTATTCTTAGCCATTCAATGACGAGAACTAATATAAACTTTTTTCTCCCCATATAGCTTAACGATATACAGTAGTGACGCTTATAAATTATGCAATTGACGTTGAATACAGTTTTTGGAATATTGATTAATGATTTCTACAGCTCACGCAATATCAGACAGAATTTTTAGACATGAAATAGTTCTATTTCTGGAATTAATAAATTGTCTAGTTGTCCACGCCTGCCGTAAAAGAAAATGATCAAGGAATGACAGCTTGAGAAGTAAAGTAATCGGGAATATATATCTCTGTGCCTATTCTTGCAAGGTAGAGGAGATATATACTGCGTTTTAGTTAAAGTCAGATACTTGACGATCACAGATGATGACGTTAGCAAGGCTCAGCGTTGGGTTAGGAAAATTTTTATTGATTATTTTCTGGTAGATCTGGTATTTAAATGAACGAGTATATCTTGCAGTTGTCATCTTGCCTGTTTTTTATTTATTTATTTTTTATTTCAGTTGCTTATTTAAAGATTACACATCACATGGGAGCTCACAAAACTCTTAAGAGTTCATATGAAACAAAACGCACCACAGCACCCTAAAATAAGGAAAACACAGTTTAACTGTTCGTGGTGTAGCCCAAAAATAGGAAAATACAGTATGACGGTTAAACTGAACGAAACATGTTATGCCTCCTAATCACAACCCGGTGTCAGAGTGGTAGCAATTGGATTTATTTCCATTATTATTATTATTATCTTTTATTAATCATGCCAATAAATTTAGAAATAATGGGAAACATTAACAGACCTCGAACGTATGAGGATGTTTTCGTTAATATAATACCCAATGTTCGCAATTATTGATTACCAATTTATGAAAAACAAGTATGGAACTCATGTTACTATTTAGCGATCGCAATTTGTCTGCTCTGTTTTATGAGCTTCTGCTTCTCTTTATCAGTAGCAACACAGTTATCGTCCTCATATTGACAAGTTACTTTAGCTGCCTCTTGAATTAGGAATTAGCTTTTTTTTTTTTTTTTGTCGTTGTTTGTTTTGTTTAATGCATTACGCCACGATCACAATGCACAAAGACGCTGAAAAACTAGGCAGCAACTTTCAAATCGAAAGAGAATAAAAGAGATCTGAGAAAATGCACTACGGAACTTTTCCACTTTCGGTGCTCTCTTAGAAATTCGTTTTGTTTGTCAGATGTCGTAAATTAGGATCTGAGGGGTTCGAGGTCTGGGGCCATCCTGTCTTTAAAAGAAAGAATTGAGAAAAAAAGCAAGCTTGTCTGCCATAGCACGGATAAAAAGAGTAAATCGTCTCTAAGAAAAATAAACAGTTCTACATCTGTGGTGAACAGAAAACGTTATACCATAATGGCAAATAAATTAACAAACGCAGGGCAGTGGCGACGCCAGCCGCTCAGAACTGGGTGGGCCGTTAACGAAGAGAGAGGGGGCTAAACGTGATGGCAGAGGAGGCACACACTTTGAAGTGTTTGGCAGAAATTTTGGCAAAAATTCTGTTAATGTTCACTTTATCGTGAATACTGTACGTAGTATTTATTCAACGTACACTGAAGAGCAATTGAATTAGAGACAGCTGGCGTTATGCAAATGTGGTGCTGTGGGCGGCCCTGTAAACGGAAACGACGTGAGGTATGCAGCGATCTGACAATATAAGGAGTGATGCGACGGGAATCAGTAAGAATCGGATGCAGTATGGGTAAGACGAAGGATCTAAGCGCATTTGATCGTGGGCAAATTGTCGGGGCTCGGCGAAGGGGTCACTACATCTCGGAAGTCGTGCAGGCACTGGGATTTTCACGAGCCACTGTGCCACGGGTGCACCGTGAGTACATCGAATCCGGTAAAACCATCCCTGCAAGGGCCAACTGCCATGGACAACAGTGTGTTGATGAGCGGGGTCATCGTCGGCTAGCTCGCATTGTAACAGCGGATAGATGGGCCACAGTGCAAGAAATCACTCGGCAATTTAATGCTGGGGCACAGAAATGTGTAAGCAGCCACACCATCCAGAACAATCTCCTCACTATGGGGTACAGAAGCCATCGTCCCACGAGGGTACCGCTGCTGACCGCACATCACAGGGTGCAAAGATTAGCACGGGCGCGAGAACATCGCCACTGTACCCTAGACATGTGGAAAAATGTTGCCTGGACTGATGAGTCGAGATTCACGATGGTACATGCGGATGGCAGGATATGAGTACGGCGCAAACCACATGAAGCGATGGATCCTTCTTGCCAGCAGGGTACTCTTCAAGCTGTTGCGGGTGGCATTCTCGTCTGGGGACTGTTTACGTGGACTGAAATGGGACCCCTGGTACGTGTGACATCGTCCCTCACAGGTCAACATTACCGGGATATCCTGGATGACCATTTGCTACCATTTGTGCATCTTCGACATCCCACTGGGGACCTCATCCTGCAACAAGACAATGCACCATGCCATCGCTCCCGAATTGTATCCGTATGGTTGGATGAACACTCCACCTACCTGACCTTGCTTCCTTGGCCAGCTAGGTCACTTGACCTCAATCCCATCGAGCACATCTGGGATGCCATCGAGAGAGATGTTTGAGGCTCTGACCCCCTCTAACAAATCTTTGTGAACTGTGGGAGCTTGTTCATGGGTTGTGGAACCGTATGGCTTCCCAACATTTCCGGTGTCTGTTCGTGTCCATGCCGAGGCGAATCGTTGCCTTCATCAGGGCGAAAGGTGGTGCTACAGGTTACTAGACAGGTATCTGTAATTCAATTGATCTTCAGTGTATTTTGGTTGGGAACCATGGATATGAATCTCCATAGCAAGTTACTATTTGCAATTTTAGCTTACTTAGGTATCTCTCTCTCTCTCTCAATGAAATTTCTCGTGGCTCATAATTGATTTCCGTGCTACAGAAAAAGTATCATATTACCTTCGCAGAAAATAATTGGAGATTAACCCTTTTTTGTCAACATCAGTTATCATCCTGCGGCGAATGGCAAGTTTATACTTTTTTATTTATTTATTGGAGGTTTAACAACCACCGTGAGCAACTGAGTGGGCTATAAGCAGTCGTCCGTCCCTTATTTGGGGCCACTGGTTCCAGGGAAGGGAGAGAACCAGCACCGTAAGACAAACACAACATCCATGCCTCACCGGGATTCGAATCTGGACCCATTTTGAAGGAATGATCATATTCATAAGCCATCGCTTAGACCACTGCACCACCAGAGCAGCAAGTTTATACTTAACAATATCTTTATAAGGAGCAATCAATTTGCGGGATGTTGATCAAAGCTGCGCAAAAGGTCTGAAGCATCAGGTCATTTGCAGTAACCCTCTACAAACAACATCTAAAAAGAAGGAGAGAGGCTTCATTTCATTGCTGGCATGATAAATCTTAAAACTAAGCATGACAGAACTTTTTATCCATGTATACATACATACATACTTGCCAGAATAAAAAAAAAAGCTGATTAAAAAAAATACAATATGATCCCCAAAATTAGCCAAAGAAATTTCTCCATGATCTCTCATCTAGAGCGAAAGCATTGGCAGCAATCACCTCCCCCTCCTCCCAGATAATTTTGGTTTTGCATCAATTTCAAGAAATGATTCAGATGATGACACAAAACGCGGGAAAATCTCGCCTAAACACTGTAAAATCTTTAGATGTTAAATTTTATGATAATCGCCAAATTCGTTATCGGGGGGGGGGGGGACATGTGTTCCATGGTGAAAGCTCAATTTCTTCTTTTCTGATTTGATTAAATATAATCAAAAACTGACATGGAAATTGATCACAATGTTGTGGCACATTGAAATATAAACATCTTTCATGAACTAATCATGCTTTTTTAAAATAAAGAATTCCTTTCCTTCAAAACGTGAGTTCAACAATACATGCATACGCACGGTGGGGGGGTGATCGTTGCAGGAGGAATGTCATTCTTCTTCCGGTACCAAGTCTCCGCACAGCCGTGGCCTCGATGCAGCGTGATTTGCCGATTGTGCTTTCGCTGTGGCAATGCACTAACCATGCACCATGTTTAAAAATTCTTTTCTTGGTGCTCAGGCAAAAGCCAAAGGGGTTTTTTTTTCTTCATTTGATAGATTAAACTGTTGCCTCGCATATTCAATATTGTATTCATGTTGTTTAGATATCTGATGTCTTGATTCAAATAAATAGAATAGCGCTAAAAGAACAAAACATACCTGTGCAATAAAGATGACTTCTTTTTAACGGACATAAAAAATACTTGAAAGAACTTAATTGCTGAATATGTGAAGAATGATTGAAAGATAATAATAATAATAATTCACTTTGTGAACTAAAGATGCATTCCACAAAGCATCTGGTTCTCCGGGTGAAAAGCGAACGTATAACCTTCACTTTTAGTCACTTAAAAGAATCACGAAAAAAAAGGTTTCTTCTTGAAGAAGGAAGGGAATATTTACACCAGGAACATAACCTCTATAAATTTGTGAGTTCCATCGTCTGCTGAGAAGAAAATAAATAAATAAACACAAACACTTCTGAAAAAATGCATTATCACATGACTCTTCAGGCCAGGAACTTTATTCACTTCTGCGTAGCTTATTTTTTTTTAGAGAGTGAGTGTTGTTTTGATGTTTCTGTCCGAGCATGAGAGAGCTAGTTGCATCGGAACGCCCTCTCTTGACGTACAAAAATAATGTTTAAATTTGAGTTTTTCTTTTCCTTTTGGACGTCTGTCAGAGCACAAATGGTGGTCTTACGCTAACATAAACCTTTCTTTGCCAAGAATAATAACTGCAGCTTTCTAAGTGCTGACTACATTGCCTTTTTAAGCATTGAAGAAAGGCTCTCTTATAACTCATAACTCAAAAACAAAAGCAGATAGAAATGCGTGTGTTGCACCAATGGATACCTTGGTAAAAATTAAGAAAGAATGATGATTTATGTATTTCTTTTTATTCTAAATAACGGAGATATTTGCGTTTTTACGCAAAATATGTCCGCCATGCACCAAAATTCAGAAAGTTATATCTTCTAACCTATCGGAAATAAAAAATTGAAACTTTCAGAGTTTTTATAAGTTGGGAGTAGCTACCCATTAAAAAAAAAATCTTAAGAATCGGAGATGTGTTGGTGGAAAATTAATTCAAAATCTGACAATTTTGCGTGGAATGATAGCAAGAAGAAGAAGTACCACAATTAACGATAATTGCGGATGGACTCTTCCAATTGAGTGGCAGCAACTACTCCAGTGACATAGTCCTGATGACGAACTAGGCTTTAGTTCGAAAATTTGACAACCAACTTTGATGAAAAGTAACCTCTATAAGACCCGTAAAAAAGCTATTCCACAATCACTATGAATAGAGGTGCCATAAATGCATTTGCAACTAGGATTAAAACCACATACGGGCTGGATATATGGCGAAACATCAGAAAGATAGAAAGGAGTAAGTGCAAAAGCGACAAATGTAAGTCACAACTTTATTTTCTTAAGAGAAGAAGGGATCGAAATAGCAAGAAGAAGAAGTACCACAATTAACGATAATTGCGGATGGACTCTTCCAATTGAGTGGCAGCAACTACTCCAGTGACATAGTCCTGATGACGAACTAGGCTTTAGTTCGAAAATTTGACAACCAACTTTGATGAAAAGTAACCTCTATAAGACCCGTAAAAAAGCTATTCCACAATCACTATGAATAGAGGTGCCATAAATGCATTTGCAACTAGGATTAAAACCACATACGGGCTGGATATATGGCGAAACATCAGAAAGATAGAAAGGAGTAAGTGCAAAAGCGACAAATGTAAGTCACAACTTTATTTTCTTAAGAGAAGAAGGGATCGAAATAGCAAGAAGAAGAAGTACCACAATTAACGATAATTGCGGATGGACTCTTCCAATTGAGTGGCAGCAACTACTCCAGTGACATAGTCCTGATGACGAACTAGGCTTTAGTTCGAAAATTTGACAACCAACTTTGATGAAAAATAACCTCTATAAGACCCGTAAAAAAGCTATTCCACAATCACCATGAATAGAGGTGCCATAAATGCATTTACAACTAGAAATCTTCCTTCTTATCAGACGGTTCCGAGTCACAAGGAGCATACACTACAATAATTAGTATTCTCTGAAGTTTCACTTTCAAACGAATCCAAATAATTCTTTCACTTATGGCAGGTATGAAAATCATGTGCATTTTTTGGAATAAAACATAAAAATTCTGTAGAAGAAATATTCTTCTCACAATACATGGTGGTATGTCAGAATCGTTAATACAGCAATCAGACATCTCTGAATTACCTGTGTGTACTGTTCTTCATATAACAATTAAGCATGTCAGAAAACTTGAAAATTATGTCGTCCTTTAACAGGAATCAAACCTGCATATCCAATCCTGCATGCTACTAGTTGCACCACCCAGGATGATCGAGTATCTGAGTGTTGAATATCGGAACATTCTCTGGGTTTCTCCAGTCGAAGCAAATTCTGCTTCCTCGTAGCGGTAAGTAAATTACCAGTCTGTCAGGAAGCCGGGAGATGCAAGTTCAATTCCCACTCTAGTACGATGTAATTTTAATTTTAAAGTTTTCTGATGTGATTAATGTTACGTAAAGAACAGTAAATGCAGGTAATTCAGAGATGTCTCATTGCTGCATTAATAATTCTGACATATCTCCACATATTGCATACCTGCCAACATTGGCAAGAGCCTTGTCAGTAGTAACTAGTATTACTGTGCAGACGCTTTTGTACTTACTTTTTTTTTTTTTTTTTTGCTTTGCTTTATTTTCTTGGGGTTTTTTTTTTGTTTGTTTGTTTGTTTTTATGTCTAGCAGTTTAATTTCTTTCATTTTGGGAGGGCAGATATGAAATTCATGTGGATTTTTAAGTTTCCGCCCCATTTCCAAGACACTCTCAGTGAGACTCATTGTTGCATTTTTTTTTAATCTTTCTTAAACCTTTTATTAGTTACTATTTTTTATTTCAATTTTTAGAGTGCAGAAAGGAAATTTTCACATATCTCTAAAAAACAAAATTCCATTTCTGTACCACAGTACATCGAAAGTTCATGGATGTTGTATTTTTTGTAACCTTTTTTTCTCAGCTTAATTTTGATTAAACTTGGTCCACAATGATGTTCAGATACTTAATAGCTGTCAGGGATTGTGCTATTGGGATAATGGGGCCTAAAGTGTGCCAAGAAAACATCTCCCCCAGCATAACACCGCCGCCTTCTGCCTGTTTCCGCCCAACAGTGCATCCAGGTTAGGGTGGAGCGAACAACACTTTTTTTTTTTTTTAAATTTGAAACGTCACCATGTGCAATAGTTTCGATTTTATTACTGAAATGACCCCTCGAAATATGGATGACATTATTCGTTCCCAAGAACCTCGAAGTTTGAAAGTTATAGGGAAAAATGGTTTAAAAACACACGCTTTCTCCATTTTGTAAATATAAAAAAATACTGTGTCACCATGTTATTTAATATCACCTTTGAGTGTATAAACACTGGTAAAAATTCAGCAGACATGAGTTAATTTCTTAGGCTTCCCCAGATCCCTTAAAGTATGTAATTTTTCGCCAAAAATGGCATGATAAGTTGCATAAGCATTAAGTTCAACAGCAGCCTTATTGTTACCAATTTGGGCCAAACATTAACACCCCCTCTCCCCTCATACTTTCTGGAAACTTCGTGTTGATTTTCAGAAGCATAGTTGCTGTTTTGCGCTCTTCTTTGTTTTTGTTACCTTCACCTCACCCCACCTCCTCCCTGACAGTGGAGCTCTGAGAGGAGGTGGGGTGAGGTGAAGGTAACAAATACAAAGTAACATTTAATACAAAGTAGCATTTTCCACGAATACAGACGCTAGTTCTTCTTTGTTTTTTTTTTTTGTTTATTGTTTTTTTTGCTCCCTTTGTTAATTTACTTCACTAGTAAATATTTTTTCCACGCCAAAGAGTAAAATCAATAAGATATGAAATACGGGGTTGCTGAAAGGAAACTGAACGCTCTTGAAATACATATACTTGTATGTATATATAAAAATCACATTCTCTGAATTTACTTGATTGTGGCTTAATTGGAGGTTCCTTTTTGTTGGGTAAATTGTTTAATTTTTTTTTTAGTTTGCTATTCTGGCCCCCTCTGTGAATCTGCATAAGAGCATCTAGAAGTTATTGATGTATTTTGACTCTTTCTACTTCCCTACTTTGGACCCACTTTCTCCTTCATCTTTTATCACACGTTTTTCTCTGGTGCTCGGAGATAATCTCCTCTTACTGTTGTAAACAGGCAAACCCCTCCTTTTCCCACTCAAAAACCAAGACCCCCTCAAATTCATGCCAACTAACCATTTTTCTCCCATACACACACATAGTCAGGGCCTGAACTTTGGTGACATTTGTATTTTCTTTTTTTAATTATTGGGCCTTTTTTTTTAGGGCACTTTTTAAAGCATTTTTTGAGGTTTTCGGGACATTTTTTTTTGTTTTCGTTTTAGGTCATGTTTTTGCCTTTTCTGGCATTTTTTTTTTAATTTTTGTTTTAGGCCATTTTTTATTTTATTTTTATGAAAAATTACATTTTCTTAAGGATTATGCTTTCAAATTGCAACACTCAAAACCAGATGACCAAAGCAAAAGCCTTCAAAAGTAGCTCATTCTTGCAACTATGTTCAAGTCACTGTTTAGTGCTATCCAGTTTTGGGGAAAGATAACCCCTGCTGTCCACTTTTTAGTGTTAAGGGTCAGGGACGAGAGAGGGGCACTGCTTTCGTCCCTGACCCTTAATACTAAAAAGCAGGGGCGGATTAAAGGTCCATAAATGGCCCTGGGAGTTAATTTTGAGCGGCCCACTTTTTGTAAAAATTACCAAGGTACCCCAAGGTCAGCATCACCATTGCTGTTTAAACATCTTTTCAACACTAGTCTATGAATCATTAAGTTTTTTTTTTTGTATTGAGGCAATAACATTTAACATTTTACCCATTCTCCTGGACAGCAGCTCTCCAGCAAAATTTCGTGTAAGAAGAAAATTACTTTTGTTGCTGAGACGCAACAGACGTTCTCTGAGAAATACAGATGACTTTATTTCATTCTTATGAATCTTATTGCGATAACTGAATTCAGAATTTGTAATAGGTAGTTTCTTCGGTTTTAGTGAAAACGGAAATCTAAATGTGCCAAAAATTTATTTATTTTCAAGACTTACCTATCATTTATAAAACAATTGCAAAGAAAAAGTAAAAAGCTCTTGAGAAAATTGAAAATGTTCAGAATTTCAGTGCAAATTTCTAAAGTGAGAGAAATTAAAGAATGCAAAAATTATTTTTTTTTTTAAATTACTTTCAACTGGACAAAATCTTTTTGCTGTAACAGAAACAGACTCCCTAAAATTACAGTTCAAGAATTCTTGTAACTGGAAGGCATAAAAAGCAGTAAATCAAATGCATGCATATCTCGTACAAAAAAGAAAATGAATGTACATGTAAAAAGCAGCACCCCAAAAATTTTACCGTAGGTCCACCTCAATGCTTTAATGAATACAATGAATTACGAGTTTCCATCCCAGATTATAGATAGCACATTTGATTAGCCTGCGTTGATTATTCAGCCGCAATTGGCAAGAGCGAACTGCCATAGAAAATATCAGTCCAAAGGGACAGGACTTAAATCAGGATTTCGAGAAAGGGGAAGGGGGTTATACCAAAACAGGGTAAACAGGGTTAGCTAAAAAGAATATTTACTATGTAAGTTTCTTTTTCTTTCTTTCTCTCTTTCGTTTTTTTTTCTTCGAAGCCGTCAAAGTGATAGATACCTTTTTTTACCATACTTTGCTTTTCTTTTACAAGAATATTGTAATGTAAGTATTAGAGATGAAGAATAAAGAATATTGTAATGTAAGTATTCTGGCTCAGTTTTTGGAGACCGAATTCGCCCGAGCCTGAAATGTTTCTGCCCGTGATCGTCACAGCCCCCTATGAGATCTGTATACTGTGGGCCTAAGCCCACCCTGACTCTGCCAAATGCTAAACTTATTCTCCGTTTTAATCCGATTTTTATTTATAATAGCAAGGCGCATGGAATTTGATACTTAGTATTGGGTTGGAAAGAAAATAATGTCTGCAAATGCAAGGCAATAGAAAAGTGCTAATTATCTTATATATGCAAGTACAAATCAGTTCAAAACGTATTAGCAGTCATTTGCCACGACCTGCTCACATCATTTGGACAGCTGTTGGATACCGTCCCTGTAGAATTGTGGCGACTTAAATGCAAAGAAATGAGCAAGTGCGCTTTCGACGTCGTCCCGGTTAGAGAACCGCTGTCCGTCCAGGAAATGCTGCAACAAACGGAAAAGGTGGTAGTCACTTGGGGCAATGTCTGCTCCCAACAAGGTCCCTGATCTTGGGACAGGCCACCTGTGCAGTGTGAGGTCTTTCATGCTGCCACAGGAGGATGTCTTTGCAGTTCAGCAGTGCTGGTTGTTTCAACGTGAGCGATGCTTTCAGATCATTGAGCTGACGGTGGTACACATTATCGGTGATAGTGGTGTTGTCTGGCAGCAGCTCAAAAAACAACACCCCGCATATCCCAACAAACAGACAGCATGACCTTACATGGGTGTATGCCGGCTTGCTTTTGTTTTGGGTCCAACCACTGTTCCGGCCAGTGGCGGCGGAACTGCCAGGGCCCGGGCCCGGTCAATAATTTCAGCCAAGATTTTTATTTTTATTATTTTTTTTATTTGACATATGTGCGATTGTTGTGATGTGCCTTAGAAAGTTCCTCTAGGTAAGTGGTTGGGTGGTCCTAATTCCCAACAAAGCTCCTTAGGCACAGTAGCGCACCCAGAAATTTCCCAAGGGAGGAGCCCGTGCGCCCTGGCACACAGAATTTTCCCAAGGTGGGGGTGCCCCCCCTAAATTTACCGGGAAAAGTAGTCTGGTGCTGTAACAATCAAGGAGGTTGACTTTTGTGCATTTATTCTTACCCAGTTACTAGTAATGTTACAGTACAAGAAAGTAAAATGATTAGAAGAAGCAGTGAAATTGTTTTCCTTGTTAGATTTTTCTAAATTTATTTAACAGGACTGCTCCCTTATAATTAAACGGTACATGATTAAGAAGTATATGTAGATCGCATATTGTGACTTTTTGTTTCAAACTTCCGTCCGTCCGGAAGTATAAAAACACATAACTCGACCGAGAAACAACGGATTTGCATGGAAATGAATTCGTTCTACTCGGGTACACCTCACACCAATCAGATATGATAGAAAATAACGTTCCATCCGTCCGCCGTTTGTCTGTCCATTTGTCCCGAAGTATAAAAGCACATAACCTCACCGAGAAATAAGTTCCGATTTGTACGGAAATTATTTCTTTCTACTGGGGGACACATCGCACCTGTAAGGTACGATACAAAATTATGTTCCGTCCATCGTCCGCCTTTCTGTCCGTAGATACATGTACTTGGAATGCCACTTTTCCAAAATAAGAAATCAACGCTGCTAAAGTTTTGTACTAGTTTTGTACACCCAAAAGAAAATTTTGTACACCACCGGAAGCGCAGTACTTTTCGGCTCTCTAAAAGTAGCACTTCCAAGTACATGCTGGAGTGCTACTTTTTCAAAATCGAAAATAAGTACTGCCCAAGTTTTGTACTAGTTTTGTACACCCAAAAGAAAATTTTGTACACTACCGGAAGTAGTACTTTTCGGCTCTCTAAAAGTGGCACTCCAAGTACATGCTGAGTGCCACTTTTTCAAAATCAAAAATAACTACTGCCAAAGTTCTGTACTAGTTTTGTACAGTTTTGTACACCCATAAGAAAATTTTGTACACCACCGGAAGTGGTACTTTTTGGCTCTTCTTTGTGGTTCTCGACCATGTACTTGGAGTGCCACTTTTCCAAAAACGAAAATAAACACTGCTTAGAGTGTTGTCCTAGTTTTGTACAGTTTTGTACACACAAAAGAAAATTTTGTACACCACAGGAAGTGGTACTTTTTGACTCTCCATTGTGGCCCTTGAGCATGTACTTGGAGTGCCACTTTTCCAAAATTGAAAAAAAAAAAACCCACTGCCAGAGTGTTGTCCTAGTTTTGTACAGTTTTTTACACCCAAAAGAAAATTTTGTACACCACCGGAAGTGGTACTTTTTGATTCTCCTTTGTGGCCCTCAAGCATGTACTTGGAGTGCCACTTTTCCAAAATTGAAAAAGCACTGCCAGAGTGTTGTCCTAGTTTTGTACAGTTTTGTACATCCAAAAGAAAATTTTGTACACCACCGGAAGTGGTACTTTTTGACTCTCCATTGTGGCCCTCGAGCATGTACTTGGAGTGCCACTTTTCCAAAATTGAAAAAAAAAAACACTGCCAGAGTGTTGTCCTAGTTTTGTACAGTTTTGAACACCCAAAGGAAAACTTTGTACACCACAGAAAGTGGTTTTTATTGGCTCACCAGCACGTACTCAGAGTTCCACTTTTTTAAAATCAAAAATAAACACTGCCAGGGTGTGTGCATCCTAAAGAAAATTTGTACTCTACCGGAAGAGGTTATTTTCACCTCTCCTTAGTGGCTCTCCGGCATGCGCTCTTGTACTACCCTTTTTCTAAAATCGAAAATAATGATCACTGCCAGGGTGTTGTACGGTTTTGTACACCCCCTTAAGGGAACCGGTCACTTACTACGCCTAAACAAACTAGCCTTTGCTTTCCTAGAAAGCCATCGTAGAAAGGTTTCTCCGAAAATGAAAATAGACACCACTAACATTTTTTATTATGTTCTACCGTGAAATTTAAAATTATTTTCCTGAACAGAACAGTATTAGTACTTTTTTTACTTGGTGCACCGCTAAACATGTACTTGCAGTCCAAAATACAAAAAGTCATCATTTTTTTTTTTTTTTTTTTTCAGCTCGAAAAAATGTTTTGTACTTTACCGGATGTGGTACTTTTCATCCATCTTAGTTCAGTACCAGACATACATTTCTTGCACCATTCCACAAATCTGAAATATTCACACACGTTTTCTACTACTTTTGTAAGTGCGAGAAACGTGCTCCATTTTGAAATATAAGAAATCATTTTATATGATTCCTCAATGGTAAAATTTGATGATCTCGGAGCGTATGTAAGCAGATTATAGTTCTTAATTTCCAATTTTTGTTTTAATGAAGTTATTTGCACCTGCTTATATATATATTTTTTTTATTTTTTTTTGAATTACAGATTTGTACATTTTGGGATTGTATAACGGCTATCCTCAGTTGTGGATACCCCCATGACTGCATTAATAAATTACTTGTAGAATTTTTGATTTTCGAAGCAGTAGCTTGAATGGTTAACTAATTTGATTAATATTTCTAGTTTGTTGCATATAAAACACTTTTGTAATAACCCAGTAGCCAAACTGCCAAGTTGAAAGAATCAGCAAAAGGATTTATGTTTAAAATCTCCTTTCTCTTAATTTTCCACTCAATGAAAGTTCGAAGGTCATCTATATAAAAAATCGTCACATTGTGGTTCATCATTTGACACAAAATAGCTCTTAGATCAACATATAGCAACAATACGTATTTGTTTAAATCTGTTTCTTTATATCAGTTCCCCACAATTACTTGCAATCTTTCTCTCTCTACACCCCCCTGCCTCCCCTCCCATTGTTTCATTATTTACAATCAAGGTTGTCTCTATAAATTTTGCTGTGACTCACTGTCAGTGTCGCTAAAATGTACAAGCTGTTTAGAGAAGTAACGAACTCTTCAGTGGGAAAATGTTTAGTTTAGAAGCAACTCGAAAGGAGGGTTAAGTTACAGGTATGCGTCACAGACTGAAATTCAAGCAATTTGAATTTCTGTGCAATGTGTTTTCAATCTAGTGGTTTACAGTTTAAACAAAAATTTTAAATTTAAGCATTGCTTTGTAGAAATAAAAAGATATTCAGTGAAACTTTGGCTATGCGTATTCCAGTTATATTTTTTGGCATTTATACACTGCCGGACAATTGCTAAGGACGGATGAAAATAGCGACGATAGCAACCATAAAATGGAAGGCAGGAAAATGTGGAAATTAGCATAAGTGCGGGACACAGTAAGACGTGTTGTGCGTATGCAAATTTTGGATTGCCGAACTTGTTCGTGACGTCATAGCGCTGATAAGAGATATAAAGGATTTGACGCGTATTGACCTTTGTTGTTCAAACGCAAAGTTGAAAGGGAAAGAATCAATTGATGAACTTGCAATTTTCAGTACGTCTTCCCGACATCACCTAGATGATTTTACACATGGCTGTATTATTGGCAAGATTGAAGAAGGGCGAAAAATAACAGATGTTGCCAGGGAGTTCGACATCAGCCACAGTGTTGTTTCAAGGCTTTGGAAATCATTTCAAACAAATGGAGAGTGTAGCAAACGTCACCGGAGAGGTCGTGTTCGCAGTACGACACCTGCAGAAGATCGGTACATAGTGCTATCAACAAAAAGACACCGGTGCAGCACAGCTAGTGAGGTAGCAAATCAGTTTATGGCTGCTACTGAGTCTGGACAGCCCGTTTCCAATGGTGCCATCAACATCGCAATTGGACTGATAACGACTGGTCTGCTGTTCTCTTCTCAGATGAGAGTAGATACAGTCTATTGTCTGATTGTCGACGACAGCTGATCTGGCGTGATAGTGGTACTGCATATTGTCCAGCAAACATACAGGAAAGGGACCGATATCCGACATGTAGTGTCATGGTATGGGCTGGCATCATGATCAATGGCCGTACGTCCCTCTATGTGCTTCCAACTGGGACTATGACTGGCCAACGATACATTAATGATGTTCTGCTACCTCATGTTCACACGTTCCGTGGTGCTGTCGGTGATAGATTCATTTTCATGGACGACAACGCAACATGTCATCGAACAGTCGCTGTCCAGAAGTGTCTTGAGAGCGAGGATATTCAACGCCTCGTATGGCCAGCACGTTCTCCAGATCTGAATCCCATTGAAAATGTGTAGGATGCTTTGGGGAGGGGTCTTGCTGGTCGCCAATGCCCTCCAATAAACAAGGACACCCTCATCCGTGCACTGACAGAGGAATGGGATAAATTACCCCAACAGCTGCTTGATAATGTTGTGCAAAGCATGACACGATATGTGGAATCTTGCATCGCCCTCCATGGTGGCCATATCCCGTATTGACATCTTACGCCGGAACGCCTGCGGACGGTAATTGCATTTTTTTCACGTTTACGTATTCTGCACAAAATGGCCTGTTTGTCCCTTGAACACGTTCCAAAGCCTTCTGGATTTCAGAGCACAATAAATTGTCTTTCTTGTAATGTCCTGGCATTCTGACATTATTTTATTTCACTTGGCATCCAACCACACTTACTTTTTTATGCGCTATATAGCCGTTTATGATCCGTCCTTAGCAATTGTCCAGCAGTGTACATAATTTTGCATTAGTCCCGATATTTTACTGTAGTTTCTAAGCTTTTTCAATTTGATAATAGCTAATTTATTCATTTATACGCTTTTTTCGATGTACATAAATTTTGTAATTTCAGATTATCACAAACTCACAGTTCTTTTATTTGTTTACGTTTACGTAACCGGTATATCACAAGTTTGAGAGAATCGAGACAGCATTACTGAGTTCTTGGTGCAGCCAAAGTTGAACCTTCAACCCATCGGAGAAGGGTATCTGTTTACTTTTGATCAGCGTTGTTGTGTTCCTTCTTGGTGGAAGTTGAACCTTGCTCTCATTAAAGAAGGATATGTTGTTTAGTTTTGGTTTGGATGAAAAATTTATTTCGCAATCGACGCTCTGAATAAAACGTGCACTTAGGCAACCTACAACTTTTGGCATGGTGCGGACGTTTTTTTGTTGCTGTATTTCAGCCATGAAATAGATGGTGCAAAACTTAATAACGTTCATAGTTATGTTTTTTCTCTGAATTTGACAGATTTTAAACAAGCAAAGATTAGAGAATATTTTACTCAATACTATTGAGAAATCAACTTGTAAACAATTTGCTTTGAAAAGAGCGATGCTAATAAAGAAGGAGTAATAGGGGTATGAATATAAAACAAAATAACATTCTGATTTACTAAGAAGTTTTTAAAAAGTAAAGATTCTTTTTTCATGTATTGAAAATGCAAAATTGTACAAAATCATTTTGTCATGTAGTTTTTGAAATATTTGGCCAAACTTTGGGAACTTGTTTTACCGCCATTTTGGTGATAAAAAAAAAAAGCATATAAAGGGCCGGAAACTTTTTCCCGCAGCGATATCCCCCATGAGCATGGGCGTCCGCTGCAACTTTTCCGGGGGATGGGGCAGACGGGTATACTCCCACTATCATAATTATTGCTTAAATTTATAGTACCCCTGCGTCTTTATATGGCATAGTAGGGTTTGGGTCAGGCGAGTACAACGAGCCCCTAAAGCTAGGGAGTGGGTTCGGAGCACTGTTAGCCCCCCCGAAAAGTTTGGGAACTTGGACACATCTTTCTTTCTATAGTCAGTATTTAGTATTGAAATACGGACAATGATAATAATTATGTCATTTACCAATTACTGGCCACTGATTATTCATATCTGAGTCAAAAGTTTAACCTTACTGTAGGCTTCTTGCTGAATTTAATAATCAACTTAATACAGTCTTTTTGTAGGGAAACATTAACTTGGGGTTACATAAAACAATTGCACTGCTCCATCGTCCTTTATTGAGTATGGGTATGAACCCCCCTTTTTTTTATAGACATTTATCTGTTTTTTTTTATACCCCCGTCAATTTTCTGTTTCTTGCACTTTAGAAGAGATACTATGAAATAAAAACTGCAAACGTCTTGGGTTTTGTCCAAATCTATCAATCACATTTTGAATGAGTTCATGTTTATTCTCAAAAACCTTTTATTGATGAATACTCATCATGCACAGTCAGATAAACGCTCATCTGCCATTTTTGACCTTAACCAGGTTTTTAACCGTTCTCATAGTGCTGAAGGACCTCTCCACTGAGCAGGTTGTTTCTGGTAATGTTTGAGCAATAAAAATAGCCTGTCGAACAGAAGGAAACAGATCAGTGTGTTTTAGCACGCCTAAAGTTCGTCTTCACATCCATCATCTTGTTTCTTCCTTCCTGACCACATTTCAAACTGTTATGAATAGGTTTTGTTCATGTGTGTAATTAATAGTTAAATTTAGCAAATGTTAAAATTAAGGTAAACATTGACTTTAGGTAAAAATTAAAATTTGGGAGACAGGTGGATGCATTTCAAAACAAAAAGTAAATTCAATCAATTAAGGCCATGATAAATGAAAATAAAATGCAATGGAATTAGGACATTCCAAAAGTTATTATTGAAAGTTTGCGTTGTTTGAATTTACGATGAGCTGTGACACCTGCAAGTGTAAAATAAGTAATTATTGTTTACATGTGTACCAAATTTGTGAACACTAAAAAATGGATGGTATACAATGTACACGTGTAATAACTTTTGGAGGTGGTGATGATCAAGTTTAGTGGTTAGGACAAAATGCATTAATTAAATAAAAACAAAACTCCAGAGAGGTCTCCTACCTTAGGCAAGCTAAGGTGGATGAGACTCTGAGAGGAAATTCAACTGAGTCATCTAATTCTTCACTGCACAAGGTTTGGGTTTTTGAAAGGCCACTTGGCCTGCATTTATTGTACAAACTTAACCACAATAACAAAAAACACAACAAAATGTTTTAAGGAGTCTGAGACTCACCAAGACAACACAATGTCTGCAAAATTTTGCCGATACGATTTAGCAGATCTCCAAAATTGCTAACTTTGGCCCCTGGCTTAATCTGAATTTTTATTCAGATGACACCTTTAGATTAATCGCTTCACAAGAAACAGAACTTCATCCACAAATAAAAATAGAATGTTTACTAAATAAGTGTGAAATTTTATTTTACAAAATGATCTGGCTTAACAAGAAGTTACACCCAAATTTTAGATTACCATAGCAAGCCTAATGCAGCACATATCACTCTTTAGCTTGTATCATATGTTGCTGCAGTGAAGTGTTTTCTCCTTCTCCCCTCAGTGTTATAATATAAGAATATGTACTATAGTTTTGATTAGCCTCTTTCAAACAACTTCCTCAAACATGTTTTCTTAACACATGTTAATTTGAGACATTGCAACCACTGACTAAAATTCACAAATAAAAGTTATATTAAAAAATGGTTCTACACTCCCCAGGAATATTTACCTTACAATTAAATATACTGAACATTCTAGCATTACTTGATACAAAATCACTCTAAACACTACTAAACATACTGCACTAAATACCTTACTTAATTATCTCAAAAGTTATCATTACACCGCAATGCTGACAAATAAACTTAAAATTCACACCATCATCTGGAAAAATCAAAATACTTCATTAACACCAACTTGCTCTGAGTACTCAATATCCTACCATGTAAATAAAAGGCAAACACTAACTCTCAGCACTCCTGGACTTAGATTCATACTTATCTGCGTTCCTACTATTCATCACAATTTAAAATTACACAACTAATTCTGGCAAGCAATTTATAAACAAATTAATTCAAATTCTCAAAATTACACCATGCAAGCTTTTATCAATTTTAACAACCCATATAGTAAACCACTGACGTAACGGCTAGGCAAAACATCTCAGTTTATCAAACTCACTTTCGTCGAAAACAAAATTTACATCCCGAAGAAAATATCAATCAGGCTAAAGAAGAGAAATTGGGTAGTGAAGCCAGTTCAAGCCTATGCAACGAAATGGTAAGTCAATATGTGTGACTTATTACCCTTGAAATTTCTTTCCTCGCTCACTGTCTTTGGGACAACACTCGAACGCATGCAACTTGACAGGAGCTGCTTCTTACTGGCCGACGATTTTAATCGGGGACAGAAGACAAATACCCGAAGTATGTCCACGTAAGGAAAAACCTCCTGCAAGAGCTCTCTTGCCCCCAAATTTTCTTACTCCAGGCACACAACTCCCAGAGAAAAACTATCTGAAAACTCACATTATCTCTAGAAAAAATACACATAAATCTCACTTTCCAGAAAACACATCATATCTCTATTTCCAGAAATCATTATCAGCTCTCGAAGCACTCCCTATTTCCAGAAATCATTATCGCCTCCCGAAGCACTCTCTATTTCCAGAAATCATTATCACCTCCCGAAGCACTCTCTATTTCCAGAAATCATTATCACCTCTCGAAGCACTCTCTATTTCTAAAAATCATTATCACCTCCCGAAGCACTCTCTATTTCCAGAAATCAAACCCCTTGCGAAGAAATATTACTGTACACAGGTAATGAAAAGGCTTCACTTTCAGACAACCCTTGTCTGCTTGCATACCCTCTTTGACATCCTCCTCCTTATGCAAATTGAATTCTCAAATACATTTGCTGATATGGTCTCTAGCCACAATTACTACAAAATGTTACATATTTTCACCCATTATTTGCAAAACTCAAAAATCACCATAACCTGCCTCTAAGGACAAAAATTTCACTATACATGGCCCTGTATGTTTTTAAATACAAATGCAATTTATATATTATTAAATGCTACCAAGCACAAAGAAAGTTAAAATTCCTTAATAAAATTTTACTGGTTTGAGAGGTTGTTCTTCAAAATAGCTGATAACGCCATTATGATATTAGATATTCTCTTTACACAACAAAAACAACAACAACATTACATCCTTTTATAGCTTAGCTCAAGAAATAAAAAAAATGACAGGAGTTTCCCATGCTCACCATTACTTGACCACAAATACAAGACCTGACACAATGATATTGACAACTTTCCCATACCCAGCTAGCCTCGAAAAATCATAGAAATATATATACGTTTAACATGTACTGCTCCACTGCAAAAATAATTTTAAAGTAACCGCACATAATATTAAAAAAATGCCAAGCAAAACTATTTACTTTAGCACAGAATTGCACAAAGTTGAGCTTTCACAAAATACTACTGTCACAGCCAAAAATTTGAGCCCTTTCTGATTTTGGCTCTCGGGAAGAACTTTTTTTTTCTTATGAACTCGTACCTGAGAGACTAATAAAATTTTGAACCAGAACGACACCACAGCCACAACCAGAGGCGAAAATGTTTTTCTTATGCTCAGCTCAAAGCTCAAGTACTTGCTTGGGAGCTTATGTATTAACACAAAAAAGATATGAACTAAAACATTACCTTTGAGCTAGTGTCCTTTTTAAAACACATAAACGCCCAGAGTTCACTGCCCAGGAACAACCAAATTCTCTGCATGTCCCTGTCTTTTCCCTTTTTTTTTTTTTTTTTTTTGCTATGGACCTTCTGACCTGGAGCGGGTGTATGGGATATCATCCTTATTCCTGCTGACACAGTGTGCTTGGCCAAAACCCAGGAAGCTGAACAGCACTTTGGATTTCCCTGCTAGTGATGGTGGACCAGGCAAGATGACCATGATGACGACTCCAGTGATCTCGGATTCAAAACGTACCTCTCGAAGCTGTTTTTCCTTCTCCATGTCTCAGTCGTTCAATTTCATATGATGTGCAGAGCGGCGAAAGCATTCGGGTCGGCAGATCCCCTCAACGTGCAGGTGGGCATGAAAAAACCCTTCTATTTAGGCCCCTGTTGTCATACCTCTCAATACTGCAGTCGTCCACAAGGGATGAATCAGTGGGAGCTAATGGCACACTTGGAATAAGACTTCTTCTCGTTGGACTCTCACGAAAAAACTTAAATTCTCCAGAGCTGACACCACTCCCGCAAACACACACACAAATTTTGACCTTTGAACGAAATTCGTAACTTTTACCCTGTTACAGTGGTCTGATATAGGGGGGTCAAGTGACCCGTTTGCCCCCACCTTCCCATGAGGTCTGGAAACTTGACGTGGTGTGGGAGCCCCGCTGCGAAATCCAGATCATTCTTTTACGGATGAGTGGTAGATTATTTGCATGAAGCAAGTAATACCTTACTGCATTAACCCCGTGTAATGTATTCATTGCTGGCGGAATTTATTTTCGCCATCCTTAGAGAACGAGGCAAATCCTCGGGAATTTGTGTTTTGTGTCTGTGACACCCTATGGTTAGCTGGTCTTCGCACCGCCTTGGATCTACGCAAAAAGGTGTGCGCATTTCGTGAATTGGTCGTCTTCATGATCTAAAGGTAATTATACACTGCTGGCCACCCAAAATGCAACACCAAGAAGGACACCAGATAGCAAAGCCAGATTTACTGGACACATAACAACAGATAGAAAGATGAAACGATTGAGCTTACAGGCCCGTGCGTCTTGTGGAACACAAAGACATCAATAGTCCGTGTGGCCCCCATGGCTGGCAATAACGGCCGCTACACGCCGCGGCATCGAACGAAAGAGGCTTTGGATGTGGGCTTGGGTATGTCGGTCCAGGCTGCTTCCACATGTTACCACAGTTCATCAGGCGTAGCGGCGGGTAGTGCTTGCTGGGCCACTCAGTTGCCGATCAGCGACTATACGTGAGCGACGGGCGACATATCGGGAGAACAGGCGGGCCACGGCAGCAGTGACACCTGGTGGGCCATGAAGAAATGTTGCACGATGTGTGCCACGTGCGGGCGCGCATTGTCCCGTTGAAACATGGCAGCTGGCAGGTCCTGCAGGTAAGGGAGGACTTCAGGCTCCAAAACGTCGGAGAAGTACCGGTGGCTGTTGAGTGTACCTGCGATGCGTACCAGAGTGGTGCGCGTGTGATATCCAATTGCGCCCCAAACCATAACGCCAGGCGACATACCGGTGTGGCGATGCATAATGCAGGCGTCAAACAGTCTCTCTCCGCGGTGCCGCCACACGCAGATCGGACCATCGTGGTGCTGCAGGCAGAAGCGGGATTCGTCGGTGAAGACAGTGTCGTGCTATTCCGTAGTCCAGGTGCGGCGTTCAACGGCCCACTGCCGCTGCATTTGCCGGTGGTGTAACGTCAATGGTAATCGAAGCAATGGGCACCGTGCGACAAGTCCCCGCTCCTGCAGACGACGTCGAACGGTACGTGCTGACACAGGCTGTTGCGCAACACACCCTAATTCCTGCGCTAACATTCGTGATGCGGCGGTGCGAGTCGTCAATGCCCACTGCACAACATGCCGGTCCTCTCGTTCGGTGGTGTGCCGCGGTTGCAGCAATTGCTAACGTCGGTCCGTCCGTCCCTCCTTCACCCACCGAATCCATACTCGCCTCACTGTGGCTGGATGTCTTCCCACATCGGCGCCGATGTCTCGGTACGATAAACCGCTGTTGTGATAAGCCACTATTCGTCCTCTGTCGAACTCCGAAACGTACTGGAATGACTGCTGTATTCTGCAACGCGGCATCAGGAAGCTTCCCACACACAGGTCCACTACTTACACCCGTCTTATGTGCACCGTTCTTATAGTGCTTCTCGGTGGCGTGACGGGCGCACATGATTTGCATATGCCCTGCAATGCTAATCGTTTGCATGCCCCGTCGCGGGCTACGCATGCTGCGAATTTCAGGCCCATCGGATGCTTTTTTCTTGGTGTTGCATTTTGGGTGGCCAGCAGTGTAAATTCATTATCTATACTACTTGCGTAGGGCTGCCTTCTAGAGAGTACAAGACGAAGCAAGTAGTTCTTTGCTATTCTCTTCTGCATTTTCCTAAAATTCTACATTTCTTTTCTGCTTGTAAGGGCTGCCTCTAAGTGTACGGTACTACATCAAGCACTTCCTATTGTATTGTAAAGAGTTGTTATATTATACATAAGATACCCAATCAATAACAATACCTATTCAGTCTATTCCAGCATGACATGAGAAAAATAAGAGCGAGCAGCTACATGTGAAAAAATCGGAAAAAATAAAAGGCCCTTTTTAGGGCTCATTTTATTTGTTCAAAAAGGGATACCAATCTTACCAAACATAGCACCAGTTGACCCAACATTCTTTTAACTTTATTTAACATATCTAAATTTAACATTAATTAATTTAAATGATTTTGCAGATCCATTTACAAGAGTGAATAAAAGAAAATATTCTCTGTGTAAAACACTAGTTATTCACACTGTGAAGAACACAACGAACATCTTTACAACCAAATTTTTAAGCACATATACCACATAATATGTTAAGACAATACAAACACAGCAACTTTAGCAAATAAAGTAAAACAACGCTTTCGCATTCAATTTCAAAAATCACCATAACATTGTAACCTTACAACTATTCACAAGTGTGAAGAATATGCTAGTCACTCAGATAACAAATTGAAGTTACTCACAGATGTAAAGAATAACATAACAATAATAATCAGCTTAGCATCTTTTTCTTCAGCAACTCAATCAAATTATCAACAATTATATCAGTGAAACGATATTACAGATCGTATTACAAGTGTTAATAAAAGAAATTATTCACTGCGTAAAAACCAGTTTTTCATCATGTGAATATAAATAAGCAGCATAATGCAGGAACAACAACATGTAAACATTACAATAAACAATAATATCACTGCTAAACACCATAAGATTCTATACGGAATAATCAACTTATGCTCAGTAAGAAATAATTATACACTAGCATATATTATACTAATTTTTAATTAACTAAGTTTGCAACTGGTGTTCATGAGCAACAATAGCATTACACCAAACATATTACAGCATTACAATCTCATGACATTTCACCAATTACAAGTATGAATAAAGAAATTATTCACTGTGCAAAAACTAGTTCTTCACACTGTGAATATAAATAAACAGCATAATGCAAGAACAATATGTAAACATTACGCTATACAATAACATTACTGTTAACAAACCTAATATACAAACAGAGCAGTATACTAATTAAATTGATTGGCCCTTAAAGCTGTTATGAACCTCCAATAAATAAAAAATAAGACGAAGACTAAAAATGTAATATATAACCTGACAGCTGAAACATAATGACTATTTTATAACTAAAGTAACTTCTCTAGAAACTCAGAATCTCATGGACTATAAAATAATAAAAGCAGTACCATAATAAATTAATTGATAATATAAATCAATGAAAAATAAAATAATTACAGATACCCTGGTTGAAACAATATCAACAAAACCTAACTAAATCCTCCGCAAAAGCAAATCAAATGAAATAAAACTACAGAACCCTCCACTTTAATCTATGCCATGGGACATTAAATGTATTATAATTTAATTGACTTTATAAACATCTTATGAAATGACAGTTTGCTTTATTACTGAGCATCATGCCCTTGAGGCGATGTTAATATTCTACCATTGTAACATTTCCTATGGAACACCAGTTTCTTCCTAATTTTAAAGACGGTTAGACCTACAACATCACGTCTTTACCGTCTGACAGAGCTGTGATCAGCGATCATTCAGGCAACTAAACCTTGTTAAGGGCAAGAAATCCGAAGTCACTGTTTGAACGATAAGGTTGACTCAATGTTTGAACTTTCGATTCTAGAGTATCGATTGGTCTCACGGAGATATACAGGGTGGATGTAATAAATTGCTCAACAACAGCTTGACTGCCGAACGGAGACTCATAATGAAGTGGAACCATTGGTATTGGTGTAAGTGACAAAAAGCTGATCCTATCAGATCGACTTCAGCACCCCTAGCTGCGAATTCGCATACTCAGCTCACCGAACTCAGACTATATGATAGAGCCAAAATGTCAAATACAATGTTGGAGAGTATCTTTTGCTTGCTACGAATCGGTCAGAAAATGTGGAAGTCAACGGGAGAATTTGCAACGTGAATAAATTTCTATATCGTATAGAAGAGCACGTGGAAGGTCTCTACCTTCAGGGGATTGGCCTTGTACATTTTTTGATGGTCATCATACACCTCCCATTCATTGTTTTGACGTAAGCAATACACCCTATAGTGACCTACACTGGCAACATTACATCCTCCAGTGTAGCTAACTGCCCCTCTCAAATAGTACTGCTGCTCACCAAAGGCAAGCATTCGAGGCAGTTGCGCTGGTTCCGTTTTCAGACTTATCACGTTTTCATCATTTTTGTCAATTACTGCTATAAAACTGTGATACAATGACGGTTTCACCCGTATCGTTTTAATTCCATTACACAGGGGATGTTTCTTTGAGTTTTCCCAATCAATGCATGCGTCCTCATCTGTGCGATTTATGTCTTCGAACGCTGATCGACAAATACCACTCCGTTCTGCTGTCAAATTCTTGTTAACCATTTCTGGAATAATACTGAGATTTCCGTTGGTAGTTCCCACTGTCACTACGGCTACAGGAAGAATAACATTCCTCCTAGAGCATACAGAAGAAGTGCATTCTTGAAACTCCTGGGCCATACACATATCTTCCCATGATCTTAGTATCATCTGTGCTATTGGTAGTGCAGCGCCTAAAGACATCAAACCACAGAATAATTTCTTCGTGTTTTTAATAATGCATTTAAGCGCTACAGCCCGCAATTTGTAAACTTTGGCTGTCGGACCAGTCGTTATCATTTTCGATACCATGTTAGCCATTGCATTGTTTTGGGCATGTTGGTCTATCGCCTCCCTGTATTTCTCACTATCACAATAACCAACGCAAGCTAACTGGACGAGTGTGTCGTATGCGCAAGTGTTTTTTTACTGTAATTTGATCTTCACCTATCTGAATGGGACGTAGACCAATACAATTTCCATTTTTCAGAAGACCAATTGGAACACATTTGTTTGGTGACATGAAGTCTATAACAAGCATTTCTGCACTTGGTTCAAGATATGATTTCTTTGGTCGTTTATGTTCACTTTCTTCCGCAAGCCCTCTCCAGTTCTTGAAAGCTTTGCTTTCTGAATTCCTTTCTAGTTCGATGATCTCTCTGTGCCTAACAAAATATGTTCTTATGTCTGATGGGTTTTTCTCCTTCTGTTTGTCTTTATTCGAATGCATTGTCTTCTTCATGCAGTTATCTTTTGTAGCTAATCTCTCTGTGCCTAACAAAATATGTTCTTATGTCTGATAGGTTTTTCTCCTTCTGTTTGTCTTTATTCAAATGCATCGTCTTCTTCATGCAGTTATCTTTTGTAGCTAACCCGACTTTTTTTTCTGTGGGTTATTTTTTTAGTGCACCTACTTCTCCACTGGGTTCAAATAGTATTCCAGTAAGTTTTCCATCACTTACTTCTGCATCGGTTAATCCTGTTGCTACTACATTTCTTCTGGGAGAAAGTGTCAGTATATCTACTTCTGATTTACCGTGTTCCCTTTGATAAAGATTATGAATTTCCTCCAAACCAATCTCTTGTTTTTCTTCGTGTTCTCCGCTAGCACTTTCACTCGCAGCGGGAAGGCAGCTGGAATTATTGTCTGCGCCTGGAGGTACGGAAGTGGAAGCTAATTTCATCATTCCACTGAGATTTTTTATATGCGTAAGCAAAAAAATCATCAATTCGGGCAGTTAATTTAAGGTTTTGACATACTCTCTTCTTTAAGTCATTAAAATTGCTCTCAACAGAGACACTCGAAGCAGTTCTGGCTCCATATCCAAAATGAGGGACCATTACAGCTGTCCATAAAGGAATCAGGTGACACACCTTCAGAATGCCATCTACTATTCCTGGAGCATACTGCTGATTTCCACGATCACCATGTGGATTAATACATTTCCTAGCATTCTGTTCCACGCTAATGGCCCATGTACAAAAGGCATTTCTCTGCCCTTTCTCTTTCAGAATTTCCATAGTGTCATCGAGAAAAGACTCTTCAATAACTGTGTCATCCGTTGCGAAACCTGATATACGGCGCTGTAGATAGCATTTACTGTTCTCGCAAGAGGTCTGTTCGCTGGAAAATTCATCGTTACCTTCGGTTTCATTCAGTGCTACAATAAAAATGTGAGTTAACAAAGTCCTTACATCATTCATGTCTGTTGACTGAACAACTGCGCACAAAGATCTTAAATAAAATTAACGAGTCCTTCGCAATTTCCCTTTCAAGCTCGGAAATTTAGCAAATAAGGTGACCACATGAGCAACGTCTGATCTAATGAAACAATTTGGAAGATCGAACCTGTCTCCTTCTTCGATGCCAAGAACATTTGCACACTTTTCTAGGTATGACGCAAGTGAGGGTAGATGTGTAAACGATTGTACACAAGCTGACATGAGGGCTGCTGACATGTCTATTACAACCTCCATTGGCATGGTCTTACATTCCTGAAGAAATCTACTTAACCAATGCCGAATGGTTTCTGTATCATGTCTGTCACTTAGCATGTTGAACACAAAATACTGTTCCTTTTCTTCTGAGTGCGCTACAGTAGCCCCATATAGGAAAATGTGTCCCGATTTGCTGTGTTCCGTTCTTTTGATCTTTTCACCAAACCACCAGTAGCATCTATGCATATTCTTGATACCTTTGAAGCTCTGAAAATCGCCTCAGTAATGAATCACTAACTTATCATATGTTACATCTTTGAGGTAAGAGTTATATGGGCTTATATATTTACACTTAGCTATGGCCAACACTGGATCTTCGTGCATCCTTCCTCGTTGCATCTCATGGGACTTGGCTAGTCGAAGAGCGTTTAGTGCTGGCACATGACTGGGCTCACGGTCACCAAACACCATAATGCGCTCAGCCTCCAAGCGCCTAAATGCACTAGCTGACGTGGATTCCCGGGTTAATCTGTGTACTGCTCTCTCTGAGGGATCTCGACAGGTTTCTTTTGTAATTTTTTGATGGTCTTGACGAAATTTTCCTTTGAATTTGCATTTCATATGCACAAAATCTCTCTCTTTCGGTCCACACCATGAATAGACACATAGAGAACATTTTCCTTGGTGTTAACCTTGCCACCTTTGTAAATCATTTTACAGGGTCTTCGTTGTGTTCGAAGAAATGAGCATGGATAATATGTGTTCATACAGTTCGCTTCAACACTGCATAAGTCCTTCTCATCGGTTTTGTGTGCTGTAAACACTTCCAAGTGTACGTTACTCTCTCTGGTCCCATTTCGGACCACTCCTTAGCACTGAATGATATTGTGAATTCCTCCTGATATTCTGTTAGATCACCAGCTTGTTCTGCTTTGTTGACAGGAAAATGTACTTCTCGATGAACAGAATTGGCATCCTCCCATTCTAAACTGCTGACTTCAAATTCTGAAGATGTGGAAGAACTGTTCCTTTCATTTGGCCTTGCGTCACTCTCTAACGGGAGTTGTGCAACACAAATGCCTAGTAAAGAATGTAAACCATGCCTATTTATGCACACATTTAGGTACAAGGCTTGCGGTGTTGTTCTGTATTCATCTTTCATGGCATCACAGAGGCGCTTCCATACAATGTCATTTCTGGGAGCTATTCTTCCATTGCCCTTGTTAATAGCAGATTCTTCCGAAAGAAAAAAATGCTTAAGTTTTTCTATTGGGGTCGACGCAGGCCTGCCTCGGCATCGTAGTTGCTCGAAAATCACAGTAACATTAACAAGGGTGGTTTTTTTTTTTGTTTTGCAATCAAGCAGAAACCAAGTGATGAATGCACCCGACAACGAAAGCTTGAGAATACATAAACCTTTCGCGACGCTTCTTCATAAAATTATCAAAGTCCATTGAGATAAAGCTCGCCTACTAGTAATACAGTACCTAGCGTGCAACAAGGAAGTGATGATACGAACCTAGTGTCATTACACGGAACTAAGTGTGATGCCAGAAAATGTGGCAGGTCTCATCTGAGCAACCGCATTCTGAGTATGTAATACTACTTCTGCAGCTGCAGGAGGAGGGGGGGGAGGCAATATAGAAGTTAAAGCAGCTGCCAGGAGTTTTAAGCTCACTTTGGAAGCACTGACATCCTAAGTGAAAATCCCCCAAATATGTGGCGTCAGTTGAATAAACAAATACATCGCTCTTTCCACGTTTTACCAACACACAGCATAACATTTTTTCTGTTGCTGGATGTCCTACACATTGAAGCTATTCGGTCCTTTGGCTCCGGGTTGTAATACGATCGCTCTGCAATCGTCTTATTGGTGCACTGCTGAAGGAAAGTGCGAGGCCACGTGGAGATTCCTCGTGTAGGATGTGGATCCTACAATTGTCGGTGCTTGTACTAAACTATGTAATTATATATAGCCTTGATGCTTTTCTTAACACTCACGGCTACCAGTCACAGTAGCATCTGTAGAGAGATCGTTTTCCAAATTAAAATTTGTAAAAATTATTTGAGAAGCATCATGTCACAAGATAGGCTGCAGGAATTGTCACTGCATAGAAAGGCAGTTTGCCAAAAGATTGGATCTCAATGCTTAATAATTTCGCCCAAATGAAGGCTAGAAAGAAAGACTTAGGCCTAAAAACATGAAAATTTCCACTTATCGCATAAAAAAATGTTTCCCACTTGTATTTTAATCATATAATTATAATTCATATCATATCTATATCATGTAGTTATATGGTACACTCAGTGGTCGAAGTGGCACATAGCTACTGCCGGTATGGTGTAGACCATAGATCCACATAGTATAAATAGGAGGTTTCGAAAGAAATACATACCTTTCCGTATAATTGTTTTTTTGGTTTTTTTTTTTTTTTTTGGTATTGAAAAATTAATGTATTATTATAAAAAATTATAAAAAAATTAATGTCAAAATTAAAAAACTTTCATTGAAGGCTTTGTGGTCTCTGCTAATTATCAATTTTATCCGTTAAAAATGTCATTAGCCGATTTTTGCTTTAAAATTTGTGCTTTCATCCTAATTTCTTTACGTAGTTTGTGAAGGGTTTATAATTTACTACATACCAGGATGGTTAATAACTTTTTTTAACTGCCGGTATTCTCACTTCCATTTTTGTTAACTACCGGTATGCCATACCGGCCCACTTCGAACACTGGGTATAGTACTGGTATATTTGTAAACTTCACATTCCTGCACATTGTATTTCCGCACGCACTCTTTTTTCCTGGCCTGCATTGAAGTTTTGTTGTACATGCAAATTAATATCTGCAGCTACGAAATCCATATTGCATTCTTGCAGTGTAGAATACTGAATTTCTTCTTTGTATACAACCATATCCAATAACAATCACTAGTCTCATAGTTGTTAACCTTAAACATTTAAATATATTTTACCGAATTCGTTTCAATGCGATAAAACGTATATTCATGATTATGCATCTGACAGCTCACCGTGTTAAATCTGACTGGCTGATTGATAACCTTGCATTATGTACTTCTGTTCCAAAATTTATTTTAAAAGTTAAAACTACAGGGCTCTATAGGTAGTTCTTTTTACTTTTCCAGACGGTCTCCCTAACTTCCTGACATCCCCATTTTCCCAAATCAAACACCATGAAAAACACATCCTCCCTAGTGTCCGAAATCCTGGAAAAATTATTATGCTTAGGGGTGCTGAAATAAACTTTTTGGGGTGGTACAAGTTGTGCTAGTTACACCACTGCGAATGCGCCGAGGTGTTTTGCAACTTCCCCTCCCCCAACCTTACTCGGCATGGCTGCTAGACTGGAAGCGATAATACGAGCTGATTTGAATTCCTCTTCCTCGCGTTTTTGAAATGCTTTTGCTGAAAGCATTGCTTAACAAAGCAACAAAAAACTGTTTCTTTTCTTCCTTTACTATAAAAATGAAGGCTCCGACAATTTCTTAGTTTATACAAGACAACCGCTTGGAAATTTGCGTCCTTGACCAAATAAAAGTTGTGTATAATGAACACGAAAACAGCTGGTTGTGTACACATGCAAAATGAACAGGAGTAAAAGTATGTAATGAACTGGAAAAAGATAGCACTGTGTTTACTTCCGAATTTCGAAAGATGACACGCTGCACAACCAAAGAGAACCATCGCCGGAGGGGCACATAACTCTCTTTGTCTGTACAAAACTAGTACACCATTCTGGCAGTGTTTATTTTCGATTTTGGAAATAGAGCGCTTCCAAGTACATGCTCGAGAGCCACAAAAGGAGAGTCGAAAAGTATCACTTCCGGTAGTGTACAAAATTTTCTTTTGGGTGTACAAAACTAGGACAACACTCTGGCAGTGTTTATTTTCGATTTTGGAAAAGTAGCACTCCAAGTACGCGCTCGAAGGCCACAAAGGAGAGTCAAAAAATACCACTTCCGGTGGTGTACAAAATTTTCTTTTGGGTGTAAAAAACTGTACAAAACTAGGACAACACTCTGGCAGTGTTTTTTTTTTTTTTCAATTTTGGAAGAGTGGCACTCCAAGTACATGCTCAAGGGCCACAATGGAGAGTCAAAAAGTACCACTTCCGGTGGTGTACAAAATTTTCTTTTGGGTGTACAAAGCTGTACAAAACTAGTACAATACTTTGGCAGTATTTATTTTCAATTTTTAAAAAGTGGCGCTCCAGCATGTACTTGGAGTGCCACTTTTAGAGAGTCAAAAAGTACCACTTCCGGTGGTGTACAAAATTTTCTTTTGGGTGTACAAAACTAGTACATAACTTTGGCAGCGTTGATTTCTTATTTTGGAAAAGTGGCACTCCAAGTCCGGAAGTATAAAAGCACGTAACTTCAACGAGAAATAACCGATTTGCACGGAAATTATTCCTTTCTACTCAGGGACACCTCACACCTATCAGATATGTTAAAAAGTTTCCATTTGTCCGAAGTCTGTCTGTCCGTCCGTCCGTCCCGAACAATAAAAGCCCACAACCCCACCGAGGAACAACCGATTTGCACGGAAATGATTTCTTTCTACTCGGGGACGCCTCACACCTATCAGGTACGATAAAAAATTGTTCCCTCCGTCCGTCCGTAATAATAAAAGCCCCAACCCCAAAGAGAAATGACAGATTTGCACGGAAATAATTTTTACTACTCAGTGATGCCTCACACCTATCAGATATGATAGAAAATTACGTTACATCTGTCCGCTGTCTGTCTGTCCGTCCGGAAGTATAAACGCACATAACCTCACCGAGAAACAACCGATTTGTACGGAAATTATTTCTTTCTACTCGGGAACGCCTCACCCCTATCAAATACAATACAGAATTACGTTCCATCCGTCCTAAGTCTGTCTTTCCGTCCGTCCGTCCGTCTGTAAGTATAAAAACACATAACTCGACCAAGAAACAACCGATTTGCACGGAAATGAATTCGTTCAACTTGGGTACGCCTCAGACCAATCAGATATGATCGAAACTAATGTTCCATATGTCCGCCGTCTGTCTGTCCATTTGTCCCCAAGTATAAAAACGCATAACCTCACCGAGAAACAACCGATTTGCACGGAAATGGTTTCTTTCTACTCGGGGACGCCTCACACCTATCAGATGTAATACAAAATTACGTTCCACCCGTCCGCTGTCTGTCTGTCCGTCCCAAAGAATAAAAGCCCCAACCCCAAAGAGAAACAACAGATTTGTACGGAAATGATTTCTTTCTAATGAAAACGCATCACACTTGTCAGGTATGATACAAAATTACGTTCCGTCCGTCTGCTCCGTCTGTCACTCCTTCCCTCCTTCCGAAAGTATGAAAGCATGTAACCCCAATGAGAAACAACCTATTTGCACGCAAATGATTTTTTTCTACTCAGCGACGCCACACACTTATCAGATGTGACAGAAAATTACGTTCCATCAGTCCGCTGTCTGTCTTTCCATCCGTCTGTCCGGAAGATTAAAAATACTTAACCTGACCGAGAAACAACCGATTTTCTCAGAAATGATTACTTTCTACTCAAGGACGCCTCACACCTATCAGAAATCATACAAAATTACGTTCCATTCTTCCGAAGTCTGTCCATCCGTCTGGAAGTATAAAAGCATGCAACCCCGCCGAAAAACAACCGATCTGCACCGAAATGATTTCTCTCTACTTAGGGACGCCTCACACTTACCAGATGTGATAGAAAATTACGTTTCAAAGCAGAAAAGCATATCTTTCACCCTCAATTTTTTATGTGATTCAAGATCTATGACACATATTCACAATAAACTCAATAGTTTGGCTTTTTGAAGAGGAAAGAGACTGATTACATTTCCACTGTAAGTGCAGAACCATAATAGGACGTTCGTCTTAGAATTTTTATTGATTAATTTGTTCTTTTCTTTTTCTTTTTTTTTTTTTTTTTTCTGTGCACTGGTACAACCATATTATGTACAAGGACTTGAAACAACACCATAACAGTGAAACTGTTAAAACTGAAACTTATAGCCACAAAATGCACTTCCTGTTACTAGAATTCGTAGTAGGGTTTTAGCTGTTTACGCGTGAGAAAGTCTCCCGATAGCAGAGTTGCCCGAAGATCTGCGTTTGGCTCCTAGTCCGGGGTGAGACATGGGTGGTGCAATTGCCCTACGGCACTAGCTCTTAGACTTCCCTGGAGCCAGTGGCCTAAATTTTGTGATGGGCGACTGCTTGTAGTCCCAAGAGCAGTGCAGTATGAAGAGCATGAGGCAACAACAGATTTTTGACTTTCTGCTATATAAGGAATTGAGAATAAATTAATGCATGCAACATTTTATCAGCTGCAAACACGATACTTGTTACGTTAATCGGTAAAGTCCCCCAAAATTTTCCGTCGGGGACCGTTGATTAATTCGCATTTTACACAAAATATCGAATTGTGGGAGATTCCTGTGGTCACCATTTTCACGCTGTTTAAAACAAGATGCAGCCGTACAGTGAGCACAAATATGTAGGGCAAATTTCCTGGGAGAGCATTTCCTTTTTTTTAATGCAAACTACAGATGTTTTCCACGTTTACCGCAGTTTATACACGGTCGAGTCACATTATTGTGACCACCAGCTAATATCAATAGTAAGCGCCGTGTGCAGCGCGGACAGTAGCTAGACGGGCTGGGAGTGACTCAGTGAGGTACTGGAAAGTGTTCACAGGTATGTGGAGCTAAGATGACTGCAGTTCATCTGACAGCTGCTGGAGGGTGCGAGGTGGAGAATCCATAGAGCGAACTACGCGATCGAGGTGTTCCCACAAATGCTCAATTGGGTTTTAGTCTGGGGAATTAGGGGGTCAGGGAAGTACTTTGAAGTATTCGTTGTGCTCTTCCAACCACTCTCGGACATTTCTAGCTGTGTGACACGTCGCATTGTCGTGCTGGAAGATCCCATCCGTCCCAGGGAAGACAATCAGCATGTATGTGAGTACGTGGTCTGCAAGGATGAATTCATAATGAATTATGTCCATACTACCTTCCACAGGTATCAGTGGACCCAGAGAATGCCACGAAAACATTCCCCAGACCATAACGCTGCCCCTACCATTTTGTGTTCTTCCAGCAATGGTTGGAGAGTGTTTGTTCTCCGAATTTTCTCGCCTTATATCCCAGCGTCCAACCGTTCGATGCAGCACAAAACGTAACTCATCGGAGAACGCAATCCTTCGCCAATCAATGGAGGTCCAATTCCGATACTACAGCGCAAATGTAAGCCTCTTCTGCCGATGAACCTTCGTTAGCATAGTGACCATCGGTCTGCATCAGGGCCCCATACGCAGCAGGGTTCATCGAACTGTGTTTTAGACACGCTTCCGGTAGCCCCCTGGTTTTCAGACAGTGAGTTGCTGCACTGTAGCGTGTCGATCAGCCCTCATGCACCTTCACAGCCAACGTTCACCTCTCACATCAATGGCACATAGTGCTCCGCAGTTTCCACATCGCTTATTCACAATGGTGCCATTTCTCCAATCACGATACACTTTAACCACAACAGCACGCAAACAGTTCACAAACTGCGCTGTTTCAGAAATACTGCCACCCTTGGTCCGAAAGCCGGTAATCACCCCTTTTTGCAAATCTGATAAATTGCTCCTTTTATCCATGACAGCAACGAGTGATATGTTCTCAGAATGCATATAGTACACCTTAAGATAACAATGTCGAGTTGTGCTGTGGCTACTTGTAAGAAACATTACAAAAAAAAAAAACAGAGGTCAGTGTCTTGTGTACCACGCATTTCCTTTGAAAAATCCAGATTTGGTGATGGAATTGCTGTGCTATATAGGTCACTCTGGATGTTGCGAATGCTGCAGTTTGCAGCGAACTGCATTTTCATTCTTCCAATTACGAAGACGAGGGTTCGAGTACATTGCAAGTTAGGATAAAAAAAATGCATATGGATTTGAAATGTTCGTAATTTATTTTTCGGGTTGTGTCTTTAGTATTTAACTAATTTTATTTTTATTTCATGAATTACACTTCACACTATGTGTTAGTTGAAGATTTAAAGTCTGAATGGTAAACTACACTGAAGAGCAATTGAATTAGAGATACCTATCTAGTAACGTGTAGCACCACCTTTCGACCTGATGACGGCGGCGATTTGTCTCTGCATGGACTCGACAAAACACCGGAAGCGTTGGGAAGCCATACGGATCCACGACCCCTGAACAAGCTCCCACAGTTCACGAAGATTTGATGGAGGGCCTCAGAGCCTTGAACATCTCTCTCGATGGCATCCCAGATGTGCTCGAGCTGACCAAGAAAGCAAGTCACGTCGGTGGAGTGTTCATCCAACCATTCGGATATAATTCGGGAGCGATGGCACGGTGCATTGTCTTGTTGCAGGATGAGGTCCCCAGTGGGATGTTGAAGATGCACAAAGGTGAGCAGATGGTCGTCCAGGATATCCCGGTAACGTTGACCTGTGAGGGACGATGTCACACGTACCAGGGTTCCCATTTCAGTCCATGTAGATCAAGAAGGATCCATCGCTTCATGTGGTTTGCGCCGTACTCGTATCCTGCCATCCGCATGTACCAATGTGAATCTTGACTCATCAGTCCAGGCAAAATTTTTCCACATGTCTGGGGTCCAGTGACGATGTTCCCGTGCCCATGCTAATCTTTGCACCCGGTGATGTGCGGTCAGCAGCGGTACCCTCGTGAGATGATGGCTTCTGTACCCCATAATGAGGAGATGGTTCTGGATGTGTGGCTGCTTACACGTTTTTGTGCACCAGCGTTAAATTGCCAAGTGATTTCTTGCACTGTGGCCCGTCTATCCGCTGTTACAATGCGAGCTAGCCGACGATGACCCCGCTCATCCACACACTGTTGTCCACGGCAGTTGGCCCTTGCAGGGATGGTTTTACCGGATTCGATGTACTCACGGTGCACCCGTGACACAGTGGCTCGTGAAAATCCCAGTGCCTGCACGACTTCCGAGATGGAGTGACCCATTCGTTGAGCGCCGACAATTTGCCCTTGATCAAATGCGCTTAGATCCTTTATCTTACCGCATTTGATCAAGGGCAAATTCGTCGGGCCCAGACAATTTGCCCTTGATCAAATGCTCATTGATCCTTCATCTTACCCATACTGCGTCCGACTCTTACTGATTCCCGTCGCATCACTCCTTATATTGTCGGATCGCTGCATACGTCATGTCATTTCCGTTTACAGGGCCGCCCACAGCGCCACCTTTGCATAATGCGAGCTGTTTCTAATTCAATTGCTCTTCAGTGTAGATGTTTTTGTAAACCTTTAGATCAATTTAAACAATGCGATCGATGTAATTTGTGTTTAGTGCAAGTAGTGATCATGCATGTAATATTCTTGACTGTCATGTTGTTACGACCTTTTGTTCTGGAGTTTGAGGCAGTGGTATATCGATTTATACTAAACAAACTTCGTGTTTTTCACTTAGTAAAAAATATACAGGTATTAATGAAAATTATGAGATGATTTCCATTTTCACACATCTTCGTACGACTATAAATTTCGGCTCCAATAACACCTTCTGCAGTCAAAAATTGCATAAATGCCCGCTGGGCCTGTTTGGACGAATCCATGTCACAACCCTACGTAGTCAACTTGCTTCCGCACGTGCAAACAGCACACTGACATGTGCCGGCGATGACAACGTGCTTCCTGACACACACGTCATCTACCAGCGCGAATGCATGGCTCTGTGGAATTTATACAACAATGCTATTACACTAGTCTCACTTTCATTTGGGCGACCCTTATACACAAGATTATCAAGAACACACTAGGACAATCTTCACTATAAAATAAGTAATATATAATTAAATTCAATAAACATACTAAACCTAATGTGATGCATTACAAACGAAGATGGATTCCTTGAGGTATTCTGAAAGGACGGACGGAAAACGAAGGGAATGTATACCTGTACGATGTCTCAGAGTTGAAGTATATATTGGAGAGATACTGTTACTGTACAAATCGAGTATTTATGGAATGAGATAATGTTTTTATGCGCTTAGCGAGAGATAGACGATCTGACGTATGAATAATGATCCTCTGTGGTATGTAATACATGATGCATACCGGAGTGAAAAAAGATCATTCCCGTGCACATCGGTTGCTTGTGGTGGAGATAGTTGCTTCTGAGATATGTTGGACAGACAAACGACGTATGAAACGTTCTGTTTGGCTGGTCGGAGCTCAGGCATCGTGGAGAGCAAAGGTACCATTCTCGTGCAAATCGGTTGTTTCTCAGAGGCGACCGATGTTTTTATTCTTCAGGGCCAGTTTCCTTGAAAATATATCTTTTTATGCTAAAGAGCCAATTTTCGTGCAAGTCGGTTGTTTCTCGGGTAAGATACGGGTTTCTGTGCTTCGGGACGGACAGACAGCTTGTGACGTCTTGGTGGGATTAGTCCCAGAGTCATGGCCTGGAGTCGCTGGGATAGAAATTACGTAAATGTAAAGTTAAGTTAATAGTGTTTATAATTTGAGAAATTTTTTTTTATATACAGGTAGAAATTTTAAATACTTTATTTAGAATAATTGTAGTCGCTTTAGAAAATTTGTTGTCGCTCACGTGCTGAGGTCAGAAATAATGATTGTATAAATTGTTTATTATGTGTTATTTGTAAAAGAAATTGTTGTATATTTTATTTATATAATATTGGAATTTATTAAGTTGAGTTATGATTAAGGATTTGATGTGTGGAAAATTCTTATAAAAAAATGTACCGGAGCTGACGCCCCTCGTAGTGGAGTGGCTTGATTGGAGCTCAGGGTCTCTTGGCGCTATATATTGGTGATTTTTATCTCTCGTTTACTGGGTGTTTTGGGGGGGGTCATTTGCAATTTGCTCTGCGTGTGGCACACAGGTGCAGGTTGATTTCTTCTTGAAAAACAATGCTATGAGAACCGGGAGTTTCTACCTGATTGTTCCTGGGTGTCAGAAGCAGGGAAGTTGCTTTGCGTCCTTCCATGCTGTGAGAACTCGGAGTTTCTACCTGATTGTTCCTGGGTGTCAGAAGCAGGGAAGTTGCTTTGCGTCCTTCCATGCTGTGAGAACTCGGAGTTTCTACCTGATTGTTCCTGGGTGTCGGAAGCAGTGAAAGTCGTCACGTCTTTTTTATGCCGAGAGAGCATAGAGTTTGTGTGGGAACTTTTCTTCTCATTGAGCCTGTTGTGTGTGCGCCGGGCCCGTCAGAGGAATACCATTAAATCTTAGAACATGAGTGCAAAAGTTTTTTTCTTTGTATAATTAATAGTTGCTGGCAGAGTTTAAAGTAGAGTTGTAGAATAATTGAAAGTTATTTGAAATTGGTTTATTTTCATGCGGTGTTTATTGATGCATGTTGTATTATTGGGAGTTTTAAATTAATAGTGTTTACATACCCAGTGTTAATATTCGTGTGCTTTGGGGTGCTCATGTGCTTTAATCTTGAATGTTGTCTCAAGAAATGACAGGCTAATGATTAATGGGGTTTAAATATCTGGTGTTATTGGAATTGTATTGCCTGTTTTGCGTGATAAAAACATTGATGAAGCAAACGGGGTGAAAATCTGCAGTATGTTGCAATTTAAATTCAGTTTAATGTGTTCTGAAGTAATTGACTTGTATTTGTACTAAAACTATTGAATGATATAAAAGGGTTTAGAAGAGTAAATTGTGTATGATTTGTTTATTTGTTATTGTAAATTTATTTGAATATCTGTCTATTGCACATTACGTCCTAGTCGTGGGTACGAACCGAGAGATAGACAGATTACCGAGATAGTAGCTGGGCAAAGTAAATTCTGGTGGGAAGTAATGGCTAGGAGCGTTGCAAGCTTACGGATGGAACGTAATTTTCTATCGTATCTGATAGGTGTGGTTGGTCCTTGAGTAAAAAGAAATTATTTCCATGCAAATCGGTTGTCTCTCGGTGAGGTTATGCGCTTTTATACTTCGGGACAAATGGACAGACAGAGGGCGGACGGATGGAACGTTATTTTCTATCATAACTGATTGGTTTGAGCCTGAGTAGAACGAATTCATTTCCGTGCAAATCGGTTGTTTCTCGGTCGAGTTCTGTGTTTTTATACTTCCGAACGTACAGACAGCGGACGGATGGAACGTAATTTTCTATCGTATCTGATAAGTGTGAGGCGTCACTGAGTAGAAAAAATCATTTCCGTGCAAATCTGTAGTTTCTCGTTGGTGTTGGAGCTTTTATTATTTGGGACAGACAGACGGTACATAATTTTTTATCGAACCTGATAGGTGTGAGGCGTCCCTGAGTAGAAAGAAATAATTTCCGTGCAAATCGGTTGTTCCTCGGTGGGCTTGTGGGCTTTTATTGTTCAAGATGGACGGACTGACAGACTGCGGACGAATGGAACGTAATTTTCTATCATATCTGATAGGTGTGAGGCCTCCGTGAGTAGAAAGGAGTCATTTCGGTGCTAATCGGTTGTTTCTTGGTGGGGTTACGTGCTTTTATACTTCCGGACGGATATATACAGTATATACACTGCTGGCCACCCAAAATGCAACACCAAGAAGGAAGCATCCGATTGGCCTGAAATTCGCAGTGTAAACTGCGAAATCTCATGATTTCCCATTAACAAGTAATTTAAATATTCATTACAGATTCCTAATTAACCAGCAATTTAAATATTTAATTTCCCAACCCCCTGCTTTCTTAAGGAACCCAGTCCACAGATTTCATAATTTAATTTAAACAATCGGTTTTACTTTTTTTTTTTTTTTCTCATTCATAGATAGGAAAGACTAAATTTAAGCACTCTCAGTTTTGTTATTATTATTATTTTTGCATTAGGCCCGGAGTAGAAATGTTGAAACACTTTTTTTTTTCTTTCGCTAAATCCCCCCAAGACCCGAGTAGTTACTCATCAGGGCGCAGCTGTCATCCACATATAACATCCTTTTATTTCTTGAGCGCCAAGGAACACATCAACAAAACACAGGAAACCGTGTACGTGACATGAACAAAAGTTGCCTATCGCCGAGAGATTACTTGGACAGGGAAGGGCTATGAAGGAGCAGTCATCGACTTTTTCACTAAACAGTGAAATAACAATGAGTGACACTTTCCCTTTCAACCAGCTTGGGCACTCGATTCAAGCAAACGAGTAAGTGGGTCTCTTTCCTGTTGATAGGAGTGGTAGGCCGTTTAAATTCCCCAAATTCCACAACAGGAAAAATTACGTAAGGTGACAGACCAGGTAAATGGTGACCGACCCCCTTGTACCCCTTTTGGACTGCCATGGAAAGTTTGCTAGCCAATCGCGGGCCTGGGAAACAGGGTAACTTCCAATCAAAATTCTCGGTAACACCCACAAATTTAACCCCCTCCCCTTTGTAGAAGCGAAACTGAGAAATAAAAAAATATAAGGGAATGGGTTTGGAAAAAGAAAAAAAAAGGGAGGGAGGAAAAGAGAAAGCACACAGAGAGAGAGAGAGAGAGTTTTTTTTTTTTTTTTTTAGGGAGTTTTTTTTTACGGCTATGGATAGGACAGACATGCGTGGGAGAGATGTCGAAGTAAACTTTGCAGCTGTCTTAAATTTGTATGTGGAAGCGACCCATTCTGGAAGACCTTCGAGACGTCGACGACCTAGAGATTGGGTAAGATGAATTTTCACTGTCAGTTTCTCTGTACTGCATGTTCTATGCGAGGTATCCATATCCCTTCCCATCTTAAATGGGAAATTTCTCAATACGTGCACCATGACAACATTGTAACTGAAAGTTTGCTACAAGTCAGGACAGTAATAATTTTAAAAGTAATATCTCTTTAGAAATTGGATTAAATAAATTAATCACTTCCACCGAAGACATGTATTAGTTTTAAGCAGCATTTATTCAGAATAAACATTTTATTTAAATGTTAACCTTTTGTCATAACTTTTATATCTAGTCTTTCACTTTTTATGTTGTGCATAATACTGTATGTATGAGTATTTACGTTCTAGTAGCATGCTAACTGCTGATCTTTACTTAACTTTTGCGGCACCTAAGTTTAAGCGGAATACCCGCTACGATTTAGGTGAAACACAACGCGTAATTTGTCCGCAACTTTGAGCACGGAATTCCTATAAGAGATAGGAAATCCGACCTCAAAGTTGTTAATTTTCTAGGCGATTTCATTTTGATTTAACATGTAAATTCCAGGAGTAGTTAATAGAAATTAATATTCCATTGTGGCGAATTGCCGACACAGTGGTTCACGTCCACAGTCGAGGGCGTGGTAATAGCAGCATGCGTCTCCCGCGAGCGGACATGCAAACCATGTGCGCCCAGCACGCCACCGAGGAACACTATAAGTATGTACAGAAGGCGGGGTGTAAGTAGTGGAAGTGTGTTGTGCTGCCGGACTTGATGCCTCGTCGCAGAATACGGCAGTTATTCCAGCACGTTTCGGAGTTCGACAGAGGACGAATAGTGGCTTATCGCGACAGCGGTTTATCGTACCGAGACATCAGCGCCCGTGTGGTACAACATCCAGCCACAGTAAGGCGAGTATGGATTCGGTGGGTGCAGGAGGGACGGACGGACCGACATAAGCGATGCCGCAGGCGCGGCACACCACCAAACGGGAGGACCGGCATGTTGTGCGGCGGGCATTGGCGGCTCGCACCGCCACATCACGAATGTTAGCACAGGAATTACTGTGTGTTGCGCAACAACCTGTGTCAGCATGTACCGTTCGACGTTGTCTGCAGGAGCGGGGACTTGTCGCACGGCGCCCATTGCTCCGATTGCTATTGACGTTACACCACCGGCGAGTGCGGCGGCAGTGGGCCGTTGAACGCTGCACCTGGACTACGGAATGGCACGACATTGTCTTCTCCGACGAATTCCACTTCTGCCTGCAACACCACGATGGTCGGATCCGCGTGTGGCGGCACCGCGGCGAGAGACTGTACGACGCCTACATTATGCATCGCCATACCAGTCCGTCGCCTGGCATTATGGTTTGGAGCGCAATTGGATATGACACTCGTACCCCTCTGGTACGCATCGCCGGTAACTCTACAGCCACCGCTACATCTCCGACGTTTTGGAGTCTGTAGTCCTCCCTTACCTGCAGGACCTGCCAGCGGCCACGTTTCAACAGGACAACGCGGCAGCATGTGGCGCGCATCGGGCAACAATTCTTTACGGCCCACCAGGTGTCACTGCTGCCGTGGCCCACCTGTTCTCTCGATATGTCGGCCATCGAACGTGTCTGGTCGCTGATCGGCAACCGAGTGGCCCTGCAAGCACCACCCGCGGCTGCGCCTGATGAACTGTGGCAACGTGTGGAAGCAGCCTGGACCGACATACACCAAGCCCACATCCAAAGCCTCTTTCGTTCGATGCCGTGGCGTGTAGCGGCCTTTATTGCGAGCTATGGGGGCCACACGAACTATTGATGTCTGCGTTTTCCACAAGTCGCACGGGCCTGTAAGCTCGATTGTTTCATCTTTATATCTGTTGTTATGTGTCCAGTAAATCTGGCTTTGCTATCTCGTGTCCTTCTTGGTGTTGCATTTTGGGTGGCCAGCAGTATATATATATATATATCATATCAGATAGGTGTGAGGCGTCCCTGAGTAGAAAGGAATCATTTCCGTGCAAATCGGTTATTTCTCGGTGGGGTTACGTGCTTTTATACTTCCGTACGGACAGACAGGCGGCCAACGGACGGAACTTATTTTTGGAATCGTACCTGATAGGTGAGATGTGTCCCCCAGTAGAAAGAAATAATTTCCGTACAAATTGATTGTTTCTCGGTGAGGTTATGCACTTTTATACTTCGGGACAAATAGGCAGACAGACGGCGGACGGATGGGACCTTATTTTCTATCATATCTGATTGGTGGGAGGCGTACCTGAGTAGAACGAATTCATTTCCGTGCAAATTGGTTGTTTCTCGGTCGAGTTATGTGTTTTTATACTTCCGGACGGACGGATTGAAAAAAGCGGAAAGACAAACTTGGGACGGATGGAACGTAATTTTGTATTGTATCTGGTAGGTGTGAGGCGTCCCTGAGTAGAAAGAAATAATTTCCATGCAAATCGGTTGTTTCTTGGCGGAGATATTTTTTTTATTCTTCTGGACGGACGGACAGACGGGGGACTGATGGAACGTGATTTTCTATCATATCTGATAAGTGTGAGGCGTCCCTGAGTAGAAAGAAATCATTTCCGTGCAAATTTGTTGTTCCTTGGTGGGGTTGTAGGCTTTTATTGTTCGGGATTTATGGACAGACAAACTTCGGACGAATGGAACGTAATTTTCTGTCATATCTGATAGGTGTGAGGCCTCCGTGAGTAGAAAGGAGTCATTTCCGTGCTAATCGGTTGTTTCTCGGTGGGGTTACGTGCTTTTATACTTCTGGACGGACGGATGGAATGAAATTTTCTATCATATCTGATAGGTGTTAGGCGTCCCTGAGTAGAAAGGAATCATTTCCGTGCAAATCGGTTATTTCTCGTTGGAGTTGCGTGCTTTTATACTTCCGGACGGGTGGAACGTAATTTTGTATCGTACCTGACAGGTGTGATGTGTCCCCCAGTTAAAAGAAATCATTTCCGTACAAACCGGTTGTTTCTCGGTGAGGTTATGCGCTTTTATACTTCGGGACAAATGGACAGGCGGACGGGTGGAATGTTATTTTCTATCATATCTGATTGGTGTGAGGCGTACCTGAGTGGAACGAATTCATTTCCGTGCAAATCCGTTGTTTCTTGGGCGAGTTATGTGTTTTTATGCTTTCGGACGGACATAAAGACAGACTTGGGACGGATGGAATGTAATTTTGTATTGTATCTGAGAGATGCGAGACGTCCCTGAGTCGAAAGAAATAATTTCCGTGCAAATCGGTTGTTTCTCGGCGGAGATATTTTTTTTATTCTTCTGGACGGACGGACGTATGGAACGTAATTCTGTATCGTATCTCATGGGTAATTCGTTCCTGAGTAGAAAAAGACTATTTGCTTGCAAATCGGTTACTTACTTGTTAAGAAACATGGTTTTTCGTGTGGCCGTAATAAGCCATTTCTGGACGGACAGATCGAACTTAATTCTGTATCGTATCTCATGGGTTATTCGTTCTTGAGTAGAAAGAGACCATTTGCTTGCAAATCGGCCGTAAGTCGGTTGTTTCTCGGCGGAGATATTTTTTTATTCTTCTGGACGGACGGACAGACGGCGGACGTATGGAACGCAATTCTGTATCGTATCTCATGGGTAATTCGTTCCTGAGTAGAAAGAGACTATTTGCTTGCAAATCGGTTACTTACTTGTTAAGAAACATGGTTTTTCATGTGGCCGTAATAAACCATTTCTGGACGGACAGATCGGACTTAATTCTGTATCGTATCTCATGGGTTATTCGTTCCTGAGTAGAAAGAGACCATTTGCTTGCAAATCGGTTACTTACTTTTTAAGCAACATGGTTTTTCGTGTGGCCGTAATAAGTCACATTTCAATTTGTTGATGGTCTCTTAAGAGAACCTGTCTTCGTTTCGTAGGTGAATGCTACATTTGCAATTTGTTTACGGTCCCCTTAAGGCTACGATAGTCGATGGTCGTTCCTTCAGTGACACGCCGTCCTCGCCAGCACTTCAGGCCGCGAAGCTCAGCTGGATATGCCGGTGGATTTCGAAGGTATCTGTATTGGGACATTACCGAAATTTTAACTAAAATAACGAAAATTTTGTATGCCCCCCCTTCCCCGGCTCCGACCCCTTTCAAAAACTGTCTACTGTTGTAAGGCGATAAATTAATAATTCATTGTATATCAGATGCAAAAAAGAAGAGAGATGAGGACAACTAAAGAAGATGTGACTTCCAAAGTGGAATATATAGAGCTATGCAAGACAGCACGAAAAAGTATCACTGAAGACGTAAGGAAATTCAACTGTGAACTAGTGAGGAAAGCAATTGAAAACAACCAAAGCCTAAAGATAGCAAAGGGACATCTCAGTAAGGGAAGAAAACAGATTATGGCTCTGAGAAAAGAAGATGGTTCTATAACAAGAAATAGAGGCGAAATTTTGACAAGAGTGAAAGATTTCTACTCCAAACTATATGAAAGGGATGATATATGCACTCCAGACATCATGAAAGGTACCAGAGTTCTTCCAGTCCTCCCAGCAGAAGTTGCTCATGCAATCAAGAACATGAAGCGGGGAAAGCTCCAGGAGAAGATGGAATTACTATAGACATCATACAAGAAGCAAGTGGAGAAATTGAAACAGTACTCGCCCAAATTTTTACTCGATGCCTTAATGAAGGGAAGATTCCTGAGGATTGGAACAATGCTACAATGATCCTGCTACATAAAAAAGGTGACATTGAGGATCTCAGGAACTACAGACCTATCAGCCTCCTATCAGTGGTTTATAAAATCTTCACTAAAGTTCTTTCACACCGCTTGAAGGTAACACTGGACATGGCTCAACCGAGAGAACAAGCTGGATTCAGGAGTGGCTACAGCACAATAGATCATATCCACGTACTGAGAGAACTAATTGAAAGAGCGAGGGAATATGAACTTCCATTGTGCATGGCTTTTATCGATTATGAAAAAGCCTTTGATTCGGTGAAACCATCAGCAGTTACCACGACTCTGAAATCCTGCGGTATTGAAGATGCATACATTAATATTATTAATAACATCTATGAAAATGCAAGTGCAAAGATTCGGCTGTTTGAAAATACAACACACTTAAAAATTGGAAAGGGAGTGAGACAAGGTGACACCATATCTCCGAAGCTCTTTAATGCCACATTGGAAAATGTCTTTCAATCACTGAACTGGGAAAACAAAGGGATAAAGATTAATGGAGATTATCTAACCCACCTTCGTTTTGCTGATGACGTAGTCATTTTTGCAACTACCCCATCAGAGCTGCAGAGTATGATCCAGGAACTTGCTGACAAGAGTAAAGAAGTGGGATTAAAAATGAACTTTCAGAAGACAAAAGTGATGTTCAATGCTTTTACAAGAAATGAAGATTTATCGATTGATGGAGAAAAACTGGAGATAACAGATACGTACGTTTATCTTGGACAGCAGATATCAAGTGAGGGTCACATTGATGAAGACATTAATCGGCGTACAAAACTTGCCTGGAGAGCTTTTGGAAGAAACAGCATAATTTTCAAGAGCAATATGCCATTATGTCTTAAAAGAAAAGTGTTTGATCAATGCATCCTTCCAGTGCTTACGTATGGTGCAGAGACGTGGACCTTAACTAAAAGAGACATACAAAGGCGGCAGACAACTCAAAGAAGCATGGAGAGGTGCATGCTTGGTATAACCAGGAGAGATAAGAAGAGGAACTCGTGGATCCGAAAAATGACGAGAGTGGAAGACATCATGATCAGAGTTAAATCCCTGAAATGGCAATGGGCTGGACATACTGCCAGAAGGACAGACCATAGATGGACAGCCGAGATTTTAGATTGGATTCCAAGGGACAGGAAAAGACCCAGAAAAAGACCACATGGGAGATGGGTGGATGAAATTCGAAAGTATGCAGGGGTGACATGGAGGAGACTGGCACAAGACAGACCGTTGTGGAGGAAACTTGGGGAGACCTTCGTCCAGCAGTGGATTGATAATGGTTGACAATGATGATGATGATGATGATATCAGATAGTGTATACATTTATGTTGATTTAGGCATATTCAGGAAGAAACGATTTCACGTGTTCGACTATGAGAAACGGAGTTTCACCTCGGGTAAGGACTTCTCTGTCCCACGGAGGAAATAACTTTCTTCATTTCAACGCCGTTGCTGAATACTGCAGATATCTGTCGTGGTTCTAATGGCGCCAACGGATTGCAAGGCGAACATACCCAAACGGAAATATGGTGTTCCGGGTGGGTCATTAGCAGTGGCGGCTCGTGGTAAGCTGAGATGGGGGGGGCTGCATCTCAATTTTGTAGATATCATGATACCACTTCGAAAGTTAAGTTACTGCGCCTGTGCTGACGCTGTCCGTTTAATAATAACAATAATATATATATATATATATACTGATCGAAAGTACTTTTTTTTACAAGAAATTAATATTTAGATTTTATATTTAGCGATTGATGGGGATAATGTAAAGGTACCGATACCTAAATTAGGCAACAGATATTAAGCGATGGCCACATTGTCACATTTATGAAGAAAATAATCGAGCTATAAAACTTCGTCAGATACATTATTTCTTAAAAAGAAACTGATTAATCAGTGCATCCTTCCAGTTCTTATGCATGCAGCACAGACATGGACCTCAACTAAAATAGACAGACAGACGTTGCAGACAACTGAAAGAAGCCTGTAGAGATTCATGTTTGATGTTACCTGGAAAGATACAAATAGGAACTCGTGGATCGGGAAAATGACAAGAGTGGAAGACATGGTCAAAATTTCTGAAACTGCAATGGGATGGACATATTGCTAGAAGAAAGAACCACTGACAGAGAGTTGAAATATTGAACTGGTTAGCAAGGAAAAAAATCATTATCCTGAACATGACAAGAGGGAGATGGATACATGAAATTCAAAAGCATAAAAGAAACTGACTCAAGGCAGACTGTTGTGGAAGAAGAAACTTGGAGGCTTTCATCTAGCAGTGGATTGATGGTGGTTGCAAATTATATATACATGCATATACTGTACGTATATATCATCATCATCATTGTCAACCATTATCAATCCACTGCTGGACGAAGGTCTCCCCAAGTTTCCTCCACAACGGTCTGTCTTGTGCCAGTCTCCTCCATGTCACTCCCGCATACTTTCGAATTTCATCCACGCATCTTCCATGTGGTCTTCTTCTGGGTCTTTTCCTGTCCCTTGGAATCCAATCTAAAATTTCGGCTGTCCATCGATGGTCTGTCCTTCTGGCAGTATGTCCAGCCCATTGCCATTTCAGGGATTTAACTCTGATCATGATGTCTTCCACTCTTGTCATTTTTCGGGTCCACGAGTTCCTCTTCTTATCTCTCCTGGTTACACCAAGCATGCACCTCTCCATGCTGCTTTGAATTGTCTACAGCCTTTGTATGTCTCTTTTAGTTAAGGTCCACGTCTCTGCACCATACGTAAGCATTGGAAGGATGCATTGATCAAACACTTTTCTTTTAAGACATAATAACATATTGCTCTTGAAAATTATGCTGTTTCTTTCAAAAGCTCTCCAGGCAAGTTTTAGTACGCCAATTAATTTCTTCATCAATGTGACCCACACTTGATATCTGCTGTCCAAGATAAACGTACATGTCTGTTATCTCCAGCTTTTCTCCATCAATCGATAAATCTTCATTTCTTGTAAAAGCATTGAACATCACTTTTGTCTTCTGGAAGTTCATTTTTAATCCCACTTCTTTACTCTTGTCAGCAAGTTCCTGGATCATACTCTGTAGCTCTGATGGGGTAGTTGCAAAAATGACTACATCATCAGCAAAACGAAGGTTGGTTAGATAATCTCCATTAATCTTTATCCCTTTGTTTTCCCAGTTCATTGACTAAAAGACATTTTCTAATGTGGCATTAAAGAGCTTCGGAGATATGGTGTCACCTTGTCTCACTCCTTTTCCAATTTTTATGTGTGCTGTATTTTCAAACAGCCGAATCTTTGCATTTTCATAGATGTTATTAATAATATTAATGTACGCATCTTCAATACAGCAGGATTTCAGAGCCATTGTAACTGCTGATGGTTTCACCGAATCAAAGGCTTTTTCATAATCTATAAAAGCCATGCACAATGGAAGTTCATATTCCCTCGCTCTTTCAATTAGTTCTCTCAGTACGTGGATATGATCTATTGTGCTGTAGCCACTCCTGAATCCAGCTTGTTCTCTCGGTTGAGCCATGTCCAGTGTCTCCTTCAAACGGTGTGAAAGAACTTTAGTGAAGATTTTATAAACCACTGATAGGAGGGTGATAGGTCTGTAGTTACTGAGATCCTCAATGTCACCTTTTTTATGTAGCAAGATCATTGTAGCGTTGTTCCAATCCTCAGGAATCTTCCCTTCATTAAGGCATCGAGTGAAAATTTGGGTGAGTACTGTTTCGATTTCTCCACTTGCTTCTTGTGTGTTGTATACAGTAATTCCATCTTCTTCTGGAGCTTTTCCCCGCTTCATGTTCTTGATTGCATGTGCAACTTCTGCTGGGAGGACTGGAAGAACTCTGGTACCTTTCATGATGTCTGGAGTACATGCATCATCCCTTTCATATAATTTGGAGTAGAAATCTTTCACTCTTGTCAAAATTTTGCCTCTATTTCTTGTTACAGAACCATCTTCTTTTCTCAGTGCCATAATCTGTTTTCTTCCCTTACTGAGATGTCCCTTTGCTATCTTTAGGCTTTGGTTGTTTTCAATTGCTTTCCTCACTAGTTCACAGTTGAATTTCCTTATATCTTCAGTGATACTTTTTCGTACTGTCTTGCATAGCTCTATATATTCCACTTTGGAAGTCACATCTTCTTTAGTTGTGCTCATCTCTCTTCTTTTTTGCATCAACATTTTGTTTTTTTCCTGATAATTTGTTCACAAGCAACTTGTTCTTAGACCCAGCTAATTTTGTTGCTGTTTCCATAAGAGCTTTAGTTACTTTTCTGTTAACTTCAGAAATATCTACTTCTTACGATGTTAGGCCTTCTAAAGCAGAGAATCTGTTCTTCAGTTCCAACTTGAAGGCATTATGGTGTTTTTTAAGGTTGGTTATGTCAATACATTTTGTTTGTCTTGTGAGCTTGCCACGTTCGAGTTTAGTGTTGAGGTGCATCTTACATCTCACCAATCTATGGTCACTGCCTGTGTTGAACTTGTTTAGCACACTGCAGTCTTCTATGACGAATTTTTTGTTACACATAATAAAATCAATTTCACTTGTCGTCCCATTTGGATGTCTCCATTTCCTGTGTGGCTTTTTCTTGAAAAAGGAGTTCAAAATGAAAAACCCTTCTGCCTCTGCAAACTCTACGAGAGTATTTCCACGCTGGTTTCTGTTGCCGTGACCGAATTTACCTACTGAAGTTTAATTTTGTTGCCATTGCCCTATTTTTGCATTGAAATATCCCATAATTATCTTTAAGTGCTGCTTACCTTTATTATTTAGATGACGAATTTCCTCATAAAATTCTTCAATTTCTTCTTCAGGATGACTTGTGGTGGGTGCATAAATTTGAATAATCTGAGCCTGGTATCTTCTCGAGAGTTGGATAACGAGTCGTGCAGCTCTGTCAAAGGAACTTTCAACTTTTACAACTTTATCCTTCAGTTTCTTGTTTATTATAAATCCAACACCACTAGTTCTGCCAGTATCAGTCCCACGATAGTAGAAGAGATGTCCACTTTTCAGTTCAATGAGATCTTCTCCTTTTCTCCTTACCTCACTTAGCCTGACGATGTCCCACTTGATCCTTTGTAGTTCTTCTTCCAATTCAACAAGCCTTGAATCAGAAGATAGGGAGCATCCATTATACGTAGCCAAGGTCAGCATCAGATGGCAGCCTAGTCCGGTCCTCCGGAGGATTCTTAGCACCCTCTGCCTTCGTGTCGCACTGGCCGCTGCCTTGGCCAGGTACATTCCAGCTGCTTTAGACTGAGGGCCAAGATTTAAGTTGTGGAGTCATTTTGGAGGGGTTTGGCCATAACTCACCACGCTGGCCAAGTGGGTTGGTGAGTGTGGGATAGCAATTCCTCTAATCCCGATGGTATAGTTATACCGCTATTGGCGGTCGTCAGAGTCCCTTAAGTGGGAACAGGATGTACCACGAGAAGGCAGGGTTGACATTTGTCAAGGAGAGGCTGTGATGTTACGCATCACCTGACTTTACATCCCTACGTATATATACGTGTATATATATATATATATATATATATATAAGGACAAAAAAAATTAATGAGTGTGCCAGTGGTAGCGGAGACACACTCAAGGTCATGTATGCGTTCTCAAGTGTCTCATTGTGACCCCTAGAAATATGACAACATATATTTTTTCTTCTGATACACTCCCTTTGAAACTTCGACTTGATACCGACCACTGCAACTTGGACGGCGATGAAAAACATTTTGTGGAATTTTGAAGGGTCTTCCAGAATTTCGCGACGAGTTGTTATTGCGATACTCACACGCCGGCATTCTCTTTAATAAAAACGGATTGCAAACATATTCAGTCCAGTTTTAATTCTGAAGCCATCATGATAACAATTTATGGTAGAAGAATTTGTTTTCCAAAATTTACCAACTTCGTAAATTTTCTAAACAATGATATCTGATTAAATGTTCTTTTCAAAGTAATTAAGTCCACTACCTCAATTGAAATGCGCAGCTGATTTTTGGGAGGAAGGGGGGATGCAGCAAAAAAATAAAATATACCTACTGGAGTGACTTCAATGATTTTTGGTGAATAAAAATTTACGTGAGTTTAAAAGCGAAAATTTCGCTGTGCTTGGTAAGTGAAGAAATCAATTTTGCGCAAGTATTTCGCTGAAAAAATTAGTATCTCTCTCTTTGTTTTCAATTTATCCAATACTGAACTCTATTTTTAATCGCAATTTGTTCACATGCCCATTTTGACCAGAAGAGAAAATATCGGTAAAACTTTTTTTGCAAAAGTCCCGGCAACTGAGTATTTGTTATTAGTTGGGAGCAACATTGTTGTTAGAATTATTACGTTGAATAAAAGCAGGAACAAACCAAAAATTGGAAGAAAAAAACAAAACAGGTTGAGTAATACATTCAAACGTACTTTATTTAATACTTTATTTCAACATTCGTCATTATTTTTAATTCATTCCCCTATTTTATGTCTTATTTGGAAGCACAAGAACCGTATTAATCGACAAAGCACACAGGCCTGGCGATGCATTCCCACCCAACGAGAGACTGCATTCGCGAGCAACTTTGCTAGCGAGAGCTACCATGAATGCAGTCCCCGGGGAAGTTTTATTCAAAGGAAACGAACTGATGTGGGAATAGGCAGAGTTTCCCACATGAGTTGGTTTCAATAGCTGTCAGGGCTGCAAGAAGCGCAGTTCGTGACGTTCTTCTCGCTCCCAGTGGTGTTATGCAGGGAAAACTTCCAGTTGAGTTCAGAAAACTGCAGTCGTGGCATTATGCTGGGAAAACTTACAGCGGTGTTCACAAAACTTCTCTCGCTTTGTACGGCATAAAAAAAACTGCTTTGGGTAGGGGGCTGCAGCCCCACAACCCCATAGCAGGAGCCGCCCCTGGTCATTAGTGGCTACTGGAAATCCTCCATTTAGAGGTTTTCTAAGTAGAGCTGGACAAAGCTGGATGTCTAAGGTCGCCAGTAGGTCTGGCATATTGTAATCTTCCTTTATTGTGATAGTATGCTGCTGATGTTTGCATTGTATTAATGTATCTGTAGAGAGTCTGGTTGCAAGCGGAGGCGGTGGAGAATGCCTCGCGGAAATCTGGGCTTGCGATAAGAATGGCAGGTGCGCGTGATGGGAGGACCAGCGAGGGGGCTCTTCCGAACTAAATGCCATGGTAGCCTGAGGGCTTAAGTTTAGAGTGATCCGGAATTTGCAAAGTCAGAGGTCAGTACCGAGAGTCAGGGCAGCTTACCGAGAGGAATGCTGGGGATTCTCCGAAGAGGAGGAAGGAGGTCACGTGGGCAAAAATTGAGGAGTGAAGAGTTGGAAGTGCGCTTCTGAAGCGTTAAGACGTTTGAGTTGGAGCTCCCGGGAAATATGTTGAGGGGAAACCGAGTACTTCCCGGGGAAAGACCCTGAGTTGCGGTAACTATTGTACGATAGGTGCGTGGGTGCACCGAAGTTTCCGACAGGAGCAGCGGTAAAGTACGTAGGACTTACCAGGAGAATCGGATAGATTCCGAAAGGAGATAGCTGGAAGAGATAGGCCGGCTATCCAAAAACAGATTCGGGTTATAACGTGTCGAGTCAGATAAACCGTAGGTACTCTTTCATCGAAGCCGTCATCGTGAGAAATCAGACTTTGAATTGACTTTAATGAATTTATTTATTCTCTACTACGGAGTGATTACTGCAGCTACGATCTTATGCCTTAGTTAAAACCTTCCCTCCCTTCCTTGATTAGCAGGTAACCCCAAGTAAAGCTGAGGAAGAGAGCGCCTGGGCCTTAGATTTACCTACGAAAGTTAGGTATGGACGAACCTTAGTAGGTTTGCTGGTGTGTGGGTAGGTGCTAATATAATAAGCTGACGCCCTCCTGAGTGGAATCGGGATTTAGCACACGAGCTATAGGCTCGCCCCTGCAACTGTCTAAGTCAGAGTATCATGAGATAATATACAAAATTTGGTGGTTATAAATTGAAAACTGTAGAACTTTTTACGAAAGTTTTGTATGGGGGCCCTTTGATCCCCGGGCTCCGACCCCTTCCCCAAACCGTCTACGGTCTAAGTCAGAGTGCCATGAGATACTGTACCAAATTTAGTGGTTCTAAATTGAGAACTAGAAATTTTAACTAAAATAACGAAAATTTTGTATGGGGTCTCCCTTGACCCTCCCCCCGGGCTCCGATCCCTTCCAAAACCCTTCAACGGTGTAACAGTAGTATAGCGGACAAACATATAAATAAATACACAAACTTTCACTTTTATATCACGTAAAAATATATTACTTGCCGTTATAACCTCAAGGGGTATTTTGAATAGTGTGTATTTGAAAGGATCTGTATCTTATTTCGTACACCCAATGATGAAACGATTTAATAGTTTCGAAAGCGCTAGTGTGTTTTAGCGAAAAATAAAATATTTCTAACGTGCTCAGACGGCATGAGCTTTATTCTATTGACGACATGTTTAGAATTCTATTCTACTACCCCACGAAATAGTGGAACTACAAAGTTACGTTTCAGGGATTAATGAATTTTTAAATAGCGCATGGGAGTGAGTCATAAAATGCGGAATCCTTTTTTTTTTTTTTCCCCATCCAAACTGAAAGTAAACTTTTCTGTTGGGATCAAGGTTGGACTTTGTTTGCCCCAAGAAGGAACGCTGTCTCAGTAGTGTTAAAGTTATAAAATGCCGCCCCGTGGCGCAGTGGTCTAAGCCATGACTTCTGATCATTCGTCCTAAAGGGGTCCGGATTCGAATCCAGCTGTTGCATGGATGTTTTTTTGTCTTACGGTCCTGGCTCTCTCCCTTCCCTGGAACCAGTGGCCCTAAATTAGGGACGGACGAATGCTTATACCCCTTTGAGTTGCTCACGGTGGTCGTTAAACCTCCAATAATAAAAAAAAAAAAAGATATAAAATACCAAGGTACGTTTAAGACTCAAAGAACTGTGTATTTGTGATAATCTGAAATTCAAATATTAACGTATAATCGCAAAAAGCTTGTAAATTAATTATTATATATGTAATTAAGTTAAAACAGCAATAGGAAGTGCAATAAAATATTGGGACTAACTCATATATATCGTATAAAAGTGAAAAACGTGTAACGTCGGTTCTACTGTATCATGATCATCCATTATCAGTCCACTGCTAGATGAAGGTCTCCCCACGTTTCTTCCACAGTTATCTGTCTTGAGCCTGTCTCCTCCATGTCACTCCAGCAAACTTTCGAATTTCATCCATCCATCTACCATGGGGTCTTCTTCTGGGTCTTTTCCTGTCCCTCGGAATCCAGTCTAAAATTTCGGTTGTCCATCGGTGATCCGTTCTTCTGGCAACATGTTCAGCTCATTGCCATTTCAGTGATTTCACTCTGGTCATGATGTCCACTCCTGTCATTTCCCTTATCCACAAGTTCCTCTTCTTATCTTTCCTGGTTGCACCAAGCATCCATCTCTCCATGCGTCTTTGAGGTGTCTGCAGTCGTTTTTAGTTGAGGTCCATGTCTCTGCTCCATACGTAAGCACTGGCAGGATGCATTGATTAAACACTTTTCTTTTAAGACATAATGGCATACTGCTCTTAAAAAATTGTACTGTTTCTTCCAAAAAACTCTCCATCCAGGTACGTTTTATACGCCGATTAATTTCTTCATCAATTTGACCCTCACTTGATATCTGCTGCCCAAGATAAATCTAGGTATCGGTTGTCTCAAGCTTTTTTCCATGAATCGATAAATCTTCGTTTCTTGTAAAACCATTGTACATCACTTTTGTCTTCTGAAAGTTCATTTTTAATCCCACTTTTTTACTCTTGTCAACAAGTTCTTGGGTCATATTCTGCAGCTCTGATGGGGTAGTTGCAAAGATTAATACGTCATCAGCAAAACTAAGGTGAGTTAAATAATCTCCATTAATCTTTATCCCTTTGTTTTTCCAGTTCAATGATTGAAAGACATTTTGCAATGTGGCATTAAAGAGCTTGGGAGATATGGTGTCACCGTCCCGGTGGCGCAGTGGTCTAAACGATGGGCTTTGATCATTCGTCCGAAAGGGGTCCGGGTTCGAATCCCGGTGAGGCATGGTTGTTGTGTTTGTCTTATGGCACTGGCTCTCTCCCTTCCCTGGAACCAGTGACCCTAAATTAGGGACGGGCGACTGCTTTTAGCCCACTGGGTTGCTCACGGTGGTCGTTAAACCCCCATTCAAAAAAAAAAAAAAAAAAAAAAAGATATGGTGTCACCTTGTCTCACTCCCTTTCCAATTCTTATTTGTGCTGTATCCTCAAATATCCGAACCTTTGCACTTGATGGTTGATTATTTCCAAATCATTCCGAAACCGAAAGAATTGCACCTGTGTTGTGTTTCAGAGGGCAAGAGGAAGATAGGAGGGAGAGGAAAAGGGGAAAAAAGCAGCTCTCACACACAGAAAACCCCGCATTTTCTGTTGATCGTAACTCGCTTGCCTGCCCAGCGGGAGATGGTCTCACTCACAGCGGGGAGTTAGTTATCTGTACTCGTATTACACAGGGATTACCTATCGCCGCAGAACAAGTTGTGTTTGAGCATAATTACTTTATAAATTCTGTAGGCTTTTAGTTTGAACTAATCGTAAAGACTTTCGCTAAACGACAACGTTATCATGTATATTTATGGCCCAATAACTTTTTAAAATGAAATTATCGCTAAATTTACTTGGAACTGAACAGCGATTATCAAATGTTGCGAATTAAACGTACTGTGGGATTTAACATAACGTTTCGCTAACTGCAACTGCGCAAGTTCAAACACCTATTTGGGTCAGGTAATGGTTTTTTTGTTAGGAGTTAGTAAATTATAATTTTAGTATTTTTATATATGGTAAAACTTATTTAGTGTGTGCTTTGTTTGCCAGTATCGCTCATTGTTTTGTTGTTTATTTTGCCATATGTGGTACGCCTGTATTCCCTATGTTTTTGCCAATAAAGTATATTTTGAAATAACTGCCAGGGACAAATGCTCCTGTGGAACGAATTGTTTCTCGTGTTAATTAACTGTGGACATCAGTAAAGACCCAACTGTTTATAGCAAAACTAAAAGCAGTGGCCGCGGAACCGCTCCGGTCAATAATTTTAGCCAATAAATTTTTTTGGCGTATGTGCTATTTTTTGTTGTGATGTGCTTTAGAAAGTTGCTCTAGATAAGTGGTCAGGTGGTCCTAATCCCTAACAGTGGACCATCCTTCTCAAGTGTGGTAGGTCCACCATATTCCACACTTGAATCCGGATATTGATTTGTTTTTGTTTTTTTAATCAGGTAAGTACATCAGTGTGAGGGATTAGCCATCACCCCCTAATAGCTTAACAGGCCCGCGCACCGATTTTTGACGTCGCGGAGAGGAGCATTACGGCAATGTGCGAACGAACGCGTCTTTACGTACACCAACTAACCAGGTCGTGCGTTCTTTTAGAGTTTCACTGCATTTAAATAAGAACTTGTGTGTTAGTTTTCAAATAACTGCAGAGTTAGCAAGTTTGTTTAATAATCTTTAAAATACAGAAGAAAAAGAAATTACAGCGTAAAATTTAGCGTAGCAATAATTTCGACTTGAAAGGGTAAGCAAGGCAGATTCGTCAACTTAATGAAAGCATCACTGTCATTTCACTGGAAGTGATAAACCATTCCTATAATCGAAATTATAAACTGTTGTCGTAGTTTCACTTGAAGTTATAGTGTCTTTATAGTTAGCCGAACGATTCCTGTACTTGTGAACAAATCGTTCTTGTACTTGAAAGATTAGTTTGAGGGTCCATTACGAAGTATCGCCGTCGTTTCAAAAGATGTCGATTGACTAATTTAAGGAATCAGATTTTTCATTCATTGCAAACTTATGACTATGAAAATTTTAGTAATTAAATAATTCCTTTAGTGAAAATGTATTTTATATGCAATCCGTGATCACTAATATATAAAAAAGGTCAAGAAAAACTGAATTTTTTTCTGTGTTTTTTAATTATTACCAAAGGCTCAATAAAGCACGTTTTAACACACATACAGTAAATTGCTGCTTGATCCACTGATTGCATCAAATAAATTAAGATTTCAAGAAAATTATGCAATTGCTACATTATTAAATGTACAATAATGACATAACAAGTTTTTCTAATTTTAGAACCATCTAGTTACGTGTTTGGACAACTTCATTTTGATAAGCAAATATAAAGTTTATAATTTTTTGTCTTCCAGAGCACTATTTCAAAAAAGTTACCTTGTCAAAGTTCAACACATCTGTATTAAGTATATTAGTAGCATTAAGCAAAACTATTTGGATCCACAATATAAGCGTTTCTTTTTATCTGGAAAAATACAAGTAACTTATTGGCAGAAATTTCCTGAAATTTGATTTTCAAGAAGTATTCAGGAAAACTGCCAATGTACATATAATTATGGTTGTGTAGTTCTTTGTGTATCACAAGCACAATTTGATTATGTGCCCGTTAGCTGTTCCTTGAAGTATTTCAAAGACACATTTCTAAGAAAATCTGATATTTGTTCCAATAATTTCTTAAAGTATTTTTTCAGATAATTATTATATTTTTTGAGAACCTGACAAATGCACATGCAGTTATTGTACTGAATAAATCTAAGCGATAGTTTTGGTACTATAGGATGTATTTTAAAAGATGTACATGTTTCATTATAAATTGACTAACTTGATGTACCATTTTCTCAGAAACTATAAAAAGCAATGGTATAAAATTTTGCACAAATGTTTTGTCATTGCTAAAGCTATTGAAAAAGATTGTTTTTTCCTTTTTTTATGATTTTGGTTTCAAAATAAATTTTATGAAGGATTGAAGAAGTTTTTCTCCATGCAAAAATTGACACCCACCCTCACGTTTGGAAGCACACTTTCCAGTAGTTATCGGATAATATGAGATATATTAGTTCCAGTTATTATTGCTGTAGCTTGTGAAGACACAGTGCAGGAAGTCTGGAAACAGATAAGTCTAGATAAATGAATAAAATGTTGATCTCTCATTTTAAGCAAATGTTTAAAAAAAAAAAAAAAAAAAGAAGCGAGTATGTATTTCTACTTGTATTTTAAAAATCTTGTTTGTTTAGAACATAGTTTCCACAATATGTGGATTCATGTCGATCCACATACTTTTTTTTCTCTTAAAAATAACAATATCCAAGGCTTAAAAATACCATGCCCCAGATGCCCAGAGCATGTAAATCATTCGTCTGGGCAGGTAAATAAAACATCTAATTGCCTGTGCATGGTAACTAAATTTTAAAATAAAAAAGTTTGTAATAAAATTTCCTACTACACAAGAAAAAAAGACAGTCATCACGTGTCGTGTTTCATGTCATTGTTAATTAATGGAAGTTGTATTATTGTTACAAAGTACTAAGGAAAGAGTAATATCACATCTTTAATTATGTTATGCTCTACGCCCAGAAATCGGAAACCTAGTTTTGCTCCAAATTTTGTTTATAATCAACAACAGTATGCATGCCTCTGATCTAACTGGCCTCTCATGTTTAGTGACAAAGGGATAAAACTTTAACAAAAGGAACATGGCATAATCACTAACTTTCCGAAACACCCGTTTCATCATCATACCATTTCATACCAATTTTAGCATCAACATCTTAAAAATTGATATACACACGTTTGTGCATTGAACATTTGTAATACAGACCCTTAAAATAGAAGTGCAAACATGTTAAAACAGTTCATATTTTTAACTTTAAAAAAAAATAGGGTTCTGGATTGTTATCTTAAAAGATACATTTTCCTGCGCATCCAGCTTTTACTACCTGGGCAAGTAAATAATTTCTTGCCCAGGTAGTACTGATATATTTCATCTAATTTTTAAGAAATTGAATGGTTCTGATAAATTCCCATCCTACAACAGATAGAGCATACACACTGCTCACACAAGAGTTCTTCAATGTGTTGGTTTGTAGAAAAATGCTTCAAAATCTTTAAACGGACATTTTAAAGGCAAACTTACTCCTGAACTATGTGTGAACTTCTGTTTTTGTGCATTCATATCTAATTTTTGCTGTCTATACTTGATTCAGTGTTTGTGTTCCTTTAGTAATAAATATTAAAAATGCTAATTCAATGCAATTCTCTATGTCTGCAAACACAAAAGATGTATTTCACATGGCAACAAGGCCTTGGCATTTATATAAAGGACATAGGCATGTTAGATGTGTACATGACATACATATATTTCGTATAGGATATAAGTATTTTACAAGCATTTGTGCCCAGAAATAGGGACCCCAAAAATGTTAATCTGGCGCTGCTTAAGCACTTAAATAACTAAGTACGAATGTATCAACATATTACTCTTGGGATCAAAAACATGCAGCCCTTATTATTCTGTGTCCATAATAAAGTTTAAAATCCCTTCCTAAATATACATATTTTACTTTGAACTTATTTGATACATTGGCAAAAACATGTTATGGGTTACTATAACAACACAAGTAATCTATTCTTTCCATTACAAACATAAATTTCATTTTTCAAAAATCTTTTCAGTGCTTTGACTTCCCGCTGTGCGATGCATTAGATTATAAAATTAGCCAAATTTAAATTTTCTAGTTCAAAATTTTTATTTTACGAGTAGTTTAAAATAAGGTTAACAAAAGGTTTCCACATACCTTAGAGTTGAAAATTTTCACGCTTTATTGCTGTAATCCATTTTCTGAGAACCTCCCCATTTGTAGGGAATTTGAATACTTTTAATATTCCTCTAACAAAATAAATTTAGTTGACAATTTGACAACCACCACCACGCACATCCGTAGTCACGCTTACACAGAGTGAGCAAGCTCATGCATGCTCGACCACCCACCACGGACATCAGCCTACTCTCCCCTACGTCACGTAGCTTCCGGCGTTTGGTGCGCGGGCCTGCTAAGCTATTAGGGGGTGATGGATTAGCCCACAGCTGAGGATTCCAGTTGGTCATTCAACCCAAGGATTCTAGAACAAAACCCAGTGAGTTGGGGTCTTTTCGCCAATGTCACACAGAACTAGCTTGCACCTCTCCAAGATTCACAGAGACCCTAGTTGTTGTGTGTGCCGTTGTTACCACGGAGCGCCCCGAGGAGGCAAACCCATCGCTCACTACGACCGCCCGCAACACTCAATTACATGTGCAAAAAGGGGAAATATGAGAGTGAAATATCGTATCAAGAGATAGTGGGTACAAGAATTGGCAGAATGCGTTTAATTTAGCCCACAGTTGGTCCTTTACTTTTTTTTTTTTTTTACAGAAGATTACTTATCTTACTCTGCTTCATGCACTCTCATAGCCTTTCAGCTATGTCACCGTCAATATAGCAGCAGAAGTTTTAGGCACCGCAACATAACTTTTATACGTACCTTGGTATTTTGAATTTCACAGTTCTATGGTTGATTTTGAGGGCTGTAAACAAATTTTCGTTTTTTGTAGTTGCAAATTGTTAAAAGCAAATATTTTCCCTTATTTGGCTACATGGAAGTTTTTGTTTTTTTTCCTTTTAGTTATGCATTCTTTTTATATGTTTGTACATTAGTGCTACACAGATGCATGATTTGCATGAATTAATCCTAAGTTGTGTGTTTATTAAGCTTTATCCAGTTACTTGCATGATGCTTAGCATTGCATTTTCTGTTTAGATGTGTGTGTGTGTGTGTGTATGTTTGTATGCTGTTTGAACTGATTTATGTTTCACATCAGTCTGTTAAATTAAAAAAATTAAAAATCATATCATATTTAAAAACTGCACAGAAAAGCTGTTTATATTCTATTCTGATATGATTGTAGAGACATGCAGGGGTGCAGAAAATGTTCAGGGTCCAATATTTCCAAATTTTTTTTTGTCTGAAATTTCCCCCAGAACACATTTTTTTTTGTCTGAAATTTCCCCCAGAACCGTAGCGGATTTTCATACAAGTTTAGATGATTATTAGAGTACATGTCAATGATGAAGAACTATCCTTAAAGCCTATTACTTAAAAAATTGATAAAAAAAACAAAAAAAAAATAATATTTATTCCGATGAATAACTAGCTCTTTTTTTTTTCACAGAAAAAATTGTCCTTTTTTTTTTTTTATGCACGAAAGATTTAGTGCTCCAGGTGAATCCCCCCCCCCTAACCCTCTGGCAGGTGAAAATTTAAGGCAAGACAGGAATAGGCGAATAAAGAATTCTTTCCTCGCCTAAAATGGTGGAACCCATTAACTTTTGACGTACGAAGAATAGGCGAATCAAGAAGTAACCCGGGGCAGAGAGGCTGAAAAATAAACAGCAAAAAAATTCTGTAATTAACTATAATTTATTTCATTCTAGCATTCCAGGCATCTAATTGTGCCAGAGAATTTTACCGAATGAAATTTAAATTTGACTTAAATCCTTTGCAAAATGCATGGGCCATTCACTTTAAAATATCCGGAACCCCAATAATTTTTGAAATCGGCGCCTATGACACATTGGCTGCCATTATTTTTTTTTTTTTTTCTATTGTAGGTTTAACGATAACCTGGAGCAACTGAGTAGTGGGCTATAAGCAGTCGCCCATCCCTAATTTAGGACCACTGGTTCCAGGGAAGGGCATGATGATCGTCAACCATTATCAATCCACTGCTGGACGAAGGTCTCCCCAAGTTTCCTCCACAACGGTCTGTCTTGTGCCAGTCTCCTCCATGTCACCCCTGCATACTTTCGAATTTCATCCACCCATCTCCCATGTGGTCTTCTTCTGGGTCTTTTCCTGTCCCTTGGAATCCAATCTAAAATTTCGGCTGTCCATCGATAGTCTGTCCTTCTGGCAGTATGCCCAGCCCATTGCCATTTCAGGGATTTATCTCTGATCATGATGTCTTCCACTCTTGTCATTTTTCGGATCCACAAGTTCCTCTTCTTATCTCTCCTGGTTACACCAAGCATGCACCTCTCCATGCTGCTTTGAGTTGTCTGCAGCCTTTGTATGTCTCTTTTAGTTAAGGTCCACGTCTCTGCACCATATGTAAGCATTGGAAGGATGCATTGATCAAACACTTTTCTTTTGGGACATAATGGCATATTACTCTTGAAAATTATGCTGTTTCTTTCAAAAGCTCTCCAGGCAAGTTTTGTACGCCGATTAATTCTTCGTCAATGTGACCCTCGCTTGATATCTGCTGTCCAAGATAAACGTACGTGTCTGTTATCTCCAGCTTTTCTCCATCAATCGATAAATCTTCATTTCTTGTAAAAGCATTGAACATCATTTTTGTCTTCCCACTTCTTTACTCTTGTCAGCAAGTTCCTGGATCATACTCTGCAGCTCTGATGGGGTAGTTGCCAAAATGACTACGTCATCAGCAAAACGAAGGTGGGTTAGATAATCTCCATTAATCTTTATCCCTTTGTATTCCCAGTTCAGTGATTGAAAGACATTTTCCAATGTGGCATTAAAGAGCTTCGGAGATATGGTGTCACCTTGTCTCACTCCCTTTCCAATTTTTATGTGTGTTGTATTTTCAAACAGCCGAATCTTTGCACTTGCATTTTCATAGATGTTATTAATAATATTAATGTATGCATCTTCAATACTGCAGTATTTCAGAGCCATTGTAACTGCTGATGGTTTCACCGAATCAAAGGCTTTTTCATAATCGATAAAAGCCATGCACAACGGAAGTTCATATTCCCTCGCTCTTTCAATTAGTTCTCTCAGTACGTGGATATGATCTATTGTGCTGTAGCCACTCCTGAATCCAGCTTGTTCTCTCGGTTGAGCCATGTCTAGTGTTACCTTCAAGCGGTGTGAAAGAACTTTAGTGAAGATTTTATAAACCACTGATAGGAGGCTGATAGGTCTGTAGTTCCTGAGCTCCTCAATGTCACCTTTTTTATGTAGGAGGATCATTGTAGCGTTGTTCCAATCCTCAGGAATATTCCCTTCATTAAGGCATCGAGTGAAAATTTGGGCGAGTACTGTTTCGATTTCTCCACTTGCTTCTTGTATGATGTCTACAGTAATTCCATCTTCTCCTGGAGCTTTTCCCCGCTTCATGTTCTTGATTGCATGTGCAACTTCTGCTGGGAGGACTGGAAGAACTCTGGTACCTTTCATGATGTCTGGAGTACATGCATCATCCCTTTCATATAATTTGGAGTAGAAATCTTTCACTCTTGTCAAAATTTTGCCTCTATTTCTTGTTACAGAACCATCTTCTTTTCTCAGTGCCATAATCTGTTTTCTTCCCTTACTGAGATGTCCCTTTGCTATCTTTAGGCTTTGGTTGTTTTCAATTGCTTTCCTCACTAGTTCACAGTTGAATTTCCTTATATCTTCAGTGATACTTTTTCGTACTGTCTTGCATAGCTCTATATATTCTACTTTGGAAGTCACATCTTCTTTAGTTGTCCTCATCTCTCTTCTTTTTGAATCAACATTTTGGTTTTTCCTGATAATTTGTTCACAAGCAACTTGTTCTTAGACCCAGCTAATTTTGTTGCTGTTTCCATAAGAGCTTTAGTTACTTTTCTGTTAACTTCAGAAATATCTACTTCTTACGATGTTAGGCCTTCTAAAGCAGAGAATCTGTTCTTCAGTTTCAACTTGAAGGTATTATGGTGTGTTTTAAGGTTGGTTATGTCAATATATTTTGTTTGTCTTATGAGCTTGCCACGTTCAAGTTTAGTGTTGAGGTGCATCTTACATCTCACCAATCTATGGTCACTACCTGTGTTGAACTTGTTTAGCACACTGCAGTCTTCTATGACGAATTTTTTTTTTACACATAATAAAATCAATTTCACTTGTCGTCCCATTTGGATGTCTCCATGTCCATTTCCTGTGTGGCTTTTTCTTGAAAAAGGAGTTCAAGATGAAAAACCCTTCTGCCTCTGCAAACTCAACGAGAGTATTTCCACGCTGGTTTCTGTTGCCGTTGCCCTATTTTTGCATTGAAATCTCCCATAATTATCTTCAAGTGCTGCTTACCTTTATTATTTAGATGACGAATTTCCTCATAAAATTCTTCAATTTCTTCTTCAGGATGACTTGTGGTGGGTGCATAAGTTTGAATAATCTGAGCCTGGTATCTTCTCGAGAGTTGGATAACGAGTCGTGCAGCTCTGTCAGAGGAACTTTCAACTTCTACAACTTTATCCTTCAGTTTCTTGTTTATTATAAATCCAACACCTCTAGTTCTGCCAGTATCAGTCCCACGATAGTAGAAGAGATGTCCACTTTTCAGTTCAATGAGATCTTCTCCTTTTCTCTTTACCTCACTTAGCCCGGCGATGTCCCCTTGATCCTTTGTAGTTCCTCTTCCACTTCAACAAGCCTTGAATCAGAAGATAGGGAGCGTCCATTATACGTAGCCAAGGTCAGCATCAGATGGCAGCCTAGTCCGGTCCTCCAGGGATTCTTAGCACCCTCTGTCTTCATGTCGCACTGGCCACTGCCTTGGCCAGGTACATTCCTGCTGCTTTAGACTGAGGGCCAAGATTTAAGTTGTGGAGTCATTTTGGAGGGGTTTGGCCATAACTCACCATGCTGGCCAAGTGGGTTGGTGAGTGTGGGATAGCATTTCCTCTAATCCCGATGGTATAGTTATACCGCTATTGGCGGTCGTCAGAGCCCCTTTAGTGGGAACAGGATGTACCACGAGAAGGCGGGGTTGACATTTGTCAAGGAGAGGCTGTGATGTTACGCATCACCTGACCTTACATCCCATATATATATATATATATACAAATCATAGTCAAATTATTTACATCTAATTAATTAATTACTTACATCAAGTTTTTTATACTAAATACAAGTTTTTAATATCATTTTACATATATATATATACAAATCGTAGTCAAATTATTTACACCTAATTAATTAAGTACTTACATCTTCTGAGTTTTGATGCTTTCAGACATTTTTTAAGTTGTTACATCTTCTGAATTTTGATAGCTTAATGCTTTCAGGTATTTTTAAGGTCTTTAGAATTTCCAAATTCCGCCATGGTATTATGAATGTGTTTTTATATATATATATAATGATATTAAGAACTTGTGTTTTAGTATAAAAAAAATGTAAGGTCAGGTGATGCGTAACATCACAGCCTCTCCTTGACTTGAAGATAATTATGGGAGATTTCAATGCAAAAATAGGGCAACGGCAACAGAATGAAACTTCAGTAGGTAAATTCGGTCACAGCAACAGAAACCAGCGTGGAAATATTCTCGTTGAGTTTGCAGAGGCAGAAGGGTTTTTCATCTTGAACTCCTTTTTCAAGAAAAAGCCACACAGGAAATGGACATGGAGACATCCAAATGGGACGACAAGTGAAATTGATTTTATTATGTGTAACAAAAAATTCATCATAGAAGACTGCAGTGTGTTAAACAAGTTCAACACAGGTAGTGACCATAGATTGGTGAGATGTAAGATGCACCTCAACACTAAACTTGAACGTGGCAAGGTCATAAGACAAACAAAATGTATTGACATAACCAACCTTAAAAAACACCCTAATACCTTCAAGTTGGAACTGAAGAACAGATTCTCTGCTTTAGAAGGCCTAACATCGGAAGAAGTGGATATTTCTGAAGTTAACAGAAAAGTAACCAAAGCTCTTATGGAAACGGCAACAAAATTAGCTGGGTCTAAAAACAAGTTGCTTGTGAACACATTATCAGGAAAAACCAAAATGTTGATTCAAAAAAGAAGAGAGATGAGGACAACTAAAGAAGATGTGACTTCCAAAGTGGAATATATAGAGCTATGCAAGACAGTACGAAAAAGTATCACTGAAGACGTAAGGAAATTCAACTGTGAACTAGTGAGGAAAGCAATTGTAAACAACCAAAGCCTAAAGATAACAAAAGGACATCTCCGTAAGGGAAGAAAACAGATTATGGCACTGAGAAAAGAAGATGGTTCTGTAACAAGAAATAGAGGCAAAATTTTGACAAGAGTGAAAGATTTCCACTCCAAATTATATGAAAGGGATAATACATGTACTCCAGACATTGTGAAAGGTACCAGTACCAGAGTTCTTCCAGTCCTCCCAGCAGAAGTTCAACATGCAATCAAGAGCATGAAGCGGGGAAAAGCTTCAGGAGAAGATGGAATTAGTGTAGACATCATACAAGAAGCAAGTGGAGAAATCGAAACAGTACTCGCCCAAATTTTCACTCGATGCCTTAATGAAGGGAATATTCCTGAGGATTGGAACAACGCTACAATGATCCTGCTACATAAAAAAGGTGACATTGTGGATCTCGGGAACTACAGACCTATCAGCCTCCTATCAGTGGTTTATAAAATCTTCACTAAAGTTCTTTCACACCGCTTGAAGGTAACACTAGACATGGCTCAACCGAGAGAACAAGCTGGATTCAGGAGTGGCTACAGCACAATAGATCATATCCACGTACTGAGAGAACTAATTGAAAGAGCGAGGGAATATGAACTTCCATTGTGCATGGCTTTTATCGATTATGAAAAAGCCTTTGATTCGGTGAAACCATCAGCAGTTACAATGGCTCTGAAAACCTGCGGTATTGAAGATGCATACATTAATATTATTAATAAGATCTATGAAAATGCAAGTGCAAAGATTCGGCTGTTTGAAAATACAACACACATAAAAATTGGAAAGGGAGTGAGACAAGGTGACACCATATCTCTGAAGCTCTTTAATGCGACATTGGAGGGTGTCTTTCAGTCGCTGAGCTGGGAAAACAAGGGGATAAAGATTAATGGAGATTATCTAACCCACCTTCGTTTTGCTGATGACGTAGTCATTTTTGCAACTACCCCATCAGAGCTTCAGAGTATGATCCAGGAACTTGCTGACAAGAGTAAAGAAGTGGGATTAAAAAGGAACTTTCATAAGACAACAGTGATGTTCAATGCTTTTACAAGAAATGAAGATTTATTGATTAATGGAGAAAAGCTGGAGATAACAGACACGTACGTTTATCTTGGACAGCGGATATCAAGTGAGGGTCACATTGATGAAGAAATTAATCGGCGTACAAAACTTGCCTGGAGAGCTTTTGGAAGAAACAGTATAATTTTCAAGAGCAATATGCCATTATGTCTTAAAAGAAAAGTGTTTGATCAATGCATCCTTCCAGTGCTTACATATGGTGAAGAGATGTGGACCTTAGCTAAAAGAGACATACAAAGGCTGCAGACAACTCAAAGCAGCATGGAGAGGTGCATGCTTGGTGTAACCAGGAGAGATAAGAAGAGGAACTTGTGGTTCCAAAAAATGACAAGAGTGGAAGACATCATGATCACAGTAAAATCCCTGAAATTGCAATGGGCTGGACATACTGCCAGAAGGGCCGCCACGGTGGCGCAGTGGTCTAAGCGATGGCTTCTGATCATTCGTCCAAGAAGGTTCCGGGTTCGGATCCCGGTGAGTCATGGATGTTGTGTTTGTCTTACGGCACTGGCTCTCTCCCTTCCCTGGAACCAGTGACCCTAAATTCGGGACGGGCGACTGCTTATAGCCCATTGAGTTGCTCATGGTGGTCGTTAAACCTCCAATAAAAAAAAAAACAAAAAAACTTCCAGTAGGACAGACCATGGATGGACAGCCGGAATTTTAGATTGGATTCCAAGGGACAGGAAAAGACCCAGAAGAAGACCACATGGGAGATGGGTGGATGAAATTCGAAAGTATGCGAGAGTGACATGGAGGAGACTGGCGCAAGACACACCGTTGTGGAGGAAACTTGGGGAGACCTTCGTCCAGCAGTGGATTGATAATGGTTGACGAGGACGATGATGATGATGATGATGATTAAGAACTTGTGTATAGTATAAAAAAACTTGATGTAAGTAATTAATTAATTAGATGTAAGTAATTTGACCAAGATTTGTGTGTGTGTATATATATATATATTTGCAACCTTCGTTTTAAATTCTAAAGTTTTTCCTTAGTCTTCAGTTTTGCTCTTAAGTATATATATATATATATATATATATAAGTAAAATTATTCGACTGGATAAAAAAATAAGAAAACTCATCATTGTCAATTCTTTATGAAACTGGCTGAAATTTTTACACACTCCATAATCAGCTAAGAGTAGTCAACTCTCAAAATTTTGCTTCCATTGGTTAAAAACTTTTTAATTAGCCATGAAAAGTTTTATTAAGAGATTTACGAGGGACAGGCACACAGGAATGTTTAATTAAAATTTCCATGGCTAGTTTAAAAAGTTATTAAACAATTCAGGCGACATTTTGCAGATCCATTCGTAACAAGGATTTATGGTGCTTATTGAAATTTCAGACAGCTGTCTGAAAAATTCGTGAAAATGCATTTTTGCATTTTTCATTTAAGGTCAGCAGTCATGTGTGCTGAAGAGGAAGTTTTTCCCTCTTGCTCTTATCGCATTCTGCTGACCCCACCCAATATCACCCTCCCCTTTTCTGCCATCTATCTCCCCCAGTTCACTAAAACACTTGAAAGCCGCCAAAATACATACACACACCCACACCCTCCCCTTATGTCGAACTCCTAGCAGATAACAGAACTAAGTCATGGATTCTCAGTACGGAGACTGCTGCGTGCGCGGGAGATGTAAGATTAAACGTTTGATTTTTATCCACATAAAAATAAAAATAAGCAAATTTCTTAATGGTAACAAGGATTAAAAAACAAACAAAACACAATTTTTAGCATTCGTTTTTTGACGATTCAGGTGAACTTTTTTTTTTTTTTTGGCGTATTGTGCTTGTCGCGATTTGGTGAACAAGTGATAGGCAGCTTAAACACTGTCAGCTGGGCAGGCGCCCACCAAACAGTCTCTAGGGAGAACACTATTACGCATATCATTAGTAATATTTTTCAAATAGGGAAAACACATAAAATATTTTAAAAACCTTTAAAAATATCTTAAACATTTTTTTTTTTTTTTTTTTTTTTGTCAGCTGGAAATAAAAAAATTCGATTTCTGAAACCTTTTTTTTTTTTTTTTACCCGTCTGTTAACTGTAACTGTGACGGATGTTCGAATCCACGCGGATTTTAGGAATTGTACTGTATTATCATTTTACCCCCGGGCAAAAATTTCCCCAGAGCTGCCTTAATTTCCCCCGAACCTTGTTCGCGCGTTCGGACATATTCTGCACCCCTGGAGACATGTTATTGAGGCTGCAACACTACCTGCTTTGCCGGATGCCAAATTCAGTTTTGCTTTTCTTTCAATGCTTTGAAACCTTTAATATATATATATATATTTTTTTTTTTTGTGTTGGTGCTTCACATTATTTTCCCTTCTCATTTTCTTGTAACACTGTATGAAAATGACTGTGGTGGTGATTTTTGATGTTTTAATGCTGACGAAAGAAGTTGATAAGACATGCTATTTTTAAAGAATGAAGTATATTTGTGGCAGTTCACTTAAGTTCTGGGCAGGATTTCTGCAATATAATTTCCATGCAGTGTATTTCTGAGCTGTGAGACAACAGCTGTCTGTACCACGACGTATGGCAGCATTTCCATACATTATTAAAACTGTTTTTTTCTTTTGGTTTATTTCATTACTAAGAGGTTTCTTCTGCAAGTCTGTCAATACCCTACTGAAAGTATTTCATAGGACTGATATTCACATTCTGCTATGAATTTTTACCAGGTACCTTACTGAAGGTATTTCATAGGACTGATATTCACATTCTACTATGAATTTTTGTCCTCATAGTAATAGCTCTTTGTTCATCTCTTTTACTGGTCTTCATTATATGTAAATGACCCACATGTTTCTCTGTTATTTTCTGCATTTGTCACATAGACTAACATGTTTTCAGTTGAAGTCTTTTACCTAATATTTGTGATGAACTTTTTATTATTCTGACCATCTAGCAATTCTCAAGTCATACAGGCACATTGCAATATTTGTTTTCCTCATGAATTTTTCTTTACCCTCTCTGTCAAAGAATCCTCCAGGCAGGTTGCATGTCTAAATTACTTTCACTCGGACTGGAGCGGTTTTGATTAGATTTTGGCATTTTCTGGTTTTCCATGATCGTTCCATCATTTCTACAGCTGTTAGTGCAACTAACATGGCCTTGCACATGTGACATTTATCTTTTGAAGTTCACACATGTTTTCCCTTTAAATTCATGTGAAGTGAAAAATGTTCATTGAAAGTAATGTGCCAAAACCATGCCCTACCAAATTTCCTTACATTTTAGATTGCTAACCCATATTTTAAAACAATGAAAATCAGCATTTAGATTGCTGTGCAAAACAGGTTTTCTAAAATTTTTATTTTTAGAACATAATATTGTTTTTCAAGTGGCAAAAATAGATGTAAAACACAACTTGCTTTTTTAAGGATGTATGATTTTGTTTGAAAGTTTCAAAACATACCAGTGTGATTATTGAGGATGAAGAAATAGAAAACCAGTTTTAATTTCCATTTGTATCGCCATTTGTATTTAAGTTTGTTAAGATCAGCGTTAAACATTGTTTTAATAATAGCTTGTATTTCTGCTACTTATAGAAAAAGAATTATTTTATGCTTAAATAGCTGATGTTGAAAGGATGTCTGGACTCTTTGCTTTTTTTTTTTTATTATTATGGCATAAATTAACCAAGAGTTTACATGTTAGCATTAGGTTAAAAAGCTGCAGTTGATATGAGGAAGAGCTAATGTTTAGATATCTTAAGGCTTTTCTTTTTGGTTATGAAGTGAACAAAAAAATGACCATGAATGTGTACAGAATGATGCAGAGTAACTGCTGTTTTTCTTTTGCCTTCCTGCTGTTATGATTTTGTGTGCATTTTGTTTTAGTAAAATGAAAGCTGTAGAATATTTAGGCATGAGGCTGTCTGCTAGATTGCCTCCCTCAAAGTAGTGTTTTTCTATAAACAATAAGCATTTTTGGCACCTGTATTTTCCACAAGTGTATATATATACACACTGAAGTGCCAGAAAAACTGGTACAGACGAGCTTATGCAAAATACATAACAACATCACTTATGCGCGTACTCGGTTGCGTCCGCTAGTGCGTATATAAAGCGGTAGACGTCCTTGCCAGCTGTCAGAGCTGTTTTCGGCATAAAAATGACAAGTAATAACGATTTAAGCGATTTTCAACGCAGTGTCACAGTTGGCGCTCGTGAGATGGGCCATAGTATTTCAGAGGTAGAAACGAAGTTCGGATTTTCACGGATGACCATGCAAGGGTGTACCGTGACTACAAGAATTACGGCAAAACCTACGACACCAGTGTGGCCGTAAAAAGACATTGGGTGAACGTGACCGATAATCGTTGGCTGTCAAGAATCGTTTCATGAGATAGGCTTGCAACACTCTCGCAGGTATCATCGGAATTCAATGCTGGAGCCTCAACAAGCATCAGCGTTTGGACTGTGCAACATACCCTGCATGATATGGGCTTTGGGAGCCGACGTCCAACTCGAGTCCCCTTGATGGGTGCACGACACAGAGCTATGCACCTTGCTTGGGCACAGCAACACCGCCACTGGGCACTTGATTACTGGAAACAAGTAGCCTGGTCTGACGAGTCGCGTTTCCAAATGTATCGGGCAGATGGAAGGATTCGTGTGTGGCGTAAACCCCATGAAGCCATGGATCACGCCTGTCAACAGGGAAGTGTACTGGCTGGTGGGGGGTCCGTAATGGTATGGGGTGTGTTTACCTGGACTTCACTGGGACCCCTGGTACGTCTACAAACGTCTGTGACCGGCCAATGCTATGTGCGCATCCTTTCTGAAGAAGTACACCCATTCATGTCCTGCATTCATGCTGATGGGTTGGGCCTGTTCCACAGGACAATGCACCTCCACACAAATGTCAAGACACTACATTATGGTTAGAGGAGCATTCATCTTAGTTTGGAGTGTTGCCATTTCCACCCAAGTCCCTAGATCTGAACGTCATAGAACACATTTAGGATGCCATGCAACACGCTATCGAACACAGGAATCTGAGACCTCGGAATACACCCAAATTGTGGAATGCTCTGCAGAAAGTATGGTGTGCATTGCCTACAGCATATTTCCAGAAGCTAGTGGAGTCCATGCCCCGTCGTATTTCTGCAGTCCTGCCCTCCCGTGGAGGACCTACCAAGTATTAGACTGGTGTACCAGTTTTTTTGGCACTTCAGTGTATATAATCAGTAGATTACGCAGGATTATGTTTTGGGATCAGAAGATAAAAATGTAACTGTGAGTTTAAAAGTTAATTAATTTTGTTTAACGTAATTTTAACATCCTGGTAATCTTTGTTCTATTAACTTCTGTGTAAAATCAGAAATATGGATTTTATGCAATTAAGAACGTTATGAAAAAATCAGTAAAAATGCTACTTAGAAATCAGGTATTTTACAAGATTTGGCATTTGCAAAGGATCAGTTAAGACCATCAAGCCTGTGCAAGCATTTTTTGAAGTAGTTAACATTTCTGTATCAGCTTTTTAATGGCAGATGTCTCGTTTCAACATTATCAAAATTTCAGCATTGTGTATTTGCAGTTCACAAATTTATCATTTTCAGATTTGCAAGCTGCATGGTGAAGCTAATATAATATTTGCTTGCATCATTATGTTTCACTTTGTTTGAAAACTTGAGCATTAAAAAGTACATTTCATTAAAGGGGAAATGCAGTTAAGGCATTCAACTACAAGGAGTGTGTTATATAAATACATTTCTTTTTTCTAAATAAAATTGGATTTATTCAAAGTTATTCTTCTCTGAATAAGCTCCCATGAACTCAGTATGCTGACCGTAGAAGTTTGACTCGTGAAATACATTCTGACGAGTGATGTGGGATAAGCATTTTGATCTCACAAGAACATCCTCTTTGAAATTGGCCCAGATCTGGAATTGGGAACATAAATGCACCATTCTTCAGCATCAATAGCAATAGAAGTTGTAAAGTGTAGTGGTGAGGTGAGACACTGAATGTTTTTCGCCATCAAAAAATTAAGCGTTGTCTGCAGTATGTAGTCTGGCAATGCTGTGATGAAGCATTGAGTGTCCAACAGGCTCCATCCATTTTCTTATGCTGACTGTGTAAATTTTGAGATTTGATTCATGGTAAGCTCCAGTGATACTTACATTTGATAGTATTGAGTGCTTGCAAGTCCCAATGAAATCGAAAATCACTTTGACCATAACTGCTTACTGGTGGATGCACTTCAGTACCTTCTCTTTCTGGTGTAGATAAACTCACTGATGGCTTTATAAGACACACACTAATTCATAAGTATTCTTTTACCAACATTTTGCTTTTGTATTCCTGTTTAGCACAGTATTTCCACAGCTAGCTGACTTCTATACCATTTGCTTCTTCTTTAGACATCAGAAGTTGAATGATAGACAGTGTGCATTGAAGTAATACACTGCCGTCCGAAACTTGAGGATGAACAAATGAAATCTGATGTTTACAGAGTATCTTGCAGCTAAAAGAGCTTGCTAACATGTACACATGAATGCAGTGTGACATATGAAGGCTTTCCATGATGCACAGCCCTTGGGCAAATTTGTTGTGAGCATAAGACAGCTGCAGAGACAAGAGGCCGAGACGCACAAGTTTATTCTGTTTTTCATATGTTTGAGCAACGAAGCAAGAAACTGCATGTGTGAGATACCAAAAGAATGTCTTGCAGGCATCAGGTGACGATTATACCAAAGGCCAAATCATCAGCGCTGTGGAAGAAGGATGGACTGTGGCTGATGTCGTCAAAGAATTTGAAGTAGTACACAGCTTAGGCCAGTGTTCAGAAGACAGAACTGCTGCTATACATCTTGCTGGAGGTCTTCCCCATTGCACGAACTAGCTGGATATCAGTTAAGTGGTTGAAATGGCAAAACAGAGTCTGAAATGTACTGTGGGCCAGGCAGGTGTGCAAATTTCAGGCCAAACTGTGTCAAGACATACAAATGCAGCAGGACCATGTGTGCACAAACTTATACACTGACTTCCATCATCCAGGGAGCATCATGCGTACCACCATCAGTGGTGTGCATGTCTCATGTTAACTGGTCATCAAATCAGTGAACCAAGGTAATGCTCACAAAAGAAAAGCTGCTTTAGTCTTTCATTGGATTTCAAGCAGCAGATGATTGGAGGAGACGTGGAACTGGGTATGATACCTGGAACATGGGCGAACAGGACTGATATGGCTGTCACCCCAGCATGGTGTTGGCTGGTATAGTCAGTGGAATACTGAACTGCAGGCGATTGATCAAAGGACAGTGACTGGGCAGAAGTAGTGCAACAAAGTGATTCTTCGCCATGGTTGCCTGTTCCGTGGTGCTGAGTTCAGATTTTTTTTTTTTTTTTTTGTAGATAACTCCTGTCCTCGCTACACAACAGCTGTGGATTAAGTATTAATAAGGATATCTGTCAGATGAAGTGGCCAGCAGACTCGACTGATCTCAATCCGATTAAACATGCATGGAACACTCTGGGGAGATGTGTTGAACAACGACCCCCCACCAGCACCACCCATTCCATCACTTCTCAGGCCTATCCCTAGCAGGGGTGGGACAATTTATTCCAAGGGTATAGTTAGTGGCTAGAAGAGATAGTGTGCCATGCGTTAATACCTCACTGTTTAAATTTTAGTTCCCCCTTTTCATGAAATCGTGAGATGGTGCTCCTGCGAGTTTCGTTGCAGTGATTTCAAAATATTAGTATACTTTTCTAGGGCATGTTTGGTGGATAGCGATTGAAAAAGGTGATTTATTTGTTAGATTGGTCATTAAAAGTAGCAGTAGCAAGTGTAACGTTGAGAACGTGTTTCAGACCTGGATGCAACAGTGGTTACAGGTCCTGTAAACAAAAGGTAACTTTTCCGTGCCAAAAGATGAGGCAAGGCAGAACAATTGAATTTTTTTTTTTACTTATCCTAAATCAAGTTGGCAGCAACTCAGTAATTATTTAGTTAAGTATGCCACTTTTTTTTTTAGTCTTTTACATATCATCGCATTTTGTCTAAGATTACTGAAATTGGGTGGTTTTTTTCGTCCAAAGTTCTGTAAACTTTATTGTGCGAAGATTAGTCTTAAGTACAGTATAATATGATACCAAATTAAACATTTTGTGCCCTGTAGAGATTGAAAAAAGAATTGCAACAGGATTAAAACTGAATTCAATACAATGATTGGGCAAATATCCCAATAATTACAGATAAAATCTGTGTCCAGTAATGTGTTTGTACTAACCAGCCTTGTGACATGTAGATTCAATGCAAGATAATGCATTTCCCAGATAAAGTTGACAAAGTTTCCCAAAAACACCATTTAGAAGAATATTCACTTATACCATCTGTACATGACATTAATTACCTTTTAGTATAACTGCAGGATAAAAAAAAAAAGTTCCTTTGGTAAAATTTTAGTGAAATTACTGTACTGCGTGGAATGAGAAGCACATATATCTATGAGCATAGTTTACAGCAATAGCATCGAAGCTATCTTCAGCTCCCTCTCTGATTTCATGATTTTAGGAACCAATCTGCAGAAGCACATGACACACTTTTCTAGTCACTATACCAAGGTCTTCTAAACTACTTAGTGCTAAGTGCTCTCTTCTAAACCACTTTACACAGTACAGAGGCTCTAAGCATGCATTGTGGTGCTGAGTGGATATCTCATCTGAGAAATTTGCCCTGTAGTCAGTTTGTGCAATGCTGATGGAAGAGTGCACTGAACAACAGGTTAGCCTGTACTTCCACCATAACATTTTGTTCTGTTTTGATCTCTATTACATATTGCTCATGATTTTTTATGTATGTTTTATTACTGTTGTTATTACCATTGATACCACTTACAGCTTTGAAACCCCTTTTTTTCTGATCTTGACTAGTTAAAATTTACCTCGTCTTTTAAGTTTTGGGCAGCAGTATATTTTATTATAGCACATATACAGTTGAACCCACGTATAGTGAGCTTTCATAATACAAAGTTCCATATAAACTGAAGTTTTTGTAGATCTCTTGAACTTTGTAGTATTATCCCTTGTTATTTTAACTGCATGTTACGAACAATAATTTTTGGACAAACTGCATATATTGAATTTCAGCATGTTTATCAGCAAACAAGACAAAATGACATTCTCTCCCAGTTTTTAAACTTTCATGTACTGGGGTTCCCATTGCAGATAGGTCAATTCACATGAAGATAAAAATGGTTCCTCTTATAGATAGGTCAATTCACACGAAGATAAAAATGTTTCAGTTGGTTTTTGACTACCTCCTGCTGCTCCCCACCTCATGCTTGCAAACATACATCTCCTGAGCAAATGCTGTCATTTATCCCGTATTCTCACCACCTTTCAATCACTTAATCTTTGTTTAGGAAATTTTAGATTTAGTTTGCATCTAAATCTTTGTTTAGGAAATTTTAGATTTAGTTTGCATCTAAATCTTTGTTTAGGAAATTTTAGATTTAGTTTGCATCTAGAAACATCTAAACCATCACATCAGAGGAAGTTAAAAAACACTTTAAACAGCTATTACAATAAGCACAAAACGAGCAAGAATTAGCTTGTATATCCGACGTAGCATATAACAGGTGATATGCCAAAGTTTTGGCAGTTACTTCAATTTTTACACTTGTTAAATGTTTGCTTATTGCAGATCTCGCTCACATTATTTTGCAAGCTATAGTGTTCAGTTAACAAGTTTTATTTACCTTCAATTAATTGACAAAAAGTTTATGATTGACTAATTTCAACCTGACACAATACAGGGTGATTCATAAAAAAGTATACAGTTTCAATGAACTTATAAAACAAGAACAATGTAAGATATTTTATGTTACCTGTAACAGAATTGTAGGAGAATGTTTCAGGTTTTTTTAGAGATAATCACAGATGTTCTATGTGTGCACTTTTAGTCACACGACACACATCGAGCTGGTAATCCATTTCCGCCCAAACGCGAGGTAAGATATCTGAATCAAGTGCAGTGACATTTTGCAACATCTGCACTTTGTATGGAATCATTTTCAGCTTCTTTCTCAAACTTCTCCAGACAGTGGGCTGTGAAATCTGCACTTCACAACTCACCCTCCGCGTTGATTTTCCTGGGCTTCGTTGAATGGCGGTGCATACACTATCGAAGATTTCTTCCGATACATGCGGTCGTCCAGGACTTTTAAGTTTGCACAAACAGCCCGTAATTATTTTTTTTTTTTATGCCAATCATAGATAGATTTTCTGGTTGGAGGTTCTTTTCCAAATTGTGATCGAAAATGACGTTGCACAACAGTTGCAGATTCCATGTTGCTCAATTCAAGAACGCAAAACGCCTTCTCCACTGCAGACGCTGCCATTTTGACTGACTAGTCACGGGACACGTGCACTATTGCCTACGTCACTTCCCTCAGTAGCGGGACACAAACTTTATGAGTACATCTACCTAACGGTTCGCAGTCGTGATCCGTGTCTTCAACTGTTACTGTTTTACAGCATCTGAAAACTGTATACTTCTTTATGAATCACCCTGTATAATATGTCAAAAATGGCTGTTTTTTCATCTGTCTGGCTGTAACGAAGTATGCATATATCAAAACTTTGATTCTCCTTTCAGCTTTGAATAATGTGGGTTTGAGTGTATTGCCAAAGGATTTTGAGAAAATCCTAAAACTCTCAAAATGGCAATTTTGTGGTCTTTGTAACACTTAATTGATGTGAATACAGAGGCTATATTACTAATAAGCGATATTCATAAGCCCATTAGTAATTGAAAGAACTTATGGCCTCCTTACAAACGCCTATGACATGGCGTTTGTGTAGGACCAAATTCACTATCATTAGAAGGGTGTCTAGATATTAATAATAAGACATTGTATGTGGTATTGAAAATCTAAACACCGTGTTATGGGATAGTTTATAAGTTCACATGCTTCACTGTATAGATATGGGCAAAATCCAGAAGTAAGCATGGTCTGTGACAAATGCATGGAATCATTATGTGCTTATAGAAAAATGATAAATGGGATTATCTAACATGATACTCTGGCTCTGTATTTTGATGCATTGGCCATTTAAAGGCAAACCCAATGTTTTCCAGCAGGCTGGAGCACCTGCACACATTTCAAATTCTGCAACTTTTTAAAATATGATTTCTCCAAAGTGTTGGTTTTGTAACTGGGGCCCACTGCCTTTTCTGCTCATTTTTTCCAGTTCTACCTTCCCTTGATGTGTCACTATTTGTAACAAAAACAATGTTTGACAAGGAACTGACAATTACTTGGGTGTGTGTGGGTGTAGGGTAACACATTCTAAATTTTCGTAAGATATGGCATGACACAGCTTGGTTCTTTCTGTTCAACAGATTTTGTACCTTAATTTTTGTCGTATAATCTGCGGATTATCTGCTAAAAAAAAGTTTAAAATATAGGTTCTGCGGATTATACACCAATGCAAATAATACGCCAATTTAAAAAAAAAAAAAGTTTTTACGGCCCTTTTATTTAAAAAAAATCTGCAGCATAATTGTGCAGGGGAGGGTGTATAATTGGGAAAGGAACTCCCTCAAAAAAATGTTCCTCAGTTCAGGAGTTTGTATGGAGGGAGGAGGAATGTCGTAATGAAAGATTGGGCAAGTTATGGGGAGAGACCCTACAGGTGTTAACCTACAGGACATTTCGAATCATTGAGAAGGACAACTCTGACTGTTGTGCCATCTCTGTTTTTGTCATCCAGCCAATGAACGTACGCATTGCACTTGCTGCACAACCCATGTGTTTCTCCTTTTGGATCTCACGTGCGCTGCCTTGTGTTTAGTTTGTCTTCGCCATTTTGACCAACGTCGTTGCTGCTATTTTCCTTCATTGCTATCTATGATGTCTTTGAAAAGGAAACGTTTCAGTTACACTGTTGCATTTAAACTTATAGTGGTGGACACAATGGAGGATATGATTGTGTCAGTGTGCGATAGTTTTGAAAAGGTCAGGAAACAATCGCGCAGTAACATACGGAAAGCCTCTGTGCCGAGGTCTAAAATGTAAACAAATCTGTCGGTAAATTCTGCGAAAGAATTCACGGAAGTTTTTTTATTGGCCCACGTATAAGCCGATCCCCCAACTCTGAAAGCAGAATTTCCTCCAAAAACTTTCGACTTATATGTGAGTACATACGGTATTTTTATTACTTGTTCTGTATCAGACTTTCGTCATTAGCAAGGTGTAATGCAATAGTCTGGAGCTGCATCGGTGTGATCTATGGACTGTCTGAAGATAAAAATATGAAAAAGTAACCTTTAAAAATGAATTTCTTCACTTAATAAAATCGTTTTTTTTTCTCTCTCTTACTTCTTCGGACTCCTATGTCATTATGTGACCGACTTTGCTGTCGGAAATTCCACTTCCGGTTCAACATCTATGTTGTGCAGATTATGCGAAGGGGAAAAAAACAAAACTATGTGAATTTTGCGGTCTGCGGATTATACTCTGATGTGGATAATATGACAAAAATTATGGTACATTTTATACTTAAGGGAACACATTCTGGTTTTTCAGGTATGCCTCACTAAATTCAGTCACTGTAACATAATGAACACACACAATGTTTGAATGCTGTAATACAAGTATTTATAGTTCACATCAGGTATATATTTTCAAGGAGGGGGGGCATGCATTTTGGATTTTCAACTTGCTGGTTTAAAGAAAAAATATGCATGTGCAACCAGCTAAATTAAGACTTAAATCATTGTCATATGTTTTACCAATGACTTGGTGGTCAGCATTCATTTGAGAATAAGATAATGGAAAGTTTATATGTGCCAATTTCAGCCATATAATTTAATTCATTCATAAGAAACTCAAGAATCAGTTTTTAATAGTTTTTTTTTTTTTAGATGCATCTGCAGTTTATTTTTTGTGCTGTATTCATTTGTTTTTTGTTTTGTTTGGGTACACCATGCTGCACCACAAAAAATATGCCAGTTAATATTAGGTGCAAAGTTATTTTCTTTAAAATTCAAGTAAGATTTGTGTTAAACATTAACTTGGTTTAATGTTTGTGTGTGTGTGTGTGCGACTCTTTATATTAATTTTACCTGAAAGTCTTTTTTTTTTTTTTTTTTTTTGCAGCGATAGCCTTGGAGAATTAGCTCTGGATCTTTCTGCAGCGGAAGCTCTGAATATTGTGCTGAGAAGTCCATCTGCACCCACCTTAGCTCACTGTATGGAGTCATCTCTTGCCATCAGTACATCCCCTAAAAAGTGGCCAAAAAGGGATGAAGGTTGGAAAGAAGTTGTCAGAAGGTATGGGTTTGAAAATTGAGTGTAGAGGGGCCTTTTTAAAAATGATGTCTGGAACTGGGCATTTGTAGAAAGGGTACTACTGATGTAGAATTGAGGCATAATTGCTTCGAAAGTAAGCTTCTTCAAAAGCTGCATATGTTATCCATTGATCTGGTGTGTGTTTGATAAAAGTGTTCAAACATACATTTCCACTTTCTTCTTTGCTTCAGTTTAATGTTCTAGCTCATAAAACTGCACGTTATCCATGTCCTTTACATATGTTTGATAGTTTTCAAACGTACATTTCCATTTGCTCTGTTGCTATTTTTTTTATACTATAGCTCATTCTAAATCTGTACATGTTTTCTGTTAATCTGTATATGTTTGATACAATTTTTAAACATACATTTTCCTTTTCTATGTAGCTTATTTTTAATAATTTTTTTGCCTTTCAAGGCTCTTTCATTATTTTTGTTGAATTTTGACAACAGACAGATTTATGAAAAAAATGATGCACATCAGTAGCTGCATGTGTTAATTCAGTGTAACAACAATAAAAAAATCACTTTTTTGGAGGTAGTGTTGCTTCCTCCAACCCCTTTTCCATTGCTCCACCCTTTTCAAGTTTTCCACAAGAGGGGTTTCTTTTATGTATATATATTTTCCTTTAACAACAAGCAAAGCAGAAACTACAACAACAAAAATAAAAATTAAAATAAAAAACTCCAAAGCCAACAAGCAGGTAGTAAGAAACAAAAGCGAGATGCAGAAAGTGTCGAAAATGATGAGCCTTGGCTTTCTCAAACACCAGAAAAACTCTGTATTTGCTCACTTCCACAAAGACCTAGTTGAAAATGGGTTTCTGCTATGTCATAGATGCAAATATAATTCCCCAAAAGTTACCAGATTAACTGAACCGCCCACAAAGTTGCGTAAACTTTATAATTAAGCATAAAAATTAAAATTTAGCATACATCTACAACTTAACTGGGGTGACCCTACTCATCGACAACCAGAAAAACCTCTGTACAGAGCTCACAAATATTGTGAAAAAGGCTTCGAATTTAGACCCAAGAAACATGGAAAAAACAACTGCAAAAAAATACATTTTGGAGGAATGCTTAAATTCAAAAAATGTCCAACTTGTAAGACGACATTAATAAACAGAATAACAAAAAAATCACCAAGTACAAGGATTTTATTTGAAGTCAGAAGTTCCAAATATTATTTGCAGCATTACGACACGGCCAACATGTGGTAAGCTACCCGATTTTTCTACACACACACACTTATACACTTTGCAAAAAAAAAAAACTGAAAAAGTTGACGAAACTCTGTCTGCAAGTATCTCAAGGCTGAATATGCAAATGATTAAAAACTAAGAACCAATGACTAAATAGTGCCCCTCCCCCCACAGCATATGGAAACTGTGCACCAAGGAGAGGGTTTCTCTCTCACACACACACACACACACACACACACACACACACACACACACACACACCACACACACACAGAGAGATGTCTATATATAGAGAGTTTCTCTTTTGGGGAGCTAATGTCTGAATCACAGAGAACAGCTTAATGATATGTATGTATAGAGAGAGAGAGAGAGAGAGAGAGAGAGATGTATTGATCCTTTTCTATCAGATGCCATTCACTGCAGGAAACATTTTGCATATATTTTTCCAATTTTTCATAATACACGGTTCTACCAGTGGATAGCATAAGTTTTTATTTCTGTTTGCAACTAATCTCCACTTCTGCAAATTTACCTGAAAAATACTTTTTGTTGCACTGTATGCTGTTTTCTATGGTGAAAATCTCACATAGTATGCATTTTATATAATGTTCAGTTTTCCCTACTAGGAACTTATGTGTATAAACTGGTTTCTTGCAGTCTCTCCATTTAAAAGTAGTACTTGGCAAGATCTTTTTCTATCGCATAGCTCCAACTATGGATATTTTTTTGTATTAACTTTCTACTGTTTACATAATGCGCAGTTGCTTTGGGTGTCAGTGTATGAGGGTCGACCAGATAAAAAGGTTGCACGATCAAGTTGGAAGAAGAAAAACTAACCTACCAAGAAGTGTTTGTGCAATGTGACAAAGGATGCCAAGCACTATTTCTCGACAAAATCACTGTGACTTTTGTCCATCCCAGACCTAAACAAATTCATGTCCCTGCTGATGCAACCAGGTTATTGCAGCTGTTTTCATGTCATTGCCGCACGTGAAGTGAGTACCAAACCAGTGCTGTTTCAGGGTAGGAAAGAGGTGAAAGTCACTAAAAGCCAAGTCTGGGCTGTAAGCTTGATGCTTCCACACCTCCCACCAGAATTTGTGGAGCAAGTGCTATGTGGTGTTGGTGGTGTGCATTCTTGCTTTATCATAAGAGAGAATGACAGGATTGCTCAGAAAATCCAGTCATTTTTGTCAGATGCTCTTGTGCAATTTTTTCAGCATGGCACAGTACCGATCAGCATTGATGATGCATCCATGCTGTAAGAAGTCCAACAAAAGCACACCCAAGGAATCCTAGGAAACAGATGCCATGTTTTTTCCAGTAGCTGGCATGACTGTAACTCCCTCCTCTCTGGCGAAGCAGCGTGTTCCCATTTCATGGAAGCTCTCTTGCTGGTGGGAGTGAAGTGGTGGAGCCATGTCTGTTCCCCAGTCACAATACAGTCAAAGGTCTGTCCGGCTTCAGCATAAGGCTGTAGGAACATCAAACACGCCATCATTCATGCTGCTTTGTGATTGGATAATGAACGTGGCTCCCATCTGGCACAAAGCTTGGAGTACTGCAAAATATCCACTACAAGATGTTTAACAATGCCATAGCCCAATCCCATCTCGGACGCAATATAGCGCAAAGTTACCCTTCTGTCGTCTTGAATCATTTCATCCACATGTGCAAGGTTAATTACTGCCGTCGATGAACTTGGACGTCCACTGTTTGTGTGATGTCAGTTCCCCACGTCATCCCTGCCAGACTGAAATGAATAACACTAATTTATCACGTGCTGTAGAGATATGATGTTGTTACCATAAATTTCGACAAGCTGCCGATAAATTTTGGCTGCAGGCATGTTCTTGACCCATAGAAACGAAATCACTGCTCTCACTTCAACCTGAGACCATATTTCCAACCGCGTTGCCATTTCGAAATGTCAGTGTGCATCTTACGCTGGGCGCAGGAGTTCAGAGAGGTGCCTGGAGCACTAGCTCCATCTTTCGAATGTACATGTCATCTATGTCTCTCGTATGACATCCTGCATTTACTTTATACCATGTGTAACCTTTTTTTATAATCGACCTACAAATATTGCTATTTGCAAGAGTACACATAATCCTAAACATCCAATTGAAAAAAAATTCAGATTTCATTGACTGTGAAGAACAATAAGAGCCCATTTCCTTCACATGAAGAAAAAAAGTAATATCAGTAATTTCCTTCAAATAATGCAGATGCTAATAAATGTTCAGTAATTGTTGCATTTCATATTACCACACATTTTGTTAATTTTAAATCTATGTTCATCTACACCCAGGAATTCAGTGTTATTTTTTTTTTTTTTTTTTTTGCCACCAAGAAGGAAGCATCAGATTGGCCTGAAAGTTGCAGCACGCGCCGCCCGCTAGAGGACATGCAAACGATTAGCATTGCAGGGCATACGCAAATCATATGCGTCCGGCACGCCACCAAGAAGCACTGTAAGAAGGGTGCACAGAAGGCGGAGTGTAAGTAGTGGAAGTGTGTTGTGCTTGCGGACCTGTGTGTGGGAAGCTTCCTGATGCCTCGTCGCAGAATACGACAGTCATTCCAGCATGTTTCAGAGTTCGACAGAGGACGAATAGTGGCTTATCGCGACAGCAGTTTATCGTACCAAGACATCGGTGCCCCTGTGGGACGACATCCAGCCACAGTGAGTCGAGTATGGATTCGGTGGATGCAGGAGGGACGGACAGACCGACGTGAGTGATTGCCACGACACAACACCGAACAAGAGGACCAGCATGTTGTGCGGCGGACATTGACGGCTCGCACCGCCACATCACAAACGTTAGCGCAGGAATTATGGTGTGTTGCGCATCAACCTGTGCCAGCACGTACCTTTCAGCAGCGTCTGCAGGAGCGGGGACTTGTCGCACGGCGCCCGTTGCTCCGATTACCATTGACGTTACACCACCGGCAAGTGCGGTGGCAGTGGGCCATTGAACGCTGCACCTGGACTACGGAATGGTACATTGTCTTCTCCAACAAATCCCGCTTCTGCCTGCAACACCACAATGGTCAGATCCACGTGTGGCTGCACCGCGGCGAGAGACTGTATGATGCCTGCATTCTGCATCACCATACCGGTTCGTCGCGTGGCATTATGGTTTGGCGCGCAATTGGATATGACACCCGCATCCCTCTGGTACACATCGCCGGTACACTCAACAGCCACTGCTACATCTCCGACATTTTGGAGCCTGTTGTCCTCCCTTACCTGCAGGACCTGCCAGCGGCCACGTTTCAACAGGACAATGCACGCCCGCACATGGCACGCGTCGTGCAACAATTCTTCATGGCCCACCAGGTGTCACTGCTGCCGTGGGTAGCCTGTTCTCCCGATATGTCGCCCATCAAACATGTCTGGTCGCTGATCGGCAATCTAGTTGCCCGGCAAGCACCACCCGTGGCTACGCCTGATGAACTGTGGCAACGTGTGGAAGCAGCCTGGACTGACATACCCCAAGCCCACGTCCAAAGCCTCTTTCGTTCGATGCTGCGGCGTGTAGCGGCTGTTATTGCCAGCCATGGGGGCCACACGAACTATTGATGTCTGCGTGTTCCGCAAGTCGCACGGACCTGTAAGCTCAATCGTTTCATCTTTTTATCTGTTGTTATGTGTCCAGTAAATCTGGCTTTGCTAATCTTGTGTCCTTCTTGGTGTTGCATTTTGGATGGCCAGCAGTGTATATGTGTTTTTCACATGCACAATTTTTGGTAAGTCCTTTAAAAGTGTGTTCAGTTACACTCAGGAATTCTGCATCATCTTTCTTTTTATTCTTAGGTATCCCTTCCCCCCCCCCCCCCACACACCAGACTTCTCAGATTCTCCTTTTTCAGGAATACTGTGTACATAACGCTGTTCACACAACTTTTCTCAGTGTTCTTAATGATCCTGCATTTTTCAAACTTTGGCCAAGGTTTGCTTGTACTTCCGTCTGTTATGTTGTCTTCCAATAAAAAAATTTTCCGAGGAAGGAGGAACAGTTGTGGAGTATATAAGTTATTGTTCAGCTTATTGATCTCTTGGATGGATCCATTGCAGTTGTCATTTCTGTTTTCATTTAATTGACAAAAGTTTTGATTGAAAATGTAAACTGTTGAGTAAAAAAATGGTAACACAGCAACTTTTTGTTTCTCCAAAAAGTGTTATTGAAATTGATTTAAAGAATGGCAGGATTTATTGGTAAAGTGTGTAATTTCAGACAGTGTGGTTGATCGCAAATTGTAAAATGTGCATTCCATAACATTAGGTTTGTTATCTGTCCTCTTTCTCTCTTGCCCTGCTTTTTTTCTCTCAATAGTATGTTCCAAAGTAATTTGTTTTCCTTGGTACAAAATGAAGGTTGTGTATGAAGTTCATGAGAAATTACTACCTGACAGCTAGTAAATTGGTAGTAATTATGACTTAATCTTGATAGACATGGATGTTGTTTCTTGAAGTGTAACAGAAAACTGTGAAATGATGTGATAAATGCTGAGGGGTCTTTAGATCAACACCCATGGTACCACAAGTAAGCATTACATATAGAACTGCCTTTGTGTTTTGTCAAAATGGGGCTGTGCAAGTTAGTTCAAGGGCTGTTAATCAATCACCTTACTGTTCTGTTTTTGTGTGTATGCTCTACCACACAGAAATTGATTAAGGAGATGTTTCTTAAATGTTAAAACATCTAAGAGAATGATAAAGGGAGGGGGATGAATCAGCTCAGAACATAACTTTGTGTGTACTCTTTGTATACTTGCATCAGTCAAAAGTGGGCTGTGAAAGTTAGTTCAAGGGCTGTTAATTGAACACACTGTTTTGTTTTTATGTGTGCACTATCACATACATTTTAAGTTGATTAAGGACATGTTTCCTAAATGTTAGAACATGTGGGAATGATACTATACAAAAGGGAGGGGGGGGGAGGAGTTTGAATAAATCCAGAATTTAGCCTTGTGTACTCTTTCTATAATTGCATCAGTCATGACATGTTTTGAGCATGCCTTGTACACATTTTAACATATTTTGGTTTTTAAATACTTTTTATTACTTTGAAACTGATCTTGTAAAAAAATTATATCCGACTTTAGATAACAGCTGTTGATTTCTTGATGAACATACTTATTTTTAAAAGTAGGTTATAATGAGGTGATGGTTGCAGTGAGCAGAAGGTAACTCTTACAGCTTTGTCATCAAATATTTGTGCACTGTTTCAGTATATTGATCAGGGAGATTCTTATATTTTGTTTCTTCATAGATAATAATAAAATAACACTGTCTATGCATGATATACACCAGGGCTCACCGTGGAACCTCCAGTTTTGTTTAATAAAAATATACACTGAGTATAAAAGAAAGTATAAGAACTTTCGGACACCCCGCCCCAGGGTCTCACTTAACATTTACTGAAAGTCTATTTATTGCATGGAAGGGGCATCTGTGTTTTAATGACTTTGTTCCATATGTCATACCTAGACCATGGACTTTTTGTTTAAGGATAACGGTGTACATAACTGTCCAATTGAATATGTTACTACTTAATCATAATTGTATCGCAATCGTATGTTTTGTTTGTACACCAGATGGCAGTTCACAATTGCGTGACATGTTATTATAAAATTGTCTGTATCCAGCCGACATTACCTCTTTTTTGTGTATCTGATGATGGATCCCGATGCAGGGTGTCCAAAAGATCTTATACTTTCTTTTATATTCAATGTATATTTTTATTAAACAGAATTGGAGGTTCCATTGTGAGCCCTGGTGTATATTGTGCATAGACGGCGTTATTTTATTATTATAGTCACTTTGCACGAGGATTGTGTTCTTCTTCATAGATGTTTAAATATACACTGATTATCATTATGAGATGTGCTAATTATTTTTGCACACACTGACAAACTTTTTTCTTATATGGATCATAATAGATGTGTGAGAAAAACACCTGTCGGTCAGGGTTAGGAGTTGTTCTGAAATTCTTGATATTCCTTTTTTCTGTCCTCAAAGGCCTTAGTTTTTATTATTTTGTCCTGAAAATTCATGAAATTTTAAAATAATAATTTACTTTTGAAATTTGACTTTAAAAAATCAAAAGCAGGTGCAATTGGCAATATTAAATTCATGTGCAACAAAAAATTCAGTGCTTCTCGTATGGGACTTCTACAATACTTTCACATGCTGGTGGCTTAAAACAGAAAAGCTGTGCAAAACTTGAACGAATAGCTTATTTATTGAATGCGAAGGAGTTTGTGGCATTGGAACAAGATGTGCACCAATCCTTGCATAACAATTCTTGCATCTGCAGAGGATTGGTATGTTGTCTGTCCTATCCCCATCAGCTTTTGGTTGCCCTCTCCTTAAAGTAAGATATAGGCTGTGTGAACTCTGGATGAAGAACAGGTTGTAACATTAACCCTGAAAGACTTTCGTGATCAAATGGTGGGCATTAAAGGTGATTTCTGTCATTAGATGGCACTGCGTCCCAAAGTATAAACAATACATAATATTGTAGTTCTAGCTAATTACTATATTAGCTGTGTACTTTATTACATTTATTAAATATATTGTATTTAGATGATATGTTATTTTATCATCGTATATTTTCTGTTTCACACGTTATATTGTCATTGTTAACAATGGAGGCTTGTCACTGCTCAGCATATTATATGATATCATTAAGTAAGTTAAAATAAAAAGAAAAAAAGAAAAGCTTACATGGTTCCAGTTAAGTAGAAGACTCGCTTTTAATATCAGTTCGTAGCTCAACAATATGGTGCCAAATCCCCAACGTATGATAGATTATTTATTCATTAATATCTATACTACACATGAATGAGGTGGTTAAAAATAATGATGTAAGATGAATCGCTAAGGGAATATACAAAGTAGAACTATTATGGAAAAAATGCTATAGTTGAAATTCAAAGGGATTAAAATGACGAAGTGCAATAAAACCAGTTTTTGAAAAGGAGATGATACTGTAGTATAAAATATGAAAATAATGCTAAGAAAACCTTTGAAGCAAGTAGTGTGAGATAGATTCCCCAGTATACAGAATGTTCCAGAGTGGTTCGGACCAAGAAGCTATACTATTCTCCACCGACAGCCATACTCATTTCAGCCACCTTAACTCGTGGCCATCCACAGTGGCAGCTGATATAATTGTTTTTTTGTAACAGCAGTTCTGTGCTGTATTTAGGCCTCCAACGAGTCGCTGCGGCATTACGCGTCGATGTATGTCCTTGCGAAAGTTCAAGTTGTCAAAGCCATCTGTTGACGGTGTTTTGTACAAACTTTTACGTTTATGTTGTTTAAATTTGTTGTTTTGATTTTCTGTTTTTTTTCATGTTCTATAAGATACCTGCACTCATGTGGCTATTCTATGGATGTCTTAACATTGCAATTATGATCTTTGGTCTTCTCAATCATAACTTCAAATATTAGTATTTATCTATAGTTATGATGTGAGGGGTATGTAAGGTCAGGTGATGCGTAATCATCAGAGCTGTGCCGCCCCGGTGGCGCAGTAGTCTAAGGCGCTGACCTCTGATCATTCGTCCGTAAGGGGTCCGGGTTCGAATCCCGGTCAGGCATGGATGTTGTGTTTGTCTTACGGCACTGGCTCTCTCCTTTCCCTGGAACCAGTGACCCTAAATTAGGGACGGGCGACTGCTTATAGCCCATTGAGTTGCTCACGGTGGTCGTTAAACCTCCAATCAAAAAAAAAAAAAAAAAATCAGAGCTGTAGAGTATGATCCAGGAACTTGCTGACAAGAGTAAAGAAGTGGGATTAAAAATGAACTTTCAGAAGACAAAAGTGATGTTCAATGCTTTTACTAGAAATGAAGATTTATCGATTGATGGAGAAAAGCTGGAGATAACAGACACGTACGTTTATCTTGGACAGCAGATATCAAGTGAGGGTCACATTGATGAAGAAATTAATCGACGTACAAAACTTGTCTGGAGAGCTTTTGGAAGAAACAGCATAATTTTCAAGAGCAATATGCCATTATGTCTTAAAAGAAAAGTGTTTGATCAATGCATCCTTCCAGTGCTTACGTATGGTGCAGAGACGTGGACCTTAACTAAAAGAGACATACAAAGGATGCAGACAACTCAAAGCAGCATGGAGAGGTGCATGCTTGGTGTAACCAGGAGAGATAAGAAGAGGAACTCGTGGATCCGAAAAATGACAAGAGTGGAATACATCATGATCAGAGTTAAATCCCTGAAATGGAAATGGGCTGGATATACTGCCAGAAGGACAGACCTTCGATCGACAGCCGAAATTTTAGATTGGATTCCAAGGGACAGGAAAAGACCCAGAAGAAGACCACATGGAAGATGGGTGGATGAAATTCGAAAGTATGCGGGAGTGACATGGAGGAGACTGGCACAAGACAGACCGTTGTGGAGGAAACTTGGGGAGACCTTCGTCCAGCAGTGGGTTGATAATGGTTGACAATGATGATGATGATGATGATGTGAGGAAATTATTTTAGTATTTGTCCAGTCAGATTCTGTGCCATTATACAAGGGTCATTCCGAAAGTAATGCAAAAGTGGTAACTTTTTTATTGACTGACAGAGGTCGTTCAATTGCACATGTTGGTAGAGTAACTCTTTCTCTATACAAGGGTACTACTCAACAAAGTCTCCATCACAAGTGATGCGTCTGTGCTATTGTTGAACCCAACTGTCGAATCCTCTTTGAAAAAATTCAGGTGTGGACTGTTGTACCTACATTTCACAGCCACTTTCACCTTGTCTGTGTCATCATATTGTTGTCCCTGGAGATTGTCCTTCATTGGACCAAACAGGTGGAAGTCAGAGGGTGCCAGATGTGGGCTGTATGGTGGATGGGGGACCACCGACCAGCTTAATTTGCTGATCGCCTGATTTGTTGTCAAAGATGTGTGTGGTCTTGCATTGTCATGGTGAATGTGGATCCTTTTCAGATTCTTGTTCGGTCTCTTCCTCCTTATGGCTTCTTCAAGCTTCTTGAGTGTCCTAATGTACGGCTTGGTGGTCATGGTATGGCCACGTTCCAGAAAATCAAAAGGAGGGCGGCAAATGCCCCTCCTCTTTATTATATTATTAACAAAGAGGAGAGGAGAAATGCCCCCACCCTCTTTGTTAATGCAATGTGTGGAATATACAGCTATGCGGATATTACAGCACTAGGAGATAATGCGAGGCAGGCTCATCCATATACCAATGGGCAGATGTACTCCAGATGTAAATGTGCAAAGAGTTCGTGTTGTTCAGCAATACAGTCTAGTAAATGCTGACAGTAAATAGAAATAAGTCTTCTACTGGCCCAGCGGAGCCAGTGGAATTTGCAAACCACTGGTCCGTCAAAATGCCCACTGGTATGCAAAAAAAATAATAACAATAACAATAAAATTTAGACATTTACAATATATGTAGAAAATAACATCATTTCAATGGAATTATCTCAAATATTTGTTTTTGAACCTATCATTTGTTTGCAGCATAAAAAGAAAACCATACAGCAAGATAAAAAAACAGAAATTCATTTTTTAGCTTGTGACAACTCGGGGAAAAAAAAAAAACTTACTTTCCAATGGCCAACAGACCACTGAGTGATTTGAACGGTGTATATATATTTAAATTTGAACATTCTATGCCATGGATGATTTTATAGATCATTCTGATTGTGACCATCTTTAGTTGTCAATTGTTTGATCCACTTTAGATCTTTACTAATGTTTTGGTGGTTTAGAAGCATGTAGAAATGCTGTGTTTATACATGCTGTAAAGACTGACATTTTGTGCCTGAGAGGAAGGGGAGAATGAGATGGGACGATGGATGGAAAGAGGACTTTAGGAAACCTGCATTTGGTAAAGTTGAATAAATTCATGCACTTGGTGAAATAAAATCCCTGAGAAAGATAGTTATGCTTAGGAAATAAAAGGGATGTAACATTTTTTAAATTGGGGCACACTGTTTTCTGTAATTTTGTGATAATACAGATTATAAATTTGCTATTGTTTGAAAAATGAAGTTAATTTCACAGAAATATAGCATAAAAATGTATATAGGCAACAAGACAGCATAAAATTATTTGTGGATGGGTCTTAAAAGTGTCATTCATTTGTCTGCAGAATCATAATAACACTCTGGCATGTCTTATTTCATTGTTGTGTTCTCACCAGGATGGCATCTGTTGGATTCAGCCCTGAGTTAATAAATGTTTTGTGGGAAAGCAAACTAGCTATACATTAATGATGGGCCATTCAAGTTCATTCACTGTGAATGGTTTGCTCTCACCACTGGGAATGATCATTTAATCCACCATTACTACGACACATATTGAAGTTGCAGCATGATAACTTCCTTCCATCCCCACAAGTTTGAAAACGAATTTCCAGTAAGAAAAGTAATATCGAGAATTAATAAGTGTCTTATCATTATGTGAGTGGGCAGTCAGCTTGGAAATAATGATGAAGCTTAAGATTGTAAAGGATACATGAATACAATTCATTTGAATGATTGCCCAAATTGGTAAATCCTCCATCGTGAATGGTGGAGTGCTCTCACTCTTTTGTACTGTTTACCAAAAAGACTTGTGAATGAATAATTCAAGCCACCATTACTGCGATGCAATACTGAAGTGGCAGTATGTTAAGTTTTTTTCCTTTTGCCTGAATTCAGAAATGTATTCCCATTAAGAAAAGTAATGTCAAGATTTAATAAGTCTCAAACACTATGTAAGTGAGCAATCAGCTAGAAATATGGTGAGACTTATGAATAGGAATAAGTGAATGCCATTCACTTGAATGGTATGCCCAATTCCTTCACTTGTGGTGAATCACTCACTGTGAATGGTTAATAATGTAAAGCTCTAACTCTTTTGGTGAATGTAATGTAAGTATAAATGGCACTATGATTGACCAGGTGAGTGAGTTTGTGTATTTAGGAAGCATGTTTGACAGAGAGAACAAGTTGGATGGTGAAATCAGTAGGCGAGTGAATTCTTCTTTGAAAGTCATAGCTGCTCTGGGAAGTTTTCACAGGAATGATGGGTTCTCTAGAGAGTCCCGCATGGCAGTGTATGAAACAGTAATTGTTCCTACTCTGATGTATGGCAGTGAAACCTGGGTACTGCAGAAGAAGCATAGGAGTCGTTTGTGTGCTGGAGAAATGCGTTACTTACGTGGGGTTTGTGGCAAGACACAATCTGATTGTGTGAGGAATGAAGATGTATTGCAGTTGTGTGATGTAAAGCAAAATGTTGTTAGCAAGGTGGAGACCAATATGCTTCGGTGGTTTGGCCATGTTGAAAGAATGAGTGATGAAATGCTTACTAAGAAAATCTTTTCAGCCCAAGTGGCAGGAAGGAAAGGCAGAGGAAGGCCAAGGAAGACATGGGTGGATCAGATTCAGGAGTGTCTGCATGAGAAAAAGATTATGAGTATGAAGTATAAAAGATCTTGTGTATGACGTGTAATGGATATCAGTGAAGCACGAGTTGTATGTCAAGATCGCTGTAAATGGCGAAGTTTGATACGACAACAATAAGTAAAAATATCTGGAAGTTTGTATTTCTTTTTGGAGCTAACCTCTGAATCTCAGAGAACAGCTTAGTGATATGTATGTATGTATGATCTAACTCTTTTGGGCAGTTTTCCAAATGAAGACATGACCTTGTTGGTTGTAAACACGGGTTCCCTGCAGTGAATGATTTCAGAATAGTGACAACTGGAAATTGAATGTTCAGAAAGTGAATTCTTACCATACAAAAGTCCTCAGGATGATGATCTACCATCATTGTTTTCTGGGGAAGGATGAAGGGAGTTGCCCTCTGTCTTCTAATATATTCCAGCTTTCTAAATTGTGGCTAAATGACTGTTGCATCTTGTAATTAATGACCTCGTGACTTCCTCTAATTACTATCAGTACCAAAAAAACTTAATGGGAATTATAGAGGATAAATTTATTAAGGTACATTACTTCTCAAATTTTCGGTCTAGACACTAGATCATCATCAGGAGTTCCTGTGTCTTACTACTCCCACAGGTCTGGCTTTTATTACACCTTTCTTACAGTTTCAGCTGACAAAAGCGTGCTTGTAAAAGGTTGTTTACGTTTTTGAGTTACTACATATTTTATCTGTATTCATGATGCAGTGATAAGGAGAGTTAACAGCCTGTGAAATTTTCTGTTGCAAGAATCGGACCTTCCTGTATGAACTGTTTGTGCCACTTGGATGTTCTACTTGTAACCTTGTTTGCACAATTGTTTGATGCAATAAATTTGCTTGTATTTTGTCCCCTTTTGTTATATCCTCAGAAGGTGTAGTTCCTTGGTGGTAACCTGCCAGTGTTCTGTATTTGTGATTTTGATGTGTTACCATCTTTTTGTCTTGTTTTTTCCCTTTTCTACAAATAATCGGAGACTGGGATTTGCACTTCCTGCTCAGCAATGTGTTTTCATGTGTAGGTGATATCTTTTGAATAATTGAAGTTATGGGTTCAGGCCTTGGGCTCCTTGTATCTTAGTGTTGCTTGATGACATTCAGAATGTAGCAGAGGAATTCTGATACATAATGTTGAATGTTTTGTAAAACATTAAGTTTCCGAAAAAACCATGAGGAATAACCACTCACCATAAAGATCATGGTAACCTCCAATGGACCAAACACTTCCAACATGTCAATTCATCGTGATGTAACTGGGCTTCCACAGGTTTACAGACCTCTTGCTTACGCTTCTTATTTTCGGGTGTGAAACATCGTTTTTTTTTCTTTCTTTCCTTTGCCTTATAGTATGTTACTATAATGCTTGTCAATTCGATAAAAATCATACATACAACTCATTCATACAATTCAAGTAAAAACTATGTACATAAACCTTACATTCACAGGTGATTAAACCTTAGTCAACTCTAATTATGGAACTCCTCCTTCTGTTTCACAACCTCTGCTACTCCCACTGCAATTGTCACACCCATTCAGCCCCGCACATCCAATCCTCTAGTACTTTCGCCAGATCCCTGTCATCTTCAGGAGGCAGGTGTGTCTCATCCGCCCACCGCAGCTCAAGTGAGCAGAGCCATCGAGGCCTGGGCTCCAGTCGCTATCTCTGAATCGTTGTGTCTCTGGCGCCATCTATTGTCCCTGCTGCTCTTTTTTCTCTCTTTCTTTTTACGCTGCTGTTCAATTTTTATTAGGGCTTTCCATTGTTCGTTTAAGTTATTTGGCTCATTAATGTTAAATAACATTAATGTTAAATAACATTAATGAGCCAAATAACTTAAACGAACAATGGAAAGCCCTAATAAAAATTGAACAACAGCGTGGAGAGAAAAAAAGAGCAGCAGGGACAATAGATGGCGCCAGAGACACAACGATTCAGAGATAGCGACTGAGCCCAGGCCTCGATGGCTCTGCTCACTTGAGCTGCGGTGGGCGGATGAGACACACCTGCCTCCCTGAAGATGACAGGGATCTGTCAAAGTACTAGAGGATTGGATGTCTTGAACTGAGATGGGTGTGACAATTGCAGTGGGAGTAGCAGAGGTTGTGAAACAGAAGGAGGAGTTCCATAATTAGAGTTGACTAAGGTTTAATCACCTGTGAATGTAAGGTTTATGTACATAGTTTTTACTTGAATTGTATGAATGAGTTGTATGTATGATTTTTATCGAATTGACAAGCATTATAGTAACATACTATAAGGCAAAGGAAAAAAAACGATGTTTCACACCCGAAAATAAGAAGCGTAAGCAGAGGTCTGTAAACCTGTGGAAAGCCCAGTTACATCACGATGAATTGACGTGTTGGAAGTGTTTGGTCCATTGGAGGTTACCATGATCTTTATGGTGAGTGATTATTCCTCATGGTTTTTTCATTTATGAATTGCACGTAAACTGCAAATATAATTAAGTTTCCGTTCCTTTTATGTCAGTACTTGAAGACAAGAAGCCAGTCTTTGAAAGATAATCCTGCTTTTTTCAGAGTAAGCAAGTAAGTGTTCAGGTGCATTGTGGGAGTTATGACTAAGATTTGTGTGCTTCGCATGTTTGACTTTGTTTTTAATTTATCCATGTAAACAGATTCTTAACCTTATGATTATGGTGTTTCCTTTAGAAACCTGCTTTAGCTGGGTGGTAAGGATTGTCTGTTGGGCCGATTTCCCCTCCCCTCCTCCGGCATTGTTATTCCTAACTCAAAAAAGGGCCAGGAGGTAGTAAGTAAAACAGCTGTTGGTAATTATGTTCAAGAGTATGCACAATTTTGTAGCAATATACTTGCTGTAGGATTGGCCGAAAAACAAAATAAGAATGCCAAGCGACAGGGAAAGGTTCATAGTAAGTAAATGTAATTGGATGGTTGCAGATTATTTTTATTTGAAAAAAAAATAGGTTAAAATATCTACTTCCTTCATGCTTGGCAGCATGCTGATGTATGTATGGAGGCGATTCTGTGAATTTGTCGGAACATAGAAACATTCAAAAAATACCTCCCATTATGAATTCTAAATAACACAGTGAATTTGTTTTGGCACTGAGTGGCAATCACAGGCAGCAGATATTACTCATAACTATGCCTCTCCTAGGGGATAGCTGCGATGTAACTGGTGGTAGTGATCAATGTATCTGGACACACAGTTCATCATACGCTCTTGGATATGGGTCTCTGCGGCTGCAGACCCATTCATGTGCCTGTGCTCACAACCATTCACCGTTGTCAATGCTTGCAGTGAGCACTTAATCATGGACATTGTGGACCATAGAAGACTGGAAGAGGGTCTCATGGTCATATGAATCCCCTTTTCTGTTACACCATGGCAACAGACAAGCTCATGTGCGACGTTTACCCAAGGAAACCTTCACACCTGGATGCACTGTGGAACAAATCCAGGCCGCTTGAGGAAGTGTGATGGTCAGAACAATATTTTCTTGGGGAACATTTGGACCCATCATCCCTGCAGAGTGAACTCTGACATCTGTCACGTACCCGAACATCATGGCTGACCAAGTACACCCCTTCATGGCAACTGCATTCCCTGGCGGAGATGCTGTCTTGTCTTTCAACAAGACAATACTCCCATGCCACACTGCAAAAAAGGTTTAGGAATGATTCTAAGAACATTAACAGGAATTCCATTTATTGGCCATGGACTCCAAATTCACCAGACATGAATCCTATTGAGCATTTGTGGTTTGGGTTGGAGAAATGGGGTACGAGCAGCATCACCCCAACCACGTAGTTTACAGGAACTGCAGGATCTTCTGTTGGAGTCATGGTACCAAATATCAAGAGACGCCAATCAACATCTCGCTGAATCTATTTCTCATTGGATGAGAGCTCTTTTGGCGGTGAGAGTGGGACCTACATCATGATAGGTGGTTTTAATGTTTTGGCTGAACAGTGTATATTCAAAGTTATAGACCTTCTTTGTATGCCATTACTAAAAGAACACTCCATATTTTTGTATGCAACCTCACCAGCTGGGTGGCAAAGGAATACTGCTGGCTGCCCATCCAGCCAAAAGACTGGGATGAACACTAGTATTCATTGTATTTCAGACTGTGTGTGTGAGGAATATTTTTTTATGTAAATAAATTACGTCTGGTGTACATCTATTACATCTAAAAATACTTTTACATCTGGTGTACATCTGAAATTGAAGGTTTCACATTATTAGGTATTCACACATTCGACTGTTGTATCAATTGAATTACTGTCCTGTGCATTATTTATGCATTTGCTGATAGTAAAAAGTATATATAATTTGAAGTGGGTGAAATGGGAGGATAGCTGAAATGATTTCTAAAATACAAGATATCCCAAAATATACCTACTAAGAGTAAGGTGGTATGACTGAGGAATGAAGAAGACTAGAAAGAGGAATCAGTATGTCTAGGAATCTTTAATGCCAGGAATTTACATGATAGCATGTTCAATGTGTCTGCCTTCAAATGCCATAACATTGTGTGGCCATAGTACAAAATAGGAGACCACATGGTCCATGAGGTTAGTGGAAATGGCACAGATTTCATGTTCAGTATCTGTTTGGAGCTCCTCTGACGTCTGTGGGTTGGGCCCATACACCTAGTCTTTAAGATAACCAAGTTGCACGGATTGAGATCGGGACAATATGGTGGCCAATCCACTCCAGTGCCATAGTGTTTATGATAGTCCAAGGCAATGGGTTTTTCTCTGAAGTGTTCATGGAGCAGTGCAAATACCAGTGCCATGCGATGCGGATGTGCATCGTCTTGCATGAAAAAGTGACCTTGCAGGTTGCCACCGGTAAAACCCTGCAGACGTGGAATGAAAGCCATTTCCAACACTATCTGATATATCGCGGATGTTACAGTTTCACTGATGAAGATCGGCCCAAAGATTCCACATCATTACAAGGCACACCACACAGTCACATGCTGTGGGCGAAGGGTTGCAGCAATAGCAAGACGTGGGTTTGTGGACCTAACTAAAACTGCCAATTCTATTTGTTGACAAAGCCAGCAAGGTGGAAATGAGCTTCATCTGAAAACCAGGAGCCCTGTGTTGATTATCTTTTATGTGTCAGTTCTGTTAAGCATAGTCTTGGCAAATGCCAGCTTCCACCTGTATTCCTTGGCTGTTAGAGGCTGTTGTGTCTGGTTCTTGTACAGGAACAGATGCAGGTCTGTTGTGAGAATGAAGTGAACCCTGCTGCGTGTCAGTCCCAACTGTTTTGCATCCCGTGGATAGATTTTTTGGGGCTTCTGTCCAATGTTTCGTGCATCCTTCTAACGTTGGTTTCCATCCTTGATGTGGATGCCACTTTTGGTCCAATCGTCCAACACTGACTCCGTTGTGTGAAATTTGGTGACAATATTCCTTATAGTGTGTGTGTGTGTGGGGGGGTTGATGCTGAATTTTGTTTGGAATGCCCTCCTCATCTTTTCCAGACTCCCTGATGATCTATAATACTCTTCCATGATAAAGATATGCTGCTTTGTGGTTATATGTTGTCATTTTCTCGATTCCCACAAAGAAACAGAAACACTGGTGTATCACAAATTCTAACAATCTCTGGGTACAAAGTTAAAATTTCTTTACATTCTCTGCAGCTGTTGTGGTGTTATCCCCATAGGCATCTTTTGGTACACACATTACATGTCAAACTATTATCAAACGTATAATCTCTTCCTTTTCTACTCTCATCTTCAACATTTTCTTGTTACATATGTCATGTGCATTATATATATGTATATATTTTTTCTTCATTTGCAGGTCCAAGAAAGTTTCAGTTCCTGCTAATGCAATCAGTAGGGTCATAGGGCGAGGAGAATGCAATATCAATGCCCTTTGTGAAGCGTCCGGTGCACACATCAAGGTAGAGAAACAGAAAGATGAGGGCGAACAAACCGTGATTATTCGGTATGTCTGTTCTGCGTGAACAATTTTTAGACTTGTAATATTTTTTTTAATAACTGCTGTAGTACTAGCAAAGTGTAGTAAAGAGTTAGTTTGTTGGGGCTTAGTAGATGTTGACTGCAGCTTCCTGAGTGTTTTAACATACTGATTGAGGTAAGCATGTGCGATGAGATGGCTAGCTGATGCAACTTTTTATCAAAGAATAAAACCAAAAATTAATTCATTGATTTTCAGCCAAATATTTTTGACTTCATAATGTTTGTCCATAGTTGTTCATAGTGTCTACACCTCCCCCCCCCCCCAAATATGAATTTCTGAAAGAAAGTAAAACTAATTATTATTATTTAATATAATAATAATAATTAGTTTTATTTCATTTTAGTCAGGTATTAAACTAAAATGAAATAAAACTAATTTTTATGATACTAAAATTAGTGGGGGAAAAAAACCATCTAGAAAATTTTTTTGTGGTAAAATCATTGTAGAAATACCCCCGAAGTGTGTGTGTAGTGCGGAAAACTTACTTTATAAAAGAAATACCATAATTAACTGTCGTCCATATGGCCAACTACACAGAAAATGTTTTTAAATTTCCACTCCAGGGTGGATCAGTGTTTGATTAGACCAATAAATAAGCAACCCTAGAATAGGAATTTCAAAAAAAATTCTCACTTTTTTCTGTTCAACACTGCTAGATATCACATCAGCATGGCTAAAATGTGTAAGGCATGTAGCACAGAAAGATTTGTGGTTTTTAAGACAGTTTTTTATGAACACATGAGATATATATATATATCATCATCATCATCATCATTGTCAACCATTATCAATCCACTGCTGGACGAAGGTCTCCCCAAGTTTCCTCCACAACGGTCTGTCTTGTGCCAGTCTCCTCCATGTCACCCCTGCATACTTTCGAATTTCATCCACCCATCTCCCATGTGGTCTTCTTCTGGGTCTTTTCCTGTCCCTTGGAATCCAATCTAAAATTTCGGCTGTCCATCGATGATCTGTCCTTCTGGCAGTATGTCCAGCCCATTGCCATTTCAGGGATTTAACTGTGATCATGATGTCTTCCACTCTTGTCATTTTTCGGATCCACGAGTTCCTCTTCTTATCTCTCCTGGTTACACCAAGCATGCACCTCTCCATGCTTCTTTGAGTTGTCTGCAGCCTTTGTATGTCTCTTTTAGTTAAGGTCCACGTCTCTGCACCATACGTAAGCACTGGAAGGATGCATTGATCAAACACTTTTCTTTTAAGACATAATGGCATATTGCTTTTGAAAATTATGCTGTTTCTTCCAAAAGCTCTCCAGGCAAGTTTTGTACGCCGATTAATTTCTTCATCAATGTGACCCTCACTTGATATCTGCTGTCCAAGATAAACGTACGTGTCCGTTATCTCCAGCTTTTCTCCATCAATCGATAAATCTTCATTTCTTGTAAAAGCATTGAACATCACTTTTGTCTTCTGAAAGTTCATTTTTAATCCCACTTCTTTACTCTTGTCAGCAAGTTCCTGGATCATACTCTGCAGCTCTGATGGGGTAGTTGCAAAAATGACTACGTCATCAGCAAAACGAAGGTGGGTTAGATAATCTCCATTAATCTTTATCCCCTTGTTTTCCCAGCTCAGCGACTGAAAAACATCCTCCAATGTGGCATTAAAGAGCTTCGGAGATATGGTGTCACCTTGTCTCACTCCCTTTCCAATTTTTACGTGTGTTGTATTTTCAAACAGCCTAATCTTTGCACTTGCATTTTCATAGATGTTATTAATAATATTAATGTATGCATCTTCAATACCGCAGGTTTTCAGAGCCATTGTAACTGCTGATGGTTTCACCGAATCAAAGGCTTTTTCATAATCGATAAAAGCCATGCACAATGGAAGTTCATATTCCCTCGCTCTTTCAATTAGTTCTCTCAGCACGTGGATATGATCTATTGTGCTGTAGCCACTCCTGAATCCAGCTTGTTCTCTCGGTTGAGCCATGTCCAGTGTTACCTTCAAGCGGTGTGAAAGAACTTTAGTGAAGATTTTATAAACTACTGATAGGAGGCTGATAGGTCTGTAGTTTCCGAGATCCTCAATGTCACCTTTCTTATGTAGCAGGATCATTGTAGCGGTGTTCCAATCCTCAGGAATCTTTCCTTCATTAAGGCATCGAGTGAAAATTTGGGCGAGTACTGTTTCGATTTCTCCACTTGCTTCTTGTATGATGTCTACAGTAATTCCATCTTCTCCTGGAGCTTTTCCTCGCTTCATGTTCTTGATTGCATGTGCAACTTCTGCTGGAAGGACTGGAGGAACTCTGGTACTGGTATCTTTCATGATGTCTGGAGTGCATATATCATCTCTTTCATATAATTTGGAGTAGAAATCTTTCACTCTTGTCAAAATTTCGCCTCTATTTCTTGTTACAGAACCATCTTCTTTTCTCAGTGCCATAATCTGTTTTCTTCCCTTACTGAGATGTCCCTTTGCTATCTTTAGGCTTTGGTTGTTTCCAATTGCTTTCCTCACTAGTTCACAGTTGAATTTCCTTACGTCTTCAGTGATACTTTTTCGTACTGTCTTGCATAGCTCTATATATTCCACTTTGGAAGTCACATCTTCTTTAGTTGTCCTCATCTCTCTTCTTTTTTGCATCAACATTTTCGTTTTTCCTGATAATTTGTTTACACGCAACTTGTTCTTAGACCCAGCTAATTTTGTTGCTGTTTCCATAAGAGCTTTGGTTACTTTTCTGTTAACTTCAGAGATGTCCACTTCTTCCGATGTTAGGCCTTCTAAAGCAGAGAACCTGTTCTTCAGTTCTAACTTGAAGGTATTATGGTGTTTTTTAAGGTTGGTTATGTCAATAGATTTTGTTTGTCTTATGAGCTTGCCACGTTCAAGTTTAGTGTTGAGGTGCATCTTACATCTCACCAATCTATGGTCACTACCTGTGTTGAACTTGTTTAGCACACTGCAGTCTTCTATGACGAATTTTTTGTTACACATAATAAAATCAATTTCACTTGTCGTCCCATTTGGATGTCTCCATGTCCATTTCCTGTGTGGCTTTTTCTTGAAGAAGGAGTTCAAGATGAAAAACCCTTCTGCCTCTGCAAACTCAACGAGAGTATTTCCACGCTGGTTTCTGTTGCCATGACCGAATTTACCTACTGAAGTTTCATTCTGTTGCCGTTGCCCTATTTTTGCATTGAAATCTCCCATAATTATTTTCAAGTGCTGCTTACCTTTATTATTTAGATGACAAATTTCCTCATAAAATTCTTCAATTTCTTCTTCAGGATGACTTGTGGTGGGTGCATAAGTTTGAATAATCTGAGCCTGGTATCTTTTTGAGAGTTGGATAACAAGTCGTGCAGCTCTGTCAGAGGAACTTTCAACTTCTACAACTTTATCCTTCAGTTTCTTGTTTATTATAAATCCAACACCACTAGTTCTGCCAGTATCTGTCCCACGATAGTAGAAGAGATGTCCACTTTTCAGTTCGATGAGATCTTCTCCTTTTCTCCTTACCTCACTTAGCCCCACGATGTCCCACTTGATCCTTTGTAGTTCCTCTTCCAATTCAAGAAGCCTTGAATCAGAAGATAGGGAGCGTCCATTGTAAGTAGCCAAGGTCAGCATCAGATGGCAGCCTAGTCCGGTCCTCCGGGGATTCTTAGCACCCTCTGCCTTCATGTCGCACTGGCCGCTGCCTTGGCCAGGTACATTCCAGCTGCCGGAGACTGAGGGCCAAGATTTAAGTTGTGGAATCATTTTGGAGGGGTTTGGCCATAACTCACCACGCTGGCCAAGCGGGTTGGTGAGTGTGGGATAGCATTTCCTCTAATCCCGATGGTATAGTTATACCGCTATGGGCGGTCGTCAGAGCCCCTTTAGTGGGAACAGGATGTACCACGAGAAGGCGGGGTTGACATTTGTCAAGGAGAGGCTGTGATGTTACTCATCACCTGACCTTACATCCCTATATATATATACACCCTGTGGTATGTCATGAATAGAATTATGACCTATCGGTAAAGAAAGCGGAATAATACTAATGCTTGAAAAGGGAATTTAAATGAAAAGTCCAAAGATTTCTTTGAACAAATATGCCAACACATGTTAGCTGAAATACTTTGAACTTTGGTGAAGAAGTGCTGTTTAAGATGTCACCGGGAGCCCTAGTGTTTTAAGTATCAGCTGCTGTTTCAGAATTAATGGAATTGATATACTGATTCACTGTAAGATATTTGTATCTCCCTTCTGTCAAAGTGAACAAATACATGGTTTATTGATCTGCCATTATCACAGACTCCTCCTGCAGCCGAAATATACAAAATTGCATTATGAGATGAACCATCAGTAAAGGTGCAAAGAAATGCAGGAACTCATTGGATGAAACAAACATGCTCCATGCAATGAAATGTGCTTTTTTCTTCAGAACAAATATTTTATAGTGTTTTGCACCTCCAACATAGGAAAGGTGCTTTTAATTGCCACTCCAAGAGCAAAGAAGAAAGAAAACTTCAGTGTCTTTCAAGTTACACACCTTGTAAGTTCTAGCAGTGATGTAGCTGCAGCTAATTGTGTTTTTGGAGAATGGTGCCATCAGGATCTCTAATCAATAAATAAACTACCCTGCTTTTTGTGAAACAAATACTCTGTAATTAATTATCTTCCACATCGGCAGCCTTTCAAACTTAAAAAATTCCCACCCCATGCTGACTTTTTTTTTTTTTGTAAAGAGTTTACCATATGAAAAACCATTAATTATGGTATTTATCTGTGATTAAATAATCCCTTCACCCAATAGACTGTTGTTTATTTAATACTCAGATTCCAATTACTACAGGTTCTCCGTAGTCACCACAGAAATCATAGATCTGCTATGGATTATGGAAAGCATCAGATATCATAGTGAGAATAATTGGCAGTGAAACACATAACACACAAAACATTATAATAACTCTTGATGTCGACATATCACACATAAGCTATGTAAAAATTATTAGTGGTGAGAAGTTTTGGTAGTGACTTCTACCTTCATCAGCCATGGAATGAAACATGTGGTATAAGTATCAGTAGTTTGCCAGATTTCAAAATAGCTTTCCAAATGATAGGTATGTTAAAAGGTGCATCTGTATTGCAGGTGTTAGGAGTAAGGTAAATTTCAATGCTTTCACGGTACCTGAGGGCTTTCCTTTTGCTGAATGGAATGATATGTTTAACATTGTGCTAATCAAGAATTGAAGTATCGCTGATAGTTAAAATTGAAAGGGAGCTGGAAGGGATGCCTTTCTTAACATCAGCGATATGTTCCACCAATCGGCGGTTGATGCTTTGGTAAATACTGCCAATGTAGTGGGTAACGCATGTGGAAGTGTAGACAGGGATAGAATAGGCACTTTGTAACTCTAGAAGTTTATTGAGATCTCTGTTTTTAAGGATAAGGTTAAGAAGATGTGGAGGTGGTTTAACAGCAATCCTGTAGCCAAAAGACTTGAAAATGGAGAAAACTTTGTGAGTGAAGGCCAGGCTAAAGGGCAAAGTGCCAACAAACTGATAAATGGTGGAAAGTTCAGGCAGTAAACTAGTAGGTCTGTTCTGTGATTCAAATTTCTTAATTAGCCTATGTACTAAGAGGGGTGGAAAGCCATGCAATTTGCCAGTGTTGTTGATGATCTGATATTCGTTTTGAAGAGCAGAAGGGCTGTTGCAAATAAGGTTAGCTCTGTGGGTGTATGCCTTTAAAGCAGCCAATTTGTATTTACCAAAGGTGCAGGAATGATAAGGGATGATATTGTGGGTGGCAGAAGGTTTCCTGTAAACAGAGAGACCAAGTGAAAAGTTTGGGTTGATGTTAACATACAGAAAACTTATATTGTTGTCGACCTGATCTTGAGACGAGAATCTTATATGAGGGAATTTCGAAGTTATGGAGGACATAAGTTCAAACAGAGAGTGTTTCTGATGTGGCCAAATGATGAAAATGTCATCAATGTACCATAACCAAATGGAGGGTTTTAAAAGGGATGGGGCAACGATTAATTTTTCAATATTCTGCAAATAAATTTCAGCAAGTAAGGGGGAAAGAGGAGAACCCATTGGTATGCCTTGTTTTTTTGTTGATAGTAGATAGATACCATTGTATACAGAACAGGAATACTTATCCAATGAATCAAAACAGTCATAAAGATCTTAGAACTTTGATGAGCTCCCCAGGAAGTTCTTGGTGCTCCATTAGTTTTTTAACCATGAGCATGTAGGCATCAAAGAAAGGAACAGAAGGAAATAATGAATCCGCATCAAAGGTGTACAAGAAATCTTGATGATTGACGGATGAAGGGAGTTTCTGGATGAAGTCCTTGGTTGACGCAACAGAATAAGCATGATTTTTTTGTCAGAACATTGCAACGTTTGACCAATTGCCTTTCAAGATTGACTGCTGGAGAAAAGGTATTTTCACTTAAGGGCCTATTTAATAGGATGTCCAATTTTTATGTAGCTTGATCTGTAAAAACAACCTGGGAGTATGATAATAAGCTGGGGGGAAGATGCCTCCTAAGAAAGATTTCAGAGAAGATTTTTTAGAAAGCTTGGTAACAGCTTTACATAGTTTTTCAGTGTTGTCTGCATTGAGTCTTGTGCAATTGTTTTTTTTTTTTTCAGGAACTCAGCTACTTTGTTACCTAAAGAATTCTTATGGATGAAAACAGGACATTCTGCCTTGTCTGCTTTACAAACTGCAAGATTATTACATTGGGTGAAATTTCTAAATTTCCTGAAAAAGGCAGAGTATTTGAGCTTTTCATCCATCAATCCTCAAGATTTTCTGTACACCTTTGATGTGGATTCATTATTTTCTTCTGTTCCTTTCTTTGATGCCTACATGCTCATGGTCAAAAAACTAATGGAACACCAAGAACTTCTTGGGGAACTCATCAAAGATCTTTATGACTGTTTTGATTCATTGGATAACTATTCCTGTTTTGTATACAATGGTATCTACTATCAACAAAAAACAAGGCATACCAATGGGCTCTCCTCTTTCCCCCTTACTTGCTGAAATTTATTTGCAGAATATTGAAAAATTAATCGTTGCCCCATCCCTCTTAAAACCCTCCATTTGGTTACAGTACGTTGATGACATCTTCATCATTTGGCCACACCAGAAACACTCTGTTTGAACTTATGTCCTCCATAACTTCCAAATTCCCTCATATAAGATTCTCGTCTCAAGATCAGGTCGACAGCAATATTAGTTTTCTGGATGTTAACATCAACCCAAACTTTTCACTTGGTCTCTCTGTTTACAGGAAACCTTCTGCCACCCATAATATCATCCCTTATCATTCCTGCACCTTTGGTAAATACAAATTGGCTGCTTTAAAGGCGTACACCCACAGAGCTAACCTTATTTGCAACAGTCCTTCTGCTCTTCAAAACGAATATCAAATCATCAACAACACTGGCAAATTGCATGGCTTTCCACCCCTCTTAGTGCATAGTCTAATTAAGAAATTTGAGTCACAGAATAGACCTACTAGTTTACTGCCTGAACTTCCCACCACTTATCAGTTTGTTGGCACTTTGCCCTTTAGCCCGGCCTTCACTCACAAAGTTTTCTCCATTTTCAAGTCTTTTGGCTACAGGATTGCTGTTAAACCACCTCCACATCTTCTTAACCTTATCCTTAAAAACAGAGATCTCAATAAACTCTCAGAGTTACAAGGTGCTTACTCTATCCCTGTCAACAGTTCCACATGCGTTACCCACTATATTGGTAGTACTTACCGTAGCATCAACCACCGATTGGTGGAACACATCGCTGATGTTAAAAAAGGAAACCCTTCCACCTCCCTTTCAATTTTAACCATCAGCAATGCGTCCACGATTCTTGATTGATAAAATGTTAAACATATCGCTCCGTTCAGCAATCAGAAAGCCCTCGGGTACCGCGAAAGCATTGAAATCTACCTTACTCCTAACACCTGCAATACAGATGCACCTTTTAACATACCTATTATTTGGAAAGCTATTTTGAAATCTGGCAACAACTGATGCTTATACCACATGTTTCATTCCATGGCTGATGAAGGTAGAAGTCACTACCGAAACGTTCCACCACTAATAATTTGTACGTAACTTATGCGTGATATGTCGACATCAAGAATTATTCTAATGCATCAGATATACTATGAAAATCGAAATGCTCAGTGAAATTACCACCTTTTTAATGATGAGTGTGCCGCCCCGGTGGCGCAGTGGTCTAAGCGATGGCCTCTGATCATTCGTCCGAACGGGGTCTGGGTTCGAATCCCGGTGAGGCATGGATGTTGTGTTTGTCTTACGGCACTGGCTCTCTCCCTTCCCTGGAACCAGTGACCCTAAATTAGGGACGGGCGACTGCTTATAGCCCATTGAGTTGCTCACGGTGGTCGTTAAACCTCCAATCAAAAAAAAAAAAAAATGATGAGTGTAACGTTTATTTTCATGCTTTCAAGATTCTAACATTCATTAAACAAAATGGAGAGTTTCTTGAATATTTTCAATATCGTTGCATTTCTTCAATGCTTTTTCAAAATTTGTTTCAGATGTCTGAGCACCTCTGGTGGCATAAGTGTATTACGACCCCCAGAAACATTCTGAAATTTTATTGTTTATTTTCTTTTCCAGATATTGAAAAGGCCCTAATTCTTTGTATTTTTGTGTGAAGTCCTATAGTAGTACTAGAACCCTTTCCTGCAATGAAAAAATTTAAGAAAGGTAAAAAAAAATAGGGGGGGGGTAGAGATACTGAAAAAACCTGGAAAGGCCTGCAATTCTCGCAAATGTTCAGGATTGCCAGGAATGACTGCTTTGCAGCGATGTGAATATTCCATTGTTTTCTGTTTTTGCATTTTCAGTTTTTCTGATCAAGTTTCTCACTTTTTCTTATCCCACCCTCATTATATTCTTATCTTTTTTTTTTTCCGGATCATGCTTCTCATAGCAAAATCTGTAACACCATTGAGCTAATTATTGAGTTTGAAGAGGATAATTGCCTACCCTTCCTGGACATTCAACTAAAGAAAAACAAAAACAGTTTTGAATACTCTGTGTTCAGAAAAGCAACTTACATACCTGTACTGATACCATACTCGTCGCACCATCCAGTGATACATAAAAAAAAACAGCATAGTAAGCTTGATACGGCGAGCGTACACACACACATCTAACAACAGGCTAAAAAATCAAGAGCTAGAGTTTATCTCGAAAATATCACAAGAGTATGAGTACCCGAGCAAGCTAATTAATAAATGGATACATGAGAGTAAAAAGCATATGACTCAGAGTAAAGAAGGCCAAGAAGTGCACAACCAAAGGAAGATGAGAAATAAAAAATTGAAATACATTGGAGCTTTCCCATACCTGGAAGGAGTGAGTAAAGAAATCAATAGGCACTGTGCTAAATATGACTTACAACTAGGAAGCTCAGTGCACACCATGAAAAGTATGACTGTCAACAAAAAAACAGAGGAAAAAATGCTAGAAGAATCAGGAACCTACGAAATTCCAATAGCACACATACCCCCAATATCGTACATTGGAAGTACGAAAAACAGATTAAAAAAAAGACTTAAACAACACATATCTAACTGGCAAAAAAAAAAGAAGCCAAAACTGCTTTAGTGCAATTCTGCTTGGAAAACCGGACATTCCCAAAGTTCGATGAAATTAAAATGCTAAAAAAGAATAAAAAATCGGAAAGGCAAATGAGGAGGAAAGAAGCAATATTAATCTACAAAAATAAAGCAAGGGTATGTAACCTGAACGACCCTGGCACATTATCGGGCCTGTGGAAAGAACTAATAAGACAAGAAAAACAACAACAAAAGAAAAACCGGCAAAAAAAAGACAAGAAAACCAGGATAGGAGAAGAAAATTAAAAAAAAAAAAAATACGAAAAAAAACAAAAAAAGTGTTCTTAACGAAACATAGATGGCGCCAGCCGGGCTTGATAACGAAATATATCCAGGAAAGTATTTCCGACGAATGGCAACAAGGAGTATCGGACTCCATTAGCGCGAAGTTAACCACGAACATCGGTGGTAAAGTCTCCACGCTCCTGAAGATGCCCAGAGTATGGGCGAAAATTTTGAGTATAAAGAACGGTAAAAATTGACGTTTGAATCCTAAGGCAAAGATCCAATGATTATACCCAGCGAAAAGTGTGAGAAGTAAAGCCAGTCATCGCATACAACGGACTTTAGGACAATAACATCAACAAAGACCGGAAAACACGTGCGTGAAATGTTCCCGTCGCTAGAAAGGAATGCCAAGGTAAGCATTATCCGCTAGATTTTTCTACAAGTTACTTTGAAATACCTCACGTAAAAGAGAATAGTACAATAATTAGAGCTATATAATAGTCAGAATTAGAACTACTAAGTGGAAAATTATTAAAGTTAAGTCCTGCGTCGGAACCTAAGGATATTTCATCTCCTGAACCAGAAATTATAAGACAGTTGAAAGAAAAATTTCATTCCACAGAAAATAAAAGCATAAGAATGAAGATATTGAGTGCACTGCCTAAATCTTGGTCACTGAAACGAATTGAAACAGAATTTAGTTTCAGATTTTATGGCCAGAAAGGCTAAAAAGCTAGTAGAAGAAAAAGGTATCATGTCTTCTCCTGATCCAAAGCCAGGAAAGACATTAGACAAAGACACAGCAAATTGTATACAAGAATTTTATGAGAGTGATGATGTAAAGCCGCCGAATGCCAGGAAAAAAGACTTTGTTTCCATTAAAATAGATAATAAGCGTCAACAGGTAAAAAAAAATTGCTTCTGAGTAATTTGCGTGAATTGTATGCTCTTTTTAAAGAGAGATTTCAAGAGAAAAAGGTGGGGTTCTCCAAGTTCTGTGAACTTCGCCCTAAGCACTGCGTTCTTTCAGGAGCAAGTGGTACACATTCTGTTTGTGTTTGTACAATGCATCAGAATGTTACACTGATGACGACACAATGCAAGTTACCTGAATTAACAGGAGACACTGTTCAGCCAATAAACTCCTATAAAGATGTCCTTGCAAACATAATTTGTGGAAACCCTACACCTGCATGTTACTTCAGTCAGTGCAACAACTGTCCAGGATTAGAACAGCTCAAGCAACGATTTGAAGATTGTTTTGATCTAAATAGTATAGAAAATGTGACATTCAAGCAGTGGATGCAATTAGAGAAGAGGACAGTACCTTGAAACATTATCAAAATCCACACAGGAGTTTTTGGACATGTTGTTTGTAAAACTTCCAGCCCTGCTTCACCATTCTTTTATAGCAACTCAACAGTCAAGTTACTTAAGACATCTTAAAGACACAATAACAGAAAATCAATACATAGTAATTTGTGACTTTGCTGAAAATTATTCTTTTGTATTGCAAGATGCAGCTCAGGGTTTTCACTGGAACAATGCCCAAGCAACCCTGCATCCTATAGGTATATACTATCGAGATGAGAAAACTCAGAACCTAGGACATGTAAGTTTTGTGATTATATCCGACTGCCTAATTCACAACAGTATAGCTGTCCATCTGTTTCAGCGTTACCTAATTAATTTCATGCAGTCACATTTTTCTCAAAAACCTGAAAAGATATTTTATTTTTCGGATGGAGCAGCTTCACAATACAAAAACAAGTCAAACTTCCTCAGCTTGTGCTACCACGAGACTGACTTTAATATAAAAGCAGAATGGAATTTTTTTGCAACAGCACATGGCAAAAATGCATGTGATGGGATAGGGGTGCTGTGAAGCGATTAGCTGCGAAGGCACGTTTACACCTTGTTTATAATAATCAAATTGTGACCCCACGCCAACTCTTTGAATGGGCCACTGCTAATATTGCCTCCATTCACTTTCGGTTTGCAACAACAGAAAATTACAAAGAGGAGGAAATTATCCTTAAAAGTAGAATAGCTTCTGCTAAGACAATAAGTGGTACTCAGAAACTCCATTGTTTCATTCCTGCAGGAAAACACAAATTACTAGTCAAAACTTACTCACTTTCTGAGCATTTTAAAGAAGAAATATGTGCAACAGATGAAGGGGAAGAGAACATTAGTTTTTAAAATATGGTAGGTTTTGTGATTAGTAAGTACTCAGAGCACTGGTGGTTGGTATGAGTACTTGGTGTGAATGAAGACACAGAAGAAGTAAAAGTGAGCTTCCTGGAGCCGCATGGTCCACCTCCATCATACAAGTATCCTCAAACACCAGATATACTGTTGGTTCATAAATCTGATGTTTTGTTAAAAGCTGACCCGACAACAGCTACTGGAAGAGTATATAATTTAACAATGACTGAGACAAAGAAGGCAACTCAAGCACTGGCATACAAGTGCAGCAAAATTTAAAAGAAAGAAAAAAAGCAGTATACATATAGAAGATAAAATAATTTTGTAAGTGTAAATATTATGCACACAGAACCTTATACTGAATTATGAAATGAATTACTTTGGGACACAGTTTCAAATTACTTAGATGTTTATTTTCATTCTTTAACATTCACAATGTTTAAAATAACAAGTATGGCATTTTACACAAACCATATAAAGAATACCCTTCCAGTCATGGGTGGAACCGGTAAGTACATCTGGCACATTTCAGTTGCATTATTCTACGTTATTATTTTTTTTATAGTGATCCCATAGCGATCCCATTATGAAACTTTCAGGATATGTAGAAAAATAATGTTTGTTAAACATATATTTTTTTCAAATTTTTTAAAAAACACATGTTTTTTAATATTTCAATTTTAAAATTGACATTATTTTTTTTAATAGTGTCATGTGTCATGTCAAATGAAAGCCCAATTCAAGATCTTTAAAATGAGCCATAATTCACGACCCTAGCTCTACTAGAACCTGAGTAATTGGCAGTTAAAGTTTGCTCAGATGATAAAATTTCAGAGTTTTTTTGAAATTTCAAAAATCAATAACTCAAAAACGGATGCATAAAAAATTCTGAAAAAATCATGTTTGTTTATATTGATAAATACTGCAATTATACCAAGTTTCATAAAAATAAAAAAATGTCGGGTTGTGAACCTTGTTGATTTGACATGGAATGACCCAGTAGTAGAATCAGTTATGACTTTTTGTTGTTACCAACTTTACTAAATCTCACTGTTATCTATAGTTTTGGTTCCAGTTGTAATTGTTCACAGCAATAACGAAAATTTGACATTGATAATTACTGGATAAAAAACATTGTATGAAAAGTGGCATGGCGCAACTACTGAAAGGTGATTTTACAATTTGATTATTAAATGTTACATTAGTTTTCCTTTTATATCAAAGGTACGCTTTCCTTCAGAAAACCTTAGGAGTTTGTGATGCACACGCAAACCATGTACGCGTGGCTTGCCAGTTGGTTGGTTTTAGAAATAATGATTTTCATCTGCATGCCATGAATCTCGAAAAATATGCTGCTGAAAACCAACCAAACAACAAACAGTAATTACATACTATTTATTATTCCTAAGTGTATATTCGCAAGCGTTCAGTAACAATAGCAACGGTTCTTGGACGCAGCAGTATCGTATTTGTGTTACAGCAAAATAAATGCATTCAGTAGAAAATCCCTGATATTAATGTGTTACACTTAAAAAATTGCAGGTCATGTAGTTTTCAATGAATCATAGGTAGTATAATTGTTTTCCCATTTATCTCACTGTAGGAATGACGGAAATGCTGATTAACAGTCGTAAGAGAAGCAGTAAAATGTCAACAAACCTGCAATATAATATTTTTCATAGTTCATAAAATATCGGTAATTCAGTATATAAACATAACTTAAAGTACAGCATGGACTTAAAACAATTAAAAATACTATCATTAGCTGCTCAAAAATGCAAATTTTCTCGTTCCAAAAACCAACATTTCTGCTCCAAATTGCATATTTTCCCGCTCCAAGAATTGCTCCGAAACATGGTAGGGGCACTAACACCCTGGAATACATCCACCTCACCCTGCCCCAAGCAATGACATGCCTAAAAAACGGTCGGGGGGGGGATAACGAATAAATAAATAAAATTCTTGCAGCTCCACTAACAAAGTTGAGTTGCGAAAGACAGTTGTTTGTTTACGTATATACTTAAACATCGCATAAGAAACTATGAAAGAGTAGAATACTATTCTTGTGAAGTAATTTTAAGAAAAAAGAATGCAGGCACACATAACTGTAAGTAATTTTCAAGGGCAAACACCCTCGAGTTTTTCTGGGAGCTGCTAACTGTAGGCTACTGTTATAGTTGCTAAAATTACCTTCTCAGTTTTTTGTAATAGTAAAATATTCGCTCAGGAGAGTTTTGTCCTCTGCGAACGGGGCGGGAGGGTGCAATGCTCTTGACCTCGCAGCTGGGTTGATAGCGTTGGTTGCTACCCAAACTCTGCATACCTCCTTTCTAAAACGTAATGGCAATTGTCTAATTTACTAAATAAATAACAATTAACACATACGCGTGCACGCTTATTTATAAAATGTAAGTTGAGTACATTTCCTGTTCAGTCAGCTAATTTTATAAGTAGAATACATATACAACTTACACTCTTATAGGTGTAAAGATTTTTATCTATTTAAAACATATTCAAAGATTTCAATTTTTTTTTTTTTTGCGTGGGGGGGGGTTGTGTTCTTAGTGGTTTACGCCTGGGCCACGATAAACCATGTACTGCCCATATTCTCTGTCCCTTTAGAAGATAATGCTGGGTCAATGGGTGACCAGCGGAGTTTTTAACCCTACCCCCCATTACGTGGTGGCGAGGAGTCTCAAAGCTAGGTAGCTTTCAAAAATATTTCAACTTAGTTGGCTAGTAACAAGAGTCGAACCTGGCGCCACCCACTCCACTGGTCCGTAAGATACCTGTGGCCACAGCATACACGCTGACCATGGAATAAATTCTACCGTACATGTATCTGGCAAATCTTTATATTTAATTCCTTTTTGTATTATCAACCTCAACTGATAATTATGAAAAGCTTTGAAGTTTCTGACTACTCTGCTCATATGAATACGGTGATATTTCCTTTCGAGAGAAGTCAGGTCAGATGTAAACCCCCTCTCCCACTGTGGGTTTCGGCCCTGCTTTCAACAGAAACAAAGTTGAAGTGTTTCCTGTTTGCTAAAGTACGTAACTCAAATGAACGAAGTCACACATGTGTGGGGGGAAAAAAAAAAAAAAAAGTCTCCTTTCCAAATCTCTCCAATGCAGTTACTTTACGCCTGAGATTTTTTTGCAAATAGCGCCTTTAGAACACGGGAAATCATAGGCTTTCAAACCAAATTCAAAGGCGTCTAACTCGGAAATGGGAATTTTTAGGTCCGTGAAAATTTACACATATTCTCCTGTTGATAATAAAACAGTGATTTAATTTTAAGAATTTTAAAAAATGACTTTTATGGGAAAATCGTTGGCAAAGTTAGAGATTTTTCAAAATCGGCTGTTTTTAACGCTGCCGAAATGCAAAAACTAGCAGTTTCACAGATACGTAAAAAATTGCAAATAAAGTGCACATTTGTATGTCTTTAACCAAAAAAAAAAAAAAAAACGAGTTTAGAAAAAACTCCATCCGCACCTGTTAAAAAAAAATCTTAAAAAATTCCATTTTTTTTTAATCACGAAGTTTACGATTTTTTAAAACTTTAATCATACGATGTGTAAAAAATATTAGCACCATATATTATTATATATTATACACACAATGTAAAAAAAATTACCAGAGCAAGATATCTTTTTTAATTCCGCTGCAATGACTCGCCGAAGTTACGAAAAATAACCGTTTTCTAGAGACCTTGTTTGACGGTGCAAGATTTGAAACCCTCTATCTCGAAGGGAAAATTTTTTTTTGCAGGAAGAAAAGTTATGGGTCTCCTTATTTTAGTCAAGTTATGGGTCTCCTTATTTTAGTCAAGAACACACCTTAATTTTTTTTAAAGAAATCTGAGACCATCATGGTGTACGACTGTGCCTGAGTTGAAATGGAACCCATCTGTAGTGTTTATTACTGATAATTTCTATTCAGGGTTGGTGTGTCTCTAAATACTCCAAGATTGCTGTCTTTTTTCTTGGCAGAGGGGGAATGCAAAATTTTCATGATTTTATAAAACATGAAAATTTTCCGTTTCCCCTCCACAAAAATGTAGACTTGTACTTTTAAGTTAATTGTTTCTCCTATAAAATTAAAATTCCTTTTGGTAAAGGAACTTTATGTAGTAATTATGATATTGAAATTAGGGTGAGAAAGGCCAGAATTTGTACTCTACCACTCTAAGACTTTTTTCACCTTATTCCATGTGTCCACAATTTCAGCCTGTCAACCCTTTGTCAGAATATTTTCTGATGTCATGCAAGATATTAACTGTTCCTGTAGGAAAATTGTTTTTGATCCTTCCTCAATTTTTGTAACATTACTGAAGGTAAGTCAAAATTGTAAGGTGGGCTGATTTTGTTAAATGTTTGTGTTGATCTTCACTGCTTTGGAATCATATGAACCATAGTTTAGCATTATGTAGTGCAATTGTACAGTTGGTTTACCCTGATCATTTCGAAAAGTGTAAATATATATGAACATCAGGTTTGTTTCAGAAGTACTCAGACTCTTTATCAAGAGATGTGTTACAGTTGGTCAGAACTCTGAGAGTAAAATGTACATAGATGTGCCACATCTGCTTGTGGTTTTCTTAATATCGTGATGATTTCACTGCATTTGGGTTTGTAGTTGATCAGCAAAGGAGTTGTATGCGCACACGTGGAAGGAGTTAGATAAAATAGTTTGCACCTGGCGAACAGCCCGTAAAATTATTATTTAGATTTATTTTTCCTTTTTGTAGGTTTGCTAAATCTTGCGTGCAAACATTTCACAGGTCTTGCTGAATTCACAAGAAATGTATCATCTTTGGAGTAGAGAGTATCATATGACTTCAGTGCACTCTTCCAGTGACCACTTTGATTTTTTTTTTTATTGCTGTTCAGTCTGTTGGATATCAGATCAGTATTCTGAAGATCGTTCAATTCGTGAGAAGTGTGGAAGGAGATAAGTGACATAAACTGTTGATCTAATTTTTAGCAGAACGCTGTGTTATGTTAAAAAAAAGTTATCCTTTAAATGAACTGTTATGTGATCATTTTTGGTACTGTTATTTGAGCATCATTGCTGCAAGAAAGTCAAGTAATCATTTCAGTTTTCATGTAGAATAATTAAAATACTGGGTATGGGACACAAAAATGCATCTGATATTAAGTTAATGACTTGACTTTTAATCGATAGTTTGAAATTTACAGAAAAATGTTATGATGAAGGGGAAGGGGGTATTTTTTGCAGATGGTAAAATTTCGCACGCACACGCGCGCACACACACACACACACACACACACACACACACTCTCACACACTCACACTCACTCACTCACTGCCCCGCTCCACCCCGCACTTTGTTTTGAACATTGGAGGAGGGTTTTTGATGAAGCCAAATGAAAAAAGTGATTTTCAAAGGTTCTTAGGAAAATGGGGTTTTATTGGTTATGGTTAAAGGGGCTCATTTGTGGAAATTTAAAAGATAATTTTTTTTATGATTTAGAGGAGGAGGACAAAATGACAAGTTGATATGGTGGCATAATCAGATCAGATAACTTACTACATTACGGAGTAAATAATGATTATTAATATATCCTGACAGGCTGCTGTGTTAAATTACATATGCTGCACATTTATTTTAGAATATGGGTAATAAATGTGTCTTTAGAGTACATCATAGTCTGCAAATGTTTGTTACTGGTTTCGGTTAATTGAGCATTGCATTTTCTTGCTCATGTTTTTGTCCTGTTGAATTCTCAGAAGACAATGTTTAGGAAACAGATTTTTTTGTTTTGTTGCTCAGGTATGGAAACAACTGAAGTCAGTGTGTGACAAGAAAACTAGTTAAGAAGCACATTAACTGGAAACTTGGAAGGTTTAGGAAACAGTTCTTTTTCAGGAAAGGTTGCCAATGAAAAGATAAGTCTGGGAAATGTTCTCTGGCCAGTCATTGTAAGGGTGGACTCCGTTACAATTGGGTAGTCAGTGACAAAATAATTGGTTAAGCACATATGGAACCTTCTTGTCGTTTTTCCATTATTTCATTTGAACAAAATGGTTCACACTATTTAAGCATGTGATTTACTGTATCGTCAGATTTACCTTCCATTGAAAAATAAGCACTTCAGTTTAAGATGTGTGACTTTTTTTATAAGTAGCCTGTCTCTACAGAAAACAAAAACATTCCAAACATTAAATTTCAGTTCAATATTTTAAAAATATACCATTAAATATGATAGGATGAAAACTTATCCTGTTTACAGTGTTGAATGGTATTTCAGGTGCTTGCAGCATGCATATTTACTGAGTCTACATATTGTATTTAGACACTTTTATTTAGATTTGAGATCCAGGATTTTTGTTCTCATAGTACTGATAAAGGATTGAGAAAGTATTATATTTAGGAATGAAAAAAGTCTAAGCAGGCTGTAGAGAACCCTTTTAAACATCATGGATAATGATTAAAAATATAAAATTAAAAAAACCAAAAACGAACTGATAACTGTGGATCGTAGCCTTAGAGGTTCTCTTTGAAATGTTCATGTAAATCATATTGCATGGCATTAAGTGAAGCAGGTGTACATGTGAAACATTGCTTTTGCGTATGCTTCAGTTAAAGTTTTTGTATGTTATTTTAACTGTGTGTGTGGGGGGGGGGGGTATTTTATACACGCACAGTAATAAGTTGAACGATGGTATCTCTGTTGAAGTGAGTGCGAAAGGGTGGAGGGAGTACCTTCTATTCATCAGTATGTTTTTATAATACTTACTGACAAAGAAAGATGTGTTTGGTAAGGTTTTTGCTGTTTGTCTGTGTAAAGTGAACATTATTAATGCTAACAGTTTTCCTGTTTTTTTTTTTTTTTGTTTTTTCAGTGGCTCTGCTGAATCAACCCGGTTGGCACAGCAGCTAATAACTGCATTAATAAAGGAACCTGAAAAGGAGTTGTCAGAAATTTTGTCCCGGTATGGACTTAATCAAACAATTCCATGTAATTCATCTATTTCGGATATCTTAAGGACAACTGGCAGCAATAACTCAAATAATACCATTGTAACTAATTCCCAGGTATGATATGATGATAACTGTACTTTTGGTTACCTCTTATTGCACCATATTATTAATACAGTGGAATTAAATAATTATACATAAATATATACATAACTTTAGTATTGTTAGATTTATTCAGAATTAAGGCTTGCTGCAGAGGTCTAAATTTGATGCAGTAACAAGTTTTGTAGCTGAAGGTAAAGTTGTGCTCTTAAACCATTTGTTTTTTTAAGTTAGTTTTATTGTATCATTTTAACATTTTTCTTATTAAAAAAGTTAACCTGAATTACAAAATAAAACTTTATTAACTTTATAATTATGGTTTCTTTGCATCTGTTGCTTTTTCGGGTTTCTGATATATTGTTTGTACAATTAAACATGCTGGTAGAATTACTTTAATTTAAAGAAATTAAGGAATTAAACACACATGCACGCACACACACACACATACACACACACCACATGGAACTTCTATAGTTTTGAATTTAAATTTTTGAGGCTGTTATGTAAAAATGTTAAAAAGTATTTCCTTTGCTCCCAACAATTAAGGGAGCAAAAGAAATACTTTCACACAGATTTCAGACAAAGTATTTTTTTAGTTTTTAAAAATATTATTAACAGAAAGACTGCAAGATTAGCTCCTAGTTTGTAAATGTTACAGCTTGCATTATTTGAATGAAATGTATGATAATAATTTGAAGAGTTGATGTGAGAAATGGTTTGATGCAAAGGGGGAAAATGTAGTTTTGCATCAAAATGGTTTGATGCAAAACAATGTTTGTTTTGTGGATGTGGTTTGCATTAATGTTCTTTTTCATGTATTTTGGTTTGCATTAAATGGACAATGAGTTGATACATAAAGTTCAGAGCAGGAAATAGTGGTTTAACAGAAAACTAAAACAAGATGTTCCCGTTTTTGGAGTTATTTTTTCACATTTCATGGTGATTTTATTTCTTCTGTTTTTTATATATGTTCATCAAATGTATCTAAATGATGCAGTATGTATGTACATATGTGCCAACTTGTACGGTTTGGCTGTTCAATGTACTGATTTTGGCTGAATTGTAAGGGTGTATAGACGCACGGTTAAATTGTATGATTGTTCATAAAATTTATAAATGAATCTTAAAATATTTTATTTAATCTATAAAAAAAACAAAAACAAAAAAAACCTCTGCAGTGATCCGATGCATGTATTTTTATTATGGTGATAGGTGGAGGGGAAAATCGGAATTCACAGTGAAGGAGAAATGTGTCTGTGCCACAAGTGTTTTCATTCACTGCCATTCACTTGTGATTCACTGGCGCTAGAGTCCCATGCACGGAGTAGGAAGTTTCTCCTCCGTGGTCATGCATGGCAGCCATCGCCATGACTATAGAGTTCCTTTAATGTGATTGGATAGTGTTCCTAAAAGAAAGTTCGCCAAGAACATTCCATCCCCTCGTTGGCAATGTTACATTTTTGTGGTGGAGCAGGAATTTGCTGTGTTGCTCCTGTGGCTTGGATTGCTTTGGGAACTTGTGTGTGGTGAGAGAATATCGTGTCTTGTACACCTAGTTCAAGATAATCTTTTTTTCATAATTTGTGGTAGTGTTAATATTATTATTAGGTGATGGAAAAAGCTGAAATCAAACAGCATAATAATGTTGTTTTTTTTTTTTTTTTTTTTTTGGATTCTTACTCACAATTCCTATGCATTGGAAAATCGTGAAAAGCACCGAAATTCTCTTTCTGCTCCATTTGCAGTAGTGATATTAAAATTGCTTGTGGTAGTATAAGTGACATTAAAAATCACATGAAGTCTAAGAAACATGGTGATTTTATGAAGAATGTAGAAAAAACTTCCAAAAATTGAAGCTTTCTTTAATCCTGGAGAAGATAAATGTATAAATGCTGAATGCCTCTTTACTACTTTTATTTTAGAACACAATTTGTCGATAGCAGTGGCGGACCATGCAGGACCTCTTTTCAGAAAAATGTTCTCGAAATGGGAGACTGCAAAAAGGTATGGTTCTGGTAGAACAAAAATGGCTGCAATAGTTGTAAAAATGGCATCTGAAAATAAAAAGTCACTGGTCAGAATACAGCATTTGCTATTTCTACTGATGGCAGCAATGGCTGATTCAGTTGTATCCAGTTGTTGTAACCTACTTTGATGCTCAGGAGTATAAAATAGAGAGCACATTATATGCAGTACCTGTTTTGTCTGCAAATTCAAGTGGACAAAATATTGCTAACTTACTGGTAGATAATTTGCAGTCAAGAAACATTGAAATCAAAACTGCATTGCTCTGAATGCACCTGTGACGATAGGTTCTAAAAACAATGTTGCACCTCACCTGAAAAGTAAAAATAAAGAGTTGTTAGTGATCGGTTGCCTTTGTCACCTCATCCATTTAGCTGTTGTAAAAGGAGCCAACTCTCTCCCTGTAGCAGTTGATGAAATGTGATCGATGTGTTTTATTACTTACAGAGAAGTGCTAAAAGAAAGGAGGAACTTAAAAAATTGCAGTCGCTATATAATGTTGAAGGCCACAAAATCCTGTGACATGTATTAGGTGGGTTTCATTAGGCAAAAGTCTAAAATGATTGATAGAACAATGGGATCCACTTGTCAAGTGTTTTTTAAGAATCAGGTTAAGCAATCTGACAAGATTGACAAAGTTTTTTTCTCAAGACATATCGCATTCCACTGAAACCAACTTAAAAAGACTAATGATGCATCTGAAAAAAACAATTCAGCCTTTGGAAAATATGGATTGTGGAAAATATAGATCTTCAAAAAAGAGACTTTCTGCATGTGATGACAATCAACCATAAAAAAAGATGAAAAGAGATAGAGATGCAGGTACTGTAATGAATTAATCTGATAAATTATGTTAGTCTAATGCTGTGTATGCCCATTGACAAGAGAGGAAGAAATGTTTATATTTTTGTCATCTGACTTTAATAAAGCCTTTGTTTATTTAATAATTCCAACTTTTGAAAATACAAATTTAATTCTGCAGTCTCAAGCCCCAAAAATTCATGTTTTTGGGGCTCTTTGTTATTGGATATGTTTAAAGAACTTTTTCAAAATTTGTGAAGCCAGATGTTATTAAAAGTTGTTCTTTAATAGATGTGAAGTATGATGATGACTTAGTGATTAGTAGTGCTGCTTTCAAAATTGTTAAGGTGTTACAGGATGATGAAAAATTAACTTTTGATGATGAAAAATTATCATTCAGCTACCTGTTGCACTTGTTAGACATAAGTTTCCAATAAACAGTGATTTGTTAAAGCATGCAGAGGTTTCAGACATTGAGAAATTTGCTAGCAAGTCGTTTTTGGATATATATTACTTTTTAAGTAAATTTCCCATAATGCTTCCTCGGAAAATGGATGAAGCTGAAGTGAGAGATTAACTTCAATCTGAATTTTGTGCATTCCAAATCGATGATCTGCCCGAAGAAGTAGTTAAAGAAGAGAGAATGGATCAAAAGTGAGCTGTTCTTGGGAAATTGATATCAGCAAATGGTACATTAAAATATAGCAGACTTTCTAGTGTTATGATGTGTATTTTAACAATACCACACAGCAATGCAGAATGTGCAAGAATATTCAGCAGCGTACGAAAAACAAGAACACAGTTTCACAGCTCTTTATCTGACGAAAACTTGGAAGATATTTTGATTTTCAAAAGTATGCAAAAAGGACATTGCTATGAACAGAAATTTAGTAAAAAGTTTTTGACAATGGCTAAATCAGCCACTTATCAACACTTAAAATGTAAAAATGCAGATTGATTTTCAGTACTTTTGGGATTTCATTTATGTATGTTATGTATATGTATATCTGTGTAATAAGCAAAGAACTTTTATTATTATTTTCTTTTATTTATTACTCTAATAGGGTTCTATTTACATTAACTTTTACAAAAATTTGGAATAATTTGTTTATAGTGCATATGTTTTATCATAGAAAAGTTGAAGGAATTGCCATTGCTGTATAATGTTGCAGGCCACAAAATCCTAAAATGTGTGCATTATGTGGCTCTCATTAGTCAAAATTGTTCTTAAATTGTAGTACTATTTAATTCTGGATAGGTTTTAGTGGAACTATATATATTTCTCATGTCAGTGCATGAGTGCGTGGAACTTGTAAGATTTCCAAAATTGACATGTTGGAAGGTATGCATGTGCAGCAAAAAGTACTCAACCCTAGGTCAGTTTGGATACATGTGGCCAGTTTGTATATGACCTGAATCTGTAGTGACTTCTGACAGTATTGATGTCAGAAGTCACTACAGATTGCAAATTCATTATTTAAAAAAAAAAAAAAAAAAGCATCTGCGTGCCACACACAAATGTTGCACATGAAACAGGAAACAAAGAAGACAGCAATTTCAGATAAAAATACATTAATTGTAAAACAGTCCATTTTATTAAAAAGTACTCGTGCAAAACCTATGCAGATGTTCCTTAATTTTGGGAGTGAGCAGACAGTCTGTAAATAATGTAGAGAAGTACATGAAGTTAGGACTACATGAAAGCACAGATCTGCCAAGTCCACCTTTTCATGAAACCTCTTCTTTCATCATGCTTATTTAATGACAGATTTAGTACCACATTAAACAGCCATTCCTACAAAACACTGTATCAGTGTTAATAGTAGCACCACATTTTAGGACTTTGTGATCTTCTGGATGCAAAGACAGAGAGAAAGAAAAATGTAAATTGAAAGTTTCTGGTTAAATAGTTTAATTTTGTGTGTATTTAAAAATATTGATGGTGGATACCTTAAAAAAAAAACAAAAAAAACCCGGTAACGTAACTAACACTTATTTAATATTTTGATGGTACCATCCATGTGAAAGATGTTTGTGTTATGTTGTAGGAAGCAATGAATGACTTTTTTTTCTTGCCATTTGCATATTTTTAGTATTAGGAAACAGGGTTTTGATTAAAACTTTGGCATTTATCTAATTTAATGCCGCTATTCTGCCAGAAATCGAAATGGATGTTTTATGTTGAAAGGTTCAGCAAAATTTTTCTCCACAGTACTGAAATGGCCATAATAAATTTTTATTTGGGGGCAGAAATACTAATTTTTCTATGCTAACCCGTGAACTAGCTATCATAAATTAACTTGGGGTTAACAAAATAGGTTGTAATTGGCTTGAACGAATATATTCACTTTCTTGGAAGTAGGCAGAATGTAGCTGGGATGAGTGAACTAGTGCATCAAAAAAGTGTTGCTTTCTTCTTAGCTTTGTTATTCAAAGTGGTCATTCAGAAAAATGATTGTCACCGGTACTTTCTGACTGACTACCTGCGAAAAAGGGCTGTAACAATGGTGACAAACCTGAGAAAGAAGATGTTTGAGTCACTTGTGCCCACCTGGTGGCTTAGGTTTTGTGTCAAGGGGACTAGAGCTCCTTGCTATCGTGTCTTGGGTCATGGAGCAGAGAATAGACTAAAAGTAAGTTCTCATCTCCAGTGACAGGTTTATAGTCAATACTGCTGAGATTAGGGGAAAGGAATTATTTTGCTGTATCTTTCATAAAACCTCACTGCTATGTAGACATCTTTATGTGGGGAACAAAAAATTTTGGACACCATTTGGTTCAGATGCATTGACTGCTTAAATGGTTAATTTTTTCACCTTTGAGTTACTTATTGCTAATATCAGTTAGGTTTGTTGCTGGCTCATTTGTATTTTTCATAACCCATATCAGGCTTTGGAATCAAATTTGGGATTTCAATTAATGTGTACTTACTTTAACAATGCACTTTTGTTTTTCTTGTGGTGAATGTCACCTTATTATCACTGTAAGACTTTTTTTTACGATGGCTTGATTTTTTTTTAATTTATTAATGCCAATTGTCCACCACAAAGACTTTAAGCTATGAACTGCCATCAGTGCTCAGAGGAGTGCTGGGTCCACCTGGTTTCCGTCCACCTGAGGGCATGCAGGCACTCCCGAGGAGGGAAAATCGAATTAGCCTGGAAACGCTGCGGAGACGCTGGCATGATGAGAAAGTTTTGAGGTAGAGAGACTGGACTGTAGTGGTAGAATGTAATGAAAGAGTTGCTTTCTTTGTAAAACAATGATGTCTGGTGATTGGGGACAATAGTCACAAATAAAGTTTGTTGAGTTATGTATATATGCTTTTATACCAGAGGAGGACTATTTGAAACTGCGTACAGTGGATTTATAATGTTGGTAACAACCAACTTGAGGAATGTGGTGGAGGTACAATGGTGTGGCCACCAGAAAGGTGGCTTAGAAAATACATGTCATCTATAATCATGTTTTGGTTTCATTTAACCAATGATGCCACAGTTGTATTAATTTTTTGGGTAGCAGTGATTGGATGTAGCATGTAAGTGCTATCACTCTTTTGGAATAATTGGATCATCATACTTCACAATTTTCAACTGTTCAGTTTTTCCAACATCTTTCATACACAAACTGCTGAATATTTTCCCTTGAACCTTGTTAAAGAAGGTCCAGTAATATTAACTGTCATTTGAACCTTGCAGAGAATATTCAAGTTCTGATAACCTTATCAAATGGTGTGTGTTTATATCCACTGATGTGCTGTCACAACTGATTTCTGATTTGCAGAGCTTGTCACCTTCCAAATGTTTGTGTTGTAAAGGTTTTCAACAAGGTTCTTAGGTGAGTGACATATCAGGATTCCCATGATCCTTATAAACCTTCAATTCTTAAAAAGGTGTGTGTGTGTAATTAGAAAAGCTTTTTTTTTTTTTTGCCAAAAATAGCAAAAAATGCTTATTTTTCCTAAGTGGCTGCACAAAACCCAGAAGTTATGTTGCGGTGCCTAAAACTTCTGCTGCTATATTGACGGTGACATAGCTGAAAGGCTATGAGAGTGCATGAAGCAGAGTAAGATAAGTAATCTTCTGTAAAAAAAAAAAAAAAAAAAAAGTAAAGGACCAACTGTGGGCTAAATTAAACGCATTCTGCCAATTCTTGTACCCACTATCTCTTGATACGATATTTCACTCTCATATTTCCCCTTTTTGCACATGTAATTGAGTGTTGCGGGCGGTCGTAGTGAGCGATGGGTTTGCCTCCTCGGGGCGCTCCGTGGTAACAATGGCCCACACAACAGCAACTAGGGCCTCTGTGCATCTTGGAGAAGTGCAAGCTAGTTCTGTGTGACATTGGCGAAAAGACCCCAACTCACTGGGTTTTGTTCTAGAATCCTTAAGTTGAATGACCAACTGGAACCCTCAGCTGTGGGCTAATCCCCCACACTGATGTACTTACCTGATTAAAAAGACAAAAAAAAAATATTAAGAATGACTCTTGTGTGGGATATGGTGGACCTACCACACTTGAGAAGGACGGTCCACCACAGAATCGACCTGGACTTTCTAAACGGCATATGAGAAAGAGATCTCAGCTGAGTGAATGTAAGATTGGTGTATGGAATACTAGAGGTATAAATGGCAAGATGAGTGAGGTGATTGAGGCGATTAATAAGTATAGACTGGATGTGCTGTGTGTAAGTGAAACCAAAAAGAAGGAAATTGGGGTAGAAGAAGTGAATGGCACAGTGAGTGTGTGGTCTGGAGTATTGGATAATACGAGAGGACAGGCTGGTGTAGGTGTGATTTTAAGTGAAAAGATGAAGAACAACTTGATTCACTATAGTTGCATAAGTGAGAGAATTCTCTGGATTCGTTTGAAAGTGAAACTTCAGAGAATTGTAATTGTTGTAGTGTATGCTCCTTGTGACTCGGAACCTTCTGATAAGAAAGAAGATTTCTGGAATGAGCTAAAAGCTGTTTTGAGCCAGTTTGGTGCTAAAGAAAAAGTTATAATAGAAGGGGATTTCAATGCTAGAGTAGGTGTGCAGAATGCAATTTCTGACAATGTTCTGGGTAAGTTTAATGTTCCTTGTGTGAATGATAATGGTGAAAGATTAATTGAACTCTGCATTGAGAATGGTTTGTGTGTATCTAATACATTTTTCAACCACAAGTATATACACACATATACTTGGGAAAATCGTACTCTTGGTCAAAAGAGTGTGATAGATTTTGTTGTCTACGATCAGCGTTTGAAACACTTAGTTGTTGACACCCGTGTGATGAGAGGTGCGGATGTTGGTTCTGATCATTACTTGGTAGTGTCACGAGTGAAACTTAATGTTGGCTGGAGGAAAAGGAATGGGAAGAGACCCAGGATAGAAAGAATAAAAGTTGATAGGCTCCTTGAAGATCATCAGCGGTATTCTGACTTACTCAGAGAACGACTGAAGGATCTGAAATCTTGTGAGAGGGATGTAGAAAAGAAGTGGGAATGTTTTAAGAACTGTGTTGTCACTGCTGCTAAAGAGGTCTGTGGCACCACAATAGTGGGTAACAAAAGAGGTGATGCTTGGTGGAATAGTGAGATTGATGAGGCAGGAAAGAAAAAGAAGGAAGCCTATTTGGGGATGTTGCAAGGTAGAGTCTCTGTGGATGAATATCGCTATAAGAAGCGTGAAGCTGCTAAGCTGGTTCGCCACAGTAAGGCAAAAAATAGGAAAGAGAAAGTGGAAAGGCATGAACTGGCTTTTTGGAAAGATAGAAAGTCCTTCTGGAAGTACATGAGACTCAGGAAAAATAGGGGAAACAAAGTTGTAAGTTGTGTGAAGAATGAGATTGGGGAAATGATATGGGAGCCCAATGAGTTAAGTGACATATGGGGTGAATACTTCTGTGAGTTATTAGATCAGGAGAGCAAAAATGATTCTGAGACAGATGCAGATGTCACAATGAGGGAAGAAAGCACAGGAGGGATCTCAAGAGAAGAAGTGTGTAAAGCTCTAAAATCTCTTCAGAATGGTAAGGCTTCAGGAGTTGATGGCATAACTGCAGAGACGTTGAAGTATGGTGGTGACTCTATAATTGACTGGTTAACTGAAATTTGCCAGTTATGCTGGGAGTTAGGAATGGTCCCTCGGGATTGGAAGGATGCTATTATTGTTCCCTTGTATAAGGGAAAAGGTGATCAGACTGAATGCAAGAACTATCGTGGTATTAGCCTACTGAGTGTGCCAGGGAAAGTGTTTCGTAAGGTTGTTATTGAAAAAGTACGGGGTCTTACATCATTGAAAGTGTGGGATGTTCAGAGTGGTTTTATGCCTGGTAAAGGCTGCACTAACCAGATTTTTGCATTACGCATGATGATTGAAAAGTATCTGGCTGTTGGGAAGAAAGTTTTTACTGCCTTCATAGATTTAGAGAAAGCTTACGACCGAGGGAATAGGACACTTTTGTGGAAGGTATTGAATGAATATGGTGTTACTGGGAATCTACTTAATAGTGTAAAAGCCATGTATGCTGGTAGTAGAGGTTGTGTAGGAGTGAATGGTGTTTTATCAAAATGGTTTTCCATTGTTGCAGGAGTTAGACAAGGTTGTATAATGTCACCATGGCTGTTTACTATATTTATGGACGCATGCATGCGTGAGGCCAAAATAGATAATAGCGGTTTATGTCTTGGTGATATCCGTGTGTGCAGATTGCTGTATGCTGATGACACTGTCCTGTTGGCAGAGAGCAAAAGTGAGTTGCAGAGTATGTTGACTCGGATGCACGAAGTTTGCATGAAATTCAAACTGAGTATAAATAAGGGAAAACCCAAAGTTATGGTGTTTGAGAGAGGAATGGGTAGCACTGAATGTAATGTAAGTATAAATGGCACTGTGATTGACCAGGTGAGTGAGTTTGTGTATTTAGGAAGCATGTTTGACAGAGAGAACAAGTTGGATGGTGAAATCATTAGGAGAGTGAATTCTTCTTTGAAAGTCATAGCTGCTCTGGGAGGTTTTCACAGGAATGATGGGTTCTCTAAAGAGTCCCGCATGGCTGTGTATGAAACAGTAATTGTTCCTACTCTGATGTATGGCAGTGAAACCTGGGTACTGCAGAAGAAACATAGGAGTCGTTTGTGTGCTGGAGAAATGCGTTACTTATGTGGGGTTTGTGGCAAGACACGATCTGATTGTGTGAGGAATGAAGATGTATTGCAGTTGTGTCATGTAAAGCAAAATGTTGTTAGCAAGGTGCAGACCAATATGCTTCGGTGGTTTGGCCATGCTGAAAGAATGAGTGATGAAATGCTTACTAAAAAAATATTTTCAGCCCAAGTGGTAGGAAGGAAAGGCAGAGGATGGCCAAGGAAGGCATGGGTGGATCAGATTCAGGAGTGTCTGCATGAGAAAAAGATTATGAGTATGAAGTATAAAAGATCTTGTGTACGGCGTGTAATGGATATCAGTGAAGCACGAGTTGTGTGTCAGGATCGCTGTAAATGGCGAAGTTTGATACGACAACAATAAGTAAAAATATCTGGAAGTTTGTATTTCTTTTTGGAGCTAACCTCTGAATCTCAGAGAACAGCTTAGGGATATGTATGTAATTGAGTGTAATCATCTGTAGAAGTTTTAAGCAAAATTTTAAACAAATATGTTTTGTGGAAATCTGACATGTCACAGAATTGGCTATTGGTGGTATGCCTGTTTAAATTAAAGTTCTGTTTTCTCAAAATTGAAATAAAACAAAAATAATTTTGAATAAACATGCTTTTCCTTTCATCGCTCATTTGTTAGTAATTGTGATAATTGTACATTTTAAATTGTTGTGATCATTCTGTTTTACAAAGTCTCGTAAAAAAAAAAAAAAATCATCTTGTATTTCTGTCGCGATTTTTCTAATCTCATAACTTTCTTTGTGGACATTCGAAAGATGAATTATCATGCTAAAAAGAAATGCAACCAAATAACTATTTAGATTATTTTGTAAATTTAATTCTTAACCCCTTAATGATCGCTTTCATCAATATGACGGGCTGAGGTATTTCTCATGTCCATGATATTGCCAGGCTGAAGAGTTGAAGTTACACACTGAATAGTGCGAACACCACTGAATTACCATGCCCAGAAAAAGTTCCTGGTGTTGTAGTTCTTAATTGGAACACTAGACAGCAGCACTAGCTTGTTTGTGTTTTATTGTAGAGAATATCTGCGATAATCGGCAGATCCCTTTTTGTTTGCAGAACACACATGGTTTGTTGATTTATAAAAAAGCCCCCCCTCCCCCGGTTTGTGTTCGTTATGGAATCAGATGATGCAAGCAATTTGAATGATAATTTTAGTATTAGTGAATCCGGGAGTGATTCTGAAGAGAGTGAGTTTATGATAGTACAGATATTGAATCCATTGACAGCAGTGATGGAGTGTTTTGAAATACATCACACACAAAGAAATTATTAAAACCTAATCAAAATTTATCATTACAATATTTCTTGATATGCAAGGGTTGTAGCAAAAGTAATGCAAAAGTGGGCATAACTGTTTTTATTAACTGACAGAGGTCGTTCAAATTGCACATGCTGGTAGAGTAACTCTTTCTCTATACAAAGGTACTACTCAACATAGTCTCCATGACAAGCGATGCATTTGCGCCATCATTGAACTTAAATCTCGAATCCTCTTTGAAAGAATTCAGGTGTGGACTGTTGTGCCCACTTCTTCACAGCCACTGTCACTTCGTCTGTGTCATCAAATCATTGTCACTGGGGACTGTCCCTTCATTGGACTGAACAGGTAGAAGTCTGAGGGCCCCAGATCTGGGCTGTGCAGTGAACGGGAGACCACCAACCAACCTGATTTGTTGGTAAAAATGTGTGTGGTCTTGCATTGTCAGGGTGAATGTGGATCCTTTTCAGATTCTTGTTCGGTCTCTTCCTCCTTATGGCTTCTCTAAGCTTCATGAGTGTCTCAATGTACCGCTTGCTGTTCACGGTATGGCCACGTTCCAGAAAATCAAGGGGAATGACACCCCTGTCATCCCAAAAAGCAGTCACCATGTCTTGTTATGTTGATCACTGGCTCTTGAACTTAGGCCTTGGTGAAGAGGTGCGACACCATTCCATGGATTGATTCTTTGTTTCCGGATCATAAAGATATGCCCATGTTTCATCCCCTGTCACCAGATCAAAAAAAAAATTGTGTCTTCACTGGCTTCAAACGCTTCCAGCAGATCAGAGCAGACTTCCACCCTTTTCTCCTTCAAATCTTCAATGAAGAAGAAGAGTTACTATAGAGGAAGAGTTACTCTACCTGCATGTGCAATTTGAACAACCTCTGTCAGTTAATAAAAAAGTTATGCCCACTTTTGCATTACTTTTGGTACAACTCTTGTATTATCTCTAGAAGTTCCAAAACTAATAAAGTCAGAAAGCAGCCTTCTCGTTACATTAATCTGTATATTGAAAAACAAACATTTAGGTGCTAAATCCCTGCATGGTAGCTTTTCTGTGAAATTTAATATTTTTCTGTAACAGCTTAAATTTTGTCCAAAAATTAAAAATTGCATGTTTCATTTAGAAACTTAGTAACTTAATTTTTTTGAATATTAAAAAAAAAGATAATTTTTTAATGGTTTTCATGAATATTGAGTGATCCTTAAGGGGTTACTGTAGATAGAAGTTTTTGTTGTTAAGTGTTTTGCTTTGAAAAGGTTATTGAAAAACAATATTAAATAAGTAGGGTTTTTTTTTACTTGCAGGTACTGAATATAAACCAAAACAAAAGTAATCCAAGGCCGTTTTCTGCAATGAAGTCTTCAGGGATAGTCACTTCCAGTATAACAAAAGCTTCAACCATTCCTCCTAGTTTACCAGCTAATGCTGCTCCACCATTTACTAATCGAACACGACCAGTTGTTGCAAACACCCAAAATATTAGGCCGGGTATTCCTGTGTGTACTGTGGGAACACCTCCATTTTTAAGCACTACACAGAATGCCTGGACTGGTGTTGTTAAAAGTGGTAAAGTTCCTTCACCTGTAACACCTCGCCCTTCAGTGCCAGTTAGCAATACATCAACTACTTTCGATCTAACTGCTGTTTCAACAAGGTTAGTTGCAACAACTTCAGTTGACAAAAGTCCAATTGTTCGCCAGCTTTCTCCTACAGAAAAGAAATCGTCTGGCCTTCAGAGTACAACAACCGCAACAAAAACTGCTGTTTCATACACGATGGCTGTTATTTCCCAAGGAAAATCACCTAAAACTGTACCTGCTAGTATAGTTACTGTTACGACAAGGGTAACTGCCACGTCAGATACAAAGGTATCCACAATTGCACCATCAGTACTGATGCCTTCTATGATAAGTTCACAGGTTTCAGTTGGTCAGAATGCTACTTGTAGACCATCTGTTCAGCCTTTTACAGTTAGTCAGCCCTCTAAAACAGCAAGCAGTCAAAATTCTGTACAACAACAAGGTCCACCTGTTTCAAGAGTCCATGGAAGTCAGACTCAAAATAAACTCTTTATCTCTACTGCCACCTCACCTAGTCAAGTGACCACTTCAGCTTCTACATCTGTATCTCCTACAAGCTGTAGTACAACGACGACAGCACAATCTGCAAAAGCACAAGAGTATTCTCTGTTTAATAACTTATTTAGTCAAGTTGCGCAGCCAAGTGTGTGGGGTCAGAAAGACAAAGAGGCTAATCCAAATTTTGCTAGTGTGGCTGCTTCTGGTATTACTTCAGTTTCTTCTCGGGTCCAAAATTCCAATCCAGTTCAAAGTACGCTGATGCTTTCGCTTCCACAAACTTCTGAACACGAATTGATTGTTGATGCTGCCAAGGTACCAGGCTATCGAGGGAACCTTCATATCTCACCCAGTGCCTCTTCTAATTCGTCAGCTTCGGCTAGCTCCTCACGGCATGCAGTTCCACGCAGTTCCAGCTTTGGTCCGATCGGTAGTGGCCCACGTAGGGCACCTTGCACTCTGCCACTGGGCCCTATTGGACCTCCATCTGCGGGTGCAAACACAAGGCATTCGACACCTCCTGCTGTTCCGAGTCCATCTCCGACACTGCACTCAGGGTCTCTGCCTGACTCGCACTCAGGGGCACTAAATGATTTACCTCGTTCCATGACCTCTGGGGTGGAGCCTCCTCATATAATGTCCCAGATGTCAGAGGTTATCTTCCATCACCACGGACTTAATATGTCTTCCCATCCTAGTCGCCTTTCGTCATATCCCTTAACATCAACTGTTGTAGGTCCAGCAGGCACCAATACCACTTTCAGCCAACACAGCCCTTTGTCTTCTGTTGGAACCATAACTCCGGAGGGCACGAGCAGCGGCAATATACCACCAGTGGTTCAAAGTAACTTGAATCCTAATGCCCCTGACTTTTCTAGTCGAGCATCGTTACTCATGGCGCCACACTGCCCACCCATGCATCATGTGGGTCCACCTCAACTTCAACCTGGTCCTAATACCTTCCAGGAAAATGCAATGCCATCACCTATTGCACGATTTCGACCACTACTGACCACTACAGGGGGACTAAATCATAGTTTTCTTTTGCACCCAATCCCAAATCCTCACTCTCAAGCCACGAATCATTTTCCTTTTCATCATGCTCCTAATCATCAACAGCAGCAGACTGGTGATTATAGTCAAAATGCTCCTCCAGCTCAACCTGTTGGCACTTTATCACCAGGAATGGGAGCTCTTCTCCAAGGCACATATGGTTTTCCCATGCTGAATATGATTGGAGGTTTTCCTGTGCAGGCTGTGTCACAAGTCTTACCTGGTAGTGGAACTATTCTTCTTCTGCCACCACCTCATTATTATCCAGGAATGCAATATATGATGGGAATCAAGCCAGGCCAGCGCTCTGCCAGCACAACACCATCAGTTGGGGCATCATCTAAAGGTTATTATCATTTTTTAGAAATTGCTCATTTTTGTTTTTCTTGTAGAAAACAAAATCAGTTACTGAAAATGAAATCCTATATAAAATAGTATCACCCTAAGTGCTTTTAGTGTGAAACCTGTGACGTTATTACTGCTTTGAAATAGTGTTTAATTTGTAATCTCACATAGCAAAAAAAAGTGTGCTGAAGTGCTCCTTAACATTTCTGATTTGCATATTATTTTGTGTTTGAGTTTTTTATTTGAAACCATGTATTCATTATGAGTTAAGTGTTTTGTTTTTGCTCTGTATTCAGATCGTCGGAAAACTCATTTAGCCTAAATAAATCACAAAGGCAAAAAAGCTTAAGACTTTATCACATTAGAAAATTGTATTGCAAACTGTATTCATCCAATTGTAGCCCATGATTACATAATCATATTGTACAACAAATCGGTAAATATATCAACTTGTAAAGAAGTGATGAGTGAAATGTGAGATGAATGTCAGATTGAAATCATGTTGCATTAAAAACAGGCAAATATGGTAAATTTATCATGTTACATTTTGCCTGATAAGTATGTGTAAAAGTGTTCCAGCTTGATCTTGGATTTCAGTTGGTGGTCTGAATTCATACTCCTCTTTTTCTTATCTCACATAAAAGGTAAATATTCAAAGTTTTCTTTCTTTGTGTATGTGTTTGTGTGTGTGCACACACACACGCTTTTGATTCTTTTAACATTGATTTTAGTGTATGTTAATAATGGTCCTTGTTGCATTCCATACTTATTAATTTATTAAATTAGCAGCACGATTCATCTAGGCACAGAGGTTCTTTAATATATTGTTAATTTGATCTCAGGTTTTATATTTGTTTAAAAACGATTCAGGTTTCCCACCTTTATAGTTAATAATGGTTAAGTGGGGAGTTAAACATTACTGTTTTGGGTGCACCAAGTTTTCTATGCTTTCTTCATGGATAATTCCTTAGGAATTTTTATCATTTGATTTATATATTTTTTTCTTGATACTTTTTAAGCTACATAGTCACGTACAGACCATGTATTTGAAGACATATTTTGCTGGGAAGGTATATTGATTCACAAGTGGAAAGTGCATGCATATTGTGACTGTCAACTTAGAAATTGTACTATTAATAAGTTCTGAGAACAATTTTAGTATTTGTTTTAAAACAAAAGAAGTAAAATTTTAATTATATCATCCAGTTTTAGTATGTCATATGCTCCATATTCATTTGCTGACAGTTTTGTGTTCGTTGAAGTTTACCTTGCATTATCATCACAAAAGTAGACTGTTAATTACCACTATGTATTCAGATGAAAATACAACAGTATGCAGATGAAAATACAACACACATAAAAATTGGAAAGGGAGTGAGACAAGGTGACACCATATCTCCGAAGCTCTTTAATGCCACATTGGAAAATGTCTTTCAATCACTGAACTGGGAAAACAAAGGGATAAAGATTAATGGAGATTATCTAACCTACCTTCGTTTTGCTGATGACATAGTCATTTTTGCAACTACCCCATCAGAGCTGCAGAGTATGATCCAGGAACTTGCTGACAAGAGTAAAGAAGTGGGATTAAAAATGAACTTTCAGAAGACAAAAGTGATGTTCAATGCTTTTACAAGAAATGAATATTTATCGATTGATGGAGAAAAACTGGAGATAACAGATACGTATGTTTATCTTGGACAGCAGATATCAAGTGAGGGTCACATTGATGAAGAAATTAATCGGCGTACAAAACTTGCCTGGAGAGCTTTTGGAAGAAACAGCATAATTTTCAAGAGCAATATGCCATTATGTCTTAAAAGAAAAGTGTTTGATCAATGCATCCTTCCAGTGCTTACGTATGGTGCAGAGACGTGGACCTTAACTAAAAGAGACATACAAAGGCTGCAGACAACTCAAAGAAGCATGGAGAGGTGCATGCTTGGTATAACCAGGAGAGATAAGAAGAGGAACTCGTGGATCCGAAAAATGACAAGAGTGGAAGACATCATGATCAGAGTTAAATCCCTGAAATGGCAATGGGCTGGACATACTGCCAGAAGGACAGACCATAGATGGACAGCCGAAATTTTAGATTGGATTCCAAGGGACAGGAAAAGACCCAGAAAAAGACCACATGGGAGATGGGTGGATGAAATTCGAAAATATGCGGGAGTGACATGGAAGAGACTGGCACAAGACAGACCGTTGTGGAGGAAACTTGGGGAGACCTTCGTCCAGCAGTGGATTAATAATGGTTGACAATGATGATGATGATGCAGATGAGTAGTGGCTCATAGAGAGTAATTGCAGCGTATAGCAATATGCACACTATGGTAGTTGATAGAATTAGTAAAATATTTTCCCAGAAGGGCAAGCATCATTATCTGAGTCTCTGAAGATGTTCAGGGTTTGCGGTGTAAGGAAGATACTACAGGCTTATTGTAGTGACCCCGAATGAACAGAAAAAAGAAAAAAAGCAGAACCTCATTTTGTGATTCATCAAAATTGCAGCACTGTTTAAATAAAAGAGGCAGTACATTGGAGCTGCAACAAAAAGTGACAGCTCTAAAACATGAATAAATTTGTAAGGGCAAAGGAACTGGTAGACATTATTTTGAAGAACATTACTTGAAATTTTAAGAAATTATTGGGTTGGCTGAAAAGTAATTGCATTTTTTTTCCTGTGTAAATGAAAGGTAAATTTTGAATGGGAAACAAAAACTTTAGTCAACGACATATTGTCCATTTTATTAAATGACCTTTTGCCATCTCGCAGGAAAGTTCATGATTCCAGGCTGAAAAAAGTTTTTTTTTTTTTTTTTTACGGCAAAATACAGTTCCAAGAATGATTTGATAGCCTCATCAGCAGTGAAGATTTTACCATTCAAAACATTTTGCAACAAATGGTAGTCAGATGGGGCCAGGTCTGGTGAATATGGTGGATGTGGTAACACATCCCATCTAAGCTGCAACGATGTTTGATGAATGACCAAACTTGTATGTGGTCTTGCGTTATCATGGTGCAATACAACACCTTTGTGGTTCACCAATTCTAGATGCTTCTGTTTGACTGCGTTGCTTAGTTTATCCAGCTGACGACAGTACAAGTCTGAATTAATGGTTTGGTTCCTTGGAAGTAATTCAAAATACACAATACCTTTGAAATCCCACAAGACTGACTACAAAACGTTTTTTTTTTTTTTCGTGTGCATATCTGCTTTTGAAGTGTTTTGAGAAGGTTCGTCGTGCTTGCTCCATGATCTTCTTCGTTCGTTGTTGTAGACGATCCATTTTTCATCGCCTATTATCATAAGTTTCAAAAATGGATCGTTTTCTTCACGTTTCAAGAGCGAATCACAGATGTCAACGTACTTTGTGAGATGAATTTCTTTAAGCTCATGTGGGCCGCCCTGGTGGCGCAGTGGTCTAAGGCGCTGGCCTCTGATCATTCGTCCGTAAGGGGTCCGGGTTCGAATCCCGGTGAGGCATGGATGTTGTGTTTGTCTTACTGCACTGGCTCTCTCCCTTCCCTGGAACCAGTGACCCTAAATTAGGGATGGGCGACTGCTTATAGCCCATTGAGTTGCTCACGGTGGTCGTTAAACCTCCAACCAAAAAAAAAAAAAAAGCTTGTGTGTGGTACCCACATATCGAGCTTACTAATGTGTCCCCATTGCTTTAAATGGTTTTCAATGCTACATTTCCATATGCTCAGATTCTCAGCAATCTCTCGTGTCCTTAAACACCAATTGGATTCAATCAATACCTTTATTTTGTCATCATCAACTTTAATTTGCATTCCTGAGCGTAGTGCATCTTTGACATCAAAATCTCCAGACCGGAATTTCACAAAACAATTCTGACACTGCCGTAGTTTTAAGGCATCTTCACCATACACATCACATAACTTTTTATAAGCTTGCACAGCGTTTTTTTCCTTTTCGGAAGTAATACAGCAGAACATAATAATGTTCCTTTTGATTGTCCATTTTGAAATCGATGCTTAACAAACACTTGTCAACGAAACTGTGCACTTTCTATTCCTAAAACAAGTTTGAACTGTCAGCTGTTATGTTACATAATGAACTTGCAGTTGCAAGTGACGTTGGTTACATTTCAAGACATGTTTCGCCATCTGTGTGTAAAAAAACTCAATGACTTTTTGGCCAACCCAATGATATGGCTCTTTTTCCTAGTGTAGGCATCTTTTTAATGACTTTTTGGCCAACCCAATGATATGGATCTTTTTTCCTAGTGTAGGCATCTTTTTTTTTTTTTTTTCCTATGCTAAAGATGGAGTGGATTACTGAGTAGATTCAATTTGCCATATATCACTGATAACATTCCACTACATTATCACTGGAATGTTGAAAGAAATCAGTTGAGACATTGTGGTTATCATATGGCACTGGTTCTGCCCATTACTTGGAGCCAGTGGCCATAAATTATGGGTAGGCAACTCCTTTTGGCCTTAGATGCTTGGGGGAGGTTGTGTTAAATGAAGAAAGGTAAAAGTTTTAAGAAGTGAAGTTCATCCTATTTGCCAAGTAGAATTTGATTGATATCTTTCCAAAGAGTGCCAACTTGTCCAAATTTAAGCAAAGCTCAAAGTAGCATGTTAATTTCCAATTTTGGTGTCTGTTTTCAGTGCTGCGATAAATATTACTGATACAAACTGTTTTAGTTCGCATGAGACCTGCAAAAATTCAGGCAACCTTAATTTTTAGCCTTTGATTGTATTCATGCAGCACCTTGTAGAGAAGGCTAAATATCTTACTCGGACTGAAAATGTTGCACACCTTCTTTCATCTGAAGGACATATGTGAGACAGAATCACCCCCCCCCCCCACCCTTTTTTTTTTGTCATCATGTGGGACATTTTTGAGATCAACACAGAACTGGAGAAGAATTTTAGGGGGTCATTTTACTTCTGGGAACAGTATTTTGCCTTTCAAAACTTTTGAAAACAGAAGTTAAAGTGCAGATTTTCCCCATAATCATAATTTCTCACGATGTTGCCTCTGTCTAGTATTGTATTTTATTATCATTTTATTGTTAATGTTTGTATTTCATCTTGAAGCTGTGGGCTGCAATTTCCAAAAAATGGAAGTTAACAAAATTTCCCTGCAATTTTCAGGCATGAGATTCTTCGTCATATTCCAGGAATTCCACCTTTTCCGTATCATTTGGGTTATTCACAAGATCAATGCACAACTGGACAGATTTTTGGGAATTGGTGGTGGTGGTCTGTGTTGGAAGAAGGGGGGCAGGCGAAGTGAAGATTTCTCCCATAATTGTAAAAATGTTTTTCTCACGATGTTTCTTCTGCTCAATGTTGTTGTTAGGTCTATCATTTTCATTTTATTCCAGAAACACTTGTATTTCAGCTTGAAAAATTGAAATTTCTGAAATCAAAAGGTTGGAATGAAGCAAAGAATAATTCCAGTAACTGTACACCCCACCCCACCCCCCACCCCCGCCATCTGGTCACTGTCCCGTGTTGTTAAATGTTATTTTCTCCCATTCATAAATGTTTGCATTTAAACTTGATAAAATGGGGAAATTTTCCAAAAGCGGAAATGATGAAGTTGGAAAAATTGTAAGATTAATGTGTAGTGTTCAAAAGTATTAATATCTTCAATGTTATGCAGTTTATCTAAAATGATGAAAAGTTTGATATTGTGCATCTGATCCTCATACTAAAAGTTGTTAGCAAGTGGATGAAATTGTCATCTGAGGGCATAAAAACCTAAAGAAACGCAACAGTGAAGAAATGGGGAGGAAAAGAAAGAAAAATTAAGCAATGAATGCTGTGCAGCATCAGAGTCAACAAAAGACATGTGGCTGTGGAACTTGCTGAGAAGAAAGCAAGGCTTACTTGCAAATTGAAACTTGAGCTGATGTTCTAGCAGTGCGACAACAAAAGAAAACAAGAAAAATAAACTGAAGCAATGTCTTTTACAACCATATTACTGTGTTTGGGATTCAGTAATTTTATATTGTGAATACAGTGGTGTGCTCCAGTTTAATATTTACATAAATAAATTACAGTGAACAATTTTGTCCTGCGCATGCCATGTTACAATCATTTAAAAAGTTCAGCTTTTTTTTTTTTTTTGTCAGTCTCATATGAGTACGAAAGGAGTACAGCAGTTTTTCAGTTCTGTGCCAACTAAAACTGCCCTCTGCCTAATGAATTTCGTTAATCAAAAATTTAGGAACATTCTCCCCCATGAGTTGTTTTCTTATGAGTAAAAAAAAAGCTGGGAGCATAAGCAAAAATTTCCCTATTAATACATAAGGATTTCATTTAATTAGTTTGTTTCTCATAATAACTTTTAGTGTGAGATAAGTCATCATTTGCATATGTAGTGAATTTCTTTTTTTCATATCATGACATTTTAATAACTGGACTACTTATGCAACTGTAAATTGCATTTACAGCAAATTTTGGTTTTTGTTACATTTTTATTATTACATTTACAGGTTTTTGTTTTTTGTTACATTTTTATTATTACATTTAGTGATCTTTTTGTTATTGCCGTGACTTACCCTGCATGTTATGTGCTGCCATACTTCTGCCCCATTGCATCAGCAGTTGGGAAGGGGATTGAATGGAATAAATTTGGTGAACGTGCAGGCCATGGATTTTATATCTCACACCCTGAAATGCATGTTGCGTTACATGTGCCGTGTGTGGGCGTGCGTTATCTTGCTGGAAAACACCACGATGGACCGACCTTACAAATGGCACAACAACGGGCTGAATGATGTTGTTGGTGTAGGAGGTGCTGTTTAACGTACCCGGTACAAACACTAGTTGTGTACTGGAATGATAGCTGATCGCTCCCCACACCAGGAGACCAGGTGTAGGCCCTGTGTGTCGCTGGCGGATGCAAAAAGGGTGGAGACGCTCCCCTGTGCGCCTGCGAACACGCATACGACCATTGGAGGCTCCCAAGCAGAATCTGCTTTGATCGCTGAACACGACAGATCGCCATTGCGTTCTCCAGTGCAGACGTTGGCGATGCCACTGTGGCCTTTCCTGACGGTGGGCTGGAGTCAGAGGTACACATGCCAGAGGCACACGTGCTCGTAGTCCTGCATCCAGTAGACGGTTGCGGATTGTTCGCATAGTCATCTGAGGTGCAACGGCAGCTCGGATTTGCGTCGCAGTGGATGTTCTGCTTGACAACGCCGCTCTTCTTATGTGTCGATCGGTCCGCTCATCAGTCCGTCTGTGACTCCCGGTTCCACGCCTTCTCGTGTGGGAATGTTCCTCGGACCATCTACGCCACCATCGTACCACCACCGATACTTCCCGTCCAATTCGCTCCGCAATACGACGATACGACCACCCGGCCTCGCGAAGTCTGACCAGACGACCTCGCTCAAAGTCCGATAACTGCTGAAATCGTACATGTCTTCCATGTCCAGGCATTGCAGCTTCTTCAGGGTCTTCGCACGTGCCCGTATGCCGACGACTGATTACATTCACTTCGCCGTACTCCTTAAATACCACTGACGATAATTTGTATATAATGCCGTGCTGTGGCGTAAGCGCTCACCGGTTGGTCCCGAAATTAACATCACACCTACGTAAACTCGACCCCAATTAACATATGTAAATTTCACGATCATCCGCCAATTCCTTCTTGGTGTTCTGTTTTCACTTTCCGGCAGTGTATATATCTCATCACACACGCATGCACACACACACACACACACACAGTGATCGGAAGCAGCACGCTACAAGCTACTTTTAGAATAGCACTGTATGTAGCATCGCTGCAAATAAAAAAATGTAGTTGCAGCAACAGCATGCTATAAAATCTAGTAGTTTGTAGAGGAAATTATGCTGCAAATTGCGCTAGTTTTAAAAACAGCGAAAAATAATTCCTCAAATCACGTGATATTTCCACATTTTCTGAGGCGTTATTGGTTGGAACAGGAGCTGGGTGTGTCCTATCTATAATTACGTGCCTGACATTGTCAAGCCAACAATGACTACATTAATGTCATCATTGTTGATGCAATCAGCATGTTTTTCTTTCTCTGATGTTATTCTGCTCCTGTGTAAGTAAAATGCACTCTCCTGAAGTAAAGTGCACTCGGTAAATTATTTCTAAGAGCTGTATAACGACTTCGAATAAATTTCTGTTGAGTTTTAACAAATGTTCTGCGGCTTCATTTATTTTTATTTTAGCATTTTAAAAAAAAATTGACCAATATTTTTCAGCTTTTAGCAAATATTTTTGACATTATTAGCACATAATTTTTTTTTTCTTGTTTCTAGTACCTAAAAGTCCATTCCCCATTTTTAAGCACCAATAGGCTAAATATCATATGTAACATTATGGTGCTCATAAACTAAAAGTCCTGTTTGTAAGGAATTGCTTAATAATACCAACTAGCATTCAGGAAGCACCACAGACCACCTTTTTTTTTTTTTTTTTTTTCTCAGCATTGACTGTCTTTTTGTGGAATCGGGCAACATACACATTGCACTCGGTGTCAACAAGCTTAATTTATTAAGGGAATTCAAACAATTGAAAACAAGCCCTGACCCCAGAAACATCTGTTGAAAAACAGGCTCTGAAGAAAATTATTATTGAATGAATTTTTCAACTGAATATAATTCCTGGGAAACTTTCTACGAGTCCGTCTTGTATCACTTAAGATGAATTTTTTCTGCAGGTAGTTTTCCAATAGAAAGTTGAACTTTGTGTTCTTTAAAACCAAATCTTCCTAAATGATATTGTTTATAACCTACACTTTATTACAAAAACCATATAAGAAACATACATTGCTGTATGGTATGAAAGACATGAGAAATGTGTGAAATTGATACCATGTCAAATGATCTATATTCCTGAAATCAATGGAAGACTAGTCTTGATATGAAATTTACTCATTGCGAGATCAATGTTGATTCACTGAGCCTTCATAAAGTATTTAATGTCCTTTGTCTTTTAATTTTTTGACTATTTCTAGTTTTTCTAATTTTTTTTAAATTATAGTGGCAATTTGTAATGTTGTCTTAGTTAAGTATTTATTGAAGCATGGGGTTAAGAGCTTTTAAATGCAAGCATTAGTGAGTGTTATTACATCATTGGGAAGATATCGGCTGGGCAATCTTCCAGAATTTTACTTTTGAACCCCAGATGTGTGTTATTTCATCATATTTACCAAATGCATTTTGTAATGCACTTTTATGTGAATCCAAAAGGATGTATATATGTGAATGCATTTGTCTTGGGCATTTATTTCATATATTGGGTATATAAATAAGTTTTGAGGGATTTTAGGTGAACAAAACAACGTTGCTGGAGAATAGAAACAATATTTTAATATTAATCGAAGTATGCTCCCTCTGAAGCTACAACTTTACCCCATCTTTCGGGCAGTGAACATAAACCCTTGAAGGAAGAATTTCGGTTCCTTGGAAGAGATCCAGTTGTTTGTCCAGCCAATTTTTGATGTCTTCATAAGAACTAAACCGTTCTCCAGAAAGTGCTGACTGCATTGACCGGAACAATATATATATATATTTTGCTCCGATCCTTTTCTAATATATATATAAATATAATATCAGGCTAGCTCCAGATCTTAATAACAAAATAAAGAAATTCCTGCCAGCTTTAAAGCAGAAAGAATTGGACATCCAATTGCAGGAAGGAGTAATTTACTGCATCGACTGTAACTGCGGACTCAGCTATATAGGAGAAACAGGGAGAAGTATTAAGGTCCGAATGAAAGAACACCAAGCAGCTATTAGGAACATTGGGAACAAAACAGGGCTAGACAGACATATACAAGCAAGTGGACACTCCATAAATTAGGACTCAGTGAAAATAATCGCCCACCAGTCAAACTTAGTAAAGAGGAAACTAGAAGAAGGGATCGAAATAGCAAGAAGAAGAAGTACCACAATTAACGATAATTGCGGATGGACTCTTCCAATTGAGTGGCAGCAACTACTCCAGTGACATAGTCCTGATGACGAACTAGGCTTTAGTTCGAAAATTTGACAACCAACTTTGATGAAAAATAACCTCTATAAGACCCGTAAAAAAGTTATTCCACAATCACTATGAATAGAGGTGCCAAAAATGCATTTACAACTAGGTGTAAATCTATTGCAAATTGGACTTTTAGAAGTACAGGTACAGTTCCAAATATGGAAATATGTTATTTATAATGCCCTTATTGTGAAAGTAGTGCATTTGGCAAATCAGTGTATTGATTATATTTATCATGGCTAAGCTAGATGATATTGAAGGAATTTTTCTAGTTAGATTTTTATATGAAAGTTGAAATATTATGTAATTGAAAATAAGTTTGCCACCTTGTGGAAGCTCTTTGCATCAGAAAAAGCTAAAAAGTGTGTGGAAATTTTTAGTATTTGTTCCCAAGTCATATGTGAAAGGAATTTTTCAAATCAGATTCTTGAAAGCACAGAGATATTGTATCAAATGCAAATGTGTATTTGTGCTACCTAGCAATTAAAACTGTGGATCCTGTTTTTGTTTTTGTTTTTAAGAAGAGGGGGACGAGGGTTTCTCATAGTTGCAACTATAAAATTCAAGGCGAGTTTTTGTCATACAGCTTTTAGAAATGTAGCTATTGTGCCAAGTTTCAACATGTATTTGTTCCAGCTTGTGGGAAAATTGTTTTCTGCAGAAATTGAAAGTATGACTCATCATCGATGGTTAGAAGCATCTCGTGGAAAAAGAACTTGTCACAAATCCAGTTGAGAAATATCAGTAGTATAAAGAATACACGTAAAAAAAAAAAAGTGGGCAAAAATTTCTGAATTTAACATAAGTATCAGTGCTTCCTTGCATTATAGTGGCCATTGTCTAGTAGTGCGAAACAGTACCCGGCTTATTTGTGTGAACTTTGATTTACTCACTACTTTGAGTTGTTTTAAATCATGATGTTTGGAGAAGTTAGGGCTGTTCGAATACAAGCAGTTGGGATTATGAATACTCCCTTTTAGACTGTGCCTCTCAAATATGCCAATCATGCAGAATTGTGCTGTCGTAATTATCAACTTTATGAAGAGAAGTGATTCTAGTTGAAATGTCACCTTATAGAGAAGGGGGAGGGTCTGTAAGACCGACAAATATGTAATGTATATAATGCTACCACAGGTCAAGAATTGGCCACCTCTTTGCTGAACAAAATGGTCGATGCAACTATTTTATGGCATTCTAATATGTTGCGTTCACAATTTACACATGCCTTTGGTTATTTGGATACATTTTTACACCACTGCACTGAACTTACATTATGCGGTATTGACAGCTTATCAAAGCACTGCCCTCTTTCTGTGTAGCATGCCTCTCTGCTCTTGGTGTCACTTTGAATGGTTTTCTTATTTTGCATGTATCACACAAATTTGCACACCTAGTACTTTTTTTTATTTTTTTTATTTTAAGGAATGTATCTCATCTCATGTTAAGCAGAAACTACTTGTGTGTAATGTTGAAAGACAGTTTATCAGGTGGGTCCCTTTCCCTGGATGATTGCTTCATGAATTTGTCTGGGTTTTGTGTGTTCAGTTTTTAAAATAAACTCAAAATTCCAGTGTTTTGCACTTTTATAATAGCGTAGATTGACCCCTCTCCCATTAGCCACTTTTCCCCATCTACTGATGTATGTTTTACCTGTGTGGTCATCTTATGACATCATTATGCAGTGAAATATGTTTAAACTTGTGCCAATTTTTTGTTATAAAGTAAAAATTCTTGGCTAAATGATTTACTGCAAAAACATGAATTTTATGGTAATAGATCATTGTAATGCTTGATGACCCACATATTGCCAGTTTCAGAATTACAATCTTCACTGGGTTTTTTACCTCTCACATAGAGGTTCAAGTAGCTGCCCCAGTGGCTGAGAGGTCAGAGGTGTAGACTTCTGACTAATAGTCTGAGTTGGGCCTAGGTTTTAAGTTTCAGATAAAGCATAGACGGGTTGCTTGTTTGTCTGCCATGTGACATTGGTTCTTCTCCTTATAACCTTTGACACTAATGGGGACATTAAAGAAAAGGGGAGGTCAAGTAAAAGTGGGCTGTGGCAACAGTTGTTACTTGAAATAATTAAAAAGTGTTTTGTGTTTATTGCTCACTGATTTCTGGATTGCAAAATGCACTGCAAGTCATGAAGCAAAGAACTTTATTATGTTGCAAATTGTTCTGCTCCTATACTAACTTTTTTTGTGGAATTTTCAACACTGGTAAAAATTTTACTAGGAATTATAAAAGAAAAAAATGCCCAGTTCTTCATGTTCATTTTTACTTTTTTTGAACAAAGATCTGCTTTTCATTTAATTTCAGTACTGGTAGACAAAAGTTGAAATTCTTGACTCACTAATAACGACTTTTTTTTTTTCAGTAGTAGTAACAAATTAAATTTAATAATAAATAAATTAGAGGAGGTAAATAACTGAAGAATTGAAACTTTTTTTTCTTTTTTGTTATTTACAATAAAATTTCTGTTACCCATGGATAATATTTCTGGGGAAAAAAATGAATACAAAAAAAAAGTTGAAATATAAATATTTGAATACAAAGTTTGAGAACATGATACATGTTTTGTAATCATGAAGCTTGTGAGAATAATAAGCCAAGAAAAATGTTGTGTTCTAATTTATTTCAAATAATGCAATAGTTACTGCAGTCTGGTTTACTTCAGTTTGAGGTTTGAAAACCATTGAGGGAGATTATACAGACCTGTTTGTAATCCAGGTGTAGCCCAGAATTCCGGGTTTTTGTCACATTCCAAACCCGTAAATCTGAGTTTTTATGTTTTAGAAGAATTTGATATGCTTTTGGACATTTCATTTCTAAAAATGCTACAAAATGATAACTAAAAGTTCAAGTTCCATTTTCTTTGAGTATTACAGTGTTTGATTAAAAACACTGCATGTCCGTGCTGTGTTTTCTTTTGTTATCAAACAAGCTCTCAAGATAACAGCCTGCTGAAAGGAAGGCTTTTTCTCATTATTTTGGAAGTTGCATCTACATCAAATAATTTTTATTATATTAGATTCGGTTAATCCAATGAGCTACTTTTAGAAATTGAATGGAATCCACTGTAGGCTTCAAGTAAAACTGATCCACATAGACTGCTCAATTAGCATATAATATGAAGTACGAAATTTGATTTCAAAGATGCAATGCCTGAAGCACAGTGGAAGAAACTTGGGTACAAGAAAAGATGCAGAGTTTAACTGCACAAGCACTAGGGCCTATTTGTTGTGTAGCTAGTTTATATATGTGTTTAATATATATATATATATATATATATATATATATATATATAAATATTCATAATATGCATTATATGTATATTGGCATTGAGCTGAGAGTTTCAGGGCTTCTTGTGTTACCTCACAGCCCCCCCCCCCCCTTATTTTACTTTCTGCAAATGATATGATTATCAAACATTACAAAATTCCACTATCATGAAATGCAGTTAAGAGCTTATCTAGTGGGACTGATGTACCCTGAGATGCCAGTTTATTAAATATGCCTGTCTTGGTCACATAAATGGCTCACTCCACTGCGTAAGACAGCACATAAAGCACAGTGTGCAATATAAATCAGGCAGACCAGCTTGTTGAGCATCAGTCGGCATTTGATTGAGGGTCAGAATGGGTAAGATGAGTGATCTGTGTAACTTTGGTTATGCCACGATAGTTAGTGCCTGGCTTGCTGGTTTGTGGATCAACCAAATGGCCTTTCTGCAGGGATTTTCATGCTGATTCATAGCAATGCTTTACCCTGAATAGTTGTACAGCATTACAGCAAGATACACCCTCATCAGGACGTTGTTAGTGAGGTAAAAACTATATTCTTACGTGGTTTGGCCATGTTGAAAGAATGAGTAATGAGATACTTACTAAGAGAATTTTTCAGCCCAAGTGGCAGGAAAGAAGTAAGGCCAAAGAAATCATGGGAGGACCAGATTTAGGAATGTCAGCATGAGAAAATTATTATGAAGTACAAAATGTCTTGTGTACGCTGTGTGATGGATGTCAGTGCAGCTCAAGCTGTGTGCCAAGATTGCTGTAAATAGAGACGTTTCATGAAGCAACTGTAAGTAAATTCTAGTTCCACCAGTTAAACATTTATCTGGCAAATTGTATTTCTTTGAGAAGATAACCGCTGAATCTCAGAGAATAGCATAATGATATTTATGTATGCATGACTCAACTTCTGTGTTGTTGAATATCTCTGCACGATGCTTCCAACATCTGGTTATGGTTCCATGCCCTGACAGATTTCAGCTGTTCATCAGGCCAAGGTAAGTGCAAGTTGCTGCTATGTAGGTGGACCAAATAAACTGGCATCTCATTGTATGTGCACAAACACAATTGTGATGATCTACCAGTATGAAAATTTCAAATTCATGTGTTTAAATCCAAACATGGTATTTGGTAGTAAGCACTTGTACATGTAAAATAACTGTATGCAGAGACATTAATACCAGTGTTTAAATGCACATTTATGTATGTGAGAGAGAGAGAGAGAGAGAGAGAGAGAGAGAGATACACAGTTTTCTGTGCTGTCATGTGCAAAGGCAGAAAAGTTGCAGTCACTACTGTTCTTTGAACAATAGCCAGTTCCTGTTGAGTTTTGTGATACTGTTAATTTTATTGATATATTGCCTACTTAGATACTAGAACTCAAGTGAAAATGATCTTCACCCTGAAAAATTTATTTATGGATCATAACAGATCAGATGCCTCCTTATCAGCACTAGTGATCAACATTTTAAGCAGGTTAAAAATGAATTCATCCTCAGCGGTTGCTCTGGCTTTTTTTAAGTTTTTTCCAAAATTCTTTTTTTCTCCAAAGAGTTATTATAACAGTATGAAAAGATAATCACCAAAACTTTTTTCCATCGTCAAAATAATCCCCCACCCCCCTGCAAATTGCGAAGAATGCAATTGGCAGCGCAGCCCCTGCATCCTTTTTCAGGTAGTATGTAGTACTTCATTCAGCTGAAATGCATTGCTTTGATGCAGTTCTGTATTGAAAAACCTACTTACATTGATAAAATATTTAAGTATTCTACATTTTTGAAAAATAAGTAATCTTGCCTCTCATTTTTCAAAAGTTTGGTAAAGGATGCAGGATTGTTTCAGTTTTTTAAGTTTTTGAAGAAGTGGAAGTAACATTTGTACTGTATACCATTGCCTTAAGTTTAACAATATTTTGGCTGATACAACCATCAAAAATATAAATTTTTCACTGACTCCTCATTTATCAAGTATCCTGTGGTTCTTGGAATGCACATCCACTGTATAGATAAAGTACATTAATATTCCATAAAACTGAGTAACAGCAATTCACTAACAAAGTTGATATCAGTGGGTGAACCAATCCACTGATATAACTAATTGTTCTTTGTATATATAAAACACTTAAATTTCTTAATTATTAATTTTCTTCAAATATGTTTTAATCATTAAGTGCAATATTTATTTGATAAATCATGTCTTTTAAACAAATATCTGTTAATTCCTATACAGCATTTGTTTAATGAAAAAGGGCAGAAAAATAATTTATACTGAAGTAGATTGTAACCTCCCCAACAGGTTTTAATTTTTTTAAATAAATGAACTAGCAATTATCAGTTGAATAAAAGCAACCTGAGGCTAGAAATGAGATGGTTAAGTTTGTAGGTTGTTTGTAAAGTAATGCTAGATAATGAGGCAAAACAGACTTTACCATCAAGTTCATGTCTTTTCTCTTAACCTGTTAGTTACTAGCTGTTGCATTGGTCACTCCTGTATTAAAGTGAGTTAAAATATAAGCTGCAAGAAACATTGATGTGCTTTAAACAGCACTGAGTAATAGTTTTTAACCATCAGAAATGCTGCTGTAATAGAAACCATTAATAAATGCAGGCTACTTGCTGTACTGCCTGAGTTGGTGCAGATATGATGTTATGGTAGGTAGAGCAGTTAAAGAAACCGAAATTTCCCAAGCAAATCTTCAAGACAAACTGGATAGTGGAACACCTGGTATGCTGCCAATAATTTGCACAAAAAATTATATTGATGAACTTAACAGAACCAGTTGCAGTATTACTCAAAGAGAAATTGCTGATGTCGTAGGCATTTAGCACTTTCAATTAAAAAATTTACATGTGAAATGAGTGCTAATGAAAGCTCACTCCTGAAGTAAAATGGGCCTCTCCAGTGGCGCAGTGGTCTAAGCACTGGCTTCTGACCATTCATCCGAGATGGATCCGGGTTTGAATCCCTGTGAGGCATGGATGTTATGTTTGTCTTATGGCACTGGCTCTCTCCCTTCCCTGGAACCAGTATCTCTAAATCAGGAACAGTTAACTGCTTATAGCCCACTGTGTTGCTCACAGTGGTCATTAAAACCTCAACAACAACAACAACAAAAGTGAAATGAGAAGAGTTATTACTTGCAAATAAACATTCTCAACATTAATTTCTTCAAAAAATCATCACATGGGTTTAAACATAAGTTCACCATTGTTACACCACATGAAGAATTGGCCAGGAGAGTATTAAGAATTCAGTTTATGACCACTGGAAAATTGTCAAGCTCAATTTGCAGCCAGAGAAAAGTAGGATGGTCAACTTTGGGGATGTAAATAGTTGTCTGTCTGTGTGCAGTTGGGACGCTGATGGTATTGTTCTTGCACAATTGCTATTTTGAAATACTAAAAATAAATTGGAGACTGAATTAGTAGTAGGGTTTGTTATGTAAAGAAATTGTCAAAGTGCATCTCAACACTATACAGGAGTGCTCGCCTTGGTCTTCGACAGTAGTGCTACAGAAATCAAATCTAATCATTGTACTGTTTGTAAAGTTCAGTCTAGTTCTGTGCAGTTTCCCCCACTGTTTGAGGCATATTACTTCCCTTGAAGATGCAAATGATCAGCAAGCAAGTGTAGAGAATGAATGCAAGATTAAAAAAAAATTATCATTGCTTAAACAAATTTGTTCACTTTTGGAAGAAATGTATTGATGTTTATGGAAGTTATGTAGAAAAACAAAATGTAAGTTTGAAAAAGATATTCTAAATAAGTTTTGCTCATGTATAATATCTAAATTTTCTAACCCATTCAAAAGTTATACTGTTGAAGAGATAAGAGTACTTTTCAGACCTACTGTTCATATTATGTGCTAATGAGAAATAATTAAAAAGTCTCTATTGTATGAGCACTGTATTTACCTGTTATATAATACACAAAACTGTATGTGTGTTCTCCTTCCATCAAATTCCTAAACCTCATTCTCACCCTTCCTAAACATGTACACTTATCGTCAAAAAAATAATTGCACCCAGAAGGAAGCAACCGACATTAATGAAACTTGGTGGGTAGGTTTGACATCGCGAGACATGCAAATGATTCAAGTATCATGCTCAGCCACGCATGTGACGCCAGCAAGGAGGGGTTGTAGCGCTGTGCCTAATTGACTGTATAAGGTCGTCCCGTTGCGCATGCTTGCCATTCTGACTTGTGTTGGTTGCATCCTTTGCAAGTGAAGTATGCCTTGGAGAAAAGTTCGAAAGCAATTTGAGCAGTTGGAGGAGTTCAAGATAGGCCACACCGGCAGGCTCCAGGAAGCGGAATGGTCTTATTGCCGTATTGCGCACCATACTGGTCTTACGGATATCACCATAGTACGCTGTTGGCGGCTGTGGATAGAACAAGGCATGCAGCAGCGACAGGTAGGGTCTCGGAGACCTAGACTAACCATGTAGAGAGAGGACCGATGGATTGTCCGACATGCACGGAGTTACCCAACAGCCATGACTGGGGATATTCAGCGAGCAGTGGTGCCCTCCATGTATCGTCCGATAAGTGCCAGCACCTTCGGCAGATAGCTGCTGACGTAGGAGTACACACACACAGACCGCTATGACGACTGCCCTTAACACCACGGCATCGTCACCAAAGACTGCAATGGTGTCATGCCAGACTGTCAAGGAGCCACTTAGAATAGCAGCAGGTGATCTTCAGTGACGAGTCCCGCTTTTGTCTTGGAGGCTACAACTATAACGAAGTAGATTTCTCCGTCATTTTTGGTCTACGCCGGGATTCGAACCCGAGGCCGCTTATTCCGGAACAAGTCGCTCTACCAACTGAGCTACGCAGACGATTATTCTGATTCCTATCTGCCTTTATGCCGTGTGCGTCCTGCTGTCAGGTACGTCACACAACCACTGAATCATTGTGTAGAGGCACCGTGATCAGCTCCAAGATGAACTTTTTGTAGAGCATCACACATGATGGTGTGGGGTGCAATTGCCTACGAAGCCAAATCACTTTTAGTGTTCATTACAGACTCTTTGACAGCCCAACATTACGTTAATGAGGTCATGCAACCACTGGCCCTACCTTTTCTGAACACTCGCTCCGGTGCGATTTTCCAACAGAATGCTCGTCCACTTACTGCTACTGTATCAAGAGCTTACCTTCAAGGCACTGACACTCTGCCATGGCCAGCTGCATTGCCAGACCTATCACCAATTGAAAATGTGTGGGATGCTATTGGATGTGCTATCCATTATCCACCCCTACCGCACAATCTGCAGGAACTGCGTGAGAAGATTCAAGGTGCACAGGATGGCTTATCGCAGGACACCATTCGGAAGCTGTACAACTCCATGCCGAGACATCTGGCATGCTGTGTGAGCAAACATGGTGGCCCAACGCCATACTGAGAGACACTACTTATTGACATGGTTCGTATGCTCCTTGAAAACCTTGAAAAGTCCTTGAATTTTAAAAGTTCATTTTCAAGTCCTTGAAAGTACTTGAAAAAGTTTAAGGCTCTGTAAATAGTACTTGATTTTTTTTTTTTTAAGTAATAATATGAAAGAGCATGTGTTAAAAAATTGTTTGTGCAAAAAATATGTATAGGGAGATTTCTGTGTAGTTCTGATAAAAACACCAAGCTGATCAAATGGTGCAGAACTTGCATTGAACCCAGGGAAATGTGTGGACAGCTGGTGTCTTGGCTATGATATCACTACAGAGTAAAGCGTCAGCCATGTGAGTAAAATAAGTGGAATGAAGTATTTGCAAATTGTGATGGGCTTCTGTTTGCTGGGGTTAGGGACGCATTCTTGCCAGAGGGTGGAACTTCCAGGAATTGCTTTTGCTTCATGCGTGGACCCTTTGTCTCCTGGCTGCATCAAAAATGAAAAGTTAAAGCAAACAATAAGGGTCATACCAGCAAATGAATATGAAAATAATGTACCCTTTCAACATATCGCACAAAATAAAATGATTTCGAAAAACACCAAAACAGTGGGGGCAGTTCAGAGTAAATACAATAAACCAACTGGGGTCAGGGGGTAACAGGCAGGTCATTGAAGGTGTGCTTGCCCCAGCTAAGATTAAGGGTTTGAACTTAACTAAAATACCTACCTATGACCAACTGACAGTACACACACATGATAATTCGGGTTTAAAAAGTCCTTGAAAAGTGCTTGAATTTATTTTGCTTGGAAGAGTACGAACCTTGGCGTGTAGTTCAATAAATATTGCCCATATCTGTCTCAATGTTTAATTGTTTATTGTTCCTGGTAACTTTAACCTTCCTCCTTAATAGCATTGCAATCCCGCACATTGTTCTGGGTGCAACTATTTTTTTGACGATGAGTGTGTGTGTATATATATATATATATGCAGTTTTTTTAAAGATAGTATAGCTGCATATTGGAACCAAAACATCATCACAGCATACACCCAACTCCCTCCATGTGAATGAACCTTTCCAAGCCATTGCATTGCACGTGACCTTGAGTAGAACGCTGTGAAGAAGTGTCTGCTTGTGCCCACCTCTCAGTAGAGTCATGGATATCACAGTGGAATATCATGTAGCTTTGAAGTTCTGTGTTTGTTTAGGAAAAACAAATTTGGAAGCATACGAAATGTTGGTGCAGGCATATGGTGAGAATGTGATGTCACATCGTACAGCACAGTGGTGTTTAAAAGAATTTTGCGAAGGCTATGAATAGCTTCAGAAACAAGTCTGACCTGAGGTGTCTCAAACAGCCATTACTGATAAGATGGTAGGCACTGCAGCTATGATTATTTGTGAGGAACGTTGGCTCATAGTGAGGCAAATGGCAGAACATTTCCAGATTTCAGTTGGAAGTGCCCACACTATACTCGGTGAGAAACTACACGTGACGTGAGTCAGTGCAAGATGGATTCCTTGGTTACTGACACCTGAACAAAAACAAGTGCGTGTTGAGGTGTGTGAATTTTTGAAGCAAGAAATTACTTCAAACGAGGACTACCTGAAGTCCGTGATTACAGGCAATGAAACTTTTCTTTATCACTATGATCCAGAGGGGAAACAACAGAGTTCTGTGTGGAATTGTCAAAGAATTGTCAATTTTAAACACAATTAAATATGAACAAACAAATGTATGGAGTTCTATTACACAGTAAAATATAGCTGATGGCACAAAGAATCATTTGCCATCTGACAGGTTGCTAGGCAACAATTCGTGCACAAGACACTTGGTGGCATGCCAGGTGGTGTTGGGTGCCCCCCCCCCTTTCAATATTTCAAAAATATATTGTCAGCAAATGCTTTCATAACACAAATATATTTAGTAAAATGCACTCATTTCAAAATATGTTGTCAGTAAATGCACTCATAACACATGTAATTGTATAAAAAAATAAATTCCGTATTCCCCACACCCCAGAAAAAAATTTGGGGCACGTTGCTGCTTGGAGGCATTGCTTATTGAACACGCATCATACATATAATTGTAATAAAAAAAAAATCATGTATTCTTCTGATATAAATTTTCATGCTAGGTGGCATGAACATAGATCTTTATAGTTTGGCAGCCTTTTTTTTTTTCCCTGCAGGTTTTACTAAAAGAAAGAAGAAATATCTTTTAAATTTGACTAGCTCTAAACTGTTATCAGTGCTACCTAAATAAGATTTGATTTGGTACTGTATCTTTTCTGTATTAAATTGCCCTTGAAGAATACTTTTTCAGGGATCGCATTCCTCCTAAAATTCCTAATATTTTGTGACCCTCCTTAAATTCCTAAAATTATACCTAAAATTTGCTATTCATCCTAAAATTTTCGTAAGCTTATTTATTAAAAACACAACCGTTATTAACGCCAATAAATTTACCATTACGGTAAGGCTTGCTTCGGGGCGGGCGCTCCACTTTTTGCCTTCGGACAGTTTTCGAGAGTAACAAGAGATCTAAGGGAAAAGGGGAGGGGTCATTTTCACCCCTGGTTTGCACTTTGCAGACGAACTCCGTGGCACGCAGAAGATCGTACTTTATTTTTGTACATGCCTTGTGGAACCTCCTCTTTCTGCTGATGTTTTGTTATTGTAAACCGCAGGTGGGTGGAAGCAAAGAGGAAACATGTGATCTCCTTCCGTAACCTCCGGTAATGACGATGGGATGGTAGCCGAGTGTTATCGTGACAGGCAGTAGAGCACGTGATCATTGATCTTCAATCGTGCGTCGGCGACAGCGACCTTCGATGCGCAATATATCTCGGCTCCGACTCACTTTGACTGAACTTGCGTGAGATGCGTATGATAGTTTCTGGTTTTGTGTCTTTTATGGTGTTCTCTGTGCAGGTTCAGTTCTCTAGTGGTGACCTGCTTTTTTTTTTTTTTTTTTTCTATCTTCTGACATCCTCGCAGCCAAATTTCGGGAAGTTGTCTGGTTTTGCAATATTGGAACGTGTTTTTGTACTTCCCTTTCATTTTCTGGTTAGTAATACAAGTGTTTAAGATGCCTAAATCCAAAACGAAATTTCAAGATGCGTGGCTCACCAAAGAATTGGACGGACTGAAGTTGAAAGAATGGTGTTCTGCAACTGAAACAATATTTTCTGCTAAGTGTATATTGTGTTCAGAAATTTTCAACATTTCTAATAGTGGCTTTTCACAAGTAAAAGCGCATCATAAAGGAAAAAATATTTGCAGAAATTTCAAAGTAAATTTCAAAATAAGTCCATCCTGAAAGCCTTTGGAGGACGGGATCTTCAGCCCAAAACAAATATTAGTGAAGTACTGAGTCATGATTTACAGTTGGCTAAAGCCGAAGCATTATGGGCCATGAAAGTTGCTAAGGACAATATGTCTTATGTTTCATGCACTGAAACAGTTGAACTTTTCAAAGAAATGTTTCCTGATTCTGCTATTGCAGCCAAAATGCAACTTAAAGAAAAAAAAGTTGCTTATGTGATATCACATGGATTGTCAAAATATTTTGAAGAGGATTTGAAAAAAGACATTGCATCTAGTAGCCCAGGAAAGGTTACTATAGCATTTGATGAAGCTACAAATACACAAGTGAAACGGCAGTTGGATGTGTATCTCAGGTACTGGTCTTCAGAAATAAATTCAGTTTCTTGCCGATACCTAACAAGTGTTTTTCTGGGTCATGCAACAGCAGATATTTTGCTAAAAGAAATTCTTGATGTGTTATCATCCTTCAATATTTCGTTGAACAGAATTATTTGTGTATCCATGGACAGCCCAAATGTAAATAAGTGCTTTTTACGCAAATTCAATGAAGTTGTAAAACAAGAAACAGGCCAGAAATCTTTGGAACTAGGTTTTTGCAACCTGCATGTTGTTAGTAATGCATTTAAAATTTTTTTGACAAGCTTAAATATAGATTTTGACGAATTTGCTACTGATATGCATTACTTTTTAAAGAGTAGTGCTGCAAGACGAGAGGATTATAAATCTGTCGAGGATATAACATTGGTCACAGCCAAATTTCTTTTGCGTCATGTCAGCAACAGATGGTTAACCGTTGGTTCTGTAGCCCAGAGGCTCTTGGATCAACGGCTAAATATTACAGAATATTTTTTAAACTTCTTGCCATCTCAAAAAATATTTGAAAAACAACTACGCAATTCGGCAAGGTATAAAAGAATTCACTGTTTCCTGAAAAATGAGCTAACTCCTTGCTATTTAGTATTAATTTCATTTTCACACCAAAATTTTGAAAAGTTTTCATTATGTTATCAGAGTGAAGAACCAAAAATACACCAGTTATATTCTGATTTAAATACTTTAATGAGGAATGTTATGGCTCAGTTTATCCAAGATGATGTTATTGCAGGGAAATTTGGAGAAGACCTAAAGAATGTAGATTTTGAAAACAAAAATTCATGGAAAAAACTAGGGGAGTTAGAAGTTGGTATGAAGACAAAAAATCTCCTCAGGAATGTTCAGGAGACCAGGCAGAAATTATTTCTCTTAGATGTAAGATCATCACTAATTGCAACCACAAAATATTTAAAGTCAAATTTGCCATTCTGCAATCAAAAGCTAAGAGACATAGAAGTTTTAAAGGTAAAAGAACCAAAGAAAGAGTCAACTCAACTTTCAGTCACTGAAGGACTTTCGGAAATAACCAGAATTTCAAGTGTTTTGCATCTTTCTGAGGAACAAATTGATAGAGTAAGAGAAGAGTGGAAACTTTTAAATTGCGATAAGCCAACTCTAGATGAACTAGTGAAATTTTCAGAGGAAGGGCATATTCCAGTGCGGATTGATCATTACTGGCGTAATATATTAGTATTAAAGACTCTAGCGGAAAAGAAAAATACTCAAATCTTGCTAAACTCATAAAGTCAATTTTAGTTTTACCTCATGGTAATGCTGATGCAGAAAGGGGATTTTCGGTTAACACTGCTCTGTTAAGGAAGGACAAGGCTAACTTAAAAGACTCAACTATAACATCATTAAGAATAGTTAAAGGGGCCATTAAACACTATGGATGTGTAAGTAAACTTCCCATAACAAGAAATTTGTTAAATAGTGTTCGTGATTCACATAAATTTTATAAAGAGTATGTTGATAAGCTGAAGGAAGAAGAATCAAAAAAGGTAAAAGAAAGGAAGCAGAAAGAGAGGGAAAATAAGGAAAAGCAGCTAGAGAAAAAAGGAAAAGCTGAGTTTGATGACAAAATAAAAGAAAATGATGCAGAAATAAATAGACTTAAAAAAGATAAAGAAGCCTCCCTAGCAGTAATTCAAGAGGGAACAGAAAGAATGAGAAAAGCTGTAGAAAAACAAAATACTGTTGAAATAGCAGTTGCCTCTAACTTGATCATACAAGGTTCAGCTGAAATAAAGAAAACTGAAAGTAAATTAGTTGTGGTGGAAGCAGAAAAAGATAGGCTAATCAGGAAAAGGTTAAAACAATAATATGAAAAAAGTAATTCAGTGAACAATTGTACATAGTTCTTGGTTTTCAATTACCTTTTTAGGATATTATAATTTAATGTGAAACCTGAAAACTTTACTGTGAAAATCGTGAATTGCTTCTGGTTCAACAGCATATTAATGTTCAAAGTGAAACTTGAATGGGGTAAATATACTTGAATATGATAATAACACGTGAAAAGATAAGAACTGAACATTAGAAGTAAATCATACTTAAACTTTAGACATTAGACGTTATGCAAAAAATTTGGGTGTGAACTTCGACCATATATACTAATGGACTGCGCATTGGCAATAGCTGCATCAAAGCCGCCATGGCTCAAACATTGGGCACGTCATCATCAGACTCCAAATTTCGTGTACAAATGCTGTTATGATTACTAATTTACGCTGCAGAACTTCAGTGTTTTCGGTGTATTATGTGAATGCGCCTCATATATAATGAAAACTCTTCAGGTAAGTTTACTTATGAGCTATATAGATGCATGATCGTGTTGTTTACATTTTGTGATTTATAATGTGATGAACATTTGCGAAGAATTTGGAACATGCATTCCATTTTTTTTTCTTAAGTTACTATATTTTTATATCAATAGCTGCAAGTTTCTGGTTAAGTAATTGAACTTTATTGACTTAGGTATTTAATTCGTTTCTTACCCATGAAAAATCATAGAACTTTCTTTACTATATAGCTCAGAGCAACCATAAGCACAGCAGGTGTAACCCATCTTTTTGACTGTTGTCATGTGATTTTATGTTGGAGCCAGAAATTTTGATGTCATGTGCAGTCTATCAGTATATATGGTTGAAGGGTGTGAAGCAAACTCTTTACAATGTATACAAAGTTGTTTTACTAGATGTATACAAATATACATCTAGTTTTTATTGAAATACACTCCTAAAATTTTCCTAAAAAGTCCTAAAATTCCTACCTAAAATTTTCCAGAAGTATGCTATGATCCCTGCTTTTTATATGTGATTGCAGTATCCAGGGCCACAATTTTTCTCCATATTCAAAAATTTCCAGTTGTAAAATTTTGTTCTGAAATTATGGTTTTGCTTCAGTGTCTCAGCTTCTACAGATAGGATCAAAAAAATTACACTGACGGAAAAAAATCCCAACACCAAGAAGGGGTTGTGTTAGATAAACGACAGTTGGTAGGCGGTGAGAGTACGTCTGTAAGATGACGTCTATGCAAATTTCGTGCTCGGCGCATACGTGTGGCGCTAGTAGCGCCTCGGAACATGCAAAGCAGGTTTGCTGTAAATGTGCGCTGTAACGTTCGTGAGCGTTAGTTATCATTGAGATTCGACATAGTGTGTTGATGTTAGTCAAGAATGCCTTTAAGAAGACGAAGAAGTCATTATCAATAGCTCATGGAGTTTGAACGAGGTCGTGTAATAGGGCTACGAGAAGGTGGATTTTCTTTCCGCAATATTGCAGAACGACTTGGCAGGAATGTAGCCACTGTGCATGATTGTTGGCAGCGGTGGTCAAGGGAAGGTACTACCTCAAGAAGACCGGGTTCCGGCCGGCCACGTGGCACTACTCAGAGGGAAGACCGCCGTGTACGGCGTATGGCCGTGGCGTCTGCGGCAGCAATTCGAGCTGCAGTTGCCACCACAGTGACACAACAAACTGTTACAAATCGGTTACTTGAAGGACAGCTCTGAGCCAGACGCCCTGTAGCGTGCACTTCACTTACTCCAAACCACTGCCGTTTGCGACGTCAGTGGTGTCAAGCTAGAACTCATTGGAGGACGGAGTGGAGATCTGTTGTGTTTTCTGATGAAAGCCGGTTGTGCCTGGGTGCCAGTGATGGCCATGTGTTGGTTAGAAGGAGGCCAGGTGAGCGCCTGCAACCAACCTGTCTACGGCCGAGACACACTGGACCTACACCTGGAGTTATGGTCTGGGGACAGCAGGAGCACTCTCGTGGTTATCCCACGCACCCTGACGGCACAGTTGTACGTCGGTCTGGTGATTCAACCTGTTGTGCTTGCCATTCATGATCAGCATTCCAGGGTTTTTCTTCCAACAGGATAACGCTCGTCCGCATACCGCTGTTGTAACCCAACATGCTCTACAGAGTGTCGACATGTTGCCGTGGCCTGCTAGATCACCAGATCTTTCACCAATCGAGCACGTATGGGACATCATTGGACGACAACTCCAGCGTCACCCCAACCAGCATTAACCGTCCCTGTATTGACCGACCAAGTGCAACAGGCATGGAACTCCATCCCACAAACTGACATCCAGCACCTGTATGACACAATGCATGAACGTTTGCGTGCTTGCATTCAACATTCTGGCGGTTACACCGGTTATTAATGTACCAGCATTTCACATTTAAAATGGCTCTTCTCGCGCTTACAATAAGCTGTGATCTTGAAACCATAATCGATTAAATATGTTACCTATACAAATGTATTGCCGCCATTTCATTCCTCTACAACTATTTATTCGTGGTGTTGAGATTTTTTTTTCCGTCAGTGTATTTTAACATTGGCTAGCTGTGACTTTGATCCTTATTGTCCTCATATTTTCTGATTTTTCATATTACAATTTTCTTCATTATGTGCCCTAACAGTATATGTGTACTTCTTACTGTTAAAAGTGCCTCCTAAAAGCCTCATTTGGAAAATTTTATTTGTTTTGCATGGATGTGAACTTATATGGACCCATGGGGCCCGAGCCCACCCAATAATTTGCTGTGTTTTATTATGATTACTACTATATTATGTACGACTGTACTAGACTATTTTAGAGAAATTACTTTATCAAAATATTTAATCTTGTGTTATGCAAAACATAAGTATAGAATGTAGCTTTCAAGTAACAAGTCTAAATGAATTTCAAATATTGATTTTATCCTTTCTGAGTTCAAATATAATTATTTACGTATAATTTACAGCACTTAGGCAATTCGAAGCAACATGAACCATTGTTGGTTCTCCTTGTTCGAAACCCATCCTCTTTCTCTGAGTTCTCAAACAAAGTGTAAAGTAAAAATGTCTTATTTTTACACATGGTGCTTCTTTTTGTGTATCCTCTTGCAGCATTGTGAAAAATACTTGCAATAGCCCTTCTAATCGCTCCCCTGGGCAAAATATCCGCCAGTCTAACAGTGAATGGGGTGGGGCCTGGGGGTAAAAAATATTCTAGTCCCAACTCCAGGATTCACATTTGCGAATTGAAGAGAATGCAATGTCATTTGGAACCACTGAGTTCTGGTGAGTGCAGGTGCGGACAGTTCACGACTCACGGGTTGTAATGATTTGTATTTTCCAGGTATATAATTTCCGTATATTCACACTGAAAGAATCAGTTGAAGTTCTATTTGTTATTTTTTAGCTTTTTATATTATATACTATCCATAGTCATGTCGATGGTATGAAAGTAAATATCAGGATCTATGTGAAAGGAGGTTTTGAGATTTTTTTTATAAAATCATAACTTTAAGTCTTTGAGCCCACCCAATGTTTTTCGAAAGTTGGTGCCTCTGTTGCTGTGGTCATCTGATATTGCGGCCATGGTTATTCTCAAAATTTCCAGTTTTTTTTTTTTTTCATGTAAAAATTCCTTCCCTAGGAATGAGTGTTTGAAGTTAGTCTAACTACAGAAATTAAATAACCCCCCCCCCCCCGCATTCCCTCCATTGGATAGCTGTAATGGTCAGTAGTATTTTCCATGATTTTCTATAGTTTTTCTCCATGTCAAATTGTTTTAACAGGTAGCATCGTGATATATTTTTATTCAGCACCATATCTTTTTTATAAGTTATATGGAAAAGTTCTTTTTTCAAAGCAGAGAATTACCTCAAAAACCAAGATCATTCACATGCCTACCAGATGTATATCATGAAAATTGTACTGCTTGGTAGGGAAATATGTATTAGGTACAATATCTTTGCCTTTCTGTGCGACATTGGAAAAGTTTTTCCAATTATCTGTTAACAATCGCAAAGATTTTCGATGTGTTAGGGGGGCTATAGCTTGATGCCAGATTACTTGATGACATTCTTGTAAGATTGGTTTTTATCACAATATCTCTGCTGTTAGAATTGAGATTTTCTTTTTTACTGTTATATTGTAAAAGACTTTTCAATGGCATTAATTCCAAAGTACTTCTGAAGGCTCACTATTTTCAGCACTGATTATGGTACATGTGCATAGAAACGTGGAAGAGGGTTACATAGTGTATGCTTCATGTGGAAAGAGAGAGATGGAAGAGGGTTACATAGCATATGACACGTGTGAACAGGTGACCCTCCTCAACATTCAGGAAACTTCTGACACCAGTGATGTCAGGGCAGAGCACTGAACATTTTTCCTGCTGTTTGGTAAAAAGAAATGGTACTTGTTATACCTCCTGAGTGTTTGACTTTCCTGCCAATTAAATGTTCATGGTGCATGTGTAGTGTTTCTCCCCATTTCATGGAGGTGCACAGGAACTTCTTAGTCACCCTATATATAGTCTTGTTGACTGTGTGACTATTAACTCTTGTATACTACAGTGTAAAGTTATTTTACTTTTAGCTCGGTTGTTGTTTTATAATTTTGTTTTTGTTTGGTATGTGATATGTTTGCTGGCATATTTGGGCATGGAAAAGTTATGTTGCGACTTTTCATCGGGATTTTCTTTATATTGTGTTAACAGCTTGATTATACATATAGCACTTTGGTAAATATATATTTATAATCTATAATTATATCACATAAGTTAAATGAAAACCTTTAAAGTGTGATAAAAAATTCAAAATACAGTGTCATTGCGCTGTAACTTGTCAGTATTGTTACCAATGACTAAAAGATTTTCTTACATGTGGCAGCACGGTGCAGACAAGCTTAGTGATGTCACAGTATCAATGTAAAGATGGCCGCCCCACTCGAGACATGCACCAAAGAGGAGCAACGCTCTATCATCCGTTTTTTTTTTTTTTTTTTTTTTTTAATAGTGAAGGTGTGAAACCTATTGAAATTTGTCATCAAATGATGCAGTATGATGATGCATGTCTGTCACTCCAGCAAGTGTATGAATGGACTAGGAAGTTCCAAAACAGCGTGAGTTCTGTGACATATTCTCCTTGACCAAATCGGGCACATCAGAGTAGTGACATAAAAGTTCATTACAGTAGTTGAAGGCATTGTGATGGGAAATCGCTGAGTGATAGTGGATGAAATAGCTGCACTTTTGAACATCAGTCATAGTTCAGGGCACCACATTGTCCATGATGTGCTCCAGTTCAACGAAGTGTCTGCAAGGTGGATGCCACACCAGCTGACTCCACTTGTTGATGCCTGTCAGGAATTTTTACAGCACTTTGAATTAGAAGGTGAAGGCTTTTTACTAGAGAATTGTTACTGGAGATAAAACCTGGGTTCACTACCATCAGCAAGAAACCAAGAGAGTGTGCAAGGAATGACTCCATCCCTCCTCACCAAAATCGAAGAAGTTGTTCTGCATGCAGCCAACTGCAGGGAAGGTTATGCTGACTCTCTTTTGGGATGAATGAGATGTAATTTTGAAGCACTACATGCTCAGGGGGAACGTTCTAACCAGTGACATGTTTGGAGATCTTATCAAGAATCATCTTCAACCTGCCATCAAATCCAAATGACGTGGACTTTTCAGTTATTGGTGTCTTGTTGCAACATGACAACACTCGGCTCCATACTGTCCATACAACAGTTGCAACCATACAAGACCTGCACTTCGAGTATCTTCCACATCTGCCATATTCACCAAACCTTGCCCCTATGTGATTACCACATATTTAGACCACACAAAGATGCGATGGGAGGGAAGACATCCAGATCCAATGAAGAGGTGCAGCAGGTGGTGCACGAGTGGCTGCACACATTACCGAAATATTTTTTTCTACAGGAATTTATGCATTTTGTAAGTGCTGGAGGACATGTATTGCACAAAATGGAGATTACATTGAAAAATGATACAGGTGTGTACCACTTTTCTTCAGTAAATTGTGAGAAAAAAAAAATTAAGGTTTTCATTTGACTCTCCCTTGTATTTGTGTAATATATATTATACAATTAATATATTTGGTTAACAATATTAAAATTACTTGTAGAAAAAAATCTTGGTTGCAATAAATTTTTAGTCGAGTAATTCATATTTAGTTTTAAGGTTTTGGGATTAGTTAGCAAAAAGTGCACGTTTTTTTCTATTCCAGCAAATTGAAAAAGCTATTTAGGTGAACTATGACTCCAAAATTTAACTGGTTTTCCTATTTTGGCAATGAAATGTAATAATTTCTGGATTAATTCCTTTAGTTACTTTTTGTAGTTTGTATTATTTTTGTTCATAGCTATTACTACACTGCTGGACAATTGCTAAGGACGAATCATAAACGGCTATATAGCGCATAAAAAAGTAAGTGTGGTTGGATGCCAAGTGAAATAAAATAATATCAGAATGCCAGGACATTACAAGAAAGACAATTTATTGTGCTCTGAAATCCAGAAGGCTTTGGAACGTGTTCAAGGGACAAACAGGCCATTTTGTGCAGAATACGTAAACGTGAAAAAAATGCAATTACTGTCCGCAGGCGTTCCGGCGTAAGATGTCAATACGGGATATGGCCACCATGGAGGGCGATGCAAGATTCCACATGTCGTGTCATGCTTTGCACAACATTATCAAGCAGCTGTTGGGGTAATTTATCCCATTCCTCTGCCAGTGCATGGATGAGGGTGTCCTTGTTTATTGGAGGGCATTGGCGACCAGCAAGACTCCTCCCCAAAGCATCCCCCACATTTTCAATGGGATTCAGATCTGGAGAACGTGCTGGCCATACGAGGCGTTGAATATCCTCGCTCTCAAGACACTCCTGGACAGCGACTGTTCGATGACATGTTGCGTTGTCGTCCATGAAAATGAATCTATCACCGACAGCACCACAGAACATGCGAACATGAGGTAGCAGAACAACATTAATGTATCGTTGGCCAGTCATAGTCCCAGTTGGAAGCACATAGAGGAACGTACGGCCATTGATCATGATGCCAGCCCATACCATGACACTACATGTCGGATATCGGTCCCTTTCCTGTATGTTTGCTGGACAATATGCAGTACCACTATCACGCCAGATCAGTTGTCGTCGACAATCAGACGATAGACTGTATCTACTCTCATCTGAGAAGAGGACAGCAGACCAGTCGTTATCAGTCCAATTGCGATGTTGATGGCACCATTGCAAACGGGCGGTACGGTGACGTCTGGACAATGGGATGCACACAACAGGACGGCGGGCGTATAGTCCTCCTTCATGCAAACGTCTGGCGACAGTTTTTCGGGAGATCCGCTTGCCAGTAGCAGCCATAAACTGATTTGCTACCTCACTAGCTGTGCTGCGCCGGTGTCCTTTTGTTGATAGCACTATGTACCGATCTTCTGCAGGTGTCGTACTGCGAACACAACCTCCCCCGTGACGCTTGCTACACACTCCATTTGTTTGAAATGATTTCCAAAGCCTTGAAACAACACTGTGGCTGACGTTGAACTCCCTGGCAACATCTGTTATTTTTCGCCCTTCTTCAATCTTGCCAATAATACGGCCACGCGTAAAATCATCTAGGTGATGTCGGGAAGACATACTGAAAATTGCAAGTTCGTCAATTGATTCTTTGCGTTTGAACAACAACGGTCAATACGCGTCAAATTCTTTATATCTCTTATCAGCGCTATGACGTCACGAACAAGTTAAGCAATCCAAAATTTGCATACGCACAACACGTCTTACTGTATCCCGCACTTATGCTAATTTCCACATTTTCCTGCCTTCCATTTTATGGTTGCTATCGTTGCCATTGTCATCCGTCCTTAGCAATTGTCCGGCAGTGTAGTTTTATCAAACAAAGATCTTCGCTCTTTCCACGTTTGTTTGATGTTCCTGGTCCACGTTAAATGTCTGTATTCAGTGTAGTTTTAGTTAGCATGATAGCATGTACATAAGGGGATTCCGTAGTTTTGTTATAGAATTATATTCATTTTTGGCATTCCCTCGTAGGAAATTTCTTGGCAGATCCATTCATTTTGAATCTGCCTGCTTTTTTTTTTTTTTTTTTTTTAGTGTTTCGTAGCTGCCACAGATTGTCATTCAGGGGTGGGGAGGGAAGTTGAGACTGTAGAACATATGTTCTGTATGCATTTTATATATAGAAAAATGTAGTTTGATTTATTTATTTTTTGTCAATATCTTACAAACAAAAGGACCTTTTTGCACAAATACTACTGACCTTTCCAACTATAAATGCAGCCATTGAGCTTTGAAAGCAAAACAAAATACCTTTTCTGTACTTCATTATTATCAACACATACAGTTGTATATGAATCAACTGTAAGATGTTGATAATAATCGTGTCATCATGATATAATCATCATGAGGTGTAGGTAGTTGACACACAGTTCATTAAACACAAAATAAAAATATATTCTTGTTTGCTACAAATGTTCTGTTTCAGCCTATTGTATGATACTCTAGAATAGTGCTTTCTTGCTTACTTGTGTCCGATTTTTACATACTTATTCTGTGGCATGAAACCACTTCACTGTGTCGACTTATAACGAGAAGCTCGGGACTGATAAAAGTCTTCTTAAAATCTGGGCCCTCACTAAGTCTGTTTTGGGGTGAAAATCCCATGTAAAAATTGTGAAATATGTGATAATATGCTTATGCATTTATATTTTAAATCCATAACAGCTAACAATATTGGAAACATTCAATTAACTCCAGTAATAGAAATTAAAAGAAATATGCACTTTCGTAACTCATAGTAGCAGCAAATCCTGAAGCAGACAGCATGTGCAAACATGTTATAAAAGAGAATCTAAAGATTTTTGTTTTGTTTAACATTTTTGTTCCCCTAATTTTCCCCAAATAACACATTTTAAATACCTCATTATGTTGCCATAGTCTATTACACTTAAGAAAAAAACAAAGAATTTTCACATAGTAAGTGGTTGTTCCATATGACAGGGGAAAAGTGTTCCCCAGTCAAAGATGAAAGTCCATGTTTTTGTAGAAACAGTCTAAAATGAGAGTCCATATTTTTTTGCATATTGTGATTTTTTTTTCAGCATCTAGCTCTCTAATGATGGCTGCATTGTCTTTTATGGATAACACTTTTCTGTTAATCAGTTTGCCACTTATAAAAGCTTAGGATTTCTGCATGAGACTGACTGCTGTTTAACTACACGCATGTAGCAAAAGCAGCACCAATGCCCACTTGAATGGTGAGAGAGGCAATGAACAAAATTCAAGGAATCATTATCTCCTGTTCCCCCATCAGGCAACATTACCGTTCCGTTAATCCCCTATTCCTCTCTGGATTTGTCACTCTGGAATCCACTTAATACATATGCGTGAAATCGGGCATTTGTGTCTAGGAATAGTTCGCCTGTTTTCAACTCTGATGACACAATACTACCAAGGTTTATCGTATAGCCTTGCATTTGTTGGCAGAGAGTGTCTCTTGCATAATTCGCTTGTTAAGCATTTGATATACTCCTTCCCCATTGCTTTTTCTATCAACATTATTCCACTAGCACTCGAAGATTTCATGGATCTGTTGAAATTTCATCTCACATTACCATTTCTATAACCTCTATTCCAGGACAGCGTGCAGCAGATTTTCTTTGCCTTGTTGCGTATGGAGTTCTGTTATGTTATTCGTAAAATTTCATTACTTTATTCATTAAAGATGATCATCTTAGCTTTCTCTCCCTCATTAAAACTGGGGATTCCATTAAATTTTGTTCCTTAAGTACAACCAAATTAGCTTTGAATTAACATTATACAGGGGACATGCAGAAAGTTTTTGGTTGTTTAAAGAAATGTATATTTATTTACAAGAATTACGTACAACTTTTCACAATAATTTTCATGAACATCTATACACTTTTGCATTTGTTAAAACCATTTTGCAAATTCCTATTCCCAGCTTTGTTTTGGCAAACCATAAACTGCCTCAAAATAAGCAGCTAGGGCCTTTCCGTCGGACCAAAATTAACGTCCACGCAGAGTTTCCTTGGCTTTGGAAACAAGAAGAGGTCACAAGGTGCCAAGTCAGGAAAACAGGCTGGATGAGGCAAAACTCACACACCTTTTGTTGCCAAAAAATCAACTGTTTTGGCTGCAGTGTGAGCCGATGCTTTGTAGATTTCTTCCATTCTGCAATGACCTTTGACAGACATTGAGTGGTATACATATTAGCAGTAACAGTTTTTTGATTTGCAAGAACAATAGTTGTCGCACATCCTGCTTCACACAAGAAGGATGTTACCATTTTCAGGCACGTTTGTCGTCCGGGTGTAGCCCGGAATTCTGGGTTTTGGTGATATTCTAAACCCAGAAATCCGAGTTTTCAAATTTTGTGTAGGAATTTGGAAATCCTCGACCATATCATTTCTGAAAATGCTATAAAATGGTTATTAATTAAAAGTGCCTTTCCAGATTCAAAACTGTTTTGCATACTGAAAGGAAGGCTACTTTTTTTCATTTTGGCAGCTGTACCTATGTACTCGTATATCAAATAATTTCATTACATAAGATTCAATTAATCCAATCGGCTAACTGCAGAATTGACAAAAATCGCTATAGAATGTTATGCCAGCAGAACTTAAGCATTCAGAGCTGAAATGATCTCCATAGTTTGCCTAAATGTTCTGAAGTGCAAAACTTGTCTTCAACACTGCAATTTTTGAAGTCGAATTTCACAATTTTTGAGAAATCTCTAACATCACATGTAAAATTCAAAAATGCATTTTTCTAAAGATTTCTAACATACTTGCAAAAAAACTGGTACAAAAATTGTGCAAAGTTAAATTTCACAAGCTCTAGTGGTTAATTGTTGTGTACCTAGTTGCTATGATGTGTTTATAATATATAAACAATGTGTAGCTGTATTGTACATTATATTATACAATATAATATATAAATCATATGCATTATTTATATATGTAGCAATAAGGTCAGGATTCAGGGTTTTTTTGTTTCATCTCACAATCACCCCTACATTTTCTTCCCCGCACTGCGGATTCGTCAGACATTGGTTAGAGGTACGTTACCTTTGATTGTTTCTTAGTTTCTGGATCATAGTGATAAATCCACGATTCATCACCAGTTACGTTTTTGTCAATGTCTACTGCGTCCTCCTCTAAATTTAGACAGCATGAATTGGCTCCATTCAACTCTGCTTGTCTTCTGGTCTGTGAGTGAATGAGGCACCTAACGGGCACATCACTTCCTGGCATGCAAATTATAATGAGTGGTTGTTTGTGCAGCAATTGATCCAATGCCCAGGGCAGTCTGTATTTCATGATATCATATGTGGATCTTCTGTAATAAGTTTTCTTATAACATTGATGTTTTCAGTTGTTATGGGGCCGACCACAGCGAAGGTCATCTTCAAAAGAATTTTTTACGCTCTTAAATTAATGAAACCGATTTCTAACAGTGGCAAGAAAAGGAGCAAACTCTGGAAAGACATTTGATAATGATTCAAAACACTACTGTGCATTTAAACCTTTTTAAAATAATAGAAAACCATTGCACAAAAATCACATCTTGACAGTTCCATTTTAGCACGCCAAATGAGGTTAACTGTGTTCCATTCTCCTTCCACGAGCGAAATCTGGTTTGAGCAGGTGGCCATGGTGCCGGCTATTGGCCAGTATGAATACATGCTCCCTAACTACAGCTGTTTCATTGTCTGCAGACAACACATTCAGCAGCAGCTAAAAACTTTCAGCACAGCTTCCGTAACTAGCAGAAGTGCTGGTTTTGCTTGTTAAATCAGAGATCTCACAAAGCATGGGCTCATAATAAGCAGGTTTTACTGTATTTTCCCCCAGATATTCTTACCACACTTCACTTCTCACCCAGCTGTCACTGCCGTAATGAAGAATAGGTCTAAATAGTGCATGTAAGGTCAGGTGATGCGTAACATCATAGCCTCTCCTTGACAAATGCCAACCCCGCCTTCTCGTGGTGCATCCTGTTCCCACTAAAGGGGCTCTGACGACCGCCCATAGCGGTATAACTATACCATCGGGATCAGAGGAAATTCTATCCCACACTCACCAACCCGCTTGGCCAGCGTGGTGAGTTATGGCCAAACCCCTCCAAAATGATTCCACAACTTAAATCTTGGCCCTCAGTCTCCGGCAGCTGGAATGTACCTGGCCAAGGCAGCGGCCAGTGCGACATGAAGGCAGAGGGTGCTAAGAATCCCCCGGAGGACCGGACTAGGCTGCCATCTGATGCTGACCTTGGCTACTTACAATGGACGCTCCCTATCTTCTGATTCAAGGCTTCTTGAATTGGAAGAGGAACTACAAAGGATCAAGTGGGACATCGTGGGGCTAAGTGAGGTAAGGAGAAAAGGAGAAGATCTCATCGAACTGAAAAGTGGACATCTCTTCTACTATCGTGGGACAGATACTGGCAGAACTAGTGGTGTTGGATTTATAATAAACAAGAAACTGAAGGATAAAGTTGTAGAAGTTGAAAGTTCCTCTGACAGAGCTGCACGACTTGTTATCCAACTCTCGAAAAGATACCAGGCTCAGATTATTCAAACTTATGCACCCACCACAAGTCATCCTGAAGAAGAAATTGAAGAATTTTATGAGGAAATTTGTCATCTAAATAATAAAGGTAAGCAGCACTTGAAAATAATTATGGGAGATTTCAATGCAAAAATAGGGCAACGGCAACAGAATGAAACTTCAGTAGGTAAATTCGGTCATGGCAACAGAAACCAGCGTGGAAATACTCTCGTTGAGTTTGCAGAGGCAGAAGGGTTTTTCATCTTGAACTCCTTCTTCAAGAAAAAGCCACACAGGAAATGGACATGGAGACATCCAAATGGGACGACAAGTGAAATTGATTTTATTATGTGTAACAAAAAATTCGTCATAGAAGACTGCAGTGTGCTAAACAAGTTCAACACAGGTAGTGACCATAGATTGGTGAGATGTAAGATGCACCTCAACACCAAACTTGAACGTGGCAAGCTCATAAGACAAACAAAATCTATTGACATAACCAACCTTAAAAAACACCATAATACCTTCAAGTTAGAACTGAAGAACAGGTTCTCTGCTTTAGAAGGCCTAACATCGGAAGAAGTGGACATCTCTGAAGTTAACAGAAAAATAACCAAAGCTCTTATGGAAACAGCAACAAAATTAGCTGGGTCTAAGAACAAGTTGCATGTGAACAAATTATCAGGAAAACCAAAATGTTGATGCAAAAAAGAAGAGAGATGAGGACAAATAAAGAAGATGTGACTTCCAAAGTGGAATATATAGAGCTATGCAAGACAGTAAGAAAAAGTATCACTGAAGACGTAAGGAAATTCAACTGTGAACTAGTGAGGAAAGCAATTGAAAACAACCAAAGCCTAAAGATAGCAAAGGGACATCTCAGTAAGGGAAGAAAACAGATTATGGCACTGAGAAAAGAAGATGGTTCTGTAACAAGAAATAGAGGCGAAATCTTGACAAGAGTGAAAGATTTCTACTCCAAATTATATGAAAGGGATGATATATGCACTCCAGACATCATGAAAGATACCAGTACCAGAGTTCCTCCAGTCCTTCCAGCAGAAGTTGCACATGCAATCAAGAACATGAAGCGAGGAAAAGCTCCAGAGAAGATGGAATTACTGTAGACATCATACAAGAAGCAAGTGGAGAAATCGAAACAGTACTCGCCCAAATTTTCACTCGATGCCTTAATGAAGGAAAGATTCCTGAGGATTGGAACACCGCTACAATGATCCTGCTACATAAGAAAGGTGACATTGAGGATCTCGGAAACTACAGACCTATCAGCCTCCTATCAGTAGTTTATAAAATCTTCACTAAAGTTCTTTCACACCGCTTGAAGGTAGCACTAGACATGGCTCAACCGAGAGAACAAGCTGGATTCAGGAGTGGCTACAGCACAATAGATCATATCCACGTGCTGAGAGAACTAATTGAAAGAGCGAGGGAATATGAACTTCCATTGTGCATGGCTTTTATCGATTATGAAAAGCCTTTGATTCGGTGAAACCATCAGCAGTTACAATGGCTCTGAAAACCTGCGGTATTGAAGATGCATACATTAATATTATTAATAACATCTATGAAAATGCAAGTGCAAAGATTAGGCTGTTTGAAAATACAACACACGTAAAAATTGGAAAGGGAGTGAGACAAGGTGACACCATATCTCCGAAGCTCTTTAATGCCACATTGGAGGGTGTTTTTCAGTCGCTGAGCTGGGAAAACACGGGGATAAAGATTAATGGAGATTATCTAACCCACCTTCGTTTTGCTGATGACGTAGTCATTTTTGCAACTACCCCATCAGAGCTGCAGAGTATGATCCAGGAACTTGCTGACAAGAGTAAAGAAGTGGGATTAAAAATGAACTTTCAGAAGACAAAAGTGATGTTCAATGCTTTTACAAGAAATGAAGATTTATCGATTGATGGAGAAAAGCTGGAGATAACAGACACATACGTTTATCTTGGACAACAGATATCAAGTGAGGGTCACATTGATGAAGAAATTAATCGGCGTACAAAACTTGCCTGGAGAGCTTTTGGAAGAAACAGCATAATTTTCAAGAGCAATATGCCATTATGTCTTAAAAGAAAAGTGTTTGATCAATGCATCCTTCCAGTGCTTACGTATGGTGCAGAGACGTGGACCTTAACTAAAAGAGACATACAAAGGCTGCAGACAACTCAAAGAAGCATGGAGAGGTGCATGCTTGGTGTAACCAGGAGAGATAAGAAGAGGAACTCGTGGATCCGAAAAATGACAAGAGTGGAAGACATCATGATCAGAGTTAAATCCCTGAAATGGCAATGGGCTGGACATACTGCCAGAAGGACAGATCATCGATGGACAGCCGAAATTTTAGATTGGATTCCAAGGGACAGGAAAAGACCCAGAAGAAGACCACATGGGAGATGGGTGGATGAAATTCGAAAGTATGCAGGGGTGACATGGAGGAGACTGGCACAAGACAGACCGTTGTGGAGGAAACTTGGGGAGACCTTCGTCCAGCAGTGGATTGATAATGGTTGACAATGATGATGATGATGATAGGCAACTAGCTGCTTTCTGAGTGAAAATATTTTTACATATAAAGAAACTTCTCTAATTCATTTATTCTGTTATCTGGATAGAATTATTGTGCATAGTATAAAAACAAGCCGTCTGTGCATGATGATCAGAAGGATTGAACACACATCTGTACTCAGTTAAAACAAAACATAGTTTAATACTTTGTTACTAAATGTAGAGTTATATCTAACTAGATCTTTCAAAATTGCAGAGCATTTCATCATCAGGTACATCTTACATCAAGGAGAAAATTATTGGAACAGGAACAAAACACCATAATTTGAAAACAAAGAATTAAATGCTAATGGTGCGAGATATTAACAAATAGTTAGGTGTGATGTACACACACTTGCATGCGATATTTAGGGGAGATGCATAGCATGTGCGTTTTTTGACATGTGATTAAAGACTTAATGATTGTATTGTATTTTGGTCATATTTTTTTAACACAGTTTTTGGTTAAATTGAGGATGCCATTACTTCTCAATCAGTGGTAGCCCTGTTGAATGGATACAAATTGGAGGCTCGTCATTGCAGTATTTGGGTTTGTGAGAGAGGATAAGTGGACTTTCGGCATACAATAGATATCTTCTGGTGTTTGAGGTTGCTAAGATCTTGCTTTGTGCTCAATCTGGATAGTGCATACCATTATTGACTAGACGGAATAATGAGGTGGAATTGGAATGGGTCATAATGTTGTATTTATGTTCAAGTATCCTTGTTTTTATAGTTCGTGAAGTTGAACCGATGCCAGGGAATATATATATTTATAGTTCGTGAAGTTGAACTGATGCCAGGGAAAGTGTTTGGTAAGGTTGTTATTGAAAAAGTACGGGGACTTACATCAGAGAAAGTGTGGGATGTTCAGAGTGGTTTTATGCCTGGTAAAGGCTGCACTAACCAGATTTTTGCATTACGCATGATGATTGAAAAGTATCTGGCTGTTGGGAAGAAAGTGTTTACTGCCTTCATAGATTTAGAGAAAGCTTACGACCGAGGGAATAGGACACTTTTGTGGAAGGTATTGAATGAATATGGTGTTTACTGGGAATCTACTTAATAGTGTAAAAGCCATGTATGCTGGTAGTAGAGCTTGTGTACGAGTGACTGGTGTTTTATCAAAATGGTTTTCCATTGATGCAGGAGTTAGACAAGGTTGTGTAATGTCACCATGGCTGTTTAATATATTTATGGACGCATGCATGCGTGAGGCCAAAATAGATAATAGTGGTTTATGTCTTGGTGATATCCGTGTGTGCAGATTGCTGTATGCTGATGACACTGTCCTGTTGGCAGAAAGCAAAAGTGAGTTGCAGAGTATGTTGACTCGGATGCACGAAGTTTGCATGAAATTCAAACTGAGTATAAATAAGGGAAAAACCAAAGTTATGGTGTTTGAGAGAGGAATGGGTAGCACTGAATGTAATGTAAGTATAAATGTCACTGTGGTTGACCAGGTGAGTGAGTTTGTGTATTTAGGAAGCATGTTTGACAGAGAGAACAAGTTGGATGGTGAAATCAGTAGGCGAGTGAATTCTTCTTTCAAAGTCATAGCTGCTCTGGGAGGTTTTCACAGGAATGATGGGTTCTCTAGAGAGTCCCGCATGGCTGTGTATGAAACAGTAATTGTTCCTACTCTGATGTATGGCAGTGAAACCTGGGTACTGCAGAAAAAACATAGGAGTCGTTTGTGTGCTGGAGAAATGTGTTACTTACGTGGGGTTTGTGGCAAGACACGATCTGATTGTGTGAGGAATGAAGATGTATTGCAGTTGTGTGATGTAAAGCAAAATGTTGTTAGCAAGGTGGAGACCAATATGTTTCGGTGGTTTGGCCATGTTGAAAGAATGAGTGATGAAATGCTTACTAAGAAAATATTTTCAGCCCAAGTGGCAAGAAGGAAAGGCAGAGGAAGGCCAAGGAAGACATGGGTGGATCAGATTCAGGAGTGTCTGCATGAGAAAAAGATTATGAGTATGAAGTATAAAAGATCTTGTGTATGGCGTGTAATGGATATCAGTGAAGCACGAGTTGTATGTCAAGATCGCTGTAAATGGCGAAGTTTGATACGACAACAACAGGTAAAAATATCTGGAAGTTTGTATTTCTTTTTGGAGCTAACCTCTGAATCTCAGAGAACAGCTTAGAGATATGTATGTATGTAGAAATTTAAAATTCTGAAACGTGCTTAAAAAGTAAAGGATGTAAATTTTTACAACATTGTCTTTGCTTAGGCCATATGTTGTGAGTTTTGATTCCTTGTGTACAATGTAATATTATTATGCAATCTAAAAATGTGCAACAGTTGCTCAGCTTTTTGCATGTGCTGAATTCAGCCCAAGGTAAACCCATGCTACTGTATTGTGATTTTGTATATTGATAGTTCAAAACACAAGAAATTACAATAACATAAATTTTATGTAATTATACCAATGTGGGTGATATTCTTTAAATGTGTAGCAACTGTTCTGCTTTATGATACGTGTTTAAATGCAGCTTGAGGTGAAACTGATATGCTCATGAATTTGCTTATTTTCAATTGAGCTCCCAACAAAATAGTACTGTGTATTTTATTTTTAAAAAAATTGCTGAAGACACTGCCTCTGTGCTACTTGCCAACATCTAATTATTATGCACTGTATTAAAACTAATTTGTGCTCCGCTTAGATAGTAACATGTTACAAAGCTGAAAAAACCATGAGGAATAATCACTCACCATAAAGATCATGGTAACCTCCAATGGACCAAACACTTCCAACACGTCAATTCATCGTGATGTAACTGGGCTTCCACAGGTTTACAGACCTCTTGCTTACGCTTCTTATTTTCGGGTGTGAAACATCGTTTTTTTCCTTTGCCTTATAGTATGTTACTATAATGCTTGTCAATTCGATAAAAATCATACATACAACTCATTCATACAATTCAAGTAAAAACTATGTACATAAACCTTACATTCACAGGTGATTAAACCTTAGTCATCTCTAATTATGGAACTCCTCCTTCTGTTTCACAACCTCTGCTACTCCCACTGCAATTGTCACACCCATTCAGCCCCGCACATCCAATCCTCTAGTACTTTCGACAGATCCCTGTCATCTTCAGGAGGCAGGTGTGTCTCATCCGCCCACCGCAGCTCAAGATGACAGGGATCTGTTGAAAGTACTAGAGGATTGGATGTGCCTCCTGAAGATGACAGGGATCTGTCGAAAGTACTAGAGGATTGGATGTGCGGGGCTGAATGGGTGTGACAATTGCAGTGGGAGTAGCAGAGGTTGTGAAACAGAAGGAGGAGTTCCATAATTAGAGTTGACTAAGGTTTAATCACCTGTGAATGTAAGGTTTATGTACATAGTTTTTACTTGAATTGTATGAATGAGTTGTATGTATGATTTTTATCGAATTGACAAGCATTATAGTAACATACTATAAGGCAAAGGAAAAAAAATGATGTTTCACACCCGAAAATAAGAAGCGTAAGCAAGAGGTCTGTAAACCTGTGGAAGCCCAGTTATCACGATGAATTGACGTGTTGGAAGTGTTTGGTCCATTGGAGGTTACCATGATCTTTATGGTGAGTGATTATTCCTCATGGTTTTTTCATTTATGAATTGCACGTAAACTATGCGCACTTTGCAAGAGGTTAATACCTTAAAAGTGCAAATATAATAAGTTACAAAGCTAAGTAATTTTGTTCATTTACTTTTACATTCACCCTTGGCTTTTGAGATAAAGTTAAGTTATCAACAGTATTGAGACATTTTTGATAAACTGTTGAGTACTCTGTAGATTTTTTTAATGAGGGCAGGCTATTTGATGCAATGAATACACAGTGCTGGTGGTCTAGGAAAAAAATAATTAATCAAGATATTTCAAAAAGCATCCCAAAGTGAATCTAAGTGTAAAATATGGTACTAAGTATAAAAATTATTAAATGTAGGAACAAATAAATAAAATGAACCAAAAGTGCCACCTGTTCATGAGTAAGTTGTTGGTAAAAAGGGTTGCTATTATCAAATCACTGTCATGGACAGTGCTTTTTAAAGTTGCATAATTTATTATATCATATTTCAGTGATGCTCGACCTTTGATTGTGTCTATGTAATTTATTTTGTAAGTATATATTTATGGCATCTTAGAAAATTATTCCACTCTGCTATAAAAGTGCAAACAGGTACAGTAGAAACTAATTGTTAAAATTAACTAGATTTACTGCTGATTACACATGCTATTGATGTTACATGATTTTCTGCTGCATGTAAATTGTTGTGTGTTATGTTTATCATTTCAGATTTATTTTATTCTGAAATCAATCTTATATGTACTGATCTAATTATACAGCCTTTTTAATCAGCATTGTATTTTTTCTTCAGTTCTTCAACAGTTAATATTACTGTGTTGGATAGATCATATTATTTCAATCAATATTTCTCCAAAGCTCCAAGAGCATTTTACCACATGCACAGAATTTCTTTGATTTTTAGAAATGTTAGAGTTCTGATACTCTCATCCACATTATAAATATAGTGGTGGCCAAAATTGTGGACACTTTTTGAAAATTTCATGCTTTGCAACTTTCCAGGCTTATAGGAAAAGTTATGTTTCATTAAATTCAAATGTTTGTATAACAACTGAAAGATAATTTTTAATGTTGAATTCAGTACAAAAAACAACAAATATCTGCAGTACAAAAAACAACAAATATCTGCAGTACAAAAAAGGTTCTGCTTACTTTAGTCTAAAAAACAGAGGTGTGATTCATGTTAAGAAGTGGAATGTGAGTGCAAACTGTACTGGCCAATCACAGTCCTTGTTCTTGGGACCATTCAAATGGCAGTAGCTGCAATATGTCATGTGTCAAGTTGGGGAAAGTCAGTTTTGCTGTTTGTTCTGTAGGAGAAAGGTGGTTATCCATGTAAGTGAAGCACACAATTGAAGACTGTGTGAATACTTTTAGTATTTCTTGAAACTTAGGGTGTAGATAATAAAATAGAGCAATGGCGCCAAAGAATAAAGTTAATTGGACACCCATGAAAACAAGCAGGATTGTTGTATTACGTGAATTGGGTTTTTCCTATGCTGAAATTGCAAGGCAAGTAGGTGGGACAGTGATGATATCTGAAGTACAAAAGTTAATGTTTACATTAGCAGGAAAAAGTCTCTGAAAACCAAAGCAGGAAAAGGCTGTGGGAAAAAAGTGCACAAAATCTGTTATTGACAGAAGAACAAAAAGGATGTGTTTCAAAGACAGAAGAATTTTGTCTGAGGCCATCAGAGGTGAACTGGGTGCAACTGGTGTTTCTGTCAGTTCACGAATGATAAGGAGAAGACTCAGATATGGGACTAAGAGGCAGGATTCCAAGAAAAAAAAAAGACATACTTGAGTCTACAGCAGTGGTAGAAATTACTACAGTGGGCAAAATACACATTGAATGGACAGAAGATCAGTGGAAGCAAGTTATTTGGAGTGATGAAAGTAAGATATCCTTATTTGGTAGTGATGGGCAAAAATATGTGAGATGTCGAGTGAAGAGCTACATTCTGACTGCATGGAGGCAAATGTAAAGAAACCAACAAGCGTTGTGATTTGGGCATGTATGACAGCAGATGGTGTTGGTTGCCTTCATGCAATCGATGGCATGCTGAACGCAAGAAAATTAACTAACACTATCCTGGAACCGAAACTGCTACCTCTTCCTTCAGGGATGTCTTTCCCAACAATACACCATTTTGTTTTCAGCAGGATTCAGCTCTTTGCTACACAACACAAATGTGCAAGTAGGGTCCAGAGCAAAGTGCATTCAGTTGTTGACTTGGCCAGGAAACAGCCCTGACCTGAACCCAATAGAAAATTTGTGGCAGCATTTGAAAAACTTTGTAAGGTGCATTCCGGGAATTAAATTTTTACACCTCGTATATAGGTAAAATATGGTTTTGTAATAAAATCAGATTTATCATTTTTAGAAATAATTATTGGTTTTTACTTTTGATTGTGTTTTGAATCAGTGTTGAACAAACTCGCATTGTGTACCAACTTTCTGTAATGCACAAATTCAGTATGGCATGATCTTGTCGACCTTATATGGCAGAATTAAACTCATTTTGAAATTCTTCACTGGACTATGTCAAGCAGATTAAGAAACATGTCTATGTTGGATGAATGTCTTGTAATCATTGCTCAGTTCTTTAAAATGGAGAGAATGATTACAAGTTTTTGATGTCATTGCTCTTTTTATTATAATATGTGTTCACTTGCTCCTTGGTTCATTAGTTTTAACCATTTTGTGTTGGATTTTTTTGAAGGAGAGGATGTATTTATTATTGTGCTAAATTTTAGCTTGATCTATTCTAGTCCAAATGCTGCTGACACTCAGCATTTTTTGGGTGGGAGGGGAAGGGTCACTCTCCTTGTATTCTGTTTTGTAAGCTTTTTATGATTCTGAATAATGTAAACAAAGTAAAAATTTTAATTTCAAACTGTTGTATAAAATTTAATATCAAAAGTTAATATGTTTTTACCTAAGTATGAGTCTATGCTGTAATTAATAGCTGGTAAAGTAATCTGAAGTAAAACTTAATTTCACAATTAACAGGATGTAGAGGGAGTTAGGTTTTGTTTAATGTTTATAAGGACAGAGATACCATGTGTGTAACAGGAATGTTTGACTAGAACATCGTGCACTGTTTTGGCCAGATTTATAATTTTGCATTTGAATCAGAGTTAAGTTTATTTTTTACAGGCATTTCCCCTCCTGTTGGAACTGGGTGTTGCATTCTGTTGTTGAAATCACTTTGGTTGATATCACTGATTTTTGCATAGAAATGCTGTTACTAATTATCTCTCTGGCTAGCTCTTTAGCAGGCTTGAAAAATTATCTTGTCCATGAGCAGGATTTGAACTTGCATCTGATTTCAGTTCAGTTGTTGCATAACCCAGGATAATGAGTGCAGTACCAGCAGCTGAAGGACCATTATTACTCTGGGCTGTTTTATGGGGAATGCTATAGACTTTGTGATTATTTTTTTTTATTCTGTTGATTATGCATAGTTCCCAACAGGCTAATTAATCCTGGTACCCTTTACTGCTTAAGATGTGAATACCTTCCTATGGCCTTAATGAACATATCCTTCTAGCACATGATTCAAAGTATCTGGCTTTTTATTTGGCATTTGCTTTTTTCGTAACTCAATTGACAACTCAGTGAAACAGGCATGGAATGCATATCATAAGATAAAACAGTATATTTCTGACAGAATCCCTGCTGTTTGCAGTGCATATATAGGCACATGGTGGAAGCAGTATTTTTCTTTATCCCAAACAAAACTTGTAACTATTTAAAAAAAAAAAAAAAAAAAGAAATGTAGTCACTATATATATCACAGATATTAGGTGTAAAATGATTACTATGATTCATAGTTTGCACTGGTTTGCCCATTGAAGCCTTTCTGCCACTAAACACTTTAACAACTAACCTGTCTGTTATGGCAAATATCAGTAAGGAAAGTTTTGCTGGTACAACTTGCCATTTCACTTTGCTGTAGCTTTGTTTGAATCGTCCATTCACAATACAGGTAAAAGGTTGGTGTGTGGTTGATATTACAGTCTAAGAGTACATGCAGTTCAGGAAAGCATTAGCTATTTTTTGCTATCATAATATTCTTCCATTTTCCCCACCATCATCATGGTATTGCCACATCTGGTTTCACTGAAAAAGGAAAACTTGAAGAGATCTGTATTAACACCAGTTGCAGGGCATGACTGTTGCAGTCATGTTATCAGAATTTATTGTCTTAAAGATTTTTATGTTTTTAATCATTAAAGCTGAGTTTCTTTGGTCTACAGGATTTATTTATTTTTTTATGTTGCTTTTCTCTCCCAAGGTTTTTTGTTTGGGATAGGGGGAGTATTTATAGGTGCAAATCTCTGTTTTTAATTTTGGAAGCTTTGTCTTTAAAAGGTATAAAACAGAACCACATATTGTAGATACCAGATGCTGTGTGCCCATTATCCAGTCAAATAATTTAAAAGTGGTTACCAAATTTAAGGGGAAAAGAGAAGGAGAGAGATAAGGGGACGGGGGTGGGGGTCTAAACTTAAGTCGTATTTTTTTAGTCATCAAAGAAAATTAGAATTATAAACTCTCCTGTTAATGATTGCCTTGTAGGTACACATGTAAAATCCCTGATGGTTGTCTAGGGGGTGTGTGCATGTGTGTGCATGCAGAGTAGGTACCTCGTAAAACAAATGCAAGAAAAGCACTGAAATGAAAGGGGTAGGAAATGATTTACCATCAAAGAACATGTTTGTATCCTAGTAGAGCAGTGGTGACACTGAATGTATTCTCTGTTGGTAACAGCAACTCAGAGTTCCTGGTGTTTCTTAGGATTTGTGCATGAGCACAGTCAACAGAACTTGAAAACATTTGAACTGGCCGTTGGCTTCACTATCTACTTTTTCATAAAGCAGACAAGTGCATATTTTTTGACTACCAATATATAATGAACACTTCATGTGCAATTTGCATTGCATTACTGTTTTCTATTCAAATTGTTTTTATTTATTTAAAATTGTTTCCAATGGCAATACCGAATACTAGTGTGCTTTGCTCCTGATGAACACACTTGAACAGTACTTTAAAGTTAACACCACACAAAAGTGGAAAAGTGAACATATTTTTTCTATAAGCCATATTATGCTCAATGGTGATTTATGGTGAAATTGTTGAGAATTTCTGATGTTTTAACCTGTTTTGTGTTTTCTCTCAGTACTGTCACTTGTAACATTTCTCTTTGAAATAAGTTTAAATTAGACTTAAAAATTGTGTAAAATTCATCGAAGCTCCTTAAAAATTGCAAATTTCTCAGATGTGTTTATATAGGGGTTTTCACATTCATCAGAAAATTTGATTCTGTGGCAGACATCTTTCCCCACTTCATTCTTGTGAGGGGGAAATTCCCCTCCCAAATATTGTAAAATGAAATCTTTTATAAAAATCACAAATATGTGATAGCAATAAAACATCAATATCAACAAAAGCATGTTTCCTTTTGGTAGCATGTTTAACTTGGCACCCCTTACAGTCTTTAAAAGGATTTCCTGCTTGATTTTACAGAGCACCTTCTAAGCGATATATCATGCTTAACAAGATGTTATTTGATTAGACATTTCTCTCTTTTTTTTTAATTTATGTGAAGTTTCCAAATTAGAAATATCCACAGTCTTAAGTGATCACTTGTCCTGTGCAGGAAGAATTGTTGGAGGAATCATCTCAAAAGTGGTGATGGCAGCTGCAGCTGCACTTCAAAATGGGAGCATGCAACAAGTTTTCAGAACATCTCAAATTATTTTTACCTTACAGATATATGGGTTTTAAGCTTTGTATTTCTGATGTAATTTTGAAGTTTGATCAATAATTAAGACCCCCATTGGGAGAAAAAGTTTCAACTGTCACTCCTCAGTTATAAAGAAAAAATGAAAGTTTTAAATTTGGGGAAATTTCAACAATTTTTTTTATATGAAATGCATTTGTAAACACACACACACACACATACAAACAAAATATTTCATTGCAAAGCTCCATGTATCTTACGTGTTGCCAACAAACACTATTTTGAATGATGCAGTGTCCATGATTTCTGGACTCTCAATCAGTTAAAGGTGGAAGGTTCTTCCATGAATGGGAAAACAGGCTGTGTCTGTTGTTCTGGGCAGATGTTTGAATTCTGTGTCTAATGCCCTCCTTCCCCATTTTCCTTCATACACACACACAGTGAATTTGTTTTTGTTGTAGGAAATGTCTTTTCTTCAGTGACTGATATTTTAGTTTTGATAGGGTGATGTGTGCTTACTTCACAAAACCCAATTTGCACTGAAAATGAGGTTTTTGTAGTACTTGAAATAGTTCTTATCTGTGGTAAAATTAAGACTCATCTTAGTTTTAAACACACATGACTAAGCTGCCATTGTTACAAATCTATATACCAATAGTGTTAAAAAAAATTAAAGTACTGTTTTCTGTGTAAGTGGTCTCTCAGATTAGAAATATCATCATCGGGATGTAAGGTCAGGTGATGCGTAACATCACAGCCTCTCCTTGACAAATATCAACCCCACCTTCTCGTGGTGCATCCTGTTCCCACTAAAGGGGCCCTGACGACCGCCAATAGCGGTATAACTATACCATCGGGATCAGAGAAAATGCTATCCCACACTCACCAACCCGCTTGGCCAGCATGGTGAGTTATGGCCAAACACCTCCAAAATGACTCTACAACTTAAATCTTAGCCCTCAGTCTCCGGCAGCTGGAATGTACCTGGCCAAGGCAGTGGCCAGTGCGACATGAAGGCAGAGGGTGCTAAGAATCGCCGGAGGACCGGACTAGGCTGCCATTTGATGCTCACTTTGGCTACGTATAATGGACGCTCCCTATCTTCTGATTGAAGGCTTCTTGAATTGGAAGAGGAACTACAAAGGATAAACAAAGAAAGGTAACTTGATCACGCTAGTTACGTTAACTAAAACTTTTACAAAAAGTTCGTAAGTTGGAAGCTTTCGACCTTATCTTAGGTCTTCATCACGCCTATGGAGGACTAAAATTGTTGCCAGATTCTACATTTGAATTTTTCCTATTTTTGTTGCCAAAACTTAGAATTGATCTCCAGATCAACGGAATGTAGAGAGGAGATTCGGAGTTGCAAGTCATTGAGTTGAAAAGTGAATTTCTATGCTTTCACGGTAACGGAGGGCAAAACGATTGTCAAACGAAGCAATTCGTTTTGCTTCGTTCCAGTGGGGAACTGCAGATGTGTCTTCCATTGTCAAAATAGACAAGGCAGTGTTGGGATTGCCTTTCGAAACATCTTTTCTGTGTTCTAAAATTCTATGGCTAATGCTCCTGTATGTGCTTCCAATGTATAAGTTATCCCCAGTAGAAGAAGAGATAGGAATGCAGTAAACTCCTGGGAGGTTCAGGCTTTCAACTTTGTCCCTATCCCTTTGTAGAAGTTTCAAGATGTTTGGGGTAGATTTAATGGCAAGATGGTAACCAAAACTTCTAAAAAGGATCTGTAACTTATAAGCATAGGAAGGATGGTAAGGAACAGAACCACAGAATTTCAGGTCTTCTTTCTTGTGAGGAAGGAGGCATTCGATTTTCGAATGGTTTTCATATTTCTTTATGAGGGAGTTAACTGTAACAGCAGGGAAACCATGAGAGAGGGCTATTGTAGAAATTTTGGAGAGTTCTTCTTGAAGAGAGAGTTGGTTGTTGCAAATGATATGAGCCCTGTGGATGTAGGACTTCAATGCTGCAAGCTTGTAGAGATGCAGGGTGCAAGATTTGTAGGGAATGATGTTAGTGGCTGCAGAAGGTTTTCGATAGACGGAGCGAGTAATGGAGAGATCAGCGTTTCTGCAGATAGATACATCCAGGAAATCAATTTTGTGATTTACTTCCTTAGATATAGTGAGCTTAATGGAAGGAAATTTTTCTGTAATGGAGTTGATCAGTATCTGTAGCTCAGACTCGGAATGTGGCCAGCTAATGAAAATGTCGTCTACATATCTTAACCATAGGGAAGGTTGAAAAGGGTGTAGAGGAATTATGGAAACTTCAATATGTTGCATGTAGATTTCAGCAAGCAGAGGGGAAAGAGGTGAGCCCATGGGGAGACCAGATTGTTGCCTATACACAATTTTGTTGAAAACAAAACAACTGTGTTGATGAATAGTGTGGAAACAATCATAAAGATCTTTGATAAGAGGACCGGGGGGTTCAAAATGAAGAATCAATTTCTTCATGAGGAGCATGTAGGAATCAAAATATGGTACAGAGGGAAACAAAGATTCTACATCAAGAGTATACAGATTATCACAAGGGGGAAAGGAATTAGGAAGGTTGTGGATGAAGTTTGAAGTAGAGACAACTGTATGAGGATGGTTGGCTGCCAGGGATTTGCATTTGTGGACCAATCTCTTTTCAAGGTTTACAGCTGGAGAAAACGAATATTCCACTAAAGGTCTGATGGGGTTACCAGCTTTATGCAGTTTCACTTGCAGGAAGAGCCTGGGAGTTCTAAAGTAAGGAGGGGGTGATATATCACCAAGGAAGGATTGAAGAGTTTCTTTCTTAGCTAATCTGTCAACTGAGTTTTTGAGTGAGTTGGTGGTGTCTGACTGTAAAGGGATGCAGTTAGCTGATGTAAGAAAAGAAAGCACTTTTTGGTTTAGAGTTTCTTTACCAATGATGACTGGGCAACCAACTTTATCTGCTTTGCATACGGCTAGGTCATTTTCTTGAATAAATGACCTGAATTCTTTTAAACAAGAGGAAGAGTACTTGATTGGCACAGAATTTTGCTTGGATAAGATAACAGCAGCGTTGGCACGAAGGATAGGCTGCTGAACAGTCTCAGTTCTGTGGATGGCTGATTCTATAACAGAAACAGTTTGTGGAAGATTGATAGGAAGAGCAGGTGAAAATTTTGGGCCTAATGATAAGAATCCTGAAGAAGAAATTGAAGAATTTTATGAGGAAATTCGTGATCTAAATAATAAAGGTAAGCAGCACTTGAAGATAATTATGGGAGATTTCAATGCAAAAATAGGGCAACGGCAACAGAATGAAACTTCAGTAGGTAAATTTGGTTACGGCAACAGAAACCAGTGTGGAAATACTCTCGTTGAGTTTGCAGAGGCAGAAGGATTTTTCATCTTGAACTCCTTTTTCAAGAAAAAGCCACACAGGAAATGGACATGGAGACATCCAATTGGGACGACAAGTGAAATAGATTTTATTATGTTAACAAAAAATTCGTCATCAAAAACTGCAGTGTGCTGAACAAGTTCAACACAGGTAGTGACCATAGATTGGTGAGATGTAAGATGCACCTTAACACTAAACTCGAACGTGGCAAGCTCATAAGACAAACAAAATGTATTGACATAACCAACCTTAAAAAACACCATAATACTTTCAAGTTAGAACTGAAGAACAGATTCTCTGCTTTAGAAGGATTAACATCGAAAGAAGTGGATATTTCGGAAGTTAACAGAAAAGTAACCAAAGCTCTTTTGGAAACAGCAACAAAATTAGCTGGGTCTAAGAACAAGTTGCATGTGAACAAATTATGAGAAAAAACCAAAATGTTGATGCAAAAAAGAAGAGAGATGAGGACAACTAAAGAAGATGTGACTTCCAAAGTGGAATATATAGAGCTATGCAAGACAGTACGAAAAAGTATCACTGAAGATGTAAGGAAATTCAACTGTGAACTAGTGAGGAAAGCAATTGAAAACAACCAAAGCCTAAAGATAGCAAAGGGACATCTCAGTAAGGGAAGAAAACAGATTATGGCTCTGAGAAAAGAAGATGGTTCTGTAACAAGAAATAGAGACGAAATTTTTACAAGAGTGAAAGATTTCTACTCCAAATTATATGAACGGGATGATACATGTACTCCAGACATCATGAAAGGTACCAGAGTTCTTCCAGTCCTCCCATCAGAAGTTGCTCATGCAATCAAGAACATGAAGCGGGGAAAAGCTCCAGGAGAAGATGGAATTACTGTAGACATCATACAAGAAGCAAGTGGAGAAATCGAAACAGTACTCTCCCAAATTTTCACTCGATGCCTTAATGAAGGGAAAATTCCTGAGGATTGGAACAACGCTACAATGATCTTGCTACATAAAAAAGGTGACATTGAGGATCTCAGGAACTACAGACCTATCAGCCTCCTATCAGTGGTTTATAAAATCTTCACTAAAGTTCTTTCACACCGCTTGAAGGTGACACTGGACATATCTCAACCGAGAGAACAAGCTGGATTCAGGAGTGGCTACAGCACAATAGATCATATCCACGTACTGAGAGAACTAATTGAAAGAGCGAGGGAATATGAACTTCCATTGTGCATGGCTTTTATCGATTATGAAAAAGCCTTTGATTCGGTGAAACCATCAGCAGTTACAATGGCTCTGAAATCATGTGGTATTGAAGATGCATATATTAATATTATTAATAACATCTATGAGAATGCAAGTGCAAAGATTCGGCTGTTTGAAAATACAACACACATAAAAATTGGAAAAGGAGTGAGACAAGGTGACACCATATCTCCGAAGCTCTTTAATGCCACATTGGAAAATGTTTTTCAATCACTGAACTGGGAAAACAAAGGGATAAAGATTAATGGAGATTATCTAACCCACCTTCGTTTTGCTGATGACGTAGTCGTTTTTGCAACTACCCCATCAGAGCTGCAGAGTATGATCCAGGAACTTGCTGACAAGAGTAAAGAAGTGGGATTAAAAATGAACTTTCAGTAGACAAAAGTGATGTTCAATGCTTTTACAAGAAATGAAGATTTATCGATTGATGGAGAAAAACTGGAGATAACAGATACGTATGTTTGTTATCTTGGACAGCAGATATCAAGTGAGAGTCACATTGATGAAAAAATTAATAGGAGTACAGAACTTGCCTGGAGAGCTTTTGGAAGAAACAGCATAATTTTCAAGAGCAATATGCCATTATGACTTAAAAAAAAAAGTGTTTGAATCCTTCCAGTGCTTACGTATGGTGCAGAGAAGTGGACCTTAACTGAAAGAGACATACAAAGGCTGCAGACAACTCAAAGAAGCATGGAGAGGTGCATGCTTGGTATAACCAGGAGGGATAAGAAGAGGAACTCGTGGATCCGAAAAATGACAAGAGTGGAAGACATCATGATCAGAGTTAAATCCCTGAAATGGCAATGGGCTGGACATACTGCCAGAAGGACAGACCATCGATGGACAGCCGAAATTTTAGATTGGATTCCAAGGACAGGAAAAAACCCAGGAGAAGACCACATGGGAGATGGGTGGATGAAATTCGAAAATATGCGAGAGTGACATAGAGGAGACTGGCACAAGACAGACCATTGTGGAGGAAACTTGGGGAGACCTTCGTCCAGCAGTGGATTGATAATGGTTGACAATGATGATGTTGCACTGAAAATGAGGTTTTTGTAGTACTTGAAATAGTTCTTAACTGTGGTAAAATTAAGATTCATCTTAGTTTTAAACACATATGGCTAAGCTGCCATTGTTACAAATCTATATACCAATAGTGTTAAAAAAAATTAAAGTACTGTTTTCTGTGTAAGTGGTCTCTCAGATTAGAAATATAGTAAGTGTTAAATATAATTTTTTCTTAGCAAAAGTAGTTTTGGGGAAGTTAACTGTTTAAAATAACAGTTCAGACCTGTGATTTTTTAATATTAAAAATCAAGAGTTAAAAAAATCCCCTACAATTAATGTATAAATTAATTACCGTATATACTCGCGTATAAGTCGCCCCCCCCCCCCCACTTTCAGAGGAAGAAATCGGAAACTCGCGTATAAGTCGACCCCCCACTTTCAGAGGAAAAAATCGTAAGAAATCGGAAACTCACGTATAAGTCGATCCCGGAATGAGAAAAAAAAAATTTCAATGAATTTATTCAAAAACATTTAAAAACGAAAAGCATTATATATATAATACTAAATTTAATTTGCATACCCAAAAACTTCATCGGAACCCTTCAAAATCTGATTCCGAGTCAGACTCGCCAAACAGTTCAAAAAAGTCTTTCTCCGTCATCGGTGCGTCATCATAAATATCAGTATTCCCATCTATGCCTGTGGCATCAGAATCATTGTCATCATTGACTCATAAAAATCTCATCACCCTCTGTGCCATCAAGTTTGTTACTAATGCAACATTTCTTGAATGATTTAACGACCATTTCCGCAGGTATCGCATCCCAAGCATCCTTGACCCATCGCACAATCGAAATGATATCCGGCTTCTTTAGATTTCCGCACTTGGTTTCAGTCGGCAAATCGGAACTTATCCAATCTGCCCAATACCTCCGCACATTGTCCTTGAAGGGCTTATTAAGGCAGACATCTAGTGTTTGAAGAACAGATGTCAACCCACCTGGGATGACAGCAAGAGTTGTTTTTGAATTTTCTGCAGTTTTTTTCACTTCTGCACAACGGTGTGCAACAAACATATCCCACACCAAAAGAGAAGGTTTCCTCGAAAGTGCACCTGGCCTTTTGTTCCACACATTCTTTAACCAGTCAATTGTTCCGGATTCGTTCATCCATACTTTTTCATGGGCACGAACGAGCACACCAGATGGAAAGACAATGCTTTTCTGCAGAGTTTTGCGTTTGAAAATAATTACCGGAAGTAGCTTACTGCCGTCGGCCAAACAGGAAAGAACAACCATGAAACTGGATTTTTCGTGGCCAGTCGTTTTGATCAAGATATTTTTTTCGCCCTTTTGGTTCACCTTCTTATTTCCAGGAAGGTCGAAACACATGGCGGTTTCATCCATGTTCCCTATTTGGGAAAGTTCAAAAGCAGTCCCTTTTCTCTTTTGAATTTCCGTAATTTTCGGACTAAGAGCCGCATCGGCGTAAGGGCCACAGGTGAGAATTTTTGCAATCTTGGAAGCAAAAGTTGCTGTAAGGGCCGCACCAGCATAAGGGCTGCACCTGTGAACTCGTGGTGCTGCTCAGAAAGCTAAATTATCTTCCTTATTTTCATAAATTAACTCACGCCCAACGTGATTATATATATACACTGCCGGACAATTGCTAAGGACGGATCACAATAGCAACGATAGCAACCATAAAATGGAAGGCAGGAAAATGTGGAAATTAGCATAAGTGCGGGATACAGTAAGACGTGTTGTGCGTATGCAAATTTTTGATTGCCGAACTTGTTCGTGACGTCATAGCGCTGATAAGAGATATAAAGGATTTGACACATGTTGACCGTTGTTGTTCAAACGCTAAGTTGAAAGGGAAAGAATCAATTGACGAACTTGCAATTCTCAGTATGTCTTCCCGATATCACCTAGATGATTTTACGCGTGGCCGTATTATTGGCAAGATTCAAGAAGGGCGAAAAATAACAGATGTTGCCAGGGAGTTCGACGTCAGTCACAGTGTTGTTTCAAGGCTTTGGAAATCATTTCAAGCAAATGGAGAGTGTAGCAAACGTCACGGGGGATGTCGTGTTCGCAGTACGACACCTACAGAAGATCGGTACATAGTGCTATCAACAAAAAGACACCGGCGCAGCACAGATAGTGAGGTAGCAAATCAGTTTATGGCTGCTACTGGCAAGTGGATCTCCCGAAAAACTGTTGCCAGACGTTTGCATGAAGGAGGACTATACGCCCGCCGTCCTGTTTGTGCATCCCATTGTCCAGACGTCACCGTACCGCCCGTTTGCAATGGTGCCATCAACATCGCAATTAGAATGATAACGACTGGTCTACTGTCCTCTTCTCAGATGAGAGTAGATACAGTCTATCGTCTGATTGTCGACGACAACTGATTTGGCGTGATAGTGGTACTGCATATTGTCCAGCAAACATACAGGAAAGGAACCGATATCCGACATGTAGTGTCATGGTATGGGCTGGCATCATGATCAATGACCGTACGTCCCTCTATGTGCTTCCACCTGGGACTATGACTGGCCAACGATACATTAATGATGTTCTGCTACCTCATGTTCGCGTGTTCCGTGGTGCTGTCGGTGATAGATTCATTTTCATGGACAACAACGCAACATGTCATCGAACAGTCGCTGTCCAGGAGTGTCTTGAGAGCGAGGATATTCAACGCCTCGTATGGCCAGCACGTTCTCCAGATCTGAATCCCATTGAAAATGTGTGGGATGCTTTGGGAAGGAGTCTTGCTGGTCGCCAATGCCCTCCAATAAACAAGGATACCCTCATCCGTGCACTGACAGAGGAATGGGATAAATTATCCCAACAGCTGCTTGATAATGTTGTGCAAAGCATGACACGACGTGTGGAATCTTGCATCGCCCTCCATGGTGGCCATATCCCGTATTGACATCTTACGCCGGAACGCCTGCGGGCGGTAATTGCATTTTTTTTCACGTTTACGTATTCTGCACAAAATGGCCTGTTTGTCCTTTGAACACGTTCCAAAGCCTTCTGGATTTCAGAGCACAATAAATTGTCTTTCTTGTAATGTCCTGGCATTCTGACATTATTTTATTTCACTTGGCATCCAACCACACTTACTCTTTATGCGCTATATAGCCGTTTTGGGTCCGTCCTTAGCAATTGTCCAGCAGTGTACTTCAAAGGCTAATTCTGCAACTCAGTGTCAATCTGCTTTATACACTTAATGTTTCATACTGGCAAACATTTTTATTTATACATTTTTATTAACCATGCTAATGATGTTATTTGTTTGCCTTTATTAAATGCTCAGAACCATTTATATAATCAATATAAATCACAGATAATCTTAAGACTCCCGTTAGAATATTGCATTGCTCGTAAAACCGCACAATTGTCTAAATTCCATTCAATGTGGATGTCTGCTACAGGATGGTTCTCTGTTCACAGCAATAGAATCCGTCTTAGAAGTAATTAACTTATAAATTATCGCTTGTTATGCTTTCAATGAATGTTTTCTTTAATAATATGTTCCTTTTATGTTATGCTTTTTTTCTCATGTAGAGACGTTTCCTTTTACCAGCTGCTTCGCATGTGTTCGCTGATCTGCCGCCAACACTACGAAACGGCGGTGCGCTTTCTCTCTTTCAAGTGGTTTGACCTACTTTCATTTACTGCTCACTGAGCCGTTACCGCTGGGTGTGCTATTCACAGAAGCCTCGGACGTCACGCTACTCGTCTATGTGCTTATGTCCCCATTGCATCCCCCATGCAAAGGGCGTTTGAGTCAGACATTCCTGTTCTCCCCCACTTTCCCTCCTAAACCAACATCAGGACAGCGGAGTTATTGTCTAACGTATGAGTAGAAAGGGGGGGAGACATGATCCCAGTCGAGTTCGTGAACAAAAAAAGACGTGGTTTGAAAAAATTTACTAAGCATCTGCATGAAAAAAAAAAAAAAAAAAAAAAAAAGGAGGGAGGGAGGGAGGGAAGAAAACAAATTCGGCATAAGGGCCGCACACCCGAAAAATTTCACTTTTAGTAATGTAAGAGCCGCGGCTCTTAGCCCAAAAATTACGGTACATACTTTTGAAATTCCATTATCTTTGCTTCGAGGTCACGAGGTAACTTTTGTGCAATTTTAGTGCGCTGGCGTAGACACAACCCATAGCGGTTCATGAACCTTGTGCACCAACCTGGTGAGGCACGAAAAGTGTTATTTGCGGCTGCAAACTTTTCATCTTTTGCGAGCTTCATTGCTCGCAAACGTATACCAGTTCGCGTTACAATGTAACCATTTTGTCTGCAGCCCACAATCCAATCATTCAAGACACTTTCCAAGCTCTGGAAAAGATGCCTTTTGCGATTTTGGGATTTTCACCAAGTCCGGTTTTTTTACGCCAATCTCAAATCAGTTTTTCGTTAATGCCAAATTGACGTGAAGCAGCACGGTTGTTAGTATTTTCTGCAAAAGAAACCACTTTCAACTTGAATCCTGCGTTATAGGACATCCGTTTCTTTTCACAATCCGTGTCACCCATAATTGGAGAAGCGAGACACGTGCGATTAAGAACAAGCAACACCTAACACTGGCTGTCGCATGGCTCTGTTACGTCAAAGGTCAGTGCAATCAACTGGTAGTCGGAAGTGCGAAGCTTTCTATGCGCGGCTGTGACTGCGCTGTGGATACGCAAAGCCAGGAGAGAGGAGACTTTTCAAAGCGCAGAGAAATTCGGAGGGTCGCGATTTCGTAATTCTACCACATCGGTGTTCTTTCTTTCTTTCGGAGGGTTGCGATTTCGTAATTAATACCGCATCGGCATTTTTATTTCTTTTGGGATGGATTGCCGTTTGCCTCACGGGAAGAACTTTTGGACTTACGATTTTTTAGACCCCGCGTATAAGTCGACCCCATTACTTTGAAGCTCTCATTTTGTCCCAAATTTCTCAACTTATACGCGAGTATATACGGTAGTATTTCTTTTTTTTTTTTTAAATATATTTTTTTATATTACATATTTATGGTGGATTTTTTTTTATAACCTGCAGATGAGGGATCACTTATGGCTACTATGTCTCCTAATGCATTGCCTCAGGGAAGTAATTTACCTTCTCCAACTGGGATGAGTGTTCAGGAAAATCCAAATCCAGCTGGAACCACAGGAGAGAATCGAAACTTCCTCTGGCCAATCGTCATGGAAAGAGCACAAAGAAAAAACCCAATGTATGGTGGAGTATCAGACATTGGTAACATCCGGTCTTTTGGTTCCTCAAATAGATGTAAGTTTTTTTGTTTTGTTTTTCATGTGCTCAAATAATGCAGTAGCTGTTATTTTTTATATGCTAATTTTGTGCAGAGTTTTTAGCTCTAAATTTGTTGTTCTTTTGGGGAGTGTGGCGGATTAACTAATCTACGAATTCATCCTATTTCTTTCATGACAATTACCTACAATTTATTTTTGTAAGTTCTACTTACATGATATAAAAAATTTTTCATTTGTTTATTCGCCTGCAGGCATACAAAATTGTGTGCTCTCTGAAATAAGTGTCCAATTCTGTTTGTAGCAACTATAAGATGTGATATATTAAAAAGAAAAAAAATAGTGATTGTCAAGTTCCTAAAATCTGAATTTAAAAAATTATTGCACATGCTGTAAGCAGAAGTTTAACCAGTTGATATGGCAACACAAGTCAGCAACTTGCCGAGGTCAAATGCTGCGTATATAGAGTGCCTGAAGGAAATTTGCAGAGTGCCAGAAATTAACAAATGGTTCCCTGTGTGCTATATGAAATTTCTTCACTTTAATGTTGTTATTTGCACAGAGACATGGGGTTAACAAGGGAGCAGAGAATTAGTTTATTTGAAGCTTATTTGCAAATTCAGTCTTACAAACAGTGTGTAGAAGAGTTTAGGAGGAAATTCCCACAGCAGACAGGGTAAGTAAATCAATACACAGTTTACTCATACGATTTCAGAAAACTAGAAGCGTTGTTCCTAGAAAGTGGTTGGCTAAGTGTGTTAAGGCCGAAAGTTAACGATGTTGAAAAATGTTTGCGACAATCACCTACAAAATTGCTTCATCGCTTAGCAAGTGAAACTTTCTTATGACGCAAAAAAGTGATGATTAAACGGTTGCAGCTTCATGCAAGCAAAGTGAAAGTTGTCCAACAACTGAAGGCACCTGATAAGCATAAATGCCTGTACAAATTTTGAAGTTCTGAATCTGTTTATTGGTGTAAATATGATATGAATGGTAAGTCAGATAATATCCGAAAACTTGAAAATTTCGTCGTCCTAGTTTTCGAATATTATCTGACTTACCATTCATGTCATATTCACACCAATAAACGGATTCACAACTTCAAAATGTGTATTGTACAGTGATGTAATGCCATATTTCATTCACTAAATGCCTGTTGTATTGCTGTTGGTTTCATAAATTTACTCTATGCAACAAGAGCTTATTGAACAATATCTTGTTTTTGGATGAAGCCTGGTCTGATTGGAACAGGTATGTTAATTCACAAATATGTGAAATTAATCGACTGGGAATCATCATTTGCTTCATACGTGATATTAGTTGACAGTGCTTTTGCATTCTGAAAAAATTGGTGTGTAGTGTGCCGTATCTCGATGCAGAATAGTGGTACCACTGCTTTTTTGACTTGACAGTACTGTAAATGTATAGATTTATCAAGATTTTATTTAAATCACTTACTCAGGGCTTTACCCAGGTATCTTTATTTAATTCTAGTTCCACTTGAGGAATCTTCATTTAATCTTCTTTTCCTCTGAGTTCCTTTGGTTGTTTTATAGACGTTTATGGCCTCTGGATTTTTTCAAGGCCTGTTCTTGATGATGAACAGACCGTGACAAAAATCCAGAGGCCAGAAATGTCTAGAACAACCGAAGGAACTCAGAGGAGAGGAAGATTAAATTAAGATTCTTCAAGTGGAACTAGAATTTAAAAAAAAAAAAAATGATTTGAGTTTTCATTTTGTGTCACTATTGCAAGAAAATGATCACCTTGCATGGCTCAACAGGATGGAGCAACATGTAACACAGCTGCTACAACAACAGAACTTTCCCGAAGTTTCTTTGGCGATCACATTATTTCCAAAGGACTTCGGCATCTACATTCACCGGATTCGTCACCTCCTGATTTTTTTCCTGTGGGGATATTTAAAGGACCATGTTTATGCAAACAACCTGCATGACCTTCAGTCTTTGAAAACAAACAGTATTTAGTCTATAATGGAAATTACCCCATCTATGCTGAAACAGTTACAAAAAACATGCATGAATATTTGCCTCCACCAACAAGGAGGTCATTTCCAGAACCTTCTTTAGGTCAACATCAGTTACTCAAAAGTTGATGGAAGATGTATCACAGCAAGTAAACTTTTTATGTATCTGTATAGCCTGGATTAAAATTTGTTCAAATTAGAGTTTGGGAACTTCTCAATCACCCTGTACTAGTGGGCACATTGGATTTATTCCAATGAATTGACATTTTTTCTTAGTCATTAAAAAGAATTTTGAATTTATGTGGCATGGTTGGGAAAGACTTATATTCTGTTTAAATTTTGGTCAAAGTGTTTTATATTACTGCACGGCTTACCAATAAGGAAGGATTGTGTTGTTATTGTCGTTTGGTTTAGTTCTTGTAGCATGAGATGTAACAAGTTGTGGCTCCTTTCATTTCATAAATGAAGCTAGTTTTAAATCAATAGTTGTATAACTATCATAATTACTGTTACACACGTTTAAAGTATCTTCAAGTCGAGTGCTCTATTCTTCATTACTTTTGCTATTAGATAAATTTTCAAGGAGATAAAATATAAAACATTTCAACAGTTATTAAATTGTCCTGAGAGTGTTGCACTTACCCAATATTGTAGCACAATTTGGAAGGTTATTGTTTGGTTGATTTATTCCTCAGGCACAAATCGCCGACGTCCAAGTTGACAAGTTCGTGAGGAGTTGGTTTGTTGAACTAAAAACATGCACTGGTTTATTTGAAAATATACAGCCAGAGTCGAGATTATAAAAAAATGAAGATGAAGTTTAGAAAGGTTAAAGAGATAAAAAGATTATTTGCAGTATGAATAAAATCTTTAGCCCTTATCAACGTCGTCATTAGTTTCTTTGGTTGTTTTACAGAATTTTTTTTTTTTAACCAATGATGGCGTCGATAAGGGCTAAAAATTTTATTCATACTGTAAATAGTATTTTTATCTCTTTAATCCTTTTAAACTTCACCTTCATTTTTTCATAATCTCAACTCTGGTTGTATATTTTCAAATAAACCGGTGAATGTTTTTAGTTCAACGAACCAACTCCTCACGAACTTGTCAACTTGGACGTCAGCGATTTGTACCTGAGGAATAAATCAACCAACAATAACCTTCCAAATTGTGCTACAATATTGGGTAAGTGCAACATTCTCAGGACAATTTAATAACTGTTGAAATGTTTTATATTTTATCTCCTTGAAAATTTATCTAATAGCAAAAGTAATGAAGCATAGAGCACTCGACTTGAAGATGCTTTATAACGTGTGTAACAGTAGTGATAATAGTTATACAACTATTGACTTATAATATAGCCACGTAAGCCAAAGGTTAATTTTCACTAACCAAATTATATTGAAGCTAGTTTTGTTTAACAAAACCCTATTCGCATAACTACTTACCTGCTGCGCTGGTTAAATAAGCTTTCAGTGAGCTGTAGTGAGGTGTAGTCTCACCAGGCTGTAACTGTCACCATCATAGAATTAGTTTAGGATGTGTTTATAAGTGCAATGTGTTTAAACGATTGTGTAAGTCATAACACTTTATAAGTCATCGTTGTTTTATCATTTCTTGTAAGTGTATTGTGGCTGATATGGGAGGAGGTGAGGTACTCTTTCAGTTGCATCCTTTGGAGTAATGCTGTAACTGTGTATGTAGGAGGATTGCTCGCTCACAATTTGCGATTGGAAGTTGCATTCCCAATCGAACTTAAAGAAAACTAAATGTCTTTTAATTGTGCAGTGAACAGCTTTTATGTTGAAAAGCCACAGGAAAATATTATTAAAGCAGCAGTTTTAACAGCTGTGCTGAAGATAAAGATATGTTGGTTTTAAAAATCCTGTTAGAAAAAACTGTTTCATTTAATTTACCTGTTGACTGAGATGTCCTACTTGCTAGTTACTTAAAGCACCAGGGCAACTTTAGATCACTGGAGTAAATTTAAACTATAGTTATTTTACCCACTGTCAGCTACATGTGGCTACATCAGAAGCCAAAACAGGAAAGAATTTATTTGTACTGCAGAGGAATATTTTAACACAAGTATTTACTGTGAGACTGGACCCTGGTATAATTTGCTTCTAATTTCCTTGACCACAAATTGCTGTCTGAGGATTGTATCCTCATATGTATTATTCTGTTAACACTATTAGGGGGGGGATGTTCACCTAATTATATGCATCCTCTACATACAAGGGGTGATCATTTAATTTGTGGACAGATGCTATAAATCATAAGCACATTGCGCTTTTCTGTGTGGGACTGCTGTGAAGGAAGCTACAGGTTTAGGCCATGTGGCATCAAGCTGCTGTTGTGTTCAGAGGGTTATTTTGAGTTGTGTGTCATACACATTCATTTCAGAATGTAGACATTCAGACGGAACAGCGGTATGCCATTTGTTATAGCATTAGGTGAGGCCTAAGTGCTGTGCTATGACTGTTAAAAAGATGACTGAAACCTATGGTAATGACTGTCACCATAGGTCTGCCATTTTTAAGTGGCGTAAGCGATTCAAGGACAGACGGGAATCTGTGGCCGGTGACCCAAGACCCGGCCGGCTTTCTTCCTCTAAAACTCCTGAGCAAATCGCCAGAGCCCTGGCAATCGTGAATGAAGACATGCGAATAGCACTGTGTGATTTGGCTGCGAAATTGTAGATTTCATATGGTAGCGCACACGCTATTGTGAAAGACCGTCTGCAAATGTTGCGAGAGTACAGTAGTGCACAGAGGTGCTTAATCATTTGGAAAGCCAGGGTCCAACCTTCATGAATCGAATTGTGACTTGCCGTGAAACTTGGATCTTTCATTACGATCCCAAAACAAAATAACAGAACAATCCAGTCAATAGAAGCATTCTGATTCCTCGAGGCCCAAAAAACTTCTGATTTCTCATTCAGCTGGGAAACAAATGGCTTTTGTGTTTTTTTGACATCAAAGGTGTTCTTGTAACTCACTTTGTGCCTTGGGGAACAATCATGAATAAGGGAACGTACTTGCAGGTTCTCTGCACCAAAACATCGTGCCATTTGTGAAAAAGTCCCGAACTGTCGGGTGTGACATGGTTTCTTCATCACAACAGCGCCAGGCCCCATACAGCTCATATTGTGCAGCCAGTGATCACTGCCATAGATGTCAAGGTTCTGCCACATCCGCCATGCTCCCCGGATTCAGCACCTTGCGATTTTTCTTCTTCCCATGTCTGAAAAAAGCTTTGAAAGAGAAATGTTTCGTATCCGATGACAAACCCACGATGCCAACACTTCGCACGCTTTCGTGAAATGGCTTCCAAGATGCCTTTAATCAGTGGGTACACCAATGGCAAAAATGTGTGAGGCTCCAGGGAGAGTATTTTGAGAAAGATAAATGGCAGGATGATTCAGAACATGACATTTAAAGTAACTTTTCTATCCTGTCCATGAATTAAATGATCACCCCTTGTACAGTGAAATTGGGAGCTCCATGTAAGGATATCTATATTGAACAGAATGAATCATGGGTTGAAAACTGCTCCTCAAGATGAAAAAAAAAAAAATCAGTGACTATATAACTCTGCATTTTGTAGAATAATAAGATTCTGCATCATTTCTTGTAAATGTGTTGATGGCAATTTTTTGAAAATCTCAGGAAACCTGTTTCATTTTGTTCTAATTTATTCAACATTTTAAAAATCTGTAACTATACACCCCAGCTGAAGTCACACATGTATTGCAAAAATTACAGGTAATTTGTCAATTCATTGGCTATCTCTTCTGCAAGTATTTTTGCAAGCATAATAAACACCAGCTCTTATTTAATCAGGAAAGAATGTTTGTTAGCTTGTTTGCTTAGAAAAGGCTCACCACCGATTAAAATGTATATCACTCCAGAGTAGTTTGATCAAGGGTCTCAAAATTTCATTGCTGTAGTTGAAGAATTGCATTGCAAGAAGTATGAAAAGATGAACTTTTTTACAAAATTTTAATTTCATGTGTTAGTGTAACATATTTTGTCGTCTGAACATTGTTTATAAGGGAAACAAGTTTGACCACAAGCATGTGTGTGTGTGTGTGTGTGTGTGTGTGTGCTAACCTGGCATTTACTGTGTTAAGATATTAAGTGATGTGAGTGACAAAAGTAGCAATAGATTTTGTGAACTAATATCTCAGATTGTTACCTTTCCCACAATTCATCATGCTTGGCACACACATACTATTATTATTGCTGATATTAAGATATTTATACATTTTTGTTTTGACATCAGTTTTTTTTTGTTTTTTTTTGCCTGCTTTCATTTCACATGCGGGTCATTTGCCATGTGAAATCGACCAATAATGAATTAAATTGTTGCTCGACAGTTTTAAATATTTCTTTTATATTTTGCCATACAATATTCCCAATATATTAACACTTCAAAATTATAAAAACATTTTTTTTTATAAGTCTTAATTTTTTTTCTGGCGGCCATTTTCCTTCGGCTTCACGTGGCATTTTTGACCAAAATCATCGTTTGCGTAAAATTTAATAACTTCTTTACTACTAGAGCTATCATGTTCAAATAAAGATCATTCTTTTTTTACATGAAATATTCTACAGTTTTTATCAAAAATGCTTTAGCTACCTACCTCTTGTGAAAAGATATGAAACGGCCCTTACAGAATGTTTAATAATTTCACTCAAATTGCTGACTTCAGGCATAATTTTTTTTTAAGAATGGTAAAAGTCTTACACTTTGTATGTTTACATGTATCTAGTTGTACTATTAATTCACAAAATTTGAAACCTGAGACTCTGTGACACTTTTAAGGTTTGTACTAGACCTCCAAACATAGTACAAACCTTAAAAGTGTCACTTTTTTAGGCCTAATATCACAAAAGGGACAGCTCCTAAAATTCTAATATTTTTACACAGCAATTTGGTCTTAGGAGTAAACCTGCAGTAAAAATTACAACTTGTAGACGCAAGTAGTTTTAAGGCTGTGCTACATCAAAATAACGGAAAAATACAACCATTTTTATTTGCGAACTTGTGAGCCAGAGTTGCTTTTAAATCATCTTAAATATGTAAGGAAAATTATAAATGGTACAGTAACATTTTATTATTCATTGAAATAAAGAAATATTAAAAAAACAAAAATAAGACAAGCCGCAAAATAAATTTTCCTGATTTTGAGTGCATGGTTTACAAATGTCAATTTTACATATATGTGTTACTATAAACAATAACATTAACACATTAAATTACAATAACTATGAAAAAATAAGTTACTTACAGTTCTATTGATGTTCTAGTTGTACTGAGAAATAAATAAATTCATTGTTTGAGAAATGTTATTACACAGTGTTTCTGCGATATTGTAAGAACGGCCAGTCACTGTCGTCACATCCATTGGAGTCAGTTTTTGTAAGATATGGCTTATGGGAACCCATACAATGTCCTGTGGAAATGACAACTGGAAGGATGTTCGTGGCCCGTGTGGATGGAAAAAGTGAATTTGCATATCATTGTTTTCCTCACTGATGTCTTGAATCTTTCCAATCCACCATTTTTTATCCTAAACACAAGCAACATGATGTGATTAAGGACACTAATACGTCTTCAAATTCTGATGTTTGGGATGTTTTAAAGCATCTTATTTGAGATGAATCGAGAGGAACTATTCTATGATAATCTCTTGTGTGTGGTACTGTTTCAGCATTTGCAAATCTTGCTTTGAGTCTTGCATACTTTGATTGTACCTCATCAGTTGATACATAAATGTATGCAATGCCAGTAATTTTTTCAGAGCAATATTTATACATATCCTGTGGTGTTAAAATTTGGTCGGTATATGTCCCTTACAAACTACTTCTTGATACTTCTCTTTTTGTAGTACCACCTATTCTATCGCTAGCATTTTTGCTGTGGGATGTAGCAAAGAAATTCCATTCGGCTTCAAGTCCAAAATCGTCAAAATGTTTGCAAATGTTAATGAAGTTCTTTTTATTTTTATATTGGTTGGCAGCACCATCACTGAAATAAAAAAAATTCTTCACTGAAGGTGCCACTTTTTTTATGTCTGAAATTAGATGATCCTGGAATACATGTAATGCTGCTGTGTTGTGCTTCATGTGATCACTTATCATACAAAGACTTCTGCACTTAACAGCTTCTCCTAATCTGTAGTAATAAACGAATGGATGAACCGTGGTTTGTTGGTTAACCCAGTGATAACTCTGGATTTCATCCTGTACTGTAAAGGGAAATTTTCTGAAAAGTCTGCAAGTACCACACACTCTGGCTGGCTAAGGTTATCTTTTTCGTTCTTAAATATTGTCCCTGAATCTTTGACACAAAATGGTGTTTTTTAATAACAATAGTTTTTCAATTAAAGTATCCACAAATTCATCTATTTGCTGGACAACTGTAACCAGTTCAGCTCTGTCCGTACTGATCCACTGTTTGAAACTTATTTCTTCCCGCAGTTCATCTATTTCATTTGATAATATTTCCTGTATATATTGTTCGCCCGGACAATTGGTGCACTTGTCAAACATGCAATCCTCATTATTCTGATCACAAACAAGACGATTGAGTAAGTCTTTATAGTTTGCATTTAATTTGGCACCATCTATCATAAGTTTGATGTTTTGGTGATACTTACAAACACAAACAACATGGATGCCTGCAGCTCCGTGTAGAACGCACCATTTTGGTCTTAGTGAGCAGAACATTGACCACCCAATCTTGTGTTCGGGATATTTTTCTCTAAATAAAGCATATAACTCATTTAAATTGCACAACATTAACCTCTTCTGTTTCTGTAACTTTTCATTGTTAATTCTGACAGATACACAATCTTTTTGGCCAGGACAAATCCTGCTATTTTTATCGTCTTCGTAAAAATGTTTTACTGCATTAGCAATGTCTTCACTTAATGTTTTCCCCCTTCTTTTTGAAAGATCAGGAAGTATTCCTTGTGATTTCATTAATTTTCGTCCTAGTTGTAAATGCATTTATGGCTCCTCTATTCATAGTGATTGTGGAATAACTTGTTTACGGGTCTTATAGAGGTTGTTTTTTATGAAAGTTTGTTGTCAAATTTTCGAACTAAAGCCTAGTTCGTCATCAGGACTATGTCACTGGAGTAGTTGCTGCCACTCAATTGGAAGAGTCCATCCGCAATTATCGTTATTTGTGGTACTTCTTCTTCTTGCTATTTCGATCCCTTCTTCTAGTTTCCTCTTTACTAAGTTTGACTGGTGGGCGATTATTTTCACTGAGTCCCAATTTATGGAGTGTCCACTTGCTTGTATATGTCTGTCTAGCCCTGTTTTGTTCCCAGTGTTCCTAATAGCTGCTTGGTGTTCTTTCATTCGGACCTTAATACTTCTCCCTGTTTCTCCTATATAGCTGAGTCCGCAGTTACAGTCGATGCAGTAAATTACTCCTTCCTGCAATTGAATGTCCAATTCTTTCTGCTTTAAAGCTGGTAGGAATTTCTTTATTTTGTTATTAAGATCTGGAGCTAGCCTGATATTATATTTTGCTCCGATCTTTTTCAGTTTCTCGAAAAGTCCCTTGTGGTACGTAATTTTGCTGGTGAATTTGAAGTTGGTTTTTTCCTGCTTCTTTTTTGGCACTTGTTTAAATATTTTCTCAACATATGGGGAGGGGTAATTGTTTTCTGCCAATATTTCCTTTAATTCTTCTTTGTGAAGATCTTTCTGAGTAGCTGAAGAGACCAGAATTTCAATTTTTTCCAAAAATTGTCTCGCCGTATTCGATTTAATATAATCAGGGTGGAATGAGCAGAAGTCTAACATCTTCCCTGTGTTGGTGGGTTTTCTAAAAAGCTGAGTGAATATTTTCCCCTCTCTTGAGGTCAAGGTTAAATCTAGGTAATTGATGCTATGGTCTCTTTCCTGTTCCAGGGTGTACTGCAAGGTATTCTCTAGTAAGTTAAATTCTTCCAGAATCTGAGAGGGTAGAGATTGGTCCACAGTATCTACTATAATTAGGACATCATCCATGTACCTTACATAGAGAGCAAACAAGGAGGGTTGTATAAGTATTTTTGCCTCTAGTTTACTTATATAATAATTTGCTAGCAGAGGTGCTAGTGGAGAACCCATTGCAAGTCCTGAAGTTTGTCTGTAATATTTCTTTCCAAACTGGAAGAAATTATTCTTGAAGGAAAATAGGAGCAATTCATATATGCCAAGTAGTATTTCTCTATTGTGATTATGGAATACTATTTTTTCCGCAAGGTCATCTGCAATGAATTCCAGTAGGAGGTCCAGGTTAATGTTGGTATACATAGAGACTATATCCAGGCTTGCCATTACTGGATGAATTAATTCTGGCAAGTTGTCCAGTTTTCCTTTTAGCTGCATGGAATTTTTTAGTAGGTAGGGAGGAGAAGGGAAAATATCTCTGAGGTGACTAAGTAAATAATAATTAATGTTGGAGAGTGGCGAATTTCTAGTGTCTATTATAGGTCTTACTGGATGGCCTTCTTTGTGAACTTTTATCGTACCATAGATCTGTGGAATTCTTGACTGGATTTTGGAGAAGTTTTTGAAGAGCTCATTAAGCTGTTTTTTATTTCTTAAAGAGCTGATTAATTTCTTAAGATTTTTGACAGTTTGATCTATAGGGTTACCATTGAGTTCTTCATAATAAGGCTTGCTCAATTCAGCTTCCCTTTTATTGTAATACTTCTCTGTTTCTACCAATACCAAAACTTTGCTCTTATCTGCTCTCAGTGCTACAACTTTATCATTGGCTTTGAATTTTTTTAAGGTCTGCAATGGCATTTCTATTAAAATTGTAATCAACTTTTACTGGCTTTTTTACAAATTTTGAGACGCATTCTGAGAATTCTTTCCTTAAAGTAACTGCTGTATTTTCATCTTCTCTTTCTACCTTACTACAGATGCTTTCTAAATCAATCAGTATACGTTTTTTATCAAGTGTTGCGGAGGAAAGGTTATAATTATATCCCTTATTGAGGAGATTAATCAGGTTTTCATCTACTCCTTCTTCCGTCATATCTATGACATGTTTGTTAGTGGGGGATGGTATTAATTGTGGACTAGGTGCTGTAGACATTAACTTTGGATTCAACCACTTATTCTCTTTAATCTTCAATTTTTCCTTAAACTTTTTGTTTTTATCTCTCACTGCTTTAGCTAACCAATTATCAATATTTTTCTTTTCTGCTTCCGGAATTTCACCTAATGAAGAGGTCCAAATACGAGCTTCTATTCGTTCGCATTGCTCAATAGTTTTGAATTTATTACAAATCGCTCCATTCACCGTTTTTAGTTCTATTTTTTTAAATATAATATCAGGCTAGCTCCAGATCTCAATAACAAAATAAAGAAATTCCTACCAGCTTTAAAGCAGAAAGAATTGGACATCCAATTGCAGGAAGGAGTAATTTACTGCATCGACTGTAACTGCGGACTCGGCTATATAGGAGAAACAGGGAGAAGTATTAAGGTCCGAATGAAAGAACACCAAGCAGCTATTAGGAACATTAGTAACAAAACAGGGCTAGACAGACATATACAAGCAAGTGGACACTCCATAAATTGGGACTGAGTGAAAATAATCGCCCACCAGTCAAACTTAGTAAAGAGGAAACTAGAAGAAGGGATCGAAATAGCAAGAAGAAGAAGTACCACAATTAACGATAATTGCGGATGGACTCTTCCAATTGAGTGGCAGCAACTACTCCAGTGACATAGTCCTGATGATGAACTAGGCTTTAGTTCGAAAATTTGACAACAAACTTTCATGAAAAATAACCTCTATAAGACCCGTAAAAAAGTTATTCCACAATTAATTTTCGTGTTAACCTAACTAAATAATCTGTTACTCCAAATTCCTCACATATTTTTTTTTTTTTTTGACCAAGAATTTGGAAGCAAACTAATTATTTTGATTTTTCTTGTTTGTTAGCCACTGAACATTTTTCTTTCAGCAGATTTATTAAAGTATCATATTCATTTTCATCATTAGTAGGAGCAATGCTGGAGGTTGTAGGCATACACTCACTAAAAGAAATTTCTAAATATCCCTTTTGAAGATTCAGTAATTTTTCCAGTTTTTTTTTAATAATGCATGAGGTCTTTTATTTTTATTCAATTTTGTAATTTTTGTAACTGGAGATAAATTTAATGAGTTGCATACTAAATTTACTGTATTTAATTCCTCAAATGGATCGCAAAAATTCTCCATTACCGTTTCGCATGATTTAGGTTGAACAATACCAAATAATTTTGAAATACAATTTATGCATAATGACTGACCTTGCACAAGATCCACTAAAATATTTTTTGGTTTATTCATATGCTCATAAAGAATTTCCTTTAGGCCCTTTTTAATTGGTTTTGTTTGTATTTTCATGGGGTCGCAACATTTTCTTCCAAATATGTGGTGATATTTTACAAGACATTTATGTTGATGATATTTACAAATAGTTTCAATATCACTAGACACCCTTAATTTTAATACATTTTGTTCATTCTGTGGTAAATCACTTACACTACATAATTCCTTAAAGACAGATCCATAATCACATTTATGGCATTCTTCATTGATATATACACCAACAGAGCATTCCATTTTGATTTGACACAAATACACTTATTGCAGGTATATCACAAAGTCACATATGAACTACTTGTCAGTCACAAAGGAAACATCAAACTGGGACAAGAATGAAGGTGGTGGTATATATAGCTGCATTAAATGTACAGGTCTTAACAGGTAGCTTAAAAGCTTAATAGGTCTTAAAAGCTTAACAAGAATTGAACAGGATACAAAAACAATGACTCATCTGGACATGTAGTGACAGGAATTATGCTGCCTCCAGCAGGAAATCACATGAATACATCTAAAAAAATATATATATATGACAAAAATATTCATATACTGCATATATGTTTATGGACGATTGTAAATAATGCACTCAAAATCAGGTAAATTTATTTTGCTGCTTGTCTTATTTGTGGTTTTTTTTTTTATATTTCTTTATTTCAATGAATAATAAAATGTTACTGTACCATTTATAATTTTCCTTACATATTTAAAGATGATTTAAAAGCAACTCTGGCTCACAAGTTCGCAAATAAAAATGGTCGTATTTTTCCGTTATTTTGATGTAGCACAAGCCTTAAAACTACTTGCGTCTACAAGTTGAAAATTATACTGCAGGTTTACTCCTAAGACTACATTGCTGTGTAAAACTATTAGAATTTTAGGAGCTGTCCCTTTTGAGATATTAAACCTAAAAAAGTGACACTTTTAAGGTTCATACTATGTTTGGAGGTCTATAGAAAAAAAAAGAAGAGAGTCTCAGGTTTCAAATTTTGTGAATTAATAGTACAACTAGATACATGTAAACATACAAAGTGTATGAGACTTTTACCATTCTTAAAAAAATTATGCCTGAAGGCAGCAATTTGAGCGAAATTATTGAAAGTTTTGTAAGGGCCATTTCATATTTTTTCACAAGAAGTAGCTAAAGCATTCCTGGTCAAAACTGTAGAACATTTATTGTAAAAAAGAATGATCTTTATTTGAACATGATAGCTCTAGTAGTAAAGAAGTTATTAAATTTTATGTAAATGATGATTTTGGTCAAAAACGCCATGTGAAGCCGAAAAAAATTGCCTCCAGAAAAAAAAATAAGACTTATAAAAAAAATATATATATATATATATTTGAAGTGTTAATATATTGGGAATAGTGTATGCAAAATATAAAAAATATTTTAAAATGTCAAGCAACAGTCACTGGTTTATTTGATGTGGAAATGAATGACCCATGCATTATTAGTAATGCTATTTTTTTTTTTTTTTATCTTGGCATGTTGTTACTCAACCAGTCATTCTGTTTTGTGATCACTTTATTTTTCTGGATTTGTGTAGCTGACATGTCTGCAACTGCAGATTGGATAGCCAACTTGCCTACTGGAATTTCAACAATTCCTCCAATGCCACAAGAAGAACAGTTGCCATCCATGGTGCACAACAATTATGGAGCTACCCGGTTAACTGAAATGATAACATCTGAGGGGAACCAACCAATTGAACACCCATACCAGGCTAGTATAAACTGAAATCATGAAATCAGTTTTGTATCACCTAGATCTGTGATTGTCAAGGCATTTTGGTTTCGTTATCATTAGCTTATACTTATCCATGCCATCTTTTTGAAGAACACTCATTATTTTTAAACTTTCATAAAACTGGCTGTAGGATAGTTATTAAAATGACTGTAGGTTTTCTAGAACTGAGGTGCAGAAAAAATGAAGCCTCATCAACAATTACAAGTGAGGAACGTCAGTTAAGGTTGTAGTGTTTTATAGGTTCTGCCTGTAATTAACACCATTTTTCAAGAAAATTTTAGAATTGTGTAAACTGCCATGGAATAGATATCTCTTAGTGTTCCTTGCAAAGCTTACCCCAAGCATATTAAGTAGCATAAAAAATTTGTGGAAAATCAGTTAAATGAAGTATAGTGTGGTCCAGTATTCCAAGATTATACACTGACGGAAAAAAAAATCCCAACAGTACGAAAAAATAGTTGTAGAGGAATGAAATGGCGGCAATACATTGGTATAGGTAACATATGTAATCGATTAAGGTTTCAAGATCACAGCTTAATGTAAGCGCGAGAAGAGCCGTTTTAAATGTGAAATGCTGGTACATTAATAACCGGTGTAACCGCCAGAATGTTGAATGCAAGCACGCAAACGTTCATGCATTGTGTCGTACAGGTGCTGGATGTCAGTTTGTGGGATGGAGTTCCATGCCTGTTGCACTTGGTCGGTCAATACAGGGACGGTTAATGCTGGTTGGGGGTGACACTGGAGTTGTCGTCCAATGATGTCCCATACGTGCTTGATTGGTGAAAGATCTGGTGATCTAGCAGGCCACGACAACATGTCGACACTCTGTAGAGCATGTTGGGTTACAACAGCGGTATGCGGGCGAGTGTTATCCTGTTGGAAAACACCCCCTGGAATGCTGTTCATGAATGGCAGCACAACAGGTTGAAATACCAGACCAACGTACAACTGTGCCGTCAGGGTGCGTGGGATAACCACAAGAGTGCTCCTGTTGTCATAGGAAATTGCTCCCCAGACCATAACTCCAGGTGTAGGTCCAGTGTGTCTCGGCCACAGACAGGTTGGTTGCAGGAGCTCACCTGGCCTCCTTCTAACCTACACACGGCCATCACTGGCACCCAGGCAGAACCGGCTTTCATCAGAAAACACAACAGATCTCCACTCCATCCTCCAATGAGCTCTAGCTTGACACCACTGACGTCGCAAATGGTAGTGGTTTGGAGTAAGTGGATTGCACGCTACAGGGCGTCTGGCTCGGAGCTGTCCTTCAAGTAACCAATTTGAAACAGTTCGTTGTGTCACTGTGGTGGCAACTGCTGCTCGAATTGCTGTCGCAGACGCGATACGATGCGCCACGGCCATACGCCGTACACGGCGGTCTTCCCTCTGAGTAGTGCCACGTGGCCCGCCGGAATCCGGTCTTCTTGAGGCAGTACCTTCCCTTGACCACCGCTGCCAACAATCATGCACAGTGGCTACATTCCTGCCAAGTCGTTCTGCAATATTGCGGAACGAAAATCCACCTTCTCGTAGCCCTATTACACGACCTCTTTCAAACTCTGTGAGCTGTTGATAATGGCTTCTTCGTCTTCTTAAAGGCATTCTTGACTAACATCAACACCCTACGTCGAATCTCAACGATAACTAGCGCTCACGAGCGTTACAGCACGTATTTACAGCAAACCTGGTTTGCATGTTCCCTGGGGCGCTACTGCGCCACATGTTTGCGCCGAGCGCAAAATTTGCGTAGACGTCATCTTACAGATGTACTCTCACCGCCTACCAACTGTCGTTTATCTTACACAACCCCTTCTTGGTGTTGGGATTTTTTTTTCCGTCAGTGTATATACAGAGCTTTTCCAACCATTACAGATTTTCCATAATTCTTCCAGATTTTCAGCTTACTTTATGGCATTATGAACAATACCTGGAAAAGTATGTAGGAAGTCACTCTCCAGTTGATCTGCTGTGCAATGTGTGAGTTTGTTGCTTACAATCAAAGGCAGCAAAACTTTAAAATTTCTGAAAACAGAACTGACAAAGTTTGAAAATTCATAAAAATCGATGCATGGTGTTCAAAACTATTCATATTATAAATATATTTTTAATATATTTTGTGTCATATATATATACTGAAGTCTTTTTAAAAGTGGTCATGAAAATTTCTAACTGGTCATGAATTTGTATTTCCCAAATTTGGTAGACACTGTGTATAGTGCCAAAAGAATTATTTGCAATGATCTAAGATAAAGTTTACTTACACCAGACCCCCCTCCCCCCACCACCACGCACACACACCCTGTAGCCTGTCTGTAGTTGCTGTTAAAGGCCTTCCACTGTGTTGTTCATCTCTCAATGCACTGCACCCATGTGCAAATTTTGAACACCATTTTACATTGCTCCAAGAGCTCATGACTCCACAGATTTCATGCAGTTGATGATGAATCTGCTTCCTGCATTTTCCATGCCCAGAGAAACCTAACCACTATGCATATGTCTGAGTGAGAGCATGTTTCCAGGTGACTGTCATCTTCACTAGAATCTGTTTTCCAGAAAGTGGCTTTTTTTTTATTCAACCTTCTTTGCCAAACAACACCCTGCAGTCAGGAAAGTGTAATGACATTGGAAGACAACTATTTACATATCCCTAATCCACCACTGAAAGTCATCAGAAGTCACTTAACAATAAGCTTGTGTAGATCTGCAATGTGAAAGTTTCATTGTTCATATTATGATTCATCACATTTCCACAGAATTTGTCATTTGTTCCATATCGCCCAAAACAAATGCAGTCAATTGAGTAAGACTGGAGAACACGTAAAGTTTTCCATACAGTCTTGTGGTATATTCAACTCACTTCTGCATTGATATGTTGATTTGTGTGGAGCTTCACTTAACAAAATTGCTGAATGCAAAAACAGTTTTTCTCACTTGTATGCAACTGACCCTGAATTTCAATAAACTTGGCATTCCAGTTTTGAGTAGATGTCAGTCTTTTGATACTTTTGCTGCACTACTGTCACACACTGTGCACTGAAAGAAACTCGAACACACAAATCATTTTTTTTCTCGTGACTCATCTTTGTCTATTATCGGCTTTCTAGTGGCAAATGTAGCAATTACTTAGGGTGTGTATGGGGTGTTGAAAATGAGGTGTTGGAATGTGAATTTTGTTATCTTTGTTCATTCCCTGTATGTGCATATACACCATGTAAAAAAAATCTGTTTCTTTTGAAGGGCATACTTTGATCAACCAAAACATTAAAACCACCTCTGCATTATGCAAATAAGCACGCATGCAGCCAATCAGCGTCCCATGCCAAGGTCATGAATGATGTGTACAATACGTGGGTCAGAGCTCTCTGTCACTATTTCATTTTGTCTTAACATGAGAAAAGCAAAGGATTTATGTGATTTCAACAAAGGCCAGATCATTATGGCAAGACATCTTGGTAAGAGCATCTCCGAGACAGTGACACTAGTAAGCTGCTCTCACTATGCAGTAGTTATTACCTATCAAAGGTGGTCCGAAGCCAGAGGTCAGCTTAGGAGGCTATTTTGTCTTGCCCACAGCAACAGGCGGGCTACTGTGGCTGACATTACCCATAATTTCAATTGTGGCAAAGGGCCCAATGTCTCCGAACACACAATTCATCGTACTCTTGTGGATAAAGGACTCCGTAGCCACAGGCCCATTTGTATGCCTATGCTTACAGCCGTTCGCCATCATTAGCGCTTACAGTGGACATGTAATCATGTACATTGGACCATAAAAGACTGGAAGAGAGTCTCATGGTCAGATGATTTCAGTTTTTTGTTACACCGTGTTGACAGACGAGCTAGTGTGCGATGTTTACCCAAGGAAGCCCTTTCACTTGGATGCATGGTGAGACTAATCCAGGCATGATGGTCTGGGCAATATTTGGGGTAGGGGGCACTTGGACCCATTATCCGTGTAGAACGAACTATGACAGCTGTGACGTACCTGAACGTCTTGGCTGACTAAGTACACACCTTTATGGACACTGTATTTCCTGGTGAAGATGGCGTCTTTCAACAAGATAGTGCTCCATGCCACACTGCAAAGAAGCCATGGCCCCCAAATTCGCAAGACATGAATCCTATAAAGCATTTGTTGTTTGAGTTTGAGAAACGGGTACGAGCAGTATTACCTCCAACCACGTAATTTACAGGAACTGCAGGATCTTCTATTGCAGTTGTGGTACCAGATATCAAGAGACACCTACCAACATCTCGTTAAATCTATGCCTCATGATGTGAGAGCTCTTTTGGTGGTGAGAGGAGGACCTACATCATTTTAGGTAGGTAGTTTTAATGTTTTGGCTGATTGGTGTATATACATCCAGTTTCTCTGTACATAATTATTTCTCTTACATAGATTATTATAATCAGGGTAGTGTGTGCGATTGTTATTCTTTCTTTGTACAAAATTTGGCATGTGTTCTTAAATTGTTTTTGGATAGGGGATGTTTGATTGCAAGATTTAAGATACTATACGGCAGCTAGATCCAAATTCTAAAAATAGCATCAACAATTTACACAAGCCATCTTTGCTCTTGAATCTTTGGATGTATCTTTTCTCATAACAAATACACTATGCAGAGCATACACATGCCAGGCTTTTAAAACTTTAAATCAAGATAATAATGTCACCTGAGGGACTATGTTTTTAAATTTCATGTTAAATTGGATTGTTTTTAAACTTCATGTTAAATTGGAAATCTGAGTAGGAAATGTTTATAGCAGTTTTGCAAGCCGAAAATTGGTATGAGAGAGAAAAAAATAAAAATAAATCAAGGTGGTACTCATTGTGGAAATATTAAATCAGGAATTAACATTGTGCCATTATGAAAGTTTTATGGAGCATAGCAATTTTGTTTTCTAAACTGAAATTCATATACTTCTACAGTGAAATGAAAGAATTATAAGGTGTGTTTGAAAAGTTTATAGCTGATTTTGTTTAAATGATACTGCTAGTGCCATGCATTGGTCACTGTTGGAACTATTCACTATCAAATGTAAACTGGCTCAGAACAGAGTTTCAGCAGTGTGCATAAAGCAGTTGTGCTGGAAAATAGTGTTCAAGTTGGTGGAGTAAAATTGTTTCATCATAAATTCAAGTAGTGAGCAAAGAGTGTCAATCTGCTAGTGCCATCCATTAGCCACTGTAGAAATTATTCACCATAAATTTATTTCAAATGATGAGCTACAGACATTGTATAAACATGTTTTCATTTTAATATAAAGAAACAACATTTATGAATGCAATTATTTATAACTTAATGTCTATAATAATTTCAAGTGAAACTATAACGGCCTTCTAGTTAAAAATAATTGGATTTATAAATGTTTCTGTATATTAAAATGAAATATTCACTATCAAATCTGAGCTGGCTTGGTGCCAAGTTTAAGCAGCTTGCATAAAGCGGATATAATGGAACATCATATTTAAGTTGGCCAGTAAAATCACCTCCTCGTGGATTCAAGTACTGAGAAAAGAGTGGCACTCAAATTTTGTTTTACAACAGTAAAAAGTGTGATTGAAACAGTTGTGGTGGTGGGTGTAGTTTATGGAGATCAAACACTGTCACAATCCAACATTTCTTTGCTCGTCTGAACATTTCTTTTTGATTTTTCAGAACATTTCTTTTCTTTGATGGGCAACTTGCAGAGAAGTGGGCCCTCCCAGTCTCATACAGACTCCAACATCAACAAAGTTCTGCAGCTTTTAATGAAAAATTGGTGCATGTCCTGCCAAGTGATAGCCAATTAGTTTCACATTGGCAAGCATGCCATGCATTCAATTGTCGAAAATTTGAAAGAAAAGTGTGCTTGCGCTTCTTACTGTATGCATTGGCTGTAAGACAGGAGGAGGAGCAGGTTGCTGTATGTTGGGGTTTGACTGAGATGGCAGACAGTGACCCAGACTGTGTTTATTTTTAATTCATGATGGGTGACAAATCTGGTGCTTTGCATACAATTCGGAAACAAGAAGACAATCAGCTGCATGATTAGAGAAAATTCAATTTAAGTAACTCTGGCTCCGAAAGCCTTGAAATCAAAATGATGGTGCTGCATTTTGATTGGCAAGCAGTTGTGCAGAAAGAATTTCTACCAGAGGGGCAGGCAGTTAACTCTGAATTTTAGAGATTCAGAGTTAAGAATTTTCGAGATTCAGAGTTAAGGGGAAAAAATTCTACTGGAAGAGCACAAAGTTAACTAAATTTGGCAGAGGAGTGATGGGCAAATTGTTTTATGGAATTTGGCATGTTAGGCTGGACACAGCCAAGTCAGGTGACTGGTTCTTGCTTCACATCAATGCCACCACTTTCACACAATGCGACCATTATCAAGCAGTTTCTCACACTGAAGTGCATTACATTGCTTCACCATCCACTTCCTGATTACTTTCTGGTACTTCCTGATTACTTTCTGCCCCAGTAAAATTCCGCGTGAAGAAGCTTCATTTTGACAGCATTTCAAAGATCCAAAACAGCATTGATGAGGGAGTTAGAGTTCCGCAGAGCCATGCAGAAGATGTACAATAGAGTCCTGCAAAGAGTGGTATTGAATTTGGAAGGATGTACTTTGCAAATTTAAATGGTAATATTGTTTCTCTTGACATTTCAATTATTTGTTAATTTAGTCCTAAAACTTTTCAGACAAATCTTGTATCGAGTTGTACTTGTTTAAATATGATACTTGGGCTATGTTTTTATGTTGTTTTTTTATTTGTAACTTTAGGCTGTTGCAGGAGAGTATCCATTTATGAATGTAGGGCCACCACATATGTTACCACCTCACCTGTACCAGGCAGCAGCAGTGACAGCAAGTAATACTGCTGCTCAGATTGAGAACGATGTAGAAATGTGGGATGTACATCCAAAACTACCTATTTCCTTTGGTGGTGGTGATGATGTACCACAAGCAGTTGATCAAAAAATGGTAAATGTATCTTAAGTGCATAATTGTGAAAGTAAACTGCTGGTAACATTTTTAAATTTTTTGTTTTGCTGTATAGAATTGTGTGAAGTTCCGAAAGAAAAATCTAGTTATCTCATGTTTCTTTCATTGTATGTTGTGCTTGGCAAACTCAGTAAACAACCAAGAGGGGGTATTGCACAAAAAAATGAATGGATTATGTGATCAATACTAAGATTAACATTTTCAACAGTGGACACAAAATTCTTATTGTACTTTATAAGATTTGTGCCTAATTGTGTGGACAAAGCTCAGGAACGTAAATGTTACCTTTGTTCATGCCATGTATGTGGAATCTAGAGTGAAATCAGATAATTGTTTTTAAAATTAAAAGAATACATTCTTTGTAGTGGAAGATAAAACAGATAAAAAACTTCATGTCAGAAAGAACATGATTATATGGCTTAATTATATAAAAAAAATGGACAGTTGTTTAGCATATATTGGCTGAAACAATTGTTCTGTTTTATGATTTAATGTGCTGGAGCATTGTTTTTTATGTAACAAAGAAAATATGTTTGGCATTCCAAATGTAAATGTTTCTTTATGCAACATAGATTTGCAATTTCAAAAGTATCACAATAATAGACATCTAAACTGAATGAACAAATTATTATACAGAGGTGTCCAAAAGTATTATATCACCTGCAAACCTGTGCATTTTTAAGCATAACTCTTTTTTTTTACACATGTTCATAGTTATTTCATCATTTATGTCATTAGATGTGAAATTTAATGGAGATTTTAAAAATGCCTTAGTTTTTTCTGTAGCTACTTCTGTTCTTTAGACATGACATAAAATATGGGTTTTGACAAACACATTGAAATTCACATTAGCTGGGTATCATTTGTTACAGTCAATCATATACTTTCATTTACCTGATTGGCTGCTTCCTAATACTATCCTTATCCTACTCCAGCCTTTATAAGTATTGATGCGAGCTACTAGAGCATTGTAATGGTGGTCGCTTCTTGTTGTTGTTAGGGTATAATTTGTGTACAATCGCTATAATGGTTAAAACTGTGGAATTGTCCATAGCAGACAAAGTAACAATAGTTGTTCTGCATGAAGAGGGATATTTTTCAAGGCAAATCACTGAAAGAGTCGGCTGTAATCAATCTACAGTTATTAGACTACTGAAGAAAGTTTAGACATTGGTGATATTAAAAATATACATTGCAGTGGAAGTCCCAGATCCACTACAACCAGGCAGGACAGAGTGCTCAGAAAGCTAAGCTTGGCAGACAGGAGACTCAACTCACCTGAATTGCTTCAAAGATGGTCTGAAGTGACTGATGTTACTGTTACATAGATGCTAACTAGTAAGGATTTTTGTTTGCTGTTACGGAAGTACGGAAACACAGCTGAAATTACGGAAAATCGCCATTTGAGTTAATTTTCTGAGATAGAAAGCAAATTTTCATCAACTTAAAAAATTTTTATATTTGCACTTTTAAGGTATTAAACCTCTGCAAAGTGCGCATAGTTTACGTGCAATTCATAAATGATATACTATTAAAAATCACCAATCACTTACCCTAAAGATCATGGTAATTTCCATCCAAAACACACTTCAAGCACGTCAATTATCGTAACGTTGTTGGCCTTCAAAGGTTTACAGACATCTTGCTTACGATTCCTTCTTCTGGGGATGAAACTTCGTTTTTTTTTGTTTTTTGTTTTTTGCTAGACAAACAACGCTGGTTTTTTTTAGCCGTATGAGATATAACCATAGCTCGTCAATTCCATAAAAACCACACAAGCATACTACTCATTCATACATTCAATTTAAAAACTATGTACATATTTACACAACATTACATTCACAGGTGGTTAAACCTTTGTCAACTGTGAGTAACAAAATGCTCCATCTGTTTCAAAACCCGTGCTACTCCCACTGCAAGTCTCGCACTCATTCAAGCCTTTCACACACAATCCTCTAGCGCTTTCAACAGGCTACTGTCGTCCTAAGGAGGCAGGTGTGTCTCACCCACCCACCACAGCTGAAGTGAGCAGAGCCATCGAGGCACGGGCTCCAGTCGCAATCTCTGAATCTTTGTGTCTCTGGCGCCATCTATTGTCATTGCTGCTCTTGTTTCTTTTTTTCTTTCTAAGCTGTTGTTCAATTTTTATTAATGCCTTCCATTGTTCGTTTAAGTTGCTAGGCTCATTAATGTTGCATAATCTTGATCTGTTTTTTTCAATTAACACTGACACTGCAATTCTTAACTGCCTTTCGTTTTTACAGCTCTTAATAATTTTAATATCCTCAAACCTTGGATATTGTTGATTTTCCATACAGTATTGGGTTAATGCTGTCTTAGCTTCTTTTTTATTCCAATTATTTATATGTTGGTTCAATCTATACTTTAATTTATTCTTGGTGCTGCCTATATATGACACAGGTGGTTGCTGGTTTATAGGGATTTCATAAATTCCTGCTCTATCTAATTGGCTGATTTTTTTCATTTTTAATCACTAAATTTTTTACAGTAAGTACCTGATTTCCTACCTGTATGTCATACTTGCCACAAACTTTATTAATTTCAGCTGAAACATTTTCTACATATGGTATTGCCCCTACATATTTTACAAGTTTTTTATCAATCTTGGCTTTATTGTTAGCTTGAATTACTTCATAAATCCATTTTTTAATACCTGTTTAGGGTAACCGAAATCATATGCAATTTTTTCAATATATTCACTTTCTTCTTTTTTATATTGTTCTGTTGATGAGTGTGTTAAACTTCTTTTAATTAGTGTTTTAGCACTATTTCTTTTATGTGTTAATGGATGTGATGACTGAAAAGGTATAAGTACTGGGATATATGAAGATTTTTTATGCACTCTGTATTGCATATTATCATTTGTTTTTGTACCTGCAGAAGAATGTGAAAAATTTAGAAATAAATTGTATAGAATTGTTTTGAAAGAATTTAATGAAAGAAGTAGTAAAAAGAAATATCATTTAGATAAAATTCAGTATGAGAAAGAACAACTGATTAAATTAAGAGATGACCCAACAATTAAATTTTGTGAAGATGATAAAACAGGGCAAATTGTAATATTAAACACAACTGAATATAATCTAAAAATGAATAGAGCTATAGAGGAACTGAATTGCAGCATTCTGGCAAAAGACCCAACCGAATCTCAAGTAAGGTACTTAGCTAGAATAAGAAATCACAGCACCTTGCCTGAAGAAATAAAGAAAGCCTACCCACCAATGGGTACTGGAATACCAAAAATGTTTGCAAAAATAAAAACTCATAAGCCTGATACACCTATGAGAGTGATTGTATCAAAAATGAATTCCCCACTAATAAAGCTGGAAAAAAATATCTACAAATATTTGGCACATTTGTTCATGAAGACAAGGTTCACTGTGAAGAATACATATGAATTCATTGAGAAAATTAAAGTAATTAAACAAGATTTAAGTGAATATCATATGGCTAGTATGGATGTGAGAGCTCTTTTCCCTAGCACACCAGTACCTCAGGCAATTGAAATAATTATTGAAAAATTATATGTGTTACAGACAATGAATGCAATACAAATAGAGGAATTAAGAGAAATTTTATTGTACATATATGAAAATAACATTTTTAAGTTTAACTACAAGATGTACAAACAAACTTATGGTGGACCTATGGGGTCACCATTGTAAACTTTATTTGCTGAAATTATAATGAGTGACATAGAGGCAAAAATAATAAGTAAACTCGAGGATCCACCACTGATATACTGCAGATATGTTGATGACATTTTTATGTTGTCCAGACTAAAAAATGATGAACTTTTGAAGACTTGACAAATAAGTATAGTGAAATTTATCCATCTATTGAATTGACAGTAGAACAAGAACATGACAATACTTTGGCATTTTTGGATATTTTGATAATTAAAACAAATGATAATATGCAATACAGAGTGCATAGAAAATCTTCATATATCCCAGTACCATTAACACATAAAAGAAATAGTGTTAAAACACTAATTAAAAGAAGTTTAACACGCTCATCAATAGAACAATATAAAAAAGAAGAAATTGAATATATTGAAAAAATTGCATATGATTTTGGTTACCCTAAACAGGTATTAAAAAATGGATTTATGAAGTAACTCAAGCTAACAATAAAGCCAAGATTGATAAAAAAAAAACTTGTAAAATATGTAGGGGCAATACCATATGTAGAAAATGTTTCAGCTGAAATTAATAAAGTTTGTGGCAAGTATGACATACAGGTAGGAAATCAGGTACTTTCTGTAAAAAATTTAGTGATTAAAAATGAAAAAATCAGCCAATTAGATAGAGCAGGAATTTATGAAATCCCTATAAACCAGCAACCACCTGTGTCATATAGGCAGCACCAAGAATAAATTAAAGTATAGATTGAACCAACATATAAATAATTGGAATAAAAAGAAGCTAAGACAGCATTAACCCAATACTGTATGGAAAATCAACAATGTCCAAGGTTTGAGGATGTTAAAATTATTAAGAGCTGTAAAAACGAAAGGCAGTTAAGAATTGCAGTGTCAGTGTTAATTGAAAAAAACAGATCAAGATTATGCAACATTAATGAGCCTAGCAACTTAAACGAACAATGGAAGGCATTAATAAAAATTGAACAACAGCTTAGAAAGAAAAAAAGAAACAAGAGCAGCAATGACAATAGATGGCGCCAGAGACACAAAGATTCAGAGATTGCAAACTGGAGCCCGTGCCTCGATGGCTCTGCTCACTTCAGCTGTGGTGGGCGGGTGAGACACACCTGCCTCCTGAGGACGACAGTAGCCTGTTGAAAGCGCTAGAGGATTGTGTGTGAAAGGCTTGAATGAGTGTGAGACTTGCAGTGGGAGTAGCACGGGTTTCGAAACAGATGGAGCATTTTGTTACTCACAGTTGACAAAGGTTTAACCACTTGTGAATGTAATGTTGTGTAAATATGTATATAGTTTTTTAATTTAATGTATGAATGAGTAGTATGCTTGTGTGGTTTTTATGGAATTGACGAGCTATGGTTACATCTTATATGGCTAAAAAAAAAAACCAGCAGAGTTTTATCCCTGGAAGAAGGAATTGTAAGCAAGCTGTCTGTAAACCTTTGAAGGCCAACAACATTACGATAATTGACGTGCTTGAAGTGTGTTGTGGATGGAAATTACCATGATTGGTGATTTTTAATAGTATATCATTTAAAAAATTTTGTTGGTTCTTCAAGTTTTTCTGGGGGGGATTAAATGCTACATTCAGGGCTGCCAGACCTGCGCCGAAACGTTGTTCTTGCGCCATTCTGCTAAAAAATTGCCATTTCGACGAAATTGCGGCAATTTTGCGCCAAAAGTTAAAATTTACCGGTCATCTATATTTTAGCATTATCTTACGACATTCAAAATCGATTCAGCGGTTACTTCGTGCGTGAGATTCTTCCGCGGAGTCCCCTCCTGGTTTTTTTTTTTTTTTTTTGTCATTTTTGAGATCGATGCAAAAGTGAAGAAATTTTCGTTATGTTGGGTCGGGGGGGGGTCGTATTCCATCTTGGGACGTTGTTTTGTCTTTTTAAACGTTTGGAAACGGAAGTTAAACGAAGTGCAGATTTTTCCCGTAATCATATATTTTTTTCCTCGTGATGTTGCTTCTGTTCAGTATTGTTAAATATAATTTCAGCTTGAAATTGTAGGCAACGATTTCCGAAAACGGAAGTTAGGCCGCTCGAAAATTTCCCTGTAATCTTCGGCGACAAGATTCTCACGCTGATTCGAGGAATTCCGTCTTTTTTTTTTTTTTTTTTTTTTTTAATCGTTTAGACCATGTACGAAATCGAGGCAAACTGAACTTCGATTTTGGGAGGATTGGTGGCGGAGGGTGGTGGGTCGTTTTCTCCGTCGGAGGACGGAATTTCATCTTTCAAAAACGGAAAGTAGACAGAGGTAAGATTTCTCTGGTAATCGTAATTTTTTTTTCTCGCAATGTTTCCTCTACCCAGTATTGTTAGATATCATTTTATTCCATAAATATTTGTATTTCAGCTTGAAAATGTTGGATAAATTTCCGAAAACTGAAGGCTTGAAAAACCGTTATTTCAAGCCATGTTTCGAAATTCAGCGATCGCAAAAAAATATTTGTGTGGAAGAACCAAGGCTACTGCACTAATTCAGCAGGTGGCCAGTGTTTCTACAAGTAACATCGTATCTGAAATTTAAAAAAATCCTTTTTCTCTATCTACGGACGGAAGTAATGATGCTCAAGCAAATAAACTGTATCCCATTACAATAACATATTTTGACGAAAAAATAGGGAAAAATTCAACTGTTTTGTTATCATTGGTTGAATCAAGTAATAATACAGGTGAAGGCATATCAACGTTTTGAACAATGAGTATGTTAAAAAAATATATCTCGTGGAGCAACTGTGTGTCATTTTCCTGTGACAATGCTAACACTATGATAGGTCAAGTAAAAGGTGTTGTTTCTCACATAAAGAAGGTTCAGCCTGCAATCATAGTACAGCGATGTTCATGCCATTTAGTACTTTTAGCTGCACAGAAATCTGCTACTCAACTGAAAGGATTTAATGTTGAGCCGTTTCTGATACAGTTGTACTTTTTTGGAGAAAAGTTCAAAGAGGAAACACAATCTAAAACTGAGTCAAGCTGTTTGTATTACTAAACCACACAAAATTCTAAAGCATGTCAATACTTGCTGGTTATCACTTTTGCAATCCATTGACAGAATTTTAGAACAGTGGGAGACTCTTAGAACATTATTTCAGTGACAATGAAGAAGCTAATTCACAGTATAAGAACCTTGCAAGTATGATTGGAAATCCTTCATCTAAACTTTATTGTCTTTTTTTATTTGCTACTCTTCCTTTGTTTACATCTGTTAACGTGTTCTTGCAGCAGGAAGCTCCGCTTGTGCGTGTATTAAAAAGAAAACTTCATAGTCTGTTATCTGAATTGCTAGTACGATTTATCAAGCCATCAGCATTTGATGTGACAGCAACATCTCTTGCAGATGGAAATTTTGAAAGAAGGAGAAATCAAAAAGAAAACTGTGATCTCGTAATTGGGTCAAAAGCGAGATCTTTTATAGGCACAACTGCAGATCTGAGTGAAGACACAGTGGCTACTTTTTATTCTGAGGTAAGGGAATTTTACAAGGCAGGCAGCAATTACATTTTAAGAAAATTTCCACTTAATGATGAATATCTGAGTCATGCTGAAATTGCAGATGTAGCATGAAAGAATTTTCAGTATTGTGAAAAAAAACATGAATGAATTCAAACCTAATTTAAGTACTCATGTGCTGTCTTCTTTATTAGTAGAAAAATAAAAAAATAAACAGCATTGCACACAGTGAACTATGCTATCAGAAGTTTTCACAAATTGAACTAAGGAAGGCCAAAATGGCAACTACAGCCAGTTTATCATAATAATTTGGCCAACATTCCAAGGAATAATTTTTCTTCATGTCTGGAGGTAATTTATTATATTTTTCTGGTAGACAGTATTTTAAATTTTCCCACTAGCAAATTATTGTTTATTGTATTATTATTATTATTTTGTTAATGGTTCTGACAGATTAAAATTTGTTGCAGTGTTAAATATGCAAATTTGCTGCTGTAGACTGGATTACTGAAAATTACTGAAAAAAAAATTGTTACTGAAAAATGAACATGTTGGTTACTGAAAACTACTTTTAGAGGTTGGCATCTATGCTGTTAGTACACCTATGGTTCGGAGGAGGCTACTTCAGTATGACCTTTGTGGCTGCAAAGCAGGTGTAAGCCACTGTGAACTGCAAATCAAAGACAGCGTAGACTTCAGTAGGCAAAAGAGCATGTCTTGTGGATAACCAAGCAATGGGAAAATGTTATTTTCAGTGATGAATCAGAATTTTGCCTTAATGGGAATCAAAATAGTACCTACGTAAGGAGATTCAAACATGAAGAATTCCATCCAAGTTGCTTAGTGACTACTGTTAAGCATTCGATGAAGGTCATGGTTTGGAGCTGCATGTGTGCACATGGCGTTGGGAACCTCCATATTGTTGATGGTACAACAAATGCCCAGAAATACATCTAGATATTAGAAAACAAGATTGCTACAATCATCTAGAAGACTTTATGACAGGAATTTTATTTTTCAAGATAACAATGCTCCCTGTCACTGTGCTAAAGTAGTGAAAAAGTGGTTTCAGAAAAAAATGCTCACCATCTTGATTGGCCACCACACTCACCGGACCTAAACCTGATCAAAAATTTGTGGTTCAAAGTGTCGTATGAACTATCAAAAAAGAAGCCAACAACCAAAATTCAACTCATTGAAGGTGTAATTCAAATTTAGAATCATATAGTTCAGCCCAGTCTTACAAAACCTTGTTCACAGTATGCCAGCAAGATGCAAAACTGTGATTAAAGCTAAATAAAGGCTGTGAAGCAAAATGTTAGGTACATTTTATAATTTTGCTTTATTATATTTCTGCATTTAAATCTTTTATAATTTTGCTTTATTATATTTCTGCATTCTTCATGAATTACAAAAACCATTTATTGCTGTAAACCTAAGTATTGGATAAATGATCCTTTTCATAATAATTTTGATTTGGTCATGATTTTTGTAATGTATATTAAGAACAGAAGTAGCTACAAGAAAAACTGAGACATTTTTGAAGTCTCTATTAATTTTGATTTCGCATCTAATGACATATAAATGATGAAATAACTATGAAATTTAGTTAGTTAAAAAAAGAGTTAAAAATTCATGGTTTTTGCAGGTGATGCAATACTTTTGCACATCACTGTATACACCTACAAAATAACATGTTGCTATACCTTTTGCCCTCACAACAGCAGCTAGATATCTTGGTAAGGTCTCGGTGAGTTATTGGAAACATGGAGGTGGTATTGCCACCTGTGAAGCAAGGATCATCTGTCGTAGAGAATCCACAGTTGCCACTCAGGGTTTGCATACTCAAACTGATCTTTCCTGTCCTTATTGGGTATATAATAATATGTATATTCTGTGTATATAATGACCATGATTTTGGTACTTAGATCTGAGGCTCTTAAGCACCCCCCTCTTCTGAGCAAGCTGTCTTTCTTCTTAACAAGACAGTTCTCATTATCCTTAACTTTTAATACAATTTGTGAATTACTCCCTTCCACCCCTCTCATGCTTTCAAATACTTCCTGGAAGTATTTATATCTTTACCATAATTTCTGTAGAGACGGAAATTTTGAAAGTTAGTCCCCCTCTCTTGTAAGTGCTGTTATTTTTGTATTCAAAGTAAGGACTGTTTTTATTGCCAGTAGTTGGAAAGTGGTCTGGTAAAGTCCAAATTATCACATTGCCAACTACAGATAGCCGCCCCGGTGACGCAGTGGTCTAAGCGGTGGCCTCTGATCATTCGTCCGAACAGGGTTTGGGTTCAAATCTCAGTGAGGCATGGATGTTGTGTTTGTCTTACGGCACTGGCTCTCTCCCTTCCCTGGAACCAGTAGCCCTAAATTAGGAACAGACGACTGCTTATAGGCCATTGCGTTGCTCACGGTGGTCAGTCAACCTGCAATCAACAACAACAACCAAGCACAGATTCCTGTTTTAAGTGTCATATCCATGTCTCTCACTGAAGTTTTCATCTCCCGTTATGTTTTTTTTATAATGGGTGGTAAAAACTTCATGGTGAAAACTTGTGCGGTGAGTAATAAAAATGCTTTATTTGTGTTGCACTGTTCAACAGAAAACATGTAGTTTGTGAAGGGGCACGAATTTAACTTTAGAAGAACTAACTTCATAAACTAGTTACGTATCTTATAAGCTTAATATATAAATATACTTTATAATACTATGTGGCAGATGATGCAGGAATATCTCTTATTCTGTGAATGAATGAAACAGAAAAAAAAAAAAAAAAAGCTGAATTTTACTACTGCTGAGGCCAATAGATTGTTAGGGGATGTATCTGCCTCTATAAGTTTTACTATGTTTTAACTTGACTGCATGAATTGTCCGTTGCACATTGTTTTTATTATTATTTGCGATAATATTAGATTATTTGTAACGCATGGCAGTACATACTGTAGGCTCCAGCAGTATAAGTTGAATGTATGATCAACATCTTGATTCTTGAACAGTGCAGGTTTTCCCTTTCCATCAGTTGCAAGTGTTGGCAATGTTTGCATGGAGAACTGGATTAGTTGGTTGCATTAGGAAATCTATCACTTTGTTCATTTTTCACATAAACTATATTATGAATTAGCTTCTTCCAGTAGTGGATAACTAGCAGCTGTACTATACTACTGAAAGACAATTGCAATAAGCAAAGCTGTTACTCAGTTCTTGTGCTTTGCTGTTCACAGTGGCTGTGTTTTGTCAACCCTGAGCTCACCTGAGGCTAGGTACTTCAACTAACCAGGTACTTCTACTAACCATGCTGCAGGAGAAGCAGGATTCTTGGAACCACATTTTCAACATTAACTTGTGATCCCATGTTTGCACTCTGAAGGTCAAATGCACAAAGCATGGAGCATTCTGAGGCTGTGGGAAATAGTAAAATGATGAAGTGTATCATATTTACCACTGATCTTTCACAGTTGCATTTATAGCACTGTGATTTATGGTGATTAGTGTATAATTCCTTCCAGAAGACCTTGGACTTCATTTACCATTTAGGTCCTGTCTCTGTATTCTTATATTTGTTATAAACATTACTTGTCTGTACAATATTATGTAGCACAGGTATTTTACTGATCATGTCTTCAATCCATAATTTGTACTTGTTTGGTAACCACTCTCCGGTGTATCCACCACAGGATGCTGGAGTTGGTTAGTGTGGTCAGTGAACTTGATGAACCTCCTTTGGCTGGCTGTCTGTACAGGTCACTACTCTAATGACCTTTCCTAAGTTAGATTAACATAGTCCAGTGCAAACTTTTTAGCTGAAGAGCAGGTAAAAAACTGAAATGAAAGAGCAGGTCACCAAATAAATATTCTTTGTACATGATTTATTTCTCAATAAATAAAAGAACATGTTCTACAAAATGCAATATATAATCATCAATGTGTATAATAACACACAAAGAAAAAAGTATGTGAAAGTGAAATATAATTTTATTAAAATCAGTGTAATTGAGTGAAGTTGTTTCAAATCTGTCATTTTCTCCCTGTCTAGTTGAAGTTTGATGTTGAAAACTAAAAATGCTTTTAAGTATACATGTTTGTAATGAGTGTTTGAAGTTTATCACCAAAAACGTTTGTTCACAAACATGTACAGAACCAAAAAGTAAGCATTTTTCTGGGGAAATGTTGAGTGTTCATGTATTACTTCAAGTTGAAGGAGCTATAAAATGCAACAATCTGTACTCTGCAGTTCAGTTACCTCAAGTCGAATTTCACTCGGTGCACTATCAGTCATAGCAGAAAATGGATACCAAGCTATTGAAAACTTGTCAATTTTATTTAAGTCACTAAATCTATGGAAAAATCCATTTAAAACATGAAAAGCTTCTATGTTGCAAATTCGTCATTAGTAGCTCTTGTGTCGTATATGGTGAGCAAGTTGTAGATTCCTCAGGCTGGTCTAAAAGCTTCAACCAAGATATGTTAATCAGCAGTTATATGCTGAGGAGCTGTCTACCATCTTTTTTTTTTTTTTTTTTTTTTTTTTCTGATCTTAACCGGTGGTTCAAAATATAATGACATATAATTCATGTCCGTGTGTGCCATTGACATTTACACATGTGAATTGCAACAGATGACATATGATTTATATCAAGTCAAATCAAAGCTTGTTTTAGTGTATAATACAGGTTAATTCAAAATGATTGCCCCGATTACAAATGACAATACCTGGTTTATGAACATAGATACAGAGATCACATTGTTGCACAATAAAGAAGGAAGTTCAGAATTTTGTTTCCATACCTTACAAAAGTTCTATGTGACTCTCCTGGGTCACGCAGACAACATCTAAACAGTAATCTATTTCATGCCACATTATGAAGCATGCCCGTAGTCACTGATGCCAGTGCAAGCTGAGTGCACTCTTTAGTTCTTGCAGTGTTCTTGGCAAAGGTGGCATATACACATGGTCTTTAACATACCCCCACAAAAAGAAGTCACAAGGAGTAAGATCCGGAGATCTGGGAGGCCACTTGCAGAAAACCCTGCCGTCCTCTTCACAACAACCAATCTAACAGGCAGCTTTGGATCACGGGCAGCTCACTTTCCTGCGTCACCATAGCAACACAGCAGTAGGTTCCAATAAATTTCTTAACTTCCTTCTTTCTTGTGTAGGGATATCAGCTGTCTATTTATCAGAAGTCACTTAACAATAAGCTTGTGTAGATCTGCAATGTGAAAGTTTCATTGTTCATAGTATGATTCATCACATTTCCACAGAATTTGTCATTTGTTCCATATCGCCCAAAACAAATGCAGTCAATTGAGTAAGACTGGAGAACACGTAAAGTTTTCCATACAGTCTTGTGGTATATTCAACTCACTTCTGCATTGATATGTTGATTTGTGTGGAGCTTCACTTAACAAAATTGCTGAATGCAAAAAAACAGTTTTTCTCACTTGTATGCAACTGACCCTGAATTTCAATAAACTTGGCATTCCAGTTTTGAGTAGATGTCAGTCTTTTGATACTTTTGCTGCACTACTGTCACACACTGTGCACTGAAAGAAACTCGAACACACAAATCATTTTTTTCTCGTGACTCATCTTTGTCTATTATCGGCTTTCTAGTGGCAAATGTAGCAATTACTTAGGGTGTGTATGGGGTGTTGAAAATGAGGTGTTGGAATGTGAATTTTGTTATCTTTGTTCATTCCCTGTATGTGCATATACACCATGTAAAAAAATCTGTTTCTTTTGAAGGGCATACTTTGATCAACCAAAACATTAAAACCACCTCTGCATTATGCAAATAAGCACGCATGCAGCCAATCAGCGTCCCATGCCAAGGTCATGAATGATGTGTACAATACGTGGGTCAGAGCTCTCTGTCACTATTTCATTTTGTCTTAACATGAGAAAAGCAAAGGATTTATGTGATTTCAACAAAGGCCAGATCATTATGGCAAGACATCTTGGTAAGAGCATCTCCGAGACAGTGACACTAGTAAGCTGCTCTCACTATGCAGTAGTTATTACCTATCAAAGGTGGTCCGAAGCCAGAGGTCAGCTTAGGAGGCTATTTTGTCTTGCCCACAGCAACAGGCGGGCTACTGTGGCTGACATTACCCATAATTTCAATTGTGGCAAAGGGCCCAATGTCTCCGAACACACAATTCATCGTACTCTTGTGGATAAAGGACTCCGTAGCCACAGGCCCATTTGTATGCCTATGCTTACAGCCGTTCGCCATCATTAGCGCTTACAGTGGACATGTAATCATGTACATTGGACCATAAAAGACTGGAAGAGAGTCTCATGGTCAGATGATTTCAGTTTTTTGTTACACCGTGTTGACAGACGAGCTAGTGTGCAATGTTTACCCAAGGAAGCCCTTTCACTTGGATGCATGGTGAGACTAATCCAGGCATGATGGTCTGGGCAATATTTGGGGGGAGGGGCACTTGGACCCATTATCCGTGTAGAACGAACTATGACAGCTGTGACGTACCTGAACGTCTTGGCTGACTAAGTACACACCTTTATGGACACTGTATTTCCTGGTGAAGATGGCGTCTTTCAACAAGATAGTGCTCCATGCCACACTGCAAAGAAGCCATGGCCCCCAAATTCGCAAGACATGAATCCTATAAAGCACTTGTTGTTTGAGTTCGAGAAACGGGTACGAGCAGTATTACCTCCAACCACGTAATTTACAGGAACTGCTGGATCTTCTATTGCAGTTGTGGTACCAGATATCAAAAGACACCTACCAACATCTCGTTAAATCTATGCCTCATGATGTGAGAGCTCTTTTGGTGGTGAGAGGAGGACCTACAGCATTTTAGGTAGGTAGTTTTAATGTTTTGGCTGATTGGTGTATATACATCCAGTTTCTCTGTACATAATTATTTCTCTTACATAGATTATTATAATCAGGGTAGTGTGTGCGATTGTTATTCTTTCTTTGTACAAAATTTGGCATGTGTTCTTAAATTGTTTTTGGATAGGGGATGTTTGATTGCAAGATTTAAGATACTGTACGGCAGCTAGATCCAAATTCTAAAAATAGCATCAACAATTTACACAAGCCATCTTTGCTCTTGAATCTTTGGATGTATCTTTTCTCATAACAAATACACTATGCAGAGCATACACATACTAGGCTTTTAAAACTTTAAATCAAGATAATAATGTCACCTGAGGGACTATGTTTTTAAATTTCATGTTAAATTGGATTGTTTTTAAACTTCATGTTAAATTGGAAATCTGAGTAGGAAATGTTTATAGCAGTTTTGCAAGCCGAAAATTGGTATGAGAGAAAAAAAAATAAATAAATAAAGGTGGTACTCATTGTGGAAATATTAAATCAAGAATTAACATTGTGCCATTATGAAAGTTTCATGGAGCATAGCAATTTTGTTTTCTAAACTGAAATTCATATACTTCTACAGTGAAGTGAAAGAATTATAAGGTGTGTTTGAAAAGTTTATAGCTGATTTTGTTTAAATGATACTGCTAGTGCCATGCATTGGTCACTGTTGGAACTATTCACTATCAAATGTAAACTGGCTCAGAACAGAGTTTCAGCAGTGTGCATAAAGCAGTTGTGCTGGAAAATAGTGTTCAAGTTGGTGGAGTAAAATTGTTTCATCATAAATTCAAGTAGTGAGCAAAGAGTGTCAATCTGCTAGTGCCATCCATTAGCCACTGTAGGAATTATTCACCATAAATTTATTTCAAATGATGAGCTACAGACATTGTATAAACATGTTTTCATTTTAATATAAAGAAACAACATTTATGAATGCAATTATTTATAACTTAATGTCTATAATAATTTCAAGTGAAACTATAACGGCCTTCTAGTTAAAAATAATTGGATTTATAAATGTTTCTGTATATTAAAATGAAATATTCACTATCAAATCTGAGCTGGCTTGGTGCCAAGTTTAAGCAGCTTGCATAAAGCGGATATAATGGAACATCATATTTAAGTTGGCCAGTAAAATCACCTCCTCGTGGATTCAAGTACTGAGAAAAGAGTGGCACTCAAATTTTGTTTTACAACAGTAAAAAGTGTGATTGAAACAGTTGTGGTGGTGGGTGTAGTTTATGGAGATCAAACACTGTCACAATCCAACATTTCTTTGCTCGTCTGAACATTTCTTTTTGATTTTTCAGAACATTTCTTTTCTTTGATGGGCAACTTGCAGAGAAGTGGGCCCTCCCAGTCTCATACAGACTCCAACATCAACAAAGTTCTGCAGCTTTTAATGAAAAATTGGTGCATGTCCTGCCAAGTGATAGCCAATTAGTTTCACATTGGCAAGCATGCCATGCATTCAATTGTCGAAAATTTGAAAGAAAAGTGTGCTTGCGCTTCTTACTGTATGCATTGGCTGTAAGACAGGAGGAGGAGCAGGTTGCTGTATGTTGGGGTTTGACTGAGATGGCAGACAGTGACCCAGACTGTGTTTATTTTTAATTCATGATGGGTGACAAATCTGGTGCTTTGCATACAATTCGGAAACAAGAAGACAATCAGCTGCATGATTAGAGAAAATTCAATTTAAGTAACTCTGGCTCCGAAAGCCTTGAAATCAAAATGATGGTGCTGCATTTTGATTGGCAAGCAGTTGTGCAGAAAGAATTTCTACCAGAGGGGCAGGCAGTTAACTCTGAATTTTAGAGATTCAGAGTTAAGAATTTTCGAGATTCAGAGTTAAAGGGAAAAAATTCTACTGGAAGAGCACAAAGTTAACTAAATTTGGCAGAGGAGTGATGGGCAAATTGTTTTATGGAATTTGGCATGTTAGGCTGGACACAGCCAAGTCAGGTGACTGGTTCTTGCTTCACATCAATGCCACCACTTTCACACAATGCGACCATTATCAAGCAGTTTCTCACACTGAAGTGCATTACATTGCTTCACCATCCACTTCCTGATTACTTTCTGGTACTTCCTGATTACTTTCTGCCCCAGTAAAATTCCGCGTGAAGAAGCTTCATTTTGACAGCATTTCAAAGATCCAAAACAGCATTGATGAGGGAGTTAGAGTTCCGCAGCCATGCAGAAGATGTACAATAGAGTCCTGCAAAGAGTGGTATTGAATTTGGAAGGATGTACTTTGCAAATTTAAATGGTAATATTGTTTCTCTTGACATTTCAATTATTTGTTAATTTAGTCCTAAAACTTTTCAGACAAATCTTGTATCGAGTTGTACTTGTTTAAATATGATACTTGGGCTATGTTTTTATGTTGTTTTTTTATTTGTAACTTTAGGCTGTTGCAGGAGAGTATCCATTTATGAATGTAGGGCCACCACATATGTTACCACCTCACCTGTACGAGGCAGCAGCAGTGACAGCAAGTAATACTGCTGCTCAGATTGAAAACGATGTAGAAATGAGGGATGTACATCCAAAACTACCTATTTCCTTTGGTGGTGGTGGTGATGTACCACAAGCAGTTGATCAAAAAATGGTAAATGTATCTTAAGTGCATAATTGTGAAAGTAAACTGCTAGTAACATTTTTAAACTTTTTGTTTTGCTGTATAGAATTGTGTGAAGTTCCGAAAGAAAAATCTAGTTATCTCATGTTTCTTTCATTGTATGTTGTGCTTGGCAAACTCAGTAAACAACCAAGAGGGGATATTGCACAAAAAAAAATGAATGGATTATGTGATTAATACTAAGATTAACATTTTCAACAGTGGACACAAAATTCTTATTGTACTTTATAAGATTTGTGCTTAATTGTGTGGACAAAGCTCAGGAACGTAAATGTTACCTTTGTTCATGCCATGTATGTGGAATCTAGAGTGAAATCAGATAATTGTTTTTAAAATTAAAAGAATACATTCTTTGTAGTGGAAGATAAAACAGATAAAAAACTTCATGTCAGAAAGAACATGATTATATGGCTTAATTATATAAAAAAAAATGGACAGTTTAGCATATATTGGCTGAAACAATTGTTCTGTTTTATGATTTAATGTGCTGGAGCATTGTTTTTTATGTAACAAAGAAAATATGTTTGGCATTCCAAATGTAAATGTTTCTTTATGCAACATAGATTTGCAATTTCAAAAGTATCACAATAATAGACATCTAAACTGAATGAACAAATTATTATACAGAGGTGTCCAAAAGTATTATATCACCTGCAAACCTGTGCATTTTTAAGCATAACTCTTTTTTTTACACATGTTCATAGTTATTTCATCATTTATGTCATTAGATGTGAAATTTAATGGAGATTTTAAAAACTTAGTTTTTTTTGTAGCTACTCCTGTTCTTTAGACATGACATAAAATATGGGTTTTGACAAACACATTGAAATTCACATTAGCTGGGTATCATTTGTTACAGTCAATCATATACTTTCATTTACCTGATTGGCTGCTTCCTAATACTATCCTTATCCTACTCCAGCCTTTATAAGTATTGATGCGAGCTACTAGAGCATTGTAATGGTGGTCGCTTCTTGTTGTTGTTAGGGTATAATTTGTGTACAATCGCTATAATGGTTAAAACTGTGGAATTGTCCATAGCAGACAAAGTAACAATAGTTGTTCTGCATGAAGAGGGATATTTTTCAAGGCAAATCACTGAAAGAGTCGGCTGTAATCAATCTACAGTTATTAGACTACTGAAGAAAGTTTAGACATTGGTGATATTAAAAATATACATTGCAGTGGAAGTCCCAGATCCACTACAACCAGGCAGGACAGAGTGCTCAGAAAGCTAAGCTTGGCAGACAGGAGACTCAACTCACCTGAATTGCTTCAAAGATGGTCTGAAGTGACTGATGTTACTGTTACATAGATGCTAACTAGTAAGGATTTTTGTTTGCTGTTACGGAAGTACGGAAACGCAGCTGAAATTACAAAAAATCGCCATTTGAGTTAATTTTCTGAGATAGAAAGCAAATTTTCATCAACTTAAAAAATTTTTATATTTGCACATTTAAGGTATTAAACCCCTGCAAAGTGCGCATAGTTTACGTGCAATTCATAAATGATATACTATTAAAAATCACCAATCACTTACCCTAAAGATCATGGTAATTTCCATCCAAAACACACTTCAAGCACGTCAATTATCGTAACGTTGTTGGCCTTCAAAGGTTTACAGACATCTTGCTTACGATTCCTTCTTCCGGGGGATGAAACATCGTATTTTTTTAATTTTTTTTATTTGCTAGACAAACAACGCTGGTTTTTTTTTTTTTTTTAGCTATATGAGATGTAACTATAGCTCGTCAATTTCATAAAAGCCACACAAGCATACTACTCATTCATACATTCAATTAAAAAACTATGTACATATTTACACTACATTACATTCCCAGGTGGTTAAACCTTTGTCAACTGTGAGTAACAAAATGCTCCATCTGTTTCGAAACCCGTGCTACTCCCACTGCAAGTCTCACACTCATTCAAGCCTTTCACACACAATCCTCTAGCGCTTTCAACAGGCTACTGTCGTCCTCAGGAGGCAGGTGTGTCTCACCCGCCCACCACAGCTGAAGTGAGCAGAGCCATCGAGGCACGGGCTCCAGTCGCAATCTCTGAATCTTTGTGTCTCTGGCGCCATCTATTGTCATTGCTGCTCTTGTTTCTTTTTTTCTTTCTAAGCTGTTGTTCAATTTTTATTAATGCCTTCCATTGTTCGTTTAAGTTGCTAGGCTCATTAATGTTGCATAATCTTGATCTGTTTTTTTCAATTAACACTGACACTGCAATTCTTAACTGCCTTTCGTTTTTACAGCTCTTAATAATTTTAATATCCTCAAACCTTGGATATTGTCGATTTTCCATACAGTATTGGGTTAATGCTGTCTTAGCTTCTTTTTTATTCCAATTATTTATATGTTGATTCAATCTATACTTTAATTTATTCTTGGTGCTGCCTATATATGACACAGGTGGTTGCTGGTTTATAGGGATTTCATAAATTCCTGCTCTATCTAATTGGCTGATTTTTTTCATTTTTAATCACTAAATTTTTTACAGTAAGTACCTGATTTCCTACCTGTATGTCATACTTGCCACAAACTTTATTCATTTCAGCTGAAACATTTTCTACATATGGTATGGCCCCTACATATTTTACAAGTTTTTTATCAATCTTGGCTTTATTGTTAGCTTGAATTACTTCATAAATCCATTTTTTAATACCTGTTTAGGGTAACCGAAATCATATGCAATTTTTTCAATATATTCACTTTCTTCTTTTTTATATTGTTCTATTGATGAGTGTGTTAAACTTCTTTTAATTAGTGTTTTAGCACTATTTCTTTTATGTGTTAATGGATGTGATGACTGAAAAGGTATAAGTACTGGGATATATGAAGATTTTTTATGCACTCTGTATTGCATATTATCATTTGTTTTTGTACCTGCAGAAGAACGTGAAAAATTTAGAAATAAATTGTATAGAATTGTTTTGAAAGAATTTAATGAAAGAAGTAGTAAAAAGAAATATCATTTAGATAAAATTCAGTATGAGAAAGAACAACTGATTAAATTAAGAGATGACCCAACAATTAAATTTTGTGAAGATGATAAAACAGGGCAAATTGTAATATTAAACACAACTGAATATAATCTAAAAATGAATAGAGCTATAGAGGAACTGAATTGCAGCATTCTGGCAAAAGACCCAACCGAATCTCAAGTAAGGTACTTAGCTAGAATAAGAAATCACAGCACCTTGCCTGAAGAAATAAAGAAAGCCTACCCACCAATGGGTACTGGAATACCAAAAATGTTTGCAAAAATAAAAACTCATAAGCCTGATACACCTATGAGAGTGATTGTATCAAAAATGAATTCCCCACTAATAAAGCTGGAAAAAAATATCTACAAATATTTGGCACATTTGTTTTGAAGACAAGGTTCACTGTGAAGAATACATATGAATTCATTGAGAAAATTAAAGTAATTAAACAAGATTTAAGTGAATATCATATGGCTAGTATGGATGTGAGAGCTATTTTCCCTAGCACACCAGTACCTCAGGCAATTGAAATAATTATTGAAAAATTATATGTGTTACAGACAATGAATGCAATACAAATAGAGGAATTAAGAGAAATTTTATTGTACATATATGAAAATAACATTTTTAAGTTTAACTACAAGATGTACAAACAAACTTATGGTGGACCTATGGGGTCACCATTGTAAACTTTATTTGCTGAAATTATAATGAGTGACATAGAGGGAAAAATAATAAGTAAACTCGAGGATCCACCACTGATATACTGCAGATATGTTGATGACATTTTTCTGTTGTCCAGGCTAAAAAATGATGAACTTGAAGACTTGACAAATAAGTATAGTGAAATTTATCCATCTATTGAATTGACAGTAGAACAAGAACATGACAATACTTTGGCATTTTTGGATATTTTGATAATTAAAACAAATGATAATATGCAATACAGAGTGCATAGAAAATCTTCATATATCCCAGTACCATTAACACATAAAAGAAATAGTGTTAAAACACTAATTAAAAGAAGTTTAACACGCTCATCAATAGAACAATATAAAAAAGAAGAAATTGAATATATTGAAAAAATTGCATATGTTTTGGTTACCCTAAACAGGTATTAAAAAATGGATTTATGAAGTAACTCAAGCTAACAATAAAGCCAAGATTGATAAAAAAAACTTGTAAAATATGTAGGGGCAATACCATATGTAGAAAATGTTTCAGCTGAAATTAATAAAGTTTGTGGCAAGTATGACATACAGGTAGGAAATCAGGTACTTTCTGTAAAAAATTTAGTGATTAAAAATGAAAAAATCAGCCAATTAGATAGAGCAGGAATTTATGAAATCCCTATAAACCAGCAACCACCTGTGTCATATAGGCAGCACCAAGAATAAATTAAAGTATAGATTGAACCAGCATATAAATAATTGGAATAAAAAAGAAGCTAAGACAGCATTAACCCAATACTGTATGGAAAATCAACAATGTCCAAGGTTTGAGGATATTAAAATTATTAAGAGCTGTAAAAACGAAAGGCAGTTAAGAATTGCAGTGTCAGTGTTAATTGAAAAAAACAGATCAAGATTATGCAACATTAATGAGCCTAGCAACTTAAACGAACAATGGAAGGCATTAATAAAAATTGAACAACAGCTTAGAAAGAAAAAAAGAAACAAGAGCAGCAATGACAATAGATGGCGCCAGAGACACAAAGATTCAGAGATTGCGACTGGAGCCCGTGCCTCGATGGCTCTGCTCACTTCAGCTGTGGTGGGCGGGTGAGACACACCTGCCTCCTGAGGACGACAGTAGCCTGTTGAAAGCGCTAGAGGATTGTGTGTGAAAGGCTTGAATGAGTGTGAGACTTGCAGTGGGAGTAGCACGGGTTTCGAAACAGATGGAGCATTTTGTTACTCACAGTTAACAAAGGTTTAACCACGTGTGAATGTAATGTTGTGTAAATATGTATATAGTTTTTTAATTTAATGTATGAATGAGTAGTATGCTTGTGTGGTTTTTATGGAATTGACGAGCTATGGTTACATCTTATATGGCTAAAAAAACCAGCAGAGTTTTATCCCTGGAAGAAGGAATTGTAAGCAAGCTGTCTGTAAACCTTTGAAGGCCAACAACATTACGATAATTGACGTGCTTGAAGTGTGTTGTGGATGGAAATTACCATGATTGGTGATTTTTAATAGTATATTATTTAAAAATTTTTGTTGGTTCTTCAAGTTTTTCTGGGGGGGGATTAAATGCTACATTTAGGGCTGCCAGACCTGCGCCGAAACGTTGTTCTTGCGCCATTCTGCTAAAAAAAATTGCCATTTCGACGAAATTGCGGCAATTTTGCGCCAAAAGTTAAAATTTACCGGTCATCGATATTTTAGCATTATCTTATGACATTCGAAATCGATTCAGCGGTTACTTCGTACGTGAGATTCTTCCGCGGAGTCCCCTCCTGGTTTTTTTTTTTTTTTGTCATTTTCGAGATCGATGCAAAAGTGAAGAAATTTTCGGGATGTTGGGTCGGGGGGGGTCGTATTCCATCTGGGGACGTTGTTTTGTCTTTTTAAACGTTTGGAAACGGAAGTTAAACGAAGTGCAGATTTTTCCCGTAATCATATTTTTTTTTTCCTCGTGATGTTGCTTCTGTTCAGTATTGTTAAATATAATTTCAGCTTGAAATTGTAGGCAACGATTTCCGAAAACGGAAGTTAGGCCGCTCGAAAATTTCCCTGTAATCTTCGGCGACAAGATTCTCACGCTGATTCGAGGAATTCCGTCTTTTTTTTTTTTTTTTTTTTTTTAATCGTTTAGACCATGTACGAAATCGAGGCAAACTGAACTTCGATTTTGGGAGGATTGGTGGCGGAGGGAAGGGGGTCGTTTTCTCCGTCGGAGGACGGAATTTCATCTTTCAAAAACGGAAAGTAGACAGAGGTAAGATTTCTCTGGTAATCGTAATTTTTTTTCTCGCAATGTTTCCTCTACCCAGTATTGTTAGATATCATTTATTCCATAAATATTTGTATTTCAGCTTGAAAATGTTGGATAAATTTCCGAAAACTGAAGGCTTGAAAAACCGTTATTTCAAGCCATGTTTCGAAATTCAGCGATCGCAAAAAAATATTTGTGTGGAAGAACCAAGGCTACTGCACTAATTCAGCAGGTGGCCAGTGTTTCTACAAGTAACATCTTATCTGAAATTTAAAAAAATCCTTTTTCTCTATCTACGGACGGAAGTAATGATGCTCAAGCAAATAAACTGTATCCCATTACAATAACATATTTTGACGAAAAAATAGGGAAAAATTCAACTGTTTTGTTATCATTGGTTGAATCAAGTAATAATACAGGTGAAGGCATATCAACGTTTTGAACAATGAGTATGTTAAAAAAAAATATCTCGTGGAGCAACTGTGTGTCATTTTCCTGTGACAATGCTAACACTATGATGACGATTATGGGCAAAACACGTAACAATATTAACAAAGAAAGGTGACTTGATCACGCTAGTTACGTTAACTAAAACTTTTACAAAAAGTTCGTAAGTTGGAAGCTTTCGACCTTATCTTAGGTCTTCATCACGCCAATGGAGGACTAAGATTGTTGCCAGATTCTACATTTGAATTTTTCCTATTTTTGTTGCCAAAACTTAGAATTGATCTCCAGATCAACGGAATGTAGAGAGGAGATTCGGAGTTGCAAGTCATTGAGTTGAAAAAAATTTCTATGCTTTCACGGTAACGGAGGGCAAAACGATTGTCAAACGAAGCAATTCGTTTTGCTTCGTTCCAGTGGGGAACTGCAGATGTGTCTTCCATTGTCAAAATAGACAAGGCAGTGTTGGGATTGCCTTTCGAAACATCTTTTCTATGTTCTAAAATTCTATGGCTAATGCTCCTGTATGTGCTTCCAATGTATAAGTTATCCCCAGTAGAAGAAGAGATAGGAATGCAGTAAACTCCTGGGAGGTTCAGGCTTTCAACTTTGTCCCTATCCCTTTGTAGAAGTTTCAAGATGTTTGGGGTAGATTTAATGGCAAGATGGTAACCAAAACTTCTAAAAAGAATCTGTAACTTATAAGCATAGGAAGGATGGTAAGGAACAGAACCACAGAATTTCAGGTCTTCTTTCTTGTGAGGAAGGAGGCATTCGATTTTCGAATGGTTTTCATATTTCTTTATGAGGGAGTTGACTGTAACAGCAGGGAAACCATGAGAGAGGGCTATTGTAGAAATTTTGGAGAGTTCTTCTTGAAGAGAGAGTTGGCTGTTGCAAATGATATGAGCCCTATGGATGTAGGACTTCAATGCTGCAAGCTTGTAGAGATGCAGGGTGCAAGATTTGTAGGGAATGATGTTAGTGGCTGCAGTAGGTTTTCGATAGACGGAACGAGTAATGGAGAGATCAGCGTTTCTGCAGATAGATACATCCAGGAAATCGATTTTGTGATTTACTTCCTTAGATATAGTGAGCTTAATGGAAGGAAATTTTTCTGTAATGGAGTTGATCAGTATCTGTAGCTCAGACTCGGAATGTGGCCAGCTAATGAAAATGTCGTCTACATATCTTAACCATAGGGAAGGTTGAAAAGGGTGTAGAGGAATAATGGAAACTTCAATATGTTGCATGTAGATTTCAGCAAGCAGAGGGGAAAGAGGTGAGCCCATGGGGAGACCAGATTGTTGCCTATACACAATTTTGTTAAAAACAAAACAACTATGTTGATGAATAGTGTGGAAACAATCATAAAGATCTTTGATAAGAGGACCGGGGGTTCAAAATGAAGAATCAATTTCTTCATGAGGAGCATGTAGGAATCAAAATATGGTACAGAGGGAAACAAAGATTCTACATCAAGAGTATACAGATTATCACAAGGAGGAAAGGAATCAGGAAGGTTGTGGATGAAGTTTGAAGTAGAGACAACTGTATGAGGATGGTTGGCTGCCAGGGATTTGCATTTGAGGACCAATCTCTTTTCAAGGTTTACTGCTGGAGAAAAAGAATATTCCACTAAAGGTCTGATGGGGTTACCAGCTTTATGCAGTTTCACTTGCAGGAAGAGCCTGGGAGTTCTAAAGTAAGGAGGGGGTGATATATCACCAAGGAAGGATTGAAGAGTTTCTTTCTTAGCTAATCTGTCAACTGAGTTTTTGAGTGAGTTGGTGGTGTCTGACTGTAAAGATTTTCTTACATCTGCTAACTGCATCCCTTTACAGTCAGACACCACCAACTCACTCAAAAACTCAGTTGACAGATTAGCTAAGAAAGAAACTCTTCAATCCTTCCTTTTGCCCTCCGTTACCGTGAAAGCATAGAAATTTTTTTCAACTCAATGACTTGCAACTCCGAATCTCCTCTCTACATTCCATTGATCTGGAGATCAATTCTAAGTTTTGGCAACAAAAATAGGAAAAATTCAAATGTAGAATCTGGCAACAATCTTAGTCCTCCATTGGCGTGATGAAGACCTAAGATAAGGTCGAAAGCTTCCAACTTACGAACTTTTTGTAAAAGTTTTAGTTAACGTAACTAGCGTGATCAAGTCACCTTTCTTTGTTAACACTATGATAGGTCAAGTAAAAGGTGTTGTTTCTCACATAAAGAAGGTTCAGCCTGCAATCATAGTACAGCGATGTTCATGCCATTTAGTACATTTAGCTGCACAGAAATCTGCTACTCAACTGAAAGGATTTAATGTTGAGCCGTTTCTGATACAGTTGTACTTTTTTTTGGAGAAAAGTTCAAAGAGGAAACACAATCTAAAACTGAGTCAAGCTGTTTGTGGTACTAAACCACACAAAATTCTAAAGCATGTCAATACTTGCTGGTTATCACTTTTGGAATCCATTGACAGAATTTTAGAACAGTGGGGGACTCTAGAACATTATTTCAGTGACAATGAAGAAACTAATTCACAGTATAAGAACCTTGCAAGTATGATTGGAAATCCTTCATCTAAACTTTATTGTCTTTTTTTATTTGCTACTCTTCCTTTGTTTACATCTGTTAACGTGTTCTTGCAGCAGGAAGCTCCGCTTGTGCGTGTATTAAAAAGAAAACTTCATAGTCTGTTATCTGAATTGCTAGTACGATTTATCAAGCCATCAGCATTTGATGTGACAGCAACATCTCTTGCAGATGGAAATTTTGAAAGAAGGAGAAATCAAAAAGAAAACTGTGATCTCGTAATTGGGTCAAAAGCTATATCTTATATAGGCACAACTGCAGATCTGAGTGAAGACACAGTGGCTACTTTTTATTCTGAGGTAAGGGAATTTTACAAGGCAGGCAGCAATTACATTTTAAGAAAATTTCCACTTAATGATGAATGTCTGAGCCATGCTGAAATTGCAAATGCAGCATTAAGGCAAAGTGTTTCTTTTTCATCAGTCCAATATATGTGTTCCCTGTTTCCAGTTTTGAAACCAGAAGAATCTGACAAGGTGGAATCTGAATTTGCTCACTACCAGTTTGAAAATTTTAACTGTGCTGTTACTTCTGGGAGAATGGATGAAGTGTGGCACAGAATTTCTTTAATGAAAAATGAAAGTGGCCAGTTGAAGTATGAATCATTAAGCAATATTATGAAAATGATTTTAATAGTCCCTCATAGCAATGTAAGTACAGAAAGAATTTTCAGTATTGTGAAAAAAACATGAATGAATTCAGACCTAATTTAAGTACTCATGTGCTGTCTTCTTTATTAGTAGAAAAATAAAAAAATAAACAGCATTGCACACAGTGAACTATGCTATCAGAAGTTTTCACAAATTGAACTAAGGAAGGCCAAAATGGCAACTACAGCCAGTTTATCATAATAATTTGGCCAACATTCCAAGGAATAATTTTTCTTCATGTCTGGAGGTAATTTATTATATTTTTCTGGTAGACAGTATTTTAAATTTTCCCACTAGCAAATTATTGTTTATTGTATTATTATTATTATTTTGTTAATGGTTCTGACAGATTAAAATTTGTTGCAGTGTTAAATATGCAAATTTGCTGCTGTAGACTGGATTACTGAAAATTACTGAAAAAAAAATTGTTACTGAAAAATGAACATGTTGGTTACTGAAAACTACTTTTAGAGGTTGGCATCTATGCTGTTAGTACACCTATGGTTCGGAGGAGGCTACTTCAGTATGACCTTTGTGGCTGCAAAGCAGGTGTAAGCCACTGTGAACTGCAAATCAAAGACAGCGTAGACTTCAGTAGGCAAAAGAGCATGTCTTGTGGATAACCAAGCAATGGGAAAATGTTATTTTCAGTGATGAATCAGAATTTTGCCTTAATGGGAATCAAAATAGTACCTACGTAAGGAGATTCAAACATGAAGAATTCCATCCAAGTTGCTTAGTGACTACTGTTAAGCATTCGATGAAGGTCATGGTTTGGAGCTGCATGTGTGCACATGGCGTTGGGAACCTCCATATTGTTGATGGTACAACAAATGCCCAGAAATACATCTAGATATTAGAAAACAAGATTGCTACAATCATCTAGAAGACTTTATGACAGGAATTTTATTTTTCAAGATAACAATGCTCCCTGTCACTGTGCTAAAGTAGTGAAAAAGTGGTTTCAGAAAAAAATGCTCACCATCTTGATTGGCCACCACACTCACCGGACCTAAACCTGATCAAAAATTTGTGGTTCAAAGTGTCGTATGAACTATCAAAAAAGAAGCCAACAACCAAAATTCAACTCATTGAAGGTGTAATTCAAATTTAGAATCATATAGTTCAGCCCAGTCTTACAAAACCTTGTTCACAGTATGCCAGCAAGATGCAAAACTGTGATTAAAGCTAAATAAAGGCTGTGAAGCAAAATGTTAGGTACATTTTATAATTTTGCTTTATTATATTTCTGCATTTAAATGTTATTTCATTCTTCATGAATTACAAAAACCATTTATTGCTGTAAACCTAAGTATTGGATAAATGATCCTTTTCATAATAATTTTGATTTGGTCATGATTTTTGTAATGTATATTAGAACAGAAGTAGCTACAAGAAAAACTGAGACATTTTTGAAGTCTCTATTAATTTTGCTTTTGCATGTAATGTCATATAAATGAAGAAATAACTATGAAATTTAGTTAGTTAAAAAAAGAGTTAAAAATTCATGGTTTTTGCAGGTGATGCAATACTTTTGCACATCACTGTATACACCTACAAAATAACATGTTGCTCTACCTTTTGCCCTCACAACAGCAGCTAGATATCTTGGTAAGGTTTGGGTGAGTTATTGGAAACATGGAGGTGGTATTGCCACCTGTGAAGCAAGGATCATCTGTCGTAGAGCATCCACAGTTGCCACTCACGGTTTGCATACTCAAACTGATCTTTCCTGTCCTTATTGGGTATATAATAATATGTATATTCTGTGTATATAATGACCATGATTTTGGTACTTAGATCTGAGGCTCTTAAGCACCCCCCCCCCCCCCCCTCTTCTGAGCAAGCTGTCTTTCTTCTTAACAAGACAGTTCTCATTATCCTTAACTTTTAATACAATTTGTGAATTACTCCCTTCCACCCCTCTCATGCTTTCAAATACTTCCTGGAAGTATTTATATCTTTACCATAATTTCTGTAGAGACGGAAATTTTGAAAGTTAGTCCCCCTCTCTTGTAAGTGCTGTTATTTTTGTATTCAAAGTAAGGACTGTTTTTATTGCCAGTAGTTGGAAAGTGGTCTGGTAAAGTCCAAATTATGACATTGCCAACTACAGATAGCCGCCCCGGTGACGCAGTGGTCTAAGCGGTGGTCTCTGATCATTCGTCCGAACAGGGTTTGGATTCAAATCTCAGTGAGGCATGGATGTTGTGTTTGTCTTACGGCACTGGCTCTCTCCCTTCCCTGGAACCAGTAGCCCTAAATTAGGAACAGACGACTGCTTATAGGCCATTGCGTTGCTCATGGTGGTCGGTCAACCTTCAATCAACAACAACCAAGCACAGATTCCTGTTTTAAGTGTCATATCCATGTCTCTCACTGAAGTTTTCACCTCCCGTTATATTTTTTTATAATGGGTGGTAAAAACTTCATGGTGAAAACTTGTACGGTGAGTAACAAAAATGCTTTATTTGTTTTGCACTGTTCAACAGAAAACATGTAGTTTGTGAAGGGGCATGAATTTAACTTTAAAAGAACTAACTTCATAAACTAGTTATGTATCTTATAAGCTTAATATATAAATATAATTTATAATACTATGTGGCAGATGATGCAGGAATATCTCTTATTCTGTGAATGAATGAAACAGAAAAAAAAAAAAAAGCTGAATTTTACTACTGCTGAGGCCAATAGATTGTTAGGGAATGTATCTGCCTCTATCAGTTTTACTATGTTTTAACTTGACTGCATGAATTGTCCGTTGCACATTGTTTTTATTATTATTTGCATTAATATTAGATTATTTGTTACGCATGGCAGCACATACTATAGGCTCCAGCAGTATAAGTTGAATGTATGATCAACATCTTGATTCTTGAACAGTGCAGGTTTTCCCTTTCCATCAGTTGCAAGTGTTGGCAATGTTTGCATGGAGAACTGGATTAGTTGGTTGCATTAGGAAATGTATCACTTTGTTCATTTTTCACATAAACTATATTATGAATTAGCTTCTTCCAGTAGTGGATAACTAGCAGCTGTACTATACTACTGAAAGACAATTGCAATAAGCAAAGCTGTTACTCAGTTCTTGTGCTTTGCTGTTCACAGTGGCTGTGTTTTGTCAACCCTGAGCTCACCTGAGGCTAGGTACTTCGACTAACCATGCTGCAGGAGAAGCAGGATTCTTGGAACCACATTTTCAACATTAACTTGTGATCCCATGTTTGCACTCTGAAGGTCAAATGCACAAAGCATGGAGCATTCTGAGGCTGTGGGAAATAGTAAAATGATGAAGTGTATCATATTTACCACTGATCTTTCACAGTTGCATTTATAGCACTGTGATTTATGGTGATTAGTGTATAATTCCTTCCAGAAGACCTTGGACTTCATTTACCATTTAGGTCCTGTCTCTGTATTCTTATATTTGTTATAAACATTACTTGTCTGTACAATATTATGTAGCACAGGTATTTTACTGATCATGTCTTCAATCCATAATTTGTACTTGTTTGGTAACCACTCTCCGGTGTATCCACCACAGGATGCTGGAGTTGGTTAGTGTGGTCAGTGAACTTGATGAACCTCCTTTGGCTGGCTGTCTGTACAGGTCACTACTCTAATGACCTTTCCTAAGTTAGATTAACATAGTCCAGTGCAAACTTTTTAGCTGAAGAGCAGGTAAAAAACTGAAATGAAAGAGCAGGTCACCAAATAAATATTCTTTGTACATGATTTATTTCTCAATAAATAAAAGAACATGTTCTACAAAATGCAATATATAATCATCAATGTGTATAATAACACACAAAGAAAAAAGTATGTGAAAGTGAAATATAATTTTATTAAAATCAGTGTAATTGAGTGAAGTTGTTTCAAATCTGTCATTTTCTCCCTGTCTAGTTGAAGTTTGATGTTGAAAACTAAAAATGCTTTTAAGTATACATGTTTGTAATGAGTGTTTGAAGTTTATCACCAAAAACGTTTGTTCACAAACATGTACAGAACCAAAAAAGTAAGCATTTTTCTGGGGAAATGTTGAGTGTTCATGTATTACTTCAAGTTGAAGGAGCTATAAAATGCAACAATCTGTACTCTGCAGTTCAGTTACCTCAAGTCGAATTTCACTCGGTGCACTATCAGTCATAGCAGAAAATGGATACCAAGCTATTGAAAACTTGTCAATTTTATTTAAGTCACTAAATCTATGGAAAAATCCATTTAAAACATGAAAAGCTTCTATGTTGCAAATTCGTCATTAGTAGCTCTTGTGTCGTATATGGTGAGCAAGTTGTAGATTCCTCAGGCTGGTCTAAAAGCTTCAACCAAGATATGTTAATCAGCAGTTTTATATGCTAAGGAGCTGTCCTACCATCTTTTTTTTTTTTTTTTTTTTTCTGATCTTAACCGGTGGTTCAAAATATAATGACATATAATTCATGTCCATGTGTGCCATTGACATTTACACATGTGAATTGCAACAGATGACATATGACTTATATCAAGTCAAATCAAAGGTTGTTTTAGTGTATAATACAGGTTAATTCAAAATGTATGCCCCTATTACAAATGACAATACCTGGTTTATGAACATAGATACAGAGATCACATTGTTGCACAATAAAGAAGGAAGTTCAGAATTTTGTTTCCATACCTTGCAAAAGTTCTATGTGACTCTCCTGGGTCACGCAGACAATATCTAAACAGTAATCTATTTCATGCCACATTATGAAGCATGCCCGTAGTCACTGATGCCAGTGCAAGCTGAATGCACTCTTTAGTTCTTGCAGTGTTCTCGGCAAAGGTGGCATATACACATGGTCTTTGACATACCCCCACAAAAAGAAGTCACAAGGAGTAAGATCCGGAGATCTGGGAGGCCACTTGCAGAAAACCCTGTCGTCCTGTCCACAACAACCAATCTAACAGGCAGCTTTGGATCACGGGCAGCTCACTTTCCTGCGTCACCATAGCAACACAGCAGTAGGTTCCAATAAATTTCTTAACTTCCTTCTTTCTTGTGTAGGGATATCAGCTGTTTATTTATCTTCATAAACACGTTATTGTCATTTGTAATCGGGGCAATCATTTTGAATTACCCTGTACTTGGGATCCCTTAATGTTCTGTATGTTCCTCCTTTGTCTGAAGGTGTTGATTCCCAGCTGTTTGTGTTGCACAACTGTCAGATAAATAAGATGCACAATTTTGTATCAGACCGATACAAGGTCAAAACATTGAGCATTTTCTATCAAATGTTGATGTTTCTCATAGTATAAGTCTGCCTTTATAAAGCTATCCATAGGTGTGTGAAAGCATGGCAAATCAATTGCTTATGCTGATAAAAACAGAACAGGTTTTTGTAATAATTGCAATAACCAACATTGGCAGATGTTCAGAGTAGAGTTTTTAGTTGTTAAATTATTAGTCATATATCAGTTGTTCTATTGAGTATTTTATTCATTCCATGAGAATAATCCCTACTGCTGTGCAGGAAACGCCAGTTGGAGGCAGAAGATGATGCTCAAACAAAGATCGGTCCATAAATACTTCCATTCCACAAAGGTCTCCCCCAGTGCACATGTTGAGTGGTTGAGTCCCTGTGATATGATTTTACATCTGGTTCCATATCTTTCAAATCAAACAGGACAAAGCTGTACTTGTGAAATTTATATACATTTGTTTCTGGCGCATTTACCTTAAGAATTTCAAGCTTCAACTTTGAAGTGCTGTGACGTGTTTAATGACTGGATCTACAAAAGTTAACATTCCTTCAGTTTAGTGTTAATTGTAACATTATTTTCTTATGATTATACTGCTTATGCATTCTTTGTTGAAGACACTTCCATTTCATGTGAGTTTAACAATAAATCTTTATTTTTTCCAGCCATGGCATAGCTGCAGCCCTCACCAAGCATGATGATGGCTCTGCTTTTCCTACCCTCCCCTGTCACTTGAGAATTCTTTGCCCTGTAGAAATATTTGGCTAACACTTGCTCTTCAGAGGAGGTTTGCAGCTGCTTTTGGAACATGACCAACAGAATAATTCATTATTTGTTTAGCCCTATACAAACTGGTGATTAGGATAATGAAGAATATGTGTGTGTGCGTGCGTGCAGAGACTGGTTTCCAGTATGAATGAAAAGTGTACACAGAAGTGATGGGCTTCAAGACTGTTTCTCTTGAGGCGAATGCACAGTCAGGCTGTATTTGCAAAGTTAAATTGTATTTGAGGATTTCATGTATAAGTAATAAAAGTTTCCTACTTGCATTAAACTGAAATTTTTGTTGTCTTTTCACTTTTAATCTTGGCTGTAATCTTCATTCTCAACTTCACATAAAGTTTTAAATGAACTTCATACTGAAGGTCTTCTGTACAGGTAAGAAGCAGGATTAGTCGGAAAGCAGTGTTTGATCGTATTTCACTTCTGTACTGTTGAACTGGGGTTTATTTTGTGAAGGTAAGCCACAAGTCAATCCATTCAATCCCATAAGAAACCAAGAAATAACTTCTGGTTAGTGTATTATTTTCAGCAGTCAAGGTGCTGTGCTGCTGCTGACACCATTGCGACTGACGTTTGGTATTCATACTGGTGATCCAGGGTTTGGCGATAGCAGCACAACCGTGAATGTTGACCTGGTGAAGTGCCAGACAAACAGTTTTGATGGAAACGTGTGAGTCGCGGTTCGTATTCAACTTTGCGGTGAGTTGGGCATCTGTGGTTTTATGTTTTTTGGCTACCATCCGTGTTAGCACCTGGACGTCCCTGTCAGACAGCTTCCTCTTACCTTGACAATTACAACTATTGGATGTGGTTCTTCCCTCTTGCTGATATGCTGACATTACCCTGGATAGTGTGGCTTGCGATACACCATAGAGACTTGCTGTCTTGGACACAGATGCACCAGCGAGACGCTCATCAACAATCTGTCCTCTTTGAAGCTTGGATATGTCTCCCATTATGTTGTGTGGATCGCACTTTTTGACGTCCAGCTGTGCTACTGCTCTGCTAATGAAGCCTTCACTCTCTGCTCTCTTTGATCAACTGCAAAATAGATGCAGGCTGGCCACCAGGTAGTGTGTACAGCTGCATGATGCATGGGGTGCAATTTGTGCAGGTGTTTCAGTTTCGTTGTCCATTCCCTGTAGGCTGTGAGAATATTTCTGCACAGACTTCAGGACTAGTCATTTGGCTAGAAAATTTGTCTTGCCTTCCCCCCCCCCCCCCAGCCCAGACCTAGCACCAAGTGACTATCATCTGTTCTTGCATCTGAAGAAGTTCCTTGCAGGTTGGTGCTACTTCAACAATGATGAAATCAAAGAAGCAATGCAGAAGTGGCAGTCTTCATAGGTGGCCTCGTTCTACAACAAGGGGAATTTTTTACATATGCATCAGTTAATTTTAATAGTCTAATGGTACTTACTTTCCGAATATGCCTCCCACACTTGATATAGAAACACTACATGGAATAAATTGGCAAAATAATGTGTGGGAGGATTCACCTAGGATATTATTTGTACATGCCAGTCAGTGGTGTCATTAAACCAATTCTTCAGGGCTCAAGCCCTCTCAATCAAAATGAGCCTTTTCTTGTATTATCTTACCAATGTTTTTCCAATTTAAAATAGAAAAAAAGGGGGGGCAGATGGGAAGTTTCTTAAATATTCAGGTGTCAGATCAACAGCATTAAGATAACATTACTGTAGTTGGGGTAATCTCGTCACCTGGTCTCTGCAGGGGTTAGGCCATTAAGGAACAATACGTCAAACAACTTAATGATTTACGGGGTGGGAGTATCATAGAGGCATGTACCATCAGTCCCAAGCTAACAAAATGAGAATCAGCCATAGGCCAAAAGACTGAAAGGAACGATGTACAACAGCAATTGCAACAGCTTCTTGGAAACAGTAATATTCATATGAAAAGGTGGCATCTTTACTAGGGTAATAAAAAACAGAATGAAAGGGAGAAGAAGTTTCCACTAAGTAAAGACGTTTGTTTCATGGGGTAAAAGGATTTCGGTGAGGTATTAGCACATTTCTCGTTACAGTAGTTTATTGGTGGATGTATTTGGCCATCGGGTGGAAAATAGAATAAGGGCGTTGAAAGTGGAGAACTGTAGTATGATTGATTCTTTTTTACAGAACAGCGTTCTACATATTTTTCTCAATTACATGCAGTTGAATTTCTTTTTGTCCACTGCAAGCTATACTTTCAGAACTACTAGGCCGGATTTTTTTTTAAATACCACCATGAAATACTTCTCTTGGAAAATAGCGTCTTTAACCCAAGTAGTCACTGTGTGCACGAGCTCTCTAACACACAAGAAATGCATTCCACACAAAATTGCTGCATTTATCGTCTATTTTATTCAAATTCAGTTTTAGACAATTGTTCTGTAGATCAGAGAAAAAATCTGGTATGTAGAAGTTTCGACATTTTTCCATTTTTATAAATAACTGAAGTAAATCAGGGTACTTTGAGTAGCTTTTGTTGAGTTGCACATATTTGCTTCTGGGTGTTTTCTGAAGAAAATATTATTTCAGTAGTTATATATATACACTTATATAGACAAAAGTCAGCGGATACCCCTTCAAAAGCAAATGAACAGATCTGCTGTGTTGTTAAGATGCGCGGTACAGCTACAAACAGTATAAAAACAAGCCAGCAGCTGATCGTGATCATATCGCTCTGTGAGGAGTGAAAATGTCGCGGCGGGAGAGAACTAACTTTGAGAAAGGAAAGATTGTTGGGTGTTATATTAGTGGGTTGCCCATAAGAGAAACCGAGAGGCATTTAAACATACCCAAGTCAACTGTTTTGGATGTATTGAATAAGTGGAAGACACATGGCATGCCTAAAGTAGCAAAACATACCGGCAGACCAAAGGAAATCGGTGATAGAGGATGTCAAAGCCTCAGAAGAGTCATTACAGCTAATCGACAGAGTACTTCACAAGACGTTCATGTACAGGTGAGTAAAAATGCTGGAACCTCAGTATGTACACATACCATTCGCAGAGAACTTCATTCCTTGGGTTACCATGGTCATGCGGCTGCTCATAACCCTTTCATCTCCACTCGGAATGCTACTCGTCGTTTAGCATGGTGTAAATAACATTTATCGTGGACCGTAGATCAATAGAAACGAGTCCTATGGACTGATGAATCCAGATACACAATTCCTCAGTCTGATGGCTGTGTGTGGCTATGGCGGCAGCCGGGGACCGTTTTTTACCACAGTGTACTTACTGCTCCTATGGTCAAGTATGGAGCTGGCAGTGTACTCTTGTGGGGATGTTTTTCGTTGTATGGTCCCGGCCCATTGGTTATCATGGACAAACCTGTTAACCAGCACGTCTACTTCAATATTCTGGACAATTATGCCCTACCAACTCTGTGGCAATACTATGGAACCGAGCCTTGTTGGTACCAACAGGATAATGCACCGAGCCATAAAGCAAGGACTGTTACAGCGTGGTTTGATGATAATCCCATATCGTGTGTAGACTGGCCAGCACAGAGCCCTGATCTTAATCCCATAGAGCACCTATGGGATGAATTAGAGTGCCACATAAGAAGTTTGGAACCAAGGCCTACTACTGAGCACCAGTTGGCAGCAGCATTATGTACTGAATGGAAGCAAATACCTATCGCTGTGTTCCAAAACCTTGTCAAAAGCATGTGTTGAAGGGTCAGTCCATGCAGTAAGGCCAAAGGACACCGCATTAATGTAAGTCAATAAATGCTATGTTGTGTTTCTCTTCTAGGTGTCCAGTGACTTTTGGCCAATATAATGTATATAACGGATGGGCTTAGCTCCCCCCTTAATCCATCATTCCTAGCGACGCATCTGATACCAGTGGTGTCATGTACTAATTTAGGTTGGGTGTGCCTTTGTGAGAAAAGCAGTTGTGTGCAACTGACATTACAAAATTCGCTGATTAATTTGGACATTTGATTGCATTTTTTATAACTGGGGGAAGCGATTAATTATACAGTGATTTTAAATACATTAATGTACTAACTCGGAGGTTCCCAATCTGTGTGTCATGAAGCCCCAGGGCGTAGCCAGTCTTGGTCCGGAGCATTGCGACTATAAAGTAAAAACCAAAACTTAGAATTTATAGTGAAATGCAACATGCACATTTTCAAGACGTGTACATATTTTAAAGAATGAATTGAATTAAGAAAGAATGTTAAAGAAAACACATCATTTTTCTTGTTGTGAAAGCACTCTCTTTGCCTGACTTCAGTACGAAATCAGGTGGTCTTTAATATTTTCCCTACTTTATATAAGTGTGTACAAGAAAACAAGATGCTATTAAGTGCGAAATTGAAATCTGTTATTTTGGAGCATCTATCTGAACTCAACGTTTAATTTGGCAAATATTTTCCTCCACAAACAAATTAACACAGGTTGGTTACAGACCTGTTTACAGCAGATCCACCATCAACCTTCACTACTACTGAGCAGGAACAGTTAATAGGCATTTCTTCAGACTCCACACCGAAAATGCCAATCTCTTCCGGAACTCTGCCACAGTTTTGGAACAGTGTGGCAAAAGAGTACCCAGAATTGAGTAAGAAAGCCGTGAGAGTAATTCTTTCTTTTGCCACATCCTACCTTTGTGAGGTAGGATTTTCAGCTCTGAAGATAATAAAATCCCAATATAGAAAAAAGTTAACGTTGAGAGATCTGAGTAGTTGTATGGAATATTGTCCCCAGATTCGACGTTTTGTGAGACGAGAAACAAGCTCCCCCATCCCATTAAGATGCAAATACCTCTGTTAGGTAGTTTCTGAAATTACCGTAAAAATGTGAAGACCAAATGAAGATTGTTACCATTGTGAAAATATGCCTACCTCATCAATTTCCTCTTATTCAGTTCTGTAATTTTATTTTAATTTTGTATTTTTGCATTAAAAAGAATACAAGTGCTGTACCCAGTGCTCGAAATGGAAATTTTGAAGTGCAGGTATGGTCATATTTAGCTAAAAATCCTCCGGAAAAAATACCTTCCCCAGAAAATATCCAGAAGTGAAAAACAGATCCCCGGAAGAAAAACTCCTTTGTTCGAAAGTGTAATTGACAATTCTGTAAAATACTGTTGCACGATAAGTCAGAAACAATGGGCCGCCCCTGGTGGTGCAGTGGTCTAAGCGATGGCTACTGATCATTCAAGATGGGTCCGGGTTCTAACCCCAGTGAGGCATGGATGTTGTGTTTGTCTTACGGTGCTGGCTCTCTCCCTTCCCTGGAACCACTGTCCCTAAATTCAGATCAAACCATATGTGAAGGATTTTTGGAAAGGAGTGTCTTACCATAGGTCTTAAACAACCCTTAGAAATAGGAAGCTAGGAGATTTGGGCTAATAGAAAAGTGACACGGAAGTGAGGTAGAAAGGGGGAGGAAGACACCCTTATTGATTACCAGGGGCTGACGGCTTAACGTGCCCATCCGACGCTCTGCGAGTATTTAGTGGTTCGAGTGTTCGTACCTGCCTGGAATCGAACCCGAGGTCTCCGTGGCTGTCACGAACGTTGACCACTATGCCACCTGCAGCCCCGGCCCTAAATTAAGGACGGACGACTTCTTATAACCCACTGAGTTTTTCGCGGTAGTCGTTAAACCTCTAATCAAAAAAAAAAAAAAAAAAAAAAAAAAAAACTATGGCAGTTGATTAGAGTTGGATGGTTTGTGGACCGCAGCAAGCACTACCTATGTTACACCGAGGACTGGGGTTACTCTTGTTCAAAACGAGGACTCTACCCTGGGACCAAATGATTAACGAGACTTCTGAACCTCAGCTAATCATTAGTTATTCAGCTGGACTTGAACCCAGAACTTTAAGGTAGCCCCTCTCCAATAGGGATTTTCTCTAAAGTAGAAAGTTGGGTGATTAGAACCTTCGCAATCAGAATAAATATTCAGTCTTAATAGCAACCTCACCGCCCTCCAAATGCGTACACACTCCCCAACCTTTTAAAAGATTCTCACACAGCTATTTCACAAGGCACATAAGGTTTCTATGTTTAAGAATGCTCGCTCGTAAGTCAGAGGCAAATAAAAAGAAATTAATTTCTACAGTTCCTACTGTATTAAAATTAGTGCTGGTGTGTAAATTCCAGGTAAAAATGTAAAAAGTATGAAGTACTAGAGAAAAAAAGTGCAGGGATGCCATACCGGCCCATTTCAAGCACTGGCCGTACCAGACGTGCGTGGGGGTACGAATGGTACCATGTGTTCAATGACTAGTCTCGCTTGTGGCACCGTCGATCTCCGATTGATTCCTGCGACAACGTGGTCATTGGATCTTAGTGCCATCCGTGAGCGTCATATGGCTCCTCAGCCTGGTGTTATGGTTTTGGGCGCTAACAATTTCAACAGCCGTCACCGCTCGTATGCACAGCTGGTACAACGGCAACGCGACTATAGATCAGTGGGGTGCTGCAGTCTTTTTTTCATTCTGCATCTCCGTGATATACATGTTGCCCAGAGTCAACTAGATAACGCCCGCCAGCATCAGCAGACAGTGCGTGTAAGGAGTCCAGGTGCGACCTCAGTCAGCGCGATTCAGATACTTCTCTCCAATAGAGAACATGTGGGACACCGTTCGCAGACAACTGTTTATGACTCCTTCATAATATCGGAGAACTGTGGACTTGGGTCATAGGACCTACTGACTCCGGGGGTTATACTGGACCATCGCATTTCATGTAATCTATAGGAAATTAAATCACTTCTTTCCCACCACGTGTGTCAAGTTTCGTCTCATTTCGTGCATTTCTTCATGGTGCAGTATTTTTGATGTCGAGCATTGATATTAGTAATTTCCATTTAGCTTAACCGGAAGTGTCATTTAGGTTACGCAAGTGTCCATCTTTAGTGCAGTGGATTTCTAGATTTTGTCGAAAGTTCAGTCAAGTGTCTTTAAGCTGGGTGTGGAGGTAATCGTTAGATTTACTGCACTGTAGAATGTGATGAATGGCAAAATATACCCATTCCTGGTGGGGTTTTTTTTAAATAATATTGATCACTACCTGGATTGGACTAAACCCAGGCCGTCTAGAAAATACAAGGCCATGACATTAGAAAGATGAGTTCCCTCTTTTTGTGACGTCACGCAGAAACCAAGGCTTCCAATTGATTGCCAATGTTGTCGTGTATGATGTCAAGCACTACACTGACGTATCAGGCAGTGTAACGAGAGTGACGTCACAAACAATGGAAACTCATCTTTCTAATGTCATGGCCATGTACTTTCTTGATGGCCTTGACTAAGCATATCCAACTGGGTTATTTGAACATAGCGGCCCTTCATTTTATTCCCCATCAAGCCTGCCAATATAACAAAAGAAAAATAATAATTTTCATCTTCCTTTTACTTACAGATGCATACACGAATCTTTTTAACAAATATTTCGGAGGTTTAACACCTATCTAAGCCTACAAGTCATCTCTTATCTGGGGCCACGGTTCCAGGGAAAACTGGCACCCATGTTTCGTTCAGGTTTAGCCCGTGCCTAACTCGACCAGCCAGAAACGTGCTTCTGATCACACGGCTTTAGGGGTGGTTGCTTTAACTGATATATATCTACACCTATGAGCCATTACATTAGGATCACCTACCTAATAAGCTATGTAGGACCCCTTTAGCCCGCAAAACAGCGGCCACTCGATGAATTAGCAATAGGTATGTCAACAGCTGGTCCTCCAGATCCCATACATTTCGAAGTGGTGATGATTTAGCTCGAACCCGCTTTTCCAAGTCGAACCACAAATGTTCAAGTGGGTTCATGTCATGTGAATTTAGAGGACAGGGCATTAACAGAAAGTCACCAGCATGTTTCTCGAACTACTACTTGACGATTCTGGCAGTGTGGCATTGCTCATTATCCTGTTGATAATGGCTTTCACTAGCAGGGAACACAGTTGCCATGAGGTGAACTTGGTCTGCAATGATGTTCAGATACCTGGCATCTATCAGGGATTGGGATAATGGTGCCTAAAGTGTTCCCAAGAAAACCACCCACAGCACAACACCGCAGCCGGCCTGTTTCCGCCCAACAGTGCGTCCAGATGCCATAACCTCAGTTGGTAATTGACGTATCAGCGCTCGACCGTCTATGTGATGCACCAGGAATCTTGATTCGTCGGATCAGGCCACTTTCTTCTAATCATATGCGGTCCTATCTCAATGCTCATGGACCAATTTCGTGCGGCATTGGCGATGACGTGCAGTGAGCATGGGGACCCGACTGGGTCTTCCGATTACACAGGCCCCTGTGCAGAAGGCTGCTATGAACTGTGTACTGTGACGCATTGCCCTGATCACCATTGTTGTAGCTGTGGGAGATTTGTTGCACTGTGGCCCTGCGGTCGATTTGAAAAATGCTCTACAATCCCCCCCTCTGGCATCAATGAGCTGCGAATAACACATGGCTGGATGACGGTTTGTCGTTTGGCCATCTGTGCACCACTTTTAATGCGTACTCAGTACAGCGGCACGTGAACAACCCCCAAGCTGCACCGTTTCAGAGATCGTAGTTCTGAAGTTCCATGCAATCACAATTTGTCCTTTATGAAACTCCGATAAATCCGCAGCTTTTCCCATTCTGACTCCGAACACTACTAACCAAAAGCCAGTCCTTGGATTGTATATATACTGCTCTGTGAACTTCACCTGCGCCACTGTTCGGTCTCCAGGCGCGCTCATTTCTCTAGGCTGGGGTGGTCGTAATATAATGGCTCATTGGTGTATAATATGTGCTGTACTAGTGCATGGTTCTGCTTGAGAATGTGTTATTGTTCATGTAGACCTAGTGGCTGTGGAGGTCTGGTCACATGGATAGGAAATTGTTAAATATACACTCGCGGACAATGAAATTTTGCGCACCTAGAAGAAACGGGGCTGGTTGATCTGCTTGACGTTTACTTCACCGAAAGATCACTTGATCGAAACATTCGTTTCGCCGAAAAGTCACTTGATCGAAAAGTACATTTCACCGAAGGGTCACTTGATCGAAAAGTTCAATTCACCGAAAGGTCTCTTTAGCTAAAAGCTCATTTTATCGAAAACTGGATTTCATTACAGGATCTGTTGAAGCATGGGGCAAGTTCGCCAGACAGACCACTGAAACATTAGGGGATCATAATCAAATTGAACTTTTGATTTCTCCGTGTCACAGAGAACGCAAAGATTTAGTTTTAAGACAAAAATAATTCATTTTAAGTCCCTAGGCTTTGGCTTAGGCCTTTTTAGAAAATTTGAATCATGCTCATAAGGTGTTTACATAAAAGTTGTGTTCAGTGCTCATGTTCATAAAGTTTACAAAAAAAGTCAAGTTAATTAATGTTGCACATTTTTTCAGGCTAAAAGAATCAATTCACGCTTACACTTCGGCTTAGGCCTTTTTAAAAAAATTTAACTGTGCGTGATCATATTCATAAGGTCTACGTAAAAAGTCAATAATGTTGCACATTTATTCAGGCAACAAGAATCAATGTTAGGGCCCTAGGCCTCGGCTTAGGCCTTTTTAGCAAATTTTAATCTGCGTTCTCATATTCGTAAGATTTGTGTAATAGTTAGGTTATTAATTTTGCGCCTTTACTTTGACCCAAAGATTTAATTTGAAGGCCTTAGGACTCGGTTTTAGCATTTTAGCAAATTTTAATCATTCGTGCTATATGCACAAGGAGGCTTAAAATTTGCTAAAAATTCCCAGATCTAGGCCTATAGGCATTTTAAGCCTAGAACATTCATTTTAAGGCTTCAGCAAAAGTGCAACATATTTTACTTTAAATTTTATGTAATGCTTGTGAATATGAGTAGGATTAAAATCTGTTAAAATGGCCTGTTTTAGCGCTACGGTCAAACAATTAACACTTTGTGGTTGAGTAAAAGTGGAACATTTTTTACCTGACTTGCTTTGGAACCCATATGAATATGAGCTCGGTAGATTAAAATTTCATAAAGAGACCCAGATCTAGGCCTTATAATTAATGTTATATTTCGAAAAACTTACTTATGGAGAGGTGTTTCATAGAAATGAAAAGTGCATTTTTTATAAAATCCCATAATGTTTAGGTGGCTAGTTTTCCAAAATCCCGCACCACACTCCAACAGATCTCTAACAACAAAATTCTAAGTTTTCGATAAACTGACCATTCGGTGAAATGATCTTTCGATATAATGAACTTTTAGGTAAAGTAATCCTTTGGTGAAATGAACTTTTCGGTCAAGTGACCCTTCGGTGAAATGTACCTTTCGGCGAAGTGATTTTCGGTCAAGTGAACGATACCCGAAGAAAACATGCTACATCTGCGAAATTTTGCAAACAGCTAAAGTGCGTGCTGTTATGCAGATGACCGCACACACTGTGGTGGCGCTGTAAGCACGAACGGGCAGCCTTATAAACTGACGTGTAATCGAAGCCCCATGAAAGCGAAAAGCACCGGCCAACGCAAGCAAGACTACAGAGTGACAAGAATGTTGGGTAGACGCCAGAGACGTCGATTTACGTAACTTGCGTACTTTGAGAGGCCTGATCATCGGGCTGAAAACCGCAGGGTGGTCGGCGCGCCGTATAGCTCGCCACGTGGATCGTTCTGACCATACCATCCGACTGTGCTGGGAGCAGTGGACAAGTAACGGACTGCCACACGGCGGAGCGGCTCCGGACGGACATGGAGGATCGTGCGCCAGGCACGAACGGATCCCACGGGGGACCCGGTCCACTACACAGGCAGATGTAGCGGCTCCTGTGTGCCCACGAACCAATACCCGACGCCTCGCGGAAGCGATCCCAGCGCCCCTTACGTGTGCTGCCATTAACATCAGAACATCGCCGGCTCCGTGTGTAGTGGTGCCAGACCAGAGCGACGTGGAACGCCACAGACTGGCGACGTATGGTGTTTAGCGATGAGTGCTGCTTCGTTTTGGGGACAGATGATCATGGTGTTTGGGTGTGGAGGTCAACGGCACAATCCCAACCTCGCTATCGAGCGCCACACCTCGCCCACTGCAGGCATTATGGTCTGGGGAGCCATTTCCTACGATAGTCGATCAGCTCTAGTAGTGGTACGTGGATCATTAACGGGCCAGCGGTATGTGAATGAGATCCTACGGCCCCATGTGCTCCCATTCCTGGCTGGGATTCCAGGTGCACTATACCAGCAGGATAATGCTCCTCCACATACGGCTCTGGTTGCCCAGGGCTGCCTACGTCATGTTCAAACACTTCCATGGCCTGCCCAGTCCCCGGACATGTCCCCTATCGAGCGTGCGTGGGACCAGTTTAAACGCCGGCTGCCAGATTCTCTTTTGAGAATATATGGTTTTGGAGCACACCGTCCAACACATGTGAGCCAGCCTGCCGCAGGATCAGGCTCTGTTCGCCTCCATGTCTGACCATATTGCAGCATGTATCGCCACACGAGGCGATGTGACGCGCTATTGAAGACGACCGGACTTCGTGCCACAGATCCCTCTGTAATTGTCCTGTAGCTCTGTTTTGCCATCATTTGTATCATTACGTCCATAAAATTTCAGTTCAATCCGATGCTTCCTTCTTGATGCGCAAATTTCATTGTCCGTGAGTGTATTTCTAGGTCTACATTTGTATCATTGCACCACAAAGCTCCTGGGTAGGACTTATTTTTGTGCTGAATACATAATGGTTGAACTTCGACAATTTGCCCAAATTTTGAAGTCACGATGTAGAGAATAACTTTTGGAAATTTCATTTAACACTGCCCTACCACAATATTAGGAAACCCTGTTATTCACCTAGGTATGTGCAAGGGTTTTTACTGATCTTGCTCTGTTTCTGAGTATGTACATATACACTGAAGTGCCAAAAAACTGGTACAGACGAGCTTATGCAAAATACATAGCAACGTCACCTATGCGCGTACTTGGTTGCGTCTGCCAGTGCGTATATAAAGCGATAGACATCCTTGCCCGCTGTCACAGCTGTTTTCGGCATGAGAATGACAAGTAATAACGATTTAAGCGATTTTCAACGCGGTGTCATAGTTGGCGCTCGTGATATGGGCCATTTTATTTCGGAGGTAGAAACGAAGTTCGGATTTTCACGGACGACCATTGCAAGGGTGTACCGTGACTACAAGAATTCCGGCAAAACCTCCAACCTACGATACCAGTGTGGCAGTAAAAAGACATTGGGTGAACGTGACCATCGTCGGCTGTCAAGAATCGTTTCACGCGAATGGCGTACAACAATCTCGCAGGTATAATCAGAATTCAATGCTGGAGCCTCAACAAGCATCAGCGTCCAAACTGTGCAACGTACCCTGCACGATATGGGCTTTGGGAGCCGACGCCCAACTCGAGTCCCTTTGATGGGTGCACGACACAGAGCTATGCGCCTCGCTTGGGCACGGCAACACCGCCACTGGACACTTGATGACTGGTAACAAGTAGCCTGGTCTGACGAGTCGCGTTTCCAACTGTATCGGGCAGATTGAAGGATTCGTGTGTGGCGCAAACCCCATGAAGCCATGGATCCCACCTGTCAACAGGGAACTGTGCCGGCTGATGGGGGCTCCGTAATGGTATGGGGTGTGTTTTGCTGGACTTCACTGGGACCCCTGGTACGTCTACAAACTTCTGTGACCGGCCAACGCTATGTGCGCATCCTTTCTGACGAGGTACACCCGTTCATGTTCTGCATTCACGCTGATGGGTTGGGCCTGTTCCAACAGGACAATGCACCTCCACACAAGTGTCGGGACGCCACATTATGGTTAGAGGAGCATTCATCTGAGGTTGTGGTGTTGCCATTCCCACCCAAGTCCCCAGATCTGAACGTGATAGAACACATTTGTGATGCCATGCAACGCGCTATCGAACACAGGAATCCGAGACCTCGGAATACACCCGAATTGTGGAACGCTCTGCAGGAAGTATGGCGTGCATTGCCTACAGCATATTTCCAGAAGCTAGTGGAGTCCATGCCTTGTCTTATTTCTGCAGTTCCGCGCTCTCGTACGGGACCTACCAAGTATTAGACTGGTGTACCAGTTTTTCTGGCACTTCAGTGTATGTACACAGAGCTTTCCGTTTGTCGGTTGTAGTGAACTTGCACGAATGTGTCGACCCAGGTGATCCCACATAGTCTAAGTGGCCGGCGCTCAGTGGTCAGAAGTTTTAAGTTTCTGGCTAGTCGTCCGAGTTTGGCTCAAGTTCTAAATGAGGCATGGACGATGTGTATACCTTATGGAGCTGTATTCTTTTTCTGATGCCGATGTCCCTAAATTTGGGACGTGCTAAACCCTGCCATCCGAACGGCGCAGGCCGTTTAGCTGCTGAGGGTGATCTCTAAACCTCGGGGGGGGGGGGGGAACTAGGCAGATTCCTATCTGGCGACTTTGCAGACCATGTAAGATCCTGAATAACACCGAACTTTTGTTGTACCCATACCTGAATAATTTCCGGACTGTCGCATTGTGAGCAACATTCCCTCTATAAGCGGCCGTGGGCAATGCGCGCCTAATCCAATGAGCTGGGCAGGCATCAAAACCACTTGGGCAAAAAAAAATATTTTCTCAGCTTCTCTTACACTATCTACCAACAAGTAATTGGACACCTGTGATAGCAAAGGAAAATGAAGTTTATTCACCTTCAATAGTTGGTGGAGCCTCCATGAGCGGCTATTACAGCTGCGACCCTCCGGGGCATACTCTCAACCAGGCATTGTACGACGGCTAGCGGTATTTTCTTCCACTCGGCTTGGAGAAGACAGGTTAGTTCCTTCACCGATTTCGGACGGTGGGGGCACCCCTTAAGTCGACGCTCCAACTCGTCCCAGAGGTGCTCGATAGGGTTAAGATCCGGGCTCTGCGCGGGCCAGTCCATTCGATTAACCCCATTGTCACCATACCAAGCCATGGTGGACCTCGCAACATGTCAGGTGGCATTGTCATCCTGAAAGTAACATGGGTCCACCCCGTAAAATTGCCACGACGTAGGAAGCGCATGGTCATCCAAAATGGTGCAGTAGGTCACGGCGTTGAGTCTACCAGGAATTGCAACAAAGGGTCCCGTACCATACCAGGAGAAACACCCCCATAGCATAATTCCACCGCAGCCGAACTTCACAGTTGGCATAATACATTCCGGCAGGAGGCGTTATCCAGGCAGACGCCAAACTCAGACCCTGCCACCCGAACGTTGGAGGGTGAACCTTGATTCGTCGCTCCAGAGAACCTGTTTCCACTGTTCAACGGCCCACCGTCGACGTTCTTTGCACCACGTTAGCCGAGCAGCGCTATTGGACTTGGTGATCTAAGGCTTGTGGGCGGCAGCACGTCCATGATAACCGAGCAGATCGGATTCCTTACGGATGGTATTCATCGAAAAAACACTCCCGGATGCCTGTTGAAACTCCTCGCGGATGTGGCCCATCGATTTGGTGCGGTTCTTCCGAATTTCTCTGGCCAGCACCCGTCGGTCTCTAACTCCCAGTTTTGTGGGTCTGCCTGGTCGGGGCACATTCCGACAGTCACCTCTCATCTTTCACTTGCCAATCACGTAGGCCACTGTCGATTTTGAGCACTTCAACTCGCTGGATATGTCACGTATGGATCGGCCATTTCTGTGATACCCGACGATTACACCTTTCTCGAAATCAGGGAGCTCCGAACTGCGTGGCATCTTGCATGCGACTGCTTGCGTTGTTGTTTTCCACACGGCGGCGGCCGTGACGTGTACAGGACCGCAGATATAGTCGATTGCAGGGGTGTCCAATTACTTGTTGGTAGATAGTATATAATGCAGTAGAAGTTGGAACTTGGATTGGAACCCTTATTTTTCTACCCCCCCCCCCCCATATTTATCACCGTTCTTTCCGCAATTGTTTTTTAATTTAAAAAAATATTAAAAGCATTTCATTAATTAAAATTTTTATTTTATAAAGAGTGAGGAGCTCAAACTTACTTCTACAATAAAAACACTGGCAAATAGGAAAAGCATGTTTGCGTATAATGCAGAGTCTTTGCATGTCAAAATGCCAAGGAGAATAAGAAACAAAAAAACAACTAAATGCAAAATAATTAGTTCAAATGGAACAAGTGCAAAATCGTTCTGATCTGACAGTCCTTTCAAGGAATAAATCGCCTCTCAATTTTTCCCCCAAACCGAAGATCGACCGTGGGAATTTAGTACTCCGCCACCTTTGAGAGTACTCAGAACATATTGTTTGCCATTAACATTAAACATATATATAATTGTTTACCATTTATGTGGCTAATGTGTATTATCAGCTGTGCAACTTCATTCTCGGCCCCTAACCGCAAGCGATCATAGAACGTCGGCAAATACAAATAGCTGTGGTGTGCAATAATGGCTGATTACAGCGCCATCCAACAGCTTTCCAGGCAACCGCTCACAGCTGTAGTGACAGAAGGGACGAAAGTTGACGGTGAAAGCAATGTCGTTCGAGAAGCAACTTTACAGGCACTGCCTCCTATTTGCCCTTCAGCTGAAAAAAATGCCGCGGAAGCCCAGCAAATGATCTGTGCTGCTTTGGGTGAAGCTGTTGTGTCCTACAGTACGTGTAAGAAGTGGTTCTAGCGGTTTAAGCAGGGAAAATTGGATCTCCGTGATGCAGAACGTCCGGGACAGCCAGAAAGTTGACAATGAGAAATTGGAACAACTGTTGGACGCGGATCCCTGTCGCACACAGTCAGAGCTCACCCAGGAACTCGGAGTAACACGGCAAGCCATTGCAAAGCGCCTGCACAAGCTTGGACGGATTCACAAGGAGGGCCGTTGGGTGCCCCACCAACTCACAGCTGCGAACAAGTCTAGGCGCTACGATGTTGCTGTGTCCTTGCTCTCCAGATTCAAGAAGAAGGGTTTCCTTCACAACATTTTGACCTGTGATGAGAAGTGGATACTCTACGATAATCCTAAGCGGCGCAAATCGTGGGTTTATCCTGGTCAGCTTACCACCAGTACCGCCAAACCGAATATCCATGCCAGAAAGTTGTTGCTTTGCATATGGTAGGATCAGCACGGTGTCGTGCACTATGAGTTGCTCAAACCTGGTGAAACGATCAATGCTGAGCGTTGTTGTCAGCAACTCATTCGTGTGAGTTGCGCACTGGAGGCGAAAAGGCCATACACCGGCAAGGGCAGAAGGTCGGTTCTGTTGCTTCAGGATAACGAGCGTCCTCACACCGCGAAAAGGACTTCAAATACGATCACCTACCTGGGATGGGAGATTTTGTCCCACCCGGCGTATTTTCCCTGTCGGATTATCACCTCTTTCGTTCTCTGCACCATCATCTGAGTGATACGCACTTCACTTCTGTCGAGGAGGTCCACACAAGTATTGATGACTTTATCAACTCGAAACAGCAGCCCCGGTGGCGCAGTGGTCTAAGGTGCTGGCCTCTGATCATTCGTCCGTAAAGGGTCCGGGTTCGTATCCCGGTGAGGCATGGATGTTGTGTTTGTCTTACGGCACTGGCTCTCTCCCTTCCCTGGAACCAGTGACCCTAAATTAGGGACGGGCGACTGCTTATAGCCCATTGAGTTGCTCACGGTGGTCGTTAAACCTCCAACTCAAAAAAAAAAAAAAAAAAAAGACCCTCTTTTTCCGCAGTGAAGAATTCTCTTTGAGAACTCGAAAGTGTAAAAAAGTGTCGTGTGCTAAATTCGTATCCAAAATCACATTAAAAGAAAAAGGAAGAAAATTATTTCCCTGATTAGAGCTCGTATTCCACTAAGTTTTTGTCAAGCCCGATCCTGCTTCGGGCTTTCGTTCGGCCGAGAACTTATACCTGCTTCTTTCTCGGCTGGGAAAATCACTAATCCTCATTCTCCCGTTCACTATCTGCTCGCACGAGGCTACTTTGCAAAAAGGGTCAATATTGAAAATAAAGAGGACTATGTGACGAACTTAAGAGGAGCCCGAACTTTATATTTCAAGAAAAGTTTTTTGACTTTTGAGACCCCGGATTTTATTTATATGATTAACCTGTTTGCAGGCAATTTATTTTCGGTTTAGAAACATTGATTGAGAGGACAGTTCCACTTTTCTTCCTGTTGTTTTATCATTGCGGAAATGTGCGTGAACTTTTGTTTGTTTGTTTGTTCGGGGGTTTAACGAGCACCGTGATCAACTCGATGGAGTATAAACACTCGCCCGTCCCTAATGTAGGGCCATTGGTTTCAACAGGAATTGGGAGAGCCAGTGCTGTAAGGCAAACACAACATCCCTATCTCACCAGGCTTTGCACCCATCTCGAGCGAATGGTCCAAAGCCAGCGCTTAGACCACTGCGCTACAGGGGTGGCAGTGTGTTTGATGAACGTGCGCTTTTCTGGTAAGGCACTAAAAGCGTTTGGTTATCGCCTGCATGATCTTCCTATTGTAGGGGTGTTCAAAAAGTTCGTGTCCCGTGTACAGATTTGCACCCGGTGGACTCAGTGGTGTAACTGCTGGCTTCTAACCATTCGTTCAAGGGGATCCGGGTATCGAATCCCGGTGAGGCATGGATGTTGTGTTTGTTTTACGACACTGGCTCTCTCCCTTCCCTGAAACCAGTGACCCTAAATTAGGGACGGGCGACTGCTTATAGCCCAATAAGTTGCTCACTGGTGGTCGTTAAACCTCCACTCAGAAAAAATTGCACTCGCCTCACCGAAGTTTTTAACCAGCTACGACTTATTTGAAAGCTTGTCATTACGTGTTAAATCCAAATGCCGTATCTGTTGGACCATAACGCCACCAGCACTTGTGAGAAGGTTGTGAGTAAAATGTAGCGGAACAGCGAAGCGTGAATCCGTCGTTGGAGAACTTCCGTGCCTGTAGACGACGCAACATGGCTACGGATGGTTGAGAGTGACGAATTCGGGTCTGTTCGTGATCACTTCATCCTCGCGTTCTGTCGTTGGAGAATTTCCGTGCCAGTAGACGACGCAACATGACCATAGATGGTTGAGAGTGACGAATTCGGGTCTGTTCGTGATAGCTTGGCCCTCTCGTTCTGTCGTTGGAGAACTTCCGTGCCTGTAGACGACGCAACATGGCCACGGATAGTTGAGAGTGAAAAATTCGGGGCTGTTCGTGATCGCTTGGCCCTCGCGTTCTGTCGTTGGAGCGAACTGGTCCGTGCCTGTAGACGACGCAACATGGCCACGGATAGTTGAGATGAAAAATTCGTGGGCTGTTCTGGTAAGGATCGCTTGGTTATCGCCTCGCGTTCTGTCGTTGGAGAACTTCCGTGCCTGTAGACGACGCAACATGGCCACGGATAGTTGAGAGTGAAAAATTCGGGGCTGTTCGTGATCGACACTGGCTCTCTCCGTTCTGTCGTTGGAAACTTCAGTGACCTAAATTAGGGACGGGCGACTGCATACATAAGTTGCTCACTGCGGTCGTTAAACCTCCACTCAGAAAAAAATTGCACTCGCCTCACCGAAGTTTTTAACCAGCTACGACTTATTTCTGTCATTACGTGTTAAATCCAAATGCCGTATCTGTTGGACCATAACGCCACCAGCACGTGAGAAGGTTGTGAGTAAAATGTAGCGTGAACAGCGAAGCCCTCGCGTTCTGTCGTTGGAGAACTTCCGTGCCTGTAGACGACGCAACATGGCTACGGATAGTTGAGAGTGAACGAATTCGGGTCTGTTCGTGATCACTTCATCCTCGCGTTCTGTCGTTGGAGAACTTCCGTGCCTGTAGACGACGCAACATGGCCATAGATAGTTGAGAGTGAAAAATTCGGGGCTGTTCGTGATCGCTTGGCCCTCGCGTTCTGTCGTTGGAGAACTTCCGTGCCTGTAGACGACGCAACATGGCCACGGATAGTTGAGAGTGAAAAATTCGGGGCTGTTCGTGATCGCTTGGCCCTCGCGTTCTGTCGTTGGAGAACTTCCGTGCCTGTAGACGACGCAACATGGCCACGGATAGTTGAGAGTGAAAAATTCGGGGCTGTTCGTGATCGCTTGGCCCTCGCGTTCTGTCGTTGGAGAACTTCCGTGCCAGTAGACGACGCAACATGGCCACGGATAGTTGAGAGTGACAAATTCGGGACTGTTCGTTATCGCTCGGCCCTCGCGTTCTGTCGTTGGAGAACTTCCGTGCCTGTAGATGACGCAACATGGCCACGGATGGTTGAGAGTGACGAATTCGGGTCTGTTCGTGATCGCTTGGCCCTTCGCGTTCTTTCGTTGGAGAACTTCCGTGCTTGTAGACGACGCAACATGACCATAGATGGTTGAGAGTGACGAATTCGGGTCTGTTCGTGATAGCCTGGCCCTCTCGTTCTGTCGTTGGATAACTTCCGTGCCTGTAGATGACGCTACGTGCCTACGGATGGTTGAGAGTGACGAATTCGGGTCTGTTCGTGATCGCTTGGCCCTCGCGTTCTGTCGTTGAAGAACTTCCGTGCCTGTAGACGACAAAAAACATATGTGCCTGTAGACGACGCAACATGGCCACGGATAGTTGAGAGTATAAAATTCGGGGCTGTTCGTTATCGCTTGGCCCTCGCGTTCTGTCTTTGGAAAACTTCAGTGCCTGTAGACGACGCAACATGGCCACGGTTGGTTGAGAGTGACGAATTTGGGTCTGTTCGGGACCATTTGGCCCTCGCGTTCTGTCGTTGGATACCATCCGTGACTGTAGACGACGCAACATGGCCACGCATGGTTGAGAGTGACGAATTCGGGTCGGTTCGTGATTGCTTGGCCCTCGAGTTCTGTCGTCGGAGAACTTCCGTGCTTGTAGACAACACAACATGGCCACGGATGGTTAAGAGTGACGAAAATGGGTCTGTTCGTGATCGCTTAGGCCTCGCGTTATGTCGTTGGAGAACTTTCGTGCTTCAAGACGACGCAACATGGCCACGGATGGTTGAGAGTGACGAATTCGGGTCTGTCCGTGACCATTTGGTCTCCGCGTTCTGTCGTTGGATAACTTCCGCAACTGTAGACAAGGCAACATGCCCACGGATGGTTGAGAGTGACGAATTCGGGCATGTTCTTGATCGCTTGGCCCTCGCGTTCTGTCGTTGGAGAACGTCCGTGCCTGTACACGACGCAACATGGCCACGGATGGTTGAGAGTGACGAATTCGGGTCTGTTCGTGATAGCTTGGCCCTCTCGTTCTGTCGTTGGAGAACTTCCGGGCCTGTAGACGACGCAACATGGCCACGGATAGTTGAGAGTGAAAAATTCGGGGCTGTTCGTGATCGCTTGGCCCTCGCGTTCTGTCGTTGGAGAACTTCCGTACATTTAGACGACGCAACCTGGCCACGGTTGGTTGAGAGTGACGAATTCGTGTCTGTTCGTGACCATTTGGCCCTAGCGTTCTGTCGTTGGATAACTTCCGTGACTGTACACGACGCAACATGGCCACGGATGTTGAGAGTGACGAATTCGGGTCTGTTCGTGATCGCTTGGCTCTCAAATTCTGTCGTTGGAGAACTTCCGTACCTGTAGACAACGCAACATGGCCACGGTTGGTTTAGAGTGACGAATTCGGGTCTGTTCTTGATCGCTTGCCCCTCGCGTTCTGTCGTTGGAGAACTTCCGTGCCTGTAGACAACGCAACACGGCCACGGATGGTTGAGAGTGACGAATTCGAGTCCGTTCGTGATCGCTTGGCCTTCGCGTTCTGTCGTTCGAGAACTTCCGTGCCTGTAGACGAAGCAACATGGCCACGGATGGTTGAGAGTGACGAATTCCGGTCTGTTCGTGATCGCTTTGCCCTCGGTTCTGTCGTTGGAAAACTTCCGTGCCTGTAGACGACGCAACATGGCTACGGATGGTTGAGAGTGACGAATTCGGGTCTGTTCGTGATCGCTTCGTCCTCGCGTTCTGTCGTTGGAGAATTTCCGTGCCAGTAGACGACGCAACATGGCCACGGATAGTTGAGAGTGACAAATTCGGGGCTGTTCGTTATCGCTTGGCCCTCGCGTTCTGTCGTTGGAGAACTTCCGTGCCTGTAGACGACGCAACATGGCCACGGATGGTTGAGAGTGACGAATACGGGTCTGTTCGTGATCGCTTGGCTCTCGCGTTCTGTCTTTGGAAAACTTCAGTGCCTGTAGACGACGCAACATGGCTACGGTTGGTTGAGAGTGACGAATTCGGGTCTGTTCGGGACCATTTGGCCCTCGCGTTCTGTCGTTGGATACCATCCGTGACTGTAGACGACGCAACATGGCCACGGATGGTTGAGAGTGACGAATTCGGGTCGGTTCGTGATCGCTTGGCCCTCGAGTTCTGTCGTCGGAGAACTTCCGTGCTTGTAGACAACACAACATGGCCACGGATGGTTAAGAGTGACGAAAATGGGTCTGTTCGTGATCGCTTAGCCCTCGCGTTATGTCGTTGGAGAACTTTCGTGCTTGAAGACGACGCAACATGGCCACGGATGGTTGAGAGTGACGAATTCGGGTCTGTTCGTGACCATTTGGTCTCCGCGTTCTGTCGTTGGATAACTTCCGCAGCTGTAGACAAGGCAACATGCCCACGGATGGTTGAGAGTGACGAATTCGGGCATGTTCTTGATCGCTTGGCCCTCGCGTTCTGTCGTTGGAGAACGTCCGTGCCTGTACACGACGCAACATGGCCACGGATGGTTGAGAGTGACGAATTCGGATCTGTTCGTGATAGCTTGGCCCTCTCGTTCTGTCGTTGGAGAACTTCCGGGCCTGTAGACGACGCAACATGGCCACGGATAGTTGAAAGTGAAAAATTCGGGGCTGTTCGTGATCGCTTGGCCCTCGCGTTCTGTCGTTGGAGAACTTCCGTACATTTAGACGACGCAACCTGGCCACGGTTGGTTGAGAGTGACGAATTCGTGTCTGTTCGTGACCATTTGGCCCTAGCGTTCTGTCGTTGGATAACTTCCGTGACTGTAGACGACGCAACATGGCCACGGATGTTGAGAGTGACGAATTCGGGTCTGTTCGTGATCGCTTGGCTCTCAAATTCTGTCGTTGGAGAACTTCCGTACCTGTAGACAACGCAACATGGCCACGGTTGGTTTAGAGTGACGAATTCGGGTCTGTTCTTGATCGCTTGCCCCTCGCGTTCTGTCGTTCGAGAACTTCCGTGCCTGTAGATAACGCCACATGGCCACTAATGGTTGAGAGTGTCATATTCGGGTCTGTTAGTGATCATTTGGCCCTCGCGTTCTGTTGATAGAGAACTTCAGTGCCTGTAGACGACGCAACACGGCCACGGATGGTTGAGAGTGACGAATTCGAGTCCGTTCGTGATCGCTTGGCCTTCGCGTTTTGTCGTAGGAGAACTTCTGTGCTTGTAGACGAAGCAACATGGCCACGGATGGTTGAGAGTGACGAATTCCGGTCTGTTCGTGATCGCTTTGCCCTCGGTTCTGTCGTTGGAAAACTTCCGTGCCTGTAGACGACGCAACATGGCTACGGATGGTTGAGAGTGACGAATTCGGGTCTGTTCGTGATCGCTGCGTCCTCGCGTTCTGTCGTTGGAGAATTTCCGTGCCAGTAGACGACGCAACATGGCCACGGATAGTTGAGAGTGACAAATTCGGGACTGTTCGTTATCGCTCGGCCCTCGCGTTCTGTCGTTGGATAACTTCCGCGCCTGTAGATGACGCAACGTGGACACGCATGGTTGAGAGTGACGAATTCGGGTCTGTTCGTGATCGCTTGGCCCTCGCGTTCTGTCGTTGGAGAACTTCCGTGCCTGTAGACGACGCAACATGGCCACTGATAATTGAGAGTGACAAATTCGGGTCTGTCCGTTATCGCTAGGCCCTCGCGTTCTGTCGTTGGAGAACTTCCGTGCCTGTAGACGACCAAAAACATATGTGCCTGAAGACGACGCAACATGGACACGGATAGTTCAGACTGACAAATTCGGGGTTGTTCGTTATCGCTGGGCCCTCGCGTTCTGTCGTAGGAGAACTTCCGTGCCTGTAGACGACGCAACATGGCCACGGATGGTTGAGAGTGACGAATACGGGCCTGTTCGTGATCGCTTGGCCCTCGCGTTCTGTCGTTGGAGAACTTCCGTACATTTAGACGACGCAACATTTCCACGGTTGGTTGAGAGTGACGAATTCCGGTCTGTTCGTGATCGCTCGGTCCTCGCGTTCTGTCGTTGGAAAACTTCCGTGCCTGTAGATAACGCCACATGGCCACTAATGGTTGAGAGTGTCATATTCTGGTCTTTTAGTGATCATTTGGCCCTCGCGTTCTGTCGTTGGAGAACTTCCGTGCCTGTAGACGACGCAACATGGCCACGGATGGTTGAGAGTGACGAATTCGGCTCTGTTCGTGATAGCTTGGCCCTCTCGTTCTGTCGTTGGATAACTTCCGTGCCTGTAGACGACGCAACATGGCTACGGATGGTTGAGAGTGACGAATTCGGGTGTGTTCGTGATCGCTTGGCCCTCGCGTTCTGTCGTTGGAGAACTTCCGTGCCTGTAGACGACGCAACATGGCCACGGATGGTTGAGAGTGATGAATTCGGGTCTGTTCGTGATCGCTTCGTCCTCGCGTTCTGTCGTTGGACCATTTCCGTGCCAGTAGACAACGCAACATGGCCACGGATAGTTGAGAGTGACAAATTTGGGTGGGTCTGTCCGTTATCGTTGGCCCTCGCGTTCTGTCGTTGGAGAAATTTCTTGCCTGTAGACGACGAAAAACGTATGTGCCTGTAGACGACGAAAAACATATGTGCCTGAAGACGACGCAACATGGCTACGGATGGTTGAGAGTGACGAATTCGGCTCTGTTCGTGATAGCTTGGCCCTCTCGTTCTGTCGGTGGATAACTTCCGTGCCTGTAGACGACGCAACATGGCCACGGATAGTTGAGAGTGAAAAATTCGGGGCTGTTCGTGATCGCTTGGCCCTCGCGTTCTGTCGTTGGAGAACTTCCGTGCCTGTAGACGACGCAACATGGCCACTGATAGTTGAGAGTGACAAATTCGGGTCTGTCCGTTATCGCTTGGCCCTCGCGTTCTGTCGTTGGAGAACTTTCGTGCCTGTAGACGACGAAAAACGTATGTGCCTGTAGACGACGAAAAACATATGTGCCTGAAGACGACGCAACATGGCCACGGATAATTGAGAGTGACAAATTCGGGGTTGTTCGTTATCGCTTGGCCTTCGCGTTCTGTCGTAGGAGAACGTCCGTGCCTGTAGACGACGCAACATGGCCACGGATGGTTGAGAGTGACGAATACGGGCCTGTTCGTGATCGCTTGGCCCTCGCGTTCTGTCGTTGGAGAACTTCCGTACATTAAGACGACGCAACATGGCCACGGTTGGTTGAGAGTGACGAATTCGTGTCTGTTCGTGACCATTTGGCCCACGCGTTCTGTCGTTGGATAACTTCCGTGACTGTAGACGACGCAACATGGCCACAAATGTTGAGAGTGACGAATTCGCGTCTGTTCGTAATCGCTTGGCTCTCGCGTTCTGTCGTTGGAGAACTTCCGTACCTGTAGACGACGCAACACGGCCATGGATGGTTGAGAGTGACGAATTCCGGTCTGTTCGTGATCGCTCAGTCCTCGCGTTCTGTCGTTGGAGAACTTCCGTGCCTGTAGATAACGCCACATGGCCATTAATGGTTGAGAGTGTCATATTCGGGTCTGTTCGTGATCATTTGGACCTCGCGTTCTGTCGTTGGAGAACTTCCCTGCCTGTAGACGACGCAACATGGCCACGGATGGTTGAGAGTGACGAATTCCGGTCTGTTCGTGATAGCTTGGCCCTCGCGTTCTGTCGTTGGAGGACTTCCGTGCCTGTAGATAACGCCACATGGCCACTAATGGTTGAGAGTGTCATATTCGGGTCTGTTCGTGATCATTTGGACCTCGCGTTCTGTCGTTGGAGAACTTTCGTGCCTGTCGACGACGCAACATGGCCACGGATGGTTGAGAGTGACGAATTCCGGTCTGTTCGTGATAGCTTGGCCCTCGCGTTCTGTCGTTGGAGAACTTCCGTGCCTGTAGACGACGAAAAACATATGTGCCTGAAGGCGACGCAACATGGCCACGGATGGTTGAGAGTGACAAATTCGGGGTTGTTCGTTATCGCTTGGCCCTCGCGTTCTGTCGTAGGAGAACTTCCGTGCCTGTAGACGACGCAACATGGCCACGGATGGTTGAGAGTGACGAATACGGGCCTGTTCGTGATCGCTTAGCCCTCGCGTTCGGTCGTTGGAGAACTTCCGTACATTTAGACGACGCAACCTGGCCACGGTTGGTTGAGAGTGACGAATTCGTGTCTGTTCGTGACCATTTGGCCCTCGCGTTCTGTCGTTGGATAACTTCCGTGACTCTAGACGACGCAACATGGCCACGGATGTTGAGAGTGACGAATTCGGGTCTGTTCGTGATCGCTTGGCTTTCAAATTCTGTCGTTGGAGAACTTCCGTACCTGTAGACAACGCAACATGGCCACGGTTGGTTTAGAGTGACGAATTCGGGTCTGTTCTTGATCGCTTGGCCCTCTCGTTCTGTCGTTCGAGAACTTCCGTGCCTGTTGATAACGCCACATGGCCACTAATGGTTGAGAGTGTCATATTCGGGTCTGTTGGTGATCATTTGGCCCTCGCATTCTGTTGTTGGAGAACTTCCGTGCCTGTAGACGACGCAACACGGCCATGGATGGTTGAGAGTGACGAATTCGAGTCCGTTCGTGATCGCTTGGCCTTCGCGTTTTGTCGTAGGAGAACTTCTGTGCTTGTAGACGACGCAACATGGCCACGGATGGTTGAGAGTGACGAATTCCGGTCTGTTCGAGATCGCTTTGCCCTCGCGTTCTGTCGTTGGAAAACTTCCGTGCCTGTAGACGACGCAACATGGCTACGGATGGTTGAGAGTGAAAGAATTCGGGTCTGTTCCTGATCGCTTGTCCCTCGCGTTCTGTCGTTGGAGTACTTCCGTGCCTGTAGACGACGTAACATGGCCACGGATGGTTGAGAGTGATGAATTTGGGTCTGTTCGTAAACGCTTGGCCCTCGCGTTCTGTCGTTGGAGAACAATCGTGCCTGTAGACGACGCAACATGGACGCGGATGGTTGAGATTAACGAATTCGGGTCTGTTCGTGATCACTTGGCCCTCGCGTTCTGTCGTTGGAGAATTTCCGTGCCTGTAGACGACGCAACATGGACACGGATGGTGGAGAGCGACGACTTCGGGTCTGTTCGTGATCGCTTGGCCCTCGCTTACTGTCGTTGGAGACCTTCCGTGCCTGTCGACGGCTCAACATGGCCACGGATGGTTGAGAGTGACGAATACATGTCTGTTTGTGATCCCTTGGGCTTCGCGTTCTGTCGTTGTAGAACTTCCGTGCCTGTAGACGACGTAACATATCTACGGATGGTTGAGAGTGACGAATTTGGGTCTGTTCGTGATCGCTTGGCCCTTGCGTTCTGTCGTTGGAGAACTTCCGTGCTTGTAGACGACGCAACATGGCCACGGATGTTGAGAGTGGCAAATTCGGGTCTGTTAGTGACCACTTGGCTCTCGCGTTCCGTCAATGGATAACTTCCGTGCCTGTAGACGACCCGTCATGGCCACGGATATTTGAGACTGACGAATGGTGGAGAGCGACGAATTCGGGTCTGTTCGTGATCGCTTGGCCCTCGCTTACTGTCGTTGGAGACCTTCCGTGCCTGTCGACGACTCAACATGGCCACGGATGGTTGAGAGTGACGAATACATGTCTGTTTGTGATCCCTTGGGCCTCGCGTTCTGTCGTTGTAGAACTTCCGTGCCTGTAGACGACGTAACATCTCCACGGATGGTTGAGAGAGACGAATTTGGGTCTGTTCGTGATCGCTTGGCCCTTGCGTTCTGTCGTTGGAGAACTTCCGTGCTTGTAGACGACGCAACATGGCCACGGATGTTGAGAGTGGCAAATTCGGGTCTGTTAGTGACCACTTGGCTCTCGCGTTCCGTCAATGGATAACTTCCGTGCCTGTAGACGACCCGTCATGGCCACGGATATTTGAGACTGACGAATGGTGGAGAGCGACGAATTCGGGTCTGTTCGTGATCGCTTGGCCCTCGCTTACTGTCGTTGGAGACCTTCCGTGCCTGTCGACGACTCAACATGGCCACGGATGGTTGAGAGTGACGAATACATGTCTGTTTGTGATCCCTTGGGCCTCGCGTTCTGTCGTTGTAGAACTTCCGTGCCTGTAGACGACGTAACATCTCCACGGATGGTTGAGAGTGACGAATTTGGGTCTGTTCGTGATCGCTTGGCCCTTGCGTTCTGTCGTTGGAGAACTTCCGTGATTGTAGAGACGTAACATGGCCACGGATGGTTGAGAGAGACGAATTTGGGTCTGTTCGTGATCGCTTGGCCCTTGCGTTCTGTCGTTGGAGAACTTCCGTGCTTGTAGACGACGCAACATGGCCACGGATGTTGAGAGTGGCAAATTCGGGTCTGTTAGTGACCACTTGGCTCTCGCGTTCCGTCAATGGATAACTTCCGTGCCTGTAGACGACCCGTCATGGCCACGGATATTTGAGACTGACGAATGGTGGAGAGCGACGAATTCGGGTCTGTTCGTGATCGCTTGGCCCTCGCTTACTGTCGTTGGAGACCTTCCGTGCCTGTCGACGACTCAACATGGCCACGGATGGTTGAGAGTGACGAATACATGTCTGTTTGTGATCCCTTGGGCCTCGCGTTCTGTCGTTGTAGAACTTCCGTGCCTGTAGACGACGTAACATCTCCACGGATGGTTGAGAGTGACGAATTTGGGTCTGTTCGTGATCGCTTGGCCCTTGCGTTCTGTCGTTGGAGAACTTCCGTGATTGTAGACGACGTAACATGGCCACGGATGGTTGAGAGAGACGAATTTGGGTCTGTTCGTGATCGCTTGGCCCTAGCGTTCTATCGTTGGAGAACTTCCGTGCTTGTAGACGACGCAACATGGCCACGGATGTTGAGAGTGGCAAATTCGGGTCTGTTAGTGACCACTTGGCTCTCGCGTTCCGTCAATGGATAACTTCCGTGCCTGTAGACGACCCGTCATGGCCACGGATATTTGAGACTGACGAATGGTGGAGAGCGACGAATTCGGGTCTGTTCGTGATCGCTTGGCCCTCGCTTACTGTCGTTGGAGACCTTCCGTGCCTGTCGACGACTCAACATGGCCACGGATGGTTGAGAGTGACGAATACATGTCTGTTTGTGATCCCTTGGGCCTCGCGTTCTGTCGTTGTAGAACTTCCGTGCCTGTAGACGACGTAACATCTCCACGGATGGTTGAGAGTGACGAATTTGGGTCTGTTCGTGATCGCTTGGCCCTTGCGTTCTGTCGTTGGAGAACTTCCGTGATTGTAGACGACGTAACATGGCCACGGATGGTTGAGAGAGACGAATTTGGGTCTGTTCGTGATCGCTTGGCCCTTGCGTTCTGTCGTTGGAGAACTTCCGTGTTTGTAGACGACGCAACATGGCCACGGATGTTGAGAGTGGCAAATTCGGGTCTGTTAGTGACCACTTGGCTCTCGCGTTCCGTCAATGGATAACTTCCGTGCCTGTAGACGACCCGTCATGGCCACGGATATTTGAGACTGACGAATGGTGGAGAGCGACGAATTCGGGTCTGTTCGTGATCGCTTGGCCCTCGCTTACTGTCGTTGGAGACCTTCCGTGCCTGTCGACGACTCAACATGGCCACGGATGGTTGAGAGTGACGAATACATGTCTGTTTGTGATCCCTTGGGCCTCGCGTTCTGTCGTTGTAGAACTTCCGTGCCTGTAGACGACGTAACATCTCCACGGATGGTTGAGAGTGACGAATTTGGGTCTGTTCGTGATCGCTTGGCCCTTGCGTTCTGTCGTTGGAAAACTTCCGTGATTGTAGACGACGTAACATGGCCACGGATGGTTGAGAGAGACGAATTTGGGTCTGTTCGTGATCGCTTGGCCCTTGCGTTCTGTCGTTGGAGAACTTCCGTGCTTGTAGACGACGCAACATGGCCACGGATGTTGAGAGTGGCAAATTCGGGTCTGTTAGTGACCACTTGGCTCTCGCGTTCCGTCAATGGATAACTTCCGTGCCTGCAGACGACCCGTCATGGCCACGGATATTTGAGACTGACGAATGGTGGAGAGCGACGAATTCGGGTCTGTTCGTGATCGCTTGGCCCTCGCTTACTGTCGTTGGAGACCTTCCGTGCCTGTCGACGACTCAACATGGCCACGGATGGTTGAGAGTGACGAATACATGTCTGTTTGTGATCCCTTGGGCCTCGCGTTCTGTCGTTGTAGAACTTCCGTGCCTGTAGACGACGTAACATCTCCACGGATGGTTGAGAGTGACGAATTTGGGTCTGTTCGTGATCGCTTGGCCCTCGTTTACTGTCGTTGGAGACCTTCCGTGCCTGTAGACGACGTAACATGGCCAAGAATGGTTGAGATTGACGAATTCGGGCCTGTTCGGGATCACTTGGCCCTCGTGTTCTGTCGTTGTAGAACTTCCGTGCTTGTAGACGACGCAACATGGCCACGGATGGTTGAGAGAGTGGCAAATTCGGGTCTGTTAGTGACAATTTTACCCTCGCGTTCTGTCGATGGATAACTTCCGTGCCTGTAGACGACGCAACATGGACACGGATGGTTGAGAGTGAAGAATTCGGGTCTGTTCGTGATCGCTTGGCCGTCGCTTACTGTCGTTGGAGAACTTCCGTGCCTGTAGACGACGCAACATGGCCACGGATGGTTGAGAGTGACGAATACATGTCTGTTCGTGATCCCTAGGGTATCGCGTTCTGTCGTTGTAGAACGTCCGAGCCTGTAGACGACGTAACATCGCCACGGATGGTTGAGAGTGACGAATTTGGGTCTGTTCGTGATCGCTTGGCCCTCGCGTTCTGTCCTTGGAGAACTTCCGTGACTGTAGACGACGTAACATGGCCACGGATGTTGAGAGTGGCTAATTCGGGTCTGTTAGTGACCACTTGGCCCTCGCGTTCTGTCGATGGATAAATTCCGTGCCTGTAGACAACGCAACATGGCCACGGATGGTTGAGACTGACGAATTCGGGTCTGTTCGTGATCGCTTGGGCTTCGCGTTCTGTCGTTGGAGAACTTCCGTGCCTGTAGACAACGCAACATGGCCACGGATGGTTGAGAGTGACGAATTCCGGTCTGTTCGTGATAGTTTGGCCCTCGCGTTCTGTCGATGGATAACTTCCGTGCCTTTAGACAACGCAACATGGCCACGGATGGTTGAGACTGACGAATTCGGGTCTGTTCGTGATCGCTTCGGCTTCGCGTTCTGTCGTTGGAGAACTTCCGTGCCTGTAGACGACGCAACATGGCCACCGATTGTTGAGAGTGACGAATACGGGTCTGTTCGTGATCGCTTGGCCCTCGCGTTCTGTCGTTGGAGAACTATCGTGTCTATAGACGACGCAACATGGCCGCGAATGGTTGAGATTGACGAATTCGGGTCTGCTCGTGATCACTTGACCCTCGCTTTCTGTCGTTGTAGAACTTCTGTGCCTGTAGATGAAGCAACATGGCCACGGATGGTAGAGAGTGGCAAATTCGGGTCTTTTAGTGAACATTTGGCCCTCGCGTTCTGTCGATGAATAACTTCCGTGCCTGTAGACGAAACAACATGGAAACGGATTGTTGAGAGTGACGAATTCGGGTGTGTTCTTGATCGCTTGGGCCTCGCGTTCTGTCGCTGGAGAACTTCCGTGCCTGTAGACGACGTTACATGGCCACGGATGGTGGAGAGTGACGAATTCGGGTCTGTTCGTGATCGCTTGGGCCTCGCGTTCTGTCGTTGGAGAACTTCCGTGCCTGTAGACGACGCAACAAGGCCACGGATGGTTGAGAGTGACGAATACTGGTCTCTTCGTGATCGCTTGGGCCTCGCGCTCTGTCGATGGAGAACTTCCGTGCCTGTAGACGACGTAACATGGCCACGGATGGTGGAGTGTGACGAATTAGTGTCTGTTCGTGATCGCTTGGCCTTCGCGTTCTGTCGTTGAAGAATTTCCGTGCCTGTAGACGACGAAAAACATATGTGCCTGAAGGCGACGCAACATGGCCACGGATAGTTGAGAGTGACAAATTCGGGGTTGTTCGTTATCGCTTGGCCCTCGCGTTCTGTCGTAGGAGAACTTCCGTGCCTGTAGACGACGCAACATGGCCACGGATGGTTGAGAGTGACGAATACGGGCCTGTTCGTGATCGCTTAGCCCTCGCGTTCTGTCGTTGGAGAACTTCCGTACATTTAGACGACGCAACCTGGCCACGGTTGGTTGAGAGTGACGAATTCGTGTCTGTTCGTGACCATTTGGCCCTCGCGTTCTGTCGTTGGATAACTTCCGTGACTCTAGACGACGCAACATGGCCACGGATGGTTGAGAGGGACGAATTCCGGTCTGTTCGTGATAGCTTGGCCCTCGCGTTCTGTCGTTGGAGAACTTCCGTGCCTGTAGACGACGAAAAACATATGTGCCTGAAGGCGACGCAACATGGCCACGGATAGTTGAGAGTGACAAATTCGGGGTTGTTCGTTATCGCTTGGCCCCTCGCGTTCTGTCGTAGGAGAACTTCCGTGCCTGTAGACGACGCAACATGGCCACGGATGGTTGAGAGTGACGAATACGGGCCTGTTCGTGATCGCTTAGCCCTCGCGTTCTGTCGTTGGAGAACTTCCGTACATTTAGACGACGCAACCTGGCCACGGTTGGTTGAGAGTGACGAATTCGTGTCTGTTCGTGACCATTTGGCCCTCGCGTTCTGTCGTTGGATAACTTCCGTGACTCTAGACGACGCAACATGGCCACGGATGTTGAGAGTGACGAATTCGGGTCTGTTCGTGATCGCTTGGCTTTCAAATTCTGTCGTTGGAGAACTTCCGTACCTGTAGACAACGCAACATGGCCACGGTTGGTTTAGAGTGACGAATTCGGGTCTGTTCTTGATCGCTTGGCCCTCTCGTTCTGTCGTTCGAGAACTTCCGTGCCTGTTGATAACGCCACATGGCCACTAATGGTTGAGAGTGTCATATTCGGGTCTGTTGGTGATCATTTGGCCCTCGCATTCTGTTGTTGGAGAACTTCCGTGCCTGTAGACGACGCAACACGGCCATGGATGGTTGAGAGTGACGAATTCGAGTCCGTTCGTGATCGCTTGGCCTTCGCGTTTTGTCGTAGGAGACCTTCTGTGCTTGTAGACGACGCAACATGGCCACGGATGGTTGAGAGTGACGAATTCCGGTCTGTTCGTGATCGCTTTGCCCTCGCGTTCTGTCGTTGGAAAACTTCCGTGCCTGTAGACGACGCAACATGGCTACGGATGGTTGAGAGTGAAAGAATTCGGGTCTGTTCCTGATCGCTTGTCCCTCGCGTTCTGTCGTTGGAGTACTTCCGTGCCTGTAGACGACGTAACATGGCCACGGATGGTTGAGAGTGATGAATTTGGGTCTGTTCGTAAACGCTTGGCCCTCGCGTTCTGTCGTTGGAGAACAATCGTGCATGTAGACGGCGCAACATGGACGCGGATGGTTGAGATTAACGAATTCGGGTCTGTTCGTGATCACTTGGCCCTCGCGTTCTGTCGTTGGAGAATTTCCGTGCCTGTAGACGACGCAACATGGACACGGATGGTGGAGAGCGACGAATTCGGGTCTGTTCGTGATCGCTTGGCCCTCGCTTACTGTCGTTGGAGACCTTCCGTGCCTGTCGACGGCTCAACATGGCCACGGATGGTTGAGAGTGACGAATACATGTCTGTTTGTGATCCCTTGGGCCTCGCGTTCTGTCGTTGTAGAACTTCCGTGCCTGTAGACGACGTAACATCTCCACGGATGGTTGAGAGTGACGAATTTGGGTCTGTTCGTGATCGCTTGGCCCTTGCGTTCTGTCGTTGGAGAACTTCCGTGATTGTAGACGACGTAACATGGCCACGGATGGTTGAGAGAGACGAATTCGGGTCTGTTCGTGATCGCTTGGCCCTAGCGTTCTATCGTTGGAGAACTTCCGTGCTTGTAGACGACGCAACATGGCCACGGATGTTGAGAGTGGCAAATTCTGGTCTGTTAGTGACCACTTGGCTCTCGCGTTCCGTCAATGGATAACTTCCGTGCCTGTAGACGACCCGTCATGGCCACGGATATTTGAGACTGACGAATGGTGGAGAGCGACGAATTCGGGTCTGTTCGTGATCGCTTGGCCCTCGCTTACTGTCGTTGGAGACCTTCCGTGCCTGTCGACGACTCAACATGGCCACGGATGGTTGAGAGTGACGAATACATGTCTGTTTGTGATCCCTTGGGCTTCGCGTTCTGTCGTTGTAGAACTTCCGTGCCTGTAGACGACGTAACATCTCCACGGATGGTTGAGAGTGACGAATTTGGGTCTGTTCGTGATCGCTTGGCCCTTGCGTTCTGTCGTTGGAGAACTTCCGTGCTTGTAGACGACGCAACATGGCCACTGATGTTGAGAGTGGCAAATTCGGGTCTGTTAGTGACCACTTGGCTCTCGCGTTCCGTCAATGGATAACTTCCGTGCCTGTAGACGACCCGTCATGGCCACGGATATTTGAGACTGACGAATGGTGGAGAGCGACGAATTCGGGTCTGTTCGTGATCGCTTGGCCCTCGCTTACTGTCGTTGGAGACCTTCCGTGCCTGTCGACGACTCAACATGGCCACGGATGGTTGAGAGTGACGAATACATGTCTGTTTGTGATCCCTTGGGCCTCGCGTTCTGTCGTTGTAGAACTTCCGTGCCTGTAGACGACGTAACATCTCCACGGATGGTTGAGAGTGACGAATTTGGGTCTGTTCGTGATCGCTTGGCCCTTGCGTTCTGTCGTTGGAGAACTTCCGTGATTGTAGACGACGTAAAATGGCCACGGATGGTTGAGAGAGACGAATTCGGGTCTGTTCGTGATCGCTTGGCCCTAGCGTTCTATCGTTGGAGAACTTCCGTGCTTGTAGACGACGCAACATGGCCACGGATGTTGAGAGTGGCAAATTCGGGTCTGTTAGTGACCACTTGGCTCTCGCGTTCCGTCAATGGATAACTTCCGTGCCTGTAGACGACCCGTCATGGCCACGGATATTTGAGACTGACGAATGGTGGAGAGCGACGAATTCGGGTCTGTTCGTGATCGCTTGGCCCTCGCTTACTGTCGTTGGAGACCTTCCGTGCCTGTCGACGACTCAACATGGCCACGGATGGTTGAGAGTGACGAATACATGTCTGTTTGTGATCCCTTGGGCCTCGCGTTCTGTCGTTGTAGAACTTCCGTGCCTGTAGACGACGTAACATCTCCACGGATGGTTGAGAGTGACGAATTTGGGTCTGTTCGTGATCGCTTGGCCCTTGCGTTCTGTCGTTGGAGAACTTCCGTGCTTGTAGACGACGCAACATGGCCACGGATGTTGAGAGTGGCAAATTCGGGTCTGTTAGTGACCACTTGGCTCTCGCGTTCCGTCAATGGATAACTTCCGTGCCTGGAGACGACCCGTCATGGCCACGGATATTTGAGACTGACGAATGGTGGAGAGCGACGAATTCGGGTCTGTTCGTGATCGCTTGGCCCTCGCTTACTGTCGTTGGTGACCTTCCGTGCCTGTCGACGACTCAACATGGCCACGGATGGTTGAGAGTGACGAATACATGTCTGTTTGTGATCCCTTGGGCCTCGCGTTCTGTCGTTGTAGAACTTCCGTGCCTGTAGACGACGTAACATCTCCACGGATGGTTGAGAGTGACGAATTTGGGTCTGTTCGTGATCGCTTGGCCCTTGCGTTCTGTCGTTGGAGAACTTCCGTGATTGTAGACGACGTAACATGGCCACGGATGGTTGAGAGAGACGAATTCGGGTCTGTTCGTGATCGCTTGGCCCTAGCGTTCTATCGTTGGAGAACTTCCGTGCTTGTAGACGACGCAACATGGCCACGGATGTTGAGAGTGGCTAATTCGGGTCTGTTAGTGACCACTTGGCTCTCGCGTTCCGTCAATGGATAACTTCCGTGCCTGTAGACGACCCGTCATGGCCACGGATATTTGAGACTGACGAATGGTGGAGAGCGACGAATTCGGGTCTGTTCGTGATCGCTTGGCCCTCGCTTACTGTCGTTGGAGACCTTCCGTGCCTGTCGACGACTCAACATGGCCACGGATGGTTGAGAGTGACGAATACATGTCTGTTTGTGATCCCTTGGGCCTCGCGTTCTGTCGTTGTAGAACTTCCGTGCCTGTAGACGACGTAACATCTCCACGGATGGTTGAGAGTGACGAATTTGCGTCTGTTCGTGATCGCTTGGCCCTTGCGTTCTGTCGTTGGAGAACTTCCGTGCTTGTAGACGACGCAACATGGCCACGGATGGTTGAGAGAGACGAATTCGGGTCTGTTCGTGATCGCTTGGCCCTTGCGTTCTGTCGTTGGAGAACTTCCGTGCTTGTAGACGACGCAACATGGCCACGGATGTTGAGAGTGGCAAATTCGGGTCTGTTAGTGACCACTTGGCTCTCGCGTTCCGTCAATGGATAACTTCCGTGCCTGTAGACGACCCGTCATGGCCACGGATATTTGAGACTGACGAATGGTGGAGAGCGACGAATTCGGGTCTGTTCGTGATCGCTTGGCCCTCGTTTACTGTCGTTGGAGACCTTCCGTGCCTGTAGACGACGTAACATGGCCAAGGATGGTTGAGATTGACGAATTCGGGCCTGTTCGGGATCACTTGGCCCTCGTGTTCTGTCGTTGTAGAACTTCCGTGCTTGTAGACGACGCAACATGGCCACGGATGGTTGAGAGAGTGGCAAATTCGGGTCTGTTAGTGACAATCTTACCCTCGCGTTCTGTCGATGGATAACTTCCGTGCCTGAAGACGACGCAACATGGACACGGATGGTTGAGAGTGAAGAATTCGGGTCTGTTCGTGATCGCTTGGCCGTCGCTTACTGTCGTTGGAGAACTTCCGTGCCTGTAGACGACGCAACATGGCCACGGATGGTTGAGAGTGACGAATACATGTCTGTTCGTGATCCCTAGGGCCTCGCGTTCTGTCGTTGTAGAACGTCCGAGCCTGTAGACGACGTAACATCGCCACGGATGGTTGAGAGTGACGAATTTGGGTCTGTTCGTGATCGCTTGGCCCTCGCGTTCTGTCGTTGGAGAACTTCCGTGACTGTAGACGACGTAACATGGCCACGGATGTTGAGAGTGGCTAATTCGGGTCTGTTAGTGACCACTTGGCCCTCGCGTTCTGTCGATGGATAAATTCCGTGCCTGTAGACAACGCAACATGGCCACGGATGGTTGAGACTGACGAATTCGGGTCTGTTCGTGATCGCTTCGGCTTCGCGTTCTGTCGTTGGAGAACTTCCGTGCCTGTAGACGACGCAACATGGCCACCGATTGTTGAGAGTGACGAATACGGGTCTGTTCGTGATCGCTTGGCCCTCGCGTTCTGTCGTTGAAGAACTATCGTGTCTATAGACGACGCAACATGGCCGCGAATGGTTGAGATTGACGAATTCGGGTCTGCTCGTGATCACTTGACCCTCGCTTTCTGTCGTTGTAGAACTTCTGTGCCTGTAGATGAAGCAACATGGCCACGGATGGTAGAGAGTGGCAAATTCGGGTCTTTTAGTGAACATTTGGCCCTCGCGTTCTGTCGATGAATAACTTCCGTGCCTGTAGACGAAACAACATGGCCACGGATTGTTGAGAGTGACGAATTCGGGTGTGTTCTTGATCGCTTGGGCCTCGCGTTCTGTCGCTGGAGAACTTCCGTGCCTGTAGACGACGTAACATGGCCACGGATGGTGGAGAGTGACGAATTCGGGTCTGTTCGTGATCGCTTGGGCCTCGCGTTCTGTCGTTGGAGAACTTCCGTGCCTGTAGACGACGAAGAACTTCCGTGCCTGTAGACGACGCAACAAGGCCACGGATGGTTGTGAGTGACGAATACTGGTCTCTTCGTGATCGCTTGGGCCTCGCGCTCTGTCGATGGAGAACTTCCGTGCCTGTAGACGACGTAACATGGCCACGGATGGTGGAGTGTGACGAATTAGTGTCTGTTCGTGATCGCTTGGCCTTCGCGTTCTGTCGTTGAAGAATTTCCGTGCCTGTAGACGACGAAAACTTCCGTGCCTTTAGACGACGCAACATGGCCACGGATGGTTGGGAGTGACGAATACGGGCCTCTTCCTGATCGCTGGGGCCTCGCGTTCTATCGTTGGAGAACTTCCGTGCCTGTAGACGACGTAAAATGGCCACGGATGGTTGAAAATGACGAATTCCGGTCTGTTCGTGTTCACTTGGCCCTCGCGTTCTGTCATTGTATAACATGGCCACGGATGGTTGAGAGTGACGAATTCATGTCTGTTCGTGATCGCTTGGCCCTCGCGTTCTGTCGTTAGAGAACTTCCGTGCCTGTAGACGACGAACAACTTCCGTGCCTGTAGACGACGCAAGATGGCCACGGATAGTTGAGAGTGACGAAGTCGGGTCTGCTCGTTAGCGCTTGGGCCTCGCGTTCTGTGGTTGGAGAACTTCCGTGCCTGTAGACGACGCAACATGGCCACGGATTTTTGTGAGAGACGAATTTGTGTCTGTTCGTGATCGCCCCTCGCGTTTTGTCGTTGGAGAACTTCCGTGCCTGTAGACGATGCAACATGGCCACGGATGGTTGAGAGAGACGAATTCGGGTCTGTTCGTGATCGCTTATCCCTAGCGTTCTGTGGTTGGAGAACTTCCGTGCTTTTTGACGACGCAACATGGCCACGGATGGTTGAGAGTGACGAATTCGGGTCTGTTCGTGATCGCCCCTCGCGTTTTGTCGTTGGAGAACTTCAGTGCCTGTGGACGACGCAACATGGCCACGGATGGTTCAGAGAGACGAATTCGGGTCTGTTCGTGATCGCTTGGCCCTAGCGTTCTGTCGTTGGAGAACTTCCGTGCTTGTAGACGACGCAACATGGCCACGGATGGTTGAGAGTGGCAAATTCATGTCTGTTAGTGACCATTTTGCCCTCGCGTTCTGTCGATGGATAACTTCCGTGCCTGTAGACGACGCAACATGGCCACGGATGGTTGAGAGTGACGAATTCGGGTCTGTTCGTGATCGCTTTGCCCAAGCGTTCTGTTGTTGGAGAACCTCCGTGCTTGTAGACGACGCAACATGGTCACGGATGGTTGAGAGTGGCAAATTCGGGTCTGTTAGTGTCCATTTGGCCCTCGCGTTCTGTCGTTGGAGAACTTCCGTGCCTGTAGACAACGAAAAACTTCCGTGCCTGTAGACGACGCAACATAGCCACATATGGTTGAGAGTGACGAATTCGGGTCTTTTCGTGATCGCTTGACCTTCGTGTTCTGTCGTTGGACAACTTCTGTGCCTGTAGACAACGCAACATAGCCACGGATGGTTGAAAGAGACGAATTCGTGTCTGTTCGTGATTGCTTGGCCCTAGCGTTCTGTCGTTGGAGTGGTTGTAGACGACGCAACATAGCCAACGGATGGTTGAGAGGGGCGAATTGGGGTCTGTTAGTGACCATCTGGCCATCGTGTTCTGTCGATGGATAACTTCCGAGCCTGTAGACGACGCAACGTGGGCACGGATGGTTGAGAGAGACGAATTCGTGTGTGTTCTTGATCGCTTGGCCTTGGCGTTCTGTCGTTGGAGAACGTCCGTGCTTGTAGACGACGCAACATGGCCACGGTTGGTTGAGAGTGGCGAATTCGTGTCTGTTAGTGACCATTTGGCCCTCGCGTTCTGTCGATGGATAACTTCCGTGCCTGTAGAACACGCAACATGGCCACGGATGGTTGAGAGGGACGAATTCGGGTCTGTTCGTGATCGCTTGGCCTTCGCGTTGTGTCGTTGGAGAACTTCCGTGCCTGTAGACGACGAAAATTTTACTTGCCTGTAGACGACGAAGATTTTCCGTGCCTGTAGACGACGAAGATTTTCCGTGCCTGTAGACGACGAAGATTTTCCGTGCCTGTAGACGACGCAACATGGCCACGGATGGTTGAGAGTGACGAATACGGGTCTGTTCGTGATCGCTTTTCGTGATCGCTTGGGCCTTGCGTTCTGTCGATTTAGCACTTCCGTGCCTGTAGACGACGTAACATGGCCACGGATGGTTGAGAGTGACGAATTCGGGTCTGTTCGTGATCACTTGGCCCTCGCGTTCTGTCGTTGGAGAACTATCGTGCCTGTAGACGACGCAGCATGGCCACGGATGGTTGAGAGTGACGAATTTAGGTCTGTTCGTGATCGCTTGGCCCTCGCGTTCTGTCGTTGGAGAACTATCGTGCCTGTAGACGACGCAACATTGCCGCGGATGGTTGAGATTGACGAATAATTCGGGTCGGTTCGTGATCACTTGGCCCTCGCGTTCTGTCGTTGGAGAACTATCGTGCCTGTAGACGACGCAGCATGGCCACGGATGGTTGAGAGTGACGAATTTAGGTCTGTTCGTGATCGCTTGGCCCTCGCGTTCTGTCGTTGGAGAACTATCGTGCCTGTAGACGACGCAACATGGCCACGGATGGTTAAGAGTGACGAATTCGGGTCTATTCGTGATCGCTTGGCCCTCGCGTTCGTCGTTGGAGAACGTCCGGGCCTGTAGATGACGCATCATGGCCACGGATGGTTGAGAGTGACGAATTCGGGTCTGTTCCTGATCGCTTTCCCCACACGTTCTGTCGTTGGAGAACTTCCGTGCCTGTAGACGACATATCATGGCCACGGATAGTTCAGAGGGATGAATTCGTGTCTTTTCTTGATCGCTTGGCCTTCGCGTTCTGTCATTGGAGAACTTTTGTGCCTGTAGACGATGAAGATTTTCCGTGCCTGATTACGACGCAACATGGCCACGGATGGTTGATACTGACGAATACGGGTCTGTTCGTGATCGCTTGAGCCTTGCGTTCTGTCGTTGGAGCACTTCCGTGCCTGTAGACGACGTAACATGGCCACAGATGGTTGAGAGTGACGAATTCGGGTCGGTTCGTGATCGCTTGGCGCTCGCGTTCTGTCGTTGGGGAACTTCCGTGCCTGTAGACGACCCCTCTTGTAGCGCCAATCGCAGCTGCGAAATCGTTGCTGGCGGCTGGTGACGTGCTGCCAAGCGTCTCCCGTGAAGGTACCACACGTGTTCGGCTGGATTTACGTCCGGGGACCTTGCGGGCCAATCCATGCGTTGAATATCTTCACTCTTCAACAGCTCTCGGACAGCCACTGTACAATGAGGTGTAGCGTTGTCGTCCATGAAGAGGAACTCAGGACCCACAGCACCTCTAAACAGACGCACGTGAGGCAGGAGAACCTCGGAATAATAGCGGACACCAGTGACTGAACCTCCTTGGAAGATGTTGAGGTCAGTACGGCTACCAAGCATGATACCGCCCCAAACGAGAACTCCGCCACCTCCAAACCGGTCCCTTTCGATGATGTTGGAGGTGTGATTGCGTCTTCCCTGCTCGCTCTAGATGTGTATGCGTCCAGAATCGCTCGTCAGACTAAATCGGCTCTCATCCGTAAAGATAACTCGACCCCATTGCTGATGTGTCCAGTTCTTGTGCTCCTGGCAACACAGAAACCGCCGTCTCTGGTGAGCAGGCGTTAATGGTACATACCGTACTGCTCGTCGTGCACATAGACCACCTTTGTGCAGCTTCCTGGCCACGGTAAAACGCGATAACGGACGTGCCGCCCCGGTGGCGCAGTGGTCTAAGCGATGGCCTCTGATGATTCGTCCGAAAGGGGTCCGGGTTTGAATCCCGGTGAGGCATGGATGTTGTGTTGGTCTTACGGCACTGGCTCTCTCCCTTCCCTGGAACCAGTGACCCTAAATTAGGGACGGGCGACTGCTTATAGCCCATTGAGTTGCTCACGGTGGTCGTTAAACCTCAAAAAAAATAACGGACGTCCAGTGTTTGTTGCATGTGCCTTGCGATTTCTCCAGCTGTCTTCCGTCTGTCTCTAGGACAATATACCGGTCGTCCGCCGCCATGGTTGCTCATGGACGACCACTGCTAAACTCTCGGACAGCTGTTCCTGTCTTCTGAAATGCTCTCCAAGCTCGTGAAATGATGCTGTGAGCGATCCCCAACTCCTCGGCCACACTAGTCACACTTCGACCTTCTTCCAACTTCCCAATGACGCGACCTCGGGTAAAGTCATCCAGATGTCGTCTACTAGGTTGCCTGTTGCCCATATCACACGGTGGCAGCAACTCGACGTTGTTCAAACCGATGTACACCGTGCAATAGCTTTCACCGAATTGCTGAGCGTTCACCGCCCGGGTGCTTTATGCCCTTCCGACCCCCCCCCCGTCATGCTGCATATATGCGCATGCCCTACTGTACCGGACCCTAGTATATCTTCTGAGTGGTCTTTCGGTCCGTTCTGCCTGCTCGTTCCGATGTTATGCTAACTTATCCTCTTCGTCCTTAATTTTTGCGCACCAGTGTATAACGTGCAAAGTTTGGTTATTTATATATACATTGAAAAAAGGATTTGTTACTCATATGTTTTGTTGGTAAAGCTATCTCAGTTGTTTAACGGTTTAGCATTTCGGTAAGATGTATACACCTTACCAAAACGGGTTTTTTTTGCAATGCTTTTGTTTTTCTTAGTGGTAGATTTACTATGTGCTATAAGTTCAAACGACAAAAGTCAGCATTTCCAAAAAACAACGACAGTAAAAAAAACTCTGAAAATATGTTCACGTCAAGCAAAAGAAATACAAAAAGTACTTAAGTTTTTCCTTGAGTAATCCATGAATAAGGAACACACTGACACTGCACACCGGTAACGTTAACATTCAGGTATAGACCGAAACCAAAAATACTGACGCAGGAACTTCGGCAATGGCGGCAGATCAGGCGCAGGGGTTCTCCTCTACCGCTTCTAACAGAATACCTAAGCACAAGGTGACCATCGCGCAGCTAAAGTGTGACCCTAGCGTGTTCTATACCCTCACAGACAAATCTGGCCAGCTAGCAGTGATGAACAAGACGGACTATGATGAAGGGATCCTGGACTTCATCCGCCAGTCGCAGTCAACACTCCAAACCAAATCCCCACTTAACCGTTGGATAGCGCAGTTTAAGATGGTGGCGAAGAAAGTAGCGCTCCCGGACACCATCAGGAAAGGGGCCAGGACACCTCCAGGGCCAAAGATACCACCAATTTTTGCAAGGCTTAAGCATCATAAGCCGGACAACCCAATTCGACCAATCGTTTCAAGAAGGGGTGCTCCATCCTTCCATCTCGAGAAGGAGCTAGCTACATTTTTGTCTCCTTTCCTGCCGTATTCAAGTGTGGTTCTGTTGTCGTCTCAGGACTTTATAGAAAGAATTAGAAGCCTAAAGGTAGCGCCTGCTCATATCTTAGGGAGTTTTGATATTATCTCACTGTACCCCTCAATTCCTGTTAAAGAACCTACGAACACCCTAAAGCAAGCACTCGCCGATTCATCGCTTTACACTGAAAATACGCTGATGGAGATATCCAAAGTCATTGATCTAGTTACTGTTGCTAACTATTTTAGTTTCCAGAACCATACCTACAAGCAGACCAACGGGGTCCCAATGGCTTCGCCCTCTCTGCAGTACTGGCCGAAGCAATCCTACGACCCCTAGAAGCCCGGATACTCAGCGCACCTGGACCAACCCCGTGTACATGGCTACGATACGCAGATGACGTTTTCTTCATTTGGGCAAACACCGAGAAGGAACTAAATCATTTTTTCACCACCATCAATTTGGAACACCCTGCCATAAAGTTCACTATGGAGCGAGAAACAAATGTATCCCTACCGTTCCTGGATGTTTTGGTCAAGAAATCGCCATCCAGGTACCTCAACACTAGTGTCCACTCCTATGTTACCTACCTATGTTCCTAATGTCATACTGCCTTCCTCATCGTTCCCCAAGGAGAGAAAGCTAGCCCTTTTCCGACACAGGGCCAGGCAAACTTTCACCCACTCATCAGACAACGCCACACTCGACGCCGAGCTTGACATCTTTAGCCTTTTCTGCAGGACACTCACCCAGCATGGTCGATCAGATCATACACCAGACGAAGTCTAAACTCGCGTCCCGTGGCACCTGATACCCCACCTAAAAGCTACAATACTTTGGCTCATACCAGTACGTACCAGGCTTCACATATTTCTTAGAAAATTCCCTAAAAAACTTGGTTTCGGCATAGGGATTACAGCACCTAGGACAATAGCATCTTGTCTCGCATCAACAAAAAACGCCGACGTGGACCTGGAAGATACGGGAGTAATACACTATACCCCTCTTGTACCTGGACGGAACAAACAAGAACTATGTGGGCATGACCAAGAGGTCTCTGAGACTAAGACTCCAGGAACACCAAAGAGATGTCAAAAGAGGACTTCTCACTACGGCACTAGCGCGTGAAGTCGCCAACAACTCTACAACACCTCTGTGGGGACAAATAAAGAAAATAGTACGATACACAACCGCCAGAGCCACCCTCCTCAGAGAAACTATAGAAATCCTATCCAGTCACGGGATATGCAACGAGGAAACGTCAATGGACCTCCACATGTATGGCGCACGCTCATTAATACGCGCGCTCTTAATCACACATCTGGAATGTGACGCGCACGTTCTATAATATCTATAGCAAACTTCTATTTTTGAATTCATAACTGGAACTCTATTTTTTGTTTTTGTTTTTGCATTTGAATACTTCTGCCTGAACAATCCACCCGTGGTGGTGAAAGCTAGCGTTTTTGTACTAGTGTTTTTTGATATTACACCAATAAAACGGATTACAGCGTTTTTATTAGTACTGTATTACTGGTGTATGTCTACCCAATTCTTCCGTTAGATTTCATTTATTTTGTGCGACAAATTTCAAAGTTCCCATCAGCTGGAATTCTAAGCCACAACTTCGCAAATACTTTGTCAGTTTCGTTGAAACATTAGCATTTCTTTCATTTTGTGTAAAACTTTCAAAGTAATTTGTGAACTAAATATTAGCACATTTTATACATATTGCAACACAATCTTTTTTTTTTTTTTATTGGAGGTTTAACGACCACCGTGAGCAACTCAATGGGCTATAAGCAGTCGCCCGTCCCTAATTTAGGGTCACTAGTTCCAGGGAAGGGAGAGAGCCAGTGCCGTAAGACGAACACAACATACATGCCTGACCGGGATTCGAACCCGGACCCCGTTCGGACGAATGATCAGAGGCCAGCGCCTTAGACCACTGCGCCACCGGGGCGGCACGCAATCTTCGAAGTTTCCATCAGCTCACGTTTTATCAAATTCTCTCGCTATTCTGTCGGCCCATCAGCACATTACTGATAGCTGAGACGACGTACACACGGTAGCTGGGAGCTGGGACTAAGTTGGTCACATGACCTCAGAGGCAGCCGTTCGTTTCAGGGCCTCTTGTTTCCAGTGGGCTATGGAAAAGCAAAGCGTGACGACACAAACATTTGTTTCTCGGTTGTTGCTATGACGACTTAAAAAGTGGCACGGAGGAGGAGGACTCTAGCAAATTATATATTAGGATAACTAGTTAGGCTGTTATACAAAGTTTTTCCCTAGTTTCGTTAAAACGCAGAATATTAGGAAAACGGCTATAGTACGGTGTTTGTGTAAACACTTTTTTTCTTTTAATACTTATTTCGCGTCTGGGTATCGTTTAAGTAAAAAGTGTAAGTGCCGACCCGATGGCGCAGTGGTCTAAGTGATGGTCTCTGATCATTCGTTCAAAAGGGATCCGGGTTCGAATACCGGTGAGGCATGGTTGTTGTGTTTGTCATGCGGCACTGGCTCTCTCCCTTCCGTGGAACCAGTGATCCTAAATTAGTGACGGGCGACTGCTTATAGCCCATTGAGTTGCTCACGGTGTTCGTTAAACCTCCAATAAAAAAGTGTAAGCGTATAACTCTTTGTTTTTAGGAAGACCAGTGGGACAGATCCAACTGTGACTACATAAAAAGGCGAATGCCATGATTATTTACACCAACATTAATTTTAATGATGTGCATTATTTTATAGAGCTGTTCATCAGTAATATCTTATAGGAAAGTGTCTCAGAATTGTATTGGTTTGAGTTTTATTCTGGTGTTTAATAGCAGTTTCTGGAGCACTGGTATTCCAAATACCGGTAGATTTAAGTGTTCCTTCGTATGAGATTACATCCAATACTACATTACCTTTGTAACGCGGTGCATATTTCAAGCAAAAAATCTAATCTACTGATTTCTTGAGCTCTGATCTACTGAATTCAGGTCAAAGTCTCTGGCAACACTGGGTCCAACCGTCTTGAAAGGAGAAATGAACAGATGTTCAGATAGGAAACTTCTAAAGTTACACTGATGAAAAATTAGAAGAAGAGCATATCCATTGCCTTTGGCTGAATGCTAAGTCGGTGAAAAGCTAAATTTCATACTGCGAACAGAATAATTATTTTAATTCGGTGTTTTGTCTCTTTTTTGTTTTTATTTATTTAAGTAACTAGCCTACAGTAGATATGGGCAAAGCGACTCTTTTGAAAGAATCGATTCTTTCGATTCGACTCACTGAAATGATTCGTTCGGACTGATTCGTTCGTTTCGTTCGTTTGACTCATATCGTTCAGTGAACTATTTCCACAGCCACTGACTCGGGAATCGTTTCAGAGTCGGACTCCAACCGTTCGTTTCGTTCGTTTGACTCTTATCGTTCAGTGAACTATTTCCACAGCCACTGACTCGGGAATCGTTTCAGAGTCGGACTCCAACCGTTCGTTTCGTTCGTTTGACTCTTATCCTTCAGTGAACTATTTCCGCAGCCACTGACTCGGGAATCGTTTCAGAGTCGGACTCCAACCGTTCGTTTCGTTCGTTTGACTCTTATCGTTCAGTGAACTATTTCCGCAGCCACAGACTCGGAAATCGTTTCAGAGTCGGACTCCAACCGTTCGTTTCGTTCGTTTGACTCTTATCGTTCAGTGAACTATTTCCGCAGCCACTGACTCGGGAATCGTTTCAGAGTCGGACTCCAACCGTTCGTTTCGTTCGTTTGACTCTTATCCTTCAGTGAACTATTTCCGCAGCCACTGACTCGGGAATCGTTTCAGAGTCGGGCTCCAACCGTTCGTTTCCTTCGTTGTCTCTCTCAGTCGGATTGGTTTGGTGAAAGGTTTATACGTGCAACAAATAAGGAGCAACAAACTGCTACTTTGATGCAAATTCGAATCCGTGTTTGATCAGATTGAAACTATTTGTTGGAATCGGTTCGCTCATTTGATTCTGTTTCTTTCTTTTTTTTTTTGATTGGAGGTTTAACGACCACCGTGAGCAACTCAATGGGCTATAAGCAGTCGCCCGTCCCTAATTTAGGGTCACTGGTTCCAGGGAAGGGAGAGAGCCAGTGCCATAAGACAAACACAACATCCATGCCTCACCGGGATTCGAACCCGGACCCCGTTCGGACGAATGATCAGAGGCCATCGCTTAGACCACTGCGCCACCGGGGCGGCCCTCAGTAATTTAGGGGACCTTCATTTTGCCCGTCATCCTTGAGAAACGAAGCCTTTTTTTTTTTTTTTAAAGTTCAGTTTTAGCTTTAGACAGGGCTTAATTTATGCACGGGCCTAGAGGGCCCAATCCTTGAGCCCCCGTTTTCGGAGAAGTTAAAAATTACTTCTAAGTAAACCACCAAATATAAGTATAATTCAGGCTAATAGTGGATTGGCACAGTCGACATTTGTGCTGAACAGTGAAAGATTTGGAGTTACCAGGGCCCCGAGCACAAGCATCAGTAATTTAGGGACCCTTCACTTTGCCCGTCATCCTTGAGAAATGAAGCCTTTTTTTTTAAAGTTCAGTTTTAGCTTTAGACAGGGCTTAATTTATGCACGGGCCTAGAGGGCCCAATCCTTGAGCCCCCGTTTTCGGAGAAGTTAAAAATTACTTCTAAGTAAACGAACAAATATAAGTATAATTTAGGCTAATAGTGGATTGTCACTTTCGACATTGGTGCTGTACAGTGAAAGATTTGGAGTTACCAGGGCCCCGAGCACAGCATCAGTAATTTAGGGGACCCTTCACTTTGCCCGTCATCCTTGAGAAATGACGCCTTTTTTTTTTAAAGTTCAGTTTTAGCTTTAGACAGGGCTGAATTTATGCACGGGCCTAGAGGGCCCAATCCCTGAGCCCCCGTTTTCGGAGAAGTTAAAAATTACTTCCAAGTAAACGAACAAATATACGTAAAATTTAAGCTAATAGTGGATTGTCACATTCGACATTTGTGCTATTCAGTGAAAGATTTGGAGTTATCAGGGCCCCGAGCACAGCCTCAGTAATTTAGGGGACCCTTCACTTTGCCCGTCATCCTTGAGAAATGACGCCTTTTTTTTTAAAGTTCAGTTGTATCTTTAGGCAGGGCCTCATTTATGCACTGGCATACAGGGCCCAATCCTTGAACCCCCATTTTTAGAGAGATTAAAAGTTACTTCTAAGTAGACGAATACAATAGAAATATAATTTACGCTAATAGTGCGCTGTCACATTTGGCATCGGTGCTGCTGAGACCCATTCGTATTTATTTTAGTAATGTCATTCAATAAAAAAAAAAAAGTACGCAACTTTAGGGTTTCAACGTGTGGTTTTTATTATTCTAACAATTAATTAAGGGGACACGTGCTGATAACTCAGAAATAAAATGAGTAAATGAATACACACCCGTACACACTAATGTGTTTATTGCTGTTTAATGCTTTGTCATCGTGAGGGAAAATGATAGTCTCGAAACAGACACGAACAGTATCATGAAAACTAACGAAACCGCCGCGGTCAGACAAAACTTACTTACCTAACACGACCGAGCCACCGAGCAGCCAGGGAGTTTTGACGTCACAGGAAGTTTCGTCATTTGACTCCCCTTTCCGTCACACCGTTCTTTCTAGCAGACGCCACTAGACAGGTTGTGCGGTGAAAGCAACTTACGGACAGCGGGAACTTTACATGGCGGCTCGCGTTCGCTGCCGTTGAGAGTGAGTTTACTTTGGAGCGCTAAAACGAGATAAAAAAGCTTTCTATTCCAATTTTTTTTGTGTGATGCTTCATTCCTCTGTTCTGAAGTTTGTATCCATGCCACTTTTAGAAGATTCCGTCAAGAAATAAAGGAGCAAAGTAAGGGAGAAGTTGGTTCAGTTAGAGACCACTGATACCCTACTAATGGGGAGGTTCACACCAAATGGATTACAGCAATTAAGTGAGAACATTTTCAAGTCACGAAGAACTCTAGGGTAAGTGGAAACATTTTTTTTTTTTTTTTTTTAACCTTATTTAAACTACTTGTAAAATAAATATTTTGAACAAGAAAATTTAAATTTGGTTAATTTTATAATCAATGCATCTCACAGCGGGAAGTCAGAGCACTGAAAAGATTTTTGAAAAATGAAATTTATGTTTGTAATGGAAATAATAGATTACTTGTGTTGTTATAGTAACCCATAACATGTTTTTCCAATGTATCAAAGCCGCCCCGGTGGCGCAGTGGTCTAAGGCGCTGGCCTCTGATCATTCGTCCGTAAGGGGTCCGGGTTCGAATCCCGGTCTGGCATGGATGTTGTGTTTGTCTTACGGCACTGGCTCTCTCCCTTCCCTGGAACCAGTGACCCTAAATTAGGGACGGGCGACTGCTTATAGCCCATTGAGTTGCTCACGGTGGTCGTTAAACCTCCAATCAAAAAAATCAAATCAATGTATCAAATAAATTCAAAGTAAAATATGTTTATTTAGGAAGGAATTTTAAACTTTATTATGGACACAGAATAATAAGGGTTGCATGTTTTTGATCCCAAGAGTAATATGTTGATACATTCGTACATAGTTATTTACGTGTCTAAGGCAGTGCCAGACTAAACTTTTTGGGGTCCCTATTTCTGGGCACAAGTGCTTGTAAAATAACTATGTCGTATACCCTATACGAAATATATGTATGTCATCTAACATGCCTATGTCCTTTATATAAATGTTAAGGCCTTGTTGCCATGTAAAATACATCTTTTGTGTTTGCAGACATGGAGAGTTGCATTGAATTATCATTTTTAATATTTATTACTAAAGGAACACAAACAATGAATCAAGTATAGACAGCAAAAATTACATATGAATGCACAAAAACAGAAGTTCACACATAGTTCAGGAGTAAGTTTGCCTTTAAAATGTCTGTTTAAAGATTTTGAAGCATTTTTCTACAAACCAACACATTGAAGAACTTCATGTGAGCAGTGTGTATGCTCTATCTGTGGTAGGATAGGAATTTATCAGAACCATTCAATTTCTTAAAAATTAGGTGAAATATATCGGTACACAGGTATTGGTTCAGTATTACTTGCTTAACTGCCAAAGTTTCCTGTAAAATTATTAAAAAATGAGAGAAATATTACCCAACTTATAACTCGAGACATATCAGGTAAACTACCAATGCTGTTAATAGCAGTAGCAATATCTGTTTGTTTTATTTATAAAATGAGTACCCCAAAAAGTGTCTTTCAGTGTACACAAAATTTTGTAAAAAGTTTTGCAAACATGTCAGTCACTGATGTTAGGCATTCATTACATTAGAACTGCTAAGTGAGCTAAGAAAACTCCCTCAAAAATCTCTTCAAGTGTACTCTGTGTAGGAAATAAACATTGCTAGTATACCCCAAAAATGCCCCAAAATCTCTCCAAGTGTCAACATATCTTACAAAAATTTTATTCTAAAGAAATGCAAACATTGGATCAAGTATAGACAACAAAAATTAGAAATGAATGCACAAAAACAAAAGTTCACACATAGTTCAGGAGTTAAAGTTTGTCTTTAAACTGTCTTCTTTCTTGCTTTAAGGTTTGCAAAGGAGTGTGCATCGTTGAACGATAACTGCTTAACAAAATCTTGGTCTAATGACATGATAGCAAGACCATTAAGTCTTTGTTGAAGCATTGTCGATTGCAAGTTATATTTTACCAAGGCCATTTTCGAAAAAGAATACTCTGCTTGTCAGTTGGTTATTGTTATTATCAAATATAGTTTTAATACATTGAATACATTTGGGAAAACATCAATCAAATTGTAATATACACTGTATTGGCAAGTCACCAGACACCTTGAAGGGAAACACAACATAGCATTTATTGACATACATAGACAAACCACTAATATAACCCCCAACAATCTTTCCTTTCTCAAAGTCAGTTCTCTCTGTCGTGACATTTTCACTCAACCTCACAGTGCAATGTGATCGCGGTCAGCTGCAGGCTTGTTTTTATGGCGTTTGCAGCTGTACCGCACATCTTAACAATGCAGCGGTTATGTTCATTTGCTTTTGAAGGGGTGTCCTATGACTTTTGTCAATATAGTGTATATATGTATTTTACTTCCTTTTTCTTTGTGTTTTGTGCAGTGGCTACATTCACACTTTTGATAAAGTCGTAGAACTGTAAAAATTCACCCAAATCCTCATTGTACAAATCTAAACAGTTATTTAGAGAAATTTGGTCAATCGCATTAGAAGTTTGGCTGTTAACTAATTGAAATGGAGACTGACAGTTTTTATAAGCTAACAGACGTTTGTTAAGTTTGCTATGCAACTGATCAATAATCACATTGTGTCTACTTCAAATTTTTCCATTCGTGAAAATAGTGTCATTATGGTTATTGCCATCTGCATATTTTTTATTGATCGTGATTCGACAAAACTTCCCCGAGATTTTTCACTTAATGTTTTAACTATTTCGTCGTAGTTTTCAAAATTATATCTTTTATTGGCAATGAAATGCAGGGTTAGAATTAGAAGTAAATCTTCTACAGGCTTAGCGAGCTGACCACTCGAATTTTCAAATCAGTGGTCTGCCAAAATGCCCACTGGTCTGTGCAAAAAAAAAATATATATCATCATCATCATTGTCAACCATTATCAATCCACTGCTGGATGAAGGTCTCCCCAAGTTTCCTCCACAACGGTCTGTCTTGTGCGAGTCTCCTCCATGTCACCCCTGCATACTTTCGAATTTCATCCACCCATCTCCCATGTGGTCTTCTTCTGGGTCTTTTCCTGTCCCTTGGAATCCAATCTAAAATTTCGGCTGTCCATCGATGATCTGTCCTTCTGGCAGTATGTCCAGCCCATTGCCATTTCAGGGATTTAACTCTGATCATGATGTCTTCCACTCTTGTCATTTTTCGGATCCACGAGTTCCTCTTCTTATCTCTCCTGGTTACACCAAGCATGCACCTCTCCATGCTTCTTTGAGTTGTCTGCAGCCTTTGTATGTCTCTTTTAGTTAAGGTCCACGTCTCTGCACCATACGTAAGCACTGGAAGGATGCATTGATCAAACACTTTTCTTTTAAGACATAATGGCATATTGCTCTTGAAAATTATGCTGTTTTTTCCAAAAGCTCTCCAGGCAAGTTTTGTACGCCGATTAATTTCTTCATCAATGTGACCCTCACTTGATATCTGCTGTCCAAGATAAACGTACGTGTCTGTTATCTCCAGCTTTTCTCCATCAATCGACAAATCTTCATTTCTTGTAAAAGCATTGAACATCACTTTTGTCTTCTGAAAGTTCATTTTTAATCCCACTTCTTTACTCTTGTCAGCAAGTTCCTGGATCATACTCTGCAGCTCTGATGGGGTAGTTGCAAAAATGACTATGTCATCAGCAAAACGAAGGTGGGTTAGATAATCTCCATTAATCTTTATCCCCTTGTTTTCCCAGCTCAGTGACTGAAAAACACCCTCCAATGTGGCATTAAAGAGCTTCGGAGATATGGTGTCACCTTGTCTCACTCCCTTTCCAATTTTTACGTGTGTTGTATTTTCAAACAGCCTAATCTTTGCACTTGCATTTTCATAGATGTTATTAATAATATTAACGTATGCATCTTCAATACCGCAGGTTTTCAGAGCCATTGTAACTGCTGATGGTTTCACCGAATCAAAGGCTTTTTCATAATCGATAAAAGCCATGCACAATGGAAGTTCATATTCCCTCGCTCTTTCAATTAGTTCTCTCAGTACGTGGATATGATCTATTGTGCTGTAGCCACTCCTGAATCCAGCTTGTTCTCTCGGTTGAGCCATGTCCAGTGTTACCTTCAAGCGGTGTGAAAGAACTTTAGTGAAGATTTTATAAACTACTGATAGGAGGCTGATAGGTCTGTAGTTTCCGAGATCCTCAATGTCACCTTTCTTATGTAGCAGGATCATTGTAGCGGTGTTCCAATCCTCAGGAATCTTTCCTTCATTAAGGCATCGAGTGAAAATTTGGGCGAGTACTGTTTTGATTTCTCCACTTGCTTCTTGTATGATGTCTACAGTAATTCCATCTTCTCCTGGAGCTTTTCCCGCTTCATGTTCTTGATTGCATGTGCAACTTCTGCTGGAAGGACTGGAGGAACTCTGGTACTGGTATCTTTCATGATGTCTGGAGTGCATATATCATCCCTTTCATATAATTTGGAGTAGAAATCTTTCACTCTTGTCAAAATTTCGCCTCTATTTCTTGTTACAGAACCATCTTCTTTTCTCAGTGCCATAATCTGTTTTCTTCCCTTACTGAGATGTCCCTTTGCTATCTTTAGGCTTTGGTTGTTTTCAATTGCTTTCCTCACTAGTTCACAGTTGAATTTCCTTACGTCTTCAGTGATACTTTTTCTTACTGTCTTGCATAGCTCTATATATTCCACTTTTGAAGTCACATCTTCTTTAGTTGTCCTCATCTCTCTTCTTTTTTGCATCAACATTTTGGTTTTTCCTGATAATTTGTTCACATGCAACTTGTTCTTAGACCCAGCTAATTTTGTTGCTGTTTCCATAAGAGCTTTGATTACTTTTCTGTTAACTTCAGAGATGTCCACTTCTTCCGATGTTAGGCCTTCTAAAGCAGAGAACCTGTTCTTCAGTTCTAACTTGAAGGTATTATGGTGTTTTTTAAGGTTGGTTATGTCAATAGATTTTGTTTGTCCTATGAGCTTGCCACGTTCAAGTTTAGTGTTGAGGTGCATCTTACATCTCACCAATCTATGGTCACTACCTGTGTTGAACTTGTTCAGCACATTGCAGTCTTCTATGACGAATTTTTTGTTACACATAATAAAATCAATTTCACTTGTCGTCCCATTTGGATGTCTCCATGTCCATTTCCTGTGTGGCTTTTTCTTGAAAAAGGAGTTCAAGATGAAAAACCCTTCTGCCTCTGCAAACTCAACGAGAGTATTTCCACGCTGGTTTCTGTTGCCGTGACCGAATTTACCTACTGAAGTTTCATTCTGTTGCCGCTGCCCTATTTTTGCATTGAAATCTCCCATAATTATTTTCAAGTGCTGCTTACCTTTATTATTTAGATGACAAATTTCCTCATAAAATTCTTCAATTTCTTCTTCAGGATGACTTGTGGTGGGTGCATAAGTTTGAATAATCTGAGCCTGGTATCTTTTCGAGAGTTGGATAACAAGTCGTGCAGCTCTGTCAGAGGAACTTTCAACTTCTACAACTTTATCCTTCAGTTTCTTGTTTATTATAAATCCAACACCACTAGTTCTGCCAGTATCTGTCCCACGATAGTAGAAGAGATGTCCACTTTTCAGTTCGATGAGATCTTCTCCTTTTCTCCTTACCTCACTTAGCCCGACGATGTCCCACTTGATCCTTTGTAGTTCTTCTTCCAATTCAAGAAGCCTTGAATCAGAAGATAGGGAGCGTCCATTGTAAGTAGCCAAGGTCAGCATCAGATGGCAGCCTAGTCCGGTCCTCCGGGGATTCTTAGCACCCTCTGCCTTCATGTCGCACTGGCCGCTGCCTTGGCCAGGTACATTCCAGCTGCCAGAGACTGAGGGCCAAGATTTAAGTTGTGGAATCATTTTGGAGGGGTTTGGCCATAACTCACCACGCTGGCCAAGCGGGTTGGTGAGTGTGGGATAGCATTTCCTCTGATCCCGATGGTATAGTTATACCGCTATGGGCGGTCGTCAGAGCCCCTTTAGTGGGAACAGGATGCACCACGAGAAGGCGGGGTTGACATTTGTCAAGGAGAGGCTGTGATGTTACGCATCACCTGACCTTACATCCCTATATATATGTATATATATTTGCAGTATATGTAGAAAATCATGTATCATTTTCATTGTAGTAGTATATAGCAAATTTAGAATGGAATGCGTAAATAGCGGTATAACTATACCATCGGGATCAGAGGAAATGCTATCCCACACTCACCAACCCACTTGGCCAGCGTGGTGAGTTATGGCCAAACACCTCCAAAATGACTCTACAACTTAAATCTTGGCCCTCAGTCTCCGGCAGCTGGAATGTACCTGGCCAAGGCAGCGGCCAGTGCGACATGAAGGCAGAGGGTGCTAAGAATCCCCGGAGGACCGGACTAGGCTGCCATTTGATGCTGACCTTGGCTACCTACAACGGACGCTCCCTATCTTCTGATTCAAGGCTTCTTGAATTGGAAGAGGAACTACAAAGGATCAAGTGGGACATCGTCGGGCTGAGTGAGGTAAGGAGAAAAGGAGAAGATCTCATTGAACTGAAAAGTGGACATCTCTTCTATTATCGTGGGACAGATACTGGCAGAACTAGTGGTGTTGGATTTATAATAAACAAGAAACTGAAGGATAAAGTGGTAGAAGTTGAAAGTTCCTCTGACAGAGCTGCACGACTCGTTATCCAACTATCGAGAAGATACCAGGCTCAGATTATTCAAACTTATGCACCCACCACAAGTCATCCTGAAGAAGAAATTGAAGAATTTTATGAGGAAATTTCGTCATCTAAATAATAAAGGTAAGCAGCACTTGAAGATAATTATGGGAGATTTCAATGCAAAAATAGGGCACCGGCAACAGAATGAAACTTCAGTAGGTAAATTCGGTCACGGCAACAGAAACCAGCGTGGAAATACTCTCGTTGAGTTTGCAGAGGCAGAAGGATTTTTCATCTTGAATTCCTTTTTCAAGAAAAAGCCACACAGGAAATGGACATGGAGACATCCAATTGGGACGACAAGTGAAATTGATTTTATTATGTGTAACAAAAAATTCGTCATTGAAGACTGCAGTGTGCTAAACAAGTTCAACACAGGTAGTGACCATAGATTGGTGAGATGTAAGATGCACCTCAACACTAAACTGGAACGTGGCAAGCTCATAAGACAAACAAAATGTATTGACATAACCAACCTTAAAAAACACCATAATACTTTCAAGTTGGAACTGAAGAACAGATTCTCTGCTTTAGAAGGCCTAACATCGGAAGAAGTGGATATTTCTGAAGTTAACAGAAAAGTAACCAAAGCTCTTATGGAAACAGCAACAAAATTAGCTGGGTCTAAGAACAAGTTGCATGTAAACAAATTATCAGGAAAAACCAAAATGTTGATGCAAAAAAGAAGAGAGATGAGGACAACTAAAGAAGATGTGACTTCCAAAGTGGAATATATAGAGCTATGCAAGACAGCACGAAAAAGTATCACTGAAGACGTAAGGAAATTCAACTGTGAGCTAGTGAGGAAAGCAATTGAAAACAACCAAAGCCTAAAGATAGCAAAGGGACATCTCAGTAAGGGAAGAAAACAGATTATGGCTCTGAGAAAAGAAGATGGTTCTATAACAAGAAATAGAGGCGAAATTTTGACAAGAGTGAAAGATTTCTACTCCAAACTATATGAAAGGGATGATACATGTACTCCAGACATCATGAAAGGTACCAGAGTTCTTCCAGTCCTCCCAGCAGAAGTTGCTCATGCAATCAAGAACATGAAGCGGGGGAAAGCTCCAGGAGAAGATGGAATTACTATAAACATCATACAAGAAGCAAGTGGAGAAATTGAAACAGTACTCGCCCAAATTTTCACTCGATGCCTTAATGAAGGGAAGATTCCTGAGGATTGGAACAATGCTACAATGATCCTGCTACATAAAAAAGGTGACATTGAGGATCTCAGGAACTACAGACCTATCTGCCTCCTATCAGTGGTTTATAAAATCTTCACTAAAGTTCTTTCACACCGCTTGAAGGTAACACTGGACATGGCTCAACCGAGAGAACAAGCTGGATTCAGGAGTGGCTACAGCACAATAGATCATATCCACGTACTGAGAGAACTAATTGAAAGAGCGAGGGAATATGAACTTCCATTGTGCATGGCTTTTATCGATTATGAAAAAGCCTTTGATTCGGTGAAACCATCAGCAGTTACCACGGCTCTGAAATCCTGCGGTATTGAAGATGCATACATTAATATTATTAATAACATCTATGAAAATGCAAGTGCAAAGATTCGGCTGTTTGAAAATACAACACACATAAAAATTGGAAAGGGAGTGAGACAAGGTGACACCATATCTCCGAAGCTCTTTAATGCCACATTGGAAAATGTCTTTCAATCACTGAACTGGGAAAACAAAGGGATAAAGATTAATGGAGATTATCTAACCCACCTTCGTTTTGCTGATGACGTAGTTATTTTTGCAACTACCCCATCAGAGCTGCAGAGTATGATCCAGGAACTTGCTGACAAGAGTAAAGAAGTGGGATTAAAAATGAACTTTCAGAAGACAAAAGTGATGTTCAATGCTTTTACAAGAAATGAAGATTTATCGATTGATGGAGAAAAACTGGAGATAACAGATACGTATGTTTATCTTGGACAGCAGATATCAAGTAAGGGTCACATTGCTGAAGAAATTAATCGGCGTACAAAACTTGCCTGGAGAGCTTTTGGAAGAAACAGCATAATTTTCAAGAGCAATATGCCATTATGTCTTAAAAGAAAAGTGTTTGATCAATGCATCCTTCCAGTGCTTACGTATGGTGCAGAGACGTGGACCTTAACTAAAAGCAGACATACAAAGGCTGCTTTAGACAACTCAAAGAAGCATGGAGAGGTGCATGCTTGGTATAACCAGGAGAGATAAGAAGAGGAACTCGTGGATCCGAAAAATGACGAGAGTGGAGGACATCATGATCAGAGTTAAATCCCTGAAATGGCAATGGGCTGGACATACTGCCAGAAGGACAGACCATAGATGGACAGCCGAAATTTTAGATTGGATTCCAAGGGACAGGAAAAGACCCAGAAAAAGACCACATGGGAGATGGGTGGATGAAATTCGTAAATATGCGGGAGTGACATGGAGGAGACTGGCACAAGACAGACCGTTGTGGAGGAAACTTGGGGAGACCTTCGTCCAGCAGTGGATTGATAATGGTTGACAATGATGATGATGATGATGTAATTATGAAAATAGTACTAATAAATAAAACACAAAACATGCTATGCAGTAGTAGAAAATAAAAATAAAAACAGCTGACCAGTATGTATCAAAAGTTGGTAGTTCACTCATTTTTACTGGTCCAGGAATGGCACAAATGGTGCTAGTATCCAGAACGGTACCTTGATTATAAGGGCACTGATATGAAGCGCTATGCAACATACCGAAAGCCACCTTCATGGAATTCCTTGCTTCAGTGTGAAAGGCAATTCCATGTAGAGAAATACAATTTAGCAAAGTCGGAGCATAAATCAGTGGTGAAGCATGACTTTGTAAGTAAGGGAAGCAAATGCAGTTAATATGCGATAAATAGATGGCAAAAGTGATATGAATGAAAACTTATAATAATTAAAATCAGCAAGCGACCCATAGTTTATTTGCTACATTGACAATACATCATCGCAGAAAGCATCGTAAGACCCCCTCCCCCCCCCAAACGCAACCATGCGCGGTATCACCAAAAAGAAATGTCTGTGTAGAAGTTCAAATGCAAAGATTTATAAAAAAAAAATTTCAGTGAAAATGTTGAAAGGGAAAGAAACTTGTCTACCCACACAGCAAAAAGAATTGTGGATTGCTTCTATCAGAGCTAAGACGGGCTCGGGCTGTAGAATATTTACCCGTTTCGAATTTGTCAAATGAATTTGTCTGATAAATACGTATTTTGAGATTTAAACTCTTGTTTAAATATCAAAAGACCTATTTATCAGACAATTTTGTTTAGATTAAGTGTAATTTAACGAACGGTTTTGGTAATGAACAAATACAATCTCAGTGTGTTGGCATTAAAAAAATTGAAAAAAAGAAAAGTGTGTACTGGTTTGTAAATAATTAATGTGATATGGTAATTTTAAATAATAGCTGTTGTTATAATGTTACAAATATAAATGTAATATAACTTTTGTTGTTGTGTTTTGTTTGAAGAATGTTTTCTAATATTTAGTTACTTTTAATCTTAGGTATGTGAGCTACATTTCTGTGAGACTGACATTGTTAGAGAGTCTTCTTCTTATGACGAGAAATGTGGGAAATTAATAACAGCTCCATTGGCACACCCAAAATTAAGGGATGGTGCTGTTCCATCCCAGTTTCCAGGATGTCCGGATTACATGTCCAAAGCGGACACATCTAGGGAAGGTCCTGATGAAAAAAGAGCCAGAATTGAAATGGAAACTCTTCAGCGAGCAGTTCAAGAAAGCATTGAAAGTAAAGCATTGTATGATAAGAAAAAGGCATGCAACAATTTATGTGAACTTAAAAAGCATTTACAATCAACAAAAATTTCTAATATTTGGAATGTCATCATGGATAAACCAGATCAAGTAGTTTTTCTGGACTTAAAGTTTTCACCTGGCCCTTCTGTGTTAAAATCAGTATGTGTAAATAATGAATTGGATATAATGGCATATGTAGGAAGTTCACCAATAAAGCACTTTGGGTAAGTATAATTTTCCTTTCAAAATTAGAGACATTAATGATGTATCTGACATACTGCAGACTGTCGAGGAATTGCACAAAGAAAGTAGCGACTCCTCGGTCAGTGATGTGATTAGTGTAATCCAGGAATTATTACTAAATATGCTAAAGGTGTTACCAGAAGAAAAAGGTGTTGTTAATTTTATAACTGAGCAACTCATGCTTATTTCTAACAAAAAACATAATGTAAGATATAATGTTGATTTCTTAATATTTTCAAGTTTAGTTTTTTCCATTTCTCCTCATGCGTATAAATTTTTAAGAAGTTCTGGTTATGTTATTTTTCCGCATCCATGTACAATACGAAGAATATGTTCCACATTGAAATTAGATCCTGGAAGTGAACAATTTGATGAACATTTTTTGTCGTATATGAAACAGAGGTTTGGTATGATAGAATCGAGAGATCACATTGTGTCTCTTATGGTTGATGAAATTCACATTAAGTCATGTCTTGATTTCAAGGGGGAAATATTGTAGGGGCTGCCTACAACAGTGAGAAATGTGCTACAACTGCTTTTGTATTTATGGTTCAGAGTTTTTGTCAGCCTATAAAGATGTTGCATATATTTTGCCTGTAAGTAAGATAACAGCCGAAGACCGTTTTAAGGCTATTAAGAGAGTTGTAACAGGTTTAGAAGGTATTGGTTTTAAGATCATTTGTGTTAGCTCGGATAATAATGCAATCAATGGTAAAGCAATGTCTTTTTTTGCTTCTCCACCAAAACTGAGTGATGTAAATAGACCTTTGTTTTTTATTTATGACCCTGTCCATATTTTAAAGTCCTTGCGTAATAATTGGTTGAACCAACGTAACCATGGCCAGTGTATGTATTACATTGATTTTGATGATCATTCAAAAACTAAGACAGCATCTTTTGATTCCATAAAAAAAAATGTATTCTTTAGAACTGGGAAACTTGGTAAAATACGCATATGGTGTTACTTTAAAAGCTCTTTCTCCAACAAATTTAGAGAGACAAAATGTTAAGTTAGTTTTGCAAATTTTCAATGAACATGTAATTGAAGGTTTGATACAGTTTGGATAAAAAAATGAATTGCCCCATTTTAGAGAGACTTCAGAGTACATAAGGATTATTTATACATGGTGGTCAATAATGAATGTTAAAAGCTTATTTAAGGGGGAACACAAAAGAGATAAGTTCATGGAGCCACTCACTAACAGTGACAATGACTTAAAATACCAGTTCTTAAGCAAATTTCTGGACTGGGTTAACCAGTGGATTAATGCAAAGTATTCAACTGGGGTATTGACAAGGGAAACTTTTACATCTCTCAGACATACAACTCATGCTGTGTTAGAGTTAGTAACATACTGTATAGAAGAGTTGAAATTTTCTTTTATATTAACAGGGAAAATTCAGACTGATGCTTTGGAGTATCGTTTTGGTAAGTTTCGCCAGCTTGCTGGCTCTCAGTTTGCTATTTCATTACGTCAGGTTTTTGAGACTGAATTCAAGTTACGTTTGCAAACCGTAGCTCCTTAAAAATTAAGTCAGCAAAGTATGGTGACTTAAATATTGATCTGGAGCAAAAAGAATTGATCAATACAGTAAATTTCAATGAAGATACAACTCTTTCTGGATTTGATAGAATTGATGTAAATAGAAAAGATGTGCATGCTGTTCAGCATTTACTTCCAGTTCTTACATACGTAGCTGGTTATTGTGCTCACACAACTATTAAAAAACTAAAATGCAATTCTTGTAAAATGTACCTTGTAATAGATAATACTGTTAATTTTTGTCAGTATAAACTAACAGAAAAAATGGATAGAGGAGGGCTTCTATATCCCCATCCTGAAGTATTAGATATTGTAGTGCATACATATGTTATCGTACAAAAACTTGTTTCGGCTGATTTTGAAAATCTGTTTTTAAAGGTCAGAAACCAAAGGCAACTTGTTTTGGATTTGACAAAAGATGTGCTAAACAAAAAGAAATATGTTTAGGTGTAGATTGCTCTGAAGGTCATATTATTGAAGTTGTAACAAAATATATTATCATGGCTGCCACAAATACATTTCTTAATAATTACTGTAAAAGTGACAGAAATGAAAAGCAGGATGAAAAACGAAACTTCAAACCTTAAAAAAATAGTTTGAAAAAAAAATTGTAGAATACTTAAATGTTCAGTGAAAATAATTTTGAAAAGAAATCATTGTTATTTTTTACCGTGTCTTCAAAATTTCATTTAGAACTTCATGCTCCACCAATCTTGAAATATTGCTTTTCCTAAGGAACTTTTCAATGAACACTACTTTTACATCTGCTGTTAGTGTTTCATGATATTTGGTCCTCAAGTGTTCCCCTTTAAAAACTGCTGTCACATTATAAATATTCCACCGTGTAATTATAATCTTAATACATTCAGTGTCACCAAAATTTAGTATATTATTAATTCATCCAACAGTTAATAAAGCTTCAGCAGTGCTACAGTTGAAAATCTGGAGTATTAATTTCACATTTAATTTTTGTCTTTCTAAATTGGAAGGACACAAAGCTTTTAATGTTAAACCATAACCATATTTCACAATTTGGCCACTTTCAGTCTCATGTAATTTCTTAACTGAAGTGAAGTCATTGGTCTTCATAGAGGACATCAAAATCTGGATAATACATACATTGCCCATTTTTCTGATTCAGCCAGGTACTTCTCACAGTTTTTATTAAATGAACAGAGTCAAAAATAAAATGTAATGGCCTTGAACTATCATAATATGGGTATGTATATGACCACACACTTTGTAAAGGAGGATCTGAAAAGAATGTCATTGTTTTTTGGTTTATAGAATTGTTGTCAGTCAGTTACAGTTACAATCCCTTTAAAGCCAATTTCTTCCAAACCAACAATAACTTTTTTTATTTAAAAAAAATGCAAATCAGTTCTTGTTAAAGTGTGGACAGGAAAATTTTGGGCCACACCTTGAAAGGAAGACCTTAGGTTTTGTACCATGAATACAAAAGTACTGGTTGCAGCACTTGTGTTATTAAATGCCATTCCAGTCAGATGACCAGCAGCATAATCCTGAGATTAAGCTGGCTCAACAAATGCTAAAATGGGGAAAAAAGTTGTAACAAAATGCTAAAGATATTTAGCTGTTTTTGTCGCTCGGAAAATCATAACACTAACTGAATTGTTCGCACCAACAATGCTTTGGACATCAGTGGGAAACTAATGCTTATGGCTTTGGGGGATGCCATAGATGTCATAGTTGACTCAAGTCTCTGGCGTAATAGTTGACTTAAATCTCTGGTGTAATCAAAATATGGTTTAAAATGAATTTCATCAATGTAATAATTTTTCATTTCCCTCTAAACCAGGTTATGTTTACTTGATGTATCTTAGGAAAAACTATGAAAATTGTTGTCCTTGGACTAAACCAAATTTTTAACAAAGTTTCTGTAGGGTACTGGAATGTGGGATAATGATGTATTCATGTTAGATTGTCTCAAGAACCTGTATGTACGGGGGGGGGGTTGAATTCAATAAACTAGCAAAAATAATTTAATCTGTGGAGTACCTGTGTGGGGGGCTTCACTGCTGTAAAATAAAGGTAAGGGGGCCGTCCATAAAGTACGTCCGAGATTTTTACTATTTTTAGACTCCCCGCCTCCCCTATGTCACATTTTGTCCGATTGTTATCAACCCCCTCCCTAAAAAGTATGTCCTAATTCCCGCAACCCCCTTTATTTTTGACGACTGTTTCTAGAAGTCCGTTGTGAAACAAAGAAAACATAATTATTCAAAGGAAACATCCATATATTTACACGTTTGCTTCAGAAAATGTTTATTATTTAGGCATTAATTTATAAACACGTACATTTTCTTTGTAGCACACTCTTTTGTTTTTCTCTGCATTTCACGTTTATTTTTTCCATAGTTTTCCTTCAAGTTCCTTTAGCTTCTGCTTTTTTACTGTTAGTTCTTTCGTCTGTACTTCCGTTAACATTCCACTTTGTTCCCTTTTCAGTAGTCCAAATACATTGGCGTTTAAAATATTGATTTCATCATTCAGAGCTCGTTGTGCTGGTGCTAATCAAAAGAATATTTCTGGCTTAATTTTTGACGAACATGGGTTTTGTTCTTCATTACTTTTTTTATTAGAAGTGATAAAAAATATTTTGTGACCATTTCATTTACCTCCCTCCACTTGGTGGGTTACTACACAGCTACCCTAGGATGCGCAACCCTTCTCAAAACGGCTCGGTCGACAACGCATTTTCCATTTTTTTTTTTAACTCGAAACAACTGATATTTTAGGCATAGAATACAGAGTGGAGCCCGTGGACGCCTCCTACCCTGAAAATAAATACACATTGCCGACATATTTTTCAGATAAAATATAATTAAGCAATAAATATTGCATTCTCTCAGTTTATTAAGTTGAAAGAGCTCAATTCTAAAAATCATAAAATATACTTGCAGACTCTCAAAGGACTGCGAACCCCCCCACCCCACCCCCACCCCCCGGTTGATATAAAGACATATCAGCAAACATAATTAAGTTCCAATGTGAACAAACGGGGAGTTTTTTAATAATACGATTCCACTATATTTTAGCCGCTGGATGTCCGAATTACTGAACTTCCCACCTCCCCCATGTTACATTTGGTCTGGTTGTCAGGAACCCTCTCTCCCCCTGTAATCTTGGACGTACTTTATGGACGGCCTTTAATTATGTTTGGTTCACTTACAAGTTTTTTAATTTCTGTGAAAAATGCATGTATAATATCTAACATTACATGAAATCTATTACTGTTGTTATCATTTGTATTTTATGCCAAACATGCCACTTTTTCTTAAATTTCATAAAGAATATTTACATTCTTTATCTGTGATGGATATGTTGTATTTTCTAGTTCATGAATGGGAACATTTCTTACATATAATATGTATCAGCAAATCACTGGTAACTGTGACATAACTATTTCTGTGGTGTACTTATTTCACACAAACAAGTTTACAAATATTATGCAGTTTGCTTTTAAATTAATACCCAGTTTTTTGGTATTTCATCCTCCTTCAAAAGTGATTTTAAGCTATTCAAATCATTAAAGTCCTAATCAAAATATGAAGTTTATGGTGATACCAATGTAAAGTACAGAAGTAAGGCTTCATATTCCATTTATCATATTTCATGTCAGCTAGTTTCATATCTTTGATATAATTTGAAAAAAAAATCTACAACTCAAGGAGCATAATTGTACCAGAAATTTTTGTCTTCATTCAAGTACTTGTTAATAAACTTTTATTTTAGAACATGAGTGAGGTAAGGAAAACATAGTTTCTTTAACGTCTGTCATGCCGTCCCGGTGGCGCAGTGCTCTAAGCGATGGCTTCTGATCATTCGTCCGAACGGGGTCCGGGTTCGAATCCCGGTGAGGCATGGATGTTGTGTCTGTCTTACGGCACTGGCTCTCTCCCTTCCCTGGAGCCAGTGACCCCAAATTAGGGACGGGCGACTGCTTATAGCCCATTGAGTTGCTCACGGTGGTCGTTAAACTTCCAATCAAAAAAAAAAAAAATTAACGTCTGTCATGGTCATTTAGTTAAAAATTAATTGCTGTGGGTAGCAAAATATAGATACTGAATCTTTTATTCACTAAAATATGTCAAATTTCACATAATGACTGCAAATAATTTGCTTCCTGTAAAGCATATGTTCAAGTTTATCAGCATCACTGTTAAATTTTACTGATGCAGCGTGTTTGAATTACCCAGTGGTCCGCTGGCCGTTGTCCAGTAAAACTTCCGTCGGACCACTAGACTATTGATTTTGCTGGCCCGGATGGCTAGTAAGTTGGTTTTTTGTTTTGTTTCTAATTTGTCACAAGTTAAAAAATGAATGTTTTTCTTTTACCTTGCTGTATGGTTTTCTTTTTAGGCTGCAAACTAATAAGTTTAGAAACAAATATTGTATATAATTCCATTGAAATGATACATTGTTTACTACATATATTGTAAATGTCTTCAATTTTTTTTTTTTTTTTTTTTTTTTTTGTACGGACCAATGAGCATTTTGGTGGACCAGTGGCTTGCAAATTCTAGTGCGTCCACTGGGCCAGTAGATTTATTTCTGATTATAACACTGCTGATGACATTACACAAGCTGTTGTAGTAATAAGATTCACTTTAGTAAGAGCTTTGGTCTAAAGAATTTGCATGAGCCACTATTTTTCAAGGTACTCACAAGTTATGAATCTTGAAAACATCTCCCATTTGACACTCAACATATTGGCAGAAGAATCCAGCATATTTTAGGTCACCACGGAAAAATTCATGGTGACAAAAAATATACTGTATATGGAGTGGCATATCAGATGAAGTCTGATTAAATTTATCCAAGACAGTGTTTCTTTTTCTAAATTATTCCTACAGCAGAATTTTGTAAAAAATATCAAAATGTGACCGAAATCTTGAAAATTTAAAATTTTACATGCCAGAAGTAAGTGACATAAGTTAAATTCGTATTTTTAAATTTATCTTTGCACGGTTGTTCTCATCAATTACCTGATGAGATGTTTAAACTTTGCACGGTTGTTCTCATCAATTACCTAATGAGATGTTTAAATCTTTGCACGGTTGTTCTCATCAGGTTCTCAGGTTCAATGTTCAAATAAAATAGTTGTTGATGAGAACAACCGTGCAAAGATTTGAACATCGACCACTTACAACCAAGAGGTACGTGAAAGATTTTTCCTTGAATTAAATTTGATTACTGAGATATATGTTCGCAGTGAATACTAATAACTTCCAACTGAGAAATTGCATTTCACACAAAGGAAATATAACATGTAAAAAGTTCCAACAGTTAAACCACCATTAAATGGTTTAAACTGAAAAAGAATAACGTATGTAAAACATGTTTTTAAATCTCGATACATAGTGAAATACGTGCGTATTAAACAATCTTGTTAAATTTTTCCTGTTACATTTGTTAATTATGAATTTTAAAATATTTTGTATTGCGTATTAAAAGAAGTCACAGAAAGAGAAATTTCTACCTTTGCCTTTGTGTTTTAAAATCTATTTGTTTTACTCTATATCTCTTGATATCTCGTGTATATACAGCCTGACATTTTTTCTAATAAAATTTTCACAAATTTGTTCATTCTGGTTTGCATTGTTTTTATTGCTTAAGTGTCAAAACGGTTATCACACTCAGAAGATTAAGGAAGGCGACTAGATATATGTTTTAAATTGTTCAAGTAATTATTTTAATTAGTAAGAGTAATTTCACACTTTGCATAGTGAAAGCAGCTGGCTAAAGCAAAATCAGTAGTTTTCCAAAAGATACTAATCATATTCTTTTAATCATATTCTTTTTAAATATATCAGAAATCTATAGATATGAGGGCTTGAAAAATATGGGAAAAGTTACATGCCCACGTGCCCAGTTGGGCATGTAACTTTTAGGTGTTTATTTACTAGCTGGGCAAGAAATTATTTACTTGCCCAGGTAGTAAAAGCTGGATGCGCAGGAAAATTTATCTTTTAAGATAACAAACCAGAACCCTAATTTTTTTTTAAGTTAAAAATATGATCTGTTTTAACATGTTTGCACTTCAATTTTAAGGGTCTGTATTACAAATGTTCAATGCACAAAAGTGTGTATATCAATTTTTAATATGATGATGCTAAAATTGGTGTGAAATGGTACAAAGATGAAATTGGTGTTTCAGAAATTTAGTGATTCTGCCATGTTCCTTTTATTAAAGTTTTCTCCCTTTGTCATTAAACATGAGAAACCAGTTACATCAGAGGCATGCATCCTGTTGTTGATTATAAACAAAATTTGTAGCAAAACTACATATGGTTTCCGATTTCTGGGCGTAAAGCATAACATAATTAAAGATGTGATATTGCTCTTTCTTTGGTACTTCGTAACAATAATACAACTTCCATTAATTATCAATGACATGAAACACAACATGTGATGACTATCTTTTTTTCTTGTGTAGTAGGAAATTTTATTACCAAACTTTTTTACTTTAAAATTTAATTGCCATGCGCAGGCAATTAGATTTTTTATTTACCTGCCCAGGCGAATGATTTACATGCCCTGGGCATCTCTGGCATGGTATTTTTAAGCCTTGGATATTGTTATTTTTAAAAGAAAAAAAGTACCTGGATCGACATGAATCCACATATTGTAGAAACTATGTTCTAAACAAACAAGGTTTTTAAAATACAAGTAGAAATATATACTCGCTTTTTTTTTTTTTTTTTTTTGAAAACAGTTGCTTAAAATGAGAGATCAACTTTTTATTCATTTATCTAGACTTATATGTTTCCAGACTTCCTGCACTGTGTCTTCACAAGCTACAGCAATAATAACTGGAACTAATATATCTCATATTATCCGATAACTACTGGAAAGTGTGCTTCCAAACGTGGGGGTGGGTGTCAATTTTTGTATGGGGAAAACTTCTTCAATCCTTCATAGAATTTATTTTGAAACCAAAATCATAAAAAAGAGGAAAAAACAATCTTTTTTCAATAGCTTTAGTAATGACAAAACATTTGTGCAAAATTTTATACCATTGCTTTTTATAGTTTCTGAGAAAATGGTACATCGATTTTTTGAATAAAGCTCATATTGAGAAATGGCTTCCTAGTTTAATTGAGTTAATAATCTAAAGCAACTAATGGGAATTTACTAGGAAATTTTTTTATTTATAGCAAATTTTCGGAGAAAACTCTTCTCCTTCTTCAGGCTCTCTTGTTGTTGTCACTTTTTGCTTGTCACTATCATGGTTACGGTTTACCTTGACGGTTACGGTTAACCTTGACGGTTTAGGTTATTTTTCAACAAATCCTGCCAGATGTTAGGCAGGGAAAATCCTTTGCAGTCATTGATGATGGAATTTTGATTTTTCTCAATCTCTATTCCTTCTTTCAGTTTTCTTTTTTGGAAATTGCTTTGGAAACTGATTACTTTAAGGGAATTCCAATCCATGCTGTGCCCAGTTTCTCTAACATGCCTATCTAATCCAGTCTTGTTGGAGCAATTTTTTATAGCTGCTTTATGCTCAGCTATACGAGTTTCTAGTCTGCGACCTGTTTCACCTATGTAAGATAGTCCACAACTACAATTTACTTCATAAACTACTCCTTGCATTTTTAAAATATCTTCTTCTCTTTGAACTATTTTAGGGAAAAAATTTTTAACTTTGTTCTCTAAACTTGGAGCTAGCCTAATATTGTATTTTTTACTAATTCTCTTTAAAGCCTCAAATAAACCTTTGTGATAAGAAATTTTTCTAGTGAATTTTACTTCTTGCTTTTGTGGGTTCTTCTTACCATTAAAATTCAGAAGCTTCTCAATTTCTTCTTTAGGATAGTTATTTTCTGCAAGTATGACTTTAAGCTCTTCTTTATGGGCTTCTTTTTTATCTGCAGTAGAAACTATTTTATTAATTTTTTCTAAAAACTGACTTGCTACATTTTTCTTAATAGAAACTGGATGATACGAATTGAAATCCAGTAGTATTTTAGTATTCATTGGTTTTTTATACCAACTAGTGAGGAATTTTTCATCTTCATAATAGATAGTAATATCTAAGAAGTTTATTCTTCTTTCTTTTTGAAGTTCAATAGTGAACTTAAGGGAATCATCTAATTCATTGAATGAGTCTAGAATTCTTTCTGGAACAATTTCTGAGCTATCTATTATAAATAAGATGTCATCCATGTATCTGCTATATAAGCAGAAGTATGTGGGTTGTACTAGTATCTTTTCTTCTAGTTTTCCCACATAATAGTTAGCTAAGAGTGGGGAGAGTGGGGAGCCCATAGCTAGCCCCGATTTTTGAATGAAAAAAGTTTTCCCAAATTGAAAGTAGTTGTTCTGCAAAGAGAAAGTAAGCATTTCAAAAATTCCTACTAATATGTTTTTTTCCTTGTTGTGAAAAACTATTAGGTCTGCCAAGTCTTCCGCTATAAAGTCTATAAGTTGATCTATATTAATGTGAGTATACATAGACACTATATCTAAACTACCCATAATAGGAGAATCTAATTTAGGAAGAAGTTCTAGTTTTTCTTTTAGCTGCATTGAGTTTTTAATCAAGTTAGGTGGCTCTTTTAAAAGATTCTGAAGGTGTGACTTTAAAAAATAGTTTAGATTTGAAAGAATAGAGTTTTTTGAGTCTATTATTGGTCTAATTGGTTGGTGTTCTTTATGCAGTTTGACTATTCCATATATTTGAGGTAATCTGAACTGTAATTTTGAGAATTGTTTATAGTTTTCTGGCAGCTGGTTTTTCTTTTTTGAAGTGAAATAAGCTTAGAGACTTTTTTAATCAAATCTGGTAGTGGGTTTTCTTTTACTTCTTCATACATAGGTTTTTTAGTTCTTCTTCCATCTTTTCTAGATAATCTTTCTTATCCATAATAGTAATCAACTTACTTTTGTCTGTTTTCACAGCAACTATACTTTCATTTTTTCTGAAATCTTTAAGAGCTTTTAATTGACTATTATCAAAATTTTTTTGAGGTTTCACTTACTTGCTTCTGGAATTTTGTAAGGCTATTGTAGTAATCTTTTCTGAGGAGGTCTGCTTTAATTTGGTCCTCTTTTTCTAAAGTGCTGCAGATGCTTTCCAATTCAATTACCAATTTTTCTGGATTTATTTTTTCTTTGGATAGATTGAAATTACCTCTGGTACATCGAGTTAGTCAATTTATAATGAGACATGTACATCTTTTAAAATACATCCTATAGTACCAAAACAATCTCTTAGATTTATTCAGTACAATAACTGCATGTGCATTTGTCAGGTTCTCAAAAAATATAATAATTATCTGAAAAAATACTTTAAGAAATTATTGGAACAAATTTCAGATTTTCTTAGAAACGTGTCTTTGAAATTCTTCAAGGAACAGCTAACAAACACATAATCAAATTGTGCTTGTGATACACAAAGAACTACACAACCATAATTATATGTACATTGGCAGTTTTGCTGAATACTTCTTGAAAATCAAATTTCAGGAAATTTCTGCCAATAAGTTACTTGTATTTTTCCAGATAAAAAGAAATGCTTATATTGTGGATCCAAATAGTTTTGCTTAATGCTACTAATATACTTAATACATTGACAAGGTAACTTTTTTGAAATAGTGCTCTGGAAGACAAAAATTATAAACTTTACATTTGCTTATCAAAATGAAGTTGTCCAAACACGTAACTAGATGGTACTAAAATTAGGAAAACTTGTTATGTCATTATTGTACGTTTAATAATGTAGCAATGGCATAATTTTCTTGAAATCTTAATTTATTTGATGCAATCAGTGGATCAAGCAGCAATTCCCTGTATGTATGTTAAAACGTGTTTTATTGAGCCTTTGGTAATAATTAAAAAACACAGAAAAAAATTCAGTTTTTCTTGACCTTTTTATATATATATTAGTGATCACGGATTGCATATAAAATACATTTTCACTAAAGGAATTATTTCATTATTAAAATTTTCATAGTCATAAGTTTGCAATGAATGAAAAATCTGATTCCTTAAATATGTCAATCGACATCTTTTGAAATGACGGCGATACTTCGTAATGGACCCTCAAACTAATCTTTCAAGTACAAGAACGATTTGTTCACAAGTACAGGAATCGTTCAGTTAACTATAAAGATACTATAACTTCAAGTGAAACTACGACAACAGTTTATAATTTCGATTATAGAAATGGTTTATCACTTCCAGTGAAATGACAAGGATGCTTTCATTAAACTGACGAATCTGTGTTGCTTACCCTTTCAAGTTGAAATTATTGCTACGCTAAATTTTACGCTGTAATTTTTTTTTCTTCTGTATTTTAAAAGATTATTAAACAAACTTGTTAACTCTGCAGTTATTTGAAAACTAACACACAAGTTCTTATTTAAATGCAGTGAAACTCTAAAAGAACGCACGACCTGGTTAGTTGTTGTACGTAAAGACGCGTTCGTTCGCACATTGCCGTAATGCTCCTCTCCAAGACTACGGACTACTCTAGTGACGTCACAAATCGGTGCGCGGGCCTGCTAAGCTATTAGGAGGTGATGGCCTGTTAGGAAATTCACGTACGTGTCTCGTGACGTGAGAGTTTCTACTTTCTGGTTCTTAGACGACACGTTTGTTGTCAAACGGAATCCCAAAGTTAATTTCTACACGTGTGTAGCGAGAACGAGTGTAAAGGTGGTGTATCCTTTATAGCGTAAGTAAGTAGTGTTGAAATAATATATAAAATTCCCTTAGTGGATCTTTTATTTTAAGGTAACACCAATAAATATAGATATTTTTCATTATACCAAAGGTATCTGAGACTTAGATTGCAATGGAATCAGGTAAAAGATATGCTTGTGAAATTTGTCAAAAAATCTCTTCTAGGCAGCAGGGTTTAGATGAACATCGCAGAATAAAAGGCCATTACATAAGTAGACTTACCAATCCTGCCCCAGGTGCATCGAATTTTCAATGCCTAGTTTGTGACAAATCATTTACCCTTAAGTCATCATATCTGAGGCATTGCAAAATATTTTCTCATTTTTCTGATGATTGTGGTAGATTACATTGCTCAGAAAGTAATTGTGATATGAAATGTAATATGCTAAATGATTTTATTTCTCATTTGAAAAATGTTCATGGTGTAGAATTTGTAGAGGGCACTCAGGAATTTCCTTCTGTAGCCGATTTTGAGGTGTGGGAAAATGAAATAGAAAGCAAGTATAAGTGTAATTTTATTAATCGGAGGGGCACCAAAGTAACAGCTTCTGGTTCATATCAGTATTATGTTTGCCATAAGTCTGGAAATCCAAAAGAGCAGCACATAAGAAATTCTAAGAAAATTGGATTTCTGTGCACAGCACATATGCATGTAAAGATATGCGATAATGTTTTTGTAAAATACAATTTATCACATTATAGGCATGATAATAACATTGAAGATATGCATATTCCACTTGAAGAGAGGAGAAAAATTGCTCGAGATTTGAGTTCCGGCATTGAACCTTCAACTATTGTTAAAAAAATAAGAAATTCATTTGCAGGTGCTTTTGAAAGAAAGCACATGATAGGAAAATTGGATGTACGAAATATTCAGAGGTCATTTGGAATTGGAGAAATTCCAAAGCATGTGAATGAATTTGACAGTTTAAATAGTTGGGTTCTTGATTTTTTTTTTTTTTTTTTTTGATTGGAGGTTTAACGACCACCGTGAGCAACTCAATGGGCTATAAGTAGTCGCCCGTCCCTAATTTTAGGGTCACTGGTTCCAGGGAAGGGAGAGAGCCAGTGCCGTAAGACAAACACAACATCCATGCCTGACCGGGATTCGAACCCGGACCCCTTACGGACGAACGATCAGAGGCCCGCGCCTTAGACCACTGCGCCACCGGGCGGCATTCTTGATTTGCAAGCTAAAGATAATTCCTCTGTGTTGGCTTACAAAACACAACATGAAGTGTCGGAAGAGTTTCACTCTCAAAAAGACAGATTTTTTTAGTTATCCAAACCTCACTCTAAAAAAGCATGCTACTGGAATTCGGGCCAGATCTAGTGATTTGCATGGATTCAACCCATGGAATGTCCCAGCATAATTATTATTTAATAACAGTTCTGATAAAAGATAAATTTGATGAAGGTTTTCCTGTTGCATGGTGTCTTACTAATCGAGAAGACTATACAGTTCTGTTTCATTTTTTTATGAGTATTAAGAAAAAAGTTCCAACTTTAAAACCATGCTGTAAATGACAGACGATGCTCCTCAGTATTTTAAAGCTTGGGTTGCTGTCTTTGGTGAGGGTCCAAAAAAGTTACGTTCCTGGCATGTACTCAGGGCCTGGAAGTCTAACCTAAAAAAGGTTGCTGGTTCAACTGAGCATCAAACAGAGGTTTTTCAAACATTAAGAATTTTAATGGACGAAATTGATGAAATAAAATTTAACCAATATTTACCAGTAGTGTATGAAAAATTTCACTCCGAAAATCAAACAAGAGAGTTTGCTGAGTACTTTTACAATCATTATTTTTTGAGGCCAACAGAATGGGCTGCTTGTCACCTGTCACCGAGTTGGTCTTGGGATCAATACAAACATGGCAGTAGAAGCCTTTCACAAAGTCTTAAAAGGAAATTATTTGCAGAGCAAAGCAAATCTACGTGTTGATGAGGTATTGGTTAAGCTTTTTAACTATGTAGAAAATAAAGGGTTTGAGCAAGTGATTAAACAAAAAAAAAAAAAAAAAGGGAATTCTGGTGCATATAAGATTAAGATATTGAAAAGAAATCGTAAGGAGAGTGAAAATATTCCTTTTAGTAATATTAGGGTTGTTGGAGAACAGGCCTATGTGAAATCGTCGAGTACAAAAGAAGAATATGTAGTCACAGAAACTGGAAATAGCCATGCTTCGTGTGAGTTGACTTGTATAAAATGTCATACTTGTCAGCATGCACTTTCTTGCAACTGCCATAGTTATCTTCGCCGCAATGAAATGTGCAAACATGTACATTTGGTGCCTCGGTATAGGGAACAAAGTGGTTTGCCCAGTGATAACATAATAATTGGTGAACACAGAATGGAAGAAGAATCTACACTTAGTCACTTAAGAAAACCAGTCAATAAGCCAAATGTGTCACTTCCCAAGGTTTTAAACACAGCTCCGAATCAAAAGATCAAAGCTCAGAGGCGCTTTGTTTCCACACAAAAAAGGAAACGTCCCCGCAGTAGGATGTGTAGACCAACAAATAATGAGGCAATGGGTATAAAGAAAAATTTAGAGCAGCTAATTGCTCCTGAGCAGAACAGCTTTGGTGATTCCATTGAAGGTGTAGATACCTCGACCCCTCCAGATCTGCCACATTTCAGCGAATCTGTGACTATTGAAAATATAAATCAACTTGTTCCTGAGGGAGAAGTGATTATTGAAGAACAGGTATGTGCTAGCTATGTTGATGTTGATACAACAGATGCTACAGCCATCATAACACAAAACTTTTCTCCATCACATAAAGAGTTTAAAATTCTAGAATGTATATTGGGGGAAAGTATCGCAGAAGTAATAAAACAAAAGAAGATAATAGAGGCCCATCAGATCCCTTTAGACTTTGAAAGTATCTCAGCAGATATTTTAGATGTTGATGTGTGTTGTGTTCGACAGTATTTTTCTGAAGCAGCTTGGATGGCAGTTCATCAGAGAATTAAAGATTTAAAAGCTTCGTGGAAATGCTGGGATTGCTCTTTAGTAACGAGTAAGCATAGTATGGCAGGTTGTGATAGTTTTAATAAGTGGTTTCATTTCCAGTGTCAAGGCATACACTCAAAATTCCATGAAAAATGGTTTTGTAAACACTGTGAAAATGCATTGTAAACATAAGTAATATTTCCAAAAGTGTAGTTGGTCACTTGTGCTTGTTTAGTTCTGTGGGTGGTACAAGGCAATATTTCCTTACACTACGAATGAAAAAAATAGAGTGGGCTACCAATTTTCAGTGCATAAAGTAGTTCTGGGTATGCTGTATCTGCTATGTTTACATATGCTTGTGCATGCCTGCCAGTACAGGGTAAAAAACTAGATCCACCACTTGAAAAAAAAAAAAAGAAAACAGGAAAAGGAAAAAATATGATTTAGAGTGGTTTGTTTTACGAAGAGAGTATACAGAAAAATGGAATGGAGAACAAATACACTAAAGTGCCAAAAGTAATGGGATACGTACCTAGTTTCATGTAGGACTTCCTCTAGACCGTCAAAGTGCAGCAAATCGATGTGGCATTGATTCCACAAGTGGCCGGAAGCCTTCTGGAAAGGTGTTGAGCCATTCCATCTGAACAGGCGCCTACCTGGCATTTGTAGGTGCAGGATCTTGGGTGCAAATTGATCTTTCCACCACGTCCAATAAGTGCACCTTTGGGTTAATGTCGGGCGAACATGGTGGCCCATCATCCGTCAGAACTGTGCAGAATGCTTCTCAAACCAATTTTGAACAACTTGGGCCCAATGACATAGTGCATTGTCCGCCTGGAAAATCCCATCGTTGTTGAACCCATGAAGGGCTGCAAATGGTCACCCAGCAGAGTAGGTTAATGATGTGTTTACGAGGACCAGAGAACACAAACAGTGCCACATGAAGGCACCCCACACATGTATGAAACCACCACCAGCTTGCACAGTGCCTTGTTGACATATTGGGTCAATGGCCTCGTGTGGTCTGTGTGTCAAACCAGAACCCTACCATCACCTCGTAACAACTGGTAGTATGACTCATCAGACCAAGCCACATGTTGCCAGTCTTCCAGGGTCCGATTACCATGTTCACAAACCCAGGTGGTGCAGTGGTCTAAGGCGCTGGTCTCTGATCATTCGTCCATAAGGGGTCCGGGTTCGAATCCCGGTCTGGCATGGATGTTGTGTTTGTCTTACGACACTGGCTCTCTCCCTTCCCTGGAACCAGTGACCCTAAATTAGGGACGGGCGACTGCTTATAGCCCATTGAGTTGCTCAAGGTGGTCGTTAAACCTCCAATCAAAAAAACAAACCCAGGTGAAGCGCTGTGTCCAATGTCGTTTTGTTAAGAAAGGCACTCTGGTGGGTCTTGTGCTCCCATACCCCATGGATGCTAAATTATGCTGCACTGACCTGTTGGATATGTCTGGTACCTCCTGCATTGAATGTAGATGTTTTTTGAGCTAGTGTCGCTTGTCTATTAGCATGGACAATCTCGGTCAGGCTCCGCTGGTCACGGTCTTTCAGCACTTATGGTCTGCTCCATTCACGGTGGGTGGTAATGTCTTCCATGAGGTATTCTTGGTACACACATGACACCGTTGATCAAGGAATGTTGAATGTTTGCGCAACTTCAGAAACTGAATGCCTCATTCAAACTCTGATAATTCACATTGGCTTACCGTAATCCTACTAGTGGTTGTTCAACCTGACTCAAGAGATTACACCTCACAACTGAAACAAATTGTGATTCGCGTCAAAGCCTTTATATGATGACAGCACCAGTTAAAAATTTGCGTATTGCTGTCCCATGACTTTTGGTACTTCAGTGTAGATACATGATGTGCAGAATACAAATTTGCTTCTTACAAAAGTTGAACTAAAGGAATTTGTCATACAGATAATTAATTACAATATTTCTGAATTATTATTTTTGTATTCTGATTTACTTTGGTTAATTCTTGAAAAGGATGTTAACCCTGCGTTCAGCACCAATTCTGAAACCAAAATTCTATGGCACGTCTGTCAAATGTTCCAACTTAAAAGCACAGTTGTATAAAAGTAAAATGTATCTGCGCACATAACCATTGAAAAAGCAAACTTGCTGCAAACTCATAAAGCGCGAACCACAATAAAAATAGAATAAGATAATGTAAAGAAAAATGAATAAACCGACAATAATTATTAGAACGTTGGATTCCAATGAGGAAAAAATAAGTACATTGTGATTGAATGTGCAGCAATGTGTGTGAAATGGACAGCCTTAAGTAAGTTTTAATTACTGTAAGTAACATTTTTTATATTATTTTTTAATCTACTTTACAAGCAAAATCTATCTGCTTAAAAGTTGGAAACTATCCGTGTACATCTACATTCTGCTACTCTGCTTAGAAGTATGGATTTGTAGTTTTGACTTCCCTTAATGATAATGTAATAGCTATAAAATAACTACAGATTAATATGTATTTTAAAGGGAATAGTTTTTTTCAATCAATATCATTTGATGTAGTATATGTTTATAAAATGCCAAATTCTGCCTATACAAATTATTTTGGCTAACTGTAACAATTCATAGAAGAAGAAAAAAAGCTATTCTAATATTCTAAATGTCCTTTGTATGAAAAAAGCTATTTTTTCATTTTAAAAATCTATGTAATTACTGTGTGTAAATTATTTTTCTGACAAATGATCCTTATGAGATGTTACAGCAGAACTGTTTTGTCTTGTGAAAATGAATGGGCACAGGTTTATCTAAACAGAGTGATGAGAGTGATACGCCGAACTATGTGATGCATTGATAGGTGGAAATTCACCTGGGAAATATTAGCATGTTGTAAGATCTAGGAATTTCTTCAGTGTTAGGCAAATTGCTCAGAAAAACTGGTGTGCTAGGTGAAAAATAGACAGTATTGGAAGCTTTTCATTAGGGCTGTTGCACAGGAATGAGGAATTGCAATGTCACAGGTGCTCCTTGCACTTATAAAGAAAAAAACATGGTGTCTAGCAGTCTTGATAGGTTATTGTGTTCAATTTTGGAGTTTGCATATTTCTTTATAGCTAACACTGCTTGTAATCTTTCAGAGTATGAGTACACTACTTTCTACAAATTGTGATCGACCATTCCATCCATTTTTGGCATCTGTCTCTGTGAAACAGGTATTTCTAACAGCAAAAAATATTTTTTTCATTTTCAAATATACACTATCTACCAACAAGTAATTGGACACCTGTGATAGCAAAGAAAAACAAAGTTTATTCACCTTCAATAGTTGGTGGAGCCTCCATGAGCGGCGATTACAGCTGCGACCCTCCAGGGCATACTCTCAACCAGGCGTTGTACGACGGCTAGCGGTATTTTCTTCCACTCGCCTTGGAGAAGACAGGTCAGTTCCTTCACCGATTTCGGACGGTGGGGGCACCCCTTAAGTCGACACTCCAACTCGTCCCAGAGGTGCTCGATAGGGTTAAGGTCCGGGCTCTGCGCAGGCCAATCCATTCGATTAACCCCATTGTCACCATACCAATCCATGGTGGACCTCGCAACATTACAGGTGGCATTGTCATCCTGAAAGTAACATGGGTCCACCCCGTAAAACTGCCACAACGTAGGAAGCGCATGGTCATCCAAAATGGTGCAGTAGGTCTCGGTGTTGAGTCTACCAGGAATTGGAACCAAGGGTTCCGTGCCATACCAGGAGAAACATCCCCATAGCACAATTCCACCGCTGCTAAACTTCACAGTTGGCACAATACATTCCGGCAGGAGGCGTTCTCCAGGCAGACGCCAAACCCAGACCCTGCCATCCGAACGGTAGAAGGTGAACCTTGATTCGTCGCTCCAGAGAACCTGTTTCCACTGTTCAACGGTCCACTGTCGACGTTCTTTGCACCACGTTAGCCGAGCAGCGCTATTGGACTTGGTGATAAAAGGCTTGTGGGCGGTAGCACATCCATGATAACCGAGAAGATGGGCTTCCTTACGGATGGTATTCATCGAAAGAACATTCCCGGATGCCTGTTGAAACTCCTCGCGGATGTGGCCCATCGATTTGGTGCGGTTCTTCCGAATTTCGCTGGCCAGCATCCGTCAGTTTCTAACTCCCAGTTTTTTGGGTCTGCCTGGTCGGGGCACATTCCGACAGTCACCTCTCATCTTCCACTTGCCAATCACGTAGGCCACTGTCGATTTTGGGTACTTCAACTTGCTGGATATGTCACGTATGGATCGGCTATTTCTGTGATACCCGACGATTACACCTTCCTCGAAATCAGAGAGCTTTGAACTGCGTGGCACCTTGCATGCGACTGGTTGCGTTGTTGTTTCCCACACGATATTGAACGGCGGCGGCCGTGACATGTATCAGGACCGCAGATATCGTCGATTGTAGGGGTGTCCAATTACTTGTTGGTAGATAGTGTATATGCATATAGTGCATACACACTATTATGTTTTTGTTGTATTTGTCATCAATGTGTTGAGCAGAAGTATAATAGTATATATATACACTATGTATGTATCTGAACCATCTAAGCTACACAATACAATGGTATACCATATAACAGTTTGCAGAAATGAGCTCAACAAAAATATTTCAAATTGCTTTTTCTTTTCTCATATCACTGCATTTCAAATATCTGTGACATTTCTTTTTGCCAATATTTAGTGTGTATTTTGTGACTATCATGTGCAACAGTTATGTTCCATAGATGCACTCTTTGATGAGATGGGGCAAGTGCAAGTATGCTGCAATGGATAAAAGGTTGCAAAACCATCAAAATTCCCTTTTGACTGCTTTAGACATGTTGTTGTACTTGTTATTTCTTCAGTCAGCCATGTTAGGCTTGGATAACATTGATATGTTTTGTAGGAAAAGCAGCCAGTACCTGTATTTATTGTTACAAACTTTGTGATAATGTCATGTCCTTACCGTAGTTAAATCAGGGGTGCATCTCCTCCTCGCCTCCTTGTCCTGCATCGGTGGGTGCAGGGCTGTTTTTCCTGAATAAAGTGCATTTGTGATCTCTATGGTTCTTAATGGTGACATGATAGTGGTTTTGATATTTGCATAAACAATATATTGGTTTTTAGCGTGAAACTTTAAACAGATGTTTATAATGAAGCTATGTCGAATAAATAAATACCCAATATTCTTTTAGCCATTAGCGAATCAAAATGGAATGCCAAAATGAATGAACTGGGTTGTAGTAAGTGCATTAATCTTTTGAAGGATTACTGCATTATTTGATTCAGTACTTTGAGTCATTATATGTATAGGTATATGAGGAGTGAAATGTCAGAAAAACCGCTTATTGAAGATTGTATGCTGTCAGTTGGAAACAATCAGGACTGTCAGCACCTGCAAATTTCTCAAAGATCTGTAATGGCAATGTCGCATTCTCCATATTAAAAAAAGAAAAAAATATATAGTTCAGCAGAAACCTGGTGGTGACTTGTGAGAAAATAAAAAAATTGCATCTGTTGCTGGTTAGTGTGGGGAATCAGCTTCTTTACAACACCTACCAGCTGGAAATCTATCAGGGCTGGTAGGATTATAGGCTATTGTGTTTGACAGCTGGGTATCAGCACTAAGTCTCAGAAACCTTTATATCATTTGTGTGAGGCAAAATATCACAACAGACACTTGTCAAAACTTAAAAAAGCCGCCCCGGTGGCGCAGTGGTCTAAGCGATGGCCTCTGATCATTCGTCCATAAGGGGTCCGGGTTTGAATCCCGGTGAGGCATGGATGTTGTGTTTGTCTTACGGCACTGGCTCTCTCCCTTCCCTGGAACCAGTGATCCTAAATTAGGGACGGGCGACTGCTTATAGCCCATTGAGTTGCTCACGGTGGTCGTTAAACCTCCAATCAAAAAAAAAAAAAAAAAAACCTTAAAAAAGATTGCAATTTCTGTGTTCATTTCATGTCATATTTTCCTTGCCAAATTTCAGAGACACTATACAGGGGTTGAGCTGGCTTTTCTAAAGTTTTCACCAATTTAGTCGCCAAATTCAATTTGTTTTCACCAAAGTGTTATAACACTGTGAAAAGGTAATTGCCAAAGCTTTTTTCCATTGCCAAAATTATTTCTTTTTCGCAAATTGCAAAGATCGTGATCGGCAGCGTGCCCCCTGCTATATATTTGTTAAATATTTGTGTTGATTGACTTAGTTGAAGGGTTCCGACTCAGTTCGAAATTTTTTTTTTTTTTTTTTTTTTGGTTGAAGGTTTAACGACCACCGTGAGCAACTCAATGGGCTATAAGCAGTCGCCCGTCCCTAATTTAGGGTCACTGGTTCCAGGGAAGGGAGAGAGCCAGTGCCGTAAGACAAACACAACATCCATGCCTCACCGGGATTCGAACCCGGACCCCTTACGGACGAACGATCAGAGGCCAACGCCTTAGATCACTGCGCCACCGGGGCGGCTCAGTTCGAAATGACCTCTTTTGAACTGGGAAGCCTCCCTCAATAAGAAACACTTTTTCTCTTTTAAGGGAGTAGGGATAAAGGAGTAAATTATGTTATTCAGTCTCATGGTACTTGAATTTTTATCATAGTAATTAATGACAACATGGGACCTCAAATTATTAATCACAGTGAAAGAAATTTTTAATTACGAGTTTTATACAGGTAAGTTTTAATACATTTAGTGGTCATATTTTAGAACTGGAACGTAGTTCATCATGAAGAACCTAGTTTATTCAGAGTGACACATCTGAGAATCAACTATATTCTAGTTTGAAAATGTGACTACCAAATGCATTAAAATTTTCCTTTATAAAACCCGTAATTAACATTTTTTGTTGATTATTTTTCAACTGCTTGCCACTGTTTAAATATAAAATGATTTTTCTCCTTGCATATATATAAACAAAATTTCAAAAGTGTTATGAAGAAAAAAAAAGGACACTCCGCTGATGACATCATGCCTTGACGTGGCAGCAGAGCTTTAAACTAAATGATGTTGAGGTCTGCTGTTTTTGCACATAGGCTTTAATTAAACAAATTAAATTGTTCTACTGAAATTACTTGTAAAAGATACAACTGTATGTATTTTTTAAAGTTTAATACAGTGAGTTTAGTAGCTTTGCTCTTTCACCTTCAGCCTGCTGTGCTCCAAACAATTGCTCTTTGCATTTAAAAAAAAAAAGTATGTATCATTCATATCATTAAATTGGTCTCTGATATTCAGTGATTAGCTTACAAAGTAAGTCCATCTGCCAGATTAGGATTTAACTGATGGAACTAGAATATATTTACTGTTGCTGTATCAAACATCTTCATTTACAGAGATATCGGCACACAGATTGAGCTTCACTGACCTCCATCACATGGCGCACATAAGACATTTTGTACTTCATACTCATAATCTTTTTCTCATGCAGACATTCCTGAATCGGGTCATCCCAAGGTTTCCTTGGACTTCCTCTACCTTTCTTTCTTTCCACATGGCCAAACCACTTATACTTCGATTCACCCTAAGATGACACTGCAGTTTAAGGTACAAGAGTCTATTAACTCACTGAGCCTAAGGGGATGGCCGAGATAGTTATGTTCATCGGCGTCACTCCCCACTGTGTCCTGCTGTTAGCAGCTGTCAATCACCCCCCCCCCATCAACTCATTGGCATCCTTGTCTCCCAAACACTGCATATCTACGCATGCGTGTGTTGGCCTAATTTTAAAACTTAATTTCTGAAAATAGATCATTTTTAGATTTGTCTAAAATAACTATATGTACTTATATAAATAAGTAAACGGTTAGGACAATATAAAGTATGATTCTGAGCAATAAATGTGTTGGTTTTCACGGGAAATGTTGGGTACTTCTAGTCGCGGCGCTAGGTTTCACATACCTTTCCCTTCAGTGTCATCTCGGGATGAATCGAAGTATAAGAATGCTTGTTTCCACTTTACTAATAACATTTTGCTTCATATTACATAACTGCAACACATCTTCATTCCTTACATTTAAAAAAATAAATAAAAATAAATAGCAACTGGAAACACTCTGAACAGCCATTTTTAAACTCTTATAATTCCTATTTTAAACCTGAAATGAGGTATACCATATTTCCTGAAGCAAGTTTCTTTATCGCTAGCTTAAAATGCTTGCATTGAGGAATGCAAATGTAATATCTGGTAAATGTTTATTTTATGCTGCATATCATCTAAAGCTTCTGTTCAAATTCAATTTTGATGTTTTGAGTGACATTCACAATTTTGTTTATGTAGTGCATTATTCACAATAGGGAATTAATGATTTAATATGAGAAAGCTAATACACATGAAACAAGGTAATCTGATACTAGTTGAAGCAGAAGTTATTCCTCATCTTTTGTGTATACTGTTGTTGGCTGTCCAATAAATATGTGGAATCATTTCTTTATGTTTTGAATTTGTGTGAATTTCATTGTTTAGTTTTTTTCAGTTTTTTGAAGAAATACTTTTGGTTGAATAAAAATTAAATAGCACTTGCATTTCAGTGAGGAAATACACAGAATCTTTGTTAGCATTCTACATATACAGGTAAAGCAATTGTGATGCCAAACATTAATAGACTAGCCAAAAAGAAAGAAAAGGGAAATACTGCATAATCAAAATGTAAGAGCTGTTGTGGTTTAGTTGGGTACTCTGGTATGGGAGTATTTCACTGTGAAATATGGTGAAGGCCAATGGTTTTGTGTGACAAAATATGTTACACAGCGATGTAATAAGACTAGGACAATTGATGAATCACAGATGCACTTCACTGAATGATCATGCAGAAGTCAAGGGAGAAAAAATTAAATAAACATATGTGTTTGAAGTAAACAAAAAAATTCCAGTTAAAGTGCATGCCATGCAGCTGTAGTGGTCGAAGCATTGACTTCTGACCGTTCATTCAAGAAGTGCCCAGATGCATGGATCATGTGTTTGTTTTACTAGCCTGGCCCTCTGCTTTTTCAGGAAACAGTAACCCTGAATTAGGGATGGGCAACTGCTCACAGTGATCATAACGCCCCAAAACAAAAAGAATCCAGTCCAGTGGTTTAACTGTCATCTCAAAACTATGGACACTTAGACCCAGGAGCATTTATAAAATTTGGGGGGGGGCAACCAAAAGTGTAAGTTTCTGAATTACATCTGGGCAAAATAAAAGTTCATGAAAAATAGAAGAAAAAGGTAAAGCATAATTTTCTGACGCAAGTCTATGCATTCTTATTATATTAAAGCATTTTTTCTAATGTAAGTCTCATTTTTACACAAAAACGGGACCATTTTGGGGGTCACCCTTGAGTGCACCCTTACTCAGACCTGCCGCTGTTCTGCTCAGTATAGGTGTTGCAGTGACAGCGAAACACCCACACTGAAAAGCACTCCATAAAGACCTGTGATGTGAGTGGTACAATAAGTAGAAGAATTAGCATGTGCAGTATCTGCTGAAGAGTGTCCCAAGTTGGCTGAAGAAAAGAAAATTCCGCGGATGAAGACCTTACCAAATGTCTTTTACTGTGAAGGACAAAGGCAGGCCCACAACCAAACAGATCAGTTTTGTAGATCCGCAAGCTCGCATCTGGATCCCAGAAGCAGGGGAACTGAAGAGGCAACTTGAAGAACTTGCTGTTATTTTTTGTTCACACAGATGCAAGTTTTGCCCCCTTGCCGATGCTGTTCCTACACTGGCGTGCAAAAATTAAGGACGATATGGTTTTTCGAATGTAACGTCGTGCAGAAGTACTCCACATTGACTCAAATCATACCATAAGATCCACAAGATGTAAGAATGTGGGACAAGTGAGCAAAACCGTTCAAACAAGGAATCCAAATTATACAAAGGCACTTTATTTAAAAGGTAGCTTCGAGCACAACTGGACAGAAGACAGAAACGTCCATGTGACAGGCGGCTACCAAGAAAAATCCAGTCTTTAGTAGGGGATATGATCACCCCTGACTGCGTTGCCGTCTCCGATGAGCAACGTCTGTCCATGCTGAGGACGAGGTTGTCAAGGAGCTGTTGAGGCATCGCGGCCCATTCCTCTTGTAGCGCCATTCGCAGCTGCGGAATCGTTGCTTACGGCTGGTGACGTGCTGCCAAGCGTCTCCCGAGAAGGTCCCACACGTGTTCGATTGGATTTAGGTCTGGTGACCTTGCGGGCCAATCCATGCGTTGAATATCTTCACTCTCCAACAACTCTGCGACAGCCACTGTAAGATGAGGTGCAGCGTTGTCGTCCGTGAAGAGGAACTCAGGACCCACAGCACCTCTAAACAGACGCACGTGAGGCAGGAGAACCTCGGTACAATAACGGACACCAGTGACTGAACCTCCTTGGAAGATGTGGAGGTCAGTACAGCTACCAAGCACGATACCGCCCCAAACGGGAACTCCGCCACCTCCAAACCCGTCTTTTTCGATGATGTTGGAGGTGTGATTGCGTGTTCCCTGCTCTCTCCAGAGGTGTATACGTCCAGAATCGCTCGTCAGACTAAATCAGCTCTCATCCGTAAAGAGAACTCTACCCCATTGCTGATGTGTCCAGTTCTGGTGTTTCTGGCACCACAGAAACCGCCGTCTCCGATGAGCAGGCGTTAATGACACACACCGTACTGGTCTTCGTGCAAATAGACCACTTTTGTGCAGCCTCCTGGCCAAGGTAAAACGCGATAACTGACGTCCAGTTGTCTGTTGCATGTGTCTTGCGATTTCTCCCGCTGTCTGCCGTCTGCCACTTCTCGCCTGTAGGACAATATACCGGTCGTCCGCCGCCGTGGTTGCTCGTGGACGACCACTGCTAAACTGTCTGACAGCTGTTCCTGTCGTTTGGAATGCTCTCCAAGCTCGTGAAACGATGCTGTGAGCGATCCCGAACTCCTCGGCCACACTGGTCACACTTCGACCTTCTTCCAACTTCCCAATGACGCGACCTCGGGTAAAGTGTTCCAGATGTCGTCTACTGGATTGTCTGTTGGCCATATCACACGGTGGCAGCAACTCGACGTCGTTCAAACCGATGTACACCGTGCAATAGCTTTCACCGAACTGCTGAGCGTGGGAAAAGGAAATTATTGTTGAGCAATCAGCCGCGCTTTACAAATACAACGACCAGTAGTCCAGTATGGACCACACCAAACACACGTGAGAGGTGAAAATGAGACCAGTGGGGATATGCACGTGAGACGAGGCTTCACGTGAGATTAGTGACGTAGGGGAGAACAGCTTAGAGGGCAGCCATGATTGTTAGGGACTACGTGCCTACTTCCGGCCACGCCCAATTCGTTAGCTGCGTTTTCGGTATTCCTAACGTTACCTATCATTATCAGTTTTCTTTCTGGGTCTCCATTGGTTGTTACGAAATTCTTTGAATACTGGCTGACAACCGTGGCCGGGCCACGGTTGTCAGAAAATTATTATGTCGAAGTTTGAAACAAAAGGTCACGATACCGATTTACATATACTTCTTAATCATGTACCATAAAATTATAACAAAATAATTATAAGGGAGTAGTTCTGTTAAATAAATTTACAAAAATCTAACCAGGAAAAGAATTTCATCTACTGCTTTTCTAATCATTTAACTTTCTTCTACTGTAACATTACTAGTAACTGGATAAGAATAAATGTACAAAAGTCAACCTCCTTAATTGTTATAGCACCTGACTACTTTTCCCGGTAAATTTAGGGGGCCTTGAGAGTGCCGCCCCGGTGGCGCAGTGGTCTAACCGATGGCCTCTGATCATTCGTCTGGAAGGGGTCCGGATTCGAATCCCGGTGAGGCATGGATGTTATGTTTGTCTTACTGCACTGGCTCTCTCCCTTCCCTGGAACCAGTGACCCTAAATTAGGGACGGGCGACTGCTTATAGCTCATTGAGTTGCTCATGGTGGTCGTTAAACCTCCAATAAAAAAATTAAAAAAACATTCTGTGTGCCAGGGCGGACAGGCCCCTCCCTTGGGAAATTTCAGGGTGCGCTACTGGCTGACAACACAAATCTTGGAAGAAAATATTATTCATATAAATTTTCAAATATAATGAAAGACAAGGCTAGCAGATCCAGGATTTTTTGCATGATTTTGTTTAATATATACATTATACACATATATTGTTACAAAAACAAACTATATGCCATGTTTTTTTAAAGGGCCAGATTTTGGCACTTATTTTAGTTTTTTGTTGTTGTTTTTTGATTGGGAGTTTAACCACAAATGTGAGCAATTCTTTGGGATATAAGTAGTCCCCAATTTAGGGTCACTGGTTTCAAGGAAGGGAGACAGCCAGTACCATTAGGCAAACACAACTTCCCTATGCCTCAATGGGATTTGAACTTGAACTGATCTTAGATAAATGGTCAGAACCCAACACTTAAGACCACTGGGTGGCTTTTTAGTTTTTAAAGCAAATAATAAATATACATAGGATAATTTTTAGTTTCTAAAGCATTTGGACTTTGTTAAAGCAATGCATCTCTCTCGTGAGAGATTTTCTTACTTCGCTTAATAATCAATATACAACAATGAAAAACCAATTACCTCCTATTTTTAAACTTCAATTATTAGATGCTGATGCATTCAAATATTTCTTTTAAAAAAAAAAATGTGGTCTGTTGGTGAATGGGTATTCTAATCAGGACCAGCTTTAGGGCAGTGCCACTGCACCAAGTTCAGGGGGTGCTGAGGTTAACATTTTTTATGGGTGAAATGGTAAAACACAATAAAAAATAGGAAAACAAAAATACCCTGCGAGTATTGTAATTTGAGACAATGGAGACCAAAGATCTTACTCTCATTGGAACAGTCCAAATCATCACAATAGAGTATTGTTACAATTAAGTGCAAAAAAGAGCTTTGTTTTTGGCACTGATCTTGGTATCAAGGTAAAGGCACATAATTATTAAGTCATATTGCATATCTTACATCTGTGACTGTGAGAGGTGGCAACAAATATTGTCACACTGGTCATCACAAATGCTATGGAAATCAGTTTGTAAACCTCTCTTTAGAATGCAAATACTGAATTTTGTTCAGTAGTACAGCCATCATACAACAATTTTGTTTTTGAACTGAGTACCATTAAAAGTAATTCAAAGCCCCACAGGCAAAGTGAAAATGTGTGTTGAAAATGCTATTTTCAGTTTTTCTTTCTGACAGCAACATTTTTCTGCTTGAGGTACATGTTTGTATTCAAAGGAAAAGAAGTAACACGAGAGTGACAGGGGGGCCTGGATCCCCCATGTATTTGTACCTGGTTTTATGGGTACTTAAAAGTACATGATTTTGCTTTGATTGACAAGATGACAGAGACCTAGGTTTCCGGTTTATAATTTTATCTAGGTCTGTGTCAGAGTCTTAAATAAAGCTTTGACATTGCTGGTCTCGCTTTGCTGGAACCAGTGGCCCTACATTAGCAGCTGGCAAATTGCAGTCCCAATAGTATTAGATGTTCATAAAGGTTACTAATGCCCAAAAGCAAAAATCATATGTAGGTAGTAATATGTATCTTACTTTGATATGTACTTAAATCATGTACTGTTAATTTTGCTAAGGATATTCATAGGTTATAAGAAAAGAAACTGGAAATGTTTTAAGACATCTGACTGATTGGTCCTGTGTGGTTTCTTAAATAATTACTCTATTTTTGCATACATATATATATAGTGGAACCTCAGTTATACGTTTTTCTAAGGGGTGGCTTTAAAAAGCATGTAAAAGAAATTTCTAAATAGAAAAATTAGTGTGGGTGGGAGGGGAGAGACGTGATTTTAGATTATTCTAATTTATAATGGAAGACATATATGCAACTATGAAATACTTTGTTACCTCAAGCCTGCATCATTTTTGACTTTTGTATACATTTTTTAATTTTAATTTCAGTAAAAAATAGGCAAAGAAATTCTGTATGTTTCATATTTTCAAAAATAAAAAAACCTGAACTTTCAAATACTAGGGGTAAATCTTAATACCATTTTGCTTTATGCTTAATACTCCTACTACACATTCTTTAATTACAAGCATCAGTCTTTGTGAAGCAGTCTTAGCATTTGTGCTGAGTAAAATATTTACTAATCTGCTTTTTTCAACTTTCTTGAATCTAGAGAAAAAGAGAACTGTGAATGTTATGTGATAAGTTTTTAATTGCATCATGTATTTTATGGCCGACAAAAAAAATGCTGTCTCAATTCTCGCAGAGTTGTAACTTAACAATTATAAAAGAATCAAACAACAGTGTATTTTTGATAATCTGAAATTTATAATTTAACATATAAACACTAAGCATATAAATTAACTACATATAACCAAATTAAACAAGCAATAGTAAAATATTGGGGTATAGTACAGAATTACGTACCAAAGTGAGTAATGTATAACCAGAACATGTATAACTGAGAATCTACTGTATATATATATATATATATATATTATAGTCATGTAAAACGCAAATCAAACAAAAAGTCCAATCAACAACACTAACACTCGCAAACAGAATAAAGCCAGGCCAACAGCACCTAAATACAAATAGAAACTCTAAAATGGTAAGTATGGTTAATAAAAAATACCATGGCCTCACAATTCTGTCTGAAACATGAATGCAAAAACCAAGTCAAAGTTTCAGAATGCCTAACTTAGATCCACAAAGAAGAAAAATAACAAAAATACAAACCAAGACAAAAACACAAAGCCAAAAATTCAGACTAAGAAAAGGGCTGTCTTCATCAGGAGAAAACCAACCCTTAGTAACCTTTCTGAAAGGGCAATGGCAGAATTCTCAAAAAACCAGCCCTTGTGTTCTCAAGGCCACAAAGTTTGAAAACATGAAATAAAAAAAAAATTTCCTTGAACTTTCAATTATTATTCAAAGGGACACTGCAAATGCCAAACAAACAAACAAGTCATTCAAAATTAAAGAAAATGCAAAAATAAGGCAAACTCCAAACCCTAACACACCCCGTCAAGCAATTCAGCAACACCAAACCTGTCCGCTTTGCAACATTCACTGTGCAATTTAATGTACATAATGATAGGAAGCAATCAGCAGTTAAGGTCAACGAAAATACCAACAGAAGATAGGAAAGCCAAAAAGTTCAGAAATTGTCAAGACAACGCATGCGTGTTAGTAAGAAATCTTTAGCCACAATTTCTTACTAACATGCATGCGGCGTCTTGACGACTTCTGAACTTTTTGGCTTTCCTATCTTCTGTTGGTATTTTCGTTGACCTTAACTGCTGATTGTTTCCACTCATCATGTACTGGTCATTCAGTTGCAGAGTGAATGTTGTGAAGTAGACAGGTTTGGTGTTGCTGAATTTTTCGACAGGGTGTTTTAGGGTTTGGAGTTTGTCTTATTTTCACATTTTCTTTAATTTTTGAGTGATTTGTTTGTTTGTTTGGCATTTGCAGTGTCCCTTTGAATAATAATTAAAAGAATTTTTTTTTTTTGATTTCATGTTTTCAAACTTTGTGGCCTTGAGAATACAAGGGCTGTTTTTTTAGAATTCTGCCATTGCCATTTCAGAAAGGTAACTAAGGGTTGGTGTTCTGATGAAGACAGCCCATTTCTTAGTCTGAATTTTTGGCTTTGTGTTTTTGTCTTGGTTTGTGTTTTTGTTCTTTTTCTTCTTTGTGGATCTGAGTTAGGCATTCTGAAACTTTGACTTATTTTTTGCATTCATATTTTAGACAAAATTGTGAGGCCATGGTATTTTTTATTGACCGTACTTACCACTTTAGAGTTTTTATTTGTATTTAGGTGCTGTTGGCCTGCCTTTAATTAGGCTTAAATCTGTTTGTGAGTGTTAGTGGTTAGTGTTGTTGATTGGACTTTGTTTGTTTGATTTATGTTTTATATGACTATAATATGCTTGAAGCCTCTATCTTTATATGCTGTGTTGCGCATCTCAGTGGGGTCTCGTGATTTCAGTTTGTCTGCTTTCAAACTTTTTTTTTTTTTTTTGGATCCAAGGTTTATTTTTTGGTTAACTATTTTTATTTTGCCTCCTTACATTTTATTACTTTTTATAGATAATGTGGTACATATGATGTACTGGTCATTCAGTTGCAGTATATATATATATATATATATAAAAATAGCTTAAAAATGGCTTTTATCGATTATGAAAAAGCCTTTGATTCGGTGAAACCATCAGCAGTTACCACGGCTCTGAAATCCTGCGGTATTGAAGATGCATACATTAATATTATTAATAACATCTATGAAAATGCAAGTGCAAAGATTCGGCTGTTTGAAAATACAACACACATAAAAATTGGAAAGGGAGTGAGACAAGGTGACACCATATCTCCGAAGCTCTTTAATTCCACATTGGAAAATGTCTTTCAATCACTGAACTGGGAAAACAAAGGGATAAAGATTAATGGAGATTATCTAACCCACCTTCGTTTTGCTGATGACGTAGTCATTTTTGCAACTACCCCATCAGAGCTGCAGAGTATGATCCAGGAACTTGCTGACAAGAGTAAAGAAGTGGGATTAAAAATGAACTTTCAGAAGACAAAAGTGATGTTCAATGCTTTTACAAGAAATGAAGATTTATCGATTGATGGGGAAAAACTGGAGATAACAGATACGTATGTTTATCTTGGACAGCAGATATCAAGTGAGGGTCACATTGATGAAGAAATTAATCGGCGTACAAAACTTGCCTGGAGAGCTTTTGGAAGAAACAGCATAATTTTCAAGAGCAATATGCCATTATGTCTTAAAAGAAAAGTGTTTGATCAATGCATCCTTCCAGTGCTTACGTATGGTGCAGAGACGTGGACCTTAACTAAAAGAGACATACAAAGGCTGCAGACAACTCAAAGAAGCATGGAGAGGTGCATGCTTGGTATAACCAGGAGAGATAAGAAGAGGAACTCGTGGATCCGAAAAATGACGAGAGTGGAAGACATCATGATCAGAGTTAAATCCCTGAAATGGCAATGGGCTGGACATACTGCCAGAAGGACAGACCATAGGTGGACAGCCGAAATTTTAGATTGGATTCCAAGGGACAGGAAAAGACCCAGAAAAAGACCACATGGGAGATGGGTGGATGAAATTCGTAAATATGCGGGAGTGACATGGAGGAGACTGGCACAAGACAGACCGTTGTGTAGGAAACTTGGGGAGACCTTCGTCCAGCAGTGGATTGATAATGGTTGACAATGATGATGATGATGATGATATATACAGGTTGATCATAATTCAAGTGTCTCTATTCCAAGGCATTTGCAGAGATATTTAGTCGCAGATACTCAACCAAGCTTAGTAAGAATGCTATTCAGAACATCCAGAAGCAATATCTCCATGGGAAAAATAGCTTAAAAAATTATCACCAAGGGTAATAGTGCTATGAGAGGTGAAAAAGCATTGATGGGTTGATCTGTAAGAGTATAATTGTAAGACAAATAGAACCAGACAGGAACTTGATGCATAAATTTTATTATGCCAATTATTTACACAGTGTGCTGTACCAAAATGAATGAAACACACAATGGTATTGCTCAATGTGCCTTCCATTCTGATGCACCAAAATGTGCATCTTTTGAACAGCATGCTCAATGGTAGAGTGCAACTACACTGCTGTTATGTTTCTTACATGCAGTGTTATGCTGCCTTTCCAGGCTGCCAAGTTAGACACATTGGCCTGATAAACTATGCTTCTAAGGTGTCACCACAACCAGAAGTGCAGAGGTTCCGATCTGGTGAACAAGGTAGCCGTGCTGTTTCAAAAGAATGATTGAACACTCTGTCCTCGGTGAAATGTAGCAGTTGCGGCACAGATTGTACCACATGAGGAGAGACTGCATCACGCATGAAAATGTTGGAATCAAGAAACCCTCACTGCTGCTGTTGTAGGACAAAAAACTGTAAAGCATTACTTTATACCTCTGGTCAATAGCGTAACAGGTCCAGTTTGATGTGTATATAAATATGTATGTGTTTATGTGTGTGTAAATGCATGATAGTTAAAAAATTATAAGCTTATGTTATACAAACAAAAACAAAAGATGCTAACTTTCAGGATTCAGTTACCAAAGTGCTGACTATCTAAATAAAATCTTGGGATTGAAAAGTGAATTTCATTCCTCAAAAGCAGGAATCCCTGACTTTACTTTTTCAGGATGAACCATCACATTATATGGATAAGAACAAAGCCAAAACAAAAACAAAAAAAGAAGAAGAAAAAGAGAAAAATGTGTTCCTGAAAGTGCTTAAGATAAAGTCTAAGGTAGAACAATCAAATGAGGTATACAAACATGAGCTAAAATATCTCAATGAAACTAGTACTTATGGTAAAACACTCCCAAATGCACAAACAGGATGTAAACTGTTAGCTTACAAAAAGCAATGGGAAGGTGTGCAGCGAGAACAATGGGACTTCCTAAATCGTACAAATTCAGTGGAAATGCCCCCACTTTTATTATTATTATTTTTTTTTTTGAAATGGAAACAGATTCAAAATGTTACTTTAAGGTGTGAATTTATACATTCGTCCCTTTGTTGAAACAGCTTTTAAATTTTATATCACCTTCCCCACACCAAGTTTTTGAGAGGTAAAGATAAGAAATTTTTAAGTTTGGCAACCATGAAAACCAAGTAATTATGAAAATATGAAATTGAAATTTGTTGTGGAGACAAAGGAGTTCTAACTCTTCAAATAGACCAAAGCTTATGGTCAATTTCATTTGCACATCAAAGATATAAATGTTTCAATTTGAAAAAAAAAATTATCTACTCAAAACTGTTTGCAAATCTTAATTTTTTTCAACTTACTTGCAGGTTTAGAATGATGGCAATCTTACCTTTTAACTGATTCCTGAATAATTAGTTTAGGAAATACAACCAATTTTATTAATAAAACAATTAACACTGCAGAAAATCCACATCTTTTAGATCTCAGGATCAGCTTCAATTTGATGAAATAGTCAAAGGAGCAAATTTTAAAAAGCCCCTTAATTAGATTCATGTTCTTAGTATAAAATAAAATATTTTTTTATTAATACCCAACATGCTTCTTGCATTCACTGTCTGCAAGTGTTTGTGATCGCAGTATTCATAAAAAAAAAAAACTTCTCTGTGCAAAAATTGGTATATGACATTAAATTCCTTAAATTTTATATATGTATAAATATAATGGCTTGCCTATGTGCCATGATCATATGTCAGTGTAAGATTATAGTGAAACAATTATAATCACGTTATTTCCACTTCTTCCTCTGTCATTCTTAATGTCGTTATAAATTGAATTCTGACCATGGCCCAATCTGCCAGGAAATTGTAATTCAGTAAATCAGATTTTGTAAGTTGCATGTGTGTGAGCTCCTTCACAATGATTTATGTTCAATCTAACTGCATGAATCCCCTAATTCAGTACCTCCCTCGAATGTTGAAGCTTAATGGGTTTGAACATCACATCACCGCCCGGTGGCGCAGGGGTCTAATCGTTCATCTGTGAAGTGTCCGATTTCAAATCCTGGTGAGGCATAGATGTTCTGTTTGCCTTATGCATTGGCTCTCTCCCTTCCCTGGAACCAGTGACCCTAAATTAGGGATGGGAGACTGCTTATAGTCCATTGAGTTGCTCACGGTGATCGTTAAACCTTCAATAAAAAAAATTAAAAAAACCCATCATATCTGTTCATAACATATGTCATGTTGCAATAAACAATTTTATAATAGGACCAAAAAGGAAAAATTATTGTTGTAAACAGTGTTCCATTTTCTAATCAAGCCCAGGGAGAGTAGTGCACGAAAGAGAAAAAAACATCATTGTGTGGCCTTGAGGAAACTTGAGGTATTATTTTAGGTATTCCCCACACTGGTTATCTCAAAATTAAAATAATAGGCATTGGAAAATGGCTGAACTTTACAGTAATGTGCAATATGAATACTGTAATGATGCCACGCTTCTAGAAAGACATGAAGTATTACGATTTAGTACATGTATTATTGCCATTTTCTGAATAATTAATATGAAGCAATCAATATCTGGTAACTGTTAAAAACTTTTAGGAACACCAATAACTTCCACCACAGTATGCTATGAACTCTATAGAAGTAAAAGGGAATATTTCATTAAAAAAATATTAATTAAATTTTATAAATTTTTAAGAAACTTTATTTTTTACATGAAAAATGGCCAAAAATATAAATCACATTGATAACCGGCTAGACAAAGAAAATACAAATTATACACAGTATCCAATATAGAACTCTGTATAAGATACAAAAAAAGCTGTTCACATAAATACGTACTTTAGAGTGATTATATAAAAAACAATGTTTCCTTCTTCAATTAACTACAACCTTGTTTCTATGTATGTTTCATTTGTGTAAAATTCAAACTATTTTTTCTAATTTCCACTTCAGGGACTTTTTCATATGAACAAATCTTTTTAGGTGCTATATTTTTGATAAGCATATGTTTTGCTTTAAAACTGATGGCAAAATTTCAATAATTTCTGTTGAAGTGAGCCACTGTGTTTCCAATACTGTGATATTTTTATGTAAAATTTTAAATTGCTTAATTGATTGACTTTTGTCTGTAAATTGTTTCAACTTTTTACATCTTGAAGTACAGCAGCTTTTTTCTCTTCAATATCAGATGATGGCACAGATTTTTAAATCTCTGTTGATATTGCAGAGCATTCCTTTTAAAATGACCCCAGTAAAGGGAAATATTTTGAAAAAATATGCTCAACCTCATTTAAATTAATGTATTTCACTGGCTTTTCTTAAAATTATGTTTTCTTTAAATCTCATACGAATTTAATAGAAAAACTCCCTATCTTACACCTATATTATAACATTTATGGTGCAAATGACACCACATCACTTATAGAGTAAGGGTTTTTCAAACAATTCTGGACATCAGTGCAAACAATGTGCATGTAATATACTGTATAAAAGTTTTCCCAAAGTGAAAAAGCTTACCAGCTTTAATTTTATAAAAACAACTTGGTGAAAGTTTGATAAAAGCAATTAGAATGATAGGGTGAAAACAAGAGAATGCAGCATGACTTATGTTGTATTATTTACTGCATCCTAGGAAAAAATTATGCTGAAGAGCCTTGAGCATCAGGTCAGGTTTTTTGGGGGAAGAAATTGAAGAGAAAAAGATGTTCCTTATGCCCAAGAGGTGAAGACAGAAAAACTTTCAAAGCCTATTAATCCTACAAAAAGCTAGTTTGTGCAGACTGTTCAAAAACCATTTATGTGGGCTGCACATCAGAAAACTAGTGCCATTTTTATTTTATTTAAATGGTGTATTGTCTTGGTCAAGCATGTAAAGTCTTAGTAAACAAATATTTTTTTAACACCTCAAGTTACATTTTTATTGGTAAATATTGTTTTGTGTTTTTTACTGTTTGAATAAAAAACATAGATTTTTAAGTATCACTGATAGTTTAATTCATTCTAGAGAAACTTTTATATAATTTCTGCTGTATTGATTTAATTGATAATCGAACGTGTGAAATTCCCATAATAAACTTTCAAGCCAATTACACTTAAACAACATTACCTATTTGTTTCTTAAAATATTGGAGTCATTTTGACCACAGCACATCGTCATAGCGTTAGCATTTTTCACATCATCAGTTAAAGGTTAAGCATTCTTGCATTTCGCTTGTGTCAATGAGTTGATTGCCATTTTCCAATTCATCCTGATTTTCATGAGCAGATTTAGGGTTAAAGCGACTGTACAGTAAGTATACGTGCTTACATATAACGCACACACACACACATATAACAAGTATTTTCTCTCCTTTTAAAAAAACTCTTTGAAAGCCTGCACAAATGGTGTAATGTACACACATATATCATCAACTCAGTCATGGATTAAGTTCTTCCAAAGTTTTTCCGTAACACTCTGTCTTGAGCCAGTCTCATCCATGTCATTCCAGCATGTTTTCCAATTTCATCCACTAATCTCTGACATTTTTTTTTTCTGAGTGATTTTATGTCCCTTAGTATTTAAGTCATCCAGCAGTGTAGTCAGTTCTTTCCACAGTATGTCCAGAATTATTCCTAGAATGGTATCCAGTCTAGTGTTTCAGTTGTCCAATGGTGGTCAGTTCTTCTAGCACTTTGTCCAAATGAGCTACCACCATTGCACAACTGAAATACTAGACTCGATACCAAGGGACAGAAAAAGGCTCAAAAGAAGACAATGTGGGAGATGGGTGGATGAACTTTGAAAGCATGCTGGTGTGACATGGGTTTGACAGGCTTAAAGCAGAAAGTTAGGAAAGAAACTTCAGGAGACCTTCATCCAGTAGTGGATTGATAATGGTTGGGGTGATGTATGTGTATTATGAATGTTTTAAAGGGGGGGGGGAGACCATTTTTGTTTTAAAAAACTGTTACCTATCTATTTAAATGCATCTGTGTCTGTGACATAGAAAATTTCATTTATTCATTTCCAGGATTTTTTAAAGAGACTTCATTTTTTAAAGCAAAAAAAAAATGTATATGCCCATCTATAATAAAACTATTAGTTTTGGGTAACAGTTATAGTTTCCAAAAGCCAAGAATTTTTGCTGAAAAGCTGGTTTTGTATTTTTTTTATTGTTATTATTATTATCTGTAAGTACATAGCAAAGAGAAACGATTACTTTCACATCTGTTAAACTACTGGTTTCATGCTGTACCACTCACAGCATTGATTAGGTTAGAACTCACCCTTGTATTTAGTGTATTCATAACAGTCTATTAAAGGAAAACATATTTTTTATGTGACAAAAAATTAAGTTTCTTATGGGTGCTAGAAAGAGGAGATCCAGATTTAAGACTTCATTAAGAATAGTACTTTTTTTTTATTTAACCGTTTTTCCCCCTTTGATCGGAAGTTTAACGACCACCATGGCCATGAGCAACTCAGTGGGCTATATATAAGCAGTCGCTCGTCCCTAATTTAGGGCCACTGGTTCTACGGAAGGGAGAGAGCTAGTGCTGTAAGGCAAGCCCCTAATTTAGGGCCACTGGTTCTACGGAAGGGAGAGAGCTAGTGCTGTAAGACAAGCACAATATTTAGTCCTCACCGAGATTCGAACGCGGACCTATCTTGGACGAATGATCAGAAGCCATCACCTAAACCACTGTGCCAGCGGGGCAGCCTTAACAATTACACACACACGCACACACAAAAAAAAAAGCATAACTGAAATATATACCAGCATAATCAAAATCTGACTTGAAAAAGTTATGTTCGATTATTGATATTGCTTGTGTATGTAGAGACGGTTCTCTCTTCTTAAAAAAAGAATATTCCGAAGTCATATGATATATATTTTTTTTGTTATTCACTTTTTCTGCTAAAGGTAAGCAAGAAGAAATGTATCTCTCCCTAGCCAAGATGTTTTCCAATTGTAAATGTGTCTGTCTTGCGAATGTTGGGAGGTCTTTCGCTTTTACACCCTCAAGAGCAACAGAAGAATTTAGGGACAGGGGAAAGGGGGTCGAGAGAGCTGACCTCAGCGAAGCAAACTGCCGCACCAGTCGGAGGGGGAGATCAGCTGCCTCAAGTAGACCACCCTCAGCACGTCCATAAAGCTTAACTGAAGTGCTGAAGGTGACAGCTTCACCGATAAATAAGAGGGGCCTAATTTCGGAGAAACTCATCTGTGAACTCCTAAACGCCTGTAAGTGCATTCTGAAATCTAACGCCAACATCGGAGAAATTTGTTTTCAGTGAAATAAAGTTACCCACGATAATAGTTCGAAGTTTGAAGGCAGCTAAAACTGACATGGAGACCAGAAAGCGTAGCTTTTTATGGAGCACTTTCACCCAAGTTGAAAGCGGAAAAGCAAAATGTAGCTTATGTTCTACCCTTGTTTCCTTCAAAGGAGGATTAACAAACAATTTATTACGTCATTTGAAAACGAAACATGTAGGAGTTGTGCTTGATCGTGAAAAGCGGATTGCAACCTCGCAAGAGGAGCAAAGTGATGCTGATAATTTAGCGCTAGCTCCTGCGAGGCCCACAATATCAACAGAGGTTTCGGCAAGTACATCACATCGGCAGGTCCAATCGGGGTTCGGACATTTGGGCACCGGACTTTTGGGCACCGGACATTTGGGCACCGGACTTTTGGGCACCCGGACATTTGGGCACATTCCCTTTTAAAGCAATGAAATTGCGCTGCGTTAAAAATTATAGTGTTCCTATATTTCTCCCTACTTGAGCAAGTGGTGTGCACAAAAAATTTCACTTATATCTCATAATCATTAAGAAATTGAGACATATTTACGAATTTCTGTCTGAAAGACTGGGCGGACATTTGGGCACCGGACATTTGGGCACCCGGACATTTGGGCACAAATGTTTAAGGGGCCGTATAACAATTGCCGTTTCTTGGCCCAATAGTAAGAGATTGACCGAGAAAATGTTCGCCGTAAGTTACTTAGGCACTAAATATTTACGGGCACGAGCCTACTCAGCAAACTTGTCGGGATGGGGGGGGGGGATATATCAAAAGTGTAAAATATGAACAATTTCTCGTCCGATCGGGAGATTTTCAGCATTTACAAACTACAACTGGAGACATTATCTCAGGGCATGAACCTACTGAGCAAACCTGTCGGGGGGGGGGGTAATATTTTACACTTTTGGTATCCTCCCCCCCTCACATACACAAGATTGCTGAGTAGGCACATGCCTTCAAATAATGTGTCGAGTTGTAGCTTGTAAATGCCAAAAATCTCCCAATGGGAGGAGGAATTTTTCATATTTTACACTTTTGGTTTTTGGTATTACCCCCCCCCCCCCCCGCCGACAGGTTTCCAGAGAGTGCACATGCGCAGAGAAAATTTGTCGAGTTGCAGCTTGTAAATGCTGAAGATCTCCCGATCGGAAGAGTAATGAGAAATTCTTGATATTTTACGCTTTTGGTACCCCCACCACCACTAGTTTCCTGAGGCAGCAGATGCCCTCAGACAATTCGATGACTTGTAGCTTGTAATGGCTGAAAATCTCCCGATCGGACCAGAATTTTTTTATATTTCATATTTTAGGTTTTAAGCCCCCCCCCTCCACACACACACACTCGACAAGAGTCCTGGGTTTCCTCATACTAGCAGAGAATTTGTTTAGTTATAATTTATAGAAAAATATCGTAAATAAGAAAATACGAAATTACGGACATTTTATGTGTGCTGGGGGGGGGGCTAAGAAAAATCCTTACCTCCTTCAAGGCTGTCACACATTTAAAAAAAGGTTTCGTCTATTTTAATGTTTTAAATTTATCAAAAATTTTGGACACCCAATTGTCGTTTGTCTTACTGGAAACGTTTTCTCCATTTAATTGCCCTCACAGCGAAAAAACCGGCAATTTTTGTACGGCCCCTCAAGATTTGTGCCGAAATGTCCGGGTGCCCAAACGTCCGGGTGCCCAAATGTCCGGTGCCCAAAAGTCCGGTGCCCAAATGTCCTAAACTCGGTCCAATCTACCAAGCTTACCCAGTATTTTCATGCTCCCGTTAGCATTTCTAAGCACAAAAAGCTGGATGAACAACTTCTGCGAATGATTGTCAAGGAATTTCACCCATTTTCCGTTGTAAACGATAAAGAATTTAAAAAATTTGTCAGTATGCTCAATCCTGGATATACACTTCCAAGCAGAAAAAATATTTCCTCCAATCTGATTCCGCAGTTTTTTTAATCAACAGCTGCAACAGTGAGATCTAATTTAAATGCAGTTTCTGCATTAGCGTTAACTACCGACTGTTGGACATCAATTAACAATCAAGGCTACCTGGCTCTAACCGTGCATTTCATTGATGAAGACTGCCTACTAAAATTTTATTTATTGGACTGCTTTGAGATCCCAGACAGACATACATCGGACAACCTCATGCGAGAAATGAAACGAGTATTGACGAAATGGGAGGTTGATCAAAAAGTTGTTGTAGTGGTAAGCGATAATGCTTCTAACATTAAAGCTGCTATTCGGCAGGGCGGATGGAAGAACATTCCCTGTTTTGCGCATTCCATAAACTTAGTGGTTCAAGCCAGCCTTGAAGAAATTGTAGTCGTCCACGAGAAAGTAAAAAAAACAGTGCAATATTTTGAAAAGAGTTCCCAAGCTACATCGAAATTGCTTGCCGTTCAAGCTCAAATGGAGCGCAGGGAACTTAAATTAAAACAAGATATGCCAACTAGGTGGAATTCCACTTACGACATGTTCAAGCGCTTCTTAGATGTAAAGGAACCGATCCTTTCAACATTAGCGCTTCTTCATTCCACAGTGCAGCCTTTGACGGAAGATGAATGGGTGATTATTGAAAAGGCGTGTGAACTGTTGAAGGTTTTTGAAGAAGTAACAATGGAAATGGGGAGTGAAAAGGATGTAACGATTTCTAAAATATTGTTACTCGGCAGAGCTTTAGTACGCCATGTAAAAAAAATAGAGGACGAAAATAAATTGCCTCCAGAAGTGAAAAAAATGGCCCAGAAACTCAGTGAGCAACTCTCAACGAGATTTTCAAGCGCCGAAAGCAATGCTATTTTGAGTGAAAGCACTCTTTTGGACCCTCGTTTCAAACGGCACGGTTTTCGGGAGGAGATTGCTTATAAAAACGCGTATAGAACACTTTCGCACAGAGCTGCAAATGTCAAGGTAGCGGAAGATGACCAAACTTCCAACGAAGAAGTTTCTGTTGCTGGTGTCAGCGAATGTCAGTCTTCCATCTGGGAAGAATTTGACTCTGAAATTGTAAATTTATTAGAAAACAAAAATCCTACTGCCACAGCAATAATAGAACTCGATAAATTTTTTAATGAACCCCTAATTTCCAGGACTGAAAATCCGTTATCTTGGTGGAAGAACAGGAGATCTATCTACCCTCGTCTTTTCCAAATAATGAAAAGAAGATTGTTAGTACCGGCAACTTCAGTGCCCTGTGAGAGGATTTTTTCAAAGAGTGGGCTCTTATTGTCTGAAAGACGCAGTAGGCTCTCACCGAAAAACGTTTCGAAAGTGCTTTTCCTAAATGCCAATGCATAAATTCACGGCACTTTCTTCTATTATATAACATTTGGCATCTAATACAAATTTAGCATATAAAGACATTGTTTCCATTTCAAATCTGTACAGATGTTTTGCAACTTTACCATATAAGACATTATTTCCTTCTCAAATTCGCTGAAGCATTTTGTTTGTTATGCTTCAAATTTCCTATATATCCACTTTAGTTTACATTGTTGGGGTTTTCGTCCAGATAGGATTGTGGAACTTGGAAACAGACAGAATCTCACGTAAGTGCTCACCTTCACCATTATAGTAATTTTGCTGTTTTTCTGTTATCATAGGTGTTGTGACTTTTTATATACAGTTCTAATTCGTTCCTATCAGCATATAACGAAAAATATAAGCATCCCTGGTGGCGCAGTGGTCTAAGCCATGGCCTCTGACTATTCGTTCGAGATGGGTTCAAATCCCGGTTTGAGTTGCTCACGGTGGTTATTAAACATCCAATAAATAAAAAACATAAGTTTTTAAAGAGCTATACCGCTGTGCAGTCGTTCTTTTTTTTTTTTACGAAACTAAATTTTTTCATTTCTTAAATTTTATTTTAAATCTTATGAAAACAATTTTCTTAGTTTTCAAATCCATCGGATTCAAAACTTAATACACTTCTAAATAACATTTAATACGCTTTCAAATAAGGTTACATATATTTGGCTGATTCATTTCATATGTCGGTCTTTACGGAATCGACTCGTACTCAAGAGTCGGTGGGAATCGATTCTTTTCAGGACGGAACCGTTCTCGAACGAATCACTTCACTGATTCGTTCAAATAGAACGAATCGTTCGCGAACGACACATCTCTAGTTTACACTCGGCAAGTTGGCTTGAACAAGTAGCTTTCAGGGCAGCTTGAAAGGGGGAAACTCGAAAGCGGAATCCGTTTGCACGTTTCAAGTGTTTGCTTCATTATTGTTATTGTTATAATTGATTAGAGGTTGAACGACCACCGTAAGCAACTCATTGGGTCCCCCGTCTCTAATTTAGGGTCATTTGCTTGTCCCTAATTTAGGGTCAAGCAGTCGCCCGTCCCTAATTTAGGCTCACTGGTTCCAGGAGGAAGGGAGGGAGCCAGTGCCGTAAGACAAACACAACATTCATGCCTAACCAGGATTCGACCTCGGACCCGTCTCCGACGAATGATCAGAAGCCATCGCTTAGACCACTGCTTCACCGGGGTGGCGAAGTTCTTTTATCGAATACAAAGTAGAATGTTTTGAGATCTTCCAATGGTTCAAATATTGAATCTTATTTAATTTTAAAATGCCGTAACAACTATCTCAGTAAGAAATCTACTCCCACGAAAACACAGGTTTGCGAAAATGGGAAAGCAATCTCAATTCCACTAAAGTACACAAAACAAGCAATACACCATTAATGACTTCATGTGCAATAATATTTACCTATCACACAAACCATGTCGTAAAATTGTTTCTGATAGTGATGAAACATGGATAAAGTTATGATAGCTTGTAAAAAATTTATCGAAGTTCGACATGGCGCAGTGGTCTAAGCGATACCCTCTGATGATTCGTCCGAGAGGGTCCGGGTCCGAATCTCGGTGAGGCATGGATGTTGTGTTTGTCGTTCGGCACTGTCTCTCTCCATTCCCCGGAACCAGTGACCCTAAATTAGGGACGTGCGACTGCTTATATAGCCCACTGAGTTGCTCACGGTGGTCGTTAAACCTCCAGTCAAAAAAAAAAAGTGCGACAAACTACACATTGTGTTTTCTTTGCCCTTATTATAAAGATTCATAGTTTAACTGCTTAACACGAGAGGGAAATGTGGAAAAAGTGAAACACGTTATTCACGCTGTGGGACAAAACATTCCTTCACCCGGCATCATGGCAATAAATCCAATATTTTCAAAGTTGTATAAAATATTCTGCCTAATACAACTGAACACTCATTCTCAACAACTAAATATACTTCGTTCCGCCTATCTTAGGTACAAAATCTTACTTACGGAAACGCAGAAAGCTTCCTGACATTTCAAATTGCGTTATTTAAAATGCCATCAAAATTCATTTAAAATATCAAACAAGAGTTAAAAAATAAACATTCATCAAAATAGTATAACTCTACTAATGATCCGAATTTCTTAGCGTGGAGTATATAAACATTCACGTTTCGTTCATTAATTTCACTTTTATTTAAGTCTGTTTACACATCTTTCTACTTAAGACAATCACATGACGATCATTTCTCGTTAATGATGACATAGTCAAGAATCAATATTTCACAAAGAAGAACTTCGCGAATCCTGAAAGTTATTGGTATACACATAAACGCTTTATACAGAATAATTTCTCACAGGAGACGCAATTTACGAAATTTCAACAAAGTTTTCCCAGGAAGTGATGTTCCGGTGGGAATTTTTGCCGAAGCAGTGCACAACGCACTTTATCAATATCAAGACTGTGCTCTGTGGTAGTGATTTCCTTTTCAAGAATATGTCTATTCTCCTTGAGTCTGTCCACGCTGCCCTCTGTTCTCATTATCTGCACATTAAACAAACGTATAGAGTCTTTCAACATGACTTCTTCATCTTTCAGGGTAAAGTGAGCATCATCCATGCATCGCTCCATATTCGGCCGCATATTCCTCATGTGGAGGCGGGTCTGTGCTAATTCCATCGGTTCCCTTTTGTCAATGATTTCATTGCGCAAGTCATTCCGAGATGTCACTCCATCGTCAGCAGCCCTAATTGTCAACATGAGATATTTTCTGAGAGTTGGCAGACGCATTTCAAGCTCTTCCACGTTTCGTGCTAGCTCCAGCAAAATGAATTCTGATTGCCCTGCAACGTCTCTCGCACACTCCTTGATGACAGCGTCAATTTCAAAGCGCAACTTTGCAGATTCCTCGATCTCTATACTTGCAGTTCGGATGTTTATTCTCGTGTGGAAGAGCCACTCTTGCGGAGTTGAGTACCTCACAGGGACCAACTGTGGATGGGTACGGAAAATAACCTGCTCCTTTGACGTATCTGTCATATTTATACATGTGGTATCAATAATATTTGCTTCCCACTTGTCCATCCAGTCGTTCTCAAGGTCATTTTTAGCCATTTCGTTCTTGTCTAACTGCCGTACGGCATCAGACAATGCTTGATGGTAAAGAAAATGACATCTCTGGAGCAGATCCATTTCATTCAAGAGAGCTGATTGGATGTAGTCATCTACCAGATCGGTGCTAACTCTTTGGTTCCGTACATGAAGGCACTGCTTCGTGATGTTCATAGCCGCCTCGCAGACCGATATAATCAGTTCAATCGTTCTTCTCGTAAGAGTTAACTGCACGATCTCCTCACACATCGCTTTTGTGGTTCGTTCGAGTATGTTTTTCCAGTAGAATGTCTCCTCAGCTCTCAGCGCAATTTCTGTGGTGGCTCGTTGCTGGGTGCATTCGGTTACGTCGGTCATCAACTTGGTGAGTTTCTCTGCTTGATTCGATGTCACATGCCGTAGATATAAGTCGGTACCGGACCGGTCGCATCTCATTTCGTGAAGATCAAACCATTCTTCCACGGAATATACTGGGCGATGATCCATCTTGAACTTTATCCTTTCACTTGTCTGTAGAAAGCCACACAAGCTAAAACGCTGACCAGAAATGTTTCGCTGTAAACTAACCTTCTTGACCAGTAGAAGTAAATTCAAAATGACACATGCAGAAATATGAAATGAGACGATCACGCGACGGTTTGGCTAAGCGTGAGAATCGCAAAGATATTGTGGATACGACATTGCGTTAATGGTACGAATCCAGCGTGATAATCACGTGCATAGGAGAAAGATTTCATGAGTAAGGAAGCGATGTTTTTGAAACTTTTTTCTCCTTTTTTAGATGGGGCGGAACTACATATTTGAACTGGGCGCTTGCCAACTAAATAGCCTTTGGTGAAGCTAAAGGCGCGTTTACACTCGGCAAGTTGGCTTGAACAAGTAGCTTTCAGGGCAGCTTGAAAGGGGGAAACTCGAAAGCGGAATCCGTTTGCACGTTTCAAGTGTTTGCTTCATTATTGTTATTGTTATTATTGATTGGAGGTTTAACGACCACCGTAAGCAACTCATTGGGTCACCCGTCCCTAATTTAGGGTCATTTGCTTGTCCCTAATTTAGGGTCAAGCAGTCGCCCGTCCCTAATTTAGGCTCACTGGTTCCAGGAGGAAGGGAGGGAGCCAGTGCCGTAAGACAAACACAACATTCATGCCTAACCACGATTCGACCCCGGACCCATCTCGGACGAATGATCAGAAGCCATCGCTTAGACCACTGCGTCACCGGGATGGCGAAGTTCTTTTATCGAATACAAAGTAGAATGTTTTGAGATCTTCCAATGGTTCAAATATTGAATTTTATTTAATTTTAAAATGCCGTAACAACTATCTCAGTAAGAAATCTACTCCCACGAAAACACAGGTTTGCGAAAATGGGAAAGCAATCTCAACTCCACTTGTAACGTACCAGGAGATGTGACGTACCTGCCAGAAGGACGCACACGACATAAAGGCAGATAGGAATCAGAATAAAATGTCCGCGTAGCTCAATTAGTAGAGCAACTTATTCCGGAATGAGTGGACCCGGGTTCGAATCCTGGCGCGGATAAAAATGACGGAGAAATTTACTTCGTTATAATGGCGCCCGAACTATCCGGATGACCCGACCGTTCAAAATCTCGCAATGGTGTGATGTTATTTCCACACCGCGAGATAGGAAAAATAAGAGCAGCACTTCGAAAAAAAAAAAAAATAAATAAGGGGAGATGATGTAACGTACCAGGAGATGTGACGTACCTGCCAGAAGGACGCACACGACATAAAGGCAGATAGGAATCAGAATAAAATGTCCGCGTAGCTCAATTGGTAGATCAACTTATTCCGGAATGAGTGGACCCGGGTTCGAATCCTGGCGCGGATAAAAATGACGGAGAAATTTACTTCGTTGTACACAAAACAAGCAATACACCATTAATGACTTCATGTGCAATAAGGTTTACCTATCACACCAACCATGTCGTAAAATTGTTTCTGATAGTGATGAAACATGGATAAAGTTATCATAGCTTGTAAAAAATTTACCGAAGTTCGACAAATTACACATTTTTTTTTCTTTGCCCTCATACTGAAGATTCGTAGTTTAACTGCTTAATGCGAGAGGGAAATGTGGAGAAAGTGAAACACGGTACACACGTTATTTACGCTGTGGGACAAAACATTCCTTCACCCGGCATCATGGCAATAATTCAAATATTTTCAAAGTTGTGTGAAATATTCTGTCTAATACAACTGAACACTCATTCTCAACAACTAAATATACTTCGTTCCGCCTATCTTAGGTACAAAATCTTACTTACGGAAACGCAGAAAGCTTCCTGACATTTCAAATTGCGTTATTTAAAATGCCATCAAAATTCATTTAAAACATAAAACAAGAGTTAAAAAATAAACATTCATCAAAATAGTATAACTCTACTAATGATCCGAATTTCTTAGCGTGGAGTATATAAACATTCACGTTTCGTTCATTAATTTCACTTTTATTTAAGTCTGTTTACACATCTTTCTACTTAAGACAATCACATGACGATCATTTCTCGTTAATGATGACATAGTCAAGAATCAATATTTCACAAAGAAGAACTTCGCGAATCCTGAAAGTTATTGGTATACACATAAACGCTTTATACAGAATAATTTCTCACAGGAGACGCAATTTACGAAATTTCAACAAAGTTTTCCCAGGAAGTGATGTTCCGGTGGGAATTTTTGCCGAAGCAGTGCACAACGCACTTTATCAATATCAAGACTGTGCTCTGTGGTAGTGATTTCCTTTTCAAGAATATGTCTATTCTCCTTGAGTCTGTCCACGCTGCCCTCTGTTCTCATTATCTGCACATTAAACAAACGTATAGAGTCTTTCAACATGACTTCTTCATCTTTCAGGGTAAAGTGAGCATCATCCATGCATCGCTCCATATTCGGCCGCATATTCCTCATGTGGAGGCGGGTCTGTGCTAATTCCATCGGTTCCCTTTTGTCAATGATTTCATTGCGCAAGTCATTCCGAGATGTCACTCCATCGTCAGCAGCCCTAATTGTCAACATGAGATATTTTCTGAGAGTTGGCAGACGCATTTCAAGCTCTTCCACGTTTCGTGCTAGCTCCAGCAAAATGAATTCTGATTGCCCTGCAACGTCTCTCGCACACTCCTTGATGACAGCGTCAATTTCAAAGCGCAACTTTGCAGATTCCTCGATCTCTATACTTGCAGTTCGGATGTTTATTCTCGTGTGGAAGAGCCACTCTTGCGGAGTTGAGTACCTCACAGGGACCAACTGTGGATGGGTACGGAAAATAACCTGCTCCTTTGACGTATCTGTCATATTTATACATGTGGTATCAATAATATTTGCTTCCCACTTGTCCATCCAGTCGTTCTCAAGGTCATTTTTAGCCATTTCGTTCTTGTCTAACTGCCGTACGGCATCAGACAATGCTTGATGGTAAAGAAAATGACATCTCTGGAGCAGATCCATTTCATTCAAGAGAGCTGATTGGATGTAGTCATCTACCAGATCGGTGCTAACTCTTTGGTTCCGTACATGAAGGCACTGCTTCGTGATGTTCATAGCCGCCTCGCAGACCGATATAATCAGTTCAATCGTTCTTCTCGTAAGAGTTAACTGCACGATCTCCTCACACATCGCTTTTGTGGTTCGTTCGAGTATGTTTTTCCAGTAGAATGTCTCCTCAGCTCTCAGCGCAATTTCTGTGGTGGCTCGTTGCTGGGTGCATTCGGTTACGTCGGTCATCAACTTGGTGAGTTTCTCTGCTTGATTCGATGTCACATGCCGTAGATATAAGTCGGTACCGGACCGGTCGCATCTCATTTCGTGAAGATCAAACCATTCTTCCACGGAATATACTGGGCGATGATCCATCTTGAACTTTATCCTTTCACTTGTCTGTAGAAAGCCACACAAGCTAAAACGCTGACCAGAAATGTTTCGCTGTAAACTAACCTTCTTGACCAGTAGAAGTAAATTCAAAATGACACATGCAGAAATATGAAATGAGACGATCACGCGACGGTTTGGCTAAGCGTGAGAATCGCAAAGATATTGTGGATACGACATTGCGTTAATGGTACGAATCCAGCGTGATAATCACGTGCATAGGAGAAAGATTTCATGAGTAAGGAAGCGATGTTTTTGAAACTTTTTTCTCCTTTTTTAGATGGGGCGGAACTACATATTTGAACTGGGCGCTTGCCAACTAAATAGCCTTTGGTGAAACTAAAGGCGCGTTTACACTCGGCAAGTTGGCTTGAACAAGTAGCTTTCAGGGCAGCTTGAAAGGGGGAAACTCGAAAGCGGAATCCGTTTGCACGTTTCAAGTGTTTGCTTCATTATTGTTATTGTTATTATTGATTGGAGGTTTAACGACCACCGTAAGCAACTCATTGGGTCACCCGTCCCTAATTTAGGGTCATTTGCTTGTCCCTAATTTAGGGTCAAGCAGTCGCCCGTCCCTAATTTAGGCTCACTGGTTCCAGGAGGAAGGGAGGGAGCCAGTGCCGTAAGACAAACACAACATTCATGCCTAACCACGATTCGACCCCGGACCCATCTCGGACGAATGATCAGAAGCCATCGCTTAGACCACTGCGTCACCGGGGTGGCGAAGTTCTTTATCGAATACAAAGTAGAATGTTTTGAGATCTTCCAATGGTTCAAATATTGAATTTTATTTAATTTTAAAATGCCGTAACAACTATCTCAGTAAGAAATCTACTCCCACGAAAACACAGGTTTGCGAAAATGGGAAAGCAATCTCAATTCCACTAAAGTACACAAAACAAGCAATACACCATTAATGACTTCATGTGCAATAAGGTTTACCTATCACACCAACCATGTCGTAAAATTGTTTCTGATAGTGATGAAACATGGATAAAGTTATCATAGCTTGTAAAAAATTTATCGAAGTTCGACATGGCGCAGTGGTCTAAGCGATACCCTCTGATGATTCGTCCGAGAGGGTCCGGGTCCGAATCTCGGTGAGGCATGGATGTTGTGTTTGTCGTTCGGCACTGTCTCTCTCCATTCCCCGGAACCAGTGACCCTAAATTAGGGACGTGCGACTGCTTATATAGCCCACTGAGTTGCTCACGGTGGTCGTTAAACCTCCAGTCAAAAAAAAAGTGCGACAAACTACACATTGTGTTTTCTTTGCCCTTATTATAAAGATTCATAGTTTAACTGCTTAACACGAGAGGGAAATGTGGAAAAAGTGAAACACGTTATTCACGCTGTGGGACAAAACATTCCTTCACCCGGCATCATGGCAATAAATCCAATATTTTCAAAGTTGTATAAAATATTCTGCCTAATACAACTGAACACTCATTCTCAACAACTAAATATACTTCGTTCCGCCTATCTTAGGTACAAAATCTTACTTACGGAAACGCAGAAAGCTTCCTGACATTTCAAATTGCGTTATTTAAAATGCCATCAAAATTCATTTAAAACATAAAACAAGAGTTAAAAAATAAACATTCATCAAAATAGTATAACTCTACTAATGATCCGAATTTCTTAGCGTGGAGTATATAAACATTCACGTTTCGTTCATTAATTTCACTTTTATTTAAGTCTGTTTACACATCTTTCTACTTAAGACAATCACATGACGATCATTTCTCGTTAATGATGACATAGTCAAGAATCAATATTTCACAAAGAAGAACTTCGCGAATCCTGAAAGTTATTGGTATACACATAAACGCTTTATACAGAATAATTTCTCACAGGAGACGCAATTTACGAAATTTCAACAAAGTTTTCCCAGGAAGTGATGTTCCGGTGGGAATTTTTGCCGAAGCAGTGCACAACGCACTTTATCAATATCAAGACTGTGCTCTGTGGTAGTGATTTCCTTTTCAAGAATATGTCTATTCTCCTTGAGTCTGTCCACGCTGCCCTCTGTTCTCATTATCTGCACATTAAACAAACGTATAGAGTCTTTCAACATGACTTCTTCATCTTTCAGGGTAAAGTGAGCATCATCCATGCATCGCTCCATATTCGGCCGCATATTCCTCATGTGGAGGCGGGTCTGTGCTAATTCCATCGGTTCCCTTTTGTCAATGATTTCATTGCGCAAGTCATTCCGAGATGTCACTCCATCGTCAGCAGCCCTAATTGTCAACATGAGATATTTTCTGAGAGTTGGCAGACGCATTTCAAGCTCTTCCACGTTTCGTGCTAGCTCCAGCAAAATGAATTCTGATTGCCCTGCAACGTCTCTCGCACACTCCTTGATGACAGCGTCAATTTCAAAGCGCAACTTTGCAGATTCCTCGATCTCTATACTTGCAGTTCGGATGTTTATTCTCGTGTGGAAGAGCCACTCTTGCGGAGTTGAGTACCTCACAGGGACCAACTGTGGATGGGTACGGAAAATAACCTGCTCCTTTGACGTATCTGTCATATTTATACATGTGGTATCAATAATATTTGCTTCCCACTTGTCCATCCAGTCGTTCTCAAGGTCATTTTTAGCCATTTCGTTCTTGTCTAACTGCCGTACGGCATCAGACAATGCTTGATGGTAAAGAAAATGACATCTCTGGAGCAGATCCATTTCATTCAAGAGAGCTGATTGGATGTAGTCATCTACCAGATCGGTGCTAACTCTTTGGTTCCGTACATGAAGGCACTGCTTCGTGATGTTCATAGCCGCCTCGCAGACCGATATAATCAGTTCAATCGTTCTTCTCGTAAGAGTTAACTGCACGATCTCCTCACACATCGCTTTTGTGGTTCGTTCGAGTATGTTTTTCCAGTAGAATGTCTCCTCAGCTCTCAGCGCAATTTCTGTGGTGGCTCGTTGCTGGGTGCATTCGGTTACGTCGGTCATCAACTTGGTGAGTTTCTCTGCTTGATTCGATGTCACATGCCGTAGATATAAGTCGGTACCGGACCGGTCGCATCTCATTTCGTGAAGATCAAACCATTCTTCCACGGAATATACTGGGCGATGATCCATCTTGAACTTTATCCTTTCACTTGTCTGTAGAAAGCCACACAAGCTAAAACGCTGACCAGAAATGTTTCGCTGTAAACTAACCTTCTTGACCAGTAGAAGTAAATTCAAAATGACACATGCAGAAATATGAAATGAGACGATCACGCGACGGTTTGGCTAAGCGTGAGAATCGCAAAGATATTGTGGATACGACATTGCGTTAATGGTACGAATCCAGCGTGATAATCACGTGAATAGGAGAAAGATTTCATGAGTAAGGAAGCGATGTTTTTGAAACTTTTTTCTCCTTTTTTAGATGGGGCGGAACTACATATTTGAACTGGGCGCTTGCCAACTAAATAGCCTTTGGTGAAGCTAAAGGCGCGTTTACACTCGGCAAGTTGGCTTGAACAAGTAGCTTTCAGGGCAGCTTGAAAGGGGGAAACTCGAAAGCGGAATCCGTTTGCACGTTTCAAGTGTTTGCTTCATTATTGTTATTGTTATTATTGATTGGAGGTTTAACGACCACCGTAAGCAACTCATTGGGTCACCCGTCCCTAATTTAGGGTCATTTGCTTGTCCCTAATTTAGGGTCAAGCAGTCGCCCGTCCCTAATTTAGGCTCACTGGTTCCAGGAGGAAGGGAGGGAGCCAGTGCCGTAAGACAAACACAACATTCATGCCTAACCACGATTCGACCCCGGACCCATCTCGGACGAATGATCAGAAGCCATCGCTTAGACCACTGCGTCACCGGGGTGGCGAAGTTCTTTATCGAATACAAAGTAGAATGTTTTGAGATCTTCCAATGGTTCAAATATTGAATTTTATTTAATTTTAAAATGCCGTAACAACTATCTCAGTAAGAAATCTACTCCCACGAAAACACAGGTTTGCGAAAATGGGAAAGCAATCTCAATTCCACTAAAGTACACAAAACAAGCAATACACCATTAATGACTTCATGTGCAATAAGGTTTACCTATCACACCAACCATGTCGTAAAATTGTTTCTGATAGTGATGAAACATGGATAAAGTTATCATAGCTTGTAAAAAATTTACCGAAGTTCGACATGGCGCAGTGGTCTAAGCGATACCCTCTGATGATTCGTCCGAGAGGGTCCGGGTCCGAATCTCGGTGAGGCATGGATGTTGTGTTTGTCGTTCGGCACTGTCTCTCTCCATTCGCCGGAACCAGTGACCCTAAATTAGGGACGTGCGACTGCTTATATAGCCCACTGAGTTGCTCACGGTGGTCGTTAAACCTCCAGTCAAAAAAAAGTGCGACAAATTACACATTTTTTTTTCTTTGCCCTCATACTGAAGATTCGTAGTTTAACTGCTTAATGCGAGAGGGAAATGTGGAGAAAGTGAAACACGGTACACACGTTATTTACGCTGTGGGACAAAACATTCCTTCACCCGGCATCATGGCAATAATTCAAATATTTTCAAAGTTGTGTGAAATATTCTGTCTAATACAACTGAACACTCATTCTCAACAACTAAATATACTTCGTTCCGCCTATCTTAGGTACAAAATCTTACTTACGGAAACGCAGAAAGCTTCCTGACATTTCAAATTGCGTTATTTAAAATGCCATCAAAATTCATTTAAAACATAAAACAAGAGTTAAAAAATAAACATTCATCAAAATAGTATAACTCTACTAATGATCCGAATTTCTTAGCGTGGAGTATATAAACATTCACGTTTCGTTCATTAATTTCACTTTTATTTAAGTCTGTTTACACATCTTTCTACTTAAGACAATCACATGACGATCATTTCTCGTTAATGATGACATAGTCAAGAATCAATATTTCACAAAGAAGAACTTCGCGAATCCTGAAAGTTATTGGTATACACATAAACGCTTTATACAGAATAATTTCTCACAGGAGACGCAATTTACGAAATTTCAACAAAGTTTTCCCAGGAAGTGATGTTCCGGTGGGAATTTTTGCCGAAGCAGTGCACAACGCACTTTATCAATATCAAGACTGTGCTCTGTGGTAGTGATTTCCTTTTCAAGAATATGTCTATTCTCCTTGAGTCTGTCCACGCTGCCCTCTGTTCTCATTATCTGCACATTAAACAAACGTATAGAGTCTTTCAACATGACTTCTTCATCTTTCAGGGTAAAGTGAGCATCATCCATGCATCGCTCCATATTCGGCCGCATATTCCTCATGTGGAGGCGGGTCTGTGCTAATTCCATCGGTTCCCTTTTGTCAATGATTTCATTGCGCAAGTCATTCCGAGATGTCACTCCATCGTCAGCAGCCCTAATTGTCAACATGAGATATTTTCTGAGAGTTGGCAGACGCATTTCAAGCTCTTCCACGTTTCGTGCTAGCTCCAGCAAAATGAATTCTGATTGCCCTGCAACGTCTCTCGCACACTCCTTGATGACAGCGTCAATTTCAAAGCGCAACTTTGCAGATTCCTCGATCTCTATACTTGCAGTTCGGATGTTTATTCTCGTGTGGAAGAGCCACTCTTGCGGAGTTGAGTACCTCACAGGGACCAACTGTGGATGGGTACGGAAAATAACCTGCTCCTTTGACGTATCTGTCATATTTATACATGTGGTATCAATAATATTTGCTTCCCACTTGTCCATCCAGTCGTTCTCAAGGTCATTTTTAGCCATTTCGTTCTTGTCTAACTGCCGTACGGCATCAGACAATGCTTGATGGTAAAGAAAATGACATCTCTGGAGCAGATCCATTTCATTCAAGAGAGCTGATTGGATGTAGTCATCTACCAGATCGGTGCTAACTCTTTGGTTCCGTACATGAAGGCACTGCTTCGTGATGTTCATAGCCGCCTCGCAGACCGATATAATCAGTTCAATCGTTCTTCTCGTAAGAGTTAACTGCACGATCTCCTCACACATCGCTTTTGTGGTTCGTTCGAGTATGTTTTTCCAGTAGAATGTCTCCTCAGCTCTCAGCGCAATTTCTGTGGTGGCTCGTTGCTGGGTGCATTCGGTTACGTCGGTCATCAACTTGGTGAGTTTCTCTGCTTGATTCGATGTCACATGCCGTAGATATAAGTCGGTACCGGACCGGTCGCATCTCATTTCGTGAAGATCAAACCATTCTTCCACGGAATATACTGGGCGATGATCCATCTTGAACTTTATCCTTTCACTTGTCTGTAGAAAGCCACACAAGCTAAAACGATTACCAGAAATGTTTCGCTGTAAACTAACCTTCTTGACCAGTAGAAGTAAATTCAAAATGACACATGCAGAAATATGAAATGAGACGATCACGCGACGGTTTGGCTAAGCGTGAGAATCGCAAAGATATTGTGGATACGACATTGCATTAATGATACGAATCCAGCGTGACAGTCACGTGAATGGGAGAAAGATTTCGTGTGTAAGGAAGCGATGTTTTTGAAACTTTTTTCTCCTTTTTTGGATGGGTCGGACCTACACATTTGAACTGGGCGCTTGCCAACTAAATAACGTTTGTTGAAGGTAAGGTATCATAGCGAAAATAGGGTTAAGTGTACTGAAGTTACAACTCGTTCTATTAGAGCCTCTGAAACGTTTCTTTTTTTATCTACACTGGTGCTCAAAATTAAAAGATGATCTACCAAAACGTATAGATATGGCCGCCCCGGTGTCGCAGTGGTCTAAGCGATGACTTCTGATAATTCGTCCGAAGGGGTCCGGGTTCGAATCCCGGCGAAGAATGGATGTTGTGTTTGTCTTACAGCACTGGCTCTTTCATTTCCCTGGAACCAGTGGCCGTAAATTAGGGACGGGCGACTGTTTATAGCCCATTGAGTTGCTCACGGTGGTCGTTAAACCTCCAATCAAAAACAAAGTTGTGACGTGCCTGCACCGCAGAAGGCACATGAGATAAAGGCAGATAGCAGTGAGAGCATATGTCCGCGTAGCTCAGTTGAGAGAGCGACTTACTCCGGAGTGAGGGGACCCGGATTCGATGACCGTCGTGGACAAAAATGACGGCTAAATTTACTTCGTCGTAAAGTATAGAGAAGAACATAACGCACTGAAAATTGGCGGATATGTAAATTTCGCTACGCGGAAGACCTACCTTCCCGCATTTACCTTTACCACAGGTAAGCCGGAATATGCAAATTAGGTTTGGGTTAAAAAGTCGCGCGATCTTCTCGTATCTTGTAGATATTCTAGGGGTCTTATTTCGCTTCAGTAGCACATCTAGGGCCTGATTTACAAAATGGCATTCAGGGCAGTTGCACAGATCCCGACCTTTGAAGGGCCCCCAAAATATAGTTATATGTTACTTGCCTTGCATCAAACTTATTAGCAATGTTCATAAACTAAAAAAATTAAAATGGTAATTTCAGAACTGTACGTTGATACACGTGAAATGACAAGTACAATTTTTACAAATAAATAGAACACCATATTATTCGAAAATCAATGTCTTAATCTGCTAGGCATGCACATAATACGGGGTGCCGTAGGGGTCCGTGAAAGATTTATACCGAAGGTCGCAGACTGCTTAAGTCGGTCCCTAGGCGCGTCGAGCTGATTATGTCACGAAGACATCGTATGGATGATTTTCAGTGCTGGACAGCTATCGTTAGGATGGAGCATTGTACGTTCCAGAAAATGTCTTGTCAGTTCCATGGAGACAGTTTCAAACAGCAGGATATGTTCGTCGTCGACCAGCACAAGGCCTTTCCAAAGCCACAACTACAGAAAACGATTGCTGAATCAGTTTGACTCCCTGAAGAAAAGAGATGTCCGCTGGGCAACTTTCTTTGGAGCTTGCAGAAGCTACGGGAGCGAGGGTTTCATGGCATACGATTTGTAGAAGACTTCGTGAGTAATGTCTTTATGCAAGAAGAGCAGTTAGTTATTTGCGTGCTTCTAACTTCCGCTGTCCGGTGAGCTCTTTAAACGTTGCGTCGCCAATATCGCACTTGGAGTGCAGACCAGGGGCGAATGTTCTTTTCACAGACCACGTATTCCCATCTGCCAAAAACCAGCGACCTGCAACAGTCCCTGTAACATCAGAGAAAAGGACTACTGTGGTGGCGGTTGAGTGATTTTCAGGGCAGGAACCATGACGAGTGGGCGCACAGACCTACACACCTTTCAGATTTGCTCTGTTATTTATTTTTATATATTTTTTATTGTTTTAGCTGTTATATCATACCTTACATCCAATTTATATTTTCATTTTAGTGTAACAAAGATTTATTATTATAATAGCCAAGGAAATCAGGGAAAAGGTCTTTAATGACCTGACTAAGCCCTGATCTCACTACATGACAAATCATGTTAAAGTTACTATAGAATTAAAGTAAACAGTAGGCAGATCATGCTGAAGATCAGCAGTTGTTAGTATGTATCAGTGGCAATTATAAAGGGATTAAAATGGTATATAATACTTTGAAGGGTTTTTTTTTATAAATTAATCAAATATGTTTTTAATCTTTTTTAAAACAAGTTGTAATTATTAATATGTTTTAGTTCGTCAGGTAAAAGATTCCAAAAAGTTCGTCGCTGATATTTGATACTTTGTTTAATTTGTTGTGTTTTAAATCTATTTCTTGTTTCTTAATTATGAACATCAGAATTTATGTCTATGATATCTTTATTAATATTGCGTTTAATCCTTTTAAACATATTTAATCTCAAAACATATTGATATAATTGTTTCATATTTAGAACGTTTTGTTTGTTAATATCTACTCGCATATAGTTGTAAACATTGAGATGAGGTGCATTATTAGTGTTAGTATTTTTTTTTTTGATTGGAGGTTTAACGACCACCGTGAGCAACTCAGTGGGCTATAGGCAGTCGCCCGTCCCTAATTTAGGGTCACTGGTTCCAGGGAAGGGAGAGTGCCAGTGCCGTAAGACAAACACAGCATCCATGCCTCACGGGATTCGAACCCAAACCCCTTTCGGACGAATGATCAGAGGCCATCGCTTAGACCACTGCGCCACCGGGGCACTGTTAGTATTTAATTTAAGGTCTAGTAATCTAATAAATTTATTCCGGAGTACCTGGAGTTTCTCAATGTTAGTTTGTGTCGTCTGTCTCAAACAGGATAGACAATAGTTAAAGTGTGTATACACAAGAGTACAACGGTTGAAGGGTTTTATTAGTAAGATTATTAAGTATTTCTGTTGAGTTGCGTACAGTAAAAATAGTGTTATTGAGTGAGGTGTTATTTCTTATTCCAAACAAGAGCGGCCCTTTACCTTCTTTTATTGTGTCGGAAGAAGCTAGGAAATGGGGAATGGGACCACTCAGAAAAGGGTTTCGCGCATTTTCCTTATCCTTACATCAAGGATGTTCTAGGCAGTGAAGCTGAATTGGACGCGGGACATCATTTAGGAGTGTAAAACACAGAAGGAGAAGAAGGAGGTCAGATTCCCAACTGCTTCAGAGTTCAGGCCTACTGTACTGCATCAAAGGGACCAAATGCAGCTGGCCGCCCCGGTGGCGCAGTGGTCTAAGCAATGGCTTCTGATCATTCGTCTGAAAGGGGTCCGGGTTCGAATCCCGATGAGGCATGGATGATGTGTTTGTCTTACGGCACTGGCTCTCTCCCTTCCCTGGAACCAGTGGCCCTAAATTAGGGACGGGCGACTTCTTATAGCCCATTAAGTTGCTCACGGTGGTCGTTAAACCTCCAATAAAAAATGCAGCTCATGTTCGTGGCTTACAGACGAAACAATAACCGAATATTCCCCAAATAATCTTCAACCATGTTGGCTACATCCTTACCTTGCAACATACCCCTTCATTTCTGAATATGAGCAACTAATATCCCCTGAACATTTTGGGGAACAAATGCGAAATTTAAGCAACCAAGGCTATGAAAACTGGCGGAACATTATAAGAAAACTTCGTACACAGGCAAATGACAAAGTATGGCATGAAAAAACTGTACCAGAAACTAGTACAAATTTCCAATTTCAATCAGATTGTACCCAGTGGTTTTTGTGCCCTCTCTTGACCTGCGCCTGGAGCAGCTACCTCGCTTGCCCCGACCTATTTACGCCTCTGTTGGCTATACTTGTAGGCTTATAGTACATTTGAATATATAATGAATGGTTAAGATTTCGGGACAGCAGGAGCTCCAGGAAAGGCAACTTCCCATTCTCTTCTATTCCATAGTGAAGGTGATACTGCGGTGTGCACTGTTGGTTGTGTTCACCGCCGGCGGAAGGTAGGGAACATGGGGCACTGGATCCTCTCTGGAATTTCATGGTCCCCCTCACTAGGGGGACCATGTGTGTTCGAACTACCCATAAGACATTGCGAACGTGTTTGTTGTATTGCGTCAGCTTCTATCCGCTTTGGCTACCGCGTAATTTTCAAATTGCTTTTACTTTTTTGATTTACCTACGTATAAAAACTAAAATGAAATATGGATAGATTGGGAATATAAAACGAAAACTAAACGGAAATAAGCTAAAGGAACTGTTTTTACAGGTGTGTTCATTTTGGCCAAAATATACGAATTGAGAAAAAAGCTTCTGCATCTATCAGTCTTGAACAACATTGTACTATTGACACCGATGGTGACGTATGCGTTTTGGATAAAAATTTAACTTTAAATTTATTTCTACTGTTACATGCAAATACTGCAAGTACAGCACTATGTCTCTCCATTTCGTCTTATATAGCACTGCCATATAGATTTTCACTGTCAAAATATTTTTAGAGCTCCGTAGATATTTTTATTTTAATACTATTACTACTTCTGTGCCATTTTTTTATTTTTGATTGAAGGTTTAACGACCACCGTGAGCGACTCAATGGGCTATAAGCAGTCGCCCGTCCCTAATTTAGGACCACTGGTTCCAGGGCAGGAGAGAGCCAGTGCCGTAAGGCAAACACATCATCCATGCCTCACCGTGATTCGAACCCAGACCCTCACGGACGAATGATCGGAAGCCATTTTTTCATTGAAGGTTTAACGACCGCCATTAGCAACTCAATGGGCTGTAAGCAGTCGTCCGTCCCTAGTTTAGGGCCACTGGTTCCAGGGAAGGGAGAGCTCCAGTGCCGTAAGACAAACACAACGTCCATACTTCACGGGATTCGAACCCGGATCCTCACATACGAAAGATCAGAAGCCTTTTTTATTGAAGGTTTAACGACCACCGTGAGCAAAACAGTGGGCTATAAAAAGTCACCCGTCACTAATTTAGGGCCACTGGTTCCAGGGAAGGGAGAAAGCCAGTGCCGTAAAACAAGCACAACATCCATGCCTCACTGGGATTCGAACCCGGACCCATCACGGACGAATGGTCACAAACCATTGCTTAGACCACTGCGCCACCGGGGCGGAGCTAAAATTTGGATTGCGAATAATGAAACCTTTTGCAACTGAGGAATGTTCTTGTGTTGGTGAACTTTTATTAAATAAATACATAAATCGTTTTAACGGTGTGAAAGAAATCAATGTATAATATGCAATCATAAGTCAGATTTTATTAAAATATTGCATTTACGGTGCAACTTATTATTCTCAACTTATTAAAATTTTAAAAGCTCGCTAGACTGTTCCTTAAATTTTCTGCTAAAAAAATTGTCAAACTGCTTTTCCCTAAAAATTCAAATTTGCTGGGGAAAATGTTAAAGTTTTGTTTATTCTTCACTGATCTTAGTTGAATTATATAAACATTCGGTCAGCCTGCAGAGATATACAGGGTGATTCAAAAGTTCGGTGCAAAAGTGAAATGCGATTAAAAAGATCTATGGGTTGGAAAGACATGCGAGTTGTAGATCAATATTCACTGAGGTACGGGATTTTGTATAACATGAAGAAAAAAATAGTTCAAAATCTCGACAATAGGGGGCGGTGTTGCAGAGAATGCCACATAAGTGACGCTTGCACATTAGTCGCACAGAGCAACGTTAATGTGAGACATTAAAAATATTACGGAGAAATGCAGTCACATGTTCAATGTGCGAAAATAATAAAGGTTCGTGCTGTCATTCTGAGTGCAAAACCACGCGGTTTTATTAAGCTAATAATTTGCATATAACTTGAAATCAAGCGTGCATGTTTAGCGCCGATCGTTTACTGAGCAGACCACAAATGGCCACCTAGATATCCAGATCTCACACCCGCTGATTTCTGGTTATGGGGCTACTTGAAATCCCGTGTCAATAGAGGTAATCCCCAGACCTTGCCATCGCTGAAAGACGCCATACGGCAGGAGGTATCAGCCAATCCCGTTGACATGTTGTTCAATGCTGCATCAGGAGCAATAGCACGACTGCACGCAGTATTGGAATGTGGTGGTGGTCACATTGAGTACTTGTATCTGTAGATCATGCTAAAATGAAGTACGTTTCACTAATTTAACGTACATCTCATATCACAATTCTCACCTCTCGTTGTTTTCTCTACCCATATTCTGGGTAAATCAACAGCTCCCCAGTTGATTTACCCAGAATATGGAAACGACACATCGCAGCTATGAACTTTAACAATAACATTTATTGTTAGCATGTGAACTTTGACAAATACACATATTCTGTATAATATGCACTCTGTTTAACATATTCTTAATATTCTTACTTGGGTTTAGTTTGATCTGTAATTCAGCTATGGCGCGATGGCAACAGTACGATACCCTTGCTACAGTGCGAAGAAGAATTAGTGTGTCGTGCTCGCAGAAAAACTTGCTGCCCACAATCGTGAAAGCGGTAGATGGCGCTGCCATCGGATGTCACGTCGCTTTTCAGGCAGGAAAGACGACGAAATGACACACACCTAGCTCGTCAGTATTATGTGTACTCCTTGAACGATATTTTATAAGAAGATAACTTAAGTATATACGAAATAATCGACACACCTCTTTTACCCCCCCCCCAAAAAAAGAACGAACGGGGTACTCAAGATTCATTAATAAGGGTATCGTAGTTTAAGTTAAGCTTTGCATTGTGCTAACGTCAACATTAATGTTAGATATTTCGGACGTTTTAGAGTCATACATGGGTTACATTATGCAAAAACACTGGAGACCAATATGCAGTTTACAATCACTGAAACATCAACTTACAGTATAAAGTAAAAATTAAAAAAAAAAAAGAAACTGTTTTGCCCCTCAAAACCTTACCGGAAAAAAAAGGGCGAAATATTTTCTCAATGAGACATCGGCTTTATAATTTGCATTCCAATAATCGAATTAGGTCTTGAAATTCAGTAACCTAAAAACTTTATAAATTATTTAATGATGTATTTCATTTTTTAGCATTGGTAAGAACATGGGAAGACTTTTAATGAGTTGAAAATACACTGCCGGACAATTGCTAAGGACGGATGACAATAGCAACGATAACAACCATAAAATGGAAAGCAGGAAAATGTGAAAATTAGCATAAGTGCGGGATACAGTAAGACGTGTTGTGCGTATGCAAATTTTGGATTGCCGAACTTGTTCGTGACGTCATAGCGCTCATAAGAGATATAAAGGATTTGACGCGTATTGACCGTTGTTGTTCAAACGCAAAGTTGAAAGGGAAAGAATCAATTGACGAACTTGCAATTTTCAGTATGTCTTCCCGACATCACCTAGATGATTTTATGCGTGGCCGTATTATCGGCAAGATTGAAGAAGGGTGAAAAATAACAGATGTTGCCAGGGAGTTCAACATCAGCCACAGTGTTGTTTCAAGGCTTTGGAATTTTTTTTTTTTTTTTGATTGGAGGTTTAACGACCACCGTGAGCAACTCAATGGGCTATAAGCAATCGCCCGTCCCTAATTTAGGGTCACTGGTTCCAGGGAAGGGAGAGAACCAGTGCCGTAAGACAAACACAACATCCATGCCTAACCGGGATTCGAACCCGGACCCCGTTCGGACGAATGATCAGAGGCCATCGCTTAGACCACTGCGCCACCGGGGCGGCGCTTTGGAAATCATTTCAAACAAATGGAGAGTGTAGCAAACGTCACGGGGGAGGTCGTGTTCGCAGTACGACACCTGCAGAAGATCTGTACATAGTGTTATCAACAAAAAGACACCGGCGCAGCACAGCTAGTGAGGTAGCAAATCAGTTTATGGCTGCTACTGGCAAGCGGATCTCCCGAAAAACTGTCGCCAGACGTTTGCATGAAAAAGGACTATACGCCCGCCGTCCTGTTGTGTGCATCCCATTGTCCAGACGTCACCGTACCGCCCGTTTGCAATGGTGCCATCAACATCGCAATTGGACTGATAACGACTGGTCTGCTGTCCTCTTCTCAGATGAGAGTAGATACAGTCTATCGTCTGATTGTCGACGACAACTGATCTGGCGTGATAGTGGTACTGCATATTGTCCAGCAAACATACAGGAAAGGGACCGATATCCGACATGTAGTGTCATGGTATGGGCTGGCATCATGATCAATGGCCGTACGTCCCTCTATGTGCTTCCAACTGGGACTATGACTGGCCAACGATACATTAATGTTGTTCTGCTACCTCATGTTTGCATGTTCCGTGGTGCTGTCGGTGATAGATTAATTTTCATGGACGACAACGCAACATGTCATCGAACAGTCGCTGTCCAGGAGTGTCTTGAGAGCGAGGATATTCAACGTCTCGTATGGCCAGCACGTTCTCCAGATCTGAATCCCATTTAAAATGTGTGGGATGCTTTGGGGAGGAGTCTTGCTGGTCTCCAATGCCCTCCAATAAACAAAGACACCCTCATCCGTGCAGTGACAGAGGAGTGGGATAAATTACTCCAACAGCTGCTGGATAATGTTGTGCAAAGTATGACACGACGTATGGAATCTTGCATCGCCCTCCATGGTGGCCATATCCCGTATTGACACCTTACGCCGGAACGCCTGCGGACGGTAATTGCATTTTTTTCATGTTTACGTATTCTGCACAAAATGGCCTGTTTGTCCCTTGAACACGTTCCAAAGCCTTCTGGATTTCAGAGCACAATAAATTGTCTTTCTTGTAATGTCCTGGCATTCTGACATTATTTTATTTCACTTGGCATCCAACTACACTTACTTTTTTATGCGCCATATAGACGTTTATGATAAGTCCTTAGCAATTGTCCAGCAGTGTATTACCATGGTGAGGATCGACAAATTTATTAAATCTGTCGGAATGACAGTGACAACTGTCATCCTCTTTATCATTTAAAGTTTTGAGATTAGCTACGGTTTGTCTATAATTGAAAACTCGGCGACCAAGCGGTTTTTTCATATCGATAACAGGTCACCAATTTCACCTCATTTCCAAGGGGAAATAAATCCAAACGTTTACGTAGAATTGACTTTAAACCAATGTAGTCAATGGCCTCGTGACAAAAATTAATTACGCAGTACTTCTTGACAAGGTGAGCTTCTGAGGACTTAGAAAGCGGAAAGTAGAAAGACGGTGCTCAAGAAGGTCGCCAATCAGAATCCTAATGTGTTCAGAGCTAAACGCATAGCTTCGAAACAGCTGATCAAGAACCCTGTTTTTTCTGTTGATCAGGGCGAAGATTCTGGATCGGCAACGCTTAACGAAGTAACCCTCGGAACAGTCAAGCTATTGAACCAGTTCATTAAAGCTCACCTGGGCACATGAGTTTCGTCCACTGCCCCTCCTCCCCCTCCTTTTTTCATGGGAAACAGTAAATGGTTTGAATTTGAATTTAAGCTACACACAAGTATCCTGGTTTAACTGTTTACCATTGAATAGTTCGTTGAGCCCATATGGAACGAGAGTTTCAAATTGTAACATGCATAGGTTCTCCAGTATTAACCTGTTCTCCAACACGGACTCAACGAACAAAATTCTGATGGAAATATTACTGAAATCGTGAGATTGAAAATGTTGAATCTCACGATCCGATTTCCTTCTGAAGGTTCTTATGTCGGATTTATGACCATTTATACGGATGTGTTATGGATTACTGCTCTGGCCAACGTAACCACATTGACAGGTTTCACAAGTAATCAAATAAATACAGTTGACAGTTTACAAAAGTTAGGTGAATGATCTAACTTTTGTAAAGTTCACCAAGATTGGAAGAGTGAGCACAACAACAAGTCTTGCATCTGCCGTCATTACATTTTGAAAATCTCAACTGAGGAATAAATTGAGGAACTAAAAAATTATAACTTTCAACATTTATAGACCATTTTTAAAACTCTCTCTCTCTCTCTCTCTCTCTCTCTCTCTCTCTCTATATATATATATATATATATATATATATATATATATATATATATTCTATAAAGAAGATACCTAAGCAAAAAAATACATATATAATTTTGACTCACACCTAGTACAACATAGAAAAGGTTATGTATCTACCTGTGTGAGTAAAAGGAGAAAAGATAAAAAAATAAAATAAAACAACTGAATGTAGAAGGTGTCGAGAATACTGAGCCTTGGCTTTATCAAGGACCAGCAAAAACTCTGCATTTTCTCACTTCCACAAAGACCTAGTTGGAAATGGGTTTCTGCAAGGCCATAGATGCAAGTAACATTCCCACCTAAAATAGTTTAAAAAATATATATAAATCATGTCCTCCGTAGAGTTGCATGACCTAGCACAAGTTAACAATTTCGCTTGCATCCATTAACCTTCCTGGCCCGACCCATGCTCTTCATCTGTTACTATTAAACAGAGAGAAGAAGATTAAAGAGAACTCAAGCTGTGAGAGTGACATAATAATTAGAAGTGATTTTCAGCCATAACGAAATTCCAAGTTCGTTTGAGAGAGAATTTAAACCTGAAAATCAATGCAAAAGAAATCCAAATTTTACATTGCAATTAAAAAAAGGAAATGTTAATTTTTAACGAACAGATTTTTGAAAGAAAACTTGAGTCTAAAACCCCCTACTCTACAACTTATGACAACACGAAAACGAGAATATGTTAAAGATAATAATTAACTAAAGAAAACTTTTGTGAAAGTTATATACCTTAAACAGTTAGTTGCAATATGTACAAAGTATTTCAGCAGTGCTGTAAGTGCATAATTAATTAGTTATTAAGAACTTAACTACTTTGAAAAAACATCGCATAGACAGCGCATAGAAAAGGAACAAGCTTAGCCATCTTCTGTTCCTAGGTACCCCAAAAGACGCTCAAAGTTACAAAGAAAAGAAAGAGTTAAAACCCGCAAAAATGTTAACAGACAAACCAATGCCTAAAAGCTGAAAAGCTAAAAAACGACAGAGAAAAAGTACATGAAGTACAAACATTGAACTTATAAAACCTAGAACCCAAAAACAAGGAAGAGAGCTTACCTCTTGTGTGACAAAAACTTTTCTCCTCACAAGAGAAGAACATGGCTGACCTCTTCCGCCACTCCCTAGACGCTGGGGGCAGTGAGGGTGGGGCTGATGGCCTCCTCATACAGCAAGAAACCAACGCGCGGAGATTTTAACCAGAGAAAAGAAATATATAAACTTAAGACTGTGGATCTGTATGATCAGAAAGAGCAGAATTAACTCTCCAGAATACATGAGAAATATTATAAAATACACGAGCAGTTTATTTAATAATCTTTGCATGTATTAAATCACCTTAGTGAGCTTCTATAGATTAATCAGAATCTTATTAATTTTAATGTTGGTTTTACTATTTTTAGTATAGCTATCCTAGTGATGAATAACTAGTTTTCTTTTTTATTTGTTTTTATTTTCTTTTATAAACAGATTTTTAAGCTTTTTTGTGATTTTGTTTATATTATTTAATTTTTTGTTTTAATAGGACCGTCATATCCATAGCACTAAGGTTCCTTTAGGTAGTTAATAGGCATCCTCTAGCCAACTTCCTTACGGCTTTGATTGGTCAGAATCATATTATTAACTGTGTAGAAAATTAAAGCAGATCTGCCAACCTTACTCTATTATTCAGAATAATTTTTCTTAAAGTTCTTTTGATGAAAGAAGAAGGAATTTCGTTCTCTAGAAAACTTTCTAATAGTATATTAATGTGGTAATTGAAGTCCAAATTGTTGCTGCAAATTCTTGAAACTCTTAGGACCTGAGAAATTAGTACATTCTCAATTACTTTGGTTGAAATGTTATTATTCCAGTGTAGATATTTAATTACTTTGAAAGGAAAATTAACTCTTTTATCAAAGAGGCTAATAGATGGGTTACCCCTGTTGAGCTTAATGCTTAAGTCTAGGAACTCAAGTTCCTGATTACTGTGGTTGGTTTTACATAAGTTAAGAGAGCTAGGATAGATATTATCAAAATCACTCTCTATAACTTCTGAATTATTGATACACAGCAGATCATCAATATATCTAAAAGTGTAAAGGTAGTTATCTGAGCAGGTGGGGTGATTTTTAATGAATTTATATTCCTTAAAAAACAGGAATAGATTAGCGATATTCGTGGACGTTGATGTTCCCATTGGAATACCGTTCACTTGCTTATAGAGAGTATTATTATATAAGATATGGTTATTTTTTATGCAGCAATTGAGATAAGAGTTCCAAGTTCCTACATCAACAAATTGGTTAAGTTTAAATTCTGCATACAGCTCTTTAAAGGTAGTGATTATATCTGATAGAGGTAGATTAGTATATAGGTTTTCAAAATCATAACTATTAATATCTAGGGGACAAACTTTGAGTATAGTAGAAATTACTTCTGCATTATCATTAATTATCCAAAAATCTCTGTACATCAAGTTAGAACAGTTTGACCATGTTGATAAGCATGTTTTTGCTTTGGTTCTGGACATTCTTAAACATATTCTTAAAGATAAAATTTCTCTTAAAGAATTTTCCAGTAATTTTGTTACCATCAGGTTCCTAAATAAAGCCTACGATAATCTCAATGTAAGGAAGCTGTTCTACAATAATGCAATTTTTTTTCCCATCCACAGGCACCAGTCTATTGTAAGTTTTAAATATGTTAAGACCTTAGGGTCAATAGTTAAAAACTACAAACTTAACTCTTCGAGCTACATTCCTGTAATTACTACATGTTCTTGTGATGAACATAAAGAAACAGTTCACTATGATAAGAATTACAACCATATTATCACCGGAAACTTGAGTTTTGTTGAAAATGAAAAGCTTAGGAATTTATTAGAGTATGGCTCTAAATTCAGACCTTCCTTCACAATTTCCAAAGAAAGGATTCTTGAGAGCTTCACTCAAGATGTAAATAGGTACATCGTAAAAACCAGTTTAACGTACAATCAGCCTATTGAGGCCTTCGCAGAATGGAAATATAATATAATCAATAGCTTCACCGGTGAGTTGGCAGGTCTGGACTTTTGTTTCGACAGAAATCTCTTTTTCTCTGGAGAAGCTAAAAGGTCACTCTCCAAACTACAAGACCAATTTATTTTTACCACTACGGATAAAGCTAGCAATAATTTTGCAATTATCTGTAAGAAGTTCTATTTTGAATTGTTAACTATGGAACTCAATAATAGAGTAACATACGAGCCCGTAAGTTATTCTACCAAGCAGTTAGAAAATCGGTTTAAGGCATTCTTCAAGAAACTTAAAATTCCACAAACTAGAAGATATGAGCCTGAATTTCCATTTCTTTTTGCAACGGTTAAGTTTCATAAGGATCCTGTGAAGTTCAGGTTCATAGCTAGTGGAGTAAGGAGTCATAAAAAGAAAATAGATCTTGCTTTTGAAGATGTCTTAAAGAAGGTTTTGAAACACATTAGAAACTGTTCTAACTTGATGTACAGAGATTTTTGGATAATTAATGATAATGCAGAAGTAATTTCTACTATACTCAAAGTTTGTCCCCTAGATATTAATAGTTATGATTTTGAAAACCTATATACTAATCTACCTCTATCAGATATAATCACTACCTTTAAAGAGCTGTATGCAGAATTTAAACTTAACCAATTTGTTGATGTAGGAACTTGGAACTCTTATCTCAATTGCTGCATAAAAAATAACCATATCTTATATAATAATACTCTCTATAAGCAAGTGAACGGTATTCCAATGGGAACATCAACGTCCACGAATATCGCTAATCTATTCCTGTTCTTTAAGGAATATAAATTCATTAAAAATCACCCCACCTGCTCAGATAACTACCTTTACACTTTTAGATATATTGATGATCTGCTGTGTATCAATAATTCAGAAGTTATAGAGAGTGATTTTGATAATATCTATCCTAGCTCTCTTAACTTATGTAAAACCAACCACAGTAATCAGGAACTTGAGTTCCTAGACTTAAGCATTAAGCTCAACAGAGGTAACCCATCTATTAGCCTCTTTGATAAAAGAGTTAATTTTCCTTTCAAAGTAATTAAATATCTACACTGGAATAATAACATTTCAACCAAAGTAATTGAGAATGTACTAATTTCTCAGGTCCTAAGAGTTTCAAGAATTTGCAGCAACAATTTGGACTTCAATTACCACATTAATATACTATTAGAAAGTTTTCTAGAGAACGAAATTCCTTCTTCTTTCATCAAAAGAACTTTAAGAAAAATTATTCTGAATAATAGAGTAAGGTTGGCAGATCTGCTTTAATTTTCTACACAGTTAATAATATGATTCTGACCAATCAAAGCCGTAAGGAAGTTGGCTAGAGGATGCCTATTAACTACCTAAAGGAACCTTAGTGCTATGGATATGACGGTCCTATTAAAACAAAAAATTAAATAATATAAACAAAATCACAAAAAAAGCTTAAAAATCTGTTTATAAAAGAAAATAAAAACAAATAAAAAAGAAAACTAGTTATTCATCACTAGGATAGCTATACTAAAAATAGTAAAACCAACATTAAAATTAATAAGATTCTGATTAATCTATAGAAGCTCACTAAGGTGATTTAATACATGCAAAGATTATTAAATAAACTGCTCGTGTATTTTATAATATTTCTCATGTATTCTGGAGAGTTAATTCTGCTCTTTCTGATCATACAGATCCACAGTCTTAAGTTTATATATTTCTTTTCTCTGGTTAAAATCTCCGCGCGTTGGTTTCTTGCTGTATGAGGAGGCCATCAGCCCCACCCTCACTGCCCCCCAGCGTCTAGGGAGTGGCGGAAGAGGTCAGCCATGTTCTTCTCTTGTGAGGAGAAAAGTTTTTGTCACACAAGAGGTAAGCTCTCTTCCTTGTTTTTGGGTTCTAGGTTTTATAAGTTCAATGTTTGTACTTCATGTACTTTTTCTCTGTCGTTTTTTAGCTTTTCAGCTTTTAGGCATTGGTTTGTCTGTTAACATTTTTGCGGGTTTTAACTCTTTCTTTTCTTTGTAACTTTGAGCGTCTTTTGGGGTACCTAGGAACAGAAGATGGCTAAGCTTGTTCCTTTTCTATGCGCTGTCTATGCGATGTTTTTTCAAAGTAGTTAAGTTCTTAATAACTAATTAATTATGCACTTAAAGCACTGCTGAAATACTTTGTACATATTGCAACTAACTGTTTAAGGTATATAACTTTCACAAAGTTTTCTTTAGTTAATTATTATCTTTAACATATTCTCGTTTTCGTGCTGTCATAAGTTGTAGAGTAGGGGGTTTTAGACTCAAGTTTTCTTTCAAAAATCTGTTCGTTAAAAATTAACATTTCTGTTTTTAATTGCAATGTAAAATTTGGATTTCTTTTGCATTGATTTTCAGGTTTAAATTCGCTCTCAAACGAACTTGGAATTTCGTTATGGCTGAAAATCATTTCTAATTATTATGTCACTCTCACAGCTTGAGTTCTCTTTAATCTTCTTCTCTCTGTTTAATAGTAACAGATGAAGAGCATGGGTCGGGCCAGGAAGGTTAATGGATGCAAGCGAAATTGTTAACTTGTGCTAGGTCATGCAACTCTACGGAGGACATGATTTATATATATTTTTTAAACTATTTTAGGTGGGAATGTTACTTGCATCTATGGCCTTGCAGAAACCCATTTCCAACTAGGTCTTTGTGGAAGTGAGAAAATGCAGAGTTTTTGCTGGTCCTTGATAAAGCCAAGGCTCAGTATTCTCGACACCTTCTACATTCAGTTGTTTTATTTTATTTTTTTATCTTTTCTCCTTTACTCACACAGGTAGATACATAACCTTTTCTATGTTGTACTAGGTGTGAGTCAAAATTATATATGTATTTTTTTGCTTAGGTATCTTCTTTATAGAATGTGAATTCTGAATTTTCAAAACTGCTGCGTTGCGCGTTTTGATATTCAGGTTATTTTGCAACCTTCGTTTTAAATTCTAAAGTTTTTCCTTAGTCTTCAGTTTTGCTCTTAAGTATATATATATCATCATCATCATCATTGTCAACCATTATCAATCCACTGCTGGACGAAGGTCTCCCCAAGTTTCCTCCACAACGGTCTGTCTTGTGCCAGTCTCCTCCATGTCACCCCCTGCATACTTTCGAATTTCATCCACCCATCTCCCATGTGGTCTTCTTCTGGGTCTTTTCCTGTCCCTTTGAATCCAATCTAAAATTTCGGCTGTCCATCGATGATCTGTCCTTCTGGCAGTATGTCCAGCCCATTGCCATTTCAGGGATTTAACTCTGATCATGATGTCTTCCACTCTTGTCATTTTTCGGATCCACGAGTTCCTCTTCTTATCTCTCCTGGTTACACCAAGCATGCACCTCTCCATGCTTCTTTGAGTTGTCTGCAGCCTTTGTATGTCTCTTTTAGTTAAGGTCCACGTCTCCGCACCATACGTAAGCACTGGAAGGATGCATTGATCAAACACTTTTCTTTTAAGACATAATGGCATATTGCTCTTGAAAATTATGCTGTTTCTTCCAAAAGCTCTCCAGGCAAGTTTTGTACGCCGATTAATTTCTTCATCAATGTGACCCTCACTTGATATCTGCTGTCCAAGATAAACGTACGTGTCTGTTATCTCCAACTTTTCTCCATCAATCGATAAATCTTCATTTCTTGTAAAAGCATTGAACATCACTTTTGTCTTCTGAAAGTTCATTTTTAATCCCACTTCTTTACTCTTGTCAGCAAGTTCCTGGATCATACTCTGCAGCTCTGATGGGGTAGTTGCAAAAATGACTACGTCATCAGCAAAACGAAGGTGGGTTAGATAATCTCCATTAATCTTTATCCCTTTGTTTTCCCAGCTCAGTGACTGAAAAACACCCTCCAATGTGGCATTAAAGAGCTTCGGAGATATGGTGTCACCTTGTCTCACTCCCTTCCCAATTTTTACGTGTGTTGTATTTTCAAACAGCCTAATCTTTGCACTTGCATTTTCATAGATGTTATTAATAATATTAATGTATGCATCTTCAATACCGCAGGTTTTCAGAGCCATTGTAACTGCTGATGGTTTCACGAATCAAAGGCTTTTTCATAATCGATAAAAGCCATGCACAATGGAAGTTCATATTCCCTCGCTCTTTCAATTAGTTCTCTCAGCACGTGGATATGATCTATTGTGCTGTAGCCACTCCTGAATCCAGCTTGTTCTCTCGGTTGAGCCATGTCCAGTGTTACCTTCAAGCGGTGTGAAAGAACTTTAGTGAAGATTTTATAAACTACTGATAGGAGGCTGATAGGTCTGTAGTTTCCGAGATCCTCAATGTCACCTTTCTTATGTAGCAGGATCATTGTAGCGGTGTTCCAATCCTCAGGAATCTTTCCTTCATTAAGGCATCGAGTGAAAATTTGGGCGAGTACTGTTTCGATTTCTCCACTTGCTTCTTGTATGATGTCTACAGTAATTCCATCTTCTCCTGGAGCTTTTCCTCGCTTCATGTTCTTGATTGCATGTGCAACTTCTGCTGGAAGGACTGGAGGAACTCTGGTACTGGTATCTTTCATGATGTCTGGAGTGCATATATCATCCCTTTCATATAATTTGGAGTAGAAATCTTTCACTCTAGTCAAAATTTCGCCTCTATTTCTTGTTACAGAACCATCTTCTTTTCTCAGTGCCATAATCTGTTTTCTTCCTTTACTGAGATGTCCCTTTGCTATCTTTAGGCTTTGGTTGTTTTCAATTGCTTTCCTCACTAGTTCACAGTTGAATCTCCTTACCTCTTCAGTGATACTTTTTCTTACTGTCTTGCATAGCTCTATATATTCCACTTTGGAAGTCACATCTTCTTTAGTTGTCCTCATCTCTCTTCTTTTTTGCATCAACATTTTGGTTTTTCCTGATAATTTGTTCACATGCAACTTGTTCTTAGACCCAGCTAATTTTGTTGCTGTTTCCATAAGAGCTTTGGTTACTTTTCTGTTAACTTCAGAGATGTCCACTTCTTCCGATGTTAGGCCTTCTAAAGCAGAGAACCTGTTCTTCAGTTCTAATTTGAAGGTATTATGGTGTTTTTTAAGGTTGGTTATGTCAATAGATTTTGTTTGTCCTATGAGCTTGCCACGTTCAAGTTTAGTGTTGAGGTGCATCTTACATCTCACCAATCTATGGTCACTACCTGTGTTGAACTTGTTTAGCACACTGCAGTCTTCTATGACGAATTTTTTGTTACACATAATAAAATCAATTTCACTTGTCGTCCCATTTGGATGTCTCCATGTCCATTTCCTGTGTGGCTTTTTCTTGAAAAAGGAGTTCAAGATGAAAACCCTTCTGCCTCTGCAAACTCAACGAGAGTATTTCCACGCAGGTTTCTGTTGCCATGACCGAATTTACCTACTGAAGTTTCATTCTGTTGCCGTTGCCCTATTTTTGCATTGAAATCTCCCATAATTATCTTCAAATGCTGCTTACCTTTATTATTTAGATGACAAATTTCCTCATAAAATTCTTCAATTTCTTCTTCAGGATGACTTGTGGTGGGTGCATAAGTTTGAATAATCTGAGCCTGGTATCTTTTCGAGAGTTGGATAACAAGTCGTGCAGCTCTGTCATCAGAGGAACTTTCAATTTCTACAACTTTGTCCTTCAGTTTCTTGTTTATTATAAATCCAACACCACTAGTTCTGCCAGTATCTGTCCCACGATAGTAGAAGAGATGTCCACTTTTCAGTTCGATGAGATCTTCTCCTTTTCTCCTTACCTCACTTAGCCCCACGATGTCCCACTTGATCCTTTGTAGTTCCTCTTCCAATTCAAGAAGCCTTGACTCAGAAGATAGGGAGCGTCCATTGTAAGTAGCCAAGGTCAGCATCAGATGGCAGCCTAGTCCGGTCCTCCGGGGATTCTTAGCACCCTCTGTCTTCATGTCGCACTGGCCGCCGCTGCCTTGGCCAGGTACATTCCAGCTGCCGGAGACTGAGGGCCAAGATTTAAGTTGTGGAATCATTTTGGAGGGGTTTGGCCATAACTCACCACGCTGGCCAAGCGGGTTGGTGAGTGTGGGATAGCATTTCCTCTGATCCCGATGGTATAGTTATACCGCTATGGGCGGTCGTCAGAGCCCCTTTAGTGGGAACAGGATGCACCACGAGAAGGCGGGGTTGACATTTGTCAAGGAGAGGCTGTGATGTTACGCATCACCTGACCTTACATCCCATATATATATATATATATATATATATATATAGAGAGAGAGAGAGAGAGAGAGAGAGAGAGAGAGACAGAGAGAGAGAGAGAGAGAGTTTTTAATAATGGTCATGAAATTGCATTTCCCAAATTCGGTTGGCACCTTGTAAGTTATAAACAAGCCTGTGGTAGTGTATACATAGGATAAAGATGCCTGCAAAGCCACAATCTGAAATGTAAACAAACGCTGCGATTAATTAGTCTGATTGAAAATAAAAGCGCATATATATAGCGGCTAAAGATATCCAAGATAATAATCTGCAACTCTAGAGGACAGCAACAAAACAGAATTCGGGGGGGGGTCTTTTTTTTGGATTCGAAGTTTAACGACCACCGTGAGCAACTCAATGGGATACAAGCAGTCACCCGTCCCTAATTTAATTTAGGGCCGCGGGTTTCAGGTAAGGGAGAGAGCCAGTGCCGTAAGACAAACACAACATCCATGCCTCGCCGTGATTCGAACCGCAACCCCTTTCGGACGAATGATCAGAAGTCATTGCTTAGACCACTGCGCCACCTGTGGATCCTTTTGCCAATACCTGTTACTAATGTTTTTGTACAACATTAGCCAGTTTCTAGAAGTTAATAAAAAGCTGCCAATGCTGTCCATTAATTTTTTCTAGTTGAAAAGTGGGGAATTTTTTTTCTTTTTGCTGAAAACACCCAATTCAAAAAATTAATTTTACCTGAATGGCGATACCTTTCACCACAAACACGGGCGCCCATAGTTTGGTTTTCAGGAGGCGGCAAACAGAAATTGTAACTACGAATAGCATATACAAATACCATATACACAATTCAACTGGGCTTTCTTGTTATCTAATCGTTTTTATAACACTTTCAACACAGTTTAACTGGACATCAGAAATTGACGCCCATACAAATGTTAAACTTCTTACGGTCATTCAACATGTCTGCATGTAAAATAAAACAAAGCTTACCTACAGTATTTGTAGCGTGAACTTGAGATCTGCTTACTGTTGCAATTCAGACCATTAAAATTAAATGTCTTGAGTGGATTTTTTTATATCAATCCACTACAAAGCACTTTTTTCAAATAGTCAGTCCCATCTACAAGTGACATAATTTATCAGCTTCAGAAAAATTCTTTCCATCACATGCAATGTGGTCCACAAATACATGTTTATTCTTTCAAATGGCTTAGTCCTCCTCTGTTCGGATGGGAAGGCAAAATAATAATAATAATAATAATAATAATAATAATAATAATAATAATAATAATAATAATAAGTGGTGCAAGGAAATACAAGGAGGATACCAAATAGATAAGACACAAAATATTAATACATAAGAACTATCAAAATATAATTGCACACTTAATAGACATACAGTGGAACACTTTGGTTATACATTTTCCAGTACGTCACAACTTTGAGAGAATCGAGACAGCGTTTTTTTTTTTTTTTTTTTGCGATGTTAACAGTTGTCTGAAACAAGCAAAGATTAGTGAATATTTTACTTTGCACTAATGCTAAATCAACTAGTAGAATATAAAACAAATTAAAAACTTACTATGATGTATTCTGAAGATCAAGAAAACACGAAATGAGGATAATACCAAACGACTATATATTCCGTCAATGCGTTTCATAACAAAATGACTGGAGGTGAGGGGACCGCAGCATTTTCACCATGTTTAATTAGCTTCAAATTGTCACAAAAAAGTGAAGAAACTGCAAAATATGAGCACATTTCACCACTCACGTTGAAACGTTATGGGAATCATGGAGGAACAGACATTTATTTATGCCCAGCGCCATCTTGTGACATCACACTTCAACGACGTATTTCTTGTCATGCTGAAGTGCAAAGTTTCAGCCTTTAAAGTCACAAGGGGGCTTCTGGATGGTCTGGAAAGACACACATGTATCATGGAATTATTACCATGATACATAGGGTATGGCTTCTTACTAATTTTTTTTGGCTCAGGATTTAGAAAATCAAATTGTTTTCGTCTTGTATAACTAAAAATTCTAGGGTCGTTTTCTTTATTCTCATCTTTAAAGTTACAGCTGCACAGCCTTGAATCAGCACTTGGTACTCTATCAGCCCTCCTAGTTTTGTGAAAAGTGAACATCATACATAGAACTTAGTTTTATTGAGAAACAGAATTTCAAAGTTTTACAAGGATATAAAACCTTTTCTTGTTTTAAAATATAGAATGCCGCCCCGGTGGCGCAGTGGTCTAAGGCGTGGGCCTCTGATCATTCGTCCGAAGGGGTCCGGGTTCGAATCCCGGTGAGGCATGGATGTTGTGTTTGTCTTACGGCACTGGCTCTCTCCCTTCCCTGGAACCAGTGACCCTAAATTAGGGACGGGCGACTGCTAATAGCCCATTGAGTTGCTCACGGTGGTCGTTAAACCTCCAATCAAAAAAAAAAAAAAAAAAAAAAAAAAAAAAAAAAATAAAATATAGAATAAATATACACAAAAAATGGAAGAAAGTAGACGGGGCTGACCCAACTAGCAAGTTACGCAGCCTGTACGGAAAACACAGCACATGGTGTTAGAAAGAGGAAGCCTCGAATTTTTGTATGGATGCACAGAGAAAGCTTTTATGCACCGGTGAACGAGTCCCATTGGAACATATGCATGTCTTCGGCACTATTACCTAACTTTTGGAAGCAAAAAACAAGAGGGGGAGGGCAAAATTCCAGTTATCATGTTTTATATTTAACGATTTTATGACTAAACCGTGTGTTTATATGTTTTGGGTGAAATCAGGCATGTATTTACTTTAATGTATGATAACGTCATGTGAAGACCACTAAATTTTTTTAAATTAAATTAACCAGCTTCAAATATAAGGTCTTGGGCCTTATTTTGAAGGATTTCATTCAGGCGTAGTCTATGCCGAATTAAAAAAGCATAAAGTTAATTTTTTCGGGAAACGCTCAATCGATGGCATTGAAACAATTGTGATTTTTCACCTATTGCTTGCTCTCATTCAGGTATTTAACGATTTAACATTCCTGGAGCAAGTGAGTGCTTTAAAGATTTAAAGACCTTGCAAAGGAATGCCAGGTAGGAGCGGCACCGCCAATATGAATAATGTATATCTAAAAAACCTTCCATAATGTCTTCTACCCCCTTTTTGTACCCGACCACCTTCCCCTAGAGTAAACTTCTGGATACGCCCCTGACACTTTTGCTATTTACTTTAACTTTCTGTTACGCTCATTTTAGCCCATATGCTAGTCTTTGCACCACTAAATCCAACAAGCCAACTGCCCTCTTTTTCCTGCAAAAAAAATTAACACTTCCCCTGCCATATCAATTAGCCTCTGAAAAAATGTATTGAAATATGCATTCAGTAAGAAAGAATGCACTGCACATTATTGACCATTTACATGCTTACATTGCAAAGTGTAAATTTTATGGATGCTCTTCAACTGTGTCAATATATTTTAACACCTATTAGTGAAATTTATACTTTTGTACAAGGTACGTAAAATCTCCCAAAGGCATCGCATGTCATAAAAACTTCGCACGAGTTTACCCGTAAATCGGTACGGAACTTGATATAACAGCCTCGAAGCAAAACCTAATGTTCTGTAAACGATACCAAACATACAAAATGACGGGATGCGTGGTCCAAATTCATATTTTACAATGAAAAGCATTTTTGTGTCTACCATTGCCTTGAAAAAGCCTCCCAGTGGAGTGTGAAAGCTTGGCGAATATTTGTGCTGACTACACCACAAAAATAAACGGATTTCATACGCTATATGCTTTTCATTATAATTCAACTATGGTGTATTTGAAATAAAGGTCATATTTTACATACTACAAAATATATGCTTGTTCACAAGAATACCAGTCAGTCCACAAATCCTTATTTGGACATGTTTCCGTTTGTTTCTCGGAAATCTTTATAGATTTTAATGATTCCGTTTGCTTCTCAGAAATCTTTATAAATTGGATATTTTTATAGATTTTGCATGTTTCCGTTTGTTTCTCGGAAATCTTTAGAGATTTTAATGATTCCGTTTGTTTCTCGGAAATCTTTATAAATTGGATATTTTTATAGATTTTGCATGTTTCCGTTTGTTTCTCAGAAATCGTTATAAATTGGATATATTTGACATGGTTTTATGTTTTGCAGCGTACTGTAATCATCAGATTGGGAAAAAACAATGTTCATTTTATAATAAACACTGTTTTTTCACAGTCTGGTGATTACAGTAAGCTGCAAAACATAAAACCATGTCAAATATATCCAATTTCACCTTAAAAATCAATTGTACAGGACTATCGACAGCCGCCAACGAAGAAACTAACGTTAACTAAGATGTAAACAACCTGTGTTTATGCCCAGTCGCCATTGCGTGACGTCACGACTTCGACGACGTATTGCATGGTTTTGGGTAGTAGAAACCGTGTTAATATCAAACTGTAATGAATCATACTTGATTCATTACAGTTTGATATTTGAGTGAAGTTTTCAATTTTAACGTTTGTTTTGTTCAGAATTCGCACTAACGTTCGTGTATTTCAATTTAAAATAAAACTGGGAAAGAGCCTCAAAATAATTAAGAATTTTATAAATTCAACATTTTTTCATACATTTGCAGCAAGGTACGATGTGAAATTGGAAACATTTGCGACGAAAGAAGGCGATTCGGCCAACAAAAAAATGCATTGTAATACTCTTGAAAATCATCAGCTTTCCTACACTTTGACGGCTGTTGCTCGCGGTTATAAGCTTCACGCAAAGTGGTACTGCTCCATTAACAAGAGCATCTCAAGATATCTTATTCTAACCTCCTTGGGAAGCTGAGACCCTTTTGGTCACATGACTAAATCGTTTCTGAGTCTCTTCTTTCCAGTGGGATATGCGAACGCACGTTAGAAACTGCGGTTGGAAACCAAACAGAAGACTTGTTCTCTGCGTTACGTCACTAAAAGCGGGAACTCATCTCTCTAATATCATGGTTTTGTACTCTGTAAATGGCCTTGTATTTTTTTTATTTATTTTTTTAGTTTTATTGGGGGTTTAATGACCACCGTGAGCGAGCAACTCAATGGGCAATCACCCGTTCCTAATTTAGGACCGCTGGTACCAGGAAAGGATGAGAGCCAGTGCCGTAAGACAAACACAACGTCTATTTCTCACCGGGATTCTAACCCTGACTCATATCGGTCGAAGGGTCATAAACCAGCATTTAGGCCACTACGCCACTGGGGCGGCGGCCTTGGTTTGATATTCAATCCCGATGAGGCATGGACGTTGGGTTGTCTTACGCCACTGGCTCTATTTCTTCCCTGGAACCAGTGGTCCTAAGTTAGAGACGGGCAATAGCTTATAGTCCATTGAGTTTACAACCCGTGGAAATTTCTGGGATCAATATTGAGCATATGAAAAAACGGAAAATTTGCAAGGCCAATCTTGAAATGTAGGAAATTTTTTAGCATAAACTCAGAAAACAAAATAATAACGGAATGCCCTTCCCTCTCCGAATGGATTTTGATTGAAATCTATCTTTTTTTTTTTCTTTTCCTTGTGTATCACGATTATAGTTCTTATTCTTATTCAGGCTATTCTTCCACAAACGGGCGCACTCCTCATTTCTCACAGCTAAGACAGCGGAGCGCTAGAACAGTTCCGCGAGCAATCTACTGTTTTCTATCTGGCAACGCATCTTTTGTTGTTTACATTCGAATGCAAACATTATAGAGCCTTCGTACGTGACGTCACAAAACTGTCTGCTAGACTTCCGGGTGGTTAGAAAGTACCTGAGCTGGTCTCCGTCCATGCTTTTCAATGGCTGCTGATGCTGTAAATAGAGTTTAAAAAACTGTTCTTTCGGACAAAGTTTGCAATCTTAATGTGGTGGAAGAGCAATGCTACGAAGAAAAGCTTAGAAATAATGGCATAGAAGATCCATATGGCATACCTGAAATATATTTTTATCGTCTGGAAGTTTGTGTTGGTACGGACCTCCTTGATCTGAACTATCACGATATTTATAACTAATTAATAGGCAGTGTTTCGTGTTATACTAGAAAAGCACTAAAAGCTTATAAAAGCCTTGATGCATATAAATATATTACCAAAGGGTGGGTTAGAACTGTATTAATTCTGAAGACTGAAAACGAAAAATTTCTTACCCAGTGTAAGGTAAGTTGTTACATTTCTGACTGGTTCCAGCGTGTATGGGTGGTTCAAGTGTGTATTGCAATTAAAAAAAAAGAAAATACCGACTTATCATATCCCGAAAAACGGACTATGTTTTCACAAAAAAAGAAAATAAAAAAAAAGAAAACAGAACCGGGAAAACGCACGACACAATAATGTATGACAGCACCCTCTTGTTCTATGTGGACGTATATCCTTAAATTTCGGTTCGGAAAAAAAGGCATCTGTTTCAGTATTTAGAATTCAGTAATAGTACAAAATCTTGAAAGTTCACAAAAGCTTAACAATTTCCGATTCGACAGCAAAGTTAATCCGTCATGCATTCAAAGCATTTTAAACAGAATAACAAGGATTTACGTAAAAGCTTGAAAATAATACATAAGATTGAGCAAGAAAATATACCGATAAAAATTCGTCTGTTAATATAGTAAAATATGCAGATTAATGATAATTGAAATGAAGTGTTTACTACAGATCCTGTCGGTCTGGGTGACAATGTCTTCCGATTTAAGGCTATTTTCCACATAATCAGGCGTTTTTGTGCCGTTGGAAAGCGATAAAAAGAAATTCCTCTACCTTACTCGTACTTTGAGAAGCACCCATGCGCCACACAACTTTTAACCATTTCATAAGCTTCAAACAATCGAGTGACAGAGGGTCCAGAAATCGCTTCCTCATGTTAATCTTATGGAAACCTTAGCAGCCGAACTTTCTGTTAACCACCCGAAACCAACCGTGACGTCAAAAATGACGTCGGTGGAAAGGCTCTATAGGAATTGACAAAGTGGTTATCTTTGCATTTTGTTCTTATTTTTTTATTTATCATGTTGACTAACGTTGGTTTTATCAAAAAAATATTTAATGTACTAAATAAAAACAATAACAGATGTTGAAATAGAAATAAAAAAAACAAAAAACAAAAAAAAAAGGATCTTACCACTACACTGAAGTGCCAGAAAAACTGGTACAGACGAGCTTATGCAAAATACATAGCAACGTCACCTATGCGCGTTTTCGGTGGCGTCCGCCAGTGCGTATATAAAGAGATAGACATCCTTGCCAGCTGTCAGAGCTGTTTTTGGCATGAGAATGACAAGTAATAACGATTTAAGCGATTTTCAACGCGGTGTCATAGTTGGCGCTCGTGAGATGGGCCATAGTATTTCGGAGGTAGAAACGAAGTTCGGATTTTCACGGACGACCATTGCAAGGGTGCACCGTGACTACAAGAATTCCGGCAAAACTTCCAACCTACGATACCAGTGTAGCTGTAGAAAGACATTGGGTGAACGTGACCATCGTCGGCTGTTAAGAATCCTTTCACGCAATAGGCGTGCAACATTCTCGCAGGTATAATCGGAATTCAATGCTAGAGCCTCAACAAGCATTAACGTCCGGACTGTGCAACGTACCCTGCACGATATGATTTAGGAGCCGACGCCCAACTCGAGGCCCCTTGAGGAGTGCCCGACACAGAGCTATGCGCCTCGCTTGGGCACGGCAACACCGCCACTGGACACTTGATGACTGGAAACAAGTAACCTGGTCTGACGAGTCGCGTTTCCAACTGTATCGGGCAGATGGAAGAATTCGTGTGTGGTGCAAACCCATGAAGCCATGGATCCCGCTTGTCAACAGGGAACTGTACTGGCTGGTGGGGGTCCGTAATGGTATGGGGTGTGTTTAGCTGGACTCCACGGGGACCCCTGGTACGTCTACAAACATCTGTGACCGGCCAACGCTCTATGCGCATCCTTTCTGACGAGGTACACCCGTTCATGTCCTGCATTCATGCTGATGGGTTGGGCCTGTTCCAACAGGACAATGCACCTCCACACAAGTGTCGGGACGCCACATTATGGTTAGAGGAGCATTCATCTGAGTTTGGGGTGTTACCATTCCCACCCAAGTCCCCAGATCTGAACGTGATAGAACACATTTGGGATGCCATGCAACACGCTATCGAACATAGGAATCCGAGACCTAACCATAATGTGGAACGCTCTGCAGAATGGTGTGCATTGCCTGCAGCATATTTCCAGAAGCTAATGGAGTCCATTCCCCATCGTATTTCTGAAGTCCTGTGCTCCCGTGGGGGACCTACCAAGTATTATACTGGTGTACCAGTTTTTCTGGCACTTCAGTGTATATACGTTGGGAGATTGATAAAAAATTATACTTTCGTATTTACAGTAAGTATTTTAATTTGTACTGAGAAATATATAGCAAAGTACAATTTAAGAAGAAAAGCATCGATATTTATTGCCATTCGTGATCCCTTATTATTTCAAGGGTGGATAGCAAACCATATCTTTCACACCATGATATGCATGTTTTTCTGTCTCGTACGACATCGTTAACGAGATGATACAAACTCCATTGAGGCATTATAAAATACAACAGACCAATTCAACTTCATGGAATTTTAATACTATCGAAGGTTAATATCTTCGACCATACTGTATATACTGATAGGCTGCTCATGGCATCAAAATCTCTGCCTCCAACATCGAAAGCCTTTTATCGAAAGCCGCGAAATCACGTGACATGTGTCAAAAAGATGGGTCACACATGTTGTTCTTATTGTTTGCTCTGACCGATTTAGTGAAGGAAGTTCAATAACTTTTCATGGGTAAGAAATGAATTAAATACCTAAATAGATTCTTTGGATGCTTTATTATTATTTCGCTATAACACTTCGGTGTCGTCATCTTAAAATTTAAGGCTAAACGCCTTTTTTTAAGGCTACCAACAGGTGTGGGACACCGAATAGTTTTTGTTTTTGATGTATTTATAGCATGAATTTTGTGTTTTACTTTATTATTTCTGCTTTAACAGTTTTCCGAAAGACGAAGCACGAAGAAAATTGTGGAAATTTTAAATTTCAGCTAAATATATACTTTTTTTCTTTTTGATTGGAAGTTTAACGACCAGCATGAGCAACTCAGTGGGCTATTAGCAGTCGTCTGTCCCTAATTTAGGGCCATTGGTTTCAGGAAAGGATGTCAGCCAGCGCTGTAATGCAAACACAATATCCATGCCTCACCGGGATTCAACCCTGACCCATCTCGGACAAAGGCTGAATATCAGAAAAGGAAGCTTGTCCATAAAAACATGATAGTACTTATGACATGACATGCTAGCCCCTTGTTGCCTTGAGGAACTTTACTTTTCTGCAAGGCATCATGTACATTTGATTCCGAAATATGAAAATTATGGAATGGTGTTTACTTAACAAGTATAGTATTTGGCACAACATGGTTTCAGTAAGTACAATGTCTTTAGTTCGTCAGAAAACTTGTCGGTTTGGTATATAGCAATTTAAAGTTTGCATAAGTTTTCATTAGAGTAGCAACTGCAATCATTCCACTTTTTGGGCCTGTTTTTCATATTTCCAATAATTATTACGGTGAGGCAGAAATAGTCAATAAAGTTCAAGTACTTAACCAGAAAACTTGTGGCTATTGACATAAAAATATAGTAACTTAAGAAAAAAACAAAAAACCGGAATGCAGTTCCAAATTCTTCGTAAATGTTCATCACATTATAAATAACGAAATGTAAGCAACCCGATCTGTGCATGTATATGTCCCATAAATAAACTTACCTGAAGAGTTTTCTCTATATATGAGGAGTTTTCACATAACGCACTGAAAATACTGAAGTTCTGCAGCGCAAAGTAGTTTTTTTTTTTTTTTTTTTTTTTTTTTTGATTGGAGGTTTAACGACCACCGTGAGCAACTCAATGGGCTATAAGCAGTCGCCCGTCCCTAATTTAGGGTCACTGGTTCCAGGGAAGGGAGAGAGCCAGTGCCGTGAGACAAACACAACATCCATGCCTCACCAGGATTCGAACCCGAACCCCGTTCGGACGAATGATCAGAGTCCAGCGCCTTAGACCACTGCGCCACAGGGGCGGCACGCAAAGTAGTAACATAACATCATTTTTACACGGAATTTCAAGTACAAACAAACGAATTCGCGTTTTTTTTTGATTGGAGGTTTATCGACCACCGTGAGCAACTCAAATGGGCTATAAGCAGTCGCCCGTCCCTAATTTTGGGTCACTGGTTCCAGGGAAGGGAAAGAGCCAGTGCCGTAAGACAAACACAACATCCATGCCTGACCGGGATTCGAACCCGGACCCCTTACGGACAAATGATCAGAGGCCAGCGCCTTAGACCACTGCGCCACCGGGGCGGCAATTCGCGTTAGAACACGTACGAAACTTACGACTATTTTTCGATCTAATTACTGCTAAACGATTGCAATAAAATTTTGATTGAGGTAGTTTTCTCAACGAGCATACCTTTATATACAGTATTCCTAAAACCCACAGTTCAAATGTACACAATTTACTAATTCATAATCCTTTAAAATGGCTTATCAGCTCATAGGAAAACGTTGGAATTAAAAGGCATGCTACCATTTCTGACTCCTGTCACGTGATCTAATGCCCTCTCATGTTGGGACCACGGCGGTTCTGATGCAGCTATTGCTAGTGCGCAGTTCATTAGTATATATGGTCGAAGGTTGATATGGACAACTTAATATTTGCTGAGCGTTGCCTGATCGAAAACAGTAGATTGCTCGCGGAGCTGTTCTAGCGATGTGAGAAATGAGGAGTGCGCCCGTTTGTGGAAGAATCATGGAGGTAGGAATAAGGGGAGAAAGTATGACGTCAAAAACTTGAAGCTTTCTTAGCAGCAACGCTGACGGTGTGAAGGCCATCTTAAGCCTCTGATGGTGGTTTTGAGCCATTGAGTTACATACGTGAGAAGTTTGATTATCGAAATTTGAAGGATTTTTTTTAGAAATGGTGTGTTGTTGCGCTTACGAATGTCACAACAATTCCGGGCTACCACCTCCTGGAGTTACTTTTCACTGGTAAGCAACGGAGAAATATTTAATATGAAATCTTTTAATTTCCGAAGAGCATTTAGTAGTAAAGCGCGTATATAAAGTCAATTTAGATATGACCAGCTTAATTTCCCATTTTGATTGACAGAATGGCACTGAATAGTATGGCATTTTGTTGTGCTAACAGAGGGAAAAATTCTAATAGAAACTCGGAAAAGCCGTCTTTCGGAGCATATGCTTATGCACACAAGTGAAAAGCCTTACTACCGTGATGTATATTTCAAGCAATTTCCCCGAAAAAGTGATCTTTCGAAGCACTTACTTATTCAGAAGGGCGGAAAAGCCTGACCAATGTGATTTATGCTCCAAACCGATTTGTTCGAAAAAGTTATCTTTTGAAGCATTAACTCATTTAGACGGGAGAAAAGCCTCACCAATGTAATGTATGCTCTAAACGATTTATTCGAAAAAGTAAACATTCGAAGCATTTACTCATTCAAACGGGAGGGGGAAACCTGACCAATGTGATGTATGCTCCAAACAATTTTCTTGGAAAAGTCTTCTTTCACAGCCCATCCCCCTTCACACAGGTGAAAAGCCTCATCAATGTGATATGTGCTCCAAGCAATTTGCTCAGAAAAGTCATCTTTTATGGCATATGCTTGTTCATTCAGGTGAAAGGCCTTACCAATGTAATATACATTCCAAGCAATTTCCTCGGAAAAGTAATCCTTGAAGGCATATGCTTGTTCACAGGGAAAAAGGCAAAATCAAAATATATCTAATATAAAGTAATATTGGGGTATTACAGCTTAACATTAATTTGCGCCGTCCCGGTGGCGCAGTGGTCTAAGGCGCTGGCCTCTGATCATTTGTCCGTAAGGGGTCCGGGTTCGAATCCCGGTGAGGCATGGATGTTGTGTTTGTCTTACGGCACTGGCTCTCTCCCTTCCCTGGAACCAGTGACCCTAAATTAGGGACGGGCGACTGCTTATAGCCCATTGAGTTGCTCACGGTGGTCGTTAAACCTCCAATCAAAAAAAAAAACATTAATTTGCGTAAACTATCATATTCTCTTCATTTTAACAGAGCAGATCTATGTAAAACGTCACTAAACTTAGATTACCATGCACACAACTTTAAAAACTATGAAATTACACGGTGGTTTTACCTACAGAATGAGAAAAGTACTTACGCTGATCCCCCAGAAGTCAGTCGAAATATTTCCTAAATTCTAAATACCTGGAAGTAGGTCTTAACGCCCTAAACATTGATAAATCAACTAATAATGTCCTTAAGAACAGTGTATCAACGATTAGTATAATAAAGAAGGGCAAATTTATTAATATTAAAAGCAAATTGCCAACTTCGTGCCACGCACAGCATTAACAGCTGGGGCATAGTCTGCTCATGTCAGGTTTAAGATGGTTGCCGTGACGTCACATGCGTGACGTTTCGCTGGCTTCACTTGGATTGCATTTTTTTTTTGATTGGAGGTTTAACGACCACCGTGAGCAACTCAATGGGCTATAAGCAGTCGCCCGTCCCTAATTTTAGGGTCACTGGTTCCAGAGAAGGGAGAGAGCCAGTGCCGTAAGACAAACACAACATCCATGCCTGACCGGGATTCGAACCCGGACCCCTTACGGACGAATGATCAGAGGCCAGCCATTTAAAGTTCAACGTTGTACGGAAAGAATCTGTCACATCTCGTTCTTTACTATAAGCGTTCGTGTGTTTATATCAATTACATCCATTTTTTTTAATGTATAACCAGTAAGATTTAACTTTTTGTTTTTATAAATAGTGTGTATATATTGTAAAGTATTTCAGAAAATAATATAGCCAAATTTAATGAGCTAAACATATTTTTAAACCGGTTATATCTCGCGTAGCGTACGGATGTACCAATAAACAAACAAATGGCCAGCCGACACTTTCATTTAGTAGGTTTCCTCATAATAATTGTGATACTTTGGGGAAGTGGGTAAATGCTCTAAGACGTGCTAACTGGAAACGAAACTAAGCCAAGCCAAAATCTGACGATTGCCATTTAGCAAGAGGTTTCACACACCTTTGCGGTCTCACTTTACCCGTATCTCCTATCTGGAAATAGAAAAGAGAAGTGCGATGACCAAGTTGTCCCCAAGAAAAAAAAGTAAACATATTCCTATTTTCATCCGGATTTAAGTGCTAGTCGCAGCAATGTTGCCGTGACTTGCAGCTTCAATTTAGGCTTTTTTTCTTTTTTTTTGATTAGAGGTTTAACGACACCGTGAGCAACTCAATGGGCTATAAGCAGTCGCCCGTCCCTAATTTAGGGTCACTGGTTCCAGGGAAGGGAGAGAGCCAGTGCCGTAAGACAAACACAACATCCATGCCTGACCGGGATTCGAACCCGGACCCCTTTCGGACGAATGATCAGAGGCCAGCGCCTCAGACCACTGCGCCACCGGGGCGGCAATTGCATTGCGCCAACGGAGAGTGTTTTCTCTAAAAACCTTTAAGACTTTAAGATACATAGACTGGAAAACCGTAAGTTAACCGGGTGGCATTTAAAGTTCTTTTTTTTTTTTTTATTGGAGCTTTAACGAACACCGTGAGCAACTCAATGGGCTATAAGCAGTCGCCCGTCCCTAATTTAGGGTCACTGGTTCCAGAGGAAGGGAGAGAGCCAGCGCCGTAAGACAAACACAACATCCATGCCTGACCGGGATTCGAACCCGGACCCCTTACGGACGAATGATCAGAGGCCAGCCATTTAAAGTTCAACGTTGTACGGAAAGAATCTGTCACATCTCGTTCTTTACTATAAGCGTTCGTGTGTTTATATCAATTACATCCATTTTTTTTAATGTATAACCAGTAAGATTTAACTTTTTGTTTTTATAAATAGTGTGTATATATTGTAAAGTATTTCAGAAAATAATATAGCCAAATTTAATGAGCTAAACATATTTTTAAACCGGTTATATCTCGCGTAGCGTACGGATGTACCAATAAACAAACAAATGGCCAGCCGACACTTTCATTTAGTAGGTTTCCTCATAATAATTGTGATACTTTGGGGAAGTGGGTAAATGCTCTAAGACGTGCTAACTGGAAACGAAACTAAGCCAAGCCAAAATCTGACGATTGCCATTTAGCAAGAGGTTTCACACACCTTTGCGGTCTCACTTTACCGGTATCTCCTATCTGGAAATAGAAAAGAGAAGTGCGATGACCAAGTTGTCCCCAAGAAAAAAAGTAAACATATTCCTATTTTCATCCGGATTTAAGTGCTAGTCGCAACAATGTTGCCGTGACTTGCAGCTTCAATTTAGGCTTTTTTCTTTTTTTTTTGATTGGAGGTTTAACGAACACCGTGAGCAACTCAATGGGCTATAAGCAGTCGCCCGTCCCTAATTTAGGGTCACTGGTTCCAGGGAAGGGAGAGAGCCAGTGCCGTAAGACAAACACAACATCCATGTCTGACCGGGATTCGAACCCGGACCCCTTACAGACGAATGATCAGAGGCCAACGCCTTAGACCACTGCGGCCACCGGGGCGGCATTTAGGCTTTTCACCTCCTTTTCTAATCCTTCTCTGGAAATAATAGAGGTATTTTAGTATTTTAAGTACAAGATAGTTAGCTAGTAACCTTTTTCACTTGCTTTATCTCTAAATATTAAGTTGAGGGACTCAGTTTTTACTAGAACCTTGTCTCATTTATCGTGCCTTGCAGTTTCAATTTAGGCTTCTTACCTTCTTTTCTAATCTATCCTTTGAAATAAAAGAGATGTTTTAGTATTTTAAATGCAATATAGTAAGCTAGTAACCTTTTTCACTTATTTGATCTCCAAATATTAAATTGAGATATTTAGTTTTCACTAGACCCTTGTGTCATTCACCAGACTGTGTATGGCTCTCTTTTCCCAGACTTTTCATCATCGAGATTTATAATTGTCCAAACTCTAAGTTACATAAAGAGGGCATTTCTTTCTATCATATTTTATTTTACTTATTTTTTCTCCCGTTGATTAGCTATTACGAACTCATAATACTGCGGGAAAAACTTCCGAAATTAAAAGTTTTGCTCTCGGCAATTTCTCTTAAGGCCACATTAAAATTATTTTTGACATTACTTTGAGTGTGAAATGCGAATTTCCTGCAACTAGATCACGCAGTTTGCAAGCAACTGAAGCCGAAATATATTTTACACGTAGGACAAGCGACGTTTCCCTTCAGTTATTTCATATCCCCCAAAATTACGATAGTGATGTTTTTTTTAATCGTAAGTAAAAAGGCGTAATGTCTAATTTATACCCCATTGAAAAAAAATTAATACGCAGTATTAAAACAACGTAAAATTTCTTTTTTCGCGCAAGTAAAAGAGCTTAATTAACGTTGCTCACATACGACGCATCCCGTTTTTACCATACAAGCTCTGCGATCAAAATGTCGCCATCTGTTGTTACTCATTTACACAAGAACTTCCCCCTTATCCCTACCTCCATGGGAAAAACAGAGCCTTTGCACGTGACGTCACAAAACTGTCTGCTAGACTTCCGGGTGGTTGGAAAGTACCCGAGCTGGTCTCCCTCTATGCTTTTCAATGGCTGCTCATGCTGTAAATAGAGTTTAAAAAACTGTTCTTTCTAACAAAGTTTGTTATCTTAATGTGGTGGAAAAGCAACGTTACGAAGAAAAGTTTAGAAATGACGGCATAGAAGATCCATACGACATTCCTGAAAGATATTTTTATCGTCTGGAAGTTTGTGTTGCTATGGTCCTCCTTGATCTGAACCACACTGGCGGAAAGTAAAAAAGAACACCAAGAAGGAGACGTCTGATACCAACGAAATTTATACAGCATAATAACGGAATACAGAGGATAACGTGATCAAAACATTATGGCAAAATATAGCTGTATTTGCTGGTAAACTGAAAAATAACATTTCCATGTAACATGGTTAGTACGAGGTTGAACCGCCATGAACTGCGTCACACTGTGCAATTCTGGCATGGAGTCTGTCGTACAGATGTTGGATGTAAGTTTGGGGTATTGAGTTCCAAGCATCCTCAAACTGGACGCGTAACTCGGGGATGGTCGTGGCTGGCCATGGAGACCGGATAAGTCGTTGTCCCCTAAAATCCCACACGTGCTCAATGGGGGACAAATCCGGTGAACGCGCAGGCCATGGAAGTTGTCTCACACCCTGAAGTACATGTTGCGTTGCACGTGCCGTGTGCGGGCGTGCGTTATCTTGCTGGAAAACACCATGATGGACCGACCTAACAACTGGCACAACAACGGGCTGAATGATGTTGTTGATGTAGGAGGTGCTGTTTAACGTACCCGTTACAAACACTAGTTGTGTACGGGAGTGATAGCTAATCTCTCCCCACACCAGGTGTAGGCCCTGTGTGTCGCTGGTGGATGCAAGAAGGGTGGAGAAGCTCCCCTGTGCGTCTGCGAACACACATACGGCCATCGGAGGCTCCCAAGCAGAATCTGCTTTCATCGCTGAACACGACAGATCGCCATTGCGTTCTCCAGTGCAGACGTTGGCGACACCACTGCAGCCGTTCCTGACGGTGGGCTGGAGTCAGAGGTACACATGCCAGAGGCACACGTGCACTTAGTCCTGAATCCAGTAGACGGTTGCGGATTGTTCACACAGTCACCTCAGGTGCAACGGCAGCTCGGATTTGCGTCGCAGTGGATGCTCTGCTTGACAACGCCACTCTTCTTATGCGTCGATTGGCCCGCTCATCAGTCCGTCTGTGACTCCCGGTTCCACGTCTTCTCGTGGGGGAATGTTCCTCGGACCATCTACTCCACCATCGTACCATCACCGATACTTCCCGTCCAATTCGCTCCGCAATACGACGATACGACCACCCGGCCTCGCGGAGTCCGACTAGACGACCTCGCTCAAAGTCCGATAACTGCTGAAATCGTACACGTCTTCCATGTCCAGGCATTGCAGCTTCTTCAGGGTCTTCTCGCACGTGTCCGTACGTCGACGACTGATTACATTCACTTCGCCGTACTCCTTAATTACCACCGACGATAATTTGCATATTATGCGGTGCTGTGGCGTAAGCGCTCACTGGTTGGTCCCGAAATTAACATCACACCTACGTAAACTCGACCCCATTAACATATGTAAATTTCATGATCGTCTGCCAATTCCTTCTTAGTGTTCTTTTTTCACTTTCCGCCAGTGTATTACGATATTTGTAACTATTTAATAGGCAGTTTTTCGTGTTATACCGGAAAAGCTCTAAAAACTTATAAAAGCCTTGATGCATATAAATATTTTACCAATGGATGGGTTAGAAATGAATTAATTCTGAAGACTGAAAACGAAAAATTCTTTTTTTTTTATTGGAGGTTTAACGACCACCTTGAGCAACTCAATGGGCTATAAGCAGTCGCCCGTCCCTAATTTAGGGTCACTGGTTCCAGGGAAGGGAGAGAGCCATTGTCGTAAGACAAACACAACATCCATGCCTGACCGGGATTCGAACCCGAACCCCTTACGGACGAATGATCAGAGGCCAGCGCCTTAGACCACTGCGCCACCGGGGCGGCCGAAAATTCTTTATCCAGTCTAAGGTATGTTGTTATATTTCTGAATTTTTCCAGCGTGTATTGCAGCTATGAAAAAGAAAATACCGACTTATCGTATACCGAAAAACGGACTACATTTTCACCAAAAAAAAATGGGGGGGGAGAAAGAAAAACACATCCGGGAAAACGGACAACACGATAATGTATAACAGTACCCTCTAATTCTATGTGGATGCATATCCTTAAACTTCGGTTCGGAAAAAAAGGCATGTGTTTCAGGATTTAGAAATCAGTAGCAGTACAAAATCTTGAAAGTTCACGAAAGCTTAGCAATTTTCGTTTTAACAGAAAATTTAGTCCGTCATGCATTCAGAGCATTTTAACCAGAATAACAAGGATTTACGTAAAAACTTTAAAATAATACATAAGAGTGAGCAAGAAAATGTACCGATACAAATTCAACTATTAACGTAGTAAATATGCAGATTTACGATACTTGAAATGTGTTTACTGCAGATCCTGTCATACGGCCTGGGCGACCATGCTTTCCGATTTACGGCTATTTTCCACATAATCATGCGTTTTTCTGCCGTTGGAAAGCGATAAAAGGAGATTCCACTACCTCACTCGTACTTTGAGACACACCCAAACGTAAACTGACCAGAAGCCCCCAATTTTTGAGGACAGTCATCGAATTTAGTTTACTGTCCCCAAAAACATTTGATGCCTTTGGAGACGCAAATTGCCCTCACATTTTTTGGTGTTTGTCCTCAAAGTCCTCGAATTTACACTTCATCATTAGCTCGCTGGATTTTTAATGAAAAATGTTCTTAAAAGTAGTTTTCGTTGTATTAATTTTCCGACATGCTTCTTGTGAGAAGAAATGTTGACTTTTTTTCTTCCTTCCGAGTTTAACGACCAGCGCGAGCAACTCTAAGGACTATAAGCAGTAACCTGTCTCGAATTTGGAGACATTCGTTCTAGGCAAGTGCGAGACCAAGTGCTGTAAGACAAACACACCATCCATGTCTCAGTCGGGACTCGAACCCGTACCCACTTGTACGAACGGTCAGTGGCCAGCACTAGGACACTGAACTACTGGCGCGGACAAGTTTCGACTGTACTTGATCTACGTTTCTCCAAAAACTTTGGCAAAATGAAAAATTCGCCATGCAATTAGTTTGTTGTGCAGCTTGATTTTAATTCGGCACATATACAAGGTCAAGCATTTCACTTTTGCCAATATGTTCTGGCCATCATAATTCTACTTTTTTTTTGATTGGAGGTTTAACGACCACCGTGAGCAACTCAATGGGCTATAAGCAGTCGCCCGTCCCTAATTTAGGGTCACTGGTTCCAGGGAAGGGAAAGATCCAGTGCCGTAAAACAAACACAACATCCATGCCTAACCGGGATTCGAACCCGGACCCCTTTCGGACGAGTGATCAAAGGCCATCGCTTAGACCACTGCGCCACCGGGGCGGCTAATTCTACTTTGTCAATACAAATTACCAACATTCTACAATATACATCCTTTTAAGACAAAACTTCATATGTAATATCACACTTGTTGGAGCAATGCAGTTTTGTGACAAAAAGATTTGCATATTTATTTTGAAAACGTAATGTCCCCAAATGAACTGCCGATTTGGGGACGCCACGCCCTTTTGTACTCAAATCAGTGTTGCAATATCTGGTCACCTTATCCAAACGCCAGACAACTTTTAACCATTTCTAAAACTTCAAAGCCGGCCCCGGTGGCGCAGTGGTCTAAGGCGTTGGCCTCTGATCATTCGTCCGTAAGGTGTCCGGGTTCGAATCTCGGTCAGGCATGGGTGTTGTGTTTGTCTTACGGCACTGGCTCTCTCCCTTCCCTGGAACCAGTGACCCTAAATTAGGGACGGACGACTACTTGTAGCCCATTGAGTTGCTCACGGTGGTCGTTAAACTTCCAATCAAAAAAAAAAAACTTCTAACAATCGAGTGACAGAGGGTCCAGAAATCGCTTCCCCATGTTAATCCTATGGGAACTTTAGCAGCCGAACTTCCTCTTAACCACCCGGAAGTAACCGTGACGTCAAAAATGACGTCGTGCAAAGGCTCTATATTAGATGGAGACACCACTCTTATCCACGCAGCACTGACCGCCATAAGTCACCGCCCGCGCTGCGCATGACGTCACAAGCAGGCAAGAAACTGCTTTGAAACTTCGGAAACCACTGAAGCTACGAGGCGTTTTGACAGATAAAATGAGGGATTTAATAATTATCAATTATACAACCTTACTGTTTAATCAACTGTGTAAATAAGAATGTTTTTTTCTTCTTAATTTCACAAGATTTTTAAAAAGAGAAAGAAAGAAAAAACCAGCATTTCGGGAATCTAAACTCGGAGACGTTACGAAACAAAAATTGGAATGCGATTTTTTCACAGAAGGTTAGGTGCTGAAAGAATGGAATTACTTGCCTGATATGTGTAGATAATTTAATATTTTCAATAATCTCACTAATTTAAGTTTTTAAAGTCGAATACATTTCCTTACTTCAAATTTTACAGTAAGTGAAGAGTCGCTATTAAGAGACCATATTTTTGAAATCTCGCTGCTGTATTAAATCATTCAAACTTTATTCAACCAGAATAAGGGGAAAACAAAGAAATACAAAACAAATATAAACATGCATGCACATATATTCTCCATACAAAGGTCATTTTTATGCTCACATCACATCAGCTTTCAAAGATATTACCTTATAACACAAAATATGTATAGGTGTCATAGCAGGTCACTTATTTTTCATTACATTTAAAATTTCATTCAGTATCTACGAACATAGGATCAAATCTGTTTATGTCCACTGCTATACTTAAAATAAACAATAAATATAAATAAGGAAAACAGCTTAAAAAAACGATTCAACACTTTTGTGTATACATACACTGACGGAAAAAAATCCCAACACCACGAAAAAATAGTTGTAGAGGAATGAAATGGCGGCAATACATTTGTATAGGTAACATATTTAATCGATTAAGGTTTCAAGATCACAGCTTATTGTAAGCGCGAGAAGAGCCATTTTAAATGTGAAATGCTGGTACATTAATTACCGGTGTAACCGCCAGAATGTTGAATGCAAGCACGCAAACGTTCCTGCATTGTGTCGTACAGGTGCTGGATGTCAGTTTGTGGGATGGAGTTCCATGCCTGTTGCACTTGGTCGGTCAATACAGGGACGGTTAATGCTGGTTGGGGGTGACGCTGGAGTTGTCGTCCAATGATGTCCCATACGTGCTCGATTGGTGAAAGATCTGGTGATCTAGCAGACCACGGCAACATGTCGACACTCTGTAGAGCATGTTGGGTTACAACGGCGGTATGCGGGCGAGCGTTATCCTGTTGGAAAACACCCCTGAAATGCTGTTCATGAATGGCAGCACAACAGGTTGAATCACCAGACCGACGTACAACTGTGCCGTCAGGGTGCGTGGGATAACCACGAGAGTGCTCCTGCTGTCATAGGAAATTGCTCCCCAGACCATAACTCCAGGTGTAGGTCCAGTGTGTCTCGGCCGCAGACAGGTTGGTTGCAGGCGCTCACCTGGCCTTATTCTAACCAACACACGGCCATCACTGGCACCCAGGCAGAACCGGCTTTCATCAGAAAACACAACAGATCTCCACTCCGTCGTCCAATGAGCTCTAGCTTGACACCACGGACGTCGCAAACGGCAGTAGTTTGGAGTAAGTGGAATGCACGCTACAGGGCGTCTGGCTCGGAGCTGTCCTTCAAGTAACCGATTTGTAACAGTTCGATGTGTCACTGTGGTGGCAACTGCAGCTCAAATTGCTGCCGCAGACGCGGTACGATGCGTCACGGCCATACGCCGTACACGGCGGTCTTCCCTCTCAGTAGTGCCACGTGGCCGGCCGGAACCCGGTCTTCTTGAGGCAGTACCTTCCCTTGACCACCGCTGCCAACAATCATGCACAGTGGCTACATTCCTGCCAAGTCGTTCTGCAATATTGCGGAAAGAAAATCCACCTTCTCGTAGCCCTATTGCACGACCTCGTTCAAACTCCGTGAGCTGTTGACAATGGCTTCTTCGTCTTCTTAAAGGCATTCTTGACTAACATCAACACACTACGTCGAATCTCAACGATAACTTACGCTCACGAACTTTACAGCGCGTATTTACAGCAAACCTGCTTTGCATGTTCCGAGGGGCGCTACTAGCGCCACACGTATGCGCCGAGCGCGAAATTTGCATATTACGTCATCTTACAGATGTACTATCACCGCCTACCAACTGTCGTTTATCTAACACATCCCCTTCTTGGTGTTGGGATTTTTTTCCGTCAGTGCATATGACAGAATGGACAGATGATATATAATCCTTAAAACAATGACCAGTTTTTTTAATAATTTTACATTGGTTTTACCATTAATAATGGTGCAGCTCATGTGTTTGTAGCGTAATTTATTCTGCATATTCCCCCATTGTAGTATTGCATTAAAAATATATATATTATACCAATGTGTACCTCGTTTACATTTACCAGTGCCAAAAAACAAAATGTTATCACACAAACAAATAATAGTAATAATACACACGATACACGGTTTGAATATGTTTTTTTTTTGATTGGAGGTTTAACGACCACAGTGAGCAACTCAATGGGCTATAAGCAGTCGCCCGTCCCTAATTTAGGGTCACTGGTTCCAGGGAAGGGAGAGAGCCAGTGCCGTAAGACAAACACAACATCCATGCCTCACCGGGATTCGAACCCGGACCCCTTCGGACGAATGATCATAGGCCAACGCCTTAGACCACTGCGCCACCGGGGCGGCTTGAATATGTTTCACGTTAATTTAAAGCAGGTGAACCTTGGGAGGGGAAAAAGAACTGATCCTAAGATCTAATGAAATATTGTTGTTGTCTCAAGTTTGTCTAAAACTATAACTGAAACACTATTAAAATATAAATATACAACAGGTAATCTATCCTGAAAATCATAATAAACTATGATTTTAACAGTATGTGCACTCCATACAAAACCAACCTATATATCAGTTATTAAAGAAGATAAGTATGAATGTATTAATTTACTACAAATTTTTAATTCCATACCATACAATATTTCAAATACAGGATTTGCATTTATCTGTTCCATATCAATATGCACTGAATCAATATGTACCAGTAATATATATGTTATTCGATCTATAGGCTCCTGATAATTAGTAAAAAAAATAAATCCCAAATTTGTCAAACGGACTTTTGCCTGAAGTTATTCTTCACATTAAAAAAAATGATTAAGTAGAGTATACAGCAATTTTCCATTATGTCTTAAAAGAATGAGCATGTAGCACGTGACGTCATCGAGAAGTGGCAACAGTCCCTGCTGAAGGACAAGCATAGCTGGCTGTCCTGCTCTTAGTGTGTAAAGTACTTTTTTTTTATTGGAGGTTTAACGATCACCGTGAGCAACTCAATGGGCTATTAACTTTAGGGTCACTGGTTCCAGGGAAGGGAGAGAGCCAGTGCCGTAAGACAAACACAACATCCATGCCTGACCGGGATTCGAACCCGGACCCCTTACGGACGAATGATCAGAGGCCAGCGCCTTAGACCACTGCGCCACCGGGGCGGCGTAAAGTGCTTTTGATTGATTGATTGATTGATTGATTGGAGGTTTAACGACCACCGTGAGCAACTCAATGGGCTATAAGCAGTCGTCCATCCCTAGTTTAGGGCCACTGGCTCCAGGGTAAGGAGAGAGCCAGTGCCGTAAAACACAACAACATTACATTATTTTACTAAGAAAGCTACCCGGAAAACTTAATCATTAATTAACAACGCAATTTTTTGTATTGGAGGTTTAACGACCACCGTGAGCAACGCAATGGGCTATAAGCAGTTGCCCGTCTCCAATTTAGGGTCAGTGGTTCCAGGGAAGGGAGAGAGCCAGTGCCATAAGACAAACACAACATCCATGCCTCACCGGGATTCGAACCCGGACCCCGTTTGGACGAATGATCAGAGGCCATCGCTTAGACCACTGCGCCACCGGGGTGGCTAACGCTAATTTAAAACATAAGTAAACAGAAATCCATATCTATTAAAGTCCAAGAACATTTCAAAAAACACTGCAAGAAAAAAGGAAACCAACATCAAGGAATACATCTGAAACATCTCTACACATCAAAGACACTATCGTCAACCACTATATGTCTCTTTATGTAAGCTTTAACATCCTCTATACGTTTATAGTATGCTTCGTAATAAGTGTCTAAAAGTTCAGGAACAGGATTTTTCGTAATTATCCAATTCAACACGGCATCCAAACGATGTACAATAGCATTTAACTTATACATATTTAACTCGTAAAACTCCGGAGTGAGTGGACATATCTTTTTATTAGGCACAAAAAAATTTCAATTCGAAAAGATCCAATGCCGCCCCGGTGGCGCAGTGGTCTAAGGCGTTGGCCTCTGATCATTCGTCGGAAGGGGTCCGGGTTCGAATCCCGGTGAGGCATGGATGTTGTGTTTGTCTTACGGCACTGGCTCTCTCCCTTCCCTGGAACCAGTGACTCTAAATTAGGGACGGGCGACTGCTTATAGCCCATTGAGTTGCTCATGGTGGTCGTTAAACCTCCAATCAAAAAAAAAAAAAAAAAAAAAAAAAAAAAAGATCCAAAGTTTCGTCATAATCAGAGCAACATGCAATAAGTTCCATGACAAGACAATACCGTGATGGCTTACCTATATCTTCGTCAAAATCAGGATCCAGAAGAAAAGAAAGATCTACACGAGGTATAAATTCCGGTTGAAGATAGTCTTTAGCTTTGCTCCGTTTTAACGGATCACCACTTGAATCAGTGCTGGGTCGTTTAAATGTCGAAGCTGTACTTGAGTTCTTTGCGAGATTCTGTAATGCTACTGAACATTTCTGTAAGTTAGCAATGCCCAAAGTACCAATATTTGCTGTTGTCTGAATCCCAGGATCCAAAGAAGTCGGCATTTCAATCAACGTCTTCTCTATCGGCTCGACTGGATCCACCACTCGGGTTTCACAAGTCTCAGCCACGGTAGGAACCAAGTCAACGACATGTGTAATACCATGTTCTAAATCCGATCTATCTTCAGGTGCAACAATTATTTCCTTATGGGAATCAGAGAGACTCTTCCTCAAGGGAGGTCTATGTACATACGCGCAATTAGCACGAATGTGCCCTCTTCCATTGCAAGCATAACAAAAAATGTCAGTGTAAATATTAAGCATGAAACTATGAGAATCCAATACAATTTCAACTTCCTTGGGACAAGTCTGAAGAGATGATTCACTCGGGAAGATGACCCGAAGAGTCTGCTTCAAAGCACCAACATGACAATAATTTGAAGATTTCGGGGCTTCTATCAGGGCTATAGAAAAGAAGGGCTGGTCCTTAGAGCCGGCTCCCCTGAAGACGCGAGGTGGAGATGATGACGTAGTCGTACTACAGCAGCGGGTTGGTAGTGGCGTTCTCAGAAGCCACTGCTCCACGGGAAATCCGAAATAATCAGTTTAAAAGTCAAGGAAAAGCTATATAACTGTAAAGCACTACAGTAAAGGGAATGAAAATGAACTAAACTATCATCACTGTAGTTAAAAAAAATATTATTTAAACTTTAAACATATGTTTTTAACATTACAGTATTGGGCATATAAACACATCATTGTGTATTACGCAAAATGCTCAGCGACTAATTAACAGTTGATTATTTATAAAACACAGCATTGGAAAAATTTTCCGAACACTGTGTTTTGCCGGTAACAAAAATCAAAATGCAGTTGTACAAATGATAGTACTTGTTTTCCTCTTGTGCTTTGTTTTCTGTGTGTCACCTATTAAATACATATACATGTGTATATCTAGGGAAAACTTATGCCATTCTAAAGCGCTGATCATAGAATTTAAGTTTTATGTTTTCTACAACTCTGTAATTACATTGTAGAAGATATATCTTATTTCTCCAAAAACGTTTCTAATTGTATTCTCTAATATTTTTTTCGTTCTAAGACCGCAATTTTTGAATTAAATAAGTTTATATTTTAGGAGCTTCGAACTAACAAAAATCATCTTGCATTTCATTTCATTTATTTCGTTATGGGGTTACATTTGACTATGTTGCATTTCAAAATTAATTTTATTACTTATAGTATTAAGGAAAGCAACATATATAATGTGCATACTTATGTACAGGGTAACCACAGAACAGGAAATTGAGTAAAAGGCTATATACAGTATATATAGCCTGAGTGAATCACACTTCCCCTAAAGTACGTAGTCAAGTCAAACGTCCTGCACATATAATATTTACTCATATCTGGTCTGATTAATAAATTTTACCGTAGAATGTTATACTTTAATTTGTTAGCAAATATTTTTTTGTTGCTTTCGAAAATAATTATAATTATTAATATGTGTAAATTGACAAGGTAGGTTATTCCATAAGATCAATCCCTGGTAATCAATAAATCTTATTAACATAACACGCATTGGTAACAAAGATGCATTTCTATCTCTTGTTTAATAGTTGTGACCTACAGTGTTCAGTTGAATTAAATGTTGATGCCTATTCTGTTTTATTCTTTTATGCATGAATCCTAATAATCTAAATTTCCATAATTTCTCAATATTTAAAAATCCATACGAATTGATCCGTAGCCACATATTCAAGTTAATTCCCCTAAAATTTTTTAAAATTCTGACCATCCTATTTTGTAATAATTGTAATTTATATAAATTAGTCTTAGTAGTTTGCCCCCATACAATAAATAATAAGTCAAACATGGATAAATCAGACTGTAGTACAACATTTTTAATGTTTTAATTGCTAAATTATTTGATATTCTCGTAATTAAACCCAATACCCCAGAAATTTTGTGTACAATATTTTGAACAGTAAGTAAAAATATCTGGTCGTTTGTATTTCTTTTTGGAGCTAACCTCTGAATCTCAGAGAACAGCTTAATGATATGTATGTATATATGAATATCTTTGTTTACTTGAGGGTTAGTTATGCAGATCGGGACACATTGTGCCTTTTACCAATATCGTAAAAATTTTACATGTAAATTCCTTCTGAACCAAAAGTGAAAAACTTTTAGTTACATTTACATTTGCAGCTTGATTTGGGAAGCATCCTTTGTTCGCTAAAAATCAGGTATAGGTTTTCTACCCAGTATTTGAACATATCCATTTCTGTGTTTTCTGCTGAGCCTTTCTTTGTGATACTAGCACTGCATTTCTGTTTAAAGAGCTAATTCTGATAAACGTTCGCAATCTACAAAATAAGCGAATTGCATCTTTGTTTACTAGGGTAATGGTTTTCCAGTTCGCTGACAAGTTCGCGGATTACACCTTTTCCTTTTCGAAAAGTGATGCCGTGAAATGAATAAAAATGTTTTTAAAATTTTTGTACCGTATTCATCCATGAGCAGGACCGTAGGGTAAGTCCACCTGAAGACAGTAATTGAATCCAATCGGATTGAATAGGTAAACTATTACGGTAAGTCCACTTGAAGACAGTAATTTAATCCAACCGGATTGACTAGGTAAACTATTTATGTACACGCATACAATAGATACATACACTCTTAAACATTCGCGCGATCTATTTGTATCTCTCTCTCTCTCTCTCTATATATATATATATAAGTTATAGAGAGTGATTTTGATAATATCTATCCTAGCTCTCGTAACTTATGTAAAACCAACCACAGTAATCAGGAACTTGAGTTCCTAGACTTAAGCATTAAGCTTAACAGAGGTAACCCATCTATTAGCCTCTTTGATAAAAGAGTTAATTTTCCTTTTTTTTTTGATTGAGGGTTTAACGACCACCGTGAGCAACTCAATGGGCTATAAGCAGTCACCCGTCCCTAATTTAGGGTCACTGGTTCCAGGGAAGGGAGAGAGCCAGTGCCGTAAGACAAACACAACATCCATGCCTGACCGGGATTCGAACCCGGACCCCTTACGGACGAATGATCAGAGACCAGCGCCTTAGACCACTGCGCCACCGGGCGGCTAATTTTCCTTTCAAAGTAATTAAATATCTACACTGGAATAATAACATATCAACCAAAGTAATTGAGAATGTACTAATTTCTCAGGTCCTAAGAATTTCAAGAATTTGCAGCAACAATTTGGACTTCAATTACCACATTAATATACTATTAGATAGTTTTCTAGAGAACGAAATTCCTTCTTCTTTCATCAAAAAAAACTTTAAGAAAAATTATTCTGAATAATAGAGTAAGGTTGGCAGATCTGCTTTAATTTTCTACACAGTTAATAATATGATTCTGACCAATGAAAGCCGTTTGGAAGTTGGCTAGATGATGCCTATTAACTACTAAAAGGAACCTTAGTGCTATGGATATGAAGGTCCTATTAAAATAAAAAATTAAATAATATAGACAAAATCACAAAAAAGCTTAAAAATCTGTTTATAAAAGAAAATAAAAACAAATAAAAAAGAAAACTAGTTATTCACTCACTAGAATAGCTATACTAAAAATAGTAAAACTAACATTAAAATTAATAGGATTCTGAATAATCTATAGAAGCTCACTAAGGTGATTAAATACATGCAAAGATTATTAAATACACTACCTGTGTATTTTATAATATTTCTCATGTATTCTGGAGAGTTAATTCTGCTCTTTCTGATCATACAGGTCCACAGTCTTAAGTATATATACTTTTTTCTCTGGTTAAAATCTCCGCGAGTTGGATTCTTTCAGTGTGTGGAGGCCTTCAGCCCCACCCACACTGCCCCCCAGCGACTAGGGAGTGGCAGAGGAGTTTGTTGGAAGTTTGGGGAACAGGACGACCATGTTTCCTCTTGTGTGGAGAAAGTTCAGTTGCATAAGAGGTAAGCTCTCTTCATTGTCTTTGGGTTTTAGGTTTTCCAAGTTCAATGTTTGTACTTCTTGTACTTTTTTCTCTGTTTTTTTTGCTCTTTAGCATTTAGGCACTCGCAAGTCTGTTAACTTTTTTGCGGATTTTAACTCTTTCTTTTTTTGGTAACTTTGCGCGTTTTTCAGGAAACTTAGGCCAAGCAGCTGGCCATTCATAGTTCTTGTACTTTGCGCTGTGTTTTCAAAGTAGTTCAGTTCTTAATAACTACTTAATTATGCACTTAAAGCACTTCTGAAATACTTTGTACATATTGCAACTAATTGTTTATGTCATATAACCTTCACAAAGCATTTCTTTAGTTAATTATTGTCTTTAATTTATTCTCGTTTTTGTGTTGTCAGAAGTTGTGGAGTAGGGGGTTTTAGAATCAAGTTTTCTTTCAAGAATCTGAGTTTTAAATAATTAATATTTCCTTTTTTAATTGCAATGTAAGAATTTGGAAAACTTTTGCATTGCTATTCAGGTTTAAATTCTCTCTCAGGCGAACTTGGCATTTCGTTACTGCTGAACATTATTTATAATTATTATGTCACTCTCACAACTTGAGTTTTCTTTAATCTTCTTCTTTCTGTTTAATAGTAACAGATGAAGAGCATGGGTCGGGCCAGGAAAGTTATGGATGCAAGCTAAATTGTAAATTAGAGCTAGGTCATACAACTCTGCGGAGGTCATGACATATATATATTTTTTTAAAAAAAATTTGGTGGGCTTATTACTTGCATCTATGGCTTTGCAGAAACCCATTTCCAACTAGGTCTTTGTGGAAGTGAGAAAATGCAGAGTTTTTGCTTGTCCTTGATAAAGCCAAGGCTCAGTATTCTCGACACTTTCCACATTCAGTTGTTTTATTTTATTTTTATTTTTTTCTCTTTTTACTCACACCGGTAGATACATAACTTTTTCTATGTTGTACTTGGTATGTGTCAAAAATATTTTTTTGCTTAGGTCTCTTCTTAATAGAATATATATATATATGTATTACAGTATATACACAAAAAATACTCGTATATTGCAAACGATAAAACAATCTAGTACGATGAAACATAACACGTTAGAAAACTGCTCGCAACGACAGCCCCGCGGCACGGGAGGCAGAGCTCTAAGCAGCACGGTGACGTCACAAATGGTCCCCCAACCTCTTCTCCGAGGACCGTGTCGGCATTCGCTTTCTCAAAGCGATGAACCAGCCCGTCTCTCTTTTAAATCCCTGGGCTTCTATAACTCTATGAACTGGTCCCACCACCCGGCTAAACTGAAAAAGAAGAACTATCAACGCTGAATCCGGTACTTCAAGTGGCACCGGGAACAAAATAACAGTGATCGGTCGTTCACGTGCATAAGCAGGATACAAAATTTGACTATTTATAGAAATACCTTGCTTTAAAACAAGTTTACAATCGGCACTATTGATAAACAACACTGATATACCACGTTTACTACGACAGATTCCTTTAATTGCCTCTCTCGGCACTCGTTCTTCCAAAGCTTTCAAATGTACAGGTAACGAAGTCTGTGGTAACGCATGGAAAATAATAGTTTTCTCAGAAAGATCATGAAAATCTTGACATACCTTGGAATCCTTTTCGAAAGTAAGACGAAACAGATTTCCCTGGCACTCAATCTCTGAAGCGCAGCGCTGATCACTCGTGTCATCAGAATTCCCCATGGCAACCACCGATGCCCCAAGGTGTCACGTCAATTCGTCGCGTGCGTCAATTCGTCGACTACGTCAATTCGTCGCCTGCGTCAATTCGTCGCGCGTCAATTCGTCGACTACGACAATTCGTCGCGCGTCAATTCGTCGCGTTTACAGATTTTGGTTACATACAAAACGAATGCAGGAAAATTACGATTTCGAACGTCTTGCTCCCTGATCAAATTTATAAAGTTTGGACTAGCAGACAGGATAGGAATATTACGTTTTTCTTTGGCACTAAAAATATTAGACGGTAAACGGTTTTTGGAACGGGGCAGGGCCCGGTTGGTCAGAGCCCCCCATACACAAAATTTTCGTAAAATCTACAGCTTTCAATTCAGAACCACCAAATCTGGTATACTATCTCGTGGTATTTATTCTAACTTAGACTGTAGACGGTTTTGGGAAGCGGTTGGAGAGGGAGGGAAGGGGGAGGGGGTTAGAGCCCCCCCCCCTACAGAATTGCCGTAAAATATAGTTTTCAATTTAGAACTACCAAATTTGGTATATTATCTCATGGTACTTTAACTTAGACGGTAGACGGTTTTTGGAACGGGTCAGGGGCCCGGTTGGTCAGAGCCCCCCATACACAAAATATTCGTAAGACCTACAGTTTTCAATTCAGAACCACCAAATCAGGTATCCTATCTCATAGTACTCTAACTTAGACGGTTGTCGGTTTTTGGAACGGGTCAAGGCCCGGGAGTCAGAGCCCCCCCCCCTACATACAAAGTTTTCGCAAAATCTAGTTTTTATTTAAGAACCATCAAATTTGGTATCATGAAACTCTAACTTAGACGCTAGACGGTTTTTGGAAGGGGTGGAGCCCGCGGGGTCGGAGCCTCCCCCCTCATAAAAAATTTCGTAAAATCTACAGTTTTCATCTTAGAACCACCAAATTTGGTATACTATCTTATGGTACTCTAACTTAGACGGCAGACCGTTTTTGGAACGGGTCAAGGCCCGGAGGGTCAGAGCCCCCCACATACAAAATTTTCTTAAAAACTACAGTTTTCAATTCAGAACCACCTAATCTCGTATACTATCTCATGGTACTCTAACTTAGACGCTAGACGGTTTTTGGAAGGGGTTGGAGCCCTGGGGGTCAGACCCCCGAATAAACACTTTTTTGTAAAATCTACAGTTTTCAATTTAGAACCACCAAATTTGGCATACTATCTCATGGTACTCTAACTTAGACGCTAAATGGTTTTTGGAAGGGGTCGGAGCCCGCGGGGTCGGAGCCCCCCTTAATAAAAATTTCGTAAAATCTACAGTTTTCATCTTAGAACCACCATATTTGGTATACTATCTTATGGTACTCTAACTTAGACGGCAGACCGTTTTTGGAACGGGTCAAGGCCCGAGGGGTCAGAGCCCCCCACATACAAAATTTTCTTAAAAACTACAGTTTTCAATTCAGAACCACCCAATCTGGTATACTATCTCATGGTACTCTAACTTAGACGCTAGACGGTTTTTGGAAGGGGTTGGAGCCCTGGGGGTCAGACCCCCTAATAAACACTTTTTCGTAAAATCTACAGTTTTCAATTTAGAACCACCAAATTTGGTATTCTATCTCATGGTACACTAACGTAGACACTAGACGGTTTTTGGAAGGGGTTGGAGCCCGCAGGGTCGGAGCCCCCCCCTCCCTCATAAAAAATTTCGTAAAATCTGCAGTTTTCATCTTAGAACCACCAAATTTGGTATACTATCTTATGGTACTCTAACTTAGACGGCAAACCGTTTTTGGAACGGGTCAAGGCCCGAGGGGTCAGAGCCCCCCACATACAAAATTTTCTTAAAAACTACAGTTTTCAATTCAGAACCACCTAATCTGGTATACTATCTCATGGTACTCTAACTTAGACGCTAGACGGCTTTTGGAAGGGGTTGGAGCCCGGGGTTGGACCCCCCCGAATAATTTTTTTTGTAAAATCTACAGTTTACAGTTTAGAACCACCAAATTTGGTATACTATCTCATGGTACTCTAACTTAGACAGTAGACCGTTTTTGGAACGTATCAAGGCCCGGGGGTCAGAGCCCCCACATACAAAATTTCCTTAAAAACTACAGTTTTCAATTCAGAACCACCAAATATGGTATACTATCGCATGGTACTCTAACTTAGATGCTAGACGGCTTTTGGAAGGGGTTGGAGCCCGGGGTTGGACCCCCCCCGAATATTTTTTTTTGTAAAATCTACAGTTTACAGTTTAGAACCACCAAATTTGGTATACTATCTCATGGTACTCTAACTTAGACAGTAGACCGTTTTTGGAACGTATCAAGGCCCGGGGGTAAGGGCTCCCCTCATATAAAAATTCGCAAATCTACAGTTTTCAATTCAGAACCACCAAATCTGGTATACTATCTCATGGTACTCTAACTTAGACGCTAGACGGTTTTTGGAAGGGGTTAGAGCCCGGGGGTAAAAGCCCCCCATAAAAATGCCGCGTAAAATCTACAGTTTTCAATTTAGAACCACCAAATTTGGTATACTATCTCATGATACTCTAACTTAGACGGTAGACCGTTTTCGGAACAGGTCAAGGCCAAGGGGTTAGAGCCCCCCTCAATTTTTTTGTAAAATCTACAGTTTTCAATTAAGAACCATTAAGTATGGGGTGAGAGGCCCCCTCCCCCGTCACAAAAATTTCGTAAAATCTACAGTTTTCAATTTAGAACCACCAAACTGGTATACTATCTCATGGTACTCTAACTTAGACGGTAGACCGTTTTTGGATCGGGTCAAGACTAGGGGTCAGAGACCCCACCCATATTTTTTTTCGTAAAATCTACAGTTTTCAATTCAGAACCATCAAATATGATATCATGAAACTCTAACTTAGACGCTAGACGGTTTTTGGAAGGGGTTGGAGCCCGGGGGTTCAGACCCCCCCCGAATAAGCACTTTTCTCTAAAATCTACAGTTTTCAATTTAGAACCACCAAATTTGGCATACTATCTCATGGTACTCTAACTTAGACGCTAGCCCCCGCCCCCCATAAAAATTTCGTAAAATCTACAGTTTTCAATTCAGAACTACCAGATTTGGTATACTATCTCATGGTATTCTAACTTCGACGGTAGACCGCTTTTGGAACGGGTCAAGGTCCGGGGGTCAGAGCCCCCTACATAAAAAAATTTCTGAAAAACTACAGTTTTCAATTCAGAACCACCAGATCTGGTATACTATCTCATAGTACTCGAACTTAGACGCTAGACAATTTTGGAAGGGGTTGCAGATTTTTCTGTGAAGAGGGTAAGGACCCCTTTCATAAAAAAATCGCAAAATCTAGTTTTCAATTTAGAACCACCAAATTTGGTATACTATCTCATAGTACTTTAACTTAGACGGTCGACGGTTTTTGGGACGGGTCAAGGCCCTGGGGGTCAGAGCCCCCCCCCCCCCCGCCCCGCACACACACACAGACATACAACATTTTCTTAAAAACTACAGTTTTCAATTCAGAACCACCAAATTTGGTATCATGAAACTCTAACTTAGACGTTAGACGGGTTTTGGAAGGGGTTGAAACCCCGGGGTGAGAGCCCTCCCCCTCCTCATAAAAATTTCGTAAAATCTACAGTTTTCAATTTAGGACAACCAGATTTGGTATACTACTTATGGTTATCTAACTTAGACGGCAGACGGTTTTTGGAAGGGGTCGGGGCCCGGGTCAAGGTAGCCCCATGCAAAATTTTCGTAAAAAGTTCCGTTTTTTACTCTTAAGAATACCCTATCTACGTTCTGAGGCGCTCTTTGGCCCTTTGAGGGCCTTGCACGATAAACCATCAACCAACCTACTAACCAACCTACGGTCTAAGTTAGGGACTGTAGATAACAATAAAGTGCAAAAATATGTGTTTAATGGTGTATTAAAAACACAAATCTATATAGTTTAGCTTTCACTACCAACGAGCGGCTTATCAGAAAGAAATATAATGTAATGTAAACAGAGAGTTCCAGATATTCAAAATTCAAAACGGTAAGAAAAAGATGATCAATGCCAATGTGAAGTCGTATGCATGCGACATCACATAGGTACATTGCATTTCTGTGTCGCGGGATTCACAGAAGCACACGCCAGATGTACGGCAGTTCTATAGATGTCTCCTAGAAGGTAAGTATTCCCATTTCGTTTTCTTTCTTTTTTGTTTCGCAAAATTAAATTAACTAAATCAAAAAATTTAAAATAAATTTACTGGAAAATTGCAGGAATATCTTTTTCATTCATTAACTTTCACCCGCTGAACTTGGTGATTCCACAAATAGTAATATGTACCTGCCAAATAACTGGTATCCCTGCTAGTACAAATTATATTAATGATTTAGTTGCGTCCAGTTCAATCTAGTATGTCCATAAGAGCGTTTGGGGCCGTATGAAAAATACATTTCAACGTGTGCCGCTGCGGCGGCGGAGTGATCTAGGCGCTGGCTTCTGACCACTTGTCGAGAAGGATCCTGGTTCAAATCCCGGTGAATCATAGACGTTGTGCTTGACTTCTGGCACTGGCTGTCCCCCTTCCCAGGAACCAGTGGCCCAAAATTGGGAACGTCCGACTGCTTATAGCCCACTGAATTGATCACGGTGGTCGTTAAACCCCAACAACAACAACAACAACAAAAAAAAGATTGTGACGTGTCCATTGCTATTTGTTGTGGACCGTACAAAAAATATGTTTTTGATATCAACGTGTCCACTTCCATGTAGGCTGGCCATAAAATGTTAGGGGACTGTACAAAATTGCACTTTCGTTTTCACCTTGTCAGCGCTTCGGTATATGGTTGAAGTATACGTATATATAGTTGGGCCATTTCAGCACGTAATTTGGGTTTTATAGAAAATCAAGATAATGTTACATTTTTACTCAGCTATGACACATTAATCCCAAAGGCTATTTGTTGAAATCTTTAATCCGCCGTGCTCGTATTCACAACGTTAACATAACATGTCAAGTTATTAATGTTGCAGTTTTACCCTGTCACAAAACTTTAGTTACAAGACCTTAGGCGTAAACCTTTTTAGGAATTTTTAGTCCGACGTATTCATAAGGTTTCGATAACATGCCAAGGTTATGGTACTGCGTTTTGACTGAGGCACAAAAATTAATAAACAGGCCTTAAGCCTTTTTATCAGTTTTCAATCAACCGTGCTCATATACATAAAATTTTCAGAGAAAGTCAAGTTTACTGTGTTGCGCATTTACTCGAGTACAAAACTATAAACAGCCATTAACTTTCACCCGCTGAACTTGGTGATTCCTCAATTCATCCATTAACAAGTCTTTTAAGTGATTGTATGCTATGGTCATATTGATAATGTTTGATGACAAGTCAGGTTAATGATGTTGCACTTATTAAAGACTTAAAAAGGTGTAGAGGCTAGTAATTATTATTTGAAGTCTAAGTAAAAGCTCATTTTTAACTTGACTCGTCACGAAATCCTTATGAATATGGCATTTATTTTATTTTGTACATTTTACAAAACGTATGCATTTTTTTTTTTGGCATTTGTTTTATTTTGTGTTATACTTGTTACATAGCGTTTCGCATTTTTGTAATGCTTGTGACTTGTGATTGCATTTTGAATTTTTATTTGTTTCACATTTTGGATTGCATTTTGAATTTTCATTTGTTTCACATTTTGGATTACTTTTTAACATTTTATGTTTTTGACATGCTATTTTGAAAATTTTGTCTTTTTTAATTTTGCGTTGTGTTTTCCATTCTTGCATCTTCGGCGGAATTACATTCTTGAAAAATTCAAATACAAGTTAGTAAAAGGTATAATTCAATTAGTGAGAAATACCAGCACATTTTAGTAAAGGGTAGAATTATATGAAATTCCTCTTAAAAAGTCCAGCATGTTAACATTGTCTCGGTGCACCAAAGAAGTTCAAATTCCTTTTTATCTTGCCAGCGTTTCTCTTCTGGGTGGATTTGTTGGAATCTGTGCTATCACTCTTTCGATTTTAGCCATAGTTGTTCTCTGCTCTTTCGCAATTTCACTGATTATTTCGTACAGTCACAGTTTTTTCTCTCCCATAATTGTATTCCAGCGTCTGTCTAATCTTTCAAGTTCGTTTTGTGTTCTGGGAAAGCCAAATAAATTGTTTTCACTTACTGACCAAATTGTTGGCGGGAACAGCGGAGGGCTTCTGCTCGGATTGTTTCTTCTGCTTCCACGAAATTTTCCAAGAACATAATTTTCCTCAAACCACTGAACTACAGAATCTGCATATTCTAGTAAAATTGATTTCACTTCTTCAAAAGCAGCTGGAATTTCATCAGATGAAAAAAATGCGAGTGCTTGCAAATGTCTGACTTTGAGAGCAAACTCACTGTTTTCCCTATATTCCAAGGCTATGTCAGAGGATGGATATTCCTCAGCACATTTTTTTTCGAGATGAAACCAACAACATTTGTGTGTGCTGCTTCCAAATTCCTTTTTAGCAGCATTATAATGGTAGCTACTTCAAAATCTATTATTATGCGTATATTGTGATGCAAGCTGAATATCATAGTCTGATGCATAGTCTTGTAAATCCTACAAAAATACTGTATAATAGTATTATATTCTTTATACTTGCTGGAAAGTAACCCATAAACTAGTGGGACAAGTCTGTGCATCTCTGGATTCGTTTCAACCATAGCATGAATGGAACATAATTGACTAAAAGGGGTTGGACAAGTTTCAAATGTCCCATCCATAATCCAGAGGGGTGCTTCTTTAAGCTTTCGTAAATTTTTCTCTGTTAAAAATAAAATAATTCTTTGATGTCCAAATGCGCTATCTCTGCCAAGAAATTTTGCACCATCTTCTCCTGTAAATTTATTGGGGCATCGATCCGTTCTGAAGTCGTAGGCTCCGCAGGCATGTCTTGGCATGTCTTCTCTTTTTTACAACTTGCCTTAGTGCATCCATATTAGGCATGTAAGCTGCATTTACTGTAGCCATTGACGTTGTCACGGTTTGAATAATTTGTGCAGGGGCTTCGTCCGTATTTCTCACTCGTTCTTTTATTTGCGCTCTTGCAACAGCAACATCACTTTTCTCCGGTCTTGGAGCATGATTATGTGGTTTGTCCTGTGTTCATCTCCAATAAGAATAGTACTAGCAAAGCCAGTACAATTTCCATAATTTCTTTCAATACAGTGACAATACCGTAAATCACCTCGCACTCTGTTATGGCAAGATAAATACCCTTTCCATTTCAGCAAATCATTTTCTTTTTGTGAGTTAACTATTTATGTTGCATTTTTCATCTGCATAGTGCCTTCGGAAAACAATGCACTTTCTCTTTCCAAAATATTTAGAATGATATATTTTCACTATTATCACTTGACAACGCACAACAAAGGTTTCAACAAGCACGTTCTCTGTTCTCCAGTCAACTACGAACTAATGAGCAACCATTCAATAAAACACTCAGAATACAGACAATCACGTGAATCTTGTTCCTCCAGTTAGGGTTTAAGCGAAGTTCAAGATTTTCGTACCTGCGGTCACAAGAAGTGGTTAATTTTAAGGATCGGCATCTTATCTTTTGTTTTTCCAAAACGCAGAGGTACGTGTATTTTACAGCTGGGACGCTCCAGGCGGGGGATCAACAGATGCGAAGAACCCGGGAGCCAGGTTCCGGAGGCGGCAGCATGCGCGGACTGGGCAGCTGTACTCTGGGCCGGTAGGCGTCATGCTAATTCTCAAAAATAAATTCAAATTTTTTGTGTTGCACCATGCGTATGAAAGAAAATTGTTATACTGAAAAGACAATTTGTTTACCCCGTAACATATTAAACGAAACCTACGTCCCTACGTGCCAAATGATCTGTAAGCCAAACACAGTTTTTCATGCAACACCTTCCCCCGACTTTCTAAGTTCAGATCTGTCTCGTTCTACTTATTTCCTGTACCGCCCCTCTCTTTCGCTAATTGCAGTTAATTGCCGTGAAATTGGTGTTTTACGTTGGGGTGTATTGCCGTCTGTCCTGAAGACTATAGTGAAAGCGATGAACCCCAGGGGAAAAGTATTCCATCAAAAGCAACAGAAATCCAATGCGAGAGCAAAACTTTGTTCGTTGGCATTACATCCAAGCAATTTAGGCGAAGTAGGAAGTGTGTTTTTCTACTATGACACCAGAAGATTGTCGCGAATGCTCAGGCAATTACGAAAGAGAAGTCCTTAAGACTTCTCTTTCGTAATTCTCTTTCAAGACGTCCAAAGGCCGGCACTAGGGGATGGGGAGGGATACAGTGCGGATGCTCTTTTTTGTTGCAGTTAGAAATTCTTAAGCTCATTCTTCCTTAAAACTTTGCCTGGCTACCAGTAAGTACTGTCTCATGCCTCAACCATTGCACAGATTTGTTGTTTTTGTTTTCATTCTTTGAGTTAACAGCGGGAAAATATCTGAACTGCGTTGTTTCAGTTGGAAATATTTTTTTTACTTCAGCAACAGGGCTTCACGGATAATTGCAAAATACTTCGATAGAATAAACATACCTTACATAAAGAGTTTGCATGGAAAAATAGATTAATAATAAGGAAAATATTCTAAAACCAAAAAAAGAAATTGCGGAGCCGAAAAAGCTAGGTAGAGGAAACAAAAGGGTCTAAGAAAAAGTTCATATTTAAAGAAACCTGTAGTCGCTTAATGAGTAAGTGGTATAACTCAATACAAAATCATGTGCGGTATTTGAAAAAAAAATTATAAGCAAGTAGGCATCGTGACTGTTCACAGTTTCCCCTTTTCATCCTGTCGACATTACAACCACCACTGAAAAGAAAATAACAAAAACATAACAAAAACACCCATACAAAGTAAAATGCCCAAAACATAAAAAGAAGTAACCACACAAAATGAAATGCCCAAAATATTAAAAAAACTGCAACCACACGAAATAAAATACCCAAAACATGGTAAGAAATTCTGTTGAAAGCACAATGAAGGTATACGATAGGAGAAATATATGTTTTTAAAACTTAATACAAGTGTCAAAACTGAAATAAAAAGAAAGAAAAAAGAAATATTCCAAATTTCATTGTTACTTTAGATATTTTGACCTGTTGTCATTTCGTAAATTGTACTTGCACTCGGTCAAAAAATATTACTTACAAGGACTCTTTAGTAACTTTTAATCGCTGTGGTCGTATTTATAAGGTTTGCATAACAAATCAAGTTAATAATGTTGCGCTTTCACTTAGGCACCAAATGCTAATTATTGGCCGCTAGGCCTAGGCCTTTTAAATAATTTTTGATAAGCGTAACACTCCTAAATTGATTTGTCATGCAAACCTCATATAATCACAGCATTATAAAAATTACTATAAATGCATATGCCTAGGTCTCGGGCGTATCTATTAATGCTTTGTGCTCGAGTAACATTTAAACAGAATTCATTTTATTTTCTATGAAAACTACATAAATATCAGCTCGGAGGACTGAAAACTATCAAAAATCTCTAGGCCTAGGGTCTGCTTAATAGTTCCAACCTCAGAAAAGCGCATTGCTAAAATCTTGGACTTCTATGAAAACATTATGAAAATTAGCACGGCACACTGAAAATTGCTAAACAGGCCCAGTCCTAGGGCTTTCTAATTATTGTTTTGTACCTGACTAAAAGTGTAACATTATCTTTAGTTCTTACTAGCAGGGGTACCCGGTATTTCCCAGGTAAATATTACTATTTCTAAAATCACCAAGTTCAGCGGGTGAAAGTTAATGAATGAAAAAGCTATTTCCGTAAATTTCCAGGAAACTTATCTTAAATCTTTTGATTTAGTTAATTTAATTATACGAAGCAAAAAAGAATTTACATTATTTACATTACATTGTATTTCTGCCTGATAAGGCAACAGTTGGTGGTGAAAGCTAACGTTTATTAATTTGTGTTTTTAATACACCATGAACCGGATATTTTTTCACTTTATTGTTATCTACGGCCTCTAAACTAGACCGTAGGTGGAGTAATGGAGTGCTGTATTGGGATGCAGTTCTTAAGAGTAAAAATTGTAATTTTTACGAAAATTTTGAGTGGGCGCCCTTCCCACAGGGCACCGACCCTTTCCGTCTGCGGTCTAAGTTACAATACAATGAGGTAGTGTACTAAATTTGGTCGTTCTAAATTCGAAACTGTAGGTTTTACAGAAATTGGCATGGGGGGGGGGGGGCTCTGAACCCGTGGCTCCCACCGTTTCCAAAAACCGCCTGAATTCTCAGTTAGAGTACCATCACATAGTATACCAAATTCGGTGGTTTTAAATTGAAAACTGTAGATTTTACAAAAAAATTTTATGGGGAGGGCTCTGACCCCGTGCCTGACCCGTTCCCAAAACCGTCTACCATCTAAGTTAGAGTACCATGAGATAGTATACCAAATTTGGTTTTTCCAAATTGAAAACCGTAGATTTTACGAAAAATTTGTATGGGGGAAGGATCTAACCCCGGGCCCCGACCCGTTCCGAAAATCGTCTACGGTCTAAGTTAGAGTACCAAGATATGGTATACCAAATTTGGTGGTTCTAAATTGAAAACTGTAGATTTCAAGAAATTCTTTATGGGGGGGGCTCTGAACCCCGGGCTCCGACCCTTTCCAAAAAACCATCTACCGTCTAAGTTAGAGTACCATGAGATAGTATACCAAATTGGGTGGTTCTAAATTGAAAACTATAAAAGTTTTTACGAAAATTTTTTATGGGGGGGCTCTTACCCCGTGCCCGACCCGTTCAAAAAACCGTCTACCGTCTAAGTTAGAGTACCATAAGATAGTATACCAAATTTGGTGGTTCTAAGTTGAAAACGGTATATTTTACGAAAATTCTTTGGGGGAGGGGGGTGCTCTTACCGCCCGGGCCCCGATCCGTTCCAAAAACCGTCTCCCGTCTAAGTTACAGTTTCATGATACCAAATTTGGTGGTTCTAATGTGAAAACTATAGATTTTACGAAAATTTTGTATGTGGGGGCTCTTACCCCCGCGCCTTGACTTATTCCCAAAACCGTCTACCGTCTAAGTTAGAGTACCATGAGATAGTATACCAAATTTGGTAGTTCTAAATTGAAAACTGTAGATTTTACGAAAATTTTGTCGGGGAAGGCATTCTAACCCCCGTGCCCCGACGTGTTCTGAAAACCGTCTACCGTCTAAGTTTGAGTACCATGTTATAGTATACTAAATTTGGTGGTTAAAAATTAAAAACTGTAGATTTCACGAATTTTTTTATGGGGGGGGGGCTCTGAACCCCGGGCTCCGACCCTTTACAAAAAACCGTCTACAGTCTAAGTTAGAACACCATGAGATAGTATACTGAATTTGGGGGTTCTAAATTGAAAACTAGATTTTACGAAATTTCGTATGAGGGGGGGGGGCTCTGAACCCCGGGCTACGATCCTTTCCAAAAACTGTCTACAGTTTAAGTTAGAATACCATGAGATAGCATTCCAAATTTGGTAGTTCTAAATTGAAAACTGTAGATTTTACGAAAATTTAAAATTTTGTACGGGGGTGGTGGGGTTGCCCCGACCCCCGAGCCACGATCCGTTCCAAAAACCGTCTCCCGCTAAGTTAGAGTTTCATGACACAAAATTTGGTGGTACTGAATTGAAAAATAAAGATTTTAAGAAAATTTTGTATGTGGGGAGAGGGTCTTACCCCCGGGCCTTGATCCGTTCCAAAACCCGTCTAGCGTCTAAGTTAGAATACCATAAGATAGTATACCAGATTTGGTGGTTCTGAATTGAAAACTGTAGTTTTTAAGATAATTTTGTATGTATGGGCTCTGACCCCCGGGCCTTTACCCGTTCCAAAAACGCTCTGTCGTCTAAGTTAGAGTACCATGAGATAGTATACCAAATTTGGTGGTTCTAAATTTAAAACTGTAGATTTTACAAAAAAAAATTATTCGGCAGGGGGTCTAACCCCCGGGCTCCAACCCCTTCCAAAACCGTCTAGCGTCTAAGTTAGAGTACCATGAGATAGTATACCAAATTTGGTGGTTCTAAATTGAAAACTGTAGATTTTACGAAAAAGTGTTTATTCGGGGGTGGGGGTCTGAACCCCGGGCTCCAACCCTTCCAAAAACCGTCTAGCGTCTAAGTTAGAGTACCATGAGATAGTATACCAGATTAGGTGGTTCTGAATTGAAAACTGTAGTTTTTAAGAAAATTTTGTATGTGGGGGGCTCTGACCCCCAGGCCTTGACCCGTTCCAAAAACGGTCTGCCGTCTAAGTTAGAGTACCATAAGATAGTATACCAAATTTGGTGGTTCTAAGATGAAAACTGTAGATTTTACGAAATTTTTTATGAGGGGGGGGGGCCTCCCACCCCGCGGGCTCCAACCCCTTCCAAAAACCGTCTAGCGTCTAAGTTAGAGTTTCATGATACCAAATTTGATGGTTCTGAAATGAAAACTAGATTTTACGAAAATTTTGTATGTAGGGGGGGGGGGGAGGTTCTGACTCCCCGGGCATTGACCCGTTCCAAAAACCGACAACCGTCTAAGTTAGAGTACTATGAGATAGGATACCTGATTTGGTGGTTCTGAATTGAAAACTGTAGATCTTACGAATATTTTGTGTATGGGGGCTCTGACCAACCCGGCCCCTGACCCGTTCGAAAAACCGTCTACCGTCTAAGTTAGAGTACCATGAGATAATATACCAAATTTGGTAGTTCTAAATTGAAAACTATATTTTACGGCAATTCTGTAGGGGCTCTACCCCCCCTCCCCCTCCTCTCCAACCGCTTCCCAAAACCGTCTACAGTCTAAGTTAAAATACCACGAGATAGTATACCAGATTTGGTGGTTCTGAATTGAAAGCTGTAGATTTTACGAAAATTTTGTGTATGGGGGGCTCTGACCAACCGGGCCCTGCCCCGTTCCAAAAACCGTTTACCGTCTAATATTTTTAGTGCCAAAGAAAAACGTAATATTCCTATCCTGTCTGCGTGTCCAAACTTTATAAATTTGATCAGGGAGCAAGACGTTCGAAATCGTACGTTTTCTTGCATTCGTTTTGTATGTAACCAAAATCTGTAAACGCGACGAATTGACGTAGTCGACGAATTTGTCCGCGACGAATTGACGCGCGACGAATTGACGCGCGACGAATTGACGCGCGACGAATTGACGTAGTCGACGAATTGACGCGCGACGAATTGACGCAGTCGACGAATTGACGCGCGACGAATTGACGCAGTCGACGAATTGACGCGCGACGAATTGACGCGCGACGAATTGACGCGCGACGAATCGTCGCAGTCGACGAATTGACGCAGTCGACGAATTGACGCACGCGACGAATTGACGTAGAACCGATGCACAACTGCTATTTCCCGTCTCCATAGCAACACCCTCCTGCATCCTTATCGCCGAAGAATCTCCTTCAGCAGGGACACGCGAAGACAAGCTCTGTTGATTTCCAGGACCGGTTTGACTAGTCGGATTCTTAACTTTTGAAAATCTCGAGTCAATCACCATGGCAACCCTCTCAGAGGTCACGGGAGAAACACTCGGCGAACTCAACGATGACTTCTTATCAGTATATCTTGCTCCACGTCGATCAACCTCCTCTCGATGGTCACGTGCAACATGGCTGGCAGATAACGCCATTTGCAGAACTCGTCAATGACAAGCACAACCAAAAAATGAAACTCTTCGTATGAATAAACTATAGCCCTTAACGCTCTCAAACTTCGTCAAAAGAAGCATGGAACATTCATACATACGTCACGCCACTGCAAACCATCCTACGAACGATATTTCCACATAAAAACACGAAAAACTTGGGAGCTTGAAAACACGACACACGACGAAACCAATAGCGTTCGGTGTTTATACAAATTTGAAGCCAAAATGCCTAGAAACCAATCATTAGCGGTCGGTGTTTATACAAATTTGAAGCCAAAATGCCTAGAATTTTTGGCTTTATGAATTGCAGTAATAGAGGAAGTCGAGACCGTATGTCTTTTTCAGGCTGCTAGCTGCTGTCTTTAAAGGCAGCACCGAAAAATCTTGCTTATATGCGAAACTAAGGGAGATCGCTTCCTAGAGCTTAGAAAAGACTTTTTTTTAAGAGTTAGACTCTTCAAACGCAGAGAGCCTCTTAAATGTTAGTTTTATCTAAAAATCAGTGATTTCTGGTAAAGCAGAGAATCCATCTTTTACTTGTTCAAACATTATTGGAGTGCAGTGCTTGCACTTATTGGGCCAGGCGTTTCATTCGTTGATTTCAAGTTTTTAAGTTGAATTTAAAAGGTGTTGGCTGTTTTTTTTGCGTAGGTTTTATTACTACTGACTATTTTCTTATAGAACATCTTTTAGAGTTTGTCTCTTAGTCAAAATATTTCTTAAGTAAACGCTTTGGTCCCCAATCGGAAGTTCTGTGCAAGTGGGGTTTTTTTGTTTTCTTTTTACTCCAGAGACTTCTTTTCAGAAGGTTCCTGGTTGATCTAAGAGGTGTTGAAACTTTTTATAGGGCTAAAAGTTAATTTGTTAGCAAACCTGACTTTTAGTCAGATTCAAATCTCTGGCTCTTTTGAATTTTTTAGATCTCGATCACACCGTTAACCTGACTCACTTTTTTTTGCGAGTTTTCGGCTTTTCACTTATAAGGTTATTTGGCTGTCGGTGTTGGGGGATTTTAGTTTACTAATTTGTTCCATATGATAACACCCCCCCCCAACTACCATTGATTTTTTTAGTACACCTGGGTTTTTACCTGGAGCTGAAGAACACTTTTGCAGAAAAAGGCAAATAATAGCTAAAATTATTGTCCAAATAAAATCGTTTTTGGTGTCTAGGTTTGTTTACAGGTCGATGCCGCGCTGCTAAATTTATTTACGGATAAATAGATTATAAGGCACAAATCCCAGCAAAATTATTTTATTTATTCACCAGAATTTTACGTAAAAAAAAAAAAAAAAAAACATTTTGCTCATTTTTCTAAGGGCTAAGGCATAGGACCTTTCAAGGGTGAGTTTTATCCAAAACCAGCGATTCCTGGAAAGAAAGAAAACCTATCTTTTTTTACTCAGATCTTCGCACCTGCGAGGGAAGATAACCTTACTTATTAAAGCAGCCTACCTATTTTCTCCTTAAATTACTGATTACTCACGAATTTGTGATCGTTCTAAATTACCCTGTAAAATAATACCGACGACGAGAAATTGTTAAATGCTTCGAAACTTAATATGCCTCGAATTGTTCTGCACTAAAGGCGATTCGATCAAAGACGAAGTAATCAAAAATATTTACTATTTGCACTTTTGGAAAACTTTTCTCATCATCTTCGAAGATACTTGTATTCAGCACATAAGGATCTTTTCCTTCAATCACTTTAATTTTTTCCAAATACCGCATTTGTACTCGGAAGTTAAAGTTTCAAAGTAAGAAGCCATCATTTCAACGAGGCTTGTTGTCCTTCAGGTACGTTACTAAGGCTCTCGTTGCCATGCTGAGAGTCACGTGTCTGCTACATCCTCATGTTTAATAAATGCATCCTTCCAGTTCTTACTTGTGAACCAGTGACATGGACCTTAATTAAAAAGGATATACAGATGCTGTGAACAACTGAAAGAGGCATGGAGAGCTGCATGCTTGGCATAACCAGGAACTCACAAATCCAAAACATGAAGATCAAAGTAAAGTATATAAAGTGACAAAATAGATGGGACACATTTCTATAACTGACCACCATTGGACAACTGAAATGTTAGACTGGATACCAAGGGACAGAAAAAGACCAAGAAGAAGACCGTGTGGGAGTTGGGTGGATGAAATTTGAAAACTTGCTTAAGTAACATGGAGGAAACTAGCTTACGATTGAAAATTGTGGTAGAAACTTGGGGAGAGCTTTATTCAGCAGTGGATTGGTAATGGTTGATGATGAAATACTGTACATACTCGTATAGGGGAGGAAGCATATACAAAACAAAAATCTCATATAAATCAACATGTCTATCATGCCTACATTTACTGATTTTTGTGCAACATAAATTTTGTTAGGTTTGAGCGTATATTCATTCATATCATTTTCTGTGTAGCTTGTTTAGCTGCATGATGGAATCTAATAGTTGCATATTCTCTTATAATTATTATTTTTTTTTTTTTTTTGATTGGAGGTTTAACGACCACCGTGAGCAACTCAATGGGCTATAAGCAGTCGCCCGTCCCTAATTTAGGGTCACTGGTTCCAGGGAAGGGAGAGAGCCAGTGCCGTAAGACAAACACAACATCCATGCCTGACCGGGATTCGAACCCGGACCCCTTACGGACGAATGATCAGAGGCCAGCGCCTTAGACCACTGCGCCACCGGGGCGGCAATTATTTTTTTTAATGTCGTGACGTGATTAAAAAACCTTTTTAATGCTGTGACATTAATAAACCTCTCGCACTTCCTCACTTGTAAATTTAATGTTTCTGTGGTATCAGAAATTGGAAAAAAGGTTCTCCCCTATCCGCCTCACAGTTTCATTACCAGCTAGAGAACGGGTTGACGAGATAACTCACTATATAAGATGCTCATAAGATATGCAGAGGTGTAGCGGTGTATTCTTCTCGTCTCCCCATTCTAGTTACTGAATAAATGTCTCACCTATTTACTTCACTAAAGCGCAATGGCAGTGATTATGGGTACCCTAGCAAATTTGATACCAGTGTGGATTACAATGACTTTATTTATATATAGCCCCAAGTACAGCAAAAAACATGCAGGTTTGGGATTAAATGCCAACACCCATGTCATGCAACCTGCGTCATCTAGTACTTTAAAAATAAACTGATGCATGGCTGTAACTAAAATTTGAAAGAGTAAGTTTCAGAAATGACTAGCATGTAAGGTAACATGAACAATTCGGTTAAGAGTGTAGTGAATATTAAGAAATATATATTTCATTGGGCTGCACACAACTTAAAAGAAGTCAGAAAAGCAGAAGGACATCAAAATTATTCAGAAAGAAAATGCAAGTTTATAAGTTTTCTGCATTAAGTATTGCTAAAAAATATGTAAAACCCAGTGCAATTTTTAATGTTTTCCCTCCTGGTAGCACAGCCTAGAAGTAAAATAAATTATGTGTTGTAACTTTCAATATGCAACTGGTGTATACATTTGCTTTCAATTTAATGCGTTTTTTAACGTCTAGTTTGGTTTCTTTTTTTTTTATTGGAGGTTTAATGACCACCGTGAGCAACTCAAAGGGCTATAGCAGTCGCTCGTCCCTAATTTAGGGTCACTGGTTCCAGGGAAGGGAGAGAGCCAGTGCCGTAAGACAAACACAACATCCATGCCTCACCGGGATTCGAACCCGGACCCCTTACGGACGAATGATCAGAGGCCAGCGCCTTAGACCACTGCGCCACCGGGGCGGCTCAAAGACTTTAAAATCCCCCATTTATATGTTGAAGTGTTTTTGAAGAGAAGTCGCAATGACCGATCATCGCGCTAAATATTTATATGTATATTACACAATTTCAATGACAGCAGTTTCGCGTCTTTTACATACCTATGAAAATTAGTGTAATCCTTTTATATTGCAATCTAAAGCACAACACGAATGTAGCACACTCACATTGACAACAGCATCTTTTCAACGAGAGAGGGCCGCCCCGGTGGCGCAGTGGTCTAAGCGATGGCCTCTGATCATTCGTCTGAAAGGGTTAGACATGGATGTTGTGTTTGTGTTACGGCACTGGCTCTGTCCCTTCCCTGGAACCAGTGACCCTAAATTAGAGACGGGCAATTGCTTATAGCCCATTGAGTTGCTCACGGTGGTCGTTAAACCTTCAATCAAAAAAAAAAAAAAAGAGAGAGAGTTTGTTTTGCCTGCTTGTGACGTCACGCAACAGATTAGCTGTGACTGGCAGAGCCAGTAGTGTCTCCACCTAATACAAGTTCCATGGCCCTTATTCATATCGTGGGTTTATAACCGTGACCATCGTAGAATAGCTTTCGGTTTCGGGTGAATTTGATTTCCTCAGTTCAGTTCACCAGTTGTGATTGGTGGGTGTTATATTATACTTCTCCGTGAAAAGAAAATGCACGCGTTTCATAAATTTAGTTATTATCAAAAGAAACCGCCGAAAGCTGTTAGACAGGAAGAGAAAGTCGCAGAGAACTGAGTAAAAGGGTAACGTTCTGGAGGTAGGAGAAATGTGAAGCGAAATGAAAAGTCCATTCAAGAATTGGTGAGTCTTATGTCAAACAATGAATTAAAACTTATGTATCGCGTTCAGGGTCTTGTCACGAAGACAGTTCGACCGAAGCATTTTTAATAACATTTATATATATATATATATAATAAATTTACAATGTGAGATATCGTTTGCCGCTCCGGTCTAAGCGATTGATTCTGATCATTCGTCCGAGATGGGTCCGGGTTCGAATCTCGATGAGGCATGGGTGGCATTAAGGTGCTGGTTCTCTCCCCTCCCTGGAAGCAGTGGCCCTAAATCAGGGACTTACGACTGCTTATGGCCCACTGAGTTGCTCATGGTTGTTAAACAAGAAAAAAAAAAAAGTTACTGGCCGTTGAACGCCCCTTTGGTGATTGTTACTTGCCAAATATATGTGATGTGCAGTGAACAGTGCATGAGGTTATGCAAATTTTTAGTTTACTGTATATGTTGCACTGCCTTAACTGCATTTAGTTATGTAATTTGGTGTGTTTTTATATTATATTGAGTGAAGTTTTTTTTTTTTTTTTTTTTTTTTGGTTTAATGGTTTAACGACCACTATAAGCAACTCGGTGGGCTATAAGCAGTCGCCCGTCCCTAATTTAGGGCCACTGGGAAGGGGAGAGAGAAGTGCCGTAAGACAAACACAACATCCATGCCTCACGGGATTCGAACCCGGACCCATCTCTGACAAATGATCAGAAGCCATCGCTTAGACCACTGCATCCCACCGGGGTGGCTGAGTGAGTCTAATGACTTAGTGTATGAAATTAAAAATCTTTTTGGAGTAGGGGGATCTTGAATGTTGTGTTTAACTAAAGTAAATTTTTTTTTCATTCAGACTTAATTTTTTTGTAAAAGCAAAATAGGGTAATTGGTATTTACTTATTTACATACCTGGCCTTTCAACTGGATTTCTTATTTGCATGCTTAAATGAGTCATTTTGATGATCCATGCATCTAGGCAATGTCATCTTGCAAGTCCTGCTTTGATATATATAATAATGATTTGATCTGTGAATCCATACCAATTTCAACATTTGTGTACTTTTGAGAGGTGGTTTTTAACCCGGTAAATGTGTAGTTTAGCATTCTAAATTATTTCGCTAGAAATTTACAGAAATTTTGAAAACGTGAGATGTACAGATTTTAAAGTATGCAATTTCATGGCAAATGGTGAAAAAATTTGATCTGTATAGTGCATTTTAAAGGTTTTTACCATAATATTTACCTGCAAGTACAACGCTGTGAACAGAAGCTGCAGCAGGCCTAACGTAACGCTATGGCAACAATGTCGAGCTTGTAACCGTTTCTTCTTGTACTCTTCCACCTGTCATTTCGGTGCAGCAACAAACCCTTCCTTTCAACGAAGCAAAGCCTCACATCGTCGCCATACCAATGTGTTAGGCCTACCGCAACATTTCTTAATGGTATCGCACTTGCAAGTAAATATTACAATAAAAATCTTTAAAAATACATTTCAAATATGAAGTTTTGGTAAATGTGTACTTTAGCGTCCTAAATTATTTTGTTGGAAAAATTAAACTGTGTGAGAAAAGTGCGACATACAATTTTTTAAGCATGCAAAATAATGGGGAAGGTGCAGAAATATAGTATTTTTGCCACCCCGGTGGTGCAGGGGTCTAAGCGATGGCCTCTAATCATTCGTCCAAAAGGGGTCCAGGTTCGAATCCTGGTGAGGCATAAATGTTGTGTTAGTCTTGCGGCACTGGCTTTCTCCCTTCCCTGGAGCCAGTGACCCTAAATTAGGGACGGGCGACTGCTTATAGCCCATTGAGTAGCTCACGGCGGTCGTTAAACCTCCTGTAAAAAAAAAACATATATATAGTATTTGTAGATAAATGGAAATAATTTTTCAGAAGTATTTACCTGGGAGTGTGATGATTTAGAAGAGTACGTGCAGTAGGCCCAGGACAACGGAGCGGCGACTGCATTAAAGTGGAGTCCAATTAATGGAAGCTTCGTTGAGAAGGGCAAGTAACTGGCAGAAGAATACAGAAGGAAGCGGTTCAGCAGTACATAGTCATCGAAGCGTTTTGTAGGAGTACGCAGAAGCAAAGAGGTCGGTTTTACGCAGCATAGTTGTTTTTTTTTAAAGGGTAATCTTGAGAAAGCGTAAGTACAGAATCGTCAGTTTCCACACTTCATTTCGGATTTCGCCAGGGCTTAAAATTTCATGATCCGCCACAATACAAGAAGCTCTAGGCCTCCCTGCCATGGTACAATATCTGAATTGAAGGGAATCATTTATTTTGAAAAATATCCATTTCACAAGGAAAAAATTTGAGCTACGATGTACGGAATAACAGCAGAACTACAAATGAAGTGCTTGAAGAAATCACCTACCCCTGCATGTCTTCCAAACCATAACCAAAACTTTGGGTTCAACCGAAACCGAAACTGAAACTTCAATCGTACATGAAATCATTTGCATTCCTTAATTTCTTTAAATTCGGAGACATTGTGAAACTAATGATAATTACATTCCACACATATCTTTCTCAAAAATTAATAAAACAGGTTTGAACTACTTCTACTTGTGCATGATTACACGATGCATCACACTCTTCCAAAAAATACACCCCACTCCTGTTGTATTCCGCGCATTCACTACCAACTCGTCTGTTCCGTCGCACGGAACGTGGTCGCTGTTACCATCGCTTCAGCCTCCCGCACCAACTGCTGCAAACCATCGTACTCGCAGGTTAATACTTAGGAAAAATTATTTCCTTTTATCTAAAAATACTATATTTTTACACCCTTCCCCATTATTTTGCATTCTTAAAAAATTGTACGTCGCACTTTTCCCACAAAGTAACATTTTTCTGACGAAATAATTTAGGACGCTAAAGTACGCATTTACCGAAATTTCTGCACCATTTGCCACTAATTTCCATATTCTAAATTCTGTGTGTTGCACTTTTTCCAGGTACTAACATTTTTCCGACAAAATAATTTATGATGCTAATCTATACACATTTACTGAAATTTTTTCACCATTTGCCATGAAATTGCATACTTTAAAATCTGTACATCTCACTTTTTAAAATTTTTTGTAAATTTCCTGCAAAATAATTTAGGACGCTGCTTTAAACACAAAAATAGGGAGAAGTTCACAAAAGTTCATATTATTTTTAAAACCCTAGATTGACCCCAAATCAGAAGTCTACCCATGTACATCATTAGTGGAAAACATCATGGCTAAAGTTGAAAATTATAAATCTAAAATATGAATCTTTTTTGGTTCTTGCTAATGAAAGTATTGACATTGGCTTAAATAAATTGTGTATTAGTGTGATACAGGTCTCCAAAAGAGTTGAGGTTGCAAACTGTGCTTCTAGAATTTGTGACACTTGATGCTAGAGATTGTTCTACAGAAAAGCTGTATTGCAACTGTTGCTTCATGCATATTTGCTAGCACAAAAAGATGTGCCCAACTACACAATGTGAATATTTCCTGGTAGAACTCAAAATGATCCTGATGCTAGGTGCAACAAGCTGGCTGATAATGCTACAATGTTTAGTGAGTCTCTCGAAAAACTGGTAAGTATTGAAGCAATTTTTCTCACTTTTACAATATTTGAAAACAAGTTGAAGTGTTCATTTTTGTCTAAACTTAAAAATTCACTCACAAAAGCACATTTGTTGCTTTTAAAAAATATATGGTGTTTTTCAATAATTTTTAATGCCTTATCCTATCCAGGAAACTTTCAATTCACATTCTTGTAAAAAGCTCTGGCAAGTACAGGGGTGCTTATTTTCCGGAAATTTTCGGCGGTTAATTTTTTTTTTCCGACCAGAAATTTTTGCTGTTTTTTTTTTTTTTTTTTTTTCGGAAATTTGAGGCGGCGACTAACTCCGGGTATTTTCGGCGTTTTTTTTTTTGTTTTTTTTTAGAAATTTTATTTTATAGCCACTGGCAAGGCCTGTCACTGTCCTTTCCCTGTTTTCCCTTGGTTGGTGGTCAAAGCAAAACTCAATTCCACTGGGAGTTGGGAAATCTGACTGCCAATCTACCCCTACACCCCCACAGAGAAGAGAAACAGGTCCACTCTGAGTCTACCCAATTCAGCTGGGAGAGATCCCCTCCCACCCCCACCCGATGTTATATTTGTCTTCTAAAAGTGTGTTAACTGTTTGCTTTCCTTTGTGGTTTGGTGCTGGGTTTGCCCAGAGCTACTCCAAACAGGAATTTCTCTCACCCCTTTCTTTTCCTGGCAGTGCCCCTTTGCTCCTGCCCCACACCAGGGCTTAGTGGCCCACCCACTCTGTCTGCTGCTTTTGACATTCAAGACTTCTCATCTCATCATCACAGAAATCTAGGGAGGATCTCCATGCTGACTTTTTGTTTACCCTTCCCTTTGGGATGCCTGTGGTTGCTGCTCAGAAAATCTTTGTCATTGGTTTCAATGCACTCTTTGACCTTCAGGGTTTCTTAAAATGCAGAGAAATCTGAGTCCAGGATGTGGGTGACTGTCCCCTCTTCATCCCTCCCCCACCCTGCTTCAGTAGTATGGTAACTTGAGTTTACTTCACTCCTAAGTACTTCAACTTGTTCCTGCTCCATTTGACTGCTGCTGCACTGGGGACCACTGGTTACCCTTGCTGCTCCTCCTGTTGAAGTGCTATTCTACAGAATAGTTTCTGTTCCTGACATCGCATGTAATTTATGATAATGAAGTTTTTGAAAGATTCTGATGCTGAGCTCATAAAAATTTTGGAAAAAGATATCCGCAATAAATATCGCTGGGATTGGCTTCAGAAGCAAGATGCCAACGCTGACGCCATTGGGATATGGTGTTGAAAAACTGATTCTCCTGGGGAATGTTTCTGCATTTGGTGCAATAAAAGCATTCAATATGAAAAGGATGGTGTAAAAGCATTGGTAAGCCATTCAAATTCTTTACAACACAAATCTTCAAAAACATCTGTAAAGAGTTCAATGAACTTGTATTCTTATACATCTACAGAAAACCCTGCTGGTGATGAAAAGCCACTAGATCTAAGTACCCGTACAGTTAGATCAGAGGCAATTTTATGTTCATTCATAGTGGAACACTCTTCCCTATACACTTGGGCCTCAACTTATAAAACTGGCTCAGACATTGTCAAAGGACCCAAAGGCATTTCAGGCATTAAGTATGAATAGGTCAACTGTTACATACAAAATGAGAGATGGCCTTGCTGGTACAATAAAAAACCAAATTGTCGATACCCTCAGACAGACTCCCTTCTCATTAAATATTGATTAGAGCACAAGTCGGGTGAATTGTAGTGTCTTAACTATTCCTGCACAGTATTTTTGCCCTGAGCAACAAGAAGTCGTAACACAACATTTATCATCGATTCAACTTCAGGTTTGTTCTGCAGCCAATATTTACTCAAAAATAGTAAATTTAATAGAAGGAAATGGTATTCCTTGGAGTAACCTAATTAGTCTCCTGATGGACTCGTGCAACACTATGAGGGGTAAAAAAAATGGTGTAGAAACATTAGTTCGTAACAACAAAGCTCCACAACTACTTCATATTGATGGTGATAGCTGCCATACTGTTAACAACAGTGTAAAAAGATTAACTGCTCCTTTTAAAATGCACATTGAATCATTGTGTGACAACATTCACTTTGACTTGCTAAGTGTTGACAAAAGAGAACTATTTTTCAAAATCTGTACGATTTTGGGAATTCAAAAGCTCTCCTCGCTTTCACGACCAAATCATAGATGGCTGTGTGTGCTCCCAGCAGTTAAACGCATGATTTTGTTGTGGGATGCTTTGCTAATCTTCTATTATTCTTGGATTAAAGATTCAGAGAGAAATTTGTATAAGTCTGATTTGGATAAAGTGTACGAGGAAAGAAAAATTAGTAATTCTTGTGTGTCCAAACTTGTGAAAATCCAAGATTCTTTGAAATCAAAAAGTTTAACAGAAATGGGAAAAGAAAGGAAGAATAAAATTATTGAAAGCCTTTTTGTGGTGCAAAAGAAAACATTACTTGAAATCCATCTGTACAAAGCTGTTCTGCCTATATTCAATGAATACTTAAAGCTGTTTCAGACCAAACAACCTATGTTGCATAGATTGTATGTTGAACTTTTTGTGTTGATAAAGAAAATTCTATCATTTTTCATTAAACATGAAATAATCTCAAAGTGCAAAACTCAAGGATCTTTTGAAAATAGATTTGAAGAGTGGCGATAATCACCTGCCAGACAAATTTATTTATGTTGGAGGAGAAGCCAAAAAACTTATTGTTGCAAGTGCATCAAATGATTATATGGTATCTTCATTTAAGAAAGAGCTAAAGGAATTTGGCATGCTCCTTATACATGATCCAAAAACTTCCTGTGGGAAATTCTACTCTGATTAGTTTTTCAGGGTTAGACCCTTCTCTTAGGGGACAAACTACTACCTATATAGCTCTTTCAAAATTGACTGACGCACATAGCTCAGTGCTATCTGCTAACGAAATGCTTGTTATCGATGAAGAAATCAGATCATGTAAAATCGATACAGCAATTAGTGATATCTTTAATTACTCAGCCCATGAGAAATGTGAAAAAAATAAAATTCCCAAAGGCATTGATGAATACTGGGCTGCAGTGTCAAAAATGTGCTCACATGATGGAATGCAAAAGTACTCCACATTGGATAAACTTGTAAAAGCCCTCATCTCATACTTTCATGGGCCAATTGTGGAAAGCTCATTTAATTTCATAGATAATGTCATCACACAGCACAGAACTAGTTTAGATGCAAAAAGCTTGGACAGTTATCATACCATCAAATATAACCTCTTGGCAAAGAAATGTTCAGTGTTTGAAATGTTTGGTGTTGAAAATCCGATCACCACTGCAGTTGACAAAACTTTGTTACAGAACATGTTGCCAAGCTGGAAAATTCATCACAAATCAACTAAGGAAAAGTGTGATAGAAGGCATGAAATAATTGGAAATCATTTTTCTGGAATAAATAAATCAGCAGCAGCTAGCTCTGTAAACTGTACAAAGATTTTGGTGAGCCCTAAAATTCCAACACAAAATCTGTCAACACCAAAGCAGGAATCTGAGTGCAGTAAACGTAAATCTCACACAAAGGATTTGCAGCAAAATGAAAACTAAATAACCAAATTTATTTCTAAAGCATTATGAAGTATGAAGTTTTGCCTCCATCAGCAGCATTGATGACTTATTACGTGAATATACAAATAATTTAAAGTATAAACTGTACAAACTTTGTCATATACATTTCAGTCTTTTCTGCACAAGAAAATACACCATTGACACAGGCAGGCAAGGCATCATGTAAGTTGCCTTTTTTATTTTTTTTTTCTCAGTATTTTACTTTTTATAAGTATTATTTATAGCTTTGAAGGGCCAAACACTGGAAATTTGCAATTAGTAAAATTTTATAAAGGCCACTGTTCTTTAAAAAAATATCAGAACTTGGGAAATAAATTGCGAATGTTACACATATATTCTGAATTTTTTTTTTATTTTTTTTTTTTTGTAAGTATTGATCTACGTTTATTTCAGGAAATTTGGGTTTGGTTTCAGGAAATTTGATTTCACAGAATAAGCACCCCTGCAAGTAACATATAAGCAATTTTGCCAAAATTTTATTTCTCCCAACTTCCTTGACCAGGAATTTTGCTAGTGGCCACAAGGACACTGGGAAAATTCCTGGTGAGCTGATCTATTCTGGGCCTTGTATGCCTTAAACCCCCAAAATATATACATTGCTTACAGAAAAAAAATCGAGGTATATTGAAAAGGAAAAGTTCATTTACCACTTTGAGAGCTTTGAAAAAAAAAAAAAAAGACTTACATACCTAATTTCTGTTAAACCAAACACTGTTTTTCATGTAACTCACCCGCCTTTCGCATGATTTCCTGTACCTCAACCTTTCACTAGTTGTAGTTGAATATTCCACATAATCAAATATACTGTCAAAATAACATCATGAAATCAATAAAAACACTAAATTTTTCTTTTGTAATCTCATGAATGTTATTTAAAATTGGAAAAGAAACTAGAAATATGTTGTAAACAGTGCACTGAAGTTCACCTACTAACCATTTCACTTATGACAGGTGAATCTCTTTTTTTTCCCCTGTACGTTTGATTTCCCTTCCCTCTAAAAGCAAAGAAACTATAACAAATGGAAATGGATGATGTGATCGCTTTGTCCACGTTATTCTAGAAACAATGCACAGAAACTGAAAAATTGTTGTTCCGACACCGCTGGGATCGAACCCCAGATCTCTCGATAACGAGTGCGTTCGCATTTACGCTACGGTGCCAACAATTCTCAGTGCTGTACGTGGTTTACCAATCGGCAACTTGACTACACAAATCTGTGTTGATGGGCTCAGCAACTGAGATGTCGCCACCTAGTGGCATTTAAAACAACAGCTATTTAATTGTAGCTGATAATTCAAAGGGTGATAGAAATAGTGAAGATATATCAATTTGTGGACATCGTCCATTTACATTATCTCCACGTATTTTATATATATTCACTATTTCTATCGCCCATACATAAGATTCTTCCGCGGATTCACAGAATTCCGCCCCCCCATCATCATTTGGGTCATACTCGAAATCAATGCAGAACTCGAGAGAAATGGGAGGAGGTGGGGGTAGTTTTCCATCTGGGGATGAAAAGTCTTTCAAAACTTTCGAAAACTGAAGTTAAATGGAGTAAAGATTTCCCTCATAATCGTAATTTCTTTTTTCTTACAATGTTGCTCATTTCCAATATTGTTATTAAATGTCATTTTATTGCATAAATGTTTGTGTATCAGCATGAAACTGGGCAACGATTTCCAAAAACGGAAGTTAAGATTTCCCTGTAGTCTTGAGGCAAAGATTCTTCCGTGGATTCGAAGAATTCCGCCATTTCCGTTATCATTTTGGGTATTCTCGAGATCAGTGCACAACTGAACAGAAATTTTGGGAGTAATGGTGAGGAAGAGGGATTCATTTTTCATTTGATGACAGGATTTCCGTCTTACGAAGTTTCGAAAACGGAAATTAGATGCAGCGAAGATTTCTACCGTGATTTTTTTCCCCTCCCGATGTTCCTTCTGCCCAGTATTATTCTTAAATATCCTTTTATTTCACAAATACTGCATTTCAACCTAAAAATGGAGAAGTTTCCGAAAACGGAAGTTGGTTGGAGAGAAGATTTCTCGTGAAACCGCATTTTTTTCTTTTTCTTTCCTCGATGTTCTCACTATCCTGCGTTGATGTTAAGTGTTACTTTCCCCCATAAATGTCTGCACTTAAGCTTGATAAGGGAGGGAAAATTTTCCAAAAACGGAAGTGACGGGGAGTTTGAAAATTTGTTAGAATTGCATGGTGTTCAAAAGTATTCATATTCTGAAAGTTACACCATTTATTTAAAATAGCGAAAGCTTTGATATCACGTGTTCGTGGTCCTCAGGCTGAAAGTTCTTTCAGCATGATGGATAAATTTTCATCTGAGGGAATAAAAGGGGAGAGAGGGAATAAAAGGGGAGGAGGAAAGAAAAGTGGTGAAGAAATAGGAAGATAATTATATCAACAGAAAGTAAAACTACTTAAGCAAAGATTGCTGTGCAGCTGCAGGAAGTCAACAAAAGACAAATATGGCCATGGAACTTGCTGAGAAGAAAGCAACACAAAAGGGAAATTGAGCTGATGTTCTAGCAAGTACAAAAATAAAATAAAAAAGAAAGTGTTTGAAGCAGTGTCTTTTAAAATCCCTTTAATTTGTTTTGAATTCAGTAATTTTATATTGTGAATACAGTGAACAATACAGTCTTGCTGGTGCTGCTTTTATATTCATACTTTCTTCCCGCATGTTCTGATTTTATTTGCACAGTTAAAAAGTTCAGCTTTTTTGTTTCTTGGTCAGTCTCATGTATGATTGCCCTTTGGATTTATCAGTTACAATTAAATAGCTGTTGTGTTAACTGCCACCAGGTGGTGACATCTCAGTTGCTGAACCCATCAATACAAATTTGTGTAGTCAGATACTGACTGGTAAACCACGCATGGCACTGAGAATTGTTGGCACCATAGCATAAATGCGAATGCATTCAACTACGTAGTTATCGAGAGATCTGGGCTTCGATCCCAGTGGTGTCAGAACAACAATTTTTCGGTTTCTATGCGTTGTTTATAAAATAACGTGGGCAGAGCGATGACATCATCCATTATTATCTCTACATATTTGATATATATTCAGAAACTATTACAATTTTGGATTCTGCTATCACAATAAAATTTGTAAAAATGAAATAAAGTCTTCAACAGTCTCTCTCAGTGAAACATATCCTGTCTATTGTTGCGGCAACAGTAGACAGTAGCGTATCATTTTGCATTGGATTTACTGGGATGCCTTTACTGCAGTCCAGAAAAATGGGTAAAATGTTAATTGTTGTGTCAATAAAAATATTGCTGTAATTCCTAGTATTGTGTTGAAAAGACCTTTAAACAGGAAATAATGATGCTAATATGACTTTACTCTTAGTGCCTTGATAATTTTCCCAAACAGTGGGCGGCAAAAAAAAAAGCTTCCAGGGCCTTATATGGATCGCCAGTCCGCCACTGGCCTTGACCTAAACATCGATGTAACCAACTTAATAAGCTTTTTGCCCTCATAAGTGATTTGCCTCAAACCAAAATTTGATGAGCAGTTATTAGAACTGTTGGAATCTGCTTAAAAAATGAGCACATCTTCATTGAGCAATGAAGATTTAAAAACTCCAAGCACTTGGAGTTTTTAAATAAGTGGGGCTACAAAAATGCAAAAGTTACTACTACTGCTTGGTGATCAGCTTTCTGTAGAAATGGTGCTTTTAACACCAAATATTGCTAATTACATCATTCAGACATAGAAAAAAAAATAAGGGATTCGACATATCTAGTTACACATTGAAATTGCGTCATATCTGTAGAGCATGAGATTTTCCCACGGATTTGTGGGACTCCGTTTTTCTCATCGTCATTTGGGTAATTCTTGAGATTGATGCAAAACTGAAAAGAATTTGTAGGGAGGATAGAGTGTGCATATTTGATTTACAGGAAAATCCTTGCTAAGAACCTGGGCTGTGAGAAAGAGACCTTCAATAGGTGAAGCAAAGAATGTACGAATAGCACAGATGACAGTCCTTCTGACTGGCTCTGTGAATCTGCTAGTCTTTTATCATGTAGCATTTACACCAATGAGCCATTACATTATGGCCGCTTACCTAATAAGCTGTAGGACCCCCTTTAGCCAGCAAAACAGCAACCACTTGGCAAGCCATCAATTCAATGAGATGGCGATAGGTATCCTGGGGTATCTGATACCATAATGTCAACAGCAGGTCCACCAGTTCCTGTAAATTTTGGGGTGGTGGTGATTTAGCGTGAACCCGCTTTTCCAAGTTGAACCACAAATGTTCAATTGGGTTCATTTCAGGTGAATTTGGAGGCCAGGGCATTAACAGAAAGTCACCAGCATGTTTCTCGAACCACTCCTAGACGATTCTGGAAGTGTGGCATGGCTCATTATCCTGTTGGTAATGTCCATCACCAGCAAGGAACACAGTTGCCATGAATGGGTGAACTTGGTCCGCAATGATGTCAGGGATTGTGTTGTTAGGATAATGGGGCCTAAAGGGTCCCAAGAAAACATCACCCACAGCATAACACCACTGCCGGCTTATTTCTGCCCAACAGTGCATCCAGGTGCCATATCCTCTATTGGTAATTGGCGTATCTACCCTCGGCCATCTACGTGTTGCACCAGGAATCTTGATTCGTCAGACCAGGCCACTTTCTTCCAATCATCCACGGTCCAATCTCGATGATCTTGAGCCCATTTCATGCGTTGTTTGTGACTACATGTGGTGAGCATGGGGACATGGGTAGGTCTTCGGCTACGCAAGCCCATGCGCACAAGGCTATGATGAACTGTGTTTTGTGACATATTGCCCTAATCACCACTGTTGTAGCTGCAGGTGATTTGTCGCACTGTGGCCCTGCGGTTACTGTGAACTTTGCTCCATAGTCTCCGATGCCCTCTGGCATCGATAAGTAAAGATCCAGACTTAGAAATTTTGCTAGTAGACATTGGCCACCAAGACCAAAATTGTTAGTGGCCATAAAAAACCTCAGTGGCCAAACTTTGAAAAAAAAAATCAAATTGTATATTTCGTACTAAATTATTTTTATAAAATTGCTTAGTATAATAATATCAGTATGTTTTATTTTGCATATTTCAGAAAAGTTGAAACTGAAGTAATAAAACAATGCAGGAGAGTGGGAACATAGTGCGGGGAGGGCAGTGCTCTTACCGGAGAACTCTATGTACCGTCTGACTTCGGGTTTTGGAAATTTCCCCGCTATTTTCAAGGTGAAATACAAATATTTATGCAGTTGAATATCACTTAACAATAATACTGGGCAGAGGCAACATCGCGAGAAAAAGGAATTACGATTGCGGAAAAAATCTGAACTCTGTCGACCTTCCGTTTTCGAAATTTTCGTAAAGATGGAATTCCCTCCTCCAACAACCCCCCCTCCCAATTGTGTTCACTGGTTCATTGATCTCACGAATGATCAAAATAATAACGAAAAGTGCGGAATTCCTTGATTTCGCGGAAGTATCTGATGCCTGAGATTACGGGAAATTTTGCGGCGTCTAACCTCCTTTTTCGCACTTTGTTGCCTACAGTTTCAAGCTGAATTACTTTTATGCAATAAAATCATATTTAATGATAAAACTTTACACTAACACAATATCGGGGGAAAAAATTACCATTACTGTAACGTTTTCACTCCATTCAACTACCGTTTTCGAAAGTTTTGAGACACGGAATACCGTCTCCAGACAGAACTCCCCCTCCCACCCACCATCAAACTGCCTTCAGTTTTACACTGATCCTGAGAATGATCTAAATGATGCCCAAAAAAACGCGGAATTCCGCGAGTCCGCTTAAGAATCTCATGCATATCATAAAACAATAACAAAAAAAAAAAATTAAAATTCATAGAATCCATAGTTTCGACAGCGAGGTCTGTAGTCAGCCAACTAAATCCGTAGCAGTTCGCAGATAATACAACCTCAAAAATCCGGAATCGTCCGAAATCCGGACTATGCCGCTTCCGGATTTTAGAATTTTCCTATGGACTATGCAGGCTTTCAGCGAACATTCATTAAAAAAAATAATAATAAAATGCCTAACTTCTAAAGTTTTCATCGTATTTTGACGAAATTTCACATGGGAGTTGATTTTGACGTGTCTTGGTTACTGTAAAATTTGCATTCAGTTATTTAAAAAATTGGGGAAAAAAATTTTTAATAAATATTTCTCCCAGTTGGACTTTTCCAACGCAGACAGTTGAGCTGTCCACCACCGGCTTTCATCCCCACCGCAACTTCGTTCTCCTACGATGAACCATCAGCCTTGGCGCATTCTTTGTGATCAAAAACCGACGCCCTCACCTTTTTTATAAACTTTTTTTTTCTTTTCTGCTGTTCAAGCAGAATGAAAAAGGTGATGGCCGACTTCCGTACAACTCAAATTTCGTGTTATTTTCGTACATTTGGAGTAAAAAAATTCAAAAACGTGCGAGTTCCGTGCAAGTTAAAAAAATAAATGTTTTTCCCGTACAGGTCACCAGAATTGGCGATTTAATGAAACATTTTTAGTCGCCACGACGATGAAGTTTATCGCCAGTGGCGACCGTGAGTCTGGATCTTTATCGATGGCTGGATGACGGTTCGTTGTTTGACCATCTGTGCTTCATTTTTGATATGTACTCACTACAGCGGTATGTGAACAACCCACAAGCTGTGCCGTTTCTGAGATCATAGTTCTGGGGCGCTGTGCCATCACAATTTGTCCTTTATCAAACTCCGATAAATTGGCAGCTTTTTCCATTCTGACTCTAAACACTCTACTAACCGAAAGCCAGTCCTCTGGTTGTATATATACTGCTCTGTGAACTTCACCTGTGCCACTGTTCGGTCTCCAGGTGCACTCATTTCTCTAGGCTGGGGGTGATCATAATGTAATGGCTTATCGGTCTATGCGGTGATGTTTCTTTTGTAATTTTTTGGAGTACAGCTGGTATTTCTTTAATCCCTGCTTTTTCTTTTCATTTGTGTTTTTGAAACTCTTAAAGAAAGATTGTTTCAACTAATTTTAAAATTTATTGTGTGCTATTGCTTGGAGAGCATTTGACATGTTACAAATACAATTCTAAGCAACAAGAGTAAAACGAAGGGAATAGGGTTGCAGAAATTTGGTACTTACTTTCACAAATAAAGTCCACGGGGGACCCATTCTCTGTCACTTGAAGCAGAAAAATGCTGAGGAAATAAGACTGACTGAATACTGATGTTAAAAAATGAATATCAGTTAAAAATGTAGTGGTAAATCAAAAATGCCAGGAAGTTGAGAAATATCTGTAGGTTAGATAGAATGAATGGAAGTTAAAAATGTAATGATCACATAAAAAAACAACAGGAAGTTAAAAGTTCTGAAAATAAAGGTGAAATACCTTGAATGGGAACTTGGAACACAAAAAAATTGATGAAACTCTAATTGAAAAGTGTGCACTCCAATACGTTCAATTTTGAACAGTGGTTATTCCCAATGCATTTCGACACTATAAACCTGTTGTGTCATCTTCACGGACTAGAAAGTTCCAGTTATATTCAGAGCCGGTTTAAGGATCCGTGGGGCCTGTAGCACTATTAACAGCAGGGTCTCCTCTCCAGGGATATATATTTTGCAACTCCCTCAGCAAGAGAGGGAAAATGACTGAATGATGGCACCCTTGGGTATATGTGAAAGGGGAAAATGGTGATATATTTCAGAAATTTTTATTCAACGTAATTCATAGAACAGAAATTTAGATGGTTCGTCCATTACTTGACTAGCATGCAGTTGATCTCCAAAGCAACTTTTCAGGATGACTTTGCTGAAAACATTTGCTAGTATTATCCTGAAATTAATTAAGCCACTTCCTAAGCTTAACAAAAAATGAACCTATAAATTGTCAGTTGAGTACACTTTTTATTGAGCTTCAGTTACATGGTTCAGATGAAGCATTTATGAGACTTGGCAACCAAAAGCTCATTTATTATCCTTGATGTGTTCATTTCTTCCAGTAGCTCATGCTCAATACTCATCAAAGAGAGGTAGTTCAGTCTTGTTTGGCCCATATTGACTCTTACTTCATTTTTGATTCCTTCAGTTTTGAAAATGAGTGTTCACCATTGCAGTTAGTAACCATCAGAGTGAGGTAAATCTTCAACACAATCTTGATAATATACAATACCTATAAAAGAACAATTTCTAACAGCCAGTATACACATCAGCATGGGGCTTAGTAGTACATGCTTACATGTGCTACTAGGATAAACTGGCCCTGGCTATTCCTTGTTAAGCCCAACAACTGTGCTTCAGCCTTTATCCTATCAAACCAGGGCTAGAAAATTTTCAAAATTTTAACATGCCTAGTTGGGCATACTGTCCAAAAAAAAAAAAAAAAAAAAAAAAAAAAATACATGCCTAAACACACACACATCATGCACAGACTGTCTTATTTTTTTTAAACATTTCAGAAACAGTATAAGGAAGAAACGAAGTACTTTTACTGCATTTCTAAATTGTCTCCCAGTTCAGTGAAATTTGAACTCACCTATATTTCACTGCACTTGATAAATTGCACCAAGCAGTGAAATATGAACTCGCCTAGTCATTCTATGTCCAATCAGCAAAAAAAAACGTTACATTTTCAACCTTTTGAACCCTTTTAATTTTTGTAAAAATTTGTGAACTTGCAGACTTTACAAAAAAACTAATTAGGACAAAATTTCAGCTGCCGCCCCGGTGGCACAGGGTCTAAGCGCAGGCTTATGACAGTTCATCTTAGAAAGGTCCGGGTTGGAATTCCGGTGAGGCATGGATGTTGTGTTTGTCTTACAGCCATGGTTCTTTCCCTTCACTGGAACCAGTGGTTCTAAATTAGGGATGCACAACTGCTTATAGCCCGTCGAGTCGCCCATGGTGGTTGGTTAAATCTTCAATTTAAAAAATTCAGCTTCCTACATACAATGCTTCTATAGTTTGGGACTTGAAATTTACAAAAGATATTTTTGTGTCAGGCCTTGATTTTGTTTTTGTTTTTGTTTTTTAGCAGTAGCAACATTTGCTAGTGGCCTTATTTTTTACTAGGAAATTGCATTATCTACTAGCGAAATGTTATTAACATTACACAAAAGAAACTTTAACATGTCCCCCTCCATTAGTCAATCATGTTTTCCTGATCTTTTTTTTTTTTTTTTTTAAAGCATCAAAGGCACCCACACACTACGCTAACACATTCTGAGCAATCGCCAACTCCTAATAACGGAAGCTTGTGGACTTCGTCTATTGGGAATTAAAACGTGATTAGTACTTATTTTCCTGAAAAAAGTTAAGCAACTTATGTAATTTTTTTTGCAGACATTGTGATTTGCTGAGAAAAGAAGATATCCCAAATTTTGCCAAGATGCGTTGATAACTTTTAAAATTAAGTCTGCATTTTTATTAAGGTAGAAGGACACAGATTTCTTAATAAAAAAAATTAGGTGTAACTTTAAAAGTTATTGATGGATTTTGTCAAAATTTGGGGAATCTGCTTTTCTTAGCAAATCATAATGTCTTTAAAAAATTCGCATAATTTTCTTAAATTTTCAAGAAAATAAAATTTTCACATTTTTATTCTTACTGAAACAGTGCGATTCTGGCAGGTCAGGTAGACAGGGTCAAAAGCTGGGGAAAAATAATGCTTTTATAAAAAAAAAAAAAAAAGAGAGAAAGTTGAAATGTTTTACTTCCTATAAAAGGAAGTAAAACATTTGCCACCTTTTAGATAAAAGAGGCAAATGTGCGCATAGTGCCTAATTTGTTAGAGTTTAAAAAATTTGCACCGCCAAATTTTTTACACAGCGCAGACCTTTATTCCACACGCTCAATGCAGTTAGCGCTTTGCATTTCGCACTATAACATTCAAACATTTTCCACTAGCAACTTTTGCTAGAACCACTTTTTATCACTAGCAAAATGCATTTGCTTGCTAGTAATTTGCTACTAACTACCAGTTGAAATCGAGCCCTGCTATCATGCCTATCACAAATGACAGTAGCTCTCGACGTAATTGATCGACATAGCTCATATTAAGCCCATTTGAAAGCTTATTACATGAGCTTTCTTTTGAGATATCACACAATAATATTAAAGGCAATTTAGTTTTCAAGGTCATCTTGCTTGACCTTTACTTCCTCAAAATATCCCGTTAATTTTATTAAATAAACAGGGTGGGTGCCTCTGAATACTGTGAAATAAAAGTTTTTTCCTTCTTTTTTTTTTTCACTTTTTATCCTGTAAAGAACTAGATTATTTTACCAGCGACTAGCATGTTGAGCAAGATAAGTTTTTGCCAACCCATTTGCCAAATGTACTCCGAATTTGCCAATTTTTTTTCACTCCATCGGAAATATAAAAACATAAAAGTGTTATAATAGCACAAAAATAATAATAGTTAATAGATTCTTTGCAATTAAGCAAACAAAATATTATGTTACAGAGCCCAAATCTTAATAGAAAGAAATATAGACACTTATTTTCAATTTCGAATTTGTTACTACCTGTAAAATTTCTGAACAAAGAATAATTAACAGGATAAATTTCAAATTAATCGAAAAATTGGATATTACATTTATTCTGTGTCTTGTTTCTAAAACAGCCAGTGTAAAAAAAAAAAAATACAGATGTTGAAAAATTGCACTTTGTTACTTATAGAACTTTCATGTAATGGCTATTTTCTTATGAGTCATACAGTATTGGTTGATGGTTCACATGAAAAGGTAAAAAATCCACAAATATGATCGCATTTAAAAGATTCTATATTAATTTTTAAAACATCCTTGACATTGCCAAGGATATTTAAAAATTATATGAAACAAAATTTGACATGATGTCTGAGCAAAAACTATCTTTTTTAAGAATTGTTTTTGCTCAGACGTCATTAAAAAAGGTGTCAGGTTGTAAAGAAAGTATCCGAAAATAGAGAAGCCTGTATTTTAAACTTTAAAAATCATACAAAACACTTAAACTAAACATCCAGGTAGTCCCCATTAGAACTCATGACCTTGTTTCACCGATCTACAAGTTGAAATATCCCATTGCAATAGATGTTTGGCAAATGGGAGTCTAAGTCATCCATGCAATGTTTCACATCATCGTCATTAGTAAGTTTTTCCTAGCAAGAAAATTCAACAAGGACCGGAAGAGATAAAAGTGGGATGGGGCATTAGGGGTGGGGGTGCAACAATATTTCCCATATTGTTATATTGAAAGCGACTTGTGGACAAGCTTTATCCTGGTGAAAAACAACTCCATGGCAATTGATCAACGCTGGGTACTTTTCGTTCAGTGCAGCTTAGAGACGACCCAGCTGTTGGATGTAAGCATCTGCTGTGATTGTATTGTTTTGCGGTAAGAGTTCATAGTGAATCACACTGCGACAATCTCACCAGCAACTCAGCATCACCTTCCATCCATGAAGGGTAGCTTAGCGACCTTCTGTGGTGGTTGTCCCTGCTTGGTCCACGTTTTTGTCGCGTAACATTCACGTGTATGACCCATTTTTTGTCACCCATGACCAACCAATGCAAAATGCCCTCTTGTTTTCCTTTTTTACACAGAGTAACAGCAGTGGAGTAGCATTGCATCTGATTCTGGTCAGACAAAGCATGAGGTACCAAATTGCACAGTTTACCTGAATATCCCAACTTCCGAAGTCTGGTGTTGATGGTCGTATGTGAGGTCTTCAGTTCCCCTGCCATCAGGCTTAGTTGATAGCATGTGTTACAGTGTATCATCTTCAACCATACTGGGTCTTCCACTTCTGGGTGCATCAGATAGATATTGTACACTGGTGTCGAATTTCATGTGCCAGTCATAGCAAGTACTCTGTCGATTAACCCTTTAACGACCATGGCCCAAAAATCTTGTATCACTCTAAATAGCATAATGCCCGAAACTGTCTGTTGGTTCACTTCTTTGTTTAATAATGGCAATAGTGACTGAGGGTGACTCCAACTGATTCCTGATATGTCGTGCAAAAAAGGGTAAAAAAATCTGACTTACTCTGGGCAGGCGTTTTGGGTGGCTATGATCGTTTCTATGTACTGGCGTTTTGGGCGTTAAAGTGTTAATATCGTCACCAAATGCGTTTCACAATTTTTCAAGTGCTTCCGTAACTTTCGTGCCATTCAAATATTCATAGAGCAATATTGCTCACACACTCTCCATATCACCATCGTATTATCGCCACATGCAACTAATCTTCCCCACAACAGTGTACGTTCTGTCATTAGAATTTATTCTTTCATGCACAACACTCTGGGATGTTTGTCACCGCAGGCCCTCAGGATCTTGCATTACGCACGCAACATAAAAGTTTTTCCGGAAACTTTCTTTACATTTACAACCTGGTAATTACCAATGTTTTGACACAAACTTTTTATCCATTGCCAAAACGATTTTTTTTTTTTTTTTTTCAAATTGCAAGGAATGCTATCTGCAGCACCCCTGGGTGCTAGTTGTTGCCATTTCCTGTGTATGAACCTATAATTGCAGTGGAAGGTTACTTTTGTCATTGCATTGTAATGTTATTCTTCCCTCCTTTTTTCGGTCGTTTTCTTCACGAATTTCCAGGCAAAGAAAGCTCAGCACCGCAATTAACATTGCAACTAGTTTCTTTACATTTTTTAATTAAAACTGACTCGGCATATTTAATTGATTTTTCAGTGGGATGCTTGGATAAAGGTTTAATATCTTCAGAAATGTGAGTGCCAGTATTTTTATGCAGTTTTGTATTAAGGCTTGTTCAGAGGCGACTTTAAACATTTTGGGGGCCTTAGGCACTAAACGATTCTGGGGCCCCTCCTTCCCCTTCTGATCGCCTCAAAAATTTTCATCTGTCAGATTAACAAAAAAAAGGTAAAGTCAAGAAAAATGTTTTTGCGCTTTTTGAAATGCGATTCTATCATAAATCATTAGGATTTTTTTCAGAAACAGTGCTAATGTAATCAGTTTGACTGTTCGCACACATTGAATTTTTTGTTTTTACAGATATTTCAAAAATTATTTTTGTGGCTAATAGGAAATCAAAAGGCACTAAGTTTGGCACTTTAAATATCTCATATATGCATTTACGATAAGGGATGTCAAAGTCGAACATTGAAGAAATATTTTTGTGCCTCTCAGATTAGGCTTAACAGTTCTTTCTCAAATACTTAAATTTTCGAATCAGTTCATTAATTTCCTGCTAGAGGTACTGAAGGACAATAAATGTGGTTTTCACAGATTCTTCAAAAATTATTTTTGCAAATGATAGGAAATAAAATTTCATTAAATTTTAGTCATTTTAAATTTCACTACCAGTTCATAAATTTTCCTCTAGTTTTGGAATTGGAAATTTAATAAATTTCAGCTTTACTCTACGAGAGACCATTTTGGTTACGACAAAAGTTCGTTTTGAGTTTCACACGTTTGGTAAAACTGGCTACATTAGTACATCTTCAGTTGCTATAAAGTTACTTGGCAAATTTAATGCTGAAGGCGCTGAAAATGGAGTTTCGCTAAATTTATCAATACATTTCGTATAAATTGTCATGAAACTGGAATAAGTTTCAATTACAAAGCATGCCTTCTCCATTGCTTCAGCTTTAGAAAATTACCTTGTTTTTACGTTATGAGCAAATTAGTTAAATTAGTAGGCAACGAGCATGGTATCCAGCAAAAATAAAATATGTGAAGACACTGGCAACCGGAGAAGTCCTCCACATTACAAAATACGGGTAAATTTCAATTTGTGCAAAATACTTCGCTTAAAAAGGGTGGATGAGTTTTCGTGGAGGAGTTTTCCTGTGGCGAACAATTCTCTAAATCAAAGAGATTCAGCCGTCCATGGCATAGACAAATGTCATGGACCAAAAAAGTTGGACAGTAAGAATTTCATCAGTCAATGCAAAAAAGTGAGAGTATGAAGATTTTCTTGAAAACATTTTTCCTTTATTACTTTCATCAGAAAATTGGGGTCTGAGTTTTTTTTTATTATGTAAAAAAGATGCATAAGATTTTCTTTATACCTCCACCGCAGTTATCAGAAACAGAAGCATAAGAATTAAGTGCAAAAGATCCAGCTTGAAAATGGAAAAGTAAGAACCACAGTTTTTTGAGTAAGAGTATCGTTGAAACTTTTATTGGCCTCCCGGGTGGCGCAGTGGTCTAAGCCCTGGCTTATGACCATTCGTCCGAGATGAGTCCGGGTTGGGATCGTCTTGGACGAATGGTGCGTTTGTCTTACGGCACTGGCTCTCTCCCTTCCCTGGAACCAATGACCCTAAATTAGGGACGGGCGACTGCTTATAGCCCATTAAGTTGCTCACGGTGGTCGTTAAACCTTCAATTTAAAAAAAAAAGGTTTATTGCTTTTTCAAATGTTAATTTTTTGTCAATTTAAGGAATAGAAAAGGTGAGAATACTTGATAATTATTAGTATTAAACTAGGGGAGCAGAAAGCAAGAAAATGCTATTGCAATACAATAGAAATTTCTTTTAACGCTGTTCAATAAGAAAAAGATAAACAGTGCAACATTTTCGAATTTCTTTATTTTGCAGCCTAACACACACTTTTTGTGGGGGAAAAAAAAGAAAAGAACGAAGCACCCCGAGGAAGTCATTTGATCCTAATGAAACTCTGCATGCAAGTACCTCAATGCCGAATATGTAAATAATTAATTAAAAAATAACAACCAATGACTAAATAGCGGCCCCCGACAGCGCATGGCAACCATATCGAGAAATGTATATCAAGAGCTAAGAGCGACGCAGCAGGTCGTAGAATGCGTCGACGTACTGAACAATTGTGACAGCGAATTGCTGGTACATTAACCTCCAGACTGTGAGGATGCCATGACGACGGATCTGTACAAACCACGAGAAATCGAGCGGGTTTGCGAGAGGATATATAATTGGGCTGAGAGAAGCCGGGTTGGTCAAGTCGCCATATCGCCAGGCATTTGAATCGGACGATGTTGGCGCCAATGGGTCGAAAAGGGCACCACAATCCAGCGGTACCCGGGCAGTGGACGGCCGAGAGCATCGGTGGAACACGAGATTCGAACTACTGTGAGAGCCGCACGAACAGAACCGAATTAGTCGCTCTCAACAATCCGTGGCCATGTTGCGTCGCCCACAGGTACGGAAGTGGCTATTTGGACCGTTGCCAGACTAATTGCGCCACAGGGATTACATTCGAGGAGGCCAATTTGCCACTTACTACTGATCAGAGAGCATCGCAGGCACCAGTTGCAGTGGTGTCGGACCCGATCGACAAGGGATAATGTCCAGTGGTGTCATGTTGTCTTTAGTGATGAGTCACGGTTTGCACTTAACGGCGATGACCAGTGCATGCGTGTCTGGAGACGAGCCGACCAGCGCACGGATCCTGTTTTTACCGTGCAACGGCGGCTCGAACACCCGATCTGACTGTCTAGAAAGCTATTTCCTATGATAGCTGGACACCCTTCGAAGTCCTCCGTACTACCCTCACGGCTCAACGGTACGCCAACGCATTCTACGACATGTTGTGTTGCCCTTCTGTAGCACATCACCGAGTAACTTTGCAACAGGATAATACCCGGCCACACATGGCACAGCTCTCCCGGGCCTGCCTCCGTAATGTCAACACCCTTCTAGGCCAGCCCGATAACCCGATTTCTCACCGATTAAACATGGGACCCCACCCACACCCATACCCACACCGGAATATCGGCAAATCGTCCCACAATTTGGACACCATCTGGCATTCCATACCTCAGAACAGTATCCGTAAACTGTATGTGTCTCTGCTGCGCTGGGTTTTTGCTTGTATCCGAGGGAGAGGTGGCCCTACAACTTACTGACTTCTTCTACTCATGTAACTGTTTTATCCGGATAAATGGCCCAACTGCTGTGGAATTGCAATCATTTCCTCTCCTATACATATACACTATCTACCAACAAGTAATTGGACACCTGTGATAGCAAATAAAAACAAAGTTTATTAACTTTCAATAGTTGGTGGAGCCTCCACGAGTGGCGATTACAGCTGCGACCCTTCCGAGGCATACTCTCAACCAGGCGTTGTACGACAGCTAGTAGTATTTTCTTCCATTCGGCTTGGAGAAGACAGGTCAGTTCCTTCACCAATTTCGGACGGTGGAGGCACCCCTTAAGTCGATGCTCCAACTCATCCCAGAGGTGCTCGACAGGGTTAAGGTCCAGGCTCTGCGCAGGCCAGTCCATTTGATTAACCCCATTGTCACCATACCAAGCCATGGTGGACCTCGCAACATGACAGGTGGCATTGTCATCCTGAAAGGAACATGGGTCCACCCCGTAAAACTGCCACAACGTAGGAAGCGCATGGTCATCCAAAATGGTGCAGTAGGTCTTGGCGTTGAGTCTACCAGGAATTGCGACCAAGGGTCGCGTGCCATACCAGGAGAAACACCCCCATAGCATAATTCCACCGCCGCCGAACTTCACAGTTGGCACAATACATTCTGGTAGGAGGCGTTCTCCAGGCAGACGCCAAACCCAGACCCTGCCATTCGAACGGTAAAGGGTGAACCTTGATTTGTAGCTCCAGAGAACCTGTTTCCGCTGTTCAACGGTCCAGTGTCGATGTTCTTTGCACCACGTTAGCCGAGCAGCACTATTGGACTTGGTGATGAAAGGCTTGTGGGTGGCAGCAGGTCCATGATAACCGAGCAGATGGGCTTCCTTACGGATGGTATTCATCGAAAGAACACTCCCGGATGCCTGTTGAAACTCCTCACGGATGTGGCCTATCGATTTGGTGCGGTTCTTCCAGATTTCTCTGCCCCGCACCCGTCGGTCTCCTCCCAATTTTGTGGGTCTGCCGGGTCGGGGCACATTCTGACAGTCACCTCTCATCTTCCACTTGCCAATCACGTAGGCTACTGTCCAGGGCGCGATTTCACTGATTAGCAACTAGCAAATAGCTAGTGAAAAATCAAATTTGCTAGTGAAAAAAATCGCAGTAGCAAATATTGCTAGTAAGGTAATTTCTTTATTTAAAGTAACCAAAAATCATTATTAATCCACCAAGTTTACATAACAGTTTCTATTATCACTTGTTAAAACAGCGACGATCAGTGATTCTCTTTCGCCAATTTCCTTTCGACACTTAATACCTATCCTCCCCATATCTTTCATCCCTTCCAGTGGAAACTGTCGTAGAAGCGCATTGAAACTCCTCTCCATCGTGCCCTCATTGGTCTATTACAGAAACTGAACGTGACGTCGGCAATGGTTGCTGTGGCAACCCAGAGCTCTGGGATGGATCGGTTGTTTGACCACTTGCTCTGCCACCCTCCCTTCTTTTGCCCCACGAACTTTGTCCTCAACTGCTGTCATACCCTAAGCCAAGCGATCACCTACTTCTACAAGTCTTGATAGTCGTGCATACATCAAATACTGCGCTCTAATGATCAGTGATGAATAAGCAAGAATAATTCCACTTATTCGGATGGTAGACAAAACGGAAAGAAGCAAACCAAAATGTTACTGGAAAATAGCCTGCCAACACTGGCAAAAGTCTTATCCATAGTAACTAGCCTTATTGCGTGGCATAGATAGATACTTTTTTACGAAACGTGTTTGTGGAGGGGGTAAACGATTACGGAAGAAACTTTTGCTTCGTCTGACTTCTGGTTTTGGAAATTTTCCTTTTATTTTCAAGCTGAAATACAAATATTTATCCAGTAAAATGTTAATGAGCAATAATACTTGACAGAGGCAACATCGTGAGAAAAAAAAAATTATGATTATGTAAAAAATCCGAATTCTGTCGACCTTTCGTTTTCTAGTTTTGTAAAGACGGAATTCCAATAATAACGAAAAAAAGCCGGAATTTCTTGAATTCGCGGAAAAATCTCATGCCTGAAGATTACAGAAAAATTTTGCAGCAGCCAACTTCCGTTTTTGCAAATTGTTCTCCACAGTTTCAAGCTAAAATGCAAACATTTATGCAATAAAATGATATTTAACAAGAAAAGCGGACACAAAGACAACATTGGGAGAAAAATTTGCATTTATGGCAAAATTTTCTTACTCCATTTCACTACTGTGTTCGAAAGTTTGGAAGCATGAAATTTCGTCTCCAGATGGAAAACGACTCCCCCTCTCCCAAATATCGATCTTCAGAATGATCTAACTGATGACAAAAAAAAAGCGGGATTCCGCGAATCCCTGTAAGAATCTCGTGTATATCATAAAAATAATAGCAAAAGAAAAATTTGAAACAAAATGAAAATTTGTAGAATCCGTAGTTTTGATAGTGAGTTCCGTAGTCAGACAACTAATTCCGTAGAAACTACGGCATTGTGTGGTACTTGGCAGATATGAAGTGTGTAGAAGTTTAGCAGAAATTTGTGTGATACTTCCACTTAGTACTGCATGTTGTGAGGTGGGATTCAGTTTTTTAAAAAGAATACAAGGGGATTGGAGGAACAATTTGTCTGTTGAAACTTCAAATGCTCTGATGACAATTGAAATGGAAGGGCCACAAGAAGAGATTTTAAATCCACGGTCAGCAGTTATAAAGTGGTATGATGACAAAGTCAAGACACCCTGAGCGTAAACCATATGGGAAGAAATCTGAATTAGAATGTCAGTGAAATATATTCATGTGGTATGAGAATTTGTTAGAAATTAATAATAAAGATAGTCACTAAACTTATCTAAGATTCTATTCATTATTCAAAAAGGTAAGTTCAAATATTTATACACATTTAAATTTCTGTGTTACTTTATTAGAAAATAAGTTACGATGTGATTTAGTTTTACTTGCTAGTCATGCAAATGTTTTGCTAGCAAACTAATTGGTCACTAGCAAAATTTGCTAGTGAGCAAAAAGATGAAATCTTGCCCTGCCACTGTCGATTTTGGGCTTCAACTCGCTGGATATGTCACGTATGGATCGGTCATTTCTGTGATACCCGACGATTACACCTTTCTCGAAATCGGAGAGCTCCGAACTGCGTGGCATCTTGCATGCGACTGGTTGCGTTATTGTTTCCCACACGATATTTAACGGCGGCGGCCGTGACGTGTATCAGGACCGCAGATATCGTCAATTGCAGGGGTGTCCAATTACTTGTTGGTAAATAGTGTACATTACACATGCTAATTTTCATCGTGATTGGATGATTCCTTTGAGCAGAAGTTCATCCTGTTATCTTATTTTTTTTCCCTGTATTTTTTATACAGTTAAACGGAGTGAAAATTATCCCAATTTCTTTTTCTTGGGACGTTTCTTCTGCCCAGTATTGCTACTTAATATCATTTTATTCCATAAATGTTTGTATTTCAGTTTGAAAATGAAGAAACATTTTCTGAAAACTGATGTTAAATGGTGCAAAATTTTCCTTGTAATCTTGAGGCATGAGATTCTTCCATTTGTCTGCCTTTCGAGATCGATGCATAACTGAACGGATTGGGGAGGGGGCATTTTCCTCCTGAGGATGGAATTCCAACTATCAAAACTTTCGAAAACCAAAGTTAGATTTTGTGAAGAATTTTCCTGTAATCGTTTTTTTATTTTTTATTTTCTCACAATGTTCCTTCCGACCAGTATTGTTGTTAAACATCATTTTATCTCATAGAAATTTGTATTTTAGATTGAAATTGGAAGGAAAATTTCTGAAAAGGGAAGTCAGAGGAAGCAAAAATTTCAACCGTAATCCTTTTTTTTTTTTTTTTTTTTTTTTTCCTGTGTTGTTGTTCAATGTGACATGCCAATAATTTTATATTTTGGATGCAGGAATGTGTTCCAGTTTTAATATTTACATAAATTTCAGTGAACTGTTCCATTTTACTCCATGCTGCATTATGTTCACATTGTTTTGCCACACGTTTTGATTTTTTACCCATTTAGAGTTCAGGTTTTCTTCTTCAGTCTCATGCATGATCATTGTTAAATACAAGAATTGTAAATACAGTAAAACATCGAAAATCTGGCATCTACGGGACCAGACAAGTGCCGGATTTATGAAAATTTCAGATTTCTGAAGCTATTCAAAAATTGCATAATGGGCGTTACGTAAAGCACGTATTTACATGTGACAGGTCACTTTAATGAAAATGTCTTGTCTATGCCTTATAAATGTGCAGGGGTCACACTGCTGATCGCATTCTTCGCAGTTTGCGAAAAAATATGTATATCGTTTTGGTGAAAATATTGGCGATTACCTTTTTGAACTATTTATTATAAAACTTTGTCGAAAAAAAATTGAATTTGACGAATGGTTAGGCAAAAACTTTAACAAAAAAACAGAGAAACCGCTAGGGCTGGGCGATGTATCTATACATCGTGAAACCCTGATGTGAATTTTACATCGAAGTTATGGTTTTTCGACTGACGGAACTATGATACATCATGAAGGCGATTACCTCGATGTGTCGTGAAGGCCGATGTAGATATCATTTCACGATCGAATCCACATACTGCCACCACCAAGCACAGATCATCATCACACGTTCAACACGCATTTCAAAGGTACACGCCAATTTGTCACCTTATTGGTCCCCGTCACTTCAGCATGGCCCAGTGAGATGACGAATTTGAGAAACCTTCCGATGTTACACGCAGGTGGCTATTGTAAATTCGCACGCTAAAATTGGATGATTTCGTGATATGTTGTTAAGGCGGTACATCTGGAGATTTCCATGGTCATTGGCGAAATATTTGGATGTTCTCACAAAAACGAAATCAGAAAAGTGCCGGATTTCTGAAGTTGCTGGATTTTCGAGGTTTTACTGTAAATGTTTGTATTTCAGCTTGTGAAAGGGGCAAAAATTTCCGAAAACTGAAGTTTTGTGAAATGAAAATTTCTTCTGTAGTCGCAATTTAATTTATTTTCTCTTTGTCCAGGAATCAAAACATTGGAAAGTCTGGTGCCCGGGACTATCGTTTCTTAATGTTCAGACTAGAGCTAAAACGTTTCCCTTAGCCTGGGACCTGTGGAAAATCACACTATGATATGAAAAATGCTTTTTTGTTATTGTTTTTTGACTGGACTTTATATGCAACTTTATCCCTTAGTTTTGTAGTATCTCACATTTGTTTAAACTTGTAGCAATATCCCATTTCATGAAGGTAGGAATCAGTGGCAGATTCAGAAATTTTTGAAAGGGGGAGGGATCAGTTCATTTGAAGGTGTTGGACACAGAGGGCAGCACGTGGACTACCCCCTTCATTTTTGTGCATTTTTCTTTTCTGCCAAAACAGCTGTTCTAAGGAAAAAAATCACCTCCTCCCCAAAATAAGATGAATATTTTTCTGGTGTGCTGTGAACATAATATTTATTCATTTACAAAGTTTGGTCTGTGTCCCTAATTGACTATCTCAAAGGTTATGCGGATATGATGTACACGTACAACGTGCGGTAAATGTGTAGTTTAGTGTCCTAAATTATTTGGCTACATATTTTGAAGAAATGAGGTATACATATGTTCAAGTATGTAATTTGAATGTAAATGGTGAAAAAATTGCATCTTTAAAATGCATTAAAATGCATTTTAAAGATTTTTACTGTGAAACTTACCTCCAAGTATGACAGCGTGAACACCGCTGCGGCAGGCCTGACACAATGCCGCTGCAACCACGTCAAGCTTGGCTCTGCTAAAATGAAGGTCTCGCTCTGGCGACCAACTAACTGGCAGAAGAAGACAAGAGAAACTGGGTACGTTCTTGCCAGGAAAGCGTTTAATTTTGTAATGTTACCCTACAGAAAATAGTTCTTCATTTCTGTTGCAGTTTTTCAAAACACATGCTGAGAATTGCTTTGTTTTTATGCATATGTTTCCCTGATACGAAATACAAAGTACACAGATGCCTTTCTTCTAGAAAAGCGTTAAAGTAGATGTCACATTCTCTCCAACGAAAGTTACACGGCATCAGAAAGTGAAAGTTTTGCTTCTGGTATTGACGGCGGGGTTCGCAGTTTATTCAGGTTGAATTACAAAAACAAAACAAAAAAATAAAACCCTTGAAGGAGAAGTGAGTTCATACATTCTGCATCAAAGAATGATACGCAAAAAAACCCCAAGAAATTGTCAGATTGTGATGTGAAAAACTGATGCAGAAATGATGAGCTATTTTCTGTAGCGTAACACTACCAAAGGAACGCTTTCCTGGTAAAAACATATACTTGGTTCCTCCTGTACTCTTCTGCCGGAAACTGACCGCCGAAACGAAACCATCGTTTCCGCGGAGCCAAACTTGACGTTATTCTTACAGTTTAAGGAGCTGAGCCTTCTTAAACTGTAAGAATTTTTCTGGGTGTCTGTTGTATGAATACATATCTGTACAACCTTTGAGATAATGTGCTAGAGGATGCAGTACAGACCGAACTTTGCAATCAAATAAATATTACACACACTGTATACCAGAAAAGCATATTCAACATTTTCTTAAATTTTATATTGGGAAGGACATTTTTTTTTTCACTTATAGAACAGGTTTTTTTTACACAAAGTAAAATGACAGGAAGAGCCTGGGGGAAGGGCTCCCTTCTGTATATACACCTGGTGGTAACTTATAGTAGATGACCTGAGTGTGGAATTCTGAAATCAATCTTATGTAATATCCTTCCACATGTTTCATGGCATTTGGAGTATTGTAGACACAACCCTTGAGGTTGTGTTTGCCATAAAAAATTTAATTTTTAAAAATTTTTAGAAGCCCAGATTTCTTCCGGAACTGGTTTTGCAGCATAGATTTTGTGTGTGTGTGTGTGTGTTGGAAAACATACTTCAGTACTATTATTTGCATCTTCATTGGCAATGATCACCAAAAAGAGCACATTTACGTGCAAGTCATTAATGACTTCACAATCAGAAAGGCCAAAAACTTAACTAAAAGGTCTTGGCTTCATTCTTTTAATACACTTCGTGTGCATTAACAAGAACATTTTGTTATGCAGCTGGCCTTTTAGGGTTGAAACTTTCATCATATCAGCTCTCAGGTTGTTGTTATTATAATTCCTCAGGTCATGAAACATTCATATTTTCATTCGCAGGACACTAAAAAATGCTGAATTCTGACTGCTGTTTGACGTGTGATATTTCTTAAAACTAGATGCGTACTCACTATTTATGTGAGTGTTGTAGACCTTCATTATGCCCCCCCCCTTTTTCTATTTCTTTCTTTCCTTTACTCCTCCCTCAGCAACTTGCCTTTAAAAATTCACATTTCTAAAATTGGTACTCCATTCTAAAACACATACATATACACCTAATAAATACTTACTTACATCACACCCATATTCAATTCAATGCCAATTTCACAATGTTTGATCACACCCATATTCAACATCACATATTTTACTCACACATAGTGGTGAAATGCGGAAATTAGTCATTGCAAATCGAAAACGAAAGGAGATAGAGCAAAATTTCCAATTACAAAGTTGTAGAGCATCAATTAATTAGTACAAAACGACATTTGTTTCATACGGATAAGATAAATTGTTGCCTGAATACCCTACAATGTCCAAAATCGATGCGCGACGATTCAAATCTGCATATTCACATTTCGCAAATGTAGCCATATGCAAATGCAGATTGTGACGTTGTACCATACCTATGACATAGAAACCAGTAGCAGGATTTACCCTGATCAGAAGTTTAGGTCTACGTACACTGTGTGAGAATGGCGAGCTTGGATTTCTGAGGTTACGTAAAAATCAGGTGTATGCAACAGCGCCTACAAGTCTGCTGGATCTACGTCATCATGTTACAGATGCTTGCAATAATGTGACACCTTCCATGCTGAGGAATGTGCATGCAGAGTTACTTTCACGAATACAAATGTGTATCGTGGGCAATGGCGAACTCTTCGAACATACTCGACATTAACTTTTTATCACTGTGCGCCATTTGCCTTTTTTGTTTTTGTTTTGTCCGACTTTATCAAACTGTATTGACATAAGTACGCATTTATGCGATAAATCGGGTGTATTTGCTCATACGTATGCCTGTTCCCTTCAAACGTTCACACAAAAGGTTGTGCGTTGATTTTGGACATTTTAGGGTATTCAGGCGACAATTTATCTTATCCGTGTGAAACAAATGTCGTTTTGTACTAATTAATTGCTGTTCTACAACTTTGAAATTGGAAATTTTGCTCTATCTCTTTTCGTTATCGATTTGCAATGGCTAACTTCTGCATTTCACCACTAGGGGCGCTGTTATCAGTTGCATTCGATCGGGCATAGTCGCTTTACTATACCGTTATCTCACTTGCATAACTGTACCTCTCTCCTTTCGCAAGTTATTCCAGGCTAAAGGGACTTTCCTATGCACCTTGTATATTATATTCAACAGCACACATATCTTACATCACACCCAAATTCAATGCCAATTTCACAATTTTAGTATGAGGTACGTAAATTGTATGTTGTTAAATTGGCATTGAATTGAATATGGGTGTGATGTAAGTGAGTATTTATTAGGTGTGTATATGTATATGTTTTAGAATGGAGTACCGTTTTTAGAAATGTTAATTTTTAAAGGCAAGTTGCTGAGGGAGGAGTGGAGGAAGGAAAGAAAAAGAAAAAAGAGGGTGCAATGAAGGTCAACAACACTCACATAAATAGTGAGTATGCGTCTAGTTTTGACGAGATATCTTGCATGTCAAACAGCAGTCAGAATTCAGCGTTTTTTAGTGTCCTGTGAATGAAAATATGAATGTTTCATGACCTGAGGAATTATAATAATAACAACAACCTGAAAGCAGATATGATAAAAATTTCAGCCCTAAAAGGCCAGCTGCATAACAAAATGTTCTCGTTAACGTGCACGAAGTGTATTAAAAGAATGAAGCCAAGACCTTTTAGGTAAGTTTTTGGCCTTTCTGATTGTGAAGTCATACTTCAGTACATTTGTAATTAACGTCCATTGGCTCTCTCTCACAGGGCGTTCAGGTATACAAAGAAATAAGAAAGTACCAGATACCAGTCCACCTGCCGACATAGTTTATTTTGAACCGCTCAGGTTAAAATTCACACATCCTTATAATTTGTTGTTGGTAAATCCTGCTTCTGGTACAGCTACTTACGTGGTCTTATCTTAGTACTGAGTTTTTTAAATATGTAGCATATTTATGAAGCTGTAGGCAGCTATTTACATAGGTTGTGGCAAGTTTTAGAAATACAAGTCTTCCCATATAGAATGCCATCATTTATTCTGCAGATTCGAGTATACCGCTGGTTATACCACTGCCTCATCCCTAAAGTTATGTTATTGTAGCTGTCAATTATAACATTGTTGTCTTATAACGTGCATCAGATCTTTCTCCCCACAGATCTGCGTTACAACTGGGGAGCAGTGTAATATAGACTATATGCATATATTCAGCGATTGCTCTGGCCCCGCTGAAAATTTAAAGTTTTCCCAACTCATTTGCCAAATGTAATCTGAAGTCGTAAATTTTTTTCGCTCACCCTCCACTGGAATTATAAAAACCATAAAAACATAAAGTGTTATAATAGGTCTTACGTCAGGGATTGCGTCACTAATTTCATTTAATCACCACATAAGAGAAAATAGAGGTTCAACTCTCACTTTTAGAACAGTGTCCCAGTGATCGGACATCAAACTAAGATAGCGTCTGTCACATGATACAGTACGGTGGCTATGTAAGTAGCACCAAAGAAAGAGTTGTAAATGCTCGGGTGTGGGGGTGTGGGGGAAAGGTAGACTCTCACAGATACGGTGTTGACGCTTTAGTTCCATGTCCATCCACTGACACGCTGTCCTACTGAGATCTTCGGGGCCAAATTGTTGCGAAACTCTTCAATGCCACATTGCAGAATGTTTTTCACCCATTAAACTGGGAAGACAAAAGGGGATGCTGAAGACTTCATATTGTAGTTTTCAAAATCTTTTTCAGTCACTGTGAAGAACAGTTTTTTAATTTGCATGATCACAAAGTAATTTTGCAGTGATTAACTGTACATACAGGAATCAGCAAAACAGTGTTGCGACCTGGATGAGTTTGTTCGTGTGGCTTATCCCTTCAAAATATGCCTATTTAAGTGTGAAAATATTTTTAACAGCATATTCATTAACTATTGTATAATAGCTAAAAAGTAATGTATTTTTGAAAAATAAGGTGTAAAAAAATTAAGTATACTTAATATTCACCAAAATGAATTTTACATTTTCTTCCTGCTCCAGGGTGATGCAATTTTCTAGTTTTGTGGTGTGACAATATGTGTTGAGCAGTAAAACTAGCAATTCATATGCTTATCAGATTATCAAAATCCCAACCTTGTTCTACATAATTAGTGAATAATATTTCTTCCACTGAATCCATACCTGCGGTACTGGTGATGTGATTCATTATGCTACGAAGAAGTAGAATTGGCTTCAGAACCTTCTAACTCAGGAACTTCCTTGTTCTGGGTGGTGTAATATGGATAGCATACTTAAACAAAAATTGTGAGGTGTGAGTTCGATTCTCACTCCAGGACAATATAATTTTCAAGTTTCTTGATGATGGTACGTATTGAAAAGTAAAACTGGTGACTCAGGTGTATCTGACGCATAAATCCTGATTTTCTTCCTGCTTTGAACTGGGCACATGTACCACTGGTGTGTATATTTGTGTTCATTGTGTATTTTAATTTTGTTGCTATGATTTGTAATGCATGCTTTCAGTTGCTTTCAGTTTTCACCTCCTAGAATACCTGCATCTCATTCTCCCCCTTCCTTTTTCTCTCTCATTACCTAACTTCAGAGCTTTAGGTGGGCAAGCAGTAATGTCCTTGTTGTTGAATAGCCATGGTATTAAGTGTTTCACTGCATTACATCATTACCAAATCATGTGTAGCATTTTTTTAATCAAGCAGCAAAACAAGCCTTTTCCATTTTTTTCTGGCCATTAGAGGAAGAACAGAATGGCAATTGTGATTCAGAATTCACTGTGTGTGGGAGGCACTGAATTATTTTACACAAATGTGAAATCTTACAAATTGTCGCCCGACTGTTGACCTACACAAAATTATACGAAGGGAGATATACGTGTGCTTCACGATTATTCACATCCTGAAGTATCTTAACTGAACCAATTCTGTTCCTATCATTTCAATAGGTTTGGTGCAGCAAAGAAAATTATACAGGGTGTCCATAAAGTCTTTCCCACATTACAAAAGTTAATATAAAAAAATTTACATAAGTTAAAATAAAATGGTTGGCAACATAACATAGCAGCACTAATAAAGTTTTTTTTTCTGTTCGTTTGGTGAGCACTACTGATGAATAAAAGGAGCATTTCATCGATCTAACGGCTTCCATGCAAGAAAAAGCCGGTGTGCATGTTGTGGTTCCATGAGACCAAATTGGCGATTACTGTCTAGCGTCATTTCAGAAAAGAGTACAGACGATCACCACCAGACCAAAAAAGCATAAAAGCTTGGTATGAAAAATATAAAGCGACAGGTAGTGTTGGCGATCTATTCCGAGCAGGCGGACCACCAGTTACACAAGAGGCAGCTGTTCAGGAGACATTTCTGCGAAGACCCAGGAAATCCATTCGTCGTGCTTCACTGGAAACTGGGATTCCCCGTGCCACGGTTCTCAAAATTTTACACAAACTTCTTCATCTGTATGTTTATAAAGTACAGAATGTTCAAGCTTTTCAGCCTGATGACCGTCCTTGCCGTGCTGCATTTGCGATGGAGATGTTGCAGCGCATAACTCATGATAGTGATTATTTGCACCATGTCTGTTTCTCAGATGAAGCCACATTCCACATCTCTGGTACAGTAAATAGGCACAACGTGCGAGTCTGGGAATCAGAAAATCCCCATTATGTCTTCGAACAACAGAGGGCTGGCCCAAAAGTGAACATATGCTGTGGCCTGATGCATGACAGAATCATCGGCCCCTTCTTTTTTACAGAGCCCACGGTAACGTATCGTGTACCTGGTGCTGAAACTTTTTGTAGCACCTCAGTTGCATGCACTCCAACCTTCGGTTATTTTCCAACAAGACAGTGTTCCACCACATTGGTCAAATAATGGTTTGTGAGTTCCTGAATGCCACATTTTCAGACAGATGGATTGGCTTGGATGGTCCCGTGACATGGCCACCTCGATTACCCTACATAATAACCCCTCTAGACTTTTTCCTGTGGGGTTACGTGAAAGACCAAGTTTACTCTGGTAGTGTTCCAGATTTCAAGACCTTGAAGAGCAGAATAACGGAAGTCATTGGTTCTGTCTCTGCTGAGATGTTAAACAAAACATGACTTGGACATCACTTAGATGTCCTCCAGGCCCCAAATGGTGCTCATTTGGAGGTATACTGACATCATTGCCATGCAGTCCCTTTCTTGTACCTGTAATACATTTTTTTGTATTAATTTTTGTAATGTGGGAAAGACTATGGACACCCTGTATATTTTTTGCATGTAACTGCAGCCTGTATTGTTTTGCACTTCAATGTTAAATATCTTGTACTTAATTCTGTGGTAGTTTTTACAGCCTTTCTGTATTTAATATCTTAACCCTTTGGTGTTCTTTCACATGCCCCCCTCTCCCCCACTTTTGTGTGTGTGAGTTTTTCCATTTGAACAGTTTAAAGCACAAATGTATATACACTCATGTCCAAAAATTAAGGATACACGACAAAAGGCTGAATTTCGGCGGACTCGCAAGTCATTGGTTAGCTGTCAAAACATCCTGATGTCATCGAAACTCATAAGAACAAGCTATGTGAAACTGTTTAGTCATATTCAAATTGTCAAGAATCATGATAGCTGTGTACTGCCGATCAGCAATAAAAGCTGAAGCGTGAACAGAAAGAAATCAATTGTTTTGTAGGTGTCAAAGAGTGGATCTGCTTTTTTTGTTGTTGTTATGGCAACTTGTAGTACATCTAAAAAAAACTAATTTGGATGATTTCCCCCATGGGAGAATTATTGGTAAACTGGAAGAAGGGCAGGCAATGAGAGATGTAGTGAAGGAGTTTGGAATTGCCCAGAGCATAGTATCACGGATCTGGAAACAATTTTCTGAACATGGAATAGCTACCAGAAGGTTCAGTAGTGGTCCACCATGACAATTTACTCCATCACAAGATCGTTATCTTGTTGTAATGGCTGGAAAATCTTATCAAATATCTACTGGCAAGTTAGCAAAACAGCAGGAATCAAGCACAGGTACCAAAATATTGTGTCATACTGTGTCAAGGCATTTGAATAATGTGGGATTGTATGCCCAAAGACCTGTACAGTGTCTTCCATTGATCCCAGCATGCAAAACAACTCGCTATCAACGGTGTCATAAACACTCCACATGGAGTGAGAACAATGGGCCAGTGTTCTGTTCATGGACAAAAGCCAATTTTGTTTATCGTCTGACTGTAAGTGGCAATACATCTGGCAAGAACCCCTCACTGTCTATTCAGCCAGAAGCATCGTAGAAATTGACCATTACAAGTGTGGTGGAGTGTAATGGTCTGGTCTGGGATTATGATAAGTGGGTGTACATCACTCCTTGTGTTGGAGAAAGGATTGATGAATGCCCGGCATTGTGAGGAGCTTGCTTTAGAACATGCAAGGCTGTTTCTTGATGCTGTGGGAAATTCTTTCATTTTTATGGACGATAACACCCATCCACATCGATCATCATGTGTTAATGAACTGCTGCAGAGCAAGGGAATCGATCAAATGGAGTGGCCTGCGTACTCCCTGATTTGAATCCAATTGCAAATGCTTGGGACTCTCGTGGCTAGGTGCATTGCTAAATGTGATCTCTCACTAGGCACCAACAAAGACCTGGTAATAGCGCTGAAAGAAGAAACCTCCCTCAGGATCTTCTGGACAATCTCGTAAAAAGCATAGCCCACCGATGTCAATCATATATTGCAGTCAGGGGTGGACCCTATTAAAATGATTCATGAAAAATTATGAATTTTTTCCTGTCAATTTTAGTTATTGTGAGCCAATGTCAGAAAGGGTTATTCCATGTCAAATCAACACAGTCATTTCCCTCATCATCTCAGATTTATATGAAATTCGGTGAACTTAATTAGACCTACTAAGAAAGTAAAGCACATAAAATTTTAACCTCCTGGGCATATTAGTTTTTGAGTTACATGCATTTAAAAATGGCTGAAAAAGCCACATTAAGCCTTCGATGGCAACATGTAAATTATCTAAACTCATGTTCTAATTGACGTATGGAAACAATCCTGGTGTTGTTTTAAAGCTCTTTTAATAAGCTTTAAAATGATACCAAACACATGAGGTTGTTGAAAGAAAAATTTTTGAAGGTCACAATATTTGACCTTGAATTACTAAAAATCGAATTTTGTATTTGTCACTATTTTTTCCCTGAATACTACATCATTACTACATGTATACCAATTTTCAAAATGGGCACTCAATGGGATCATATGAAAAAAAAATAATTCATGAAATACAATATTTACATAATGACATGTACATATCTAAACCCTTTCACAGGCTCTACAAGTTACGGTTTCACTACATACAAGTTAGGGTTTCCATGAGCACAATTTTGCATTTGTTGCCACAGTTTCTTTTTCAGTTATAGTGTAAACTCTTCCAAACTCTTCCCGTTGCTGTGGATGGATCAGGTATTGTTAATACATCTGGAACAGGTACCAAAAGTACATCTGGCTTATTTGGAAATTTGAATGATGGAGAAGGTCCTGATGGATAGAGAAAACTTACTTTAACTTGTGCATTATCTTCATCAATATCAATCACGCATGTCACCCACCATTTTGTGTCATGAACAGCAGTCACAAATCCTTTGATATCACTGATAGGAAGTTCTTCTAGTTTGGTAACTCGTTGAACTTTTGATAGGGATGATGCAGAATACACTTTAATGAAAATTGTATCTGCTGTCAAAAGAAGAAACAAATGCAGCTTCCGAGTCCCAGCAATTGTGCAGGATTGTTCAAATCGTTCTTTCAGTTTCCTTTCTTCAATTAAGTAGTCATTTGTTGTGCAGTATTCGAATGGCACTGAAGGAATGTTATGGACTGCCCAACTAAACAACTGTCTAGGAGTTGTAATCTGTTGATTGTACGGGCGTTGTAGGCTGGCATGTGCATCCAACCTTTTTACTGAACCTCCTCCTCCATCACACACTCCTTTTCCATGAGCTGTCGCTGTAAAACGCCACTCGGCAGGTATTCAAAAATCTTCATGATAGCAAAGATTTACGAAATTTTTCCTATTTTTGTAATGTGCTGCCGCAGCACCATCAGAAAAGTAAAATATCTTTTTAATTAATGTTAGGTGCATCTTGTCTTTTAGAAAGTTTATTAATAATTCCTGAAATAAATGAACTGCAACAGTATCATGAATCAGACACTCTGAAATAATTACAAAACTAACATGTTGCAGTCTTCCTTCTTCATCAGTAAAATATGTAACACATGGGTGGATTGTTGCCTGAGAATCATTCCAGTGAAATCCTTGTACTTTGTCTTGAAGTACAAAACAGTAGTTTTCTGCAAAATCAAATATTACTAGAAACTGGCCAGGTTGTAGCTTTAATTCTAAATCTGCCTGAAACATTTATTGTTGTTTTGCAATAAAGGAATGGCAAAGAAGAATTTGTAGCTTTTCACAGAATGAATCAAGGAAATCATTGGACGATTTGGTGACAGTCTCTAGTGTAGATCTGTCCACAGATAACCACTGTTTATACGTTATAGTATCCACCATATTCTCATCCAACAGGTTTCTTAACCTCTTTCAGAATTGACATACGGTCAGCTTCCACACATTCTTTACAATCCCCTATTTAACAAGCAGGCTGAGGAAGATTACAAATTATTACAGCTATGCAATCTGTATGGGTGTTCAAAGGAACATTTTCTTCAGACATTAATTCAGCAACTTTCCCACCTATCATCATTAATTTAAAATTTTGGTGGACAGTGCACACACAAATGGAATGTGTTCCACTTGTACCTGCAATAACGTAGTGTTTTGGGCGAAGTTCACAAAATTTTGAAAATCCAATTTTATTACCTGGGTAGTTTTCCCTAAATAATGCATAAAGTTCCTTAAGATTGCTCAGTACAAACCTTTTCTGTTTAGAAATTTGATTTCCATTTAATTGCTTTACAGATACAATCTTTTATTTTTTGCCTGGCATTATTCTACTAACAATGTTGGATTCATAAAATCCTCTCACGGTATTAACCACATTTTCAGCTAATGACTTTCCAGGTTTTGGATTCGGTGATTATCCTTGTTCCTTCACTAATTCTTTGGCCTTTCGTACCATCAAATTGGAAGCTTTTAAACTCTTTGAATTTGTCTTATGTTCCAACTTTTTGGCAGAATAGTAAGAAGTTGCACCTTTTCATTACGGCTTGTGGATGTACGAAAATTTTTTTGAGTTGACATATCATTTCACTTTCCACAGGTATCACTTAGACCTCAGCATTAATACGATCTAATTCAAACAACCTTTGCATTGCAGTTCCTACCTTCTTAGACTTTTTTGTTGGATATTTCTGTAGTTTAAGTTTTTTCTTACTGGTGACTCTCCCAAGATATTCAAACTACGATTTAAAGAATCTAGTGCTTCTTCACGATATAATTTCATCAGTTCATCATTACAATCTTTCAGACCACTTGGTCTAGGTAGTTAGTTATTCTTGGGAACTAGATTCCAGTGCTTAATTATCTTTTAATGCACATATTTCTTTCCTGCACTGGTCGCATATCATTTGGCTAACAAATTCCGGAAATTGTTCACAAATCCACTTAGAAGTAGGGCGCAGACTTTTTCTTTTGCAAGAGTGTTTCTCTTTCCCCAGAGGGTTACAACATCTGTTTAACCACTGCTTGTTCATTGTTCTTTTTCAGAATTCTGTAAGGGACAAGAAAAGTTAACTCTTATAAAACCATTTATAAACAGTTCTAGTAAAACATAGAGTCAGTGTAGCAATTTTCATAGTAAATATGCTGTAAGCTTATGAGGTTTGGCTTTTTAAACTAAAACCCAAATTGCAAACCAAACCCCTCGGAATCAACCAATCAGCTGTAATTCAAACCAAAAATAAGGATGAATTACAAACCAAAGCCTACTGACCTCAAGTTTTAATTCAGATCAAAACTTTAAACTGTTGAATTAGAAATGTCAAAAAAATAAACAAAAACTAAAGCCATTGTATAGGAGTCCGAAATGCAATGTGTGTATGAATGCTAAGAGAGAGAAAAAAAGAAAAAAAGGATTTCATAATTGTCTTTCACATAACCTTAAATAGTGTCTAAATTTAAAATGGTAACACATTTGGTTAAGACTACTGAAGTATTCACAAAAAGCAATTGTAGTAAAATATATACAACTTTCAATAATTTAAGGTCATGTACACAAAGACCTAAAAAAGTTTTTTCTGCATACATTATATGTTTAGTATTATTTTAAAGATCAATTGAATAGTGTTAAAAAAGCATTCATGTGTATATTGACAACACTGAACAAGATGACATAGTTTAAATAAATATATGTAAAATGTATATTTTCTGTGTCTAATTATTATTAATTTTTTTGGTGTGTGTGATCCCATTGAGTGCCCATTTTGAAAATTCTTATACATATAGTTATGATGTTGTAGTATTCAGAGAAAAAATATAGTGACAAATACGAAATTCGATTTGTAGTCATTCAAGGTCAAAACCATGACCTTCAAAATTATTTCTTTCAATAACCTCATGTGTTTGGTATCATTTTAAAACTTATTTAAAGAGCTTTAAAACAACACCAAGATTGTTTTCATACGTCAATTAGAACAGGGGTTGCGATAATTTAAACGTTGCCATCAGAGGTTTAATTTGGCTTTTTCTGCCATTTTTAAATGCATGTAACTCAAAAACTAATGTGCCCAGGAAGTTAAAATTTTGTGTGCTTTACTTTCTTAGTAGGTCTAATTAGTTCATAGAATTTCACATAAATCTGAGATAGTGCAGAAAAAAATGGCATTTTCTTGTGTTGATTTGACATGGAATGACCCAAAAGTGGTATGTTTTATTCTTTTAGTGATTTTCTCTATTAATAAGCAAAAATTCATGCTTATTTATGTGTGTACATATCCTTTTCATCTTTGTTTACTGCTTATTAAAATATTTTTATCCACATCCTGATGAAGTAAAATTATGCTATGAAAACAAAAATGATCCTTAAAGTTTGGGACATGAGTGTACTTACTGTCACACACACTTAATGTGATGAAAAGCATTTTTTTGCAGTTGATGGATATATTTTACCTGGAGATAGGATTGACTATTTGAAAGAAGTGTTTTGTAGTGGACTTAAATAACAATAACAAAAAAATCCACTCAAAACATTTGTTTTTAATGGTCCCATTGAGTGCCCATTTTGTCAGCAGTAAGAAGATCTGAAGCTCAGATTACAAGTACTGCAGGTAAGCTTCTTTTTCTTTTCTGGCAAACATTTTTATGATCACAAGAAGTTTTATATTTATGTGGGCATCGGGATGTGTCTTCAGTTTTCAATAAGAGGGTATGCATTGAATAGACAAAACATTAGAGATACCAATCTAATAAATAGCATGTTGGTTCTTCTCTAGCACGAATAACAGCTAGCACATGCCAAGGCATTGACTCCACCAGATGCTGGAGAGTTTCCAGAGGTAATGCCAGCCATACCTGTTGCAGCATTGTCCACAACTGCACCCGAGACGTCAGTCCAGGATCGATGGATCTGATGTTCCGCTCCACAATATACCAGAGAGCTTCCATGGGTTTAAATCTGGGGGGCCTCAGGATGGTTCCAAACTCAGATGGGTGTTCCTCAAGCCATTCCTGGGTGGATGTGGCCCAGTGTCCTGTTGAAACACACCATCAGCTGCAGGATGTGCAAAGACCACAAGAGCCCATATAAGTGAATGTCATTTGTTCAAATGGTGAATAATTGACGCGCTTATGCTATTCTGTGCATTTTGCCAAGAAGAGCTGTGGTCTTAAAATCACAACTCGAAATCCCTGCAGCAAATGATTTACTCAGTGAGTATAGTGACAACCTGGGAATGGAATCATTCATGAATGACTGTTTTGCATAAATGATGAATGAACTCCCAAGAAGAAATTATTCATACCATCACTAGTGTGAATGCTAATCAGTGTAGTTATGAAAAAAATATTCCATGCATGTTAACACAGAACCAGCACAACAGGTGAAGTAAATAAACAAATTACCATATATACTCGCATATAAGCTGAAAGTTTTTAGAAGGAATCCTGCTTTCAATGTTTGGTTTGGCTTATGCGTGGGTCAGTAAAAAGTAGGGCTGGCTCCAGTGAATTCTCCCAGAGTTTATGTTTTAGACCGCAGCTTTCCGTGTGTCACTGCACGATAGTTTTCTGATCTTCTAAAAATCATTGCACAGTAACACAATCGTATCCTAACGTGTGCCTCCACTTTGAGGAGGGGGGATAGCTATGGATAATAACTGGAAGGTATGATTATTCTGCTCTCAAGACATCATGGAGAAACAATACTCCTGCCATCTGCCAATGGTGTACACAGTATGCAAAAGGGAACACTGATTTCACCCTGAAGAAGATAAGAATTGTACATACTGTATTTTACATTGTAACATATATGTGTACATTCTTAAAAAAAATAAATAAATAAAAGAGCCTGTTTTGCATTTCCCTATGTACACCGATGAGCCATTAACATTATGACCACCTTCCTAATAAGCTGCAAGACCCTCTTTAGGCCCACAGCTCTTGGTGAAGCATCGATTCGATGAGGTGGCGAAAGGTATCTTGGGGTATCTGGTACCATAATGTCAACAGCAGATCCTCCAGTTCCCGTACTTGGGGGGGGGGGATTTAGCGCAAACCCACTTTTCCAAGTTGAACCACAAATATTTGACTGGGTTCTTGTCAGATAAATTTGAAGGTTAGGGCATTAACAGAAAGTCTCCAGCATGTTTCTCGAACCTTTCCTTGACGATTCTGGCAGTGTGCCATGGCACATTATCCTGTTGGTAATGGCTATCACCAGCACGGAGCACAGTTGCTATGAATGGGTGAACTTGGTCCGTAACGATGTTCAGATACCTGACAGCTGCCAGGGATTGTGCTATTGGGATAATGGGGCCTATTGTCCCAAGAAAACATCGCCAACAGCATGACACCGCTGCTACCACCGCCAACCTGTTTCTACCCAACAGTGCATCCAGGTGCCATAGCCTCTGTTGCTAATTGGTGTATATGCACTCGGCCATCTACGTGATGCACCCGGAATCTTGATTCATCAGACCAGGCCAGTTTCTTCCAATCATCCACGGTCCAATCTCGATGATCTTGGGCCCATTTCATGCGTTGTTGGCGATGACGGATAGTGAGCATGGGGTCCCAGCTGGGTCTTTGGTTATGCAGGCCCATGCACAGAAGGCTGCGATGAACTGTGTGCTATGACACATTGCCCTGATCACCACTGTTGTAGTTGCAGGTGATTTGTTGCACTGTGGCTCTGCAGTCGCTGTGAACAATGCACGACAGTCTCTTCTACCCTCTGGCATCAACAAGCTGCGGACGACGGTTCATCGTTTGGCCATCTGCAGACCACTTTTGATAGGTAATCACTACAGCTGCACTTGAACAACTCACAAGCAGCGCCATTTCCGAGATTGTAGTTCCGAGGCATCATGCCATCAGAATTTGTCCTTTATCAAACTCCAATAAATCGGCAGCTTTTCCCAGTGTGACTCTGAACACTCTACTAACTGAAAGCCGGTCTTCAAGTTGTATATATACTTCTCTGTGAACTTCACCTGTGCCACCGTTCGGTCTCCAGGCTGGGGGTGGTCATAACAGGGGCGTAGCCAGGATTTTCGAAAGGGGGGGTTCTATTGTACAACTGTATTGGTAATTCTATATCATCATCATCATTGTCAAACCATTATCAATCCACTACTGGACAAAGGTTTCTCCAAGCCTCTTCCACAACGGTCTGTCTTGTGCCAGTCTCCTCCATGCTACTCCCGCATACTTTCGAATTTCATCCACCCATCTTCCATGTGGTCTTCGTCTGGGTCTTTTCCTGTCCCTTGGAATCCAATCTAAAATTTCGACTGTCCATCGATGGTCTGTCCTTCTGGCAGTATGTCCAGCCCATTGCCATTTCAGGGATTTAACTCTGATCATGATGTCTTCCACTCTTGTCATTTTTCGGATCCACGAGTTCCTCTTCTTATCTCTCCTGGTTACACCAAGCATGCACCTCTCCATGCTTTTTTGAGTTGTCTGCAGCCTTTGTATGTCTCTTTTAGCTAAGGTCCACGTCTCTGCACCATACGTAAGCACTGGAAGGATGCATTGATCGAACACTTTTCTTTTAAGACATAATGGCATATTGCTCTTGAAAATTATGCTGTTTCTTCCAAAAGCTCTCCAGGCAAGTTTTGTACGCCGATTAATTTCTTCACCAATGTGACCCTCACTTGATATCTGCTGTCCAAGATAAATGTACGTGCCTGTTATCTCCAGCTTTTCTCCATCAATCGATAAATCTTCATTTCTTGTAAAAGCATTGTACATCACTTTTGTCTTCTGAAAGTTCATTTTTAATCCCACTTCTTTACTCTTGTCAGCAAGTTCCTGGATCATACTCTGCAGCTCTGATGGGGTAGTTGCAAAAATGACAATGTCATCAGCAAAATGAAGGTGAGTTAGATAATCTCCATTAATCTTTATCCCTTTGTTTTTTTAATTCAGTGATTGAAAGACATTTTCCAATATGGCATTAAAGAGCTTGGGAGATATGGTGTCACCTTGTCTCACTCCCTTTCCAATTTTTATGTGTGCTGTATTCTCAAACAGCTGAATCTTTGCACTTGCATTTTCCTAGCTGTTATTAATAATATTAATGTATGCATCTTCAACACCGTAGGATTTCAAAGCCATTTTAACTGCTGATGGGTTCACTGAATCAAAGGCTTTTTCATAATCGATAAAAGCCATGCACAATGGAAGTTCATATTCCCTCGCTCTTTTAATTAGTTCTCTCAGTACATGGATATGATCTATAGTGCTGTAGCCACTCCTGAATCCAGTTTGTTCTCTCGGTTGAGCCATGTCCAGTGTTACCTACAAGTGGTGTGAAAGAACTTAGATGAAGATTTTATAAACCACTGATAGGATGCTGATATTTCTGTAGTTCCTGAGATCCTCAATGTCACCTTTTTTATGTAGCAGGATCATTGTAGCATTGTTCCAATCCTCAGGAATCTTTCCTTCATTAAGGCATCGAGTGAAAACTTGGGCGAGTACTGCTTCAATTTCTCCACTTGCTTCTTGTATGATGTCTACAGTAATTCCATCTCCTCCTGGAGCTTTTCCCTGCTTCATGTTCTTGATTGCATGTGCAACTTCTGTTGAGAGGACTGGAAGAACTCTGGTACTGGTACCTTTCATGATGTCTGAAGTACATGTATAATCCCTTTCATATAATTTGGAGTAGAAATCTTTCACTCTTGTCAAAATTTCGCCTCTATTTCTTGTTACAGAACCATCTTCTTTTCTCAGTGCCATAATCTGTTTTCTTCCCTTACCGAGATGTCCCTTTGCTATCTTTAGGCTTTGGTGGTTTTCAATTGCTTTCCTCTCTAGTTCACAGTTGAATTTCCTTAAGTCTTCAGTGATACTTTTTCGTACTATCTTACAATAGCTCTATATATTTCACTTTGGAAGTCACATCTTCTTTAGTTGTCCTCATCTCTCTTTTTTTTGCATCAGAATTTTGGTTTTTCCTGATAATCTGTTCACATGCAACTTGTTCTTAGACCCAGCTAATCTTGTTGCTGTTTCATAAGAGCTTTGGTTACTTTTCGGTTAACTTCAGGGATGTCCACTTCTTCTGATGTTAGACCTTCTAGAGCAGAGAATCTGTTCCTCAGTTCCAACTTGAAGGTATTATGATGCTTTTTAAGGTTGGTCACGTCAATACACTTTGTTTTATGAGCTTGCCACATTCGAGTTTAGTGTTGAGGTGCATCTTACATCTCACCAATCTATGGTCAATACCTGTGTTGAACTTGTTCAGCACATTGCAGTCTTCCATGACAAATTTCTTGTTACACACAATAAAATCAATTTCACTTGTCCATCCATTGGGATGCCTCCATGTCCATTTCCTTTGTGGCTTTTTCTTGAAAAAGGAGTTCATGATGAAAAAACCTTCTGCCTCTGCAAACTCTACAAGAGTATTTCCACGCTGGTTTCTATTGCCGTGGCCAAATTTACCTACTGAAGTTTCATTCTGTTGCCGTTGCCCTATTTCTGCATTGAAATCTCCCATAATTATTTTCAAGTGCTGCTTACCTTTATTATTTAGATGACGAATTTCCTCATAAAATTCTTCAATTTCTTCTTCAGGATGACTTGTGGTGGGTGCATAAGTTTGAATAATCTGATCCTGGTATCTTCTCGAGAGTTGGATAACGAGTTGTGCAGCTCTGTCAGAGGTACTTTCAACTTCTACCACTTTTTCCTTCAGTTTCTTGTTTATTACAAATCCAACACCACTAGTTCTGCCAGTATCTGCCCCACGATAGTAGAAGAGATGTCCACTTTTCAGTTCAATAAGATCTTCTCCTTACCTCACTTAGCCCGACGATGTCCCACTTGATCCTTTGTAGTTCCTCTTCCAATTCAAGAAGCCTTGAATCAGAAGATAGGTAGCTTCCATTATACGTAGCCAAGGTCAGCATCAGATGGCAGCCTAGTCCGGTCCTCCGGTGATTCTTAGCACCCTCTGCCTTCATGTATGTGTACAATTATTTTGAGGGGGGGGGTTCAAAAATATTTTTTCATTGGTACACATGCACTTCTTGAACATTAATACAAAACAAAACTAATTTCATAAAATGAAAAGTTGTTTTAATAAAAATTTAATATAGCAAATTCATTGGCCGCTTTGCTTTACTTTTCCTTTGTACCATCCAGAAACAACACTGCTTTCAGAGTTAAATAAAAATAAATAAAATCAAAGGTTCAGAATTAATTTCAGTTGCATACCGACGGCCCATAGGAAATCCTCCAGAATAACACCCTCACCATTTTTTTTTTTTTTCAGATAAGCTGATGTCTGAAATCTTTAAATACAAAACAGTAGCTGTAAAGATTGCCCGTCTTGCGAGATATAGAGCAAAACGTCAACTTTATGTCTATGAAAAAATTGATTTTTCATGTTGATTTTCATCTTTTTCATGTTTTACAAAAAAGATACCCCCGACCCTAAAGTTTTTATCATAAGAAGGATAGTACTGTATATTGAAAGGTACGTCACAAATCACATGTCACTTTTATTTGGAGCTCACGAAGGGTTCAGGAGATATTTTTTAAACTAAAGTTAAATACCAGATAAACGGCGCAGATTTCCCCGTTATCTTGGACTTGGCTCATTCCAAAGAACCACAGCTGTTCACAGAAACTTCTGTACAGGAAGCAATGTTTAATAGGTACATCAATAACTAATATTTGATTGCTAATTATGCGCTCATTAGTGATTTTATAGATGCAATATTTTGTAGGTCTGCTGATTTCAACGTATTCTACCGATTGCAGAAGATTTGATTCACATATATTTTTGGGAAGATTTTAACATTAGGCATCGGTATACCTCTTTGGGCTTCTACACCTCTGGAATATGATGATAAAAAAGAACCCACAATAATCTTATTTGCTATTGAGGTTATTTTATATTTATGTATATTGTGCAATCTTTATTTAAGAACATTTTTGGTTAAAATATTATTTTTTCAAGTAAGGTTTTTGTATATCTGAAATTCAACAAAGAGCAGTGCTAAACTTTTTAAGTCTCCCAGAAAGATTTTATGTTTTTACGATAAATTTTCCTTAAACGTTATTTTGACCGATAGACCGATTTCAAATGTGCCAGCCGCCTAAATAACATTTGAATTTTGCTTAACTCTTGACAGAGAATGTTTTTTTATATATTAACTTCCGGAAGGTTATAAAGAACCAACCATAAATTTATTTGCTATCGAGATATTTTTGTATGCATATATATCACTTGCCAACCACAAGACTTCGGTTAATGGTTATTACTATGAAATTTGTGAATTTACTGAGCTTTAATTAAGGCTTGGAATCCAAGTTTATTAGAAATGCTGAAAATAATAAATATATATACAAAAAATAATTTCTGGGTTAAAATAATAAATCTGTCTAAGAAATATCCTGTGAGAGTTCAAAAATGTACACTGCATATTCATGTGAGTTAGTCATAGCATGCTAGAAATTTAAAATTTGTCACCTGTTAAACATTGACAACTATTTTCACAAACGGAAGTCCTTTCTCCGAGACTTCTTAGAGAATTCATCAATCACCTGTTCCACTGTGGGCGTCATTTCTCTGTTTATATTTAAAAGTGCAAGTCCATTTAATCTTGTATCTCTATTAGTATTCCTTAAGTAGGTTTTCAGTCTCCTCAGAGTTGAAAATGTTCTCTTGTTTTCGCAGGTCATTACAGGCAGGGTAATTAATATGCACAGCAGCTTGTACACACATTCGGAAAGAACATTTTATCGCAAGTGGACAAAGCTTGAAGAGGGGAACTGGGCTTCTCTGTCATCTTGAGGAGTTTTCTTTGCCACAACTTCACTTCTGAGATAATTTCTTCCTGGGAAATTTGTATATCGCTGGAGTAGAACTCACAAAGAGATTTCACGTTATCCCGAAGGAGGGAGGTTGACTCATTACTTGAGAAATCCCTGCTTTGGTTCGGGAGCAAGCATTGAAAACTGCCCAGTATTGATTTATGGGATAAAAACCTGGATTCCAAATGTAAAGCAAAGCTGTCGAGGAAAGGGATAAAAATTGTGACCCTAAAATATTCTGCAGGAGAATCAGTTGCCACATTGCAGCGATTATTTTGCCTATTTGAAATCCTAGGCACTTTAATTTCAAAACCCTGTTTAGTGGCCATTTTCAATGCTTCGACAAATAAGTGGTCAAAATTTTCTTTGGCATTAAGACGCATTATGCGAATTTCCGCTGCCAGATCCTCTGCAGCATCAGCTGCTTGTTTTAAGTCAATTGAAGGTGACTGCAGGTATCTACATAGTCCCACACTGTAGCTGAAAGTCTGACAAAGGCAAAGCAGAGAAATACAAAATTCCGGTTGCTTTATGCAAGCGAGGAACTGATTTGCTTTTGATGCAGCGTTTCCATCCTTCCATGTTGCAATATGCTCTAAAGCATCAACAACTGCATCTTGTAGGTCTATAAAGGACGAGACAGAGTAGTGTCTTTCAATCCATCTTGTTGCACAAAGATTTGTTATTTTATTTTTCTTCATTTCCGGAATGACATGGGCCACTGATGTTTGTAGAGCATCTTGTTTCTTTGGAGAATTGAAAAAGTTATATAATTCACTCAATAAACCCATACAATTTTGTATACACTGAATATCACAAGCATTAGAGATAGCAAGATTAAGACTGTGAGCTGCACAATGAACATAGAGAGCTGAAGGAACAACTCGTTTTATATGGGCTTGAACCCCATTGAAATGCCCACTCATTGCTGCAGCCCCATCATATCCTTGACCTCATAACCAATTGATATTAATTCTAAGTGCTTGTATATCCGAAAGAATGGCGTCTGCGATACCTTTTCCACTAAAATCCACTATAGGGACAAATTTCGTGAAAGATTCACAAACTTTTGGCTCTGATAGGGAGCAATCTAAATACTGAAAACAAAGAGAAAGTTGTTAGGTTCCTGATGTATTGGTGGTCTCATCTGCTAATATGGAAAAGCACAGGGATTTGTTGACTTTCTCAACCAAATTTTCCAAAATTATGTTACCAGCTGTTTCAATTACTTCATTCTGGAAATCTGTGCTACTGTAGCTGGCATTACACGCACATGATTGTAAAGATCGTCAAAACATTTTGTCGCCTCTTGCGCGGAGTCTAAGAAGAGTGCAGAAATTTCTGTCGTTCTCTGAGGTCTCTTCATTCAAGGAAATGCGTCCACAATCCCTATGGCCTCGTAGAGCAAGCCCTTGATGACCACGCAGAAGAATAGCTTTAATTATAGGCTGTATGAGTTTTTTATTTTCTTCATTTTGGCATCTTACTTCCTTATTCAACTGTAAGTCGACTGGCGCTTGAATTCCACATGCTAAAGCAGAAACGGTTTTAGCAGCTTCAACACTATTCCTGTGATAAATGGAATTTTCATGTTCCTTGTATCTTTCTATAGCATTCTTCCAACTGTCAAACTTTACTTTCACTAATCTTCCCAAAGTGTTTGACTGCCAGACCCAGCTCCTTTCGGTGCGAAAAAAAAACCGCAGAATTTGCAAAAGGCACCGTCTTGAACTGCAGAATACACCAACCAATTCCGCCGATGAAGCCATTTCCACTGGAAACTCAAGTTTCTTTTACTGCGCATTGGAAATTTAAATTTAAGGTCCGGAACGATGACATCTTTTAATGCCTTTATCTTCTCTTCATTAGTCATTAATTCAGTTTTTTTCAAGTAGCATGAAATATCGTTCTCCACTATCTCCACACTATTTAAGACCTTCACTGATGAATCATTAATATCGGAAGATGTGTAACTAATTTCACTTCTTGATTTCGGTTCCGTGTTGACAGCTGCTGCTGGTGAACATGAAGGATCTGTCAAATTCTCTGTTGCTGCTTTTTTAGAAAAAAAAATTGTGCTATGTGATGGAACTAGATTTTTTTTTTTTTTTTTTTACATTTCTAATGAAACAATGAAGATTGCAGTTTAATCACAGAAATTCTGAAACACCAATGAGGGGGAGAACTGACTGAGACAGCAAGGACTTCGCTGTCGCCAATTGGTATATGTATAGGCGAAACGCGAAAGAGGGAAGAGACACTAACGTATACACGATTTGCTTGTCTTGGGTTTGATCTAATAAAAGTTTCTCTTTTCCGTAGCGAGCGTGATTTTGACCTTGAAGCATGTGATGTGCAAAATAGCAACCACACTAAGACAGGGGCATGACACGTAGAGAGTGAGAGTTTCCCCTGCCGCCGGGGCCATAAAATATCCATGGCCACCACCGGAGCACTTTTATTACAAGGGAGTTGGAGAGACATTAATTTCAGCTACACGGGGTTGTGCAAGCAAGTGTAACAATGGTAACACTTGCCTCCAAAAATCAGTCCCCCTCACCCCACCCCCCATTCTTATTTTGACTTGTTGCCGCCATCTCCATGCTGCGGTTCCCTTGTCTGTTTTCTCAGACTCAGAGCCTCAGTTTGTCGTCCTTCATAATGCACTAATATTTTACATCACACTTGGGGGGGGGGGGAGTAATCTGCAATTTCAAATAGAAAAATTATTTACAAAACGAACTTAGTAAAAGCTAAGTGTCTCGCCTACTGGGGGTGGGGGTGAAACCCCGAACACACCCCTGGCTATGCCACTGGGTCATAATATAATCAGGCCTTGATTTCGTTGTTTTGTAGCAGTAGCAACACTTGCTAGTGGCCTTATTTTTTACTAGCAAATTGTATTTTCTACTAGCAAAAGTTTATTAACATTATACAAAAGAAATTTGAACATGTCCCCCTCCATTAGTCAATCATGACACATTTTGATTTCACCCCTAAAGCTGAAAAGATTACATATATTTAGATATAACTTACCTTTTCATGACCTGACAGATTAATTCTAACAATTTAATTCGAATGCGAATAGTTAAAAAACATGTTTTTTTATTTAACTTTATTCACAAAATTCAGAAACACTATTCAAAATCTTAAGTTATTTTCCATATGGTTTAAGACCTGGGTTTTGGGTCTTTTCATCATACCACTTTAAAACAGCAAGCCTGGGGTCAAACTTGTCTTCGAACGGACCTTCAACCTCGATACTCATGAGAGCATTCAAAGTTTGTAAGTTTAAACTGCCCCTCCAATCACCGTGGATTTTCTTCATGAAACTGAACCCAACCTCATATGCAGAAGTAGATAAGGGAAATATACTGGAAATTTCTACTAGTGCCAAAATGTTTTTATAATGTTTGTACTTTTCAAGAAACATTAGTTTCCAGAAAACAGTTGTTCCTTTTTGTATGTGTCTAAAATATTCCACATGCGCAATGTAGTGGCGCTTTACAGTTCGCACTAAAACATTCAAAATTTTTCCACTAGCCACTTTTGCTAGAACCACTTTTTATCACTAGCAAAATGCATTTGCTTGCTAGCAATTTGGTACTAAATTACTGGTCGAAATCCAGCCCTGAACACAATGGCTCATCCCATCGGAGTATATCACGTAGTGGCATATGGAAAGCCGCAATCTCAAAGTAAAGAAGATGCCAACGATTACAGTGTGAGGTTTACGTAACACCTTTTCAGAAATACTTTCAAAAGAAGAAAAAATATGAAATATTTTTTCACCCAGAAGTAGAATTCCTATAGGAATAGGTGCCATTAATATGATAGGTGAAAAGCCTAATCCCATTTCAAATTGAGACCCTGAAATTTTCTGCTTTCAAACATGGAATACCTCATTACTTCCTGTGTGCAACCAAGGGACGCTGTCGATGCTGCATAAATCACTTAACTAGTACGATGGGCCACAGTCAATCAGGCATCTCGTCTCCTGAGTTTTCACAGCAAGCATGGGTGTGTGCGTCTTCTGCTCTGCATTGGCAAAAGCCATCCATGATATGGAATAGCAAATACATAGTGTTTAGCGATAGGTGGTAACTTGAAAAAAAGGCCAACATGAACTTGTTACTTTCTGGATTAGAGAACTAGGGATGCAATTTCAACAGAAATAGTTCCTCCAAAAATTTGGCATAAGTAATCCAATGGATATTATTGGAGTTATGGATATTATTGGAGTTATTTCGAAACATCGACAGTGAATCGTTCTTTGAAGGTTTTTACAGAAGATAATCTCAGATATTTGCATAATGCATTTATACACATATAATGTGGAAGAAATATACATACATACATACATTTCACTAAGCTGTTCTCTGGGATTCAGAGGTTAGCTCCACAAAGAAAAACAAACTATCAGATAATTTTCAACTGATTATTTACTATATCAAACTTCTCCATTTACGATCTTGACGTATCAAACTTCTCCATTTACAGCGATCTTGATATATAACTCAGGCTTCACTGACATCCATCACACAACACACACAAGATTTTCTATACTTCATACTCATGATCTTTTGCAGGCAGTCGTAGTGAGCGATTGGTTTGCCTCCTTGGGGCGCTCCGTGGTAACAATGGCACACACAACAGCAACTAGGGCCTCTGTGAATCTTGGAGAGGTGCCAGCTAGTTCTGTGTGACATTGGCAAAAAGACTCCAACTCAGTGGGTTTTGTTCCAGAATCTTTAAGTTGAATGACCAACTGGAATTGTCAGCTGTGGGCTACTCCCCCACACTGATGTACTTACCTGATTAAAAAGACAAAATGAAATCAATATCCGGACTCAAGTGTGGGATATGGTGGACCTACCACACTTGAGAAGGACGGTCCACCACGGAATCGACCTGGACTTTCTAAATGGCGTATGAAAAAGAGATCTCGGCTGAGTGAATGTAAGACGGGTGTATGGAATACTAGAGGTATAAATGGCAAGATAAATGAGGTGATTGAGGAGATGAATAAGTATAGACTGGATGTGCTGTGTGTAAGTGAAACCAAAAAGAAGGAAATTGGGGTAGAAGAAGTGAATGGCACAGTGAGTGTGTGGTCTGGAGTGTTGGATAATGTGAAAGGACAGGCTGGTGTAGGTGTGATTTTAAGTGAAAAGATGAACAACTTAATTCACTATAGCTGCATAAGTGAGAGAATTCTCTGGATTCGTTTGAAAGTGAAACTTCAGAGAATAGTAATTGTTGTAGTGTATGCTCCTTGCGACCTTCTGATAGTAAAGATGATTTCTGGAATGAGCTAAAAGCTGTTTTGAGCTAGTTGGGTGCTAAAGAGGAAGTTATAATAGCAGGGGACTTCGATGCTAGAGTAGGTGTGCAGAATGCGATTTCTGACAATGTTCTGGGTCAGTTTAATGATCCTTGTGTGAATGATAATGGTGAAAGTTTAATTGAACTCTGCATTGAGAATGGTTTGAGTGTATCTAATATGTTTTTCAACCACAAGTATATCCACACATATACTTGGGAAAATTGTACTCTTGGTCAAAAGAGTGCGATAGATTTTGTTGTCTACGATCAGCGTCTGAAACACTTAGTTGTTGACACCCGTGTGATGAGAGGGGCGGATATTGGTTTTAATCATTACTTGTAGTGTCACGAGTGAAACTTAATGTTGGTTGGAGGAAAAGGAATAAGAAGAAACCCAGGATAGAAAGAATAAAGGTTGATAGGCTCCTTGAAGATCATCAGCATTATTCTGACTTACTCAGAGAACAACTGAAGGAGCTGAAGTCTGGTGAGAGGGATGTAGAAAAGAAGTAGGAATGTTTTAAGAACTGTGTTGTCACTGCTGCTAAAGAGGTATGTGGCACCACAATAGTGGGTAACAATAGAGGTTATAACCCCCTTGAAAACATTTCTGGGCATGCCACTGCCTGTTAGTATAGTGCTTTCTTGTTATCATTACCAGTTACAGCTCTTGCCATGAAGGACAAGGTAAGGCAAGCAAGTTTACATCTTGCCCATTGTGAATATAGTTGGCTGAAGGTTTAGGAACCTCAAGTTCCAAGGACAATGCAATAAAACGTAAACCTAAAATTAAACCAACAGCCAGGGTCACCTTAGGTGGAATTTCAGATCCACCCTTTAAAAGTTAAGGCGGATGTTATTAGGTGTGCAACTTAATTCCCGGCCACAGGCACGACACGTTGACAGCAAATTATAGCAAATCAAATAAGTACCTAATCATGGAAATAATCCCTGTCATGTTAGATACATTTGAGCCATCGGTCAGGGAGCTGCCGAATGCCACTGCGGAATAAAAAAGAGCTGTTTCGAGTTGATAAGGTCATCAATACTTGTATGAACCTCCTCGACAGAAGTGAAGTGCGTATCACTCAGGTGATGTTGCCGGGAGCGAAAGAGGTGATCATCCGACGGGGCAAAGTCTGGAGAATACGCCAGGTGGGACAAAATCTCCCATCCCAGGTCGGCGATCGTGCTTAAAATCATTTTCGTGGTGTGAGGACGTACGTTATCCTGAAGCAACAAGACCGATCTTCTGCCCTTGCAAGTGTATGGCCTTTTCACCTCCATTGCATCACTCACACGAATGAGTTGCTTACAATAACACTCAGCATTGACCGTTTCACCAGGTTTGAGCAACTCATAGTGTACGACACCGCGCTGATCTCACCATATGCACAGCAACAACTTCCTGGCATGGATATTTGGTTTGGCGGTACTAGTGGTAGGCTGACCTGGATGAACCCGCGATTTGCGCCGCTTATGATTATCTTAGAGGATCCACTTCTCATCACAGGTCAAAATCATGTGGAAGAAATCCTTCTTCTTGAATCTGGAGAGCAAGGACACAGCAACATCGTAACGCGCCTAGACTTGTTTGCAGCTGTGAGTTGGTGGGGCACCCATTGGCTCTCCTTGTGAATCCGTCCAAGCTTGTGCAAGTGCTTTGCAATGGCTTGCCATGTTACTCCGAGCTCTTGGGCGAGCTCTGAACGTGTGCGACAGGGATCCGCGTCCGACAGTTGTTCCAGTTCCTCATCATCAACTTTCTGTGGCTGTCCCGAACGTTCTGCATCACAGAGATTGAAATTTTTCTGCTTAAACCGCTGGAACCACTTCTTACATGTACTGTAGGACACAGCAGCCTCACCCAAAGCAGCACAGATCATTTGCTGGGCTTCCGCTGCACTTGTTTTCAGCTGAAACACGAACAGGAAGCAGTGTCTCAAATGTTGCTTCTCAAACGACATCGCTTTCACCGTCAACTTTTGTCCCTTCTGTCACTACAGCTGTGAGCGGTTACGTTTGCCTGGAAAGCTGTTGGATGGCGCTGCAATGAGCCATTATTGCACACCCCAGGCAGCACACCCTTCCAATTTAACGTAGGCGCAATGCCGAGCCACCGTATTCTATACCCAATCTGGTAGGCAAGATGTCAATGTTGAATGTTGACGTAAAGCCAACGATTTTCTAATTGATCTACTAAAGGGCGTTTGGGTAATCCGATTACAGTCAAGCGCGAGAGAAAGCTTCCACAACAACCAGTTTCCCTGGGAGTCATCAACATGGAGGAAGACTACGCCTGGAGGCTGAAGCAACACATGACCAACTCGATCTTGTTCCGCCATTGCTGACAGAACGCAACTGGAACTCTGGAACTCTCACGTAAGTAGAATGAATCTTATTAGACTTTTCTGCACATTTTTATCATACAAGAATTAATTTTAAAATAGCTTTTGCTAAATTGTAATGGCATATCTTTATAGATGTTGCATTTTTACTGCTGCTTTATCTGCAATACAGAACTGAAGTTTGGAAGTTCACTACATTCTGTCTAAAACAATTAAAAAATCTGCTTTTGTTCATCCCATGGTTATTTTTTGTTACGTAAATGAAGTAAAAAATCATGACCGCGTGGATGAGAGTTGTTTTGATGATTTGTTCACTATGTCAGAGCGAGCTGGAAAGTTACGAAATGTTATTAAATAGGTAAGTTTGTTAACAATATAATTTCGCAGTGACGGTGAAGTGTGTTTAAACTATACTTACTGGCTAATTACAAATGCCGAATTAACTAGATTTTCCGCTCAGATTCGACATGTGAGTTTATGTAAAGGGGCGATGAACATTCCCATAATTCAAAATTTAATATTCCAGTATTTCAGCACTGTGTTACCTAAAAAAATATGTGTTCAGTAAAAAACTGCAAACACAAACATTGCAGTAAATTTTAGGTTATGGTGTGAAGTGATTTCCTTGTGTTCTTTTTTTCTCAAAGATTTCTCGTAACATTACCTCAGTTGGAGAGATTTACATTACTTTTATACTGTTAATGATAGTATAAATGTTGATATTTATTTTTCAGTGTTGTCACTAATATCAAAACCTTTGAATGAAAATTCATTTTCGCTGGTATTTTACGATATTTTACCTGACATTTGCTGTCATTTTTTTTTTTTTTTGAAGGGCCAGACATATTAAGTTTGATTAAGAGGTTACACTAGTTTTTCATGCAGAGGTGGCCTGGATATATTGTAAAAATAACGATATTTTTGATAGTACATATCATTAAAAGTGATATGAAATTATGAAAACATCACAATTTTGCAACTGGATATAGTCAGAATATTTTGATTTGTGAAATATAAATTTTTCCTGTTAGAAATATTTATACCAAATAGTGGTCTTTATTTTTTATTTTCAAAGTGAGAATGCAGAGTATATTGATGTAAATAAAAATATATAACAGCTGTATGAAGCAGATTTAAGCTAATGCAGATCCTTCAAAAAGAACAGTGAATTAAACAAAACAGTGTGCCATTAAAAATGTTACTCACTGTTGCTGATACAAAAAGATTCACTGCTATGGTATATTTTGATAGAACAGTATAATTAATTGTGAAGATCTTCAAAAGAAAAAAAATTTAAGTTTACTATTGTGAATTACTACTATGGTAATCATAAGGTTAAAATTGCTACTATGCTAATCACTAAGGGTTTTTTTTTTTTTTTTGCACATGCATTTATAGCTATATATGCTTAACCATTCCAAAATTAGATTCTTAATGGATTCAATGATCAGTGAAAGTTTGTTAACATTATGAACTGTGCTGCATTACTATTTGCTTATTTTTGGCATGCATAGTGAGGGTGGGGTGGGGTGGGGACCTGTCAAAATAAACATAATCAAAATATTTCTTGCTGAATGTCCTTTTTCTATTCTTTTCTGTTCAGCAATTGTGATGGGGAGATATATTTATCAGAGAAAAAACTGAACCCTTTGAGTTATTACCCATGAAATTTTCTGTAGCAAATTAATCTAAAAATTAGATTTCTGATACTTTGTTTTGGTAGTCAGTGTAAAAAATTTTCAAACATTTTCTCTGTAGCTTTTTTTAATAATGTCATCAGTAAAGTATAGCAATTGAGGTTTTACAGATCATATGAAAGGATCTGTACATTAATTAATGGAACCTGACTGCATTTAATGACTACAATGTGAATACAAAAGAAGCTAAATTTCAAAACCATTTTAATGGCACTTGTCTTTATGTGCATCAAATTGTAACAATCTGTATGTAACATCTTGTTACTGGTGAATACATATACCACTTTCTTATATTGTGATAATGAAGGCAAGAAATGAAATAATAGTGAGAGACATTTTGCTTTATTAAAATGCTATGTATAAAATGTAGAGCACATTTTCTTTCTTTACACTTGTTCAGACTATGAGTTTGAAAGCTCTAAAATTTCATCCACTTGTTCCCATCATAGAATACTTGATTGCTGTTATGTATTTTTCACTAATGCAATTAAAAGAAGCATCTATGAAATAATTTGTTTCAGGGAAACATTTAATGCTACACCACTGGGCAAATAGTCAGACACTGATTAATTGCTAATTGTATGAGCTGGGCTCAAGTTTGAGTCTCAGATGAGGCATCGGTGGTGTGTTTGTCTTTCAGCACTGGTTCTCTCTCCCTCTCCTAAAAGAAGTGGCCCAAAATTAGCCACGTAAAACTGTTTATAACCCTCAGAGTTATGTGGTTGTAGCAAAACCAAAAACATACAGTAACATAATGTGTATCTCAAACCTGAAAGTGGCTAATTTTTCTTCTGTTTTATATGTACAGTTAATTTAATTTCTATATTAACTCTTATGACACCACATAATTATGCAGAATTTGCTTAAATGAAAATACTTTTATTTTTGCATATACTATAACAATACTTTTTGCCTTGTTCTACTCAGGCAATCTGTTCTGTTGCTGAAGAATAGGAGTGATATGGTAATCAGCTTGGCATTGTTATAGTACCAAATATACCCATTATTAAGGGTGGATGCCTTCGTGGAGCCAAGCCATTTCCTGCTTCATAATGTGTAAGTACTTTATTAATTCTTGTTTTTCTGTTTCAAAATTTATTATGATTCTGCCATTTCATAATGTGTAAGTACTTTATGGTTTTTGACATGTTTCAAATTTATTCAGCTCTTTCTCTCTCACACCGAGATAATATTATTCATGATTATTTTTCTGTTTCAAAAACTGTAAAAAAATTACAATGATCAAGATGAGCAATGTTTCTGCTCATGATTTCAGTAGAATAATTACTGTATTTCACAACAATGTAAGTTATATGAATTAAAATATGCACATTCCTTAGACAATGATAGTAATAACACCATAGTTCTCTAGGAAAATAATGCAGCAAATTTTTTTCTAGAGTCAATTTTGAATTTCTTATGAAAAAAAAAGTAGTGGATCTAGCAATTTCCATGTGGTGTATGTGATAAAAGGACAGAGAATCAAAATAAGCAATGTTTCAGATAATATAATATTACAGGAGCACAATTTAACTGAACTAATAAAGCTTCAGATATGTAAACAGAAAGCTTCACGTACTGTACTGAACAGAATGTCTGCATGTACTGACAGTGTTCAGAAAGTAATGCCTCCATATTTATATGCAATCCCAGTGGCAAAGAATCAAATTGAAACAAAAGAACAAAGTTCAGAATTTCTACTTTAATTCAAATATTTTATTTTTCTACATAATTCCCCTCACGCTCAACATAGATACACAAACGTTTAATAAGTTTTTTAAACCTGTCTCTGTAAAAATCTTCAGGTTCTCAGAATCATTTCCTTATAGCAGCTTGAACATCTTTGACACAGGTGAACTGAATTCATTTCAGATATCTCTTGAAGAGCAGAAAACAACCAGAAGTTGGGCTGCCCCAAATAGGGAACTATATGCAGGGAGTTCAAGAACTTCAAGCCCAATTTTCTGTATAGCCCCTGAAGTGAAAGCACTAGTCTGTGGTTGTCATATTGCAGAATCTTTGGCACCCCCCCCCTTTACATGGTTTATTCTTTGCTTTAACTGTTTTTAAGAAGGGCTCATAGCTCTCAGAGTTGATAATTGCACCTTTGACCACGTACTCCTGACGAATAATTCCTCTGCAGTCCCCAGAACACAGTGAGCATGCACTTACCGGCAGAAATTTGAGTTTTGAATTTTTCGTTGGAGAAGAAGGTGGATGTCTGTATTCCAGCCGTTGATTTTTCAATTCTGTGTCATAATGGTGAAACTAACTTCCACCACCAGTCACAATGCTTTGGAGAAAATCACTTCCATATTTTTCATAGCAAGCAAGCAAGCAAGCAACCTTTGGCATGCTTCGTCTTGATTTCTTCATGTCAGTCATTAGGTCACGCAGTATCCAATGAGCATTGTATCCTATAATGTTATCGATGTCATTGATGTTACCTACTAATTTTCAGTGTACCTGCTAGGATTATCTGAGTTATTCTTCAATTTTCCCTGATGAGCCCATTGACCTTTCACCTATTTAAATTGCAAGTTGCGATTACGGGCCTCCTACTTTATGGCTGATCCTTTACGGCCAACATTCCTCAACTGTCCTTTGATTTTCTTTCCCAGCGACAAACAGTGCTTATGTCCAAAGTTTCAGAACCATAAACTGCCACTAATCTAGTCAGAATTTTTTTAGGAGGTACATTTTCATGAGTTAAAAACTATCTGATTGTTGTTTGAAACCCACTGACACAGTTGAAAAGAATAATCAATTTTAAATGCAATTAAATATGAACAAATAGGTGTACAGAGTTTTTATTATTCAATAAAATGAAGCCAATGACACAAAGAATTGTTGCTGTATGGCTGGTTGCTGGACAACACACTTGGATTGCATCGTTACTTATTGAACACACCTCATAGTATGATGATGTTGATTCATTTGCACAGTTATGGGGGTGGATGCAAAGTGAGGGGTTTTATTAACCTGACTGATTGAGAGACAAAGACAAATTTTAAAAAAGTGGATTCAGTGGAGTGACAGGACTAGTAGTGCAGATATTTGTTGCATATTTCTTCTGTAAAAAACAATGAAAGGATGCTTTCGGCATGTGTGCTGCCCGGTGGTCAAGAGGTCTAAGGCACAACAGATCTAATATCTTTTTCAAAATTTGGATTTATATTATGAAGCTTTCAGCTTTTTAATAAAGCAACAAGTACAGTATACAGATTTTTACTGTTTGCAATTTTTTTAAATTACTTGCAATAAAATCTGAATAATAAAGATGCTAATATCAATTTTTGGCTTTATTGCCTCAAGAGTTATGTGTTCTACAGCAATAATTCAAGTTAAAGTTTCACAGTGCAACCCAAGATAGATACATGTGTGCTCAGAGCGAGCATCAGAAATGCTCGTAGCCATGGCATTGATTTTGCATTGGGGTGCTTATAAATGTATTTATTCATGAGTGTTTTTTATTGAATGCATGCACCAGATGGTAAAGCTGAAATTTCTGAAGCAAAACCCTATTTTGAAATACAACCATTAATACAAATGTATAATATGTTCCATATCTTTAGTTGTGGATTTCACACTGAATTAATGAATTTCTAAGAAACAATGCATTAATTTCGACAGATGATAGTCACAGTTCTTATGTATTTAGATAGATCATGGTTTTCTCTTTGTATCTCCTGAAAAAATGTGGTGGTGCTTGAAAATTTTTGACGTTTTGTTTACTCCTGGGCATGTGTCATGTGGAACAGAGAGGTTTCCTTGACAGGTGTTGCATTGTAAACTATCTGGTCACAGACTAAAGGATATGCATCTAAAACAACGGAGAGGGGATTAACGATGCAAAATTAACCGCTAGTCATAAAAGAATCTTGTTACAATAAGAGACAAGAAATCTTGCAATGAAAGGAAATAGGAGAATGTTTGTTGGTTACCAGCATTCCTTTCTCACTTTTATAAATTTTTTTTAGCACGTCTTTTGTAAAAAAAAATCAAATCGTGCTTATGTTACCAGTTTGTCCGTCCGTCCGTACGTCTGTATCCATGATATCTCTGAAACTATTAGTCCGATTTGAAAAATTCTTTTTGCATTGGGAAGCTTCAAATATGCGAATGATGATCCTTCATCTCGTTTATTTTTACGATGTACAATTTCGCCGCTAGACGGCGTAAATGCAGATGATGTTGATTTTAAAAGTACATCTTATTCCATATATTTGCTTCTACACATCCGATTGAAAAAAATTATTTTATCTTTTGATAACATTTGTGTCGAAGAGTATTTTAGATATAGTTACTTTTTCAAATTATGCTTAGATTTTCCGCTAGTTGGCGTAAAAGTAAATTACTTTTTTTCCGATAACTCTTCTTCTAAAACTCCGATTTGAAACATTTTTTCTTCAGCGGATACACGTTCTGATGGAAACTCTTTTGCATATAATTTCAAATTTTTGGTAAAGAATACTTTGGCCACTAGGGGACATAAGTGTTAATTTTTGCTTCTGAAGTATTTGCCATAAAATCTGAGCTTCTAAAATATCGATTGAAAAAATTCTTTCATGGACTGATGCCACTCACATCGATAAACCTTTTCAGAATATTCCATAAAATATTCCACAGTTTCTCCGCCAGGGGACGTAGATGTGTATCTTATTTTTGTCAATATCTCTACTTCTAGGCATCTGATTTGAAAAATTCCTTTGTTGGATAATGTTTTCAGTGTGACATGTTTTTTATATAATTTCAAAATTTTTAAGTAATTCCTAGACTTTCCGCTAGGGGGCGTAGAGGTAAATTGCGTTTCCCCTATATCTCTGCTTCTAAAACTCCGATTTGAAAAATTCTTTCTGCACCGGATACAGCTCTTGATGGGAAATCTTTTGCACATAATTTATTTTTTCTTTTCTTTTTCTTTTTTTGTAAAAAATGGTTTGGCCACCAGATGGCGTAAGTTTCAATTTCCGCTTCTGATGTATTTGCGACAAAATATGAGCTTCTAAAATCTCGACTGAAAAAAAGGTCATCTGTTGACCGATAGATACTACTCATGTCAACAAACCTTTTAGGAAAATTTTCTTCTTGAAATAATGCATGGTTTCTACGCCAGGGGGCGTAGATGTATATCTTATTTTTCTCGATATCTCTGCTTCTAGGAGTCCGATTTGAAAAATTCCTTCTTTGTTGGATAGTGTTTCCGATGCGAAATGTTTTCCCTATAAATTCAAAATTTTCAAGCAAATCATAGACTCCGATAAGAGGCACAAAGGTAAATTGTGTTTTCCGCTTTATTTCTGCTCCTAAAACTCCAATTTGAAAACTTCTTCCTGTATCGCATACAAGACCTGATGGAAAATATTTTTAACATAATTTCTAATGTTTGGTAAAGAATGGTTTGGCCACCAGGGAGGCATAAGTGTTAATTTCTGCTTCTGATGTACTTGAAGCAACATCTGGGCTCCTGAAAACGCGACTACATTTTTTTTCCTTGTACCGATACGCTCATATGGAAAAACCTTTAGAGAATACTTTCTTCCTAAAATAATGCATGGTGTTCCCACGAGGGGATGTAAAGTCACATCTTATTTTTGTTGATATCTGTTTCTAAGAGTCCGATTTGAAAAATTCTTTCTGTGTTGGAGAGCGTTTCCGGTGCGAAATGTTTCTCTTTCTTCCGTCAGATACTATTGTTTTCCATACCGGTTCCATTGACTTTGAATAGCTTTGATAAACTTAATTTGGGTCAGAACGGATTCAAAAGACATGCTCATTGCACCCAAAAATTCGGTGTCATCTTTCTTGTTTTCAATTAGTTTATTGGTAGTCAGCATTAATTTTTATTTTGTTAAATCAGCACTAATTTTTATTTCACTAATCTTTTTTCAATTTTTTTCCCACCAACCTGACCTTTTGGGGAGTTCTGTGCCATTTTATTTGTCTTTAGCTTGTGCAAATATCATAGTTAGGAAATATCAGTTATTCCTTTTTTAAATAGCATTTAAAATGTCAGTTTTTTCTTGTGGGAGTGAAATTGATCATTATGTTAAATGCAAGTGAAACTGTAGATTAATTAAATCTACATTAAGGAAAAAAAGTACTATTTAGTATCTGATCCTCTTAGATTTTCATGAAACTTTACAGTTTTGTTGACGCACACAAGAGACAGTTGCGTAGCGGAGCCGCCGCAGACGACACAACTGCACCCCCGCCACAACTGCACCCCCCTCCATTTGTGGGGCCCTTGAGTACGTGGGGTTTCTTTCATTGAAATTTTTAAATATTTTTCCCCAATCTTAACCTAAAAGTAACAGTTTTGCTTGAATGCAAATTGCTTTAAAAAAATATTTTTGTTTTTAATTCTGTACTTGGAACTAAGCTGTGTAGAGATAGTCTCTATGGCAGAGTATTAAAGTTTATTATTCTCCTGATTTAGCTGTGAAGATAGGATTTGTTATCACATATGTACAAAACAAGGGTTGCTTCATCAAACTAAGAAATAGCCTATGCACTTCACTACTACCACCGAGAAGAGGCATTACACGCAGATACTTGTGTTGCCTTGAGAGTCATGCGGACAAAGAGCAAAATGAGGAAGGCGATACGCAAAGGGGTGGGAAGTTGCAAAGTAGGACCAGATATTTCTGATTGTCAGTACAGAGACATAACTTACAGACCATAGACAAACAAACATGTAAGTGCCAAAGGGATTCGTATGCTTGGGACACAGCCACCTTGTATCCAGTAGCAAGCGGACACTTCAGCAGTTTCTTTGGAATGGGTGTCATTTTTTTTTACATAGGGTCTTAAATATATTGGGAGAGGGGGGGCTAAAATTCCTGCTGCGGTACTGACAAGAGATGCTTGTATATCAAGTTTTGTTTTGCACCATAGTTTTAAAATTTACAGTGACAAAATCTTAATGTTCAAAAGTTTGGCAAATTTTTGTTTCATGTATTACAAAAGTGTAACTGAAGTTCTCTCTGCTGGCTTTAAAATGATTTATTACTTAGTGCATTGTTTTTTAAATTTAATGTGAGGCATTATTAAATTTGACTTCAGTTTCTTTTTCTCAGAAACTTTAATTTTTGTGTAATTAAGAGTAATTAAATGTCATAAATTATGAGGTTGCAACTGAAAATCATCATAAATATAAGAATTGAAGGAATTATATCATTACAAATGTGTCTTGGAAGGAAACAAAATTTATTCAATCATCAACATAAAAAATAAAAATAATAACATTAAAGCAGTTTTACTGTAAATCACAGTAAGCATTGTAAAAGATAATGAGCTAACATAATTTATTTGAAATTTACACTGATAGATGTCAGTTATAATGAAGTAAATTTCTCCATCAGTTTTGTCGACGCCAGGCATCAAACCCGGGTCCCCTCATTCAGGAATATGGCTGCCCCGGTGGCGCAGTGGTCTAAGCGATGGCCTCTGATCATTCGTCCGAAAGGGGTCTGGTTTCAAATCCAGTGAGATATGGATGTTGTGTTTATTTTATGGCACTGGCTCTCTCCCTTCCCTGGAGTCAGTGACTCTAAATTAGGGATGGGCGACTGCTTATAGCCCATTGAGTTGCTCATGGGGGTCGTTAAACCTTCAATAAAAAATTAAAAAATTCCGGAATAAGTCGCTCTCCCAACTGAGCTATGCGGACGTATGCTCTCGCTGCTATCTGCCTTTATCTTGTGTGCAGGACGCACATAAGATAATAAAGGCAGTATATTTCCAATATATACTTCTGCATGTGAGAAAAGGCAGTATATTTCCCTGGCAGTATGAAGAGAATCCAGGCTGACTGGAGAGGCAGTTTAAACGTACTAACATTGAATACTGTCGTGAGTATTGAGGTTGAAGGCCCATCTGAAGACAAGTTTGACCCCAGGCCTGCTGTTTTAAAGTTGTATGCTGAAAAGACCCGAAACCCAGATCATAAACTATACAGAAAATAACTTCCAAGATTTTGAATTTTGTGAATAAAGTTAAATAAAAAAAAATGTTTTTTAAATATTTTCATTCGAATTAAATTGTTAGAATTAATCTGTCAGGTCATGAAAAGGTGAGATTTAAATATTTGTAATCTTTTCAGCATTATAATGTGACAGTTACAGGGGTGAAACCAAAATTTGCCATGATTGACTAGTGGAGGGGAACATGTTAAAGTTTATTTTTTATAATGTTAATAAACTTCTGCTAGTAAAAAATAAGGCCACTAGCAACTGTTGCTACTGCTAAAAAAAAAAAAAAAAAAAAAAAAACGAAATCAAGGGGACTGACTGTGATGATGGCTTTACAAGGTCAGGGTCTCCAAATTTCTTAATTTTTAATTAGAAAATTGCACGATTGCATTTCTTATGAAAAGTAAACAGATTATCAGCAGCTTACAAACTAACATGTCAAAAATGTTGTAGTATAATTTGCACATGTTCACCTGCTTCAGATCACTTGAATGAAATAGGCTGTGCACTTTTACTGTTTTCAAGGCTTTTCCACATTTTTCTGATAATAATTGATCTCAGGAAATTATGGGACCAGTATTCTGCTAAATTTCTTGTATAGCTGATATTTGGGTTACTAAGTTTGTATTAATTGTTTTGCAAAGGTGTTTTTAAAATTCTGTATTTCATTTTCTTCTGGAACGGTGTGTGAATTTTTTTCAGTGTTCATTCATCCAAGAAAGTACATGAACTATCTAGTAAAAATAATAAAATTTAGATGTAACAATTTCTTGTTCGTATTGTTTATTGGGTTTTAATATTTATGAGATATATCATTTCACAAACTGCATTGGAGAGTTATGTAATTATTTTATTAGTGTATCCTGTTGCTATATTAAATGTGCATTAAGGAATTATACGTTAATGCTTTTCCCTTACCTCTTGTGTATCCACTTTAGATTCAGTTGTGAAAATCCAGTTTTATCCAGCAGCAACTCTGGCAAGTGTAGAAGTGCAAGTAATTCTTGACCACCATCTCACCACAACACTTATTAATAGATTAATACTATGCTTTTGGAAAACACATTATATTCAAGCAGCTTTTACTTTTGATATGTGTTTTATTATGAAATATATCAACAATAATTATTTTTAACTTAATAAATATAAATCAGAATTTCAAAAATAAATGGTTTTTCAGATTTTATCAGTTGTGATTGTTGTGTGTATTTATCAGTGTAATTTCAAAAATTTGATTTCATATATAGGTAAAATATGGGTTAAAGTTTATTTAACTGTATGGATACATGCAGGTTTGCCTTTCAATAGAGTTAACAGGTAGATACTCATTTTGCAAAATGTCATCTGCTTTGAATACGATTCTTATTTTTCAGTGTTATTTCACCATGTTAATTTATTCTTACATAATGCAGGTTCTGAAGCTGCTCCGATATCATAATACAATGAGAGTTTAACACAAAATTTAAAGAATGTGTGTATGTGTAATTTGAAAAAAAAGGGTTATTGACAAACCATGTATAATATTTTTTTATTTTTTTTTATTTTTTTGCTTTCTTGATAACTGATGCAAAAGTAGTCAGAAAATAGTATGATGCTATTGGGCTAAGACAGTGTTAACTTTAGTTTTCATGAACGAACTACATATGTTTTCTGCATTTTGAAGCATTGATTTATAAAGAAGGTAACAGCAGACTGCCAATAATGTCAGCAATACTTGACCAAGAGGCTACTCTTCGTAATGTACAAGAGGCTACTCTTCGTAATGTAGATAACATATGCAACCTAATAATCTGCAGAATGACATGCACTTTGTACATGATTCTACTCATTTTTCGTTTCACTACACGCCACAAATTCTCGTAGGGTTTAACACTTTTACAGGAAAGGTTTAGAAGCAACTATCTATGACCTATCAACCATGTTCACCTACTTAACATTGTGCAAGTTCTAAAGATATCTTGGCTTTCACAATATAACAACTGTCTATTACATTTAAATTTAAAGAAATGTGTCTATGTGGAATTTGAAAAATCTCACTCTTAGGGCTATTATGAATAGAAATTTGTTGCATTTCTGTTTCACATGTTTGTCCAATATAAAGAAGTAACACTCCGGAGTACTTTTTTTTGTTTGTGTTACACACATCCATGATGAATACCGTACTAAGCCTTATGCTAAATGAACACCCCGAATTAAACCAAATTAAATACAGCCACTACAGCCATTATATCAAACTGGTTGAAGTGCATTAATAAAAACAATTTTGCACCCATTTAGCTATTTGAATAATACCAGTTTTTTTAAATTTGTTTAGATTGTAATGTTCTGAAAGAGAATATTTTCTTTCAAAAATAATCTCCTATGTAGTGGTAAAAAAATGCAAGATATGTTGGAAATAATTAGAATAGGTTTTTTAATTTTTAATAAGTGTGAAATTGCCACCCTAGTGGCACAGTGGTCTAAGTGCTGGCTTGTGACCATTCATCCGAGATGGGTTCAAATCTCAGTGAGGTATGGATGTTGTGCTTGTCTTACGGCACTGGCTCTCTCCCTTCCCTGGAACCAGTAGCCCTAAATTAGGGATGGGAGACTGCATATAGCCCATCAAGTTATTCACGGTCAAGGAGGTTAGAATAAGATATCTGAAAATGCCCTTGTTAATGGAGCAGTACCACTTTGTGTTAAACCTATAACCGTGAGAAACAGCTGTCAAAGTGTGGGAAAGCTGATGGTTTGCAAGGCTATTGCAATGCCTTTTGTGTTGGCTGAATCACCTTCTCTCGTCACAAATGTTTCCAATTTCGCATCGTAACTTGTTGCCAATGCGTGAGAAAATGCTGAATTTATAAATTTTTTAATTATTTTGATGTTCCTTCCCATTTTTATTTTAAATTGAAATACACAAACATTAGTGCGAATTCTAAACAAATGGGTTCTAGTACAAAACACCAACAATCAAAACACCGACAAATCAAAATACCAACAGTTCAAAACGCCGATAGGCCGAAACACCAACAAATCATAACACCGACAGTTCAAAACACCGACAGTTCAAAACACCGACAATCATAACACCGACAGTTCAAAACACCGACAATCATAACACCGAGAGTTCAAAACACCGACAATCATAACACTGACAAATCATAACCGAGACAACCATAACACCAACAATTATATGGATTAATATAATTGTCCGGCGAGTAGAAGAACTTTATTCCGAGCGATGCAACAACAGAGTGGGTGGGAAAGGGGATGGCAACACCCAATCGATGGATGTGGTTACCCCTAGTGGTAAATGACGGAACTTCATACATATTTATTCTGACCGATGGCAACATATTTTTATTCCGAGCGATGGCAACATTGGAGTGGATGAGTGGGAAGGGGGATGCATAGGTGTTGGATATGTCGATGCTTATGTGCTGCCTCTAGCGGTGAACGATGGCACTTTATTATTTTTATTACAAGAGATGTCAACATGGGAGTGGAAGCACAAATGGCTGGGTGATTGAAGGGGATAACAACAACGAAATGATGCTTATGTGCTGCCCCTAGTGGTGAATGATGCAACTGCATAAATTTTTATTCCGACCGATGGAAACATATTTTAATTCCGAGCGAAGGCAACATCTGAGTGGATGATTGGGAAGGGGGATGCGGTGTTGGATATGTCGATGCCTATGTGCTGGCCCTAGCGGTGAACGATGGAACTTTATTATTTTTATTCCGAGAGATGGCAACATCGGAGTGGATACACAAATAGGTGGGTGATAGAAGGGGATGACAACAACCAAACGAGGCTTATGTTCTGCCCCTAGCGGTGAACGATGGTACTTTGTAAATTGTTATTCCGAGTGATGGCAACATCTGAGTGCATGGGTAGGAAGGGGGATGCATAGGTGTTGGACATGTCGATTCTTATGTGCTGCCCCTAGAGGTGAACGATGTAACTTTATTATTTTTATTCCGAGAATGGCAACATCGGAGTGGATGCCCAAATGTGTGGGTGTTACAAGGGGATGACAGCAACCAAACGGTGCTTATGTGCTGTCCCTAGTGGTGAACGACGGACTTTATGAAGTTTTATTCCAAGCAAAGGCAGCATATTTTTATTCCGAGCGATGGCAACATTGGAGTGGATGAGTGGGAAGGGCGATGCATAGATGTTGGACATGTCGATGCTTATGTGCTGCCTCTAGCGGTGAACGATGGAACTGCATTAATGTTTGTTCCAACCGATGGCAAGATCTGAGTGGATGTGTGGGAAGGGGTTGCATAGGTGTTGGATATGTCGATGCTTATGTGCTGCCCTAGTGTTGAATGATGGAACTTTATTATTTTTATTCCGAGAGATGGCAACATTGGAGTGGATGCACAAATGGGTGGGTGATAGAAGGGAATGATAACAACCAAACGATGCTTATGGAAGAAACTGTACAATTTTCAAGGGCATTGTGTCTCAAATATTTCAATATCTTAGGAACCAGCTATTTCTTTTTATGTGACAAAAATCAGCAAGTACCATTATCCATATATTGATAAAAAAAAGTCAGTTTATTGTCATTTAATTTGTGGAAGTAATAGTTATAATTTGTAATATAAATTTATTGTTTGCTGTCACCTGCCAGGAAACAATCTAGTATTCTATCCCAAAGTACAGGATCAGCCATAGTTATGTTTGCATGTAGTCTAGGCATTTGCCCCTGATTACCTCCAGTTCATCTACACACACTAAGTCATCTACATACACTTCTAGAACTCTGATTTGAAAAATTCTTCCTGTATCCCATACAACACCGGATGGAAACTATTTTTCATATAATTTCTGATGTTTGGTAAAGAATGTTTTGGCCACCAGGGGGCATAAGCATTCATTTCTGCTTCTGATGTATTTGCATCAAAACCTGGGCTCCTGAAAACTCCACTAATTTTTTTTTTTTTCTTTGATCGATACCGATCATATCGAAACACCTTTTTAGAATACTTTCTTCCGAAAATAATGCATGGTTTTACCACCAGAGGGCTTAAAGTCAGATCTTATTTTTTTCGATATCTCTGTTTCTAAGAGTCCGATTTGAAATATTCTTTCTGTGTTGGAGAGCGCTACTGGTGCAAAATGTTTATCTTATAAATTCATATTTTTTTAACATGTAAGTCTGTGAACAGAGGGCGTAAGCTCACGATTTCGTTTACAGCAATATCTGAGGGATTAAAAACCCGATTGAAAAACTTCTTTCTTCCGTCAGATACTATTGTTTTCCATACCGGTTCCATTGACTTTGAATAGTTTTGATAAATTTAATTTGCCTCAGAACGGATTCAAAAGACGTGCTTATTACACCCGAAAATTCGGTGTCATCTTTCTTGTTGTTTTTTTTTATTGGAGGTTTAACGACCACCGTGGGCAACTCAATGGGCTATAAGCTGTCGTCCATCCCTAATTTAGGGTCACTGGTTCCAGCGAAGGGAGAGAGACAGTGCCGTAAAACAAACACAACATCCATGCCTCACCGGGATTCGAACCCGGACCCCTTTCGGACGAATGACCAGAGGTCATCGCTTAGACCACTGTGAAATCACTCACTTTTGCCACCTCATTTCCTTCCAATGAAACGTGATGTTCGGTTAGATTTTCCTGAGATATACCATGAGAAGTGGATGCAGCTAAATTGGTAGCAAAAGAAACAGCAAAAGAAGCAGCGTTGTTGTTCATTTCAGAAACACTTCCTTCCTTTTCGAAGATCGTAAGAAGACAACGGCTACAATAAAATCAACAGAGGGCAATGTGAATCAGAAATTCGGCGATAGAAAATATCCGACCTTGAAGGAACGGCGCAGCGAAGAAGTTGCCTCTTCAAATGACCGAGTTCAACGCTAGGGTGCAACACATAAGCATCGTTTCGTTGTTGTCATACCCTTCTATCACCCACCCATTTGTGCATCCATTCTGATGTTGCCATCTCTCGGAATAAAAATAATAAAGTACTATCGTTCACCTTTAGCGGGAGCACATAAGCATCAACATATCCAACACCTATGCACCCCTTTCCCACCCATCCACTCAGATGTTGCTATTGCTCAGAATAAAAATATGTTGCCGTCGGTCGGAATAGAAATCAATGAAGTTCCTTCGTTCACCGCTAGGGGACATAAACATCCCCCTTCCCACCCACCCATCCATTCAGATGTTGCCATTGCTCGGAATTAAAATATGTTGCCAGAGGTCGGAATAAAAATTTATGCAGTTCTATTGTTCACCGCTAGGGACAGCACATAAGCATCCACATATCCAACACCTTTGCATCCCCTTTCCCACCTATCCACTCAGATGTTGCCATTGCTCCGAATAAAAATATGTTACCGTCCCTCGGAATAAAAATTTATGCAGTTCTATTGTTTACCGCTAGGGGCTGCACATAATCATCGACATATCCAACACGTATGCATTCCCCTTCCAATCCTTCTACTCAGATGTTGCCATTGCTCGGAATAAAAATATGTTGCCATCGGTTGGAATAAAAATGTATGCAGTACCATCGTTGACCGCTAAGGGAAGCACATAAGCATCGACATATCCAACACCTATACATCCCCTTTCCGACCCATCCACTCAGATGTTGCTATTGCACGGAATAAAAATATGTTGCCGTCGGTCAGAATAGAAATCAATGAAGTTCCATCGTTCACCGCTAGTGGCAGCACATGAACATCCACATATACAACACCTATGCATCCCCTTTCCCACCCATCCACTCAGATGTTGCCATCGCTCGCAATCAAAATATGTTACCGTCGCTCGGAATAGATATTAATACAGTTCCATCGTTCACCGCTAGGTGCAGCACATGAACACCCACATATCCAACGCCTATACATCCCACTTTCCACCCATCTACTCAGATGTTGCCATCGCTCAGAATTAATATATGTTGGCCGCCCCGGTGGCGCAGTGGTCTAAGCGATGGCCTCTGATCATTCGTCCGAACGGGGTCCGGGTTCGAATCCCGGTGAGGCATGGATGTTGTGTTTGTCTTACGGCACTGGCTCTCTCCCTTCCCTGGAACCAGTGACCCTAAATTAGGGACGGGCGACTGCTTATAGCCCATTGAGTTACTCACGGTGGTCGTTAAACCTCCAATAAAAAAAAATATATATATATGTTGCCATCGGTCGGAAAACAAAATTATGCAGTTCCATCGTTGACCGCTAGGGGCAGCACATAAGAATCGACATATCCAACACATATGCATCCCCCTTCCCGCCCGTCCACTCAGATGTTGCTATTGCTCAGAATAAAAAAATGGTGCCATCGGTTGGCATAGAAATCAATAAAGTTCCATCGTTCACCGGTAGGGGCAGCGCACAAACATCCACATATCCAACACCTATACATCCCCCTTCCTACCCATCTACGACGATGTTGCCATCGCTCAGAATTAAAATATGTTGCCATCTGACTGAATAAAAAATTATGCAGTTCTATTGTTCACCGCTAGGGGACTGCACATAATCATCGACATATCCAACACCTATGCATTCCCCTTCCCACCATTGCTCGGAATAAAAATATGTTGCCATTGGTCGGAATAGACTTCAAAAAGTTCCATCGTCCGCCGCTTGGGGCAGCACATAAGCATCCACATATCCAACACCTTTGCATCCCCTTGCCCACCCATCCACTCAGATGTTGCCATCGCTCGGAATAAAAACATGTTGCCGTCGGTCGGAATAGAAATCAATAAAGTTCTATCGTTCACCGCTAGGGGACATGAACATACACATATCCAACGCCTATGCATCCCCTTCCCGCCCATCCACTCAGATGTTGCCATTGCTTGGAATTAAAATATGTTGCCAGATGTCGGAATAAAAATTTATGCAGTTCTATTGTTCACCTCTAGGGGCAGCACATAAGCATTGACATATCCAACTCCTATGCATTCCAATTCCCACCCATCCACTCAGATGTTGCGATATCTTGGAATAAAGATATGTTGCCGTCGGTCGGAATAGAAATGAATAAAGTTGCTTCGTTCACCGCTAGGGGGAAGCACATCTATTCGTTGGGTGTTGTCATCCCACATACCACCCACTGTGATTTTGCAATCGCTTGGAATAAAGTTCCTGTACTCGCCGGCTTAGAGTCCGTATAATTGTCGGTGTTTTGAAATGTCGGTGTTTTGAACTGTCGGTGTTATGATTGTCTGTGTTATGATTTGTCGGTGTTTCGACATGTCGGCGTTTTGAACTGTCGGTGTTTCGGTGTCTGTGTTTTGATTGTCGGCGTTTTGACCGGCATCCAAACAAAACATAACATTAAAATTGAAAACTTCACTTGTATAAGAAGTATAATTCATTCCGGTTTGATATTAACGTGGTTTCTGTAACCAAAAACCACGCTATTCCAAAATACACACACTTGAAATTGCATAGGTATCATGTAAACAACATCAAATTCCCACAGTTTGCAGATTCACAGTTAAGAGACTTAGGGCATTTCCAGAAGTATTATTCTAACCTCCTTGTTTATGGTGGTCATTAAACCTCCAGTAAAAAAAGAAAAAGAAGTGTATAATTATGGGATTTGTGCAGTATGATGTTTCAAGCAGTATTGCACACAACTAAACAAATTTGTGTAGTCATGAAAATTAATTATCAGGTTATAGAATAAAAAAATTGGTCTGCATTTCTTTATTATTTTTTTATTTGTTCCTCTGTTATGCAATCAGGTTACTGCTGTTTTTTATGTTTAATATATGTATATATATATGAGATAAATTAGAAGTATACAGAAATAAAAAAGCATACAAAGAACATAATGGAAAAAGTCTGAACTGTCATTGTCAGGAGAGTACCAGTTTAAACATTGGCTTTTTTGAAAAGCCATACATATATAAATAAACCTAGCATCGAAATTTTATTTTTCAAAATTTTATTTTTTATAAGAACCTGGCAAGAAAATTAAATTTTTTTCTGTGTAAATAAAACTTGATACAGTTTCTAATCATTGAGAAAAGGCCTTGACAAAGATTTAGAGGCCAGAAACATCTAAAAATACAAAATAACTCAGAAGATATGAAAAATATTGGAAAGCTCTTCAAGTTAAAATAGAATTTAAGTATTTTAATCTGAGTAAAGCCTGTGAGTAAGTGTTTTTGAAATTTTGTTCTTTAACAAAGAAATATTAAAACAATAAAATAAATGAAAAATTTTACAGGATAAAAACAGAAAAAAGTTTTATATTGAAAAGTAATAAAAATAGCATAGATACTAGAATATTAAAGAGAAGGGTTAGTGCCATAGTATTCTTTTGGTAGTTTAAAAACAAATCCGGGACAAATTGAAAACATTTTAATTGATGTTAATGGGTATCTTTTCTTGTATTCAGTATAATTCATACTCTGAATAAAAGCAGGATTTATTTCACAATAGATGTTTATATAAAATTTTGATTATTAGTTGGTAGTATGTGTTGTCTCAAGTTTAAATCATACATTTTTTTTCTTTATGATTAACTTTGATTTCTTCTAGGGCCTTTCTTCATCAGGGTTCAGGATTTGGCTAAAAGCCTTTTTGCCAGTAGTTTGTATTTTTGACTACTGGATGGCACTATATCTTCTGCAGCGAGTTAAGCTTTCTGTTTAAAACTCACATGTTACTTATTATTGTAGAACTAGTATTATGAGGTAGCTTCAGCTAGTAATTGAGTTTGGTAATTGGATTTACACTATTGGACATGTGCATTGATGTTTAAGCCTAACATTTGTTTCAAAAAGTTCAGTTGGGAGATTTTTATAGTTGTCTGTGAAATTAGTCTCATCACTTTTATTTAAAATCTTCAGGTGTTTTCATTTAATGTTTGCTCACTAGAAAATGAATTTGTGTTAGTAATGGATTTTAAGTTTAATAATTCCTCTGTTCTGTAACTGTTGACAAAGGGTATTAGCGGGTTGTGCCTGTTTGAAAGTACATCAGTGTCTTGTTAAAATTTATGTTTTCATTTTTATTTAGAACTTGCTGGTTTACCTGTGTAAACTTTTAAATTTCTTATTTGCTTGGGAATGTATATTTTTACTGACAAATGATTTATAGTCCATTTTCAAATTTCAATTTATGGTTTTCAGACTTATTTTTCATTATGCTATAATTCGCATTGTTTTTTATTAAGAGATATGATTAGCCTTTATCAAAAACCATTTTTTAGCATTTGTTTTTTACTGAGAGAGGTGGTTAGCCTTCATAATCATAAACTCATGTAATGAGCAGAAACCTATGTTCACTAATTTTACATTTAGGTGTAGGAGCTATCAGGCGGTTGAACTCCCTGAAGAAGCCCCACGTTGTAGCTCTTACCCTTTCTGCATTTCAGTATTGTCTCATTTTTATACAATTTAGAATTGTTCTTTCTTCAGGTTTAGCCTTTATTGGAGGGGATGTGTTTATTGCTTCGTTTGTCTTGTTTTTTTATTTGGTCTTATCTTGCTGAAATTTTTGTCTATGTGTGTGTGTGTGTGTGTGTGTGTGCTATGAACACCTGTGCTGTGCTTTTTAAAAAGAAACTCCAAAGCCATATACTAATTTTTCTTTATGTTTTTGTTTTTTCACTGAAGATAGATAAGCAGAGTAATTTATTTCCGAATTCACAGCAAATGAAGCAGACATTCAGTTCACCCGTGCTAAAACTGCTAGAAGAAAATTCATTCCTGACAGAGTCCCACTCATGCCAAGGATGGAGCTTCCCCTTCCACCCAATCTGTGGATGATGTGGCTTCGATCGTTACTGCTTGTGATGCTGAACAGGCTAGTTGTTTTTGATTTGATTAAGTAATCCTGTGAAAGAATAACTGAGATGGTGCAGTGTCAAAATCTAATGGTATTATGCACATTGGTATACAATGTTCCTTATTACTGTTTCACGCGTTGTATTGTTTCATTAACTAAACTAGTTTTAACTCTTCATTATGCTAGTCATTCTCAGTAGCGTACGATGTTTGTGTTTCCAAAGAGGTCGTTGTAAGGCTGGGTCACTGATCGTTCTCATTATCTGCGGTGTCATTGTTGCGCATGCGTATTATGGTCTTGCTTTATTTTGTTTCATCGCAGGTTTGTTTGGACATCTTCTTCTTTCTTATTTGCTTCTTACGTTCCACCAAGAATTTTCATGCATATGGCAGGTCGTAGGGGGGTGTTGTTATTACAGTGATTGTTTTCTGGCATTTTTTTAATTGTGCAGCTATATATATGTGCTTGACTTCAGAAAATGTTTTAAGAGATTTCAGGTAAGTGAGCACTTTTTGCTCTTTTATACCGGTTTCTTGTGTGTGAAGCAAAATTTGAGCTCTCATAAGAGGAAACGAATCTGGAAGAATTTAACTCTTCACAAATACATAACGGGTATACACATAGCAGTGTTGGCGCACAGAGGCTACACTTTTTTTTACTGTTTCTCACGTAGATACTCTTCAGACAATTAGAAAAAATTCAGTGAGATGTAATTTTCAAGTTTTCTGAAGAATATTTATATGGAAAAAAGTACAAAAGTACAGCATCTGTGTGCTGGCAATGATACACTTGAAGTTTTATAAAAATTAATTCTTCAAGTAAAAATTGTTATTTATGCAAGAAGGGTCTGTTTCTCCATTAAGTGCTTATACTAAATTATCTCCAGTGTAACTGATATAAATATAAGTTTGGCCTTAGAGTGGCTGCCCTGTAATTTCAGTTAAAGTGCCCACATTTTTTATGTAGTAGTTGGAAATTGATATTAGAGTGCCTTTATTTAATTAGAAGTACCTTTTGTTTTAATTGAAAGTGCAGTTGATTCTACTGTGAATCTTATAAGATCAATTTAATAAATAATAGGCTATAGTTTATGATTCATTCCACTCACCTTTCTCATTTGCCTCAAGCACTGACAGATGATGCCATGTCCATTGCCACGAAAGGATCACGCCCCCAAGGAATTGGCTCAGCAGACTCTCAGGCAACTGCTGAATGATGTGTAGTAATACGTCAGAAAAGTATTTAAATAAAAAGTCCAACTTTTCTCTAAAATAGATAGACTCTCACACTTCCATATAAATAATAACAATGATAATAATAAGAGACATATACTAGTCTATCCATATATTGATGTGAAGCAATTTGGGGAATATAGAAAATCATATTGGTACTAGTGCTAAGGAGTAATCCAGAAATACCATAGTTTTGGGGCAAAGTGTTGCAACTGAAATGGTAAAAAGTTTAGTTTTCCTGCTTTGTGAATATTATTCTAATTTTTTTTTCTCTAAATGACTGTTCTTAGTGGCATATGTCTTTCATTTGTATGCAACAGCTTTTGGGACTGCTCTCTTTCCCACTTTTTCCCTCTAGAAGTGGCAGGCTAAATCTGGCTCCCTCGCTTTGTTTTTATGGGTACATTTTCTCTCACTTTCCACTAACACATTTATCGATTAGATGAGTAGTTGTTCTGTAATAGTTGCCTTGTCTTTCAGGAAGATGCAAAAATTTGCAAGACCAAGGAAAGCTTGTAATTCTTTCTTCTTGGTTGGTGTAGAAGCTTTAGGAATAGCTGTAATCTTGCCTTCAGTAGGTTGAATGCCATTTTCATCAATGAAATATTCAAGGAATTCAATATCTGATGCTGCAATAATGCATTTATCAGGTTTACCACACACCCGAAATTCAGAAAAGACATTAAGACCTCATGTAGTATTTGAACTAAAATGTTTGAGTTGCCCCTTTAATAGAAACATCATCAAAATACAGAAGTACTCCCAGAATAGTTGAAACAAGGTCTCAATAAATCTTTGAAATATACCTGATGCAGTTCACACTCCAAATTACAGTCTTTTACATTTGAATGCACCATGATGAGTAACTATCATCTCCGCCATAGCAGAAGGCCCATCCGCCTTCAACAACTGTTAAGTAAGCCTGAGATAAGTCAAGTTTCATAAAATAACTACCTCTTGGCAGTTCTTCTAGTAATTGGTGTGCTACGTGGATTAGGTATGCATCTTAGCATACTACTTCAGGGTACATTATAGTCTTTCTAATGTCTTACATCTCCATTTGGCTTAAAAACAGGCACAATAAACATTGCCCATTCAGAGTGTACAGGGTGCTCCGCAAAGAATCATATTTTGAAACACACTCTAAGAAACATGACATATGATTTACAACATACCTTAATTCATAGGAATGTAGCACCATTCAAATAAATGCTGGAAATGTCCTCCATTGACATCTAAACACATTCAAACACGACGCTGCATGTTATCGAAGGTACTCTGCAGCATGTACTTATCAATAGTCTGAATTGCTGCACTGATGTTGTTTCCTAAGTCTTTTTTTTTTTTTTTTTTTTTTTTTTGATTGGAGGTTTAACGACCACCATGAGCAACTCAATGGGCTATAAGCAGTCGCCCGTCCCTAATTTAGGGTCACTGGTTCCAGGGAAGGGAGAGAGCCAGTGCCGTAAGACAAACACAACATCCATGCCTCACCGGGATTCGAACCCGGACCCCTTTCGGACGAATGATTAGAGGCCATCACTTAGACCACTGCGCCATCGGGGCGGCCTAAGTCTTCTAGTGTGCAAAGCTTATTGCTATAAGCATGACACTTCAAATATCCCCATGAGAAAAAATCGGGATGAGTCAAATCGAGTGAATGAGGTGGCCACAGTCCTTTAGAGAGATCACTCAGTCACCGAAGAAAGAGGAAATTTCACACGGGATGTGAGGCATATCGCTCCATCCTGTTGAAAGTACCCCACTGTCAAATCGATGTCTGTTAATTGGTCCACAAATTGTCTGAAAGTGTTCACATATGACGCCGAGTTTGCTATGCTCCTGAAGAAAGTTGCTCCAATTATTCTGGTCGGGACACAGTACACCAACTTTTGCAGTATATGATGGGGTTTCGGGTAATGCGTGTAGATTACCTGTAGCCCAGATGCGGGAGTTTTGGTAATTGACATACCCGTCCAAATGAAACCATGCTTTGTCAGTGAGCCATGTGAAATCTAAAAAGTTAGGAATTGCAAGTAAAATTGTCAGGAACCAGTGACAAAAAAACATGCTTTTCAAGATCTGGTTTTTGTAACTCGTGCACAGCTGTCACACGGTACAGATGAAGCAACGCTTTCTTCGTGACTCTGACAGGTTGTGACAAACATCGTAATGACTTCTTCAATGATGCCAGCAGCCACTGCTTCACCTCTTCTTCCGCTAAAGGAGGACTCCGCCACTGTATTGGTTCAAAACACTGTTCGTTGTTTCAAATTTCTTTGCTAACCTGGCGATGTAATATTTGTCTGGTGCTTTTCTTCCCACATTCTCCAAGAATTCACGCTGTGTTACCTTTATATACTTTGTTATCAAATAACTTTTCACAATAAACAGCTGCCCTGCAACGGTATACACAGCCATCCTGAATGACACAATAAATCACAGATTGCCTCCTGACAGAATTAGTGTGCCCGGCCATCTGGTGGAGTGACGTCACAATGAGTTATCACCACTCCCACACATTTCTCAAGGATCAAGGTTACTTTTCTACTTTAGGAATAAGGCAAAAGGGACATGTCTTGCTTTCAGGTGAACTGGTGTGACACTAGGATACAAGTGCAATGTTATAGGTATACCCTTAAATGATCCTGGTTCGTCACTGAAAACATCAGGAAATTCAGATAGCACTCTCTAGATCTGAATTGTACGTGTGATGAACACCAGTTAATTTAATTCCTGGAGGTTTGAATTAGTTTGTGCCTAAGAGACTTTGACGTTCTTCCCTTGAAATAAGTGACAGCTCCTCTGAAATCATCATGTTCTACCTTGGCCTTACATTGACCTAATATATCCGCAGAATTTTTATTATAATTCCTCAGTACCTTAGGCGATTTTATCAATTTTGGAGGCCTATTAGGGAAAAACTTAATGAGCATTTGATTACTGATGATAGAAACTTTTGTTCATGAATCAATCTCCATAACACAAGGTGATCCATTAATGAAACAGTTGTTTGAGACCAAAGATGTACTTCTGCATAGTTGCAAATTTTGTAAATGATAAAGATCTGGTTTCTCCATGATTTTCTATTATATGGGTTTTACCCATGTGAGATATACACTGAAAGGACAAATTATTACTTACATCCCTGTGAAAATAGGCAAAGCAGCAGGACAGCAGCAAATTGCAGTCTGCAGGAAAACCGGTTGGGGCTACAAATAGAGTGGGTAAGCATGCACAGGGATACATTCCGTCAGGTGCCAGCCAGCATGGGGTCGAGGACGAGACTTAAGTGAGTTTGGTTGAGGTCAAGTCCTGAGAGCCATGAAGGCCGGATGTTCAATCAGCCCAACGGAAAAACTGTTAGGAATTCCATGCCAATCCATAGCAAGTGTTACCAGGAGTACGTGAAATCTGGCAAAACCGCTAAAAGTCGGATGAAATGTGGCTGTAAAAGTACATTGGATAATTGAGGGTGCCGACAATTGGCCCGCATCATGCAGACAAATCGGAAGGCTTGTTTGCAGCAAATCATGTCACAATTTAATGAAGGAGCATCCACAAGCCTATGCTCAAAGACAATCCTTTGACACATGGCACAACTTGGCTGGGGCAGTCGATGACCACATCGTGTTCTGATTTTAACGGCACAGCATCGCACAATTCGGGTGCAGTTTGCGAAGACCCATCGAAACTGGAGCAAGGATGATTGGAAACACTTCATATGGTCTGACGAATCCCATTTCACACTGTATCGCACCAATGACAGGCAGCATGTGTTGTGTAAACCACAAGAAGCTATGGACCCCGCATGCCAAGTTGGGGTACTACAGGCCGGTAGAGGCGGTGTAACTGGGCAGCTTTCGTGTGGTCCGGCTTGGGTCCCTTGGTACCTCGCGAGTCTCTACTCACTGATTTCGGCTATGTGCAGCTCCTGGCAGACCATCACCTTTACATTACGTGCCTATGTCCGAACCAAGTTCGGATCTTTCAACAGGACAATGCTCCACCTCATTGGTCCCAGCTAGTGACCGACTGGCTCCAGGAGCACAGCAGTGAGCTTACCACACCTGCATGGCTCCCTCGCTTACCAGACATCAGCCCCATAGAGAATTTATGGGACATATTGGAACGAGCTGTTTGTAATCAACCATCCCCACCTACATCTCTGCCTGCTCTACGCCAAACACTCTTAGATTGTTAGTCAGTGCTACCCGAGTCTGTTTTGTAACCTCATTGTGTCCGTAGCATGATGTTTGGATGATGTCCTGCATGCAAAAGGTGGTGCCACACACTATTAGGTGGGTGTACGTAATAATTTATCCTTTCGGTGTATGCTCAGTTGCTCACTGTCCTTTTTCTTTGAAGTTTTCATGCAACAAACATGCTCAGTGTGATCTTTTTTTTTTAGTTATAGCATTCAACCTTTTTAAGTTTACACTTATATCTTGTGTGATTTTTCTCACAACTAGTGCATGATATGCTTTTTCCTTATTCTTTCAGACGTTTGTTTAGGCCTATTCCTTGTGTTGCTTTTACACTGGTTCTGGTAAATAGGCTTGACAGGCATATTTTCTGAGCCTCTATTTTCTGTCACGTGCAGTTTCGGCAACAAATGTTAAAGATGTGTTTGTAATCAATCAACACAGAAGTGTTTCATCTCTCATGCCACATGCTAGAAAATCCTGCATCGGGACATCAAGAGAATTTCCAAAGTTACAATGTAACTCTCAAAGCTTAGCAATATACTGTAGGTAGAGATACCTTCATTGACCCATTGGTTTCAGCGATAAAATAAAAATCGCTGATAAATTTCAGATGGTCTTGGGCAAACGTGCAATTTGATCAGTTCTATTTGCTCATTATAAGGCTTATCTGTTGGAATGAAAGGTGTCACAAGACAGCTAACAATCTCATAAGTCTGGCCCCACATCAATGCTGTTAGCTTGAAGGAAGATTTCAAACCTCTTATAATAAGAATTCCATGTCTTAGGATGATTCATATCAAAGGATTCTATTTGTCCAATTAATGCCATTTTCATTTGAGACTATTTATTAAGGAAAAGATTCATAAGTTATACTCACCATTTTCTTGAATCATTTAATTTTTAAAAGAGAAATGGCTGCCTTTAAACTTTTCTACTTATGCAGAATAGTCAAACATTATCTCTGTGCTACAACCCTCATCATCACAATTGTAGTGCTTTAATTGGGTTCAATACAGCTGGTGGTGGTATCATGGTTAACTAAATAAGTATACCTAACTGACATATCCTTCAAATACACAAGAGCTTTATTCACACTATTAACATTATCCAGAGAAGATCAATGTACAGCTACTTGAACGTTGACCTGGTGCTTTCTAATCGAGACTTAGCTTGGATCGATTTATATATTCTTAGTAGACCGTGATTTGACATTGTCATACAAAAATACATAACACCTGGTTTGAAACTCAGGCTTCATGCAACATTAACACCTAAACATAGAAAACGAGCGAAACACACAGTCACGTCACGTATGGTAAAAGGTCCGTTTTAGCATTAACTTTAGGTCATCCTACGACCTTGATCACCCGCGATCGACTGGAAGGGCTGGTTGCCAGAACTACAATTTGAAGTTGGAGTGTTGGAAATGTTGCCAGATTTTAGAAGAGAGATCCAAATAAATGGGATTTGGTGAGGGGTCTCTGAATTGCAGTTTTTGGTGAACAAAATTTCTGTGCTTTCTTAGAAACACAGAGATGCTTTGTTGATGAATAAATGGGAACTGCAGAGGTATCTTCAAGGGTTAGTGCAGATAAAGCTGTCTTTGGAAGACCACTGGAAACATCTTTTTTGTGTTCACCAAGTCTGTTATTGATGCTTCGGTATGTGCTTCCAATATACACAGAAAGACCAGAGGAATTTTTGAAGATGACAATCCGATTTTTGGCGTAAATGTGACAAGGATGGTAAGTCAGATAATATCCGAAAACTTGAAAATTGTCATCGTCCTGAAGCGGGACTCGAACCCGCGTCTCCCAGAAAACGCCTAGGTATGCTAACCACTACACCACCCAGAACGACCAAGTTTCTGATCAATTTGAATTTAACCATCACAGGATTCGCTAGTCGAAGCAACCGGCATTCATGTTTAGCGAATCTGGAGGTTAATAATCCTATCCCGTGATTGCCCGGAGAAGCAGATAAATCATGAAAGAAATACGGGATTACGCCATATAATACAAATTTTGAAGGTGACAATCTGATTTTTGGCGTAAATGTGACAAGGATGGTAAGTCAGATAATATGATTATTAACCTCCAGATTCGCTAAACATGAATGCCGGTTGCTTCGACTAGCGAATCCTGTGACGGTTAAATTCAAATTGATCGGAAACTTGAAACTTGGTCGTTCTGGGTGGTGTAGTGGTTAGCATACCTAGGCATTTTTTGGGAGACGCGGGTTCGAGTCCCGCTCCAGGACGATGAAAATTTTCAAGTTTTTGGATATTATCTGACTTACCATCCTTGTCACATTTACGCCAAAAATCGGATTGCCATCTTCAAAATTTGTATTATATGGCGTAATCCTGTATTTCTTTCAAGACCAGAGGAAGTTGAAATGGGAATAGCATAAAGTCTAGGGGTGAGACAGGATCCCTGTCTTTAAGCAGGCACATTATTGCAGAAGGGTTTGGTTTCACTGTGAAAGTGTAGCCCATAGTTTTGAAAAGTTTACACATCTTATAAGAGGAGGATCCGTGGAAAGGGATGAAACCAATGAATGGTGGTTTTTTCATTAGTATTGGTGAGAGAGCAAATGATTTTTAAAATGGGAATTTTGGAGGAATTTTTCAATTCTAGAAAGTGGGAACTGATGGGCTTCAGCAATTTTCTTTATGGTGTCAATTTCTTCATTGAAGGAAGATTCAGTATTGCAGACAATCCTGGCAGAATTAACATAAGTTTTTCAGGCGGCAAATTTTTGAGCAGTTGGGGAGTGGGATGAAAATGGGATTATATTTGCTATTGTAGAGGGTTTTCTGTAGACAGATCTGTTCAGATTATTCCTTTGCCTTGTCAGATGGATATCCAGGAAGTCAATGCCTTGCTGTGATTCTTCATTGATGATGAATTTTATTGATGGGAACTTCAGGGAAATCTTTTCAAGAAGAGATTCAAGTTCAGTTCTATTGTGTGGCCAAATTACAAAAATATCAACATATCGAAGCCAAATGGAAGGTTGCAGATTGTGTTCCATGACTATGTTTTTTTTTTCGATATGTTGCATGAAAACTTCAGCCAGAAGTAGAGAGAGAGGTGAATCCATCAGAAGTCCTTGCTGACAGTAGTATTTGTTGTTGAACTTGAAACAGTTAATCTCTCAGAGTTCGAAGGCAGTCATACAGGTCTTTTGTTAGTGGGCCAGAGAGTGATTGGTTTTCTTTGAGCAATTGTACTAGTAGCATACAAGACTGGAAAAGAGGGACTGAAGGGAAGAGAGAGACTACATCCAGAGTGAACATTTTGTCAGAGTAACTTGTACAGTATTCTAGAGGATTATGCTTACCTTGGCATTCCTTTCTAGCAATGGGAACATTTCACACACATGTTTTCCGGTCTTTGTTGATGTTATTGTCCTAAAGTACGTTGTATGAGATGACTAGCTTTACTTCTCACCCTTTTCGCTGGGTATACTCATTGGATCTTTGCCTTAGGATTCAAACACATCAATTTTTACCGTTCTTTATACTCGAAATTTTCGCCCATACTCTGGGCATCCTCAGGAGCGTGGCGACCTTACCACCGATGTTCGTGGTTAACTTCGCGCTAATGGAGTCCAATACTCCATGTTGCCATTCGTCGGATATACTTTCCTGGATATATTTTGTTATCAAGCCCGTCTGGCGCCATCTATGTTTCATTAAAACAACTTTTTTTTTTTTTAGTTTCTTTTCCTATCTTGGTTTTCTTGTCTTTTTGGCCGGTTTTTCTTTTGTTGTTGTTTTTCTTGTCTTATTAGTTCGTTCCACAGGCCAGATAATGTGCTAGGGTCGTTCTGGTTACATACCCTTGCTTTATTTTTATAGATTAATATTGCTTCTTCCCTCCTCATTTGCCTTTCCGATTTTTTATTCTTTTTTAGCATTTTAATTTCATCGAATTTTGGGAATGTCCGGTTTTCCATGCAGAATTGCACTAAAGCAGTTTTGGCTTCTTTTTTTTTTTTTTTGCCAGTTAGATATGTGTTGTTTAAGTCTTTTTTTTAATCTGTTTTTCGTACTTCCAATGTACGATATTGGGGGTATGTGTGCAATTGGAATTTCGTAGGTTCCTGATTTTTCTAGCATTTTTCCCTCTGTTTTTTTGTTGACAGTCATACTTTTCACGGTGTGCACTGAGCTTCCTAGTTGTAAGTCATATTTAGCACATTGTCTATTGATTTCTTTACAATGTGCTAAATATGACTTACAACTAGGAAGCTCAGTGCACACCGTGAAAAGTATGACTGTCAACAAAAAAACAGAGGAAAAAATGCTAGAAAAATCAGGAACCTACGAAATTCCAATTGCACACATACCCCCAATATCGTACATTGGAAGTACAAAAACAGATTAAAAAAAGACTTAAACAACACATATCTAACTGACAAAAAAAAGAAGCCAAAACTGCTTTAGTGCAATTCTGCATGGAAAACCGGACATTCCCAAAATTCGATGAAATTAAAATGCTAAAAAAGAATAAAAAATCGAAAAGGCAAATGAGGAGGGAAGAAGCAATATTAATCTATAAAAATAAAGCAAGGGTATGTAACCAGAACGACCCTAGCACATTATCTGGCCTGTGGAACGAACTAATAAGACAAGAAAAACAACAACAAAAGAAAAACCGGCCAAAAAGACAAGAAAACCAAGATAGGAAAAGAAACTAAAAAAACAAAAAAGTTGTTTTAATGAAACATAGGTGGCCAAATGGGCTTGATAACGAAATATATCCAGGAAAGTATATCCGACGAATGGCAACATGGAGTATCGGACTCAGTTAGCCCAAAGTTAACCACGAACATCGGTGGTAAGGTCGCCACGCTCCTGAGGATGCCCAGAGTATGGGCGAAAATTTCGAGTATAAAGAACGGTAAAAATTGATGTGTTTGAATCCTAAGGCAAAGATCCAATGAGTATACCCAGCGAAAAGGGTGAGAAGTAAAGCTAGTCATCTCATACAACGTACTTTAGGACAATAACATCAACAAAGACCGGAAAACACGTGTGTGAAATGTTCCCATCGCTAGAAAGGAATGCCAAGGTAAGCATTATCCTCTAGAATACTGTACAAGTTACTTCGAAATATCACACGTAAAAGAGAATAGTAGAATGATTAGAACTATCTAATAGTTAGAATTAGAAGTACTAATAGGAATTTTGTCAGAGTGTTCAATGCCAGGAGGGAGTTTTCTAATGATCTCTTTAGTGGAGGAAATTGACAAGGGATGGCTGGAGGTGACATGTTTACATTTTCCCACAATCCTCCTTTCAAGGTTATGGGTGGGAGAGAAAGTATATTCAATGAGTGGTCGAAGAGGGAAACAAGTTTTATGAAGTTTAATCTGGAAGAATAAGTGCAGAGTTTGGAAATTTGGTGGAGTAAAATCTCCAAGAAAGGTTTTTAGAGTGAGTTTCTTGTTGAGTCTTTCAACTGCAGTTTTAAGTTTGGGGGTGTTATCAGATTTTAGAACCCTGCAATTTGAAGTTGAGAGGAATGATTCAGCTTTTTCATTGAGAACAGTTTTGGAGATAATGACAGGGCAGCCAGTTTTATCAGCTTTACAGAATGCAAGATTCTTTTCTTTCATTAGATTGCTAATTTCTTTGAGGAATGAGGAAGAATACTTTGGCAATACTCTGCCTTGGCATGGAGGATTGGTTGAGTTTCTGGTTTAGTATGGTGTGTGTTTCGCTCGTTTTCTGTGTTTACATAACACCTACTACGGAGGACAAAATAAGGCAAGCATGTTCAGGGCTTCAAAAATACCATGCTCAAGATGCCCAGGACATGTAAATTATTGGTCTGTGCAGGTAAAAAAAAATTAATTGCCTGGTCCGGGCAACTTAATTTTAAAAATAAAGTTTGGAATAGAATTTCCTATAATAAGAAAAATATAATTGTAGCATGTCTTGTTTCATTTCACTGCTAATCACCAGAAGTTTTATTATTGCGGAGTGCCAAGGACAGAAGAGTATCACTTCTTTAATTATATTATGTTCTAGGTCTAAAAATTGGAACCATATGTAGTTTTGCTTCAAATGTTTATAGTTAGTGATCACTGATGGGATGCATGCCTCTGATGAACCTAGCCTCCAGTTCTAATAATTAATGACTTCCTCTTATTACTTTCAGTATTATAAATATTTAATGGGAATTATTGAGGATACATTTATTAAGGTACATTACCTCTCAAATTTTCGATCTATACACTAGATCATCATCAGGAGTTCTTGTGTCCTACTACTTCCACAGGTCTGGCGGCCAAGCCTGATGGATTTTCCATCCAGCATGGTCATTGATGTTGCCACCGTGTGTCTTGTAAATTTCCAGGGATTCCTCTAATTTCCGGATTATTGTGTGGGATTGATGTTTGATCACTTTTAAGGAGCACTAGTCCATTTTGCGGCAAGTTTGTAAAACAGGATTAGACAGGCACATACAATAATCTGAATTGGGAACCACAAGTTTCAATCCCTATATCTTTCTAGGTAAGCAATTCTAAACATACTATGATAAATTATAATTCCCTCGTAGCAAGTAGTACACTTTGAACACTAATATTTTTACCACGCTGTGATTTGTGACAGATCTTTCCATATATAGTTCCTGTTTTCAACTAGAACTTGTGCCACTGCAACCCAACATGTGTCTTTTTCAATGTTTTTGTATTCTTTTTAAAAATCATTTATTTAAAGTGAACAGCAGTGTAACAAATGTTAAGCATGTAACTATAGTTCTAGCCAAGGAGGTTAATGGGGCAGTATCACTTTGCGTGAAGCCTATAACCGTGAGCGACGGCTGTCCAAGTGTGGGAAAGCTGATGGTTTTCAAGGCAATTGCAATGCATTTTGTGTTGGCCAAATCGCCTTCTTTCGTCGCAAATATTTCCAATTTCGCATCGTAACTTGTTGCCAATGTGTCAGAAAATGCTGAATTTATAAAAGTTGTAACTATTTTGATGCTCCTTCCCATTTTTATTATAAATTGAAATACACAAACGTTAGTGCAAATTCTAAACAAAACATAACGTTAAAATTGAAAACTTCACTTCAATAAGAAGTATAATTCGTTCCGGTTTAATATTAACGCTGTTTATACAACCAAAAACCACGCTATTCCAAAATACATGCACTTGAAATTGCATAGGTATCATGTAAACAACGTCAAATTCCCACAGTTTGCGCGGCTTCACGGTTAAGAGACTCAGAGCATCTCCAGAAGTATTATTCTAACCTCCTTGGGGAAAGCAGATGGTTTTCAAGACAGTAAACTTTATCTTTTTTCTTTAAGTAAATGAACCACCTCCTGTCTACTGTTTCTCCGTTGTGTAAAATACGTTTATAGTGTTCTGGCGAAAAGTGCCACTTCTCGTCATCACTTGGGTAATCATAGTTTATCACACAAATCGGGCCCTTTTGCAAGATTACATCAAACTGTGTGTTGTTTAAAACAGGCGGCCACTCACCTGGATCTGACAGTAGAACAAATTCTTCACTTGTTTGAAATGGTGAATCACATTTCTTCACATCAGACATTCGTGTAAGCTGGCCAGAGACACTTGCAACATTGTTATCATTTGCTCTGACTTGAACCACATCCACATTATCATCACTGGATTCTTTATCTTCGATGCAATTTGAAGTAAACGATGAACTGCTGGCCACAGAAGCTGAAGGTAGTAAAAATTTATTGAAGGCACCTTCCTGACTTCGTAAAAACATTTCTCTTCTTTCCCTTTTCTTTGCTTTTTGATAACCTGATTCGAATTTAAGGAACTTATCCCGTTCTCTAGACATCTCAACTCAACTCACTTAACGCAAACCTATTCTTAAAAAGTTTATTAGTTACATTCGAAGCAGAGAAGTGAACCTGGTTAAAACAAGTACGAATGAGCAACTGAAGAAAGTTAATAGATCACCAAACACGGCGGCCAGTTGACTTCACATACACACACACACACACACACACACACACACACACACACACACACACACACACACACACACACACACACACACACACACACAACTGTTTTTGCTTTGGAAAAACAGCTTGGGAAAATCCACAAAAAGTGGATCCCAAGATAGGCAGTAAAACTCAAAGAATGTTGTAAATGAATTTATGGCACCTCTATTCAGATGAATGAGGTGGTTGGACTCTTCCAACTGAGTGGCAGCAACTACTCCAGTGACATAGTCCTGATGACGAACTAGGATTTAGTTTGAAAATTTGACCACCAACTTTTTGAATAACCTCTATAAGACCCGTAAAAAAGTTAATTCCACTCAAAGAATGTTGCGACGTGATGTCCACTCACACCCGTCAATCACAGTTTCCAGTGGCGAGAAGAAAATATATTGCTCTCGGTGCTGCACTTTGAATCAGGAAGAGAGAGCGTATGTATGACATTACTGTGATGTTTGTGTATGCAGACTAGCGGAGAACTGGGATGGTAATTCATATGTTTTGAACTGTGGGATTTTTCTTTTTGTCTGTGTACTTAATGTTATGTTTTTCTTTCTTTCTCTATTTTGTTTTATTTTATCTTATTTATCCACCAGCGCGAGGCCCTGTGTGGTTGCACGCGCCGCACACCCTTAACGGCGTCACTGCAGATGAATGATACACGTGATGGCAAAAACAGAGCTGCAGGACAATTGCAGATTGATATGTGGCATGCAGTCCAGTCATCTTCAATAGCGCGTTGCACAGCCGGACATTATTATGCTGCAATAATGTCCGGCATGGAGGCGAACAGACGCCTGATGTCATATGGCAGACTAGCCCACATGTTTTGGACGGTATGCTCCAAATCCCGGATAGTGCGATACGGCGGCAGCCGACGTTTCAACTTGTCCCACACATGCCTGATAGGGGACATGTTCAGGAAGCGGGCAGGCCATGGAAGTGTCTGGACATGACGTTGGCAGTCTTGGGCAACCCGAGCCGTGTGCGGGCGGGCATTATCCTGCTGGTATACTTCACCTGGAATCCCGGCTAGGAATGGGATCACATGGGGCCGTAGGATCTCATCCACATACCGCTAACCCGTCAATGATCCACGTACCACCACTAGAGCTGATTGGCTATCGTAGGCTATGGCTCCCCAGACCATAATGACTACATACAGTGGGAGAGGTGTGGTGCTCGATAGTGAGGTTGGCAGTGTGCCGTTGACCAGGGGACCTCCACACCCGGACATGAGGATCAGCTGTCCCCAGAACGAAGCAGAACTCATCGCTAAACACCACACGGAGTCAGCGATGTTCCGGTGTTAATGGCAGCACACGTAAGGGACACTGGGATCGCACATTCGCTTCCGTGAGGCATTGGGAAATGGTTCATGGGCCCACAGGATCCGATACATCTGCCTGTATAGTGGACCGGGTCCCTGTGGGATCCGTTCGTGTCTGCGCACGGTCCGTCGATCCTCTGTATCGGTAGTCCTCCTGGTCGGTCCGGAGGCGCTCCGCCGTGTGGCAGTGCCGTCACGTGTCCACTGCTCCCAACACAGTCGGACGGTATGGTCAGAACGATCCATGTGGTGGGCTATACGGTGCGCCGACCACCCTGCGGTTTTTAGCCTGATGATCAGTCCTCTCTCAAAGTCCATAAGTTGCGTAAATCGACGTCTCTGGTGTCTACCCGGCATTCTTGTCACTCTGTACTCTTGCTTGCGTCGGCCGGTGCTTTTCGCTTTCATGGGGCATCCACTACAAGCCGGTTTATAAGGCTGCCGGTTCGCGCTTGCAGCGCCACTACAGTGTGTGTGGTCACGTACGCTCGCACCAGGGACATCGCCAAGGAGGTGCAAGGATGGGCTTAAGCCCACCCTGAAATTTGTCTTGTCCACCCAGTTCAAAATATGCCATTTTTCAGTATATTTAAATTTAAAATATAATGTGCACTTTCCCAAGTAATGTGTTTTATTTCATGTAGCCCTATGCATTCCCCCCTAAGATGTGCGATGTTTACGTCACCAAAAAAAGGTTATCCAAATAGCATCAGGAGGGCCATGAAAATTCAATTGTTCTCCACTCTTCCAATTACTTAGTTTAAACCTCATTTCATGTTTGTATGGCCAGGGCGCTAATGAGGAGGGTGGATAGGAATTCACTGAGAGGTCACTACTAATTGCTCTGTTTTCGTTACAAAAAAAGGGATTTTAACACGGAAAGTGGAGTCTCAAGATACACTAGCGCTTGAAAGACTGCTTTGGGTAGTGAAAGTGCAGGAAGTGGCTGACGACTGCTATGCAGGAAAGGAGTGTAAGATGAAGTCGCTGGCTTGGAGGAAGGAAGTTAAGGAGGAGGGAGATATTGTGTCTACGTGGCACGACGTAAAAAATTGATTTAGATAAAGAAAAACCACATTATCTTTTAAATAAATTGTTCAAGTATACTACTATTTCTGTAAGCAAAAATGCAAAAATTTAAGAAGCAATTTAAGACAATGCATTCAGAGCAAAAATTAAAAAAAGTTGAAAGTAACATTCTAGCAACACTTCTATCTTATACTAGTGGTGTAACTAGTCAGATCTGTGTATGTATGTGTGTCCAGGTGGAGGGGATAGAGATTGCATGAATTCCTTTGTAGCCGGTAGTGAAAAGCATTGGCGCAGTGGTGTAAGCACTGGCTCATGACCATTCATCCGAGAAGGGTATGGGTTTGAATCCCGGTAAGGCATGGATGTCGTGTTTGTCTTACGGCACAAGTTCTCTCCCTTCCCTGGAACCAGTGACCTTAAATTCTTAAATTCGGGACGGACGACTGCTTACAGCCCTCCCCCTATTGAGTTGCTCACTGTGGTCATTAAAATGTCAATAAAAAAAAAAGCATTAAAAATTTACTCTTTCATTGTTTTGTATAAAAAAAAAAAAAGAAAAAAAGTTGCTATCAAGTGTGCCCCACCAAAAACAATGCTCGCCCACCCATCGCCCATCCTGATTTCGAAGTCTAGCGATGTCCCTCACTCGCACCAAACATGGGTCTTTTTTACATACTAGCACGCACTATGACTATTAGCAAAGTTTCGCAGTTGTAGTATGTTTTCTTCTAGGTGCTAAAATTTCATTGTCTTTGAGTGTATATGTGTATATATATATATATATTCTTGTATACACACACATGTATATATATACTAATTATACAGTATATCATCATCAACCTACTTCTGGATGAAGGTCTCCGCAAGTTTCTTCCACAGCAGCATATTTTGTGCCAGTCAGAGGCACACACAGAATTTCCTCGGGGGGGGGGGGTTCCCAACAAAAAAAAATGCACGGGACAAAAAAAACTAGAAATTTGGCACACACACACATATGGATTATTTATATATATATATAATCCATGTGTGTGCGTGTGTGTGTGTGTGTGTGTGTGTGTGTGTGTGTGTGTGTGTGTGGATTCTTTTTGTTAGCATAAATCACCAGTGATGTGTTCACAGGTTAAAAAAACCTTACTCTTTTGAATAAGTCTGCTAAATTAAATGTGCATTAATATATCCATTAATATTTATGTAAGACCTTAAGACGTACAGAAAAATAAAGTTTAAATCGCTTCTCTTACTGTAATGCAGAAACATTTTCATCTAAGCTCACTTTAAATAATATATATAAATTATATGCTTGCCCTGACATTACACCGTTAAAGAGCAGACACATTATCAATGGAAAACGAAAAAGTTAAGTAAAGAATAATATTTAGCTCACCTAAGTATTCCTCATCGAACTTTGAAAACTATTACAGTTGCCGAACTACCTTTTCAGAGAGAGAATTGAATAAATCTAAAACTGAATAATAAATGAGTTTACAATGAAGCATACTTCTGAGTAAAAACAGTCATTCACAGTTCGGTTAGAAAAAGTCATTCATAAGCAAACTGCTGCTCCCCTCGAAAAATGACAAATTCAGGAAGTTAGTCTCTCATGTCCTAAATGGATGGAAATCAACAGATACAAATATCAAGCACAGATACAGAACTTCTTAACAGAAAATAGTGTGTTTACACCCAGGCCTTTATCTTGTGTATCCCCCTCCCCTCAGAGGAGGAATGCCCATTAGCACCCCATATGTGACTGAGGCCCAAGCCATGGAGAAATTTCCTGGAAAAGATTATGGGAACACGAGAGACTGGGAGAGTGATGGATTCCTGGTTCCTCAAACACTTTGGGGTTTCACTAATTCCCTGCTTCAATGCTTGCCATCGTCAGCCATCCAAAACAGATGCAGCATTCCTAAGGCAAAAGAGCACTCTGATTTCTGTGATTGATACAACCACACCACAGCCAGCTCGTTTCTATAAACATGTGCAGAAAGATTTTTTTTTTTTTTTATATTTATGTATGACCTTATTTCACCGTAGTCGGAATAAGGTATTTTAAAATTCGGGGGGGTCCGCACCCGATGGACCCACCCCGTGTGTGCGCCCTGGTGCCAGTCTCCTTCATGTCACTCCCACATGCTTTCGAATTTCATCCATCCATCTTCCATATGTACCTCTATTTGTCGGTCAAATACATGTATATATACCTAAATATATATTTAAGTACATGATGTGTGTATATATACATACATATCTTCATCATGATCATCAACCATTATCAATCCACTGCTGGATGTAGGTCTCCCCAAGTGTCTTCCATAATTGTCTGTCTTGAGCATGTCTTGTTCATGTTGCTCCAGCATACTTTCGAATTTCATCCATCCATCTTCCATGGGGTCTTCTGGGTCTTTTCCTGTCCCTCGGAATCCAGTCTGAAATTTCGGTGGTCCGTTCTTCTGGCAACATGTCCAGCCCATTGCCATTTCAGTGATTTCACTCTGGTCATGATGTCGTCCACTCCTGTCATTTTCCTTATCCACAAGTTCCTCTTACCTTTCCTGGTTACACCAAGCATGCATCTCACCACACTTCTTTGAGTTGTCTGCAGTCTTTATATGTCTTTTTTAGTTAAGGTCCATGTCTCTGCTCCATGCACTGGCAGGATGCATTGATTAAACACTTTTCTTTTAAGACATAATGGCATACCGCTCTTAAAAATTGTACTGTTTCTTCCGAAAGCTCTCATGGTGTCTACCAGTCCCGAAAAAGTAATGAAATTAGAAAAAGGTCATGAAAGTCACGAAATAGTCACGAATTTCAACGTAAGGTCACAAATTTTTTTCAGTTTTTTGTTTTCTGTTGTTAAAAGGAAAAGTTTGTTAAACTACGCCTTAAGAGCATTAACGCGAATAGCTTCTCCATTATCGAGGGACATCTCATAGACCGGAAGTGCATCTCATGAACATCCCACCAATGAACAAAAGAGAGATCCCTCCCTGTCATAAAGCAGCATGCATATAGTTCGCCCACACTTGAGAGACCCCTGGTTGGCAGAGTGCCAAGCAGTCAATTCATGTTGAAGGGGAGGAATTAATAAGGGATGTACGGCTTCCTCACCAACACAAGGAATAACGGGATTTGTCGGACGCCCCTTTTTGTTGTGCTTTTCCATAATCCATCTGTATTGTTTTGGTATCTTATTGCAGTTACCTCAAGCATCGGGAAGGAATGCTGTTTTAAAAGCAAGTAAACTTTTTGAATTTGTCATTTTTGTAATGGCAGAAGAGTTTTTCAAACTGTACTCAGTATAACATTGATATTGTTGAATTCTATAGCTCAATCATGTTGTGGCAGGCCAAATTGCAATAATGATATGCAAACTTTCTTTTTAGTGTAGTGAGTCAGACTATGCATGTGTTTCTTAATTTATTATTATTTTTTTTTTTGTTAAGGGAGGATGTTTGTATGATTTGTTTCAGTTTCAAGACAGTTTTTATGCATCTATTTAATTTTTTAAAAATTAGCTGAATGTTTACAATCAATTACCGTAATTTCGGGTAGATAAGCCGCGGTGTATACAGCGTTTTTTTTTTCTTTTTGGGCGGAGCGAAACTATGTAACAAAAAACGTTTTGGCCTGTTCCATTCTCTTTCCCGCGGGAAGATATCTCAATAGAGAGGGAATGGAATAACGATGTTACAGCTACGTGCAATAAATTCCACCCACCCCCTCTTAAAACAAAACAAAACGTGACGTGACATATATAGGATTGAGCTTGGACAGGTAAGAGAGAGGTGGTTCTCGATCGCGTCTCCCCTTTCATTCACCATCTCGTTGGCAACTTGCTGAGTTACTCCTCCTACCCTGACTAAGTAAAAAACAAAAAAAATAAATCTGAATTTTCATTGAATATAGCTGAATTTTCGACAGATGCCATAACTTGGTCTTATAAGATTACCCTGCAAATTTCGCTTCAATCCAATGGAAACTTTTTAAATTATGCACTTTTCTTTTTTATTATTAAGACCTTGAAAGAAAGATCAACTTCACGGGAAAGTGCAGATGGCCGAGAACTAGGGCTTGCAACATTCATTTCCCTCCCCTTTTACTCTGAGCCCCATTTGTCACCTGCTGTGGGTCTTCGCTTAACTGAGGATAAAAATGTGAAAAATTAATTTCCCGAATTTTCATTTAAAACAGCTGTTTTTTCAGTGGCGGCCCGTGACCAAAATTGCTGGGGAGGCAAACTACTTTTCAGCCTGGATTCAAATAAATTTATTCAAATTTTGAAGATGACAACCCGATTTTTGGCGCACATGTGACAAGGATGGTAAGTCAGATACTATCCGAAAACTTTAAAATTTTCATCGTCCTGGGTGGTGTAGTGTTTAGCATACCCGGGCGCTATCTGGGAGACGCGGGTTCGAGTCCCGCTCCAGGACGATGAAAATTTTCAAGCTTTCGGATATTATCTGACTTACCATCCTTGTCACATTTACGCCAAAAATCGGATTGTCATCTTCAAAATTTGTATTATATGGTGTAATCCCATATTTCTTTCTTGATTTATCTGCTATTCTGGGCAATCACGGAATAGAATTATTAACCTCCAGATTCGCTAAACATGAATGCCGGTTGCTTCGACTAGCGAATCCTGTGATCGTTATATTCAAATTAATCTGAAACTTGAAACTTGGTCGTTTTGGGTGGTGTAGTGGTTAGCATACCCGGGCGCTATCTGGGAGACGCGTGTTCGAGTCCCGATCCAGGACGATGGACATTTTCAAGTTTTCGGATATTATCAGACTTACCATCCTTGTCACATTTACGCCAAAAATCGGATTGTCACCTTCAAAATTTGTATTATATGGTATAATCTCGTATTTCTTTCATGATAAATTTATTCAATTTAATGCCATTTTTTTTACAATATATTTTTTTTATTTACTTTCTCATGTGCGAAGTATGAAATAAGTAACGTGACCCATGAAAAGATTTATAAAATTTTACCGTAAACGCATGTTTTACATGACGTACCAACACAAAACCTGTTTAGGTAAGGCTCCGGCCCTTCGCCTATATATATTTTTTCAGTCTGAATTGCCCTCTTGGACTATTTGGGAACTGTTAAGCCAGTTTGAATATGAAATATATTGCATCAAAATAGATTTTTATTAAAGAGATCAACAGAAGATAAAAAGCAAGACTGAACTATACATTTTTCTCATCTCAAATGAAATTCTATGTACACCTCTACCTTCACTGACGCCAAGAGAAAAAAGTCTTGAAGACTTCGCACACAGCGTTTACCTATACAGCAAGAGAGAAAGCTTACCTTACGCTTATATTGTCTTATATATGAGGTCTATCTTTCGTTCTTTCTGTTTGGCGAAGTGATTTATTATATGGTCATACCATGTCTGTTCTGCTTCCATCCTCTTCACAAGCGCCTTCTCGATGGACAGAACTGATAAACTTGACAACCTTTCTTGCTTAATGGAGTTTCTCTTGTAGTTTTTTATCCTCTTCAGGCACGAGAAACTTGCGTTCCACAGAGGCCGATGTTGCAGGAAGTGTTACTACGAGGGAAAGAAGTCTAAATAGCTCTGGCAGTGCCTGTGCTAGATTATTATTGTATATGGCAGATAGAAGTTCTGTTGTACTTTTGGCATTGCTCCACAGATCTCTGTCTGAATACAGAACCTGCAGCTCACTATGCCGTTTGGTGCTGTCAAAGTATTTTTCATAAGTTTGAAGCAGAGCTTTAAAACAGTGTTCAGGAAAAATTCTAGAATGAGCTTCAAAGCAGTGTACATCGACCAGCTGAAGAAATTTTTATTTCTCAATGTCAGAAAACCGGCATTTTAACTGAGTTGTAACATTGTCTATTACCTCATAATACAGTCTTCTGTGTTGCACGGTGGCTGGAATATCATTGCTTCCTTTAAATCTTTTATTTGGAGAACTAAACTCACTGCACATGTTATGATAGAGATCATCAAACTGTCTCTGATCTCGAAAGTACAACAATTTTTCACATAAGCCAATAATTCGTTTGTTACAGAATGTAATATCGGAACTATTTGATTGCAGTACAGAGAAAGTAACCTCAGTTAAATCCAATGTTTTTTTATATGTGAAGAGAAGAAAAACGAAATTAAAGTCTTGGAGCCACCGTTTTAGTCCTGCTGCTTCGTGAATTGTCTCATCATCATAGTTGGAATCATCCTCAATTTTTTCAAATACTTCAATTAGCAGGCACCTGTGGTCAGCTATGGTAGACACTGAACAAGATTTGAAGTTCCACCTGGTCTGAGATACACGAGGTGGTCTGGGTCCACCAACAGATTCTAGTAAATGAACACGCTTTGTCGATTTGGAAAAGAATGCACAAATTGCATTTAAATTTGCAAAAAATACGTGATTCCTTCAACACTGATGCTGCTCTGCTCAAAACTAAGTTCAGCCTGTGTGCGTAGCAGCGAACAAATAATGCTTGAGGGGCATCACACTTCACTTTTGCTTGCAATCCATTCAGCTCTGATACCATCACTGCTGCGCCATCATATGTCTGTGCAACTAGTTTTTCTTTGTACTTTAATCTTTCCAACTCACGATCCAGTAATTCTTTAAGCGAAGTAGCACACCAATCAGAACTTACGTCAAAAAATCCCAAAAATCTTTCTACTGGTACTCCATCTTTCACAAATCGAACTATAATTGATACTTGTGCATGGGAGCTAATGTCTGTCGCTTCATCAATCTGCCAAGAAAAAAACTGGGCATTTTCAATATCTGCATTGATTTCATTCCTAATTGTATGAGCAACTGATTCGATTAAATCATTCTGTATTGTTTTTGAAGTTCCTGAAAATGTTGTACTATTCTCCATAAACACTCTCAATGTTTCGTCACTCTTGGAGAGTAAATCAATCATCTCGAGGTAATTTCCCTTATTTTCAGAGACTTCGCTCTCATCGTGTCCACGAAATGGGAGCTCTTGCCGCGCCAATAGTGTTGTAATATCAATCAACTTCTTCATTACATCACGATTCTTTTTTACTTTTTCATTATGATGTAAGTCACTTGTTCTCTTTGCTTCTTTGAGAGAGTAGTCTATCCTTGTTTTGCCTAGCAACTCTAATTTAAAACAACTGCCAGAATGTGATCTTTACACTTTTTGTGCCTGTCCAAAGCACGTGGTAAATTTTTCAAATCATTGAAGCCTTTCTCTTGCCAGACTTCATTGCCACTCACAGGAAACAGCAAACATGGCCAGCAATATAGTTTGTTCATTGATTCACTACCAGTTAGAAATTGTTCTTTTCTGTACCAGTCAATATTAAAACCTCTGTTTGAAGTTTTGCCCTTTGAAGTCATCTTTTTCATTTCAGGTGTAGGCTTACCATCATTTTTAATTTGATTCTTTTCTTCAAAATCTCTTCTACTGAAAGGCTTTTCCAGTAAGCTATCCACCATATTAGAAATGTTTGAAACAGAGGCCATGGTCTGATAAACAACTCTTCATAAAACATAAATAAAATTAGTTACACAAACATTAGTGTGAAAGAAAAGCAACTAGGAAGAAGACGCTATGTAATGACGCTCGAAGCTGTCAGAATGAGGAGTTAACACAGCGGAGCTGCTGCCTACGAAACAGCTGTTCTCATGAAGCAAAATAACATCTGCCCCACAGGACGTTCACAGTGTGCGTGCGCTCTTTGTGTTGGCAGTTCCACCGCCTACCTTCGTATCTACTGATTCAGTGGGAGTAAACAGGTTTGGCGCAAAATGTACGAGAGGCAGTTTTCTTCCTGCCTCAAGGACGAATATCGCAAGCTGAGAACAATTCACAACTACGCGCTGCCGATTGTTTTCGAAAAGCGTCAATTTAAAAAACTGAATGAACGCATAGACATTTAATTCAAAAGAGTTAACTAGCATAAACGTTTGCTCTCCTATACGCAAAAGTACTGAATGAACAAAACGAATAATTCAAACTAAAAGTCTTAAAATTCTGAGGAGGCACTGCCTCCCTTGCCTCCTCCCAAAAGCTGCCACTGGTTTTTTTTATAGATGCCCTAGCTTAGTCAAGCAAAGTTACCCTGAAAATTTCGCCTGAATCCGGTGAAAACTTTTTAAAGTACATACATGCAAAATAAATAAATAAAATTGGACACTTCGAGTTGTAGCGCAAAATTCTAAAGAAAGTTAGCCGCTGGGGGGGGGGGGGAGTCCGGACCACCCCCTGTGTGTGTTACTGCATATTTTTTATTGTGCATTACTTTTTGATCTACTGGTGAAAAAAAAAGAGGTAGAGTTACTGTTTAATTCATTCATAATCTGTGAGTGTTACTATTAAACTACGTTACATGATTTGCACCTAAAGGTACACATAATTAAAAAAAAATTTTTTTTTTTAAAGTCAAACTTTCCCATGCTCTAAATCTGCATACCTAGGGTCCTTTTTAACAGAAATGCAGCCGAGGCCCCGCCAGGCCACTTTTTTTCAAGTCCTCGCGATGCCAGACTACTTAACTTTTTACCTAACTGAATTGGACGTTTTTTTTAAATGTATTCAATCGGCATTTTGTAACACAAATAATCTTAACCAAGTTTTTTTTCCCCTTTCTTCTTCACTCTCTTTATTTTATTATTATTATTTTTTTTCCATAGTGGCTATGCACAAATCCGTAGACCTTTTGTTTACCAAAACCACCTCAGAAATGTGCAACAGCCTGACTTCCCCCATCGTTTTCCATTTTCTGTATTACTTTCCTTTGGGGACTACTCCACTCTCCTAGTTTCCTATTTCTCTGGGAGGTAAAGATTTTTTTTGGTCAAGTACTCCCCTCCTAACATCCTCTCCCCCTATTGACTTCTGACTTGTGTTGGTCTTCAGAGTGCCAGGTCACTTCTTTTTTCAGGACTGCACCACTGGTTTTCATGAAATGTTTCAAAATCTGCCAAAAAATAACAATATAAGGGCAGGGCCAGATTTTGGTCAGTCAATACCCTTTGCATGTCCTGTGTCTGGGCCCCCTCAATTAAAATTTTCCAGGCAGCATTCACACAGCTTACTCTGATCTTGTTTTATAAGCGTTCTGAGGCCACCCAGTATAAGGGGATCCAAGTTATATGGAATAATTACCCCCATATCTGTTGTTTATGGAACTTATATTTTTTGTTACTTCAAATTTTGGCATATTTTTGCATACAGCCATTCAAATGCAGAGTGCATATATGTTATTTATTTTTTGTAGCTTCAAGTCAGATTTAATGTCCTTATGAAAAACTTTGTTCAGAGTAATTATGTTTTCTTGTAGAACTTGACTCGCAAAGATTATTTTTCAGTGGGTTTCGATATATTTCTTATAGAAACGTTTCAGCATTTTGGCTATAATTTTTAGTGAAAATATTTGTAGCACAAAAAACAGTCATAAATAAATGACCATAAGGTTCCAGTATTAAGTCTCTAATCTTTCTTTCTCTCTCTCTCTCTTTTAATAAGCTGTTGTACCTGTTGACTCACAATGAAACATTTTTTTAGAATTTTGTTTGTAAAAAACAAATGTTTCATTGTGTATATTATTTTCCATGTGAAAAATTTGAAATATTTTGATACAGATTTTAATGTATATAAATGAATATAGTAAGCAAAAAATACTGATTAAATTAAATGAGCAATAGCATGTTTTCCTCGATTAAAATTATTCTTTTTGGTATGACTACAGAAAAATGCCCCAAACAACTGAAAATTTGTATGAGTACTACTGAAAATATGTGAAACCGGTTAGCATCTCTGTATTTGTCACATATTTATATGAAAATAACAGTCCCCATCTGACTGTCAGAATTGATCATGGAAATCAATAGGACGTCTAATACAAATTTCAGTTTTTTTCTCGGGGCTTTATTAAATAGCTATAGAGTGCTGAGTTTACTGTAGTTATTTTTTATCATTGGTATTTATCATTTGTGTATTGCCATTATATGAAAAATTATATTTTTCTAGCTAGGTAAATAAAAATTTAATTACAATATTTGATTTTTTTCTTTTCAGCATTGCAGTAAAAATGCCAGGAAAATGCAGCTTTCAAGATTTCTGGTTGACTAAAGATGAAAACAAAAAAATTCCAATGTGGCTTCATCCTGTGGCCAACGATCAATATAAGGCATTTTGTAGTTTCTGCAATTCTAAGTTTGATGTTAGCCACAGTGGTTTTAATGGTGTTAAAGTTCATGAGCAAGGAAAAAAACATCAACAAATCAGCAGTTCTCTTGTAAGTGGAATGCAATCAAGAATATCTTTCAAAACAGATGTTCAGGATGCAGTGGTACAGAAATCTCAGACTCAACCCACTACGCCTTCAGGCATCATACATGGCACTGAAACAGCACCATCTTCAGGCCTACAGGTTGGTGAATCATCAGGTTTGCAAAATGTTTTTGTCAGAGATGAAGTCACACGAGCAGAAATTATATGGGCTCTTCAGAAAGTATTTTCCCATTCATCACACAGAAGTGCAGGAAGTGCTACTGATTTGTTTCCTCTCATGTTTCCTGACAGTCATATTGCTAACAAAGTGCAGCTACACAAAGACAAACTGGCATACATGATTACTTATGGACTTGGTCCTTGTTTTCAAGAGCATCTTGCACAAGAGATACACAAGTGCAACTATTTTTGCATATCACTGGATGAAAGTGTAAATAAAATATCCCAAAAAGGGCAGTGGACGTAGTTGTCCACTATTGGAATGACATAAAAAATTAAGTGTCTACAAGGTACCTGACATCAACTTTTTTGGGTTGTTCTGCAGCACACAATTTACTGTCTGCATTTTCATCTGCACTGGGGCATTTGGGTTTGTCTGTAAGAAATATTATGCAAATTTGCATGGATGGCCCAAATGTCAATATAAAATGTATTAACGATTTTATGGAAGTCATGAAATTGGATAATTCCGAACAAGAGTTGATTGACATTGGTACTTGTTCCCTGCATATTGTTCATGGCAGTTATAAAGCTGCTCATAAGTGCTCAGGCTGGGAATTGAATAATTTTCTGTGCTCTCTATATTATCTATTCAGAGATTTTCCCTCTAGACGAGCAGAATACAAAAATTTGTCTGGCTCATCTTCGTTCCCCAAAAAGATGCGCTCTATCAGATGGGTGGAGAACTCTGGTATAATTGCTAGAGCATTTCAGATGCTTCTGTCTCTGGTGCTTTATGTAGATGGTGTTAAAACCAAACCACCAGCAACAAAACATTTTCAAATTGTCCAGCAATTTGTCTCAGATGAACTTTTGCCAGCCAAACTATCTTTTATGCAAATGGCAGCTCAGGAGTTAGAGCCTTTCCTGATCTCCTTTCAATCGAACAAACCCCTTTTGCCATTCCTGTATGCAGAACTGTACTCGATGTTGCACAGCATAGCTAGCCGTGTATTAAAACCAGATGTATTATTTTCAGTTAAAAATGCCAATCAGCTACGGGAAATTGATATAAAAAAAAGTGAGAACCAATTACCCATTACAGCAATTGACATCGGTTTTGGTGCTGCTGCAGCATGCCGTAAGATTAGCCAGTCAAAAGTGATTCTCTTTAAACGTGACTGTAAAGATTTCCTGATCACCATGTTTACCAAACTTTGTGTAAAATCTCCATTGCTTAAACAGATGGTGAAAGGTGCTTCTTGTCTTTCACCATCCATAATGTTGAGCTCAAATCTACGCCTTTCTAGAGTATCAACAGCTCTTGACTATCTGACATGCAAGAAACACATGCCAGGAACTGAAGCAGATAAAGTTAAGAAAAACTACATTAGCATTTGTGATCAGCCAGGGATAATAGAAAAGCTAAAAAACTTTAATTGGCAAAAACAAGGTCTTGACGTATTCTTCCAAGAAGTTTTGGGACACGACGAAGCCAACGCTCCTTTTTTGAGTTTCGCAATAAATATTCTCACTATGTTCCATGGAAATGCTGAAGTGGAACGTAGATTTTCTGTTAATAGAGAATGTTTGGTAGAAAACCTTGGTGAAGATTTCTTAATTGCCCAGAGATCAGTTTACTCTGAAATCATGTCAGCTGGTGGAATTGCAAACATGCTAATAACAAAAAGTGTCATTGCAGCAGTGCGTAAGTCATCTGCAAAACGTAAGGATGCTCTTGCTGAAAAAAAAAAGGTAGAAGATCAACAAGAACACACCATAAAGTCTTTGGCCTAAGAACTTGCATCACTAAAGGAAAAGAAGTACAAACTTATGCTTCAGACAAAAGAAGAAGAAAGTACTTTAGAAGCAGAAATTGCAGCTACACAGAAGAAATTAAAAAGATGTTAACTGCAGAGCCAGGGCTAGTTTGTTAAGTTCAGTGTCACCTGTTCAAGAGTCATTCCATGTTAAATAAACAAATTAAAAATTAAAAAAAAAAACTTTGTTTCACTATATTTGATTTTTATTAAATTTGGTATGTTATCAGTGCCCACTTTTTATTGATAAATCATTGTGTTAAACCCTTATTTGATTAAATAAACCTTATACATTATTTAAAAGGTTAAAATGTTGTTTAGATTCTTACAAAATTCTTTCTTTTTCTGTCGCTGCACTTTTAAGAAATATTTTACTGCTAAGTTTTTGTATTAGGGGTTACACTAACACACACATTTACTTTGTTAAGTAGTATCCCGCCCTTATATATAATTTTTTTAGAATTAACATCAGTAATGTAACATATTTTTGTTAAAATTAACATGAATCTTTGAATATGTGTGTGTGTGTGCTTTTTGCATTTCAAGTACAAGTAGAAATTTTAGAATAGAGCAAATATGATACATTTACTTATTAGGGAAAAATATGCAGAAAAATGATAATGATTGATTACCATGTGATTTTGTTTTGTCCTATCCAGTGTCGTGATATTGTACCAAACTCTATTACTTAAGCTAACTTTTTGTGTTTGTCGGTTACAAAATACTTAACGAATATTTTTGTACGAATGTTGGGGAAAAAATCGAGAGTAGTCACCAAAAAGTCCCCAAAAGGTCCCCAAAAAGTCCCCAAATTTTGTTTTGCAAAGCCAGTAGACACCATGCCGCCTCTCCATCCAAGTTGTATATGCCTACTAATTTCTTCATCACTGTGACTGTCACTTGCTATCTGCTGCCCAAGATAAATGTAGGTTTTGGTTGTCTCTCAAGCTTTTCTCCATTAATTGATAAATCTTTGTTTCTTGTAAAAGCATTGTACATCACTTTTGTCTTCTGGATGTTCATTTTTAATCCCACTTCTTTACTCTTGTAAGCATCTTTGGGAGGGGGGGCAGTTGGCCATAAATCTCCATGCTGGCCAAGCGGGTTGGTTAGTGTAGGATAGCATTTCCTCTAATAACGATGTTGAAGTTATACCGCTATTCATCGGTCGTCAGAGCCGCTTTGTGGGAACAGGATGCACCACGAGAAGGCGGGGTTGACATTTGTCAAGGAGAGGCTGGGATATGTTATGCATCACCTGACCTTGCATGCATGCATACATATATATACACTGCTGGAAAGTGAAAAAAGAACACCAAGAAGGAATTGGCGGATGATCATGAAATTTGCATATGTTAATGAGGTCGAGTTTACGTAGGTGTGATGTTAATTTCGGGACCAACCGGTGAGCACTTATGCCACAGCACGGCATAATATGCAAATTATCGTCGGTGGTATTTAAGGAGTACGGCGAAGTGAATGTAATCAGTCGTCGGCATACGGACACGTGTGAAGACCCTGAAGAAGCTGCAATGCCTGGACATGGAAGACGTGTACGATTTCAGCAGTTATCGGACTTTGAGCGAGGTCGTCTAGTCGGACTCCGCCAGGCCGGGTGGTCGTATCGTCGTATTGCAGAGCGAATTGGACGGGAAGTATCGGTGGTGGTACGATGGTGGCGTAGATGGTCTGAGTAACATTCGTACACGAGAAGACGTGAAACCGGGAGTCACAGACGGACTGATGAGCGGACTGATCGACGCATAAGAAGAGCGGTTTTGTCAAGCAGATCATCCACTGCAACGCAAATCCAAGCTGTCTTTGCACCTGAGGTGACTGTGCAAACAATCCGCAACCGTATACTGGATGCAGGACTACGTGCACGTGTACCTCTGGCATGTGTACCTCTGACTCCAGTCCACCGTCAGGAACGGCTGCAGTGGTGTCGCCAACGTCTGCACTGGAAAACGCAATGGCGATCTGTCGTGTTCAGCGATGAAAGCAGATTCTGCTTGGGAGCCCCTGATGGCCGTATGCGTGTTTGCAGACGCACAGGGGAGCGTCTCCACATTTCTTGCATCTGCCAGCGACACACAGAGCCTACACCTGGTCTCCTGGTGTGGGGAGCGATGAGCTATTACTCCCGTACACAACTAGTGTTTGTACAGGGTACGTTAAGCAGCACCTCCTACATCAACAACATCATTCAGCCCGTTGTTATGCCATTTGTAAGGTCGGTCCATCATGGTGTTTTCCAGAAAGATAACGCACGCCCACACACGGCACGTGCAACGCAACATGCACTTCAGGGTGTGAGACAACTTCCATGGCCTGCACGTTCACCGGATTTGTCCCCCATTGAGCACGTGTGGGATTTTATGGGACAACGACTTATCCGGTCTCCACGGCCAGCCACGACCATCCCCCGATTTACGTGCCCAGGTTGAGGATGCTTGGAACTCAATACCCCAAACTTACATCCAACATCTGTACGACAGACTCCATGCCAGAATTGCACAGTGTGACGCAGTTCATGGCGGTTCAACCTCGTACTAACCATGTTACATGGAAATGTTATTTTTCAGTTTACCAGCAAATACAGCTGTATTTTGCCATAATGTTTTGATCACGTTATCCTCTGTATTCTGTTATTATGCTGTATTGGTATCAGACGTCTCCTTCTTGGTGTTCTTTTTTCACTTTCCGCCAGTGTATATACTTGTTTTTGTTGTCTTAATTTAGCTTTCATGCTTTTTTATGGATCCCCCACCCCCTTTAGTTGTTCTGGATCTGCCTTTGTTATGACAGATGACGAAAAGTAACAGTTCCAAATTCACTGATAAGAGTGTCACCATCAGCAGTCTGTAAGAAATGCTTGAGGTCTAAAATCACTGTTACATCATAGTTTTGATTACCATGTGACCATATCTAAACAATTTGTCTGTTGGCTTTTCTGTTGAAATATCATAGAGGTAGTGACGTGAGCTTTCTTTCAGTCTCCCCTTTTATGCCATGCTTAAGATATTTTTTTTTTTTTTTTGGCATTTTCTCATAAAGAATTCAAAGCAAGCCAATTGTAACAGTGTTTTTTTTACTGTCACAAGCACGACAGTGACTCGCATTTCCAGCTTCTTTACAGCTCCATCACCATTGTGTTAAATGATGATTTTATCACTGTTTAAGGTCACCATTATTTTTGTGGAACTATCACTGTGACAGGAAAATCACTATTAAACCCACCTCTACCATCCAAGCAACATGAAATTTAATACAGCTGTCCAATTTTTGAGAAACATCTAAGTGCTAGACTCTGCAGAATACCTGAAAATTGTCCATGTAAAAGAACTGAAAGATATTTTATTGGAAAGCAACCCCTACTCTCCAGTCATGAAGATAATGTTTCAGAATAAAAAGCAAAAGAAACAGTTGAAAACAACTTCAACTTCACTAGCAAATTTACCACAAACGACTATTTGAAAAAATAAAGAGTCAGTGAAAAATATAGTATCCGGCTTGCTCCATATTTGGATAACAAATTAAGGAATTGCTTCCAGCACTTAAACAACATGAAAAAGACACACTGCTGCAAGATAGGGATGTCGCTAGGTTTTGAAATCAGGATGGGGGAGTGTTGTTTTTGCTGGGGGAAAGTTTGATAATAACTTTATTTAGGAAAAATTGAAAGAAAGAATTTTTAGTACTTTTTTATTACTAGCTACAAAGGAATTCGGCACTAATGCCCTCCCATTGGAAACGCACGCGCTCACACCTGGATCTGACAAGTTATGACACTGGTAAACCAACAAGATAACAATGACTAGTGGGATTGGTATAAGTGTTGCTAGAATGTCACCTTCAATTTTTTTTCTTGCTTTGAATGCATTGTCTTTGTTGCTTTTCAAAATTGTGCATTTGTGCTTGTAAAAATGGTACTGTACGTTAACAATTTTTTAAACGAAAAATGTTCTGTTTGTTTACAAAAATCAAATCTTAACAACATGGAACTCGGATACAACACCCCCTTTCTTAACTCCCTTCCTTTGAGCCAGCTACTTGCCTTGCACTCCTCTCCTCCAAATCAGTCGTCATCCACTTCCGCTCCCTTACTGCTCTGGGACAGGCTTAAAAGTGCTGGTATAGCTTTAGACTCCACTTTCTGTGTTGGAATCCCCTACTAAATAGGACAAACAGCAGAGCAATTAATAAATACTTCCTCAGTAAATTCCTATTCACTCTCCTCATTTGTCCATGGCCATACTAATATGAAACAAGGCTTAAATTAAAGATTAGTACAGACATTTCACGTGGACCAGGAACATCAACCAGAGTTCATCGCTCTTTCCACATTTATAAGTGAGTCACGGAAAAATTCTCATTGGCCACCACCGAGAATCGAACCCAGGGTCTTCCAGTTATGCGCCGGATATGCTTCCACTGCACCACTGGAAGACCCTGGGTTCAATTCCCGGTGGTGGCCAATGAGAATTTTTCCGTGACTCACTTATAAATGTGGAAAGAGCGATGACATCTATTTGATGTTAAAAAAATATTTGGAAGAGTGGACAATTAAATTTTCATGGCTCTTTGGATGCTATTTTGATGACCTTTCTATGGAGAAATTAACAAAGAAAGTGTTTCCTAAGGAAAAATACTACACAGCAAAAATGACAAGACTCATTATTATTATTAGGCAAAGTTTAGATTATATTTTAAAGTTAAAACAAATGGCACATCTTAAACTGGGGGTGGGGTGGCAGGGAGCAACAAAAATTTCAGGGTGGGCACATCCCCTAGGCAATGTCCCTGCTGCAAGAGACAGCTGTTTATATTGTGGACTATAATTGAGGACTAAACTATCCAGGAGAAAAATGAAGAAGAATAAATATGTGGGTGGAAGAATACAAAACAGCTGTCAAAAACATGGCAAATGGTACTGAGTTATACTGACAACTGGACACACTGGCACTCAGTAAAAATAATTGTTCGTCAATCACATATAGTAAAGAAGAAAATTGAAGAAGACATACCACCCTAAACAACAATTTTGTTTGGGCACTTCCAACTAAATTTCAACAACTACTTCAGTGACTTAGTCCTGATGATGAACTTGATCCAGTTCAAAAATTTGGCAACTGAATTTGAAAAAAGTAATCTGCCTCTAAAAAAACAAACCATAAAACTACCTAGTCACTACATTTTTTGAATTATTTATCAAACTAGGTTTTCTTCTTCTAATAAATGTGTGTGTAGTTTTTTCCTGAATTAATAAAAGTATGTGTATATGTAGACATAGGTGCCCTAGCTTAGTTTTCAGGAGGGGGCAAACAGAAATTGTAACTATACAAATAACATATACAAACACCATATGGATATTTCCACCGTGCCTTCTTGTTATCTAACAGTTTTACCACAATCTCAACACATAAATGTAATTTGAAACCAGAAAAGACCCATAAAATTACATAATAAGAAAAGATAGATAAATGTAATTAAGAATAAATTGTTAACGTTTATTCACAATTAAAAGCTTTATTAGCATCGACTATAGTTTCACAGCTTCTGGCTCGACTTCATCAGGATGACTTGAAATGTAATTAGTCATTCTTTTAATCATTTTGGCCCCTTGTGTCACAGGCCCCACGAAATTCCAATTATTGGGAAAAACTTTGAAAGAACTTTGTCCAACAGTGAATAGTAGCTGCTACAGAGGATGATATGTTTTTCATTTCTTCACCTTTCTTACTTTTCCAAACTGTACGTATGTATGCTGTCCTTCAGCATGCAACAGAAAATTTCATTGTTACTTTGTACTGAAAATTTCCAAAGTTTTTTTCTATTTTTACAGTGTACACACACAGCCAGAGGTAAATTAGCTATCAAAATTAGTGTTATCATGAAAATATCCATAGTACCTTTTAAGAACAGAAAGGGCATGGTCAGATTTTTAGGGAAGGGCAAGTATCTCTCTCGTAAACCCTATATGGGTGCCCATGTGTGTAGAATTCATTATACGAGGGTAAATCAAAAATTATCTGCACTTTTGTTTCTGTAATATATCACAACAACAGCAGGGGTTGAAAAAGTACATCATTTTTCTACATAGTCTCCTTGCTTTTTAATGCTCTTGTTCCAGCGGTCCAGAAGCTTGCGTATTCCATTGGAGAAGAAGGTTTGTGGCTGGTCACACAGCCATTTATGCACAACTTCCTTCACTTCGTCATCCGAAGCAAATCGAAGACCTTGCGAAGCATCTTTGAGGGGTCCAAAGAGGTGAAAGTCAGAAGGGGTGAGATCTGGACTGTATAGAGGGTGTTCCACACCTTGAAACCCAATTTGCCAAGGGTTTCAATGGTGTGGGAGGCTGAATGAGGGCGTACATTGTTGTGCAACAACAACACTTGCTTCGACAATAGGCCTTGGCGTTTGGAATAGCTGTTTTCAGTTCCTTTGCCAGCATTTCACTGTAGTGTACACCGGTGACTGTAAACCCCTTTGTCCAGGTAATGTTCCAGTATAAGCCCTTTAGAGTCCCAAAAACAGTTAGCATCACTTTTCCTGCGGAAGGTTGCATCTTGAATTTCTTCTTTGATGGCGATCTCGGGCATTTCCACTCCATACTCTGCCCTCTGGATTCCGGCTCAAAGTGATGGATTTAGGTCTCATCTCCTGTGACAATTCTCTCCAAAAGCTTCACCATCATTGTTGTAGTGGAGGAGTAAGCGTTGAGAGATCTCCACACGTTTGCGCTTATGCTCTTCGGTAAGCTGTATTGGCACCCATCTTGCAGAGACTTTACAGAAACCAAGTTTCTCATGGATGATTTCATATGCAGAACCATAACTGATTTTCAGAGAACAGGCAACCTCATCGGTGGTCGCTCGTCAGTTCGCCAGAATCATCTCTCGAGCTTGTTGAATCTTCCTGTCAGTTGTGGAGGTTGATGGGCGTCCTGCACCCTCTTCATGCTTGTCCGGCCATTTTTAAACTTCTTGATCCACTCATAAACATTTCTGCATGGTAGAGCGCTGTCCCCGTATTGTGCCGCAAGCCTGCAATGAATTTCAGCCCCTGACACACCTTCAGACAACAGGAATGGGATCACTGCTCTCTATTCTTCCTTGGTGTACACTGCCAGCGGAGCGGCCATGTTTACTCTGTAACAGAACAAAGAAAAATGTAGCAATTAAGATCAAACTTCAGTAACATAACAACAAGAATACCACATTATAGCATGCGTGCGCAAAAGGCAGTGCGGCCAACCTAAAAAAATTATGGCACAAGTGCAAATAATTTTGATTTACCCTCGTATTACGTAAACATATACCATGTTACTCCTGCACATTTTTTACTTCAGTTATGCATTGTTTAAAAGTTTTCACTATTTTGTTTGCTGTAAAAAAAGTATTTTTAATAATTTTTTTTCTTTCCCTTTGGTGAATGCATAGAAAACTGTAATCTTATAAATCTTGTATTTGTCTAATGGCTTGTTGTGTACAGAAAACTCTTCTCTTTAGATTCTTTTGCTCAGAACTTTGTTCACTGTATTTAATCATGTGAATACACAAAAATAAAATTAGACTTCAGATGATGAATTCTGGTGAAAGATATACTTGATTTTTCATGAAAAGACATATTATAAAGAAAACAGCCTTTTTAGTGTAATATTTGTAGCCATAAATTTACAGAAAATCAAAATTTTATTATTCATTAGAGAAGACACTCTGGTGGAAAATCATTTCATTGTAACCCGTCAGATAAAATTTAATATAAAGGAAATTCTTAATTCACAGGCATAGAATCCTATGGGCATGAGGGGTTGGGACATGCTTTCTCAATTTTTTTTTAAAGTAGGGATCATCCACTTTAGTTTTTGACTTTAGTTTGTCACCCAACATATTATGCTTCACTGTACTTTTTAATTTCGAAAGTTCGTTACTTCTAGATTAAATTATAATTCAGAATAATTGAGTACGAGAGTTTTACAATACATGTTATATCAAATGTAATATTATGAATTCAGGTTAAAATATCCATAGCAGAAGCCACAGTTGTTTTTAAATTTACGTGCATACAATTATAATAATTACAAGGTTGCTTACCTTTTTCACATTTCACTACATGTTTTATTCTTTTTTTGTCATGCTTGGTTTAAGCTTCTGGTGCGGTGTTCTATTTCTGTTTCCTCAGGTTCTTTCAAATGTTCTACGAACGCTCAAGCCTTGCTGTTCAGGTTGCAAAATTGTACCCCCCCCTTCACATCCGCGTGTAAAACCTAACCTTCGTTGATATAAAACACCCCAATTCTTGAACTCAAAATCTTTTGATATTATCAACCGAACATAAACTGCTTATTTACATACACACAAAATGCAAAAGAAAATGTTAAAAACGTATATATAACTATTTACATACGACTCATCTTATGCTTTCGTCTCTCCTTCTCAACACCCCATGAACAACCAGAACACTCATTCACCACACCCCAAGCCATTCCCAGCGCAGACTGCCTCGAGTACTTTCTACCCTCAGCTGGGCTATCTTCAGGAGGTATGCTAGATGTTTTCTCTTCTGCCACTGCAGCAAGAGCGAGTCATGCGCTCGGCTTCCTCGCCCCGCCCCCACGTCATCCACGTAAAAGCCCTCCACCGTGGCTCCATCTGTTATTGACCTTAATGAACTCTTTATTTTCTTCTTCTGTGTTTTTGGTTTTTGTGGTCAATTTTTATTAGTTCTTTCCATTTTTCATTAAGGATATTTGGATCGTTATTATTACAAATTCGATCTCTATTCTTTTCAATTAGTACAGACTCTGCAATTCGTAGGTGTCTCTCATTGTGACATGATTTTATTATTTTAATATCTTCAAACTTCGGGTATGTCTGGTTATTTATACAGTATTGTATCAGTGTTGTTTTGCTTCTTTTTTTTTTTGCCAATTTTTGATATGCTGTTGTAGGCGATATTTTAACCGATTTTTAGTACTTCCAATATATGATACTGTTGGAATTCCACTTATAGGTATTTCATACACACCAGCTTTTTCCAAGATACTACATTTTCCAGTGTTATTAATTATCATATCTCCAATAGTCATTACTTTATTTCCCAACTGAATTCCATATTTATGGCATAATTTATTGATTTCTGTAGATATTCCTGGTAGGTAAGGTGTTGCTCCAACATATTGTAATTCTAGTTGTAAATGAATTTATGGCACCTCTATTCATATTGTATTGTGGAATAACTTTTTTACGGGTCTTATAGAGGTTATTTTTCATGAAAGTTGGTTGTCAAATTTTCGAACTAAAGTCTAGCTCGTCATCAGGACTACGTCACTGGAGTAGTTGCTGCCACTCAGTTGGAAGAGTCCAACCGCAATTATCGTTAATTGTGGTACTTCTTCTTCTTGCTATTTCGATCCCTTCTTCTAGTTTCCTCTTTACTAAGTTTGACTGGTGGGCGATTATTTTTACTGAGTCCCAATTTATGGAGTGTCCACTTTCTTGTATGGAAGCTGAATTGAGCAAGCCTTATTATAAAGAACTCAATGGTAACCCTATAGATCAAACTGTCAAAAAACTTAAGAAATTAATCAACTCTTTAAGAAATAAAAAACAGCTAAATGAGCTCTTCAAAAACTTCTCCAAAATCCAGTCAAGAGATCCACAGATCTATGGTACAATAAAAGTTCACAAAGAAGGCTATCCAATAAGACCTATAATAGACACTAGAAATTCGCCACTCTCCAACATTAATTATTATTTACTTGGTCACCTCAGAGATATTTTCCCTTCTCCTCCCTACCTACTAAAAAATTCCATGCAGCTAAAAGGAAAACTGGACAACTTGCCAGAATTAATTCATCCAGTAATGGCAAGCCTGGATATAGTATCTATGTATACCAACATTAACCTGGACCTCCTACTGGAATTCATTGCGGATGACCTCGCGGAAAAAAACAGTATTCCATAATCACAATAGAGAAATACTGCTTGGCATATATGAACTGCTCCTATTTTCCTTCAAGAATAATTTCTTCCAGTTTGAAAAGAAATATTACAGGCAAACTTCAGGACTTGCAATGGGTTCTCCACTAGCACCTCTGCTAGCAAATTATTATATAAGTAAACTAGAGGCAAAAATCCTTATACAACCCTCCTTATTTGCTCTCTATGTAAGATACATGGATGATGTCCTAATTATAGTAGATACTGTGGACCAATCTCTACCCTCTCAGATTCTGGCAGAATTTAACTTACTAGAAAATACCTTGCAGTACACCCTGGAACAGGAAAAAGACCATAGCATCAATTTCCTAGATTTAACCTTGACCTCAAGAGAGGGGGAAAATATTCACTCAGCTTTTTTGAAAACCCACCAACACAGGGAAGATGTTAGACTTCTGCTCATTCCACCCTGATTATATTAAATTGAATACGGCGAGACAATTTTTAGAAAAATTGAAATCCTGGTCTCTTCAGCTACTCAAAAAGATCTTCACAAAGAAGAATTAAAAGAAATATTGGCAGAAAACAATTACCCCTCCCCATCTGTTAAGAAGATATTCAGACAAGTGCCAAAAAAGAAACAGGAAAAAACCAACTTCAAATTCACCAGCAAAATTATGTACTGCAAGGGACTTTTCGAGAAACTGAAAAGGATCGGAGCAAAATATAATATCAGGCTAGCTCCAGATCTTAATAACAAAATAAAGAAATTTCTGCCAGCTTTAAAGCAGAAAGAATTGGACATCCAATTGCAAGAAGGAGTAATTTATTGCATCGACTGTAACTGCGGACTCAGCTATATAGGAGAAACAGGGAGAAATATTAAGGTCCGAATGAAAGAACACCAGGCAGCTATTAGGAACATTAGTAACAAGACAGGGCTAGACAGACATATACAAGAAAGTGGACACTCCATAAATTGGGACTCAGTAAAAATAATCGCCCACCAGTCAAACTTAGTAAAGAGGAAACTAGAAGATGGGATCGAAATAGCAAGAAGAAGAAGTACCACAATTAACGATAAGTGCGGTTGGACTCTTCCAACTGAGTGGCAACAACTACTCCAGTGACATAGTCCTGATGACGAACTAGGCTTTAGTTCGAAAATTTGACAACCAACTTTCATGAAAAATAACCTCTATAAGACCCGTAAAAAAGTTATTCCACAATATTGTAATTGTTTTTTCCTTTTAGGTGAATATGTATCTTGCATTTTTACTTGTACTTCATAAATCCATTTATTTATCTTCTGTGGAGGGTATCCATAGCTGGATGTGATTTCTTTAATATAATTTAATTCTTCATTACAAAATTCTTCATTAGAGGAATGTGTGATAGCTCTTTTTATTAATGTTTTTATGCTATTACATTTCTGTGTGTATGGGTGTGTTGAGTTATATGGTATTAGAACTGGGACATATGTTTGTTTTCTATGTACCTTGTACTGCAGTTGGTTATTTTGCTTGATGATCTTAACATCCAGGTAAGGTAATATATTTTCTTCTTCATGTTCTACTGTCAATTTAATTGTGGGATAGACATTACTAAGTTGTTGAGTTAAAGATTCCAGCTCATCAATTTTCATTCTGGTCATAATGAAGATATCATCTACATATCTGCAGTAAACCAGTGGTGGTTCATCCATTGTACTGATAATTTGTTCTTCTATGCTGTTCATAATTACTTCAGCAAACAAGTTTGACAGAGGAGAGCCCATTAGGCCTCCAAAATTTTTTTTGTATATTTTCTCATCATATTTGAAGATATTATTTTCATAGATGTATAATAAAATTGCTAGTTGTAAATGAATTTATGGCACCTCTATTCATAGTGTATTGTGGAATAACTTTTTTACGGGTCTTATAGAGGTTATTTTTCATGAAAGTTGGTTGTCAAATTTTCGAACTAAAGCCTAGTTCGTCATCAGGACTACGTCACTGGAGTAGTTGCTGCCACTCAGTTGGAAGAGTCCAACCGCAATTATAGTTAATTGTGGTACTTCTTCTTCTTGCTATTTTGATCCCTTCTTCTAGTTTCCTCTTTACTAAGTTTGACTGGTGGGCGATTATTTTTACTGAGTCCCAATTTATGGAGTGTCCACTTCCTGGTCTCCTCAGCTACTCAAAAAGAACTTCACAAAGAAGAATTAAAGGAAATATTGGCAGAAAACAATTACCCCTCCCCATATGTTGAGAAAATATTTAGACAAGTGCCAAAAAAGGAGCGGGGAAAAACCACCTTCAAATTCACCAGCAAAATTACGTACCACAAAGGACTTTTTGAGAAACTGAAAAGGATCGGAGCAAAATATAATATCAGGCTAGCTCTAGATCTTAATAACAAAATAAAGAAATTTCTGCCAGCTTTAAAGCAGAAAGAATTGGACATCCAATTGCAAGAAGGAGTAATTTATTGCATCGACTGTAACTGCGGACTCAGCTAAATAAGAGAAACAGGGAGGAGTGTTAAGGTCCAAATGAAAGAACACCAAGCAGCTATTAGGAACATTAGTAACAAAACAGGGCTACACAGACATATACAAGCAAGTAGACACTCCATAAATTGGGACTCAGTAAAAATAATCGCCCACCAGTCAAACTTAGTAAAGAGGAAATTAGAAGAAGGGATCGAAATAGCAAGAAGAAGAAGTACCACAATTAATGATAATTGTGGTTGGACTCTTCCATCTGAGTGGCAGCAACTACTCCAGTGACGTAGTCCTGATGACGAACTAGGCTTTAGTTCGAAAATTTTACAACCAACTTTCATGAAAAATAACCTCTATAAGACCCGTAAAAAGTTATTCCACAATAAAATTGCTTTTAACTCTTGTAGTTGTGTGTTATTAAGAGATTGATCCTGTTGTAATTTTTTATTAATAATCTCAATTGCTTCTGGTACAGGGGTACTTGGAAACAGTGCCTTGACATCCATACTAGCCATTCTGTAATCTTTTAGATCTTGGTTTACATTTTTCACAATTTCAATAAATTCATATGTATTCTTTACATTATATTGTGTTTTCATAAATATTGGTGCCAAGAAACTGTAAATATTCTTTTCAAGATTAATCAATGGAGAGTTCTTCTTGGACACTATAAGTCTCATGGGGTTATCATCCTTGTGTGTTTTAATTTTTGCAAACATTCGTGGGACCTTTGTACCCATTGGTGGTTTTGCATTCTTGATCTCATTAAGTAAGGTGCTGTGGTTCCTGATGTTAGCCAAATATCTTACTTGACCATCAGTTGGGTCCATTTTCACTTCAGAACATTTCAATTCTTCTATTGCTAATTTCATTTTTAGGTTATATTCAACTGTATTCAAGATCACAATTTGGCCTGTTTTATCAGCCTCACAAAATTTGATATTCTTGTCTTCTTTTAATTTCAACAGTTGATTTTTTTCATATTTTAACTTCTTTAAATAATAATTTTTATTATTATTTTCATTATATTCCTTTAATATAATTCGGAATAGTTTACCACTAAACTCCTCTTTATCCTCATTAGGGATATTTCTGATGATATCTTCAAAATTTGCTTCTGGTACAGGGGTACCAGAAGCAAATTTTGAGGTTGTTTTGTATTCCTACTAATGTGTGTAATGGAATTGCATAGAAAATGGATTGCTAGATGATGTGGGCAGGTAAGGAAAGGTCCAAGCTCTGAGCCTCCGCCGTCTGGCAGCATACTCTTCCTAATCTTTCTTGCTCCAAATGAATTATGCAATTCCTCCTAATTTTGAGTTGTGAATCCTTTTATTGGTGTAAATATGATGGTAAGCCAGATAATATCCAAAAACTCGAACATTTTGTCGTCCTGGAGCAGGAATCGAACCTGCATCTCCAGGCTAGTGGCTGAGTATGCTAACCACTACACTATCCAGAATGACCAAGTCTCAAGTTTCCAATTAATTTGAATATAACCATCCCAGGATTTGCTAGTAAAAAAAAAAAAAACGGGCTTCATATACTTTATAGCGAATCTGAAGGATTAGAATTCTTTCCCATTCTTTGAATAAAGCTCATGTTGAGAAATGGCTTCCTAGTTTCTTAATTCAATTACTAATCGAAAGCAAATATTATGGGAATTTTACTATGAAAAAATTTCCTAGTAAAATTCCCATGATTGCCCGGAGGAGCAGAATATCATTGAATGAAATACGGGATTACACCATTGTACAGTACAAGTTTTGAAATTGTAAATCCATTTATTGGTATAAATATGACATCAATGGTAAGTCAGATTATATATCCTGTGATGGTTATATTCAAATTAATCGGAAACTTGAGGCTTGGTCTAGTGGTTAGCATACTCGGGCGCAAGTCAGGAGATGCGGATTTGATTTCCACTCCAGGACGAGGAAATTTTCAAGTTTTCGGATATTATCTGACTTACCATTCATGTCATATTTACTCCAATAAATGGATTCACAACGTCAAAATCTGTATTGTACAATGGTGTAATCCCATATTTTATTCATGGAATCCCTCTTATTTTATAGCAAAAAAGTGACCCTCATATTTATGGCATGTCATTCACTTAGCCTCTCTGTTTGATTATCTTACCATTAACTACAGAATGATCACGTGCCACAGTTTTTAAGTGTGGTTTATACTTTGCATTTCAGATATTTATGCTTTTCAGTTGTCTAAATGAAACAAATATTGCCCTGATTTCTTATTAAAATTATAATAGTTATGGTAATTCTTTTATGAAATATATATAACAACAGCACCTAATTTTTCACATTTAAAAAAACTGTTCATTACCACTTTGGTAAAATACTTTTCAGAATATTTAAATTAAAATGATATAATTTCCATATATACCTTTTAAGAAAAATATTTTAAAGTTATTTAAATCACCAGAAACAGGTCGTTTGCAAAATTCTAGTTATTTTTAAAGATGGTGGTAATACTATATCTGGCATTTGCCCATCTTCAAATTGAAAAAATTACATTTCTAATTTTCAATCATTTTAGTGTCAGCTGCCACAAATCTGCACATTTTAGTCACATCTTTTTATGTATTATCTTCTAGCAGGTTTAATCTTAAACTAAACTGGGCCATCCAAGCTGGAATGTACTGCTTTCTTGTAAACTTCTGAATTTGTAGCATGTGTGCTGTGTTTTAGTTGATGCAAAATTTCTTGGATTTTTTTCTTTTTGTTGGATAAATTATTTGTGTCCTAATTAAATTTCAACGTAATTTAGCTTAAAGTGATGTGTACTTTCAAATGTAGAATACTTCTTTATAATGCAATTCTGTTCTTAACATTTTTAGGCATTTTGTTCACTCTTTATGCATGTCCACAAGGGTTATGTTAACTACAGTACAAAATTAAAAGTTAGTACTTGAAAAAATTTACAAAGCAATTTTTTCTTTGTAAATCTGTGAGACACACTTTCTGAAATAACATCTCAACATCTGCCTCCAAATCGATGAATACTAATTCATATCTACACACTTCTCTATTCCTTGCAGTATGTGGATAACAGCTTGTTTTTAATATGATGCTGTTTTAATGTTGAATGGCATGATTAAGCATATTGTTTACTCATTTTTTGTGATATTCATATCAACTGTTTATTCATGACATTACAGCAATAATATTTTGATTTTCTGAGAATTGTTCTATGAAATATTATTTTAAGAAAAATATTGATTACCTGTTTTTAGCAAAAGATACCATTTCAAACTCTCATTGTTATACCAAACTACAATTTGTGACAGATTTCTCCTCATATAATTTATGTTTCTAACTAGTACTTATGCTATGTCAGCCCAGTGTGAGTCTTTTTCAAAAATTTTGTGCTCTTTAAAAACCATCAAATGAAACTAAACAACAGTTAAACATAAATTGCACATAATTACACTGTTGAGAAAATAACTATAGTGACAGTACAATGATTATTTACAGTGACAGAAACTGATTGAGAGCTGAAAATACATTTTATCGTAGTGAAATGAAGTTATTGCACGAATCGCAACTTTTTATACATTTTTTTGGAAATCACTGTATACTGAATATGGCTGTTTCCTTTTCAGATTAATCTTTAAGGGCATCATATGTTACTTTTTTAAAATATGTAGAAGAAAATATGTGTTTTCAAGTGATGAAATGCTGATTGCAGATTCTTATGAAACTGTCAATTGCAAATAGCACAATCTGATGAAAAATGAGTATCGTCAATTTTACCTTTAAACTACACTGTGTTGAGTATTGAAAACTCGGAATACTTTGTTGAAAGAGAAACATTTTTGCACCACGGCTGCCTTTTTTTTTTGTTTTTTTGAAGAAAAAGTAGAGATCAAATATTTACAGCTCAATGGGGTCTAATTTTAACAAGAGAGAGAGAGAGAGAGAGAGTTGCTGATTATATTGGTGTGTAAATAAATTTTCTGGTTTTAATAAGAACGTGCTTCAAAGAGAATTCTTACATATTTCTACAATGTTTGCCAGAACTGTGTAAATTTTCAAAATCATAAAAAAAAGTCTGTATCTAAGTATGTTTAAAATTAAGAGAAGTAGCATAATAATTGCATGTTGAACATATTGTTGCTGTTTTATTGCATTGAATGAAGAAGGTCTGTTATGTTTATAATATTTTAATTTTTACTTTTGCTGGAGACATGATAATATTGTGAAAGCACTTTGTTTTATAACAAGGAGAAATGAGCTAACATGCCAACTGGTGGAAGCCACCACTCTGACTGTGGTCTATAAATGTTTCTATTTAAATCATGATGCATAAATTTTGTTCAGAAAAGAACAAAGTAAATTTTCTAAGCACCGTTTTTTATGTTGACTAATTTTAAACAGAAAGACACTGTAGCTATGGAGTTAGCATCTGAATTATTCACTACAGGGGCAAAAAAACAAATTTATCTGATCTTCGGGTAGTAAAGCTTTTCTGCTCCAAAATTTATGCCTTGATTAGTTGTCATGTAGTAAGTATATTATCTTCTAGAAAATTGTCTTGGCCCTTGTTTTAATGTACTGTTGAAGAACTTCTATCTGGCTAAAAACAAATTTTGAATTTTAGTAATAAATAAAGCCATAGACCCTCTAGATTTTCAATATTGCAGTGACTAGTTCTGATACTGTAGTGACTATCATAAAACTAAATACAAATGGGATTATATAGAGTATGCGTTATTAACATTTTCCTTTAAAAATAATTTCTTCCGAATTCTGTAATCAGACATGAGGATTTTCGGAATTATATCCCCAAGCTGGTTTTGCAAGCTAATTACTTTGTTAGTAAAATGGAAGTAAAGATCTTTTGGTGTAACCTCTTTATTCTGCATATATGTTAGATACATGGAGGACATTTCAGATATGAAAAAAAAAAATAGAAATGCTAATAAGATGTTGAAGTTGAATTCCTACAGTCCAAGCTACATAAAATTTAATACAGCCGTCCAATTTCTACAATTTTTTTTATGCTAGTCTTAACAGCAGACCTAAAAATATCCATAAAAAAGAACTAAATAATATTTTATTATGTGAGGAAAATAAATGTAGTAGACTTTCTACCCAGCTTGGGACTTGATCACCTGTAAATAGTCCCAGTGAGATCCTTGAAGTAGCTACCTCTTTAAACTGCAATAGAAATAGTTCTTATTTTATCCCAATCATTTGGAAATCCTTCTTATCGTTTGGCAACAAACATAAGATGTCTATTTTGCAAATTTCCATGACTACATTTGATAGCTTAGATATGGTAGTTTCCACTGTATTTTTCAATAGTTTTCCCTTTTAAGTAATTTATTGTGTTAGTAACTCGAAGTAACTATAAAAAAACATGACAAACAAACCTGCATTAGACAGACTTGCAACCAATTGCACACTATACGAAAAAGATCTCGGTAAAAGTAATCACTCACCAGTCACACATACTAAAGAGGAAACTTGGAGAAGTACCATGCTAAATGGCTATATTGGTTGGGCATTTTCAGCTGAATGGAGACAACTTTTCCAGTAATGTATTCCTGATCGTGAACTAGGATCTACTGTAATTTGAAAATTTAGCAACTAAATCTGAGAAAAAGTAATTTGCCACTGAGATGACCATAAAACCAACTAGTCTACAATTTTTGAATTGTTTATCAACCTAGGTTCTCTTCATTTAATAAATATGTGCACAGTTTTTGTCCAAATTAATAAAAATATGTATATACAGTATGTAGAACTCATTGTATTACATAAATATAGACCATAGTATCCCAGCATATTTCTTGAGTTATTCATAGTTTTTAAATGTATGCTATTTTATTTGCAGTTAAAGAAAAACATTTAATCATTTTTGTGTTTTGTTTTCTTTCTTATAGGTGCATGAATTGTAATCATTGAAGTCGCACCTCAGCCTAATAGGTTGTTGTGTACAGAAAAGCATTTCCTTTGAGAATCTTTTGCCCAGAACTTTGTCCACCTGTCATTGTAATTACTCATAATGTGACCACAGAAATATGATTAGGCATCAGATGATGCATGATGATGAAAAGTGCACTTGATTTCTCATGAGAAGACGCATTATGAAGAAAACAACCTTTTCAGTGTAGTATTTGTAAATGTAAAAATTTAATAATTCATTAGAGAAGGCATTCTAGTAGATACCCATTTTATTTTACCCACTTCAGATTAAAATTTTCTATGAACGAAGTGCTCAGCACCCAATTGTTCACATTTAAAAAGTGTGTTCACTGCCAATGTGGTAAAATATTTTTCAGAAATTTTCTACTAATGTACCTTTTTAGCACGTCTTTTGTAAAAAAAGATCGTGCTTATGTTACCGGTTTGTCCGTCCGTCTGTACCCACGATATCTCTGCAACTATTAGTCCGATTTGAAAAATTCCTTTTGCATTGGGAAGATTGAAATATACGAATAATGATCCTTCATTTCGTTTTTTTTTTTTTTTTACGATGTACAATTTCGCCGCTAGAGGGCATAAATGCAGATGATGTCGAATTCAAAAATATGTTTTATTCCACATATTTGCTTCTAAACATCCAATTGAAAAAAATATTTTATCTTTTGATTCCATTTATATCGAAGAGTATTTTAGATATAGTTATGTTTTCAAATTACGCATAGATTTTCCGCTAGGGGGCATAAAAGTAAATTACATTTTTCTCGATAACTCTTCTTCTAAATCTCCTATTTGAAAACTTTTTTCTTCAGCGGATACACCTCCTGGTGGAAAATCTTTTGCATATAATTTCAAATTTTTGGTAAATAATACTTTGGCCACCAGGGGGCGTAAGTGTTAATTTTTGCTTCTGATGTATTTGCCATAAAATCGGAGCTCCTAAAATATCGATTGAAAACATCCTTCGTGGACTGATGCCATTCACATTGATAAACCTTTTCGGAATATTTTCTTCTTAAAATATTCCATAGTTTCTCCGCCAGGGGGCGTAGATTTATATCCTATTTTTGTCAATATCTCTGCTTCAAGGAGTCCAATTTGAAAAATTCCTTCTTTGTTGGATAGTGTTTCCAGTGTGACATGTTTTTCATATAATTTCAAAATTTTCAAGTAATTCATAGACTTTCCGCTAGGGGGCATAAAGGTAAATTGCTTTCCTCCCTGTATCTCTGCTTCTAAATCTCCGATTTGAAAAATCTTTCTGCACCGGATACAGCTCCGGATGAGAAATTCTTTGCACATAATTTCTAATTTTTGTAAAAAATGGTTTGGCCACCAGGTGGCGTAAGCCTTAATTTCTATTTCTGATGTATTTGCTGCAAAATATGAGCTTCTAAATCTCGATTGAAAAAAAAGTCGTTTGTTGACCGATACTACTCATAATCTACATTTTGAGGTTACTCACTTTTGTTCCCTAAATGTTTTAGGAGGCTTTCATCTCTACACATTTCCAACATGTGTTGGAAATGTGTGGAGACGAAAGCCTCCTAAAAGATTTAGGGAATAAAGGTGAGTAACCTCAAAATATAGATTATATCTAAATAGCACATGAATAATTAAGCAGCTAGATGACATTTGCAATGCTGTATGGATATATGATACTACTCATGTCGACAAACCTTTTAGGAACATTTTCTTCTTGAAATAATGCATGGTTTTTACGCCAGGGGCGTAGATGTATATCTTATTTTTTGTCAATATCTCTACTTCTAGGAGTCCGATTTAAAAAAATCCTTCTTTGTTGGATAGTGTTTCCGGTGCGAAATGTTTTTCCTGTAAATTTAAAATTTTCAAGTAAATCATAGTCTTTTCGCTAGGGGGCACAAAGGTAAATTACGTTTTCTGCGTTATTTCTGCTCCTAAAACTCCGATTTGAAAAATTCTTCCTGTATCGCATACAAGACCTGATGGAAAATATTTTTCACATAATTTCTAATGTTTGGTAAAGAATGGTTTGGCCACCAGAAATTAAAACTTATAAGTGTTAATTTCTGCTTCTGATATATTTGTAGCAAAATCTGGGCTCCTGAAAACGACTGAATTTTTTTTTTCTTCCGTCAGATACTATTGTTTTTCATACGGGTTCCATTGACTTTGAATAGCTTTGATAAATTTAATTTGCATCAGAACGGATTCAAAAGACGTGCTTATTACACCCGATAATTCGGTGTCATCTTTCTTGTAATATATATTTTCTGAAAAATATTTTAATATTGTTATTTAAATTACAAGAAACAACTAGAGGTTATGGAATATTATTTATTTTTAAGGACATATTTTTAAGACAATGATTTTTAAGGGCAGTTCTAATATTTGTGTTACGTTTTTAAGGATTTGTCCAGGATAATATGAAAAATTGCATTTCCACTTTCCAAAATGTGTGTGTGTGTGTGTGTGTGTGTGTGTGTACACTCATTGTAGCATCACCTGACAAATGTGCACATTCTTATGACATCGTTCCTCAGTACACTAGCAGGATTATTCTTTAAAACTAAACAAAACCCAATCAGTAATGCACTGCCTTGTAGAACACTTCTGAATTATACGCTGTGTTTTAGTTGATATGATTTTTTTGTCTTTATTAGTCAAATTCTTTTGCTTCAATAATTTGATTGCAATGTAATTTTGCTTAAAACTATGTGTACTTTTTCAAGTGTAGAATACTTTTGAATAATGTAATCATGTTCTTAAAACATGTGGAGAGTTTGTTCAATCTTGTTCCATGTCACTAAGGGGTTTTTATTAACTGCAATATACAGAGTGGGCCAAGTCTGTTAGGTTTAACATATAGTACTGATCGAGTCCTGTTTAGTCTGTTAGGTTTGACATTCCTGGAACCTTTCCCTGACATTGGGGCACACAGTAACACACACATTCCAGTCAGCATTGGTGTCCATAAATGCTTGCGAGATAAACTCCTTCAATTAGTCCACTATGTAAGGCTTCCTCTCAGGAACCTTATCCTTTACTGCACCCCACAAAAAGAAGTCCATAGGTTTCAGTTCAGCTGAACGTAACAGCCAATCAATGCTGCCATGTAGCTCAATCCAGTGCTTTGGGAAGCTGTTATTAAGGTAGCTCTGTACTGATAATGCAAAATGAGGAATGCCCCCCATCTTGTTGAAAGAACAGTTCAGCAAAGTCAGCCCTAGTTGTTGTGAGTTGTGGTGCTACCATGTTGTGCAACATGTTTAAGTAATTGTTACCATCTATAGTTGTATATAAAAAAAAAAAAAAAAGAAAAGAAAAAAAAAACTTTTCACCATTGCCCACCCCGCAGAGTGACACCTGGCTGATTCCGTTCAGTTGTGATAGTCATGTGAGGGTTTTCATCTGCTGAGCACACGCAATTGTATTGCAATGCTAAAATTCTTCAAATTATAGTTCATAATTTATTCTTTTGTTTCTTTCTTATAGGTAGGTACCTTGGTTCTGAACTGTAACCTTTTGAAAACATATTGATTGAAAACATTTCTATTTGATCCACAGGCCAAGAACTTGATGTGCTATCTCTGTACTTAATCATTGACACACAGGGCTCATATGGTTACACAGCACAGAAACTATTTTGTTGATCAATCATTTTATTGTACTTCATATATCATATTTGTATAGAAAGTAAACTTGATGCTTATCAAGTACATATACTAGTGGAAAACCATTTCAATGTATTTCCTGTGAATTAAGATGTTGTGATATGTACTCTCTGGTTGGGTAATAAGCCCAACCAGAGAGTACATTTCAGTGATCAACCTTTTTAGTGTGCCCATTGAGAGTGTTTTTTTTAATGTAAAATAAACCTTAAGTGGCCTTTAATTTTGCACACAGGATTAAAAGATTTGTGTATATCCCATCCCAAGATAAAATAGGCACAAGTGTTACTTATGGGCTTTGTTTTTGTTGTTTTCTCAATTGCACTTATTTGATTTGTTTATTTTTTATTTTTCTAAACAAAATTATACCTCAGTTTAGAAAATTAATTATTGAATATGTTTTTGGATTAAAATTTTGATAATAATGTTATAGAAGACCTTGCCCTCATATCTAAACAAGTTTCTGTGTGCAAAAATAGTGTTATCAAATACATTTTTGTATGCCAAAACTAAGTTATAAATATAAATAGGTATGCCAGAATTAATACTGAAATTACAATTTGTTCCAGCATTTTCTCATGTGAGGTTGAAACAACCAAGTATTGATATAAAAATGCCATGTGATGCCAGACTGTGCCTTTAAGATAGGTTGCTACACCAAATATAATGGTTTGGATTTACAAAAATCATACTGCTTATTGTTAAGATGTACAATAAGCAGTATGATTTAATAGAAGTTTTGCAGATATTACTATATATGTACACATAAACATACATAAGTGAATGTAAATTATGAATATTGAATACATCTAAATGAACATAGATTCTTAAATGTTGATTATTCGTTTACCACATTAGTGATTTTACTAAGCACATATTTTTTTTTAAATATTCTCATTCTGTGTGTTGTACTCATTTGTTAAAGATGCTCTGCCTTCATAAAATACACTATCTACCAACAAGTAATTGGACACCCCTGCAATCCACGATATCTGCGGTTCTGATACACGTCACCGCCGCCGCCGTTAAATGTCGTGTGGGAAACAACAACGCAACCAGTAGCATGCAAGATGCCATGCAGTTTGGAGCTCTCTGATTTCGAGAAAGGTGTAATCGTTGGGTATCACAGAAATGGCCGATCCATACGTGACATATCCAGCGAGTTGAACTACCCAAAATCGACAGTGGCCTATGTGATTGGCAAGTGGAAGATGTGAGGTGACTGTCGGAATGTGCCCCGATCCATCAGACCCACAAAACTGGGAGACTGTCGGGTGCTGGCCAGAGAAATTCAGAAGAACTGCACCAAATCGATGAGCCACATCCGCGAAGAGTTTCAACAGACATTCGGGAGTGTTCTTTCGATGAATACCATCCGTAAGGAAGCCCATCTGCTCGGTTATCATGGACGTGCTGCCGCCCACAAGCCTTTGATCACCAAGTCCAATAGCGCTGCTCGGCTAATGTGGTGCAAAGAACGTCGACAGTGGACCGTTGAACAGTGGAAACAGGTTCTCTGGAGCGACGAATCAAGGTTCACCCTCTACCATTCGGATGGCAGGATCTGGGTTTGGCGTCTGCCTGGGGAACAATTCCTTTCGGAATGTACTGTGCCAATAACTGTGAAGTTCGGCGATGGTCGAATTATGCTATGGGGGTGTTTCTCCTGGTATGGCATGAGACCCTTGGTCGCAATTCCTGGTAGACTCAACGCCAAGACCTACTGCACCATTTTGGATGACCATGTGCTTCCTACGCTGTGGCAGTTTTACGGGGTGGACCCATGGTACTTTCAGAATGACAATGCCACCTGTCAAGTTGCGAGGTCTACCATGTCTTGGTATGGTGACAATGGGGTTAATTGAATGGACTGGCCGGGGCAGAGCCCGGACCTTAACCCTATCGAGCATCTCTGGGACGAGTTGGAGCATCGACTTAAGGGGTGCCCCCATCGTCCGAAATCAATGAAGGAACTGACCTGTCTTCTCCAAGCCGAGTGGAAGAAAATACCGCTAGCCGTCGTACAACGCCTGGTTGAGAGTATGCCCCGTAGGGTCGCAGCTGTAATCGCCGCTCATAGAGGCTCCACCAACTATTGAAGGTGAATAAACTTCGTTTTCCTTTGCTACCACAGGTGTCCAATTACTTGTTGGTAGATAGTGTATATTTTGCTTATGTTTTCTCCACTGTGCAATATATCTGCATAATTAAGAAAAATGATTCTTTTTTTATTTATATTACACTTTGTGTTTCTAATGAATTTTTTTTTAGTATTCTGTGGATGTCTTTCTGGGCTTCAGTAGAGACTAAAAAGTTAATTTTCTCTAAAAATTGTCTCGCAGTAGACTTTATGTAGTCCGGATGATGAGTTGTCTGTGTTAGTAGGTTTTTTGTAGATCTGTGTTAAGATCTTTCCATCTTTTGAGGTCAGGGTTAAATCCAGGTAGTTGAGGCTATGAGCAATGCTATACATGATAATGCCATAAAATATTTCAAATATAACCATCAATGTGTACATGCAGCTTTAAGTTCAAGTGGATGTTAAATACTGTATCGTCATCATCATCAACCATTATCAATCCACTGCTAGACGAAGGTCTCCCCAAGTTTCTTCCACAATTGTCTGTCTTGAGCCTGTCTCCTCCATGTCACTCCAGCTTTCATCCATCTATCTCCCAAGGGGTCTTCTTCTGGGTCTTTTTTCCTGTCCCTCGGATTCCAGTCTAAAATTTTGGTTGTCCATTACTGGTGGTCCGTTCTTCTGGCAACATGTCCAGCCCATTGCCATTTCAGAGATTTCACTCTGGTCATGATGTCGTCCTCTCCTGTCATTTTCCTTATCCTCAAGTTCCTCTTCTTGTCTTTTCTGGTTACACCAAGCATGCATCTCTTCAGGCTTTTTTGAGTTGTCTGCAGTCTTTGTACGTCTATTTTAGTTAAGGTCCATGTCTCTGCTTCATACGTAAGCACTGGCAGGATGCAGTGATTAAACAATTTTCTTTTAAGGCATACTACTCCTAAATATTGTACTGTTTCTTCCAAAAGCTCTCCAAGTTTTATACGCCTGATTAATTTCTTCCTCAATGTGACTCTCACTTGATATTTGCTGCCCAAGATAAATGTAGGTATTGGTTGTCTCAAGCTTTTCTCCATCAATTGATAAATCTTCGGTTCTTGTGAAAGCATTATTGTACATCACTTTTGTCTTCTGAAAGTTCAATTTTAATCCCACTTCTTTACTTTTGTCATCAAGTTCTTGGATCATACTCTGCAGCTCTGAAGGGGTAGATCAGCAAAACGAAGGTGAGTTAAGTAATTTACATTAATCTTTATCCCTTTGTTTTCCCAGTTCAATGATTGAAAGACATTTTGCAATGTGGCATTAAAGAACTTGGGAGATATGGTGTCACCTTGTCTCACTCCCTTTCCAATTCTTATTTGTGCTGCATTCTCAAATATCCAAACTTTTGCACTTGCATTTTCAGAGATGTTATTAATAATGATAATGTATGCATCTTCAATACTGCAGTATTTCAAAGCCATTGTTACTGCTGATGGTTTCGAGGAATCGAAGGCCTTTTCCTTATCAATAAAAGCAGTGCATAATGAGAGTTCATACTCTCTTGTTCTTTCAATTAGTTCTCTCAGTACATGGATATGATCTACAGTGCTGTAGCCACACCTGAATCCAGCTTGTTCTCTTGGTTGAGCCATGTCTAGTGTTACCTTCAAGTGATGTGAAAGAACCTTAGTGAAGATTTTATAAACCACTGATAGGAGGCTGATGGGCCTGTAGTTCCCGAGATTATCAACATCACGTTTTTTATGTAGCAGAATCATTATAGCATTGTTCCAATCCTCAGGAATCTTCCCTTCATTGAGGCATCTGGTAAAAACTTGGGCGAGTGTAGTTTCAATTTCTCCACTTGCTTCTTGTATAATGTCCATGGTAATTCCATCTTCTCCTGGAGCTCTTCCCCGTTTCATGTTCTTAATTGCTTATGTAACTTCTGCAGGGAAGGATTGGAGGGACTTTGGTACTGATACCTCTCATAATGTCTGGAATAAAAGTACATCATCCCTTTCATATAGTTTTGAATAGAAATCTTTCACCCTTGTCAAAATTTCTCTTCTATTTCTTGTTACGGTGCCATCTTCTTTTCTTAGAGCCATAATCTGTTTTCTTCCCTTACAGAGATGTCCTTTTGCTCTCTCAGGCTTTGAGCAAGCCTGAAGAGAGCAAAAGCCCCCCCCCCCCCCAAGATACTTACACAATTTCAAACTAAATACTGTATATTACACATCATTTATTTGATTTTCCTATATCATAGGTTATGTGGAAGTCTTGTAAATAATGCATATCTTGAAAGGGTGAGAAAACTTTACTTTCAGTTATGCACTCAAATAACTTTTTACTAAACTCTCCACACATATGTGTAGAATTTATTGTTTTTTATGTTAACCATAGTCAGGGTTGGATGGAACTTTTGCGGGCTTCGGAGCAAAATTTCTTTGTGGGGGGCTGATAAAAATGGCATTGCATTAAAGTCATTATATGAAAAATGCCCATAAAGCACATGCACGAATAAAATATATAAAGAAAAAATTATCTCAAATCACTGTTAGCTTAAGAAAAAGACCATAGTATGAATTCGTGTAATTTATGACTCTTCATAAAATCAATTTGTACAAAAAACAAAATCATTGACAAATACATGTATTACTTGTAATATTGTCTATCATATAGTAATATACAATATGTCTCTAAATATCTGTTCATCATGTAGACCAATTGCATAGTGCATCAATATTATTTGTCTACCACTAATATGCGTTGAGTTAAATTAGTTATTTAAACTTTCCAAATACGTTAAAAAGTGTTAAATGAATTTATGGCACCTCTATTCTTATTGTACTGTGGAATTAACTTTTTTATGGGTCTTATAGTGGTTATTATTCAAAAAAGTTGGTGGTCAAATTTTCAAACTAAAGCCTACTTCGTCATCAGGACTACTTGATGACGAACTAGGCTTTAGTTCAAAAATTTTAGTAGTCCTGATGACAAACTAGGCTTTAGTTCAAAAATTTGACCACCCACTTTTTTGAATAATAACCTCTATAAGACCCATAAAAAGTTAATTCCACAGTTAAAAAGTTTGTTTACCTGTTTCTTTGTTGCAGCTTTCTCAAACAGGTAAACCAACTTTTTCGTACTTTTCTGCCACACTACTGTAAATGTAACGTGGTATGTAGCATAGCTCATAATTTCAGTCACTGCAATTATGTACAGTAACACCCTGAGTTACATAAACTGTTACGTAACTTGAATTTTACGTAAGTCGAATTTGTAAATTACATTCATAAAAAACTGCAATATTTATTATTATATGTATGTACATGTATATTATTTATTATTATTTTCTGAAAGATACATCATGTAACAGTATTTACTCTGATAAACGTAAACTATAAGAGTATGAAAAATATATACATAAGTATATATTTTTCATACTCTTATAGTTAAAAAAAATATAAAAACAAACTGAAATACTGTACATGTGTATTCACTTTTCAGATAGGTAAAAAAATGTCTTGTGACAGCTATGTTGGCTCTGTAGAAGGAGAGCAGGTGCTGGGGGTGGATGGTTGTGAAGAGAAATGATGTTCTGCACAACTTCTACCCCTGTCGATGTTGAATGCTGAGGGTAATCGTGGTCATTTGAGTTGTCATGTTGACTTTGTTGTGAGTGGAATGTCACAAACATGTCTATAGAGTAGATTGTGTGGTCACACGCTTCTTGTCATCGTAGTTGGCCTTGTAGCTAGACATATTGGAGTAGATACGATGGCTACATTCTCGAACTGCTCAGTGTTTGGATTCATCAATTCTAATTTTGCTAATGCCATGTCTATCAGGTTAAAAGCTAGTCCCTTCATTGTAAATTTCTTTACGTCTGGAGTTGGCGGTTCAATCAGCTTAGTACTTTCTTTGAAATTTCGGAATGCCTCCAACTGAATAAGGTCATCATTAGTAAGCTCTTCATCGTGCTCCAAAAAAGCTCGTCAATGTCACCGTCATCCACTTCCAGCTCTAATTGCTGTGCCAGTTGCACACATGTCTCCGTCGCTTGCTGTAATTGTTGTGTAAACTCAGCACCCATAGCAGTCATTGTCTGCTCTCCTTCCGTGAAAGTGAAACACTTAAAATTATGAACCATTTCTAGGCAGAGTTTGAGGCACAGCCTCGCCATCTCAATCTCCAGATCTCAACATTATCAAACATGCGTGGGAATATTGAGCAAAAGGTCAGATAACATTTTCCACTTTCAATACCACTGGCCCAGTTGGGACATATTTTACAGGAAGAATGGTCCGAAATTCCATCATCATATGTGCATGAGCATTGGCGTGATGAAGACCTAAGACAAGGTCGAAAGCTCCCATCTTACAAATTTTCTTGTTAAAGTTCTATTCTCTTAACATAACTAGCATGATCAACTTACATTTATTTGTTATTTTTGTTATGTGTTTTGCCAATCATCGTCTTGTTGTGCACGACTTGTAAAAGTCTGTTCCAAGTCTAATTGCTTCTGTTCTGAAAGCCTGTGGTAGGCCTACAGGTTATTAATGAAAAGCTATCCACAAAAAGTAAATGTTCCCATTATTTTGATAAACCCCTGTAGCTTTATTGTTTTTATGTGACATTAAGAATAATTTAATTTAAATCTGTAACATGGATTTTATTTTTATTTCCCTTTTTTCATTACTTTAGGTTACCCATTGGAGGAATTCTGCTTAAAAAGAAACAAAATTCAAGAACTGCCTTTTTCTTATATTAATAACACATACATGTGTACAATTTGTTTTTATTCTTCACAATACAAGCATAATGTTAAGCGTCATCTGTCCACACATTCTATTGAAAAACAATTTGAATGCAGTGCTTGTGGAAAGAGATTTTCACTAAAACAAAATCTGAAAAGACACAGAACTTCACCATCCTGCAAAAATGTGTTTTGGTGAAAAAAATTTAAACATTTTTAAATTCTGTAACTGATAAATCTGTGTATTAATAGTTGCTGTACTTTTTTATAGATGTATCTTTTGCAGTTATGCATTAACAGTTTTATTTTGTGTGCGTGTATACGCATGTAATGATACTGCTATTTTTTATGTGAATATTTGTTGTTATGTTTACATTTTAATATTTGTTCAATGTTTACATTTTTTCATCAACATAAGAATCAGTTACCTAACTTAATTATTATGATTTGCTCAGATAATGTGTTGAAATTATAAAATGGCCCCCCATATTCAGAAGATGAATTGGTAATTAACACATCCTATTGAAAATGCAAGTTCTGTGAATTCAGAATTTTTTAAATATTTTTATTTTATTGTGTAGTATCACATGCTAAGTTTTGATTTCTTATGTTAAGATAAAAAATGCTTGGGATATGTTGATCACAGCTCATGTTCTGGCATGGTGCAAAACTGTAACGCCGTGTATACGCCTGTAATGATGGTGCGTGTATATGCATTAAATGATACTGCCATTTCTTATGTTAATATTTGTTATGTTTACATTTTAATATTTGTTAAATGTTTCCATTTTTTCATCAACATAAGAATCAGTTACCTAACTTAATTATTATGATTTGCTTAGATAATGTGCTGTTGAAATTATAAAATGCCCCCCCCCCATATTCAGAAGATGAATTGCTAATTAACACATCCTATGGACCTTATGGACATTAACACATCCTATGGACCTACTTCCCAAGGGATGTAAGGTCAGGTGATGCGTAACATCACAGCCTCTCCTTGACAAATGTCAACCTCGCCTTCTCGTGGTACATCCTGTTTCCACTAAAGGGGCTCTGACGACCGCCAATAGCGGTATAACTATACCATCGGGATTAGAGGAAATGCTATCCCACACTCACCAACCCGCTTGGCCAGCGTGGTGAGTTATGGCCAAACCCCTCCAAAATGACTCCACAACTTAATCTTGGCCCTCAGTCTCCGGCAGCTGGAATGTACCTGGGCAAGGCAGCGGCCAGTGCGACATGAAGGCAGAGGGTGCTAAGAATCACCGGAGGACTGGACTAGGCTGCCATCTGATGCTGACCTCGGCCACGTATAACGGACGCTCCCTATCTTCTGATTCAAGGCTTCTTGAATTGGAAGAGGAACTACAAAGGATCAAGTGGGACATCGTCGGGCTAATTGAGGTAAGGAGAAAAGGAGAAGATCTCATTGAACTGAAAAGTGGACATCTCTTCTACTATCGTGGGACAGATACTGGTAGAACTAGTGGTGTTGGATTTATAATAAACAAGAAACTGAAGGATAAAGTTGTAGAAGTTGAAAGTTCCTCTGACAGAGCTGCACGACTCGTTATCCAACTCTCGAGAAGATACCAGGCTCAGATTATTCAAACTTATGCACCCACCACAAGTCATCCTGAAGAAGAAATTGAAGAATTTTATGAGGAAATTCGTGATCTAAATAATAAAGGTAAGCAGCACTTGAAGATAATTATGGGAGATTTCAATGCAAAAATAGGGCAACGGCAACAGAATGAAACTTCAGTAGGTAAATTCGGTCACGGCAACAGAAACCAGCGTGGAAATACTCTCGTAGAGTTTGCAGAGGCAGAAGGGTTTTTCATCTTGAACTCCTTTTTCAAGAAAAAGCCACACAGGAAATGGACATGGAGACATCCAAATGGGACGACAAGTGAAATTGATTTTATTATGTGTAACAAAAAATTTGTCATAGAAGACTGCAGTGTGCTAAACAAGTTCAACACAGGCAGTGACCATAGATTGGTGAGATGTAAGATGCACCTCGAATTACTGTAGACATCATACAAGAAGCAAGTGGAGAAATCGAAACAGTACTCGCCCAAATTTTCACTCGATGCCTTAATGAAGGGAAAATTCCTGAGGATTGGAACAACGCTACAATGATCTTGCTACATAAAAAAGGTGACATTGAGGATCTCAGGAACTACAGACCTATCAGCCTCCTATCAGTGGTTTATAAAATCTTCACTAAAGTTCTTTCACACCGCTTGAAGGTGACACTCGACATGGCTCAACCGAGAGAACAAGCTGGATTCAGGAGTGGCTACAGCACAATAGATCATATCCACGTACTGAGAGAACTCATTGAAAGAGCGAGGGAATATGAACTTCCATTGTGCATGGCTTTTATCGATTATGAAAAAGCCTTTGATTCGGTGAACAATCAGCAGTTGCAATGGCTCTGAAATCCTGCGGTATTGAAGATGCATTTATTAATATTATTAGTAACATCTATAAAAATGCAAGTGCAAAGATTCGGCTGTTTGAAAATACAACACACATAAAAATTGGAAAAGGAGTGAGACAAGGTGACACCATATCTCCGAAGCTCTTTAATGCCACATTGGAAAATGTCTTTCAATCACTGAACTGGGAAAACAAAGGGATAAAGATTAATGGAGATTATCTAACCCACCTTCGTTTTGCTGATGACATAGTCATTTTTGCAACTACCCCATCAGAGCTACAGAGTATGATCCAGGAACTTGCTGACAAGAGTAAAAAAGTGGGATTAAAAATGAACTTTCAGAAGACAAAAGTGATGTTCAATGCTTTTACAAGAAATGAAGATTTATCGATTGATGGAGAAAAGCTGGAGATAACAGACACATACGTTTATCTTGGACATCAGATATCAAGTGAGGGTCACATTGGTGAAGAAATTAATCGGCGTACAAAACTTGCCTGGAGAGCTTTTGGAAGAAACAGCATAATTTTCAAGAGCAATATGCCATTATGTCTTAAAAGAAAAGTGTTTGATCAATGCATCCTTCCAGTGCTTACGTATGGTGCAGAGACGTGGACCTTAGCTAAAAGAGACATACAAAGGCTGCAGACAACTGAAAGGAGCATGGAGAGGTGCATGCTTGGTGTAACCAGGAGAGATAAGAAGAGGAACACGTGGATCCGAAAATGACAAGAGTGAAAGACATCATGATCAGAGTTAAATCCCTGAAATGGCAATGGGCTAGACATACTGCCAGAAGAACAGACCATCGATGGACAGCCGAAATTTTAGATTGGATTCCAAGGGACAGGAAAAGACCCAGAAGAAGACCACATGGAAGATGGGTGGATGAAATTCGAAAGTATGCGAGAGTGACATGGAGGAGACTGGCACAAGACAGACAGTTGTGGAGGAAACTTGGGGAGACCTTTGTCCAGCAGTGGATTGATAATGGTTGACAATGATGATGATGGACCTTATTCACCTCGCATTGCATCATGGGTAAGCCTTTCCGTGACCGAGGACCAACAAGAGTTTGTTTACATGCGTTTTCTCATTGCTTAACATGGCGTTACGTTGCAAGGGTTCAAGAAAAACGCAATTTTCCTAAATTTATTAACGACATGTATAACTTTGGCTCGTCGTATGGTTGTGCTAATAAATCCTGCAACCTAAATTGTGTAGACGAAAGAAAAACATTCTTTAATTTTCCACTGAAACAGACGAAATTATTAAGGGAATGGCTGTGTAAAATGAAACGCAGTGATTTCCATTCCGATGCCTGCACTCTCCAATGTGTTCTGTCCACTTTAACGGAAAAGCTTTTGGATATTACGACACTACGAGTCAAAGGCAGTTGAAACCTAGTAGGATTCCTTTGAATTTCAATTTCAAAAAAAGAAAAAAAAAGGTAGGCGAAAATTGATGGAATATTTGGATTGGTGAATTACGAATTAAGTTCTACTTTTCTCAAAGAATAAAACAAACATATCTATAATTTTTCTTTTATTTATTGTTATGCATTCATTTGATTTTTAAGCAGATTGCCTAGCGTGCGAACCCTAGTTTGTTTCCTTATTACGCATTTGTCTGAGCTTTTAAATGTTTTTGTTTTGCAAAACAAGGTACTAAATTTTGTGTTTCAGATGTTTCGCCAATGTCTGGCAATAAGAACATGAAAATTTATTATAGCGTGTATGAGAAATGCTACATTAAAACTTCATTATGACTAACGGCGATGCTTTCCTGAGGCATGCGAAATAAACATCGAACACAAAATTGTCTTTGTATATTTTTGCAACCTTTATTTGTTCTTCTAAGAAATTAATTTCTTCTTCTTCACCCTGTAGCTCTATTAATTCCTCGGCAGAATCCTTGACATTAGGATTGTAAAAATTAGGCAATAGTAAGGGATACTCAAATAGCGAAAACATTGAATCAGCAGCCATGATGGTACGCAGAAATCCACTTCTGACGTCATATGAATAACGTCCATTGAAAGTGCAAGTTCTGTGAATTCAGAATTTTTTTAATATTTTTTTTTATTGTGTAGTATCACATGCTAAGTTTTGATTTCTTATGTTAAGATAAAAAATGCTTGTGATATGTTGATCACAGCTCATTTTCTGGCATGGTGCAAAACTGTACCCCCCCCTTGTACATTGTTTGTAGCTACCTTGAAGTTTGAATGTCATGCCTGGTTAAAAAATGTTCCTGTAACCAAGAATATTGCAAGAGCTATACTTCTTAACAGCACAACCATAGCATCGGAACTTGAAAGGTACCCACAAGCAGGGCCTGACTAAGTCATTCATGAGCCCAGGGCCAGAAAAATAATGGGTCCCCTATGAAAAAAAAATCTTTCACCATTACATAGTGCTGGAGATGTCGCATGATAAATGCAACACGAGATACAGTAAACCCTTAATGTACTGGCACTGTTTCTTACAGTAGTATATTGTGGTGTTATATCAAGGATGGCATTATACCAAATTTGCCAATTATTTTTAAGTAACCCAAATGTTGTACGGTTCATCAAAAATCATAATTAGCATTAAGTTAAAAAATGTTAATTAGAAAAAAATGTAGTTATATATTGCACTGTAGATCAAAGTGTTTGTTTCATCGGAAGATTATGGTACATTGAGGGTTGACTGTATACACTGAATGGCCAAATTATTATGACCACCTGGTTAATACATTGCTGTGCCACCTTTCCCTCTTAATACGGCTTGAATTCATCTTGATATGGGTTATGTTAAATGTCGGTAAGTGTCATGGGATATACGAGGCCGGATCAAAAAGTTCCAAGACTAGTCCTGATATACAACAAAGTACTTACGTTACTTAAGTCTGGCTATGATCTCCCTCAAATTAGTCTCCTTGGGCTGTGATACACCGCTTCTGCCAGCATTTTTGCCACTGTTGGAATGCTCCCTGAAAGTCCTGTTCGCGAATCGTGTCAAGCACCATCTGCGATTCATGTTGGATCTCGTCCACGGTTTCAAAACGGCAACTTCGGGAAGAGAAAGAAGTTGCAAGCAGCCAAATCTGGCAAGTAAGGCGGGTGAAGAAGGGTTGTCATGCTGTTGCAGCTGCAAAAACTGGCGTGTTGCTAACGTTCTGCGAGCTGCTGCATTGTTGTGATAGAGCAGGAAATCGCCCCTGCACCACATTTCAGGTCATTTGCGGTGAATGTCCTCTCTAAGATGTCGCAGAACATCACAGTAAAAAAGGGCAGTGACGGTCTGGAACTGGGGGACGAATTCACGGTGCACAACCCCACGAATGTCGAAGAACACGATGAGCATGCTTTTGGTTGTGCTCCAGACCTGTCAGGCCTTCTTTGATCATGGAGATGCCGGGCTCTTCCACTGCAATGACTGTTGTTTGGTCTCCGGGTGATAACCATAGACCCAAGTCTCATCCCCACCCAGCAAAAACGATCTTGCTGGGCCAGCACTATGTTGCCGCTGCCGAACCATCAATAAAATGTGTGGGCGGCCAACAGAAGGGCCTGCAGTTCAGGCCAACAGTTGGCACTCCTATCAGTTGTCATATGCCACAACAGGGCCATCAGTTGTCCATCACAGGCAGTAGCTGCCACAAGTGGCCCTGCAAGCACGTGCCAGAAATGATGGCTAGCCTAATGTGGTCCGCTAGTTTGCCAGTAGTGGCAGCCAGCAACCACGTGACGTAACTGGTGGCTTGCCGAATCTTGTCTGCCAATTTCCCAGTAGTAGCCATAAAAACAAAAAAAAAAAAAAAAAAAAATCAAGGATAACCGCAGTTTCCCAAAGCTACATTTTTTTCTACCCTTACGAAACTTGTGAATTATAGCACTGCGCTAGGAAAATTTTCTCAACAGACCGGAAAAACGCCCATTTGGATCTGAGTGGATTTTAACCAGGGCCATTGGTGTGGGAGCTGAGCTCTCTACCAGCCAGACTAATTTGCCACGCATGAGCATGTGCTTGAAGCTGTCTGTTTCGTATGGAATGTGTAATCGAATGGTTCCCTCTTTCATTTTACAATTTTGCGAGGTATTTTTCATAAAGTCAGTTTCATGTAATTCATAAATTTATTTTTTCAACGTAGCGATAGTTTTTTTGTTTTTTTTTTTACCTTAAGGGAACTTCACTCATTTTGAAGGAGTGTACATACTTAGAGTCGCTTTCCAAAGTTTTGTACTGTTCTTGTCGTCTTGAAAGGAGATTGTTGAATTAATATATATTTACCTAGGTTCATGTCACACTCTGTTACATTTTTAATGTTGTATCTTTCCTTTCTGTTGTCCGAAGCTACATTTGTTTTAAAGAGGAAAGATATTTTATTTTACTTCTTGTTATTTTTAGAAGCAAATTCCTCCCAATCTTGTGTATTCAACCCATGGATGAGTACATTATATCCACATAGTGTTGCTTTGTTCTTTCTTTCAAATAATTAATAAATTTTGTACGTGTATTTTTTTTCCAACAAACGTTTTTTTAATGGTTTTCCAGGACATTTGTTTCAAGCGGTTTCAAATTTTTTTGTTATTCACCCACTCCATTCCATGAATGTTATTCATGAGAATGAATGTTATTCATGAGAATGGAGTGGGTGTATTTCATGGCTGTAATCTGATATCTTCGTCAACATAGAATTTCATTAGGAAATTAATTCGCCTCTCTACATATGGATTTTTTTCTTAGCATCCACTAAAATTACATGATGGTGATAGCGTTGTTGTCAACAAACTGGTACCATGAGAGACACAGCAAGTGTTGCTTCCGCGAATGCGCAGTCCCGTTGCTTTCACCTACTGTTGGGGTTGCATTAGTTGCCAGCAACAGGCCACTAGTTGCACTTGCTTGGAGGCCTACAATTCACGGTGATGCTGCAGGGCCATCAATGGCTCGCCAACTGATAGCGCTGCCACCAACGGACCGCTACCGGGCCATGAGCGGCAGATTTCAGCCAACAGTGACCCATCACTGCCAGCTGGTGGCCAACAGTTTCCCAGCACTTGTGTTTTTGCTGGGCAGTGACGATCCGTGACAAAAACCTTGGTTCATTCACCACCTGCTAACAAAGGTCTTGACAGAGTTCGACACGGAGCGCCTTCTGCTCGGCGGTTCAGAATCTTTGGCACAAACTTTGCAGCAATGTGGTGCAAGTTCAAAACCAACGTCAGAATTTCTTGCACTGTTCCATATGACACATTGATGATAGTAACAATGTTTTGAATGGTTCTCCGAGGATCCTCATGTACCTGTTCCCTAATTTTGTCCACATTTGGGGGTGGGTGCTCGTCGATGGTTGCCCTGACCTCTCATCGTCTTGTTGCTCTTCGATGGTTGCCCTGACCTCTCGTCGTCTTCCAGAGCTGTTCTGCCACTCAAAACACCTCACACGTCTCATTGCTTCATTGCCATGAGTCTGCCACAACATTTCACGCATCTCCATTCCTGATTTGCCGAGTTTGACACATAATTTGATACTCGATCGCTGCTCTAGTATGCATTCCATACCGAAATTGCAGCTGTGTTCTGCACGTGGTCACCAAATATTGTGTAGCACAGCTCCTGATGTTCACAGAACGATTCCACTTAGCACAATGACTCACGAAGGTCACTGCCTATGACCGCTGCTCACACATCCACGTACTACCACCTCTTGGCGCGCTACGTATCTAGCCTCGGAACTTTTTGATTGCACTACGTATTATCCCAAATGCAATGAACTGCACCCTCCAGCTCTTGAAGATTTGATTGTAACAGATCCAGCTGTCTGATGTTCCTGTAGAATTCATCCCACAAATGCTCCATTGGATTGAGATCCAGTTATTGAGGAGGCCTATATATGTAGCACGTATGCATCTCTGTGATGCTCCTCAAACCATTCATGTACAATATGAGCACTATGGGGCATTGTCCTGCTGGAAGTAACATCTCCATTGGGATCAACATAACTGGGTGGTCTTCGTTGGCAATGATATTTAAATACCTTTGGGAGATCAGATTGTGTTCCATACATATCAAAGGGCCCAAACACTCCCACAAAGACATGCCCCAGACCATAACATTGCCTCCTCCAGCTTTAGTACTAATGATACACAAGTCCATGCTTTCATGCTGCTGTCCCCATATCAAAGCCCTTCCATTTGCATGGTGTAGTTGAAAACGTGATTCGCCGGACCACATTATCCTTTTCCACTCATTTACTGTCCAATTCTTGCGTTTCTGAACAAACTAGAGGCATTTCTTCTTGTTCACTGCAGATAGCAAAGGCTTATGGACAGTTCATCTGCTTCTGTTGCCCATATGATGTAATGTGCTGCAAACTGTAGGTTGAGAAGCCATCGGAGAATTTGGTGCCTGATGCAAATTATCTGTAATATGCTAAAATGTTGTCTGTCTGTTGGACTGAACAAGTCTCCCTACTCTCCGCACAGCTTGAGCATCCAGTAGCCACTACCGACCACACGCCTTGCACTCAGACCCAGCTTCTTGACTAGTGGTCCACTCTCTGTAAATTTTAACAACTGCTGCCCTTGAACATTTCACAAGTGCAGCCCTCTTGCTAATGCTCACCCCCAATGCTTCGAGCACTTGTGATCATTCCACGTTCAAAGTCCTTCATATTGCATCTTTTACCCATTATTTCTTGTGCAATACACCTCATTAGTTTCTGCATGCCTTCAGCATTTCCTTTCCATACTGATTCAGCTGTCTTGTATTTAGCAGCATCTAGTCATAGGCATAAAAAGCCATTCCTCTGGTAATTTATAACTGTAAACACGTGAAAGATTCCCTCTTTGATATAGAGTAATTTTGTTTCATGTGCACTGATTCTGAAGCTCATGAAGCTCTGCTGTGAAATTGCCCAAAAATTTTTATGAATATATACGAGGCTTGTACCAAAAGTAATGCAAAAGTGGGCATAACCTTTTTATTAACTGACGGAGGTAGTTCAAATTGCGCATGTTGGCAGAGTACCTTTCTTCTTCATTGCAAATTTAAAGAATAAAAGGCACTGACCTGCTGGAAGCATTTGAAGCCAATGAAGACATGTTTTTTTCAATCTGGTGACAGAGGATGAAACGTGGGTGTATCCTCGTGATCTGGAAATAAAGAATCAATCCATGGAATGACGTCACACCTCTTCAACAAGGCCTAAAAAGTTCAAGAGCCAGCGATCAGCACAGAAAGTTATGGAGACTGTTTTTGGGATGACAGGAGTGTCATTCTCCTTCATTTCCAGAACGTGGCCACACCATGACCACCAAGCAGTACAGTGAGACACTCAAGAAGCTTAGAGAAGCCATAAGGAGCAAGAGACCGAACAAGAATATGAAAAGGATCCACATTCACTATGACAATGCGAGACCACGTATATCTTTGGCAACAAATCAGGCGATCAACAAATTAGGATGGTCGGAGGTCCCCCCAGATCTGGCACCCACTGACTTCCACCTGCTCAGTCTAATGAAGGACAGTCTCCGGGGACAACAATTTGATGACACAGATGAGAAAACAGTTAAGGAACCTGGCAACAACATTTAAATTCTTCAGAAGCAAACAAAACTTTTGTTAATCCTTCTATACTTTGAGAACAGGCCTTGACTAAACTCAAGAGGCCAGAAATGTCTGTAAAAATCCAAAAGAACTCAGAAGAAAGGAAGATTAAACAAAATTTCTTCAACAGGAACTAGAACCAAAGAACATAAGTGAACTTACAGTCTTCAGGTTTATTGATGCCCTTGCTGGTGTTTCAAATCAGAATTCATTTGATTGGCTCAATTGGCATGGTATTGCATGCTGTGCTAATTTTCTGCTGCTTAGAGCTAGCCTTGCTAAATAAATTTTCAGAAGTTTTAATGCCTTTCTTGGAAAAGTTTACCGGTGTGTGTATTGCCGCATACCGGCTGAAAAAAAGCCCTGCTTGTCTTTATATGTTAAGCATTTTTTCTGAAGTAACACGAAAATCCTCTCTACTTATGTAAGAAAAGCACCAGAGGAACACACACACACACACACACACTGTTAGAAATTAATTAAGCTAAAGTTAACTGCAGTTAGATGTTAATCATTGGACTTGGAGGTCAGAGTTATTGGTGGACCCTTCCCTTCTTTTGAATTCTAGCAAGGGGCCATACCCATTAGGCTAATACCCATTAGGCTGACCCATAGTACAAAGCAATTTTCTGGCAGAGATATTCTGAAACTGTCATTTATCTTAAAGCAAACAATGATTTACCAGCACTGGTTCATGGGTCAAAATAATGGGTAGACTTTAAAAATGCATCTGCTTGAGGAAATACCAATACCATTGTGCAGTAGGTGATCATTGATCAAAAAATATAGAATTTAATTTCACAGGAAAAGTTGCATGTGCCCATTTAAATTTTCAGAATGGTCTTCATGGTGATTTAGCTAAAAAACAGGGCTTCAAAAGTTTTTTTTTTTTTAATTTAAAAAATCCTTTTATGGTTGAATGTTGATGGCTTTGATACTACCCAGGCACATTCAACCATGAGTTGATTCTTTATATTCTTTCACCATTCAATTGTTGAAATGTGTTTATGACTGAATTTATTTTCAATGCAAATTCCAACAGTTCTTTTTTATCCAGGACCTAACAGGGTTTTTTCAAGAGGGAATTTATGAGGTGTTCCCTATATGTATGGGTGGTTTTTTTTTTTTTTTTTTTTTTTTTAGTGCACCAAAACACACATTCCCTGCCTGGTTAGTTCTTCCCAATCCTTCCCTGCTGTCTTATGCTGCACTGTCATTACAATTAACTTTTGGTTGCAACACAGCACACACAGTAGCTATTGCTAGCCAGCACAGCACAGTAGTTATTACCATATGCAGTAAATATGATGCATTAAAATGCTAAAAGAATCATCTTGAAGTGCTCAAAATATTGCTTTTGATTTCTCTTACATAAATATTTGTCATGCTTATCACAAATTTTTCACTACAGCACATGCTCAGATATTTTTCTTAGCATATGTATCAGTTACCTTACTTAATCATTCAGAATAGCTCAGATAATATGGTACTGAAACCATAAAATGAACACACAGAAAAACAAAATGTACATATTCAGATGATGAAATGCCAATAGCATATTCTGATGAAAATGCAATTTCTGTAAATTCAGAGGTTTAAAACTGTATTATTCATTCATTCTAATCAGGCTTGTGTAGTATCCACATGTTAAGTTTAATTTTTTTTAAGTGGTAAATGTTTGTGATATATGTTAATAAGATCAATAATCATGGGTAAAAATCCATTTCTTTTTTTTAACACTTCTTTTTTTTTTTTTTTTTCACTTTCCTGGACATGAGAAAAAACTGGCATCTTTACATGTAATTGTTAGTTCTTTTTAATGTTAATTGATGAAGAACTATTTACAGCAATAAAATCTTATGGACAATGTTAAAAAATTGCATTTACAGTTGTTAAAGTTTTATACAATGATGCTCAAAAATGATTCTGTAAAGCTTCAAAGTTGAAAAATCAGTAGTTGTTTTTTTGTTTTATTTTCAAAATAACTTAGTTGTCTTTCTGTTTGATGATCCCATCTATTAGGTTGTCGGAAAAGTCGTGACATATTTTGGCACCCGATAGCGGTTGGGCGGTTTTGGAAGTACTAGAGGCATGCGCAGCTCTGTTATCACTATGGCATTCGACAGGTGCCAGTTCTAGCTGCAGTCTAAAAGGAATAGTGAGCGATTTGCGGAGATTTGACATAAAGTTGAAGATGGAAGAACGAACTGTGCATTTTCGCCATATTTTACTGTTTTACTTCCGTAAAAAGAAGAACGTGTGTCAAACATGTGAAAAGTTGCGCAAAGTGTACGGTGATAATGCTCTACAAGAACGGCCGTGCCAGCGGTGGTTCGCAAAATTCCGTGCTGGTGATTTTGACCCCAACGATGCTCCTCGGTCCGGGAGGCCAACCGAGGTTGATAACGACCAAATCAAGGCATTGATCGAGTCAAACCCATGTTACACGACACGAGAGATTGCATATCCATCATTCAAGCGTTCACGACCACCTGAAGAAGCTGGGATACGTAAGCAAGCTCGATGTGTGGGTTCCTCATGAACTCAAAGAAGCTCAATTGACGGTGCGTATAAACATCTGCGATATGCTCATTAAACGTGAGGAAAACAATCCTTTTTTGAAGTGACTGATAACTGGTGACGAAAAGTGGATTGTGTACAACAATGTGCTGCACAAACGGTCTTGGTCCTGACGTGCTGCTTCACCTCAAACGACATCCAAAGCAGACATTCATCAGTGGAAGGTTCTGGTCTCAGTGTGGTGGGATTTTAAAGGTGTCTTATTTTTCGAGCTCCTACCACTGAACCAAACAATCAATTCGTATGTGTACTGTTGGCAATTCGACAGTTTGAACAAATCCATCATCCAGAAACGTCCAGAGCTTGTTCATTGTAAAGGTGTTGTGTTTCATCACAACAATGCGAGACCACACACAAGTTTGATCACCCACCAAAAATTATTGGAGCTTGGGTGGGATGTGTTGCCATACCCAGCATACTCGCCTGACCTTGCACCGTCAGTTTTCCACTTGTTTCGCTCTCTTCAATAGTCCTTGCATGGTATAACGTTCAATTCAGATGAGGCTGTAAATCAGCACCTTGTACAGTTTTTCACCACGAAAGACAGGTCCTTCTATGAACGAGGCATTCTGCAGCTCACTGAAAGATAGCAAAAGGTTATAAAAAATCGGTTATTATATCATTGATTGATCTGTGTTCTTTCAATCAATAAATTACCTTTGCAAAACATGGCTAAAATACGTCATGACTTTTCCGACAACCCAATAACTATGTTACAGTTTATAATCAATAAGGAAAACCCAACACAGAGAAGACATGACAGCCAATACAGGAAGAAGGGTTTTTCTTATTTTTCAGTTTCCAGATTGAAATCCATTGATTCCTTTGAAAATGTGACTCCAAAGAGGCACGGAACTTAAGCCAGGATTATATACTTATTAAACCATTCCTGGAATATGAGGAAAAGTACATTTTTTATCAAGAACTTTTAAACACTGTGATCATTAAACAGAAGGACATCTAAGTTATTTTGAAAAACTATTTATTTATGAACTCTGAAGTCTTACCAAATCATTTTTGAGCATCATTATATAAATTGTTAACAATTGTAAATACAATTTCTTGACATTGTTCGTAAAATTTTATTTCTGTAAATAGGTCTATCAATCAACATTAAAATGAACTAATATTTACATGGAAAGATGCCAGTTTTTTCTCATGTCCCGGAAAGTAAAAAAACGCGAAGAATGTTAAAAACTTTTTTCAATGACAGTTGATTAAAATAGACTTGCATTAAAACTATTTAAGATTTAACCCAAATAAATACATATTTTTGGTGAATAGAATTGAAGTTAATAAGATCATAGTCTATATTTATACTTGGATACTTTGATAAACTTAAATGTTTTCTCCAGGGGCACCAATTTCACCAAATTATTGGAGGAGTGAGGGGGGGCAGGTGTGAAGAGATCAGACATGGGAGGGGCATGTCTTTTCCATTGTCAGGAGGAAAATAAAAGGGGGGATAAACAATGGGATGTGACATACTATTTTAAAATGCAATTGTAATTGCTCATCAGCAAATAAAAAGAAAACAAAAATATTTTTTACAGAATATTAATATTTTAAAAAATAAAATTCAGCCTGTGATTTTATAAAAACATCCAAAGATTTTATTTCAAAACGTTTATAAAAAAAAATAAGAAATTAGCTGGGTTACTTAAACAAACAGCAAGAGGCACAAAAAATAGATAAATAAAGGAGCTAGAGATTATATGTTTCTGTATTTTTATTTTTGATAATTGTTTTAAACATTTCACGAGAACATGCCAAAACACAATACAGGGCTGGCAATCCAGTTTCTTATTGAATGAGCAATGTTGAATATGGGAAAAAGTTTATTTTGTTATTCATTAACTTTTTGAAAATAAATCGTTTTGGCTTCATAAAGTGGAGTTTGGTCCACCTTATGAGGCTAAAATGTTTATTTAATTAAACAGGATGAAAAATATTAGGTGGTAAAATTATTGGAGGGACAAGCTTCACCTTGCCCTCCTCCATAGTCGTTGCCCTATGGTTTTCTCTCCCCTCTCCCTTTGTAAAATGTTTGTTGGTAACTCTGAAGTTCCAGTGTCATGCCTGAACTGTTGAGAAATCCTGTTCCTGTAACCATCAAACTATATTGCAGGAGCTACACTTTTTAACAGTTCAACCATAGTATGAGAACTCCACAGGTGGTATGTGAGGAAAATGAAGAAAGATGAGGTGGCAAAGCCCTATCAAAGTAAATATGTGGAAAATCACATACTTAATGGAATTCATTTTCGTGTTAAAGGTCCTACAATATGTATTTTAGTAAAAGAAAAAAGTTTTAAAGCATTTTTTTCAAAATGATATGCTTTGAAAAGCATATTTAAGTTACCATATTTTTTGGCATTTATAAGACGAGACTTTTTCCCCCAGAAGTCCAGGCCTCAACTTATATGCCACATCAACTTATCTGTTGATTGGTCATTGGAATTTCTCAATGAGAAAAACAAAAACATTGTTCCAAAAATTTCTGTTTACCTATGTTAACATATATTATTTTATGTATAATCAGTTATAAATGTAGAAAATAAATTTTTAAAAATGTCAAAAAAAAAACTGTAGGAGGAATGGAATGGCTATAAGAGGTGGAGAAGGCCATTTTGAAAAAAAAAACTTTTTTTTTTTAACATGTTAAAATCAGATTTAAATCAAAAACTGGCACCTGTAATTCAAAATCATGAGAGCTTTGCCCCCAAATCCTCCAATGGGGCTCCGCCCAGTACCCTACTGCGAGCGAACCACCAGTACCTCTCAGATGTCCTTTTTTTTTTTTTTTTTTTTTTTGGTATTTGCAGCGCTAGACACACTGGAAGAGGGTCAGTCAAAACACTAAGATCAGGTGTGATGATGATATCCTCTTCTTCTGTCGGGTTTAGTGAGATATAAGTAAATCCTCTATCAACCTGTCCTGTGCAGTGAAAATATAAAAGCAAGGAGTTACTTATGAAGCTGCTTTAAGAGTAAGAGAGAGAGTAAAAATGATTTTTCTCTGGGAAATAATTTAAGTGGTATTCAATGATAAAAAACGACATTTCTTAAGCATTGCAATGCAATCTAAGGAGAATAAGATTTGAAGGGATATTGAGGCCACTGTCTTGTCTGTATGGAACTCCATCACACCATGGGAACTGTGGAACCTCCACTATGCCGCTGATAAAAGTGAATAGTCTATGGTACACATTAGTGACATGAATTGGCATCAAAGAATGCATTCAACTGACAGACCATTTGAGTGCACTAGATGGGAGTACAGATACTCACTAAACAAGATTCCTTGATTTTCATCAGAAATTCACTCTGGCAGGAAACTAATTATTTTGCTGTACTCTGTGTGCCCAACATTAGTCTATGGTAAAATCTGGAAAAAGTATCTGCCGCCCCGGTGGGGCAGTGGTCTAAGTGCTAGCTTATGACCATTCGTCCGAGAAGGGTCTGGGTTCGAATCCCGGTGAGGCATGAATGTTGTGTTTGTTTTACGGCATTGGCTCTCCCCTTCCTGGAACCAGTGGCACTAAATTAGGGATGGGCGAGTGCTTATAGCCCACTGAATTGCTCATGATGGTCGTTAAACCCTCAATAAAAAAAAGTATCCTGTGTTTCTATAAAGGCAGTAATATAGTTCAAAATATAAACTAAAAGAACCTACCTCTAAATTATACAGCAGGTGATAAATAATTTAGGGGAGGTATTTTCCATTTATATTTTATAAATTATACTTCGCTTTTTACGGATACAGATTTTTTTTTTTCAAATGTTGGCATGGAATACTATTAGACACAGATTTGCACTTTTAAAATATGTCTTGTCTTCATTGCCACTATTTTGATACATGCAATTTGTGTACTGCTAATGAATTAAAATTATGGCTTGGGAAATACTCTGAACCACAGAATTAGTTCCTATTGGCCAAGTACTTTGTGAGACACAGTTGGCACCTTTTATTCTCATTTTATGCTTGTCGAACTTGATCTGTTTTAATGGTTGAGATTTCCCAAGCCATTAATTAGACATTTAAAAATGAATGTCAATACTTAATTAAACTAACAAATGTTTTCTTCCGGGAAATATTTATTTTGAGTCGCAAATTTTCGGAGAAAACTCTTTTCCTTCATCAGGCTGTTTTTTGTTGTCACTCTTTCTCCATCACTATCTTGGTTAGGTTATTTTTCACCAAATCTTGCCAGATGTTAGGCAGGGACAAACCTCTGCAGTCAATGATAATGGCATTCTATTTTTTCTCAATTTCTATTCCTTCTTTTAATTTTCTTTTTTGAAAGTTGCTTTGGAAACCGATGACTTTAAGAGAATTCCAGTCCATGTTGTGACCAGTTTCTCTGACTTGCCTATCTAAGTCTTTTTGGAGCAATTTTTTATAGCAGCTTTATGTTCTGCTATTTGAGTTTCTAGTCTGCAACCTGTCTCACCTATGTAAGATAGTCCACAACTACATTTTACTTCATAGACAACTCCTTGCATTTTTAAAATATCTTCTCTTTCAACTATCTTTGGGAATTTTTTTTAACTTTGTTCTCTAAACTTGGAGCTAGTCTTACATTATAGTTTTTACTAATTCTCTTTAAAAATTCGAATAAACCTTTGTGATAAGCAATTTTTCTAGTGAATTTTATTTGTTGCTGTCATGTTCTTAACTGAAATTTTTTTAGAAGTTTTTCAATTTCACTTTCAGGATAGTTATTTTGAAAAACTTCTAAAAAAATTTCAGTTAAGAAGAATGCACAACAGCAACAAATAAAATTCACTAGAAAAATTACTTATCACAAAGTTTTATTCGAAGCTTTAAAGAGAATTAGTAAAAAATATAATGTAGGACAAGTTTTGAGAACAAAGTTAAAAAATTCCTAAAGATAATTCAAAGGGAAGAAGATATTTCAAAAATGAAAGGAGTGGTCAATGAAGTAAAATGTAGTTGTGGATTATCTTACATAGGTGAGACAGGTCACATACTAGAAACTTGAATATAGCAGAACATAAAGTAGCTATAAAATAATTGCTCCAACAGGACAGCTTTTAGTAGGCATTTTAAAGAAACTGGTCACAACATGGACTGAAATTCTTTTAGTCGCCAGTTTCCAAAAGCAACTTTCAGGAGAGAAAATTAAAAGAAGGAATAGAAATTGAGAAAATCAGAATTCCATCATCAATGACTGAAGAGGCTCGTCCATGCCTAACAACTGGCACTATTTGTTGAAAAATAACCCTAACTGTCAAGGTTAACCATAACTGCGATAGTGAAAGAGTGACAACAAAGGACAGTCTGATGAAGAAGAGTTTTCTCCAAAAATTTGCAATTTAAAATAAATATTTCCTAGAAGAAAAAATCTATATTAGAAGTTTAATTAAGTATTTAATTTAAGAAACTAGAAAGCCAGTTTTTAACATTAGCTTTATTCAAAGAATGAATGTCAATGTTATTTTCATTTGATAGATAGTTTTTAACATTAGCTTTATTCAAAGAATGAATGTCAATGTTGTTTTCATTGATAGATAAATGTCTTGCATTTTATACTGCATGCATAAGATCACTATTTTGAAAACTTTTTTTTTTTTTTTTTTTTGAAGTTTGTACATTTCTTTACTAACAGTTTGATGCTTATAAATATTATAAATTCATATTTTAGGTCAAAATCTTGAGGAATGCAGCCATCCCTTTAAAAATCATCTACCTTTGTAGTGGCCGCTTGTTAAAAACCTTTTGCTCAACACCAGAGTGATGCATCTTTCACCTCATGCACATGTGAATATTCTACAATACACATTGGTGACTTTAATAAGCATCAAAGGAGCCATTAAAGTGACAGACCAATTTAGTGCAATTTATGTGGATGTTGATGTCACTTAAAGAGATTCCTTGATTTCATCACTCTGGCAGGAAACTTTTCCTGTACTCTGTGTGTCCAACACTACTCCATGGCAATACTTAAAAAAGTACTGTGTATTTCTATAAAGGATGTACTACAGTTCCAACTCATAAACTGAAAATATCTGCTACTAAATTATATAGTTGGCAATAAATAAATATATTTTATGACTACAATACTCATGATGTTGAGATAGAATAAATCAGTAATGTTTATTCACAATTAAATATTTTATTTTAAGATTGTGTAGCTTCACTGGGTGTTTGGCTTGGCTTCATCAGGACAAATGGAGCATAAATATTTAAATCAAGTGATAAATAATTTAGCAGCAGATGTTCTAAAATTGTATTCTGAACCCATAGTACCCCTTTACATAAAAACAGCGTACTTTCACAAATATTGGTATGGAGTACAGTTGGACACATATTTGTATTACTAAAATGTGACTTGTGTTGAATGCCACTCTTTTTATATATCTGCCAAAGAACTTCAAAGAGAATTCTTACATATTTCTACAATGTTTGCCAGAACTGTGTAAATTTTCAAAATCATAAAAAAAGTCTGTATCTAAGTATGTTTAAAATTAAGAGAAGTAGCATAATAATTGCATGTTGAACATATTGTTGCTGTTTTATTTCATTGAATGAAGAAGGTCTGTTATGTTTATAATATTTTAATTTTTACTTTTGCTGGAGACATGATAATATTGTGAAAGCACTTTGTTTTATAACAAGGAGAAATGAGCTAACATGCCAACTGGTGGAAGCCACCACTCTGACTGTGGTCTATAAATGTTTCTATTTAAATCATGATGTATAAATTTTGTTCAGAAAAGAACAAAGTAAATTTTCTAAGCACCATTTTTTATATTGACTAATTTTAAACAGAAAGACATGTAGCTATGGAGTTAGCATCTGAATTATTCACTACAGGGGCAAAAACAAATTTATCTCTGATCTTTGGGTAGTAAAGCTTTTCTGCTCCAAAATTTATGCCTTGATTAGTTGTCATGTAATAAGTATATTATCTTCTAGAAAATTGTCTTGGCCCTTGTTTTAATGTACTGTTGAAGAACTTCTATCTGGCTAAAAACAAATTTTGAATTTTAGTAATAAATAAAGCCATAGACCCTCTAGATTTTCAATATTGAAGTGACTAGTTCTGATACTGTAGTGACTATCATAAAACTAAATACAAATGGGATTATATAGAGTATGCGTTATTAACATTTTCCTTTAAAAATAATTTCTTCCGAATTCTGTAATCAGACATGAGGATTTTCGGAATTATATCCCCAAGCTGGTTTTGCTAGCTAATTACTTTGTTAGTAAAATGGAAGTAAAGATCTTTTGGTGTAACCTCTTTATTCTGCATATATGTTAGATACATGGAGGACATTTCAGATATGAAAAAAAAAAAAAAAATAGAAATGCTAATAAGATGTTGAAGTTGAATTCCTACAGTCCAAGCTACATAAAATTTAATACAGCCGTCCAATTTCTACAATTTTTTTTATGCTAGTCTTAACAGCAGACCTAAAAACATCCATAAAAAAGAACTAAATAATATTTTATTATGTGAGGAAAATAAATGTAGTAGACTTTCTACCCAGCTTGGGACTTGATCACCTGTAAATAGTCCCAGTGAGATCCTTGAAGTAGCTACCTCTTTAAACTGCAATAGAAATAGTTCTTATTTTATCCCAATCATTTGGAAATCCTTCTTATCGTTTGGCAACAAACATAAGATGTCTATTTTGCAAATTTCCATGACTACATTTGATAGCTTAGATATGGTAGTTTCCACTGTATTTTTCAATAGTTTTCCCTTTTAAGTAATTTATTGTGTTAGTAACTCAAGTAACTATAAAAAAACATGACAAACAAACCTGCATTAGACAGACTTGCAACCAATTGCACACTCTACTTAAAAGATCTCGGTAAAAGTAATCACTCACCAGTCACACATACTAAAGAGGAAACTTGGAGAAGTACCATGCTAAATGGCTATATTGGTTGGGCATTTTCAGCTGAATGGAGACAACTTTTCCAGTAATGTATTCCTGATCGTGGAACTAGGATCTACTGTAATTTGAAAATTTAGCAACTAAATCTGAGAAACAGTAATTTGCCACTGAGATGACCATAAAACCAACTAGTCTACAATTTTTGAATTGTTTATCAACCTAGGTTCTCTTCATTTAATAAATATGTGCACAGTTTTTGTCCAAATTAATAAAAATATGTATATACAGTATGTAGAACTCATTGTATTACATAGATGTAGACCATAGTATCCCAGCATATTTCTTGAGTTATTCATAGTTTTTAAATGTATGCTATTTTATTTGCAGTTAAAGAAAAACATTTAATCATTTTTGTGTTTTGTTTTCTTTCTTATAGGTGCATGAACTGTAATCATTGAAGTCGCACCTCAGCCTAATAGGTTGTTGTGTACAGAAAAGCATTTCTTTTGAGAATCTTTTGCCCAGAACTTTGTCCACCTGTCATTGTAATTACTCATAATGTGACCACAGAAATATGATTAGGCATCAGATGATGCATGATGATGAAAAGTGCACTTGATTTCTCATGAGAAGACGCATTATGAAGAAAACAACCTTTTCAGTGTAGTATTTGTAAATGTAAAAATTTAATAATTCATTAGAGAAGGCATTCTAGTAGATACCCATTTTATTTTACCCACTTCAGATAAAATTTTCTATGAACGAAGTGCTCAGCACCCAATTGTTCACATTTAAAAAGTGTGTTCACTGCCAATGTGGTAAAACATTTTTTCAGAAATTTTCTACTAATGTACCTTTTTAGCACGTCTTTTGTAAAAAAAGATCGTGCTTATGTTACCGGTTTGTCCGTCCGTCTGTACCCACGATATCTCTGCAACTATTAGTCCGATTTGAAAAATTCCTTTTGCATTGGGAAGATTGAAATATATGAATGATGATCCTTCAATTCGTTTTTTTTTTTTACGATGTACAATTTCGCCGCCAGAGGGCATAAATGCAGATGATGTCTAATCATATGAAATTTACAAAGCAATTTTTTCTTTGTAAATCTGTGAGACACACTTTCTGAAATAACATCTTAACATCTGCCTCCAAATCGATGAATACTAATTCATATCTACACACTTCTCTATTCCTTGCAGTATGTGGATAACAGCTTGTTTTTAATATGATGCTGTTTTAATGTTGAATGGCATGATTAAGCATATTGTTTACTCATTTTTTTGTGATATTCATATCAACTGTTTATTCATGACATTACAGCAATAATATTTTGATTTTCTGAGAATTGTTCTATGAAATATTATTTTAAGAAAAATATTGATTACCTGTTTTTAGCAAAAGATACCATTTCAAACTCTCATTGTTATACCAAACTACAATTTGTGACAGATTTCTCCTCATATAATTTATGTTTCTAACTAGTACTTATGCTATGTTAGCCCAGTGCGAGTCTTTTTCAAAAATTTTGTGCTCTTTAAAAACCATCAAATCAAACTAAACAACAGTTAAACGTAAATTGCACATAATTACACTGTTGAGAAAATAACTATAGTAACAGTACAATGATTATTTACAGTGACAGAAACTGATTGAGAGCTGAAAATACATTTTATCGTAGTGAAATGAAATTATTGCACGAATTGCAACTTTTTATAAATTTTTTTGGAAATCACTGTATACTGAATATGGCTGTTTCCTTTTCAGATTAATCTTTAAGGGCATCATATGTTACTTTTTTAAAATATGTAGAAGAAAATATGTGTTTTCAAGTGATGAAATGCTGATTGCAGATTCTCATGAAACTGTCAATTGCAAATAGCACAATCTGATGAAAAATGAGTATCGTCAATTTTACCTTTAAACTACACTGTGTTGAGTATTGAAAACTCGGAATACTTTGTTGAAAGAGAAACATTTTTGCACCACGGCTGCCTTTTTTTGTTTGTTTTTTTTTTTGAAGAAAAAGTAGAGATCAAATATTTACAGCTCAATGGGGTCTAATTTTAACAAGAGAGAGAGAGAGAGAGTTGCTGATTATATTGGTGTGTAAATAAATTTTCTGGTTTTAATAAGAACGTGCTTCAAAGAGAATTCTTACATATTTCTACAATGTTTGCCAGAACTGTGTAAATTTTCAAAATCATAAAAAAAAGTCTCTATCTAAGTATGTTTAAAATTAAGAGAAGTAGCATAAAATTGCATGTTGAACATATTGTTGCTGTTTTATTTCATTGAATGAAGAAGGTCTGTTATGTTTATAATATTTTAATTTTTACTTTTGCTGGAGACATGATAATATTGTGAAAGCACTTTGTTTTATAACAAGGAGAAATGAGCTAACATGCCAACTGGTGGAAGCCACCACTCTGACTGTGGTCTATAAATGTTTCTATTTAAATCATGATGCATAAATTTTGTTCAGAAAAGAACAAAGTAAATTTTCTAAGCACCATTTTTTATGTTGACTAATTTTAAACAGAAAGACACTGTAGCTATGGAGTTAGCATCTGAATTATTCACAACAGGGGCAAAAAAACAAATTTATCTGATCTTCGGGTTGTAAAGCTTTTCTGCTCCAAAATTTATGCCTTGATTAGTTGTCATGTAATAAGTATATTATCTTCTAGAAAATTGTCTTGGCCCTTGTTTTAATGTACTGTTGAAGAACTTCTATCTGGCTAAAAACAAATTTTGAATTTTAGTAATAAATAAAGCCATAGACCCTCTAGATTTTCAATATTGCAGTGACTAGTTCTGATACTGTAGTGACTATCATAAAACTAAATACAAATGGGATTATATAGAGTATGCGTTATTAACATTTACCTTTAAAAATAATTTCTTCCGAATTCTGTAATCAGACATGAGGATTTTCGGAATTATATCCCCAAGCTGGTTTTGCTAGCTAATTACTTTGTTAGTAAAATGGAAGTAAAGATCTTTTGGTGTAACATCTTTATTCTGCTTATATGTTAGATACATGGAGGACATTTCAGATATGAAAAAAAAAAATAGAAATGCTAATAAGATGTTGAAGTTGAATTCCTACAGTCCAAGCTACATAAAATTTAATACAGCCGTCCAATTTCTACAATTTTTTTTATGCTAGTCTTAACAGCAGACCTAAATATATCCATAAAAAAGAACTAAATAATATTTTATTATGTGAGGAAAATAAATGTAGTAGACTTTCTACCCAGCTTGGGACTTGATCACCTGTAAATAGTCCCAGTGAGATGCTTGAAGTAGCTACCTCTTTAAACTGCAATAGAAATAATTCTTATTTTATCCCAATCATTTGGAAATCCTTCCTATCGTTTGGCAACAAACATAAGATGTCTATTCTGCAAATTTCCATGACTACATTTGATAGCTTAGATATGGTAGTTTCCACTGTATTTTTCAATAGTTTTCCCTTTTAAGTAATTTATTGTGTTAGTAACTCAAGTAACTATAAAAAAACATGACAAACAAACCTGCATTAGACAGACTTGCAACCAATTGCACACTATACGAAAAAGATCTCGGTAAAAGTAATCACTCACCAGTCACACATACTAAAGAGGAAACTTGGAGAAGTACCATGCTAAATGGCTATATTGGTTGGGCATTTTCAGCTGAATGGAGACAACTTTTCCAGTAATGTATTCCTGATCGTGAACTAGGATCTACTGTAATTTGAAAATTTAGCAACTAAATCTGAGAAAAGTAATTTGCCACTGAGTTGACCATAAAACCAACTAGTCTACAATTTTTGAATTGTTTATCAACCTAGGTTCTCTTCATTTAATAAATATGTGCACAGTTTTTGTCCAAATTAATAAAAATATGTATATACAGTATGTAGAACTCATTGTATTACATAGATGTAGACCATAGTATCCCAGCATATTTCTTGAGTTATTCATAGTTTTTAAATGTATGCTATTTTATTTGCAGTTAAAGAAAAACATTTAATCATTTTTGTGTTTTGTTTTCTTTCTTATAGGTGCATGAACTGTAATCATTGAAGTCGCACCTCAGCCTAATAGGTTGTTGTGTACAGAAAAGCATTTCCTTTGAGAATCTTTTTGCCCAGAACTTTGTTCACATGTCAATGTAATTACTCATAATGTGACCACAGAAATATGATTAGGCATCAGATGATGCATGATGATGAAAAGTGCACTTGATTTCTCATGAGAAGACGCATTATGAAGAAAACAACCTTTTCAGTGTAGTATTTGTAAATGTAAAAATTTAATAATTCATTAGAGAAGGCATTCTAGTAGATACCCATTTTATTTTACCCACTTCAGATAAAATTTTCTATGAACGAAGTGCTCAGCACCCAATTGTTCACATTTAAAAAGTGTGTTCACTGCTAATGTGGTAAAACATTTTTTCAGAAATTTTCTACTAATGTACCTTTTTAGCACGTCTTTTGTAAAAAAAGATCGTGCTTATGTTACCGGTTTGTCCGTCCGTCTGTACCCACGATATCTCTGCAACTATTAGTCCGATTTGAAAAATTCCTTTTGCATTGGGAAGATTGAAATATACGAATGATGATCCTTCATTTCGTTTTTTTTTTTTTTTACGATGTACAATTTCGCCGCTAGAGGGCATAAATGCAGATGATGTCGAATTCAAAAATATGTTTTATTCCACATATTTGCTTCTAAACATCCAATTGAAAAAATTATTTTATCTTTCGATTCCATTTATGTCGAAGAGTATTTTAGATATAGTTATGTTTTCAAATTACGCATAGATTTTCCGCTAGGGGGCATAAAAGTAAATTACATTTTTCTCGATAACTCTTCTTCTAAAACTCCTATTTGAAAACTTTTTTCTTCAGTGGATACACCTCCTGGTGGAAAATCTTTTGCATATAATTTCAAATTTTTGGTAAATAATACTTTGGCCACCAGGGCGTAAGTGTTAATTTTTGCTTCTGATGTATTTGCCATAAAATCGGAGCTTCTAAAATATCGATTGAAAAAAATCCTTCGTGGACTGATGCCATTCACATTGATAAACCTTTTCGGAATATTTTCTTCTTAAAATATTCCATAGTTTCTCCGCCAGGGGGCGTAGATTTATATCCTATTTTTGTCAATATCTCTGCTTCAAGGAGTCCAATTTGAAAAATTCCTTCTTTGTTGGATAGTGTTTCCAGTGTGACATGTTTTTCATATAATTTCAAAATTTTCAAGTAATTCATAGACTTTCCGCTAGGGGGCATAAAGGTAAATTGCTTTCCTCCCTGTATCTCTGCTTCTAAATCTCCGATTTGAAAAATCTTTCTGCACCGGATACAGCTCCGGATGAGAAATTCTTTGCACATAATTTCTAATTTTTGTAAAAAATGGTTTGGCCACCAGGTGGCGTAAGTCTTAATTTCTATTTCTGATGTATTAGCTGCAAAATATGAGCTTCTAAATCTCGATTGAAAAAAAGTCGTTTGTTGACCGATACTACTCATAATCTACATTTTGTGGTTACTCACCTTTATTCCCTAAATGTTTTAGGAGGCTTTCGTCTCCACACATTTCCAACACGTGTTGGAAATGTGTGGAGCACATGAATAATTAAGCAGCTAGATGACATTTGCAATGCTGTATGGATATATGATACTACTCATGTCGACAAACCTTTTAGGAACATTTTCTTCTTGAAATAATGCATGGTTTTTACGCCAGGGGCGTAGATGTATATCTTATTTTTTGTCAATATCTCTACTTCTAGGAGTCCGATTTAAAAAAATCCTTCTTTGTTGGATAGTGTTTCCGGTGCGAAATGTTTTTCCTGTAAATTTAAAATTTTCAAGTAAATCATAGTCTTTTCGCTAGGGGGCACAAAGGTAAATTACGTTTTTGCGTTATTTCTGCTTCTAAAACTCCGATTTGAAAAATTCTTCCTGTATCGCATACAAGACCTGATGGAAAATATTTTTCACATAATTTCTAATGTTTGGTAAAGAATGGTTTGGCCACCAGAAATTAAAACTTATAAGTGTTAATTTCTGCTTCTGATATATTTGTAGCAAAATCTGGGCTCCTGAAAACTCGACTGAATTTTTTTGTTCTTCCGTCAAATACTATTGTTTTTTATACGGGTTCCATTGACTTTGAATGGCTTTGATAAATTTAATTTGCATCAGAACGGATTCAAAAGACGTGCTTATTACACCCGATAATTCGGTGTCATCTTTCTTGTAATATATATTTTCTGAAAAATATTTTAATATTGTTATTTAAATTACAAGAAACAACTAGAGGTTATGGAATATTATTTATTTTTAAGGACATATTTTTAAGACAATGATTTTTAAGGGCAGTTCTAATATTTGTGTTACGTTTTTAAGGATTTGTCCAGGATAATATGAAAAGTTGCATTTCCACTTTCCAAAATGTGTGTGTGTGTGTGTGTGTGTGTGTACACGCATTGTAGCATCACCTGACAAATGTGCACATTCTTATGACATCGTTCCTCAGTACACTAGCAGGATTATTCTTTAAAACTAAACAAAACCCAATCAGTAATGCACTGCCTTGTAGAACACTTCTGAATTATACGCTGTGTTTTAGTTGATATGATTTTTTTGTCTTTATTAGTCAAATTCTTTTGCTTCAATAATTTGATTGCAATGTAATTTTGCTTAAAACTATGTGTACTTTTTCAAGTGTAGAATACTTTTGAATAATGTAATCATGTTCTTAAAACATGTGGAGAGTTTGTTCAATCTTGTTCCATGTCACTAAGGGGTTTTTATTAACTGCAATATACAGAGTGGGCCAAAAGTAGGTACATAGTACTGATCGAGTCCTGTTTAGTCTGTTAGGTTTAACATTCCTGAAAGCTTTCCCTGACATTGGGACACACAGTAACACACACATTCCAGTCAGCATTGGTGTCCATAAATGCTTGCGAGATAAACTCCTTCAATTAGTCCACTATGTAAGGCTTCCTCTCAGGAACCTTATCCTTTACTGCACCCCAAAAGAAGTCCATAGGTGTCAGTTCAGGTGAACGTGACAGCCAATCAATGCTGCCATGTAGCTCAATCCAGTGCTTTGGGAAGCTGTTATTAAGGTACCTCTGTACTGATAATGCAAAATGAGGAATGTCCCCCATCTTGTTGAAAGAACAGTTCAGCAAAGTCAGCCCTAGTTGTTGTGAGTTGTGGTGCTACCATGTTGTGCAACATGTTTAAGTAATTGTTACCATCTATAGTTGTATATAAAAAAAAAACTTTTCACTCATTGCCCACCCCGCAGAGTGACACCTGGCTGATTCAGTTCAGTTGTGATAGTCACGTGAGGGTTTTCATCTGCTGAGCACACGCAATTTTATTGCAATGCTAAAATTCTTCAAATTATAGTTCATAATTTATTCTTTTGTTTCTTTCTTATAGGTAGGTACCTTGGTTCTGAACTGTAACCTTTTGAAAACATATTAATTGATTGACAACATTTCTATTTGATCCACAAGCCAAGAACTTGATGTGCTATCTCTGTACTTAATCATTGACACACAGGGCCCATATGATTACACAGCACAGAAACTACTTTGTTGATCAATCATTTTATTGTACTTCGTATATCATATTTGTATAGAAAGTAAACTTGATGCTTATCAAGTACATATACTAGTGGAAAACCATTTCAATGCATTTCCTGTGAATTAAGATGTTGTGATATGTACTCTCTGGTTGGGTAATAAGCCCAACCAGAGAGTACATTTCAGTGATCAACTTTTTAGTGTGCCCATTGAGAGTGTTTTTTTAATGTAAAATAAACCTTAAGTGGCCTTTAATTTTGCACACAGGATTAAAAGATTTGTGTATATCCCATCCCAAGATAAAATAGGCACAAGTGCTACTTATGGGCTTTGTTTTTGTTGTTTTCTCAATTGCACTTATTTGATTTGTTTATTTTTTATTTTTCTAAACAAAATTATACCTCAGTTTAGAAAATTAATTATTGAATATGTTTTTGGATTAAAATTTTGATAATAATGTTATTGAAGACCTTACCCTCATATCTAAACAAGTTTCTGTGTGCAAAAATAGTGTTATCAAATACATTTTTGTATGCCAAAACTAAGTTATAAATATAAATAGGTATGCCAGAATTAATACTGAAATTACAATTTGTTCCAGCATTTTCTCATGTGAGGTTGAAACAACCAAGTATTGATATAAAAATGACATGTGATGCCAGACTGTGCCTTTTAAGATAGGTTGCTACACCAAATATAGTGGTTTGGATTTACAAAAATCATACTGCTTATTATTAAGATGTACAATAAGCAGTATGATTTAATAGAAGTTTTGCAGATATTACTATATATGTACACATAAACATACATAAGTGAATGTAAATTATGAATATTGAATACATCTAAATGAACATAGATTCTTAATTGTTGATTATTCGTTTACCACATTAGTGATTTTACTAAGCACATATATTTTTTGTAATATTCTCATTCTGTGTGTTGTACTCATTTGTTAAAGATGCTCTGCCTTCATAAAATACACTATCTACCAACAAGTAATTGGACACCCCTGCAATCCACGATATCTGCGGTCCTGATACACGTCACCGCTGCAGCAGTTAAATGTCGTGGTGGGAAACAACAACGCAACCAGTCGCATGCAAGATGCCATGCAGTTCGGAGCTCTCTGATTTCGAGAAACTGAAAGGTGTAATCGTCGGGTATCACAGAAATGGCCGATCCATACGTGACATATCCAGCGAGTTGAAGTACCCAAAATCGACAGTGGCCTATGTGATTGGCAAGTGGAAGATGTGAGGTGACTGTCGGAATGTGCCCCGACCCAGCAGACCCACAAAACTGGGAGTTAGAGACTGTCGGGTGCTGGCCAGAGAAATTCGGAAGAACCACACCAAATCGATGATCCACATCCGCGAAGAGTTTCAACAGACATTCGGGAGTGTTCTTTCGATGAATACCATCCGTAAGGAAGCCCATCTGCTCGGTTATCATGGACGTGCTGCCGCCCACAAGCCTTTGATCACCAAGTCCAATAGCGCTGCTCGGCTAATGTGGTGCAAAGAACGTTGACAGTGGACCGTTGAACAGTGGAAACAGGTTCTCTGGAGCGACGAATCAAGGTTCACCCTCTACCATTCGGATGGCAGGGTCTGGGTTTGGCGTCTGCCTGGGGAACACCTCCTTCCAGAATGTATTGTGCCAACTGTGAAGTTCGGCGACGGTGGAATTATGCTATGGGGGTGTTTCTCCTGGTATGGCATGGGACCCTTGGTCGCAATTCCTGGTAGACTCAACGCCAAGACCTACTGCACCATTTTGGATGACCATGTGCTTCCTACGCTGTGGCAGTTTTACGGGGTGGACCCATGGTACTTTCAGGATGACAATGCCACCTGTCAAGCTGCGAGGTCTACCATGTCTTGGTATGGTGACAATGGGGTTAATTGAATGGACTGGCCGGGGCAGAGCCCGGACCTTAACCCTATCGAGCATCTCTGGGACGAGTTGGAGCGTCAACTTAAGGGGTGCCCACATCGTCCGAAATCAGTGAAGGAACTGACCTGTCTTCTCCAAGTCGAGTGGAAGAAAATACCGCTAGCCGTCGAACGCCTGGTTGAGAGTATGCCCCGTAGGGTCGCAGCTGTAATCGCCGCTCATAGAGGCTCCACCAACTATTGAAGGTGAATAAACTTCGTTTTCCTTTGCTACCACAGGTGTCCAATTACTTGTTGGCAGATAGTGTATATTTTGCTTATGTTTTCTCCACTGTGCAATATATCTGCATAATTAAGAAAAATGATTCTTTTTTATTTATATTACACTTTGTGTTTGTAATGAATTTTTTTTTAGTATTCTGTGGATGTCTTTCTGGGCTTCAGTAGAGACTAAAAAGTTAATTTTCTCTAAAAATTGTCTCGCAGTAGACTTTATGTAGTCCGGATGATGAGTTGTCTGTGTTAGTAGGTTTTTTGTAGATCTGTGTTAAGATCTTTCCATCTTTTGAGGTCAGGGTTAAATCCAGGTAGTTGAGGCTATGAGCAATGCTATACATGATAATGCCATAAAATATTTCAAATATAACCATCAATGTGTACATGCAGCTTTAAGTTCAAGTGGATGTTAAATACTGTATCGTCATCATCATCAACCATTATCAATCCACTGCTGGACGAAGGTCTCCCCAAGTTTCTTCCACAATTGTCTGTCTTGAGCCTGTCTCCTCCATGTCACTCCAGCTTTCATCCATCTATCTCCCAAGGGGTCTTCTTCTGGGTCTTTTCCTGTCCCTCGGATTCCAGTCTAAAATTTTGGTTGTCCATTACTGGTGGTCCGTTCTTCTGGCAACATGTCCAGCCCATTGCCATTTCAGAGATTTCACTCTGGTCATGATGTCGTCCTCTCCTGTCATTTTCCTTATCCTCAAGTTCCTCTTCTTATCTTTTCTGGTTACACCAAGCATGCATCTCTTCAGGCTTTTTTGAGTTGTCTGCAGTCTTTGTACGTCTATTTTAGTTAAGGTCCATGTCTCTGCTTCATACGTAAGCACTGGCAGGATGCAGTGATTAAACAATTTTCTTTTAAGGCATACTACTCCTAAATATTGTACTGTTTCTTCCAAAAGCTCTCCAAGTTTTATACGCCGATTAATTTCTTCCTCAATGTGACTCTCACTTGATATTTGCTGCCCAAGATAAATGTAGGTATCGGTTGTCTCAAGCTTTTCTCCATCAATTGATAAATCTTCGGTTCTTGTGAAAGCATTATTGTACATCACTTTTGTCTTCTGAAAGTTCAATTTTAATCCCACTTCTTTACTTTTGTCATCAAGTTCTTGGATCATACTCTGCAGCTCTGAAGGGGTAGATCAGCAAAACGAAGGTGAGTTAAGTAATTTACATTAATCTTTATCCCTTTGTTTTCCCAGTTCAATGATTGAAAGGCATTTTGCAATGTGGCATTAAAGAACTTGGGAGATATGGTGTCACCTTGTCTCACTCCCTTTCCAATTCTTATTTGTGCTGCATTCTCAAATATCCAAACTTTTGCACTTGCATTTTCAGAGATGTTATTAATAATGATAATGTATGCATCTTCAATACTGCAGTATTTCAAAGCCATTGTTACTGCTGATGGTTTCGAGGAATCGAAGGCCTTTTCCTTATCAATAAAAGCAGTGCATAATGGGAGTTCATACTCTCTTGTTCTTTCAATTAGTTCTCTCAGTACATGGATATGATCTACAGTGCTGTAGCCACACCTGAATCCAGCTTGTTCTCTTGGTTGAGCCATGTCTAGTGTTACCTTCAAGTGATGTGAAAGAACCTTAGTGAAGATTTTATAAACCACTGATAGGAGGCTGATGGGCCTGTAGTTCCCGAGATTATCAACATCACGTTTTTTATGTAGCAGAATCATTATAGCATTGTTCCAATCCTCAGGAATCTTCCCTTCATTGAGGCATCTGGTAAAAACTTGGGCAAGTGTAGTTTCAATTTCTCCACTTGCTTCTTGTGTAATGTCCATGGTAATTCCATCTTCTCCTGGAGCTCTTCCCTGTTTCATGTTCTTAATTGCTTATGTAACTTCTGCAGGGAGGATTGGAGGAACTTTGGTACTGATACCTCTCATAATGTCTGGAATAAAAGTACATCATCCCTTTCATATAGTTTTGAATAGAAATCTTGCACCCTTGTCAAAATTTCTCTTCTATTTCTTGTTACGGTGCCATCTTCTTTTCTTAGAGCCATAATCTGTTTTCTTCCCTTACAAAGATGTCCTTTTGCTCTCTCAGGCTTTGAGCAAGCCTGAAGAGAGCAAAAGCCCCCTCCCCCCAAGATATTTTTTTTTTTTTTTTTTTTTTTTTTTTTTTGAGGTTTAACGACCACCGTGAGCAACTCAATGGGCTATAAGCAGTCGCCCGTCCCTAATTTAGAGTCACTGCTTCCAGGGAAGGGAGAGAGCCAGTGCCGTAAGACAAACACAACATCCATGCCTCACCGGGATTCGAACCCGGACCCCTTCCGACGAATGATCAGAGGCCAACGCCTTAGACCACTGCGCCACCGGGGCGGCCCCCCCCCAAGATACTTACACAATTTCAAACTAAATACTGTATATTACACATAATTTATTTGATTTTCCTATATCATAGGTTATGTGGAAGTCTTGTAAATAATGCATATCTTGAAAGGGTGAGAAAACTTTACTTTCAGTTATGCACTCAAATAACTTTTTACTAAACTCTCCACACATATGTGTAGAATTTATTGTTTTTTATGTTAACCATAGTCAGGGTTGGATGGAACTTTTGCGGGCTTCGGAGCAAAATTTCTTTGTGGGGGCTGATAAAAATGTCATTGCATTAAAGTCATTATATGAAAAATGCCCATAAAGCACATGCACGAAAAAAATATATAAAGAAAAAATTATCTCAAATCACTGTTTGCTTAAGAAAAAGACCATGGTATGAATTCGTGTAATTTATGACTCTTCATAAAATCAATTTGTACAAAAAACAAAATCATTGACAAATACATGTATTACTTGTAATATTGTCTATCGTATAGTAATATACAATATGTCTCTAAATATCTGTTCATCATGTAGACCAATTGCATAGTGCATCAATATTATTTGTCTACCACTAATATGCGTTGAGTTAAATTAGTTATTTAAACTTTCCAAATACGTTAAAAAGTGTTAAATGAATTTATGGCACCTCTATTCTTATTGTACTGTGGAATTAACTTTTTTATGGGTCTTATAGTGGTTATTATTCAAAAAAGTTGGTGGTCAAATTTTCAAACTAAAGCCTAGTTCATCATCAGGACTACTTGATGACGAACTAGGCTTTAGTTCAAAAATTTTAGTAGTCCTGATGACAAACTAGGCTTTAGTTCGAAAATTTGACCACCAACTTCTTTGAATAATAACCTCTATAAGACCCATAAAAAAGTTAATTCCACAGTTAAAAAGTTTGTTTACCTGTTTCTTTGTTGCAGCTTTCTCAAACAGGTAAACCAACTTTTTCGTACTTTTCTGCCACACTACTGTAAATGTAACGTGGTATGTAGCATAGCTCATAATTTCAGTCACTGCAATTATGTACAGTAACACCCTGAGTTACATAAACTGTTACGTAACTTGAATTTTACGTAAGTCGAATTTGTAAATTACATTCATAAAAAACTGCAATATTTATTATTATATGTATGTACATGTATATTATTTATTATTATTTTCTGAAAGATACATCATGTAACAGTATTTACTCTGATAAACGTAAACTATAAGAGTATGAAAAATATATACATAAGTATATATTTTTCATACTCTTATAGTTAAAAAAAAATATAAAAACAAACTGAAATACTGTACATGTGTATTCACTTTTCAGATAGGTAAAAAAATGTCTTGTGACAGCTATGTTGGCTCTGTAGAAGGAGAGCAGGTGCTGGGGGTGGATGGTTGTGAAGAGAAATGATGTTCTGCACAACTTCTACCCCTCTCGATGTTGAATGCTGAGGGTAATCGAGGTCATTTGAGTTGTCATGTTGACTTTGTTGTGAGTGGAATGTCACAAACATGTCTATAGAGTAGATTGTGTGGTCACACGCTTCTTGTCATCGTAGTTGGCCTTGTAGCAGACATATTGGAGTAGATACGATGGCTACATTCTCGAACTGCTCAGTGTTTGGATTCATCAATTCTAATTTTGCTAATGCCATGTCTATCAGGTTAAAAGCCTCAGCTAGTCCCTTCATTGTAAATTTCTTTACGTCTGGAGTTGGCGGTTCAATCAGCTTAGTACTTTCTTTGAAATTTCGGAATGCCTCCAACTGAATAAGGTCATCATTAGTAAGCTCTTCATCGTGCTCCAAAAAAGCTCATCAATGTCACCGTCATCCACTTCCAGCTCTAATTGCTGTGCCAGTTGCACACATGTCTCCGTCGCTTGCTGTAATTGTTGTGTAAACTCAGCACCTATAGCAGTCATTGTCTGCTCTCCTTCCGTGAAAGTGAAACACTTAAAATTATGGACCATTTCTAGGCAGAGTTTGAGGCACAGCCTCGCCATCTCAACCGTCAGATCTCAACATTATCAAACATGCGTGGGAAAATTGAGCAAAAGGTCAGATAACATTTTCCACTTTCAATACCACTGGCCCAGTTGGGACATATTTTACAGGAAGAATGGTCCGAAATTCCATCATCATATGTGCATGAGCATTGGCGTGATGAAGACCTAAGACAAGGTCGAAAGCTCCCATCTTACAAATTTTCTTGTTAAAGTTCTATTCTCTTAACATAACTAGCATGATCAACTTACATTTATTTGTTATTTTTGTTATGTGTTTTGCCAATCATCGTCATGTTGTGCACGCCTTGTAAAAGTCTGTTCCAAGTCTAATTGCTTCTGTTCTGAAAGCCTGTGGTAGGCCTACAGGTTATTAATGAAAAGCTATCCACAAAAAGTAAATGTTTCCATTATTTTGATAAACCCCTGTAGCTTTATTGTTTTTATGTGACATTAAGAATAATTTAATTTAAACCTGTAACATGGATTTTATTTTTATTTCCCTTTTTTCATTACTTTAGGTCACCCATTGGAGGAATTCTGCTTAAAAAGAAACAAAATTCAAGAACTGCCTTTTTTTTATATTAATAACACATACATGTGTACAATTTGTTTTTATTCTTCACAATACAAGCAAAATGTTAAGCGTCATCTGTCCACACATTCTATTGAAAAACAATTTGAATGTAGTGCTTGTGGAAAGAGATTTTCACTAAAACAAAATCTGAAAAGACACAGAACTTCACTATCCTGCAAAAATGTGTTTTGGTGAAAAAAATTTAAAACATTTTTAAATTCTGTAACTGATAAATCTGTGTATTAATAGTTGCTGTACTTTTTTATAGATGTATCTTTTGCAGTTATGCATTAACAGTTTTATTTTGTGTGCGTGTATACGCATGTAATGATACTGCTATTTTTTTATGTGAATATTTGTTGTTATGTTTACATTTTAATATTTGTTCAATGTTTACATTTTTTTCATCAACATAAGAATCAGTTACCTAACTTAATTATTATGATTTGCTCAGATAATGTGTTGAAATTATAAAATGGCCCCCCATATTCAGATGAATTGGTAATTAACACATCCTATTGAAAATGCAAGTTCTGTGAATTCAGAATTTTTTAAATATTTTTATTTTATTGTGTAGTATCACATGCTAAGTTTTGATTTCTTATGTTAAGATAAAAAATGCTTGTGATATGTTGATCACAGTTTATGTTCTGGCATGGTGCAAAACTGTAATGCCATGTATATGCATGTAATGATGGTGCGTGTATATGCATTAAATGATCCTGCTATTTTGTTAAGTTAATATTTGTTGTTATGTTTACATTTTAATATTTGTTAAATGTTTACATTTTTTCATCAACATAAGAATCAGTTACCTAACTTAATTATTATGATTTGCTTAGATAATGTGCTGTTGAAATTATAAAATGGCCCCCCCATATTCAGAAGATGAATTGCTAATTAACACATCCTATGGACCTTATTCACCTCGCATTGCATCATGGGTAAGCCTTTCCGTGGCCGAGGACCAACAAGAGTTTGTTTACATGCGTTTTCCCATTGCTTAACATGGCGTTACGTTGCAAGGGTTCAAGAAAAACGCAATTTTCCTAAATTTATTAACGACATGTATAACTTTGGCTCATTGTATGGTTGTGCTAATAAATCCTGCAACCTAAATTGTGTAGACGAAAGAAAAGCATTCTTTAATTTTCCGCTGAAACAGACGAAATTATTAAGGGAATGGCTGTGTAAAATGAAACGCGGTGATTTCCATTCCGATGCGTGCACTCTCCAATGTGTTCTGTCCACTTTAACGGAAAAGCTTTTGGATATTACGACACTACGAGTCAAAGGCAGTTGAAACCTAGTAGGATTCCTTTTAATTTCAATTTCAAAAAGAAAAAAAAAGGTAGGCGAAAATTGATGGAATATTTGGATTGGTGAATTACGAATTAAGTTCTACTTTCCTCAAAGATAGAATAAAACAAACATATCTATAATTTTTCTTTTATTTAATGTTACGCATTCATTTTATTTTTAAGCAGATTGCCTAGCGTGCGAACCCTAGTTTGTTTCCTTATTACGCATTTGTCTGAGCTTTTAAATGTTTTTGTTTTGCAAAACAAGGTACTAAATTTTGTGTTTCAGATGTTTCGCCAATGTCTGGCAATAAGAACATGAAAATTTATTATAGCGTGTATGAGAAATGCTACATTAAAAACTTCATTATGACTAACGGCGATGCTTTCCTGAGGCATGCAAAATAAACATCGAACGCAAAATTGTCTTTGTATATTTTGGCAACCTTTTATTTGTTCTTCTAAGAAATTAATTTCTTCTTCTTCGCCCTGTAGCTCTATTAATTCCTCGGCAGAATCCTTGACATTAGGATTGTAAAAATTAGGCAATAGTAAGGGATACTCAAATAGCGAAAACATTGAATCAGCAGCCATGATGGTACGCAGAAATCCACTTCTGACGTCATATGAATAACGTCCATTGAAAGTGCAAGTTCTGTGAATTCAGAATTTTTTTAATATTTTTTTTTATTGTGTAGTATCACATGCTAAGTTTTGATTTCTTATGTTAAGATAAAAAATGCTTGTGATATGTTGATCACAGGTCATTTTCTGGCATGGTGCAAAACTGTAACCCCCCCCTTGTACATTGTTTGTAGCTACCTTGAAGTTCGAATGACATGCCTGGTTAAAAAATGTTCCTGTAACCAAGAATATCGCAGGAGCTATACTTCTTAACAGCACAACCATAGCATCAGAACTTGAAAGGTACCCACAAGCAGGGCCTAACTAAGTCATTCATGAGCCCAGGGCCAGAAAAATAATGGGTCCCCTATGAAAAAAAAATCTTTCACCATTACATAGTGCTGGAGATGTCGCATGATAAATGCAACACGAGATACAGTAAACCCTTAATGTACTGGCACTGTTTCTTACAGTAGTATATTGTGGTGTTATATCAAGGATGGCATTATACCAAATTTGCCAATTATTTTTAAGTAACCCAAATGTTGTACGGTTCCATAGGAAGTCGATTTATCGTGCTGAAGGATATTAAAAACACAGTTTTGCCGTCTTTACACGATTTAAAATATTACGGTTAAAATGATATATACATGAGCACTTTCAAGTCCACTGTGGACCCGTCATCAGATGCTGTGGTTGCACTATGCCCTGGGAGGGTATATATTATGTAGTATGCGCACTGACGAAATAGTATGTTTTGGTATGCGCATGCTCACTTCCCAATCATGTCGTTTCATTAGAGCAGCCGGTATTGTCTCTTTTGTTGTAATAGTTACAGAGTAGTTTCCATGGCAACGGTATAATAATAGGGGTATCGTCGTTACAGCATTCAGCCCAATCAGGACAGATTGATAGAATGGCCAAATTATTATGACCACCTGGTTAATACATTGCTGTGCCACCTTTCCCTCTTAATACGGCTTGAATTCATCTTGATATGGGTTATGTTAAATGTCGGTAAGTGTCATGGGATATACGAGGCCGGATCAAAAAGTTCCAAGACTAGGCCTGATATACAACAAAGTACTTACGTTACTTAAGTCTGGCTATGATCTCCCTCAAATTAGTCTCCTTGGGCTGTGATACACCGCTGCCAGCATTTTTGCCACTGTTGGAATGCTCCCTGAAAGTCCTGTTCGCGAATCGTGTCAAGCACCATCTGCGATTCATGTTGGATCTCGTCCACGGTTTCAAAACGGCAACTTCGGGAAGAGAAAGAAGTTGCAAGCAGCCAAATCTGGCAAGTAAGGCGGGTGAAGAAGGATTGTCATGCTGTTGCAGCTGCAAAAACTGGCGTGTTGCTAACGTTCTGCGAGCTGCTGCATTGTTGTGATAGAGCAGGAAATCGCCCCTGCACCAAATTTCAGGTCATTTGCGGTGAATGTCCTCTCTAAGATGTCGCAGAACATCACAGTAAAAAAGGGCAGTGACGGTCTGGAACTGGGGGATGAATTCACGGTGCAAAACCCCACGAATGTCGAAGAACACGATGAGCATGCTTTTGGTTGTGCTCCGGACCTGTCAGGCCTTCTTTGATCATGGAGATGCCGGGCTCTTCCACTGCAATGACTGTTGTTTGGTCTCCGGGTGATAACCATAGACCCAAGTCTCATCCCCACCCAGCAAAAACGATCTTGCTGGGCCAGCACTATGTTGCCGCTGCCGAACCGTCAATAAAATGTCCGGGCGGCCAACAGAAAGGCCTGCAGTTCAGGCCAACAGTTGGCACCCCTATCAGTTGTCATATGCCACAACAGGGCCATCAGTTGTCCATCACAGGCAGTAGCTGCCACAAGTGGCCCTGCAAGCACGTGCCAGAAATGATGGCTAGCCTAATGTGGTCCGCTAGTTTGCCGGTAGTGGCAGCCGGCAAACACGTGACGTAACTGGTGGCTTGCCGAATCTTGTCTGCCAATTTCCCAGTAGTAGCCATAAAAAAAAAAAAAATCAAGTATAACTGCAGTTTCCCAAAGCTACATTTTTTTTTCTACCCTTACGAAACTTGTGAATTATAGCACTGTGCTGGGAAAATTTTCTCAACAGACCGGAAAAACGCCCATTTGGATCTGAGTGGATTTTAACCAGGGCCATTGGTGTGGGAGCTGAGCTCTCTACCAACCAGACTAATTTGCCATGCATGAGCGTGTGCTTGAAGCTGTCTGTTTCGTATGGAATGTGTAATCGAATGGTTCCCTCTTTCATTTTACAATTTTGCGAGGTATTTTTCATAAAAGTCAGTTTCATGTAATTCATAAATTTATTTTTTCAACGTAGCAATAGTTTTTTTGTTTTTTTTTACCTTAAGGGAACTTCACTCATTTTGAAGGAGTGTACATACTTAGAGTCGCTTTCCAAAGTTTTGTACTGTTCTTGTCGTCTTGAAAGGAGATTGTTGAATTAATATATATTTACCCAGGATCATGTCACACTCTGTTACATTTTTAATGTTGTATCTTTCCTTTCTGTTGTCCGAAGCTACATTTGTTTTAAAGAGGAAAGATATTTTATTTTACTTCTTGTTATTTTTAGAAGCAAATTCCTCCCAGTCTTTATATTCAACCCATGGATGAATACATTATCCATGAATGTTATTCATGAGAATGGAGTGGGTGTATTTCATGGCTGTAATCTGATATCTTCGTCAACATAGAATTTCATTAGGAAATTAATTCGCCTCTCTACATATGGATTTTTTTCTTAGCATCCACTAAAATTACATGATGGTGATAGCGTTGTTGTCAACAAACTGGTACCATGAGAGACACAGCAAGTGTTGCTTCCGCGAATGCGCAGTCCCGTTGCTTCCACCTACTGTTGGGGTTGCATTAGTTGCCAGCAACAGGCCACTAGTTGCACTTGCTTTGAGACCTACAATTCACGGTGATGCTGCAGGGCCATCAATGGCTCGCCAACTGATAGCGCTGCCACCAACGGACCGCTACCGGGCCATGAGCGGCAGATTTCAGCCAACAGTGACCCATCACTGCCAGCTGGTGGCCAGCAGTTTCCCAGCACTTGTGTTTTTGCTGGGCAGTGACGACCCGTGACAAAAACCTTGGTTCATTCACCACTGCTGACAAAGGTCTTGACAGAGTTCGACATGGAGCGACTTCTGCTCTGGGGTTCAGAATCTTTGGCACAAACTTTGCAGCAATGTGGTGCAAGTTCAAAATTAACGTCAGAATTTCTTGCACTGTTCCATATGACACATTGATGATAGTAACAATGTTTTGAATGGTTCTCCGAGGATCCTCATGTACCTGTTCCCTAATTTTGTCCACATTGGGGGGGGGGGGGGGTTGCTAGTCGATGGTTGCCCTGACCTCTCGTCGTCTTCCAGAGCTGTTCTGCCACTCAAAACACCTCACACGTCTCATTGCTTCATTGCCATGAGTCTGCCACAACATTTCACGCATTTCCATTCCTGATTTGCCGAGTTTGACACATAATTTGATACTTGATCGCTGCTCTAGTATGCATTCCATACCGAAATTGCAGCTGTGTTCTGCACGTGGTCACCAAATATTGTGTAGCACAGCTCCTGATGTTCACAGAACGATTCCACTTAGCACAATGACTCACGAAGGTCACTGTCTATGACCGCTGCTCACACATCCACGTACTACCACCTCTTGGCGCGCTACGTATCTAGCCTTGGAACTTTTTGATTGCACTACGTATTATCCCAAATGCAATGAACTGCACCCTCCAGCTCTTGAAGATTTGATTGTAACAGATCCTGCTGTCTGATGTTCCTGTAGAATTCATCCCACAAATGCTCCATTGGATTGAGATCCAGTTATTGAGGAGGCCTATATATGTAGCACGTATGCATCTCCGTGATGCTCCTCAAACCATTCATGTACAATATGAGCACTATGGGGCATTGTCCTGCTGGAAGTAACATCTCCATTGGGATCAACATAACTGGGTGGTCTTCGTTGGCAATGATATTTAAATACCTTTGGGAGATCAGATTGTGTTCCATACATATCAAAGGGCCCAAACACTCCCACAAAGACATGCCCCAGACCATAACATTGCCTCCTCCAGCTTTAGTACTAATGATACACAAGTCCATGCTTTCATGCTGCTGCTGTCCCCATATCAAAGCCCTTCCAGTTGCATGCTGTAGTTGAAAACGTGATTCGCCGGACCACATTATCCTTTTCCACTCATTTACTGTCCAATTCTTGCATTTCTGAACAAACTAGAGGCATTTCTTCTTGTTCACTGCAGATAGCAAAGGCTTATGGACAGTTCATCTGCTTCTGTTGCCCATATGATGTAATGTGCTGCGAACTGTAGGTTGAGAAGCCATCGGAGAATTTGGTGCCTGATGCAAATTATCTGTAATATGCTAAAATGTTGTCTGTCTGTTGGACTGAACAAGTCTCCCTACTCTCCGCTCAGCTTGAGCATCCAGTAGCCCCTGCCGACCACATGCCTTGCACTCAGACCCAGCTTCTTGACTAGTGGTCCACTCTCTGTAAATTTTAACAACTGCTGCCCTTGAACATTTCACAAGTGCAGCCCTCTTGCTAATGCTCACCCCAATGCTTCGAGCACTCGTGATCATTCCACGTTCAAAGTCCTTCATATTGCATCTTTTACCCATTATTTCTTGTGCAATACACCTCATTAGTTTCTGCATGCCTTCAGCATTTCCTTTCCATACTGATTCAGCTGTCTTGTATTTAGCAGCATCTAGTCATAGGCATAAAAAGCCATTCCTCTGGTAATTTATAACTGTAAACACGTGAAAGATTCCCTCTTTGATATAGAGTAATTTTGTTTCATGTGCACTGATTCTGAAGCTCGTGAAGCTCTGCTGTGAAATTGCCCAAAAATTTTTATGAATATATACGAGGCTTGTACCAAAAGTAATGCAAAAGTGGGCATAACCTTTTTATTAACTGACGGAGGTAGTTCAAATTGCGCATGCTGGCAGAGTACCTTTCTTCTCCATTGCAAATTTAAAGAATAAAAGGCACTGATCTGCTGGAAGCATTTGAAGCCAATAAAGACATGTTTTTTTTTCAATCTGGTGACAGAGGATAAAACGTGGGTGTATCCTCGTGATCTGGAAATAAAGAATCAATCCATGGAATGACGTCACACCTCTTCAACAAGGCCTAAAAAGTTCAAGAGCCAGCGATCAGCACAGAAAGTTATGGAGACTGTTTTTGGGATGACAGGAGTGTCATTCTCCTTCATTTCCAGAACGTGGCCACACCATGACCACCAAGCAGTACAGTGAGACACTCAAGAAGCTTAGAGAAGCCATAAGGAGCAAGAGACCGAACAAGAATATGAAAAGGATCCACATTCACTATGACAATGCCAGACCACGTATATCTTTGGCAACAAATCAGGCGATCAACAAATTAGGATGGTCGGAGGTCCCCCCAGATCTGGCACCCACTGACTTCCACCTGCTCAGTCTAATGAAGGACAGTCTCCGGGGACAACAATTTGATGACACAGATGAGAAAACAGTTAAGGAACCTGGCAACAACATTTAAATTCTTCAGAAGCAAACAAAACTTTTGTTAATCCTTCTATACATTGAGAACAGGCCTTGACTAAACTCAAGAGGCCAGAAATGTCTGTAAAAATCCAAAAGAACTCAGAAGAAAGGAAGATTAAACAAAATTTCTTCAACAGGAACTAGAACCGAAGAACATAAGTGAACTTACAGTCTTCAGGTTTATTGATGCCCTTGCTGGTGTTTCAAATCAGAATTCATTTGATTGGCTCAACTGGCATGGTATTGCATGCTGTGCTAATTTTCTGCTGCTTAGAGCTAGCCTTGCTAAATAAATTTTCAGAAGTTTTAGTGCCTTTCTTGGAAAAGTTTACCGGTATGTGTATTGCTGCATACCGGCTGAAAAAAAGCCCTGCTTGTCTTTATATGTTAAGCATTTTCTCTGAAGTAACACGAAAATCCTCTCTACTTATGTAAGAAAAGTACCAGAGGAACACACACACACACACACTGTTAGAAATTAATTAAGCTAAAGTTAACTGCAGTTGGATGTTGATCATTGGACTTGGAGGTCAGAGTTATTGGTGGACCCTTCCCTTCTTTTGAATTCTAGCAAGGGGCCACTAATACCCATTAGACGCATAGTACAAAGCAATTTTCTGGCAGAGATATTCTGAAACTGTCAGTTATCTTAAAGCAAACAATGATTTACCAGCACTGGTTCATGGGTCAAAATAATGGGTAGACTTTAAAAATGCATCTGCTTGAGGAAATACCAATACCATTGTGCAGTAGGTGATCATTGATCAAAAAATATAGAATTTAATTTCACAGGAAAAGTTGCATGTGCCCATTTCAATTTTCAGAATGATCTTCATGGTGATTTAGCTAAAAAACAGGGCTTCAAAAGTTGTTTTTTTTTTAATTTAAAAAATCCTTTTATGGTTGAATGTTGATGGCTTTGATACTACCCAGGCACATTCAACCATGAGTTGATTCTTTATATTCTTTCACCATTCAATTGTTGAAATTTGTTTATGACTGAATTTATTTTCAATGCAAATTCCAACAGTTCTTTTATCCAGGACCTAACAGGGTTTTTTCAAGAGGGAATTTATGAGGTGTTCCATATATGTATGGGTGTTTTTTTTTTTTTTTTTTTTTTTAGTGCACCAAAACACAAATTCCCTGCCTGGTTTGTTCTTCCCAATCCTTCCCTGCTGTCCTATGCTGCACTGTCATTACAATTAACTTTTGGTTGCAACACAGCACACACAGTAGCTATTGCTAGCCAGCACAGCACAGTAGTTATTATCATATGCAGTAAATATGATGGATTAAAATGCTAAAAGAATCATCTTGAAGTGCTCAAAATATTGCTTTTGATTTCTCTTACATAAATATTTGTCATGCTTATCACAAATTTTTCACTACAGCACATGCTCAGAGATTTTTCTTAGCATATGTATCAGTTACCTTACTTAATCATTCAGAATAGCTCAGATAATATGGTACTGAAACCATAAAATGAACACACAGAAAAACAAAATGTACATATTCAGATGATGAAATGCCAATAGCATATTCTGATGAAAATGCAATTTCTGTAAATTCAGAGGTTTAAAACTGTATTATTCATTCATTCTAATCAGGCTTGTGTAGTATCCACATGTTAAGTTTAATTTTTTTAAAGTGGTAAATGTTTGTGATATATGTTAATAAGATCAATAATCATGGGTAAAAATCCATATTTCTTTTTTTTAACACTCTTCTTTTTTTTTTTTTTTTTTTTTCACTTTCCTGGACATGAGAAAAAACTGGCATCTTTACATGTAATTGTTAGTTCTTTTTAATGTTAATTGATGAAGAACTATTTACAGCAATAAAATCTTATGGACAATGTTAAAAAATTGCATTTACAATTGTTAAAGATTTATACAATGATGCTCAAAAATGATTCTGTAAAGCTTCAAAGTTGAAAAATCAGTAGTTTTTTTTTTTTTTTTTTTCAAAATAACTTAGCTGTCTTTCTGTTTGATGATCCCATCTATTAGGTTGTCGGAAAAGTCGTGACATATTTTGGCACCCGATAGCGGTTGGGCGGTTTTGGAAGTACTAGAGGCATGCGCAGCTCTGTTATCACTATGGCATTCGACAGGTGCCAGTTCTAGCTGCAGTCTAAAAGGAATAGTGAGCGATTTGCGGAGATTTGACATAAAGTTGAAGATGGAAGAACGAACAGTGCATTTTCGCCATATTTTACTGTTTTACTTCCGTAAAAAGAAGAACGTGTGTCAAACATGTGAAAAGTTGCGCAAAGTGTACGGTGATAATGCTCTACAAGAACGACCGTGCCAGCGGTGGTTCGCAAAATTCCGTGCTGGTGATTTTGACCCCAACGATGCTCCTCGGTCCGGGAGGCCAACCGAGGTTGATAACGACCAAATCAAGGCATTGATCAAGTCAAACCCATGTTACACGACACGAGAGATTGCATATCCATCATTCAAGCGTTCACGACCACCTGAAGAAGCTGGGATACGTAAGCAAGCTCGATGTGTGGGTTCCTCATGAACTCAAAGAAGCTCAATTGACGGTGCGTATAAACATCTGCGATATGCTCATTAAACGTGAGGAAAACAATCCTTTTTTGAAGTGACTGATAACTGGTGACGAAAAGTGGATTGTGTACAACAATGTGCTGCACAAACGGTCTTGGTCCTGACGTGCTGCTTCACCTCAAACGACATCCAAAGCAGACATTCATCAGTGGAAGGTTCTGGTCTCAGTGTGGTGGGATTTTAAAGGTGTCTTATTTTTCGAGCTCCTACCACTGAACCAAACAATCAATTCGTATGTGTACTGTTGGCAATTCGACAGTTTGAACAAATCCATCATCCAGAAACGTCCAGAGCTTGTTCATTGTAAAGGTGTTGTGTTTCATCACAACAACGCGAGACCACACACAAGTTTGATCACCCACCAAAAATTATTGGAGCTTGGGTGGGATGTGTTGCCATACCCAGCATACTCGCCTGACCTTGCACCGTCAGTTTTCCACTTGTTTCGCTCTCTTCAATAGTCCTTGCATGGTATAACGTTCAATTCAGATGAGGCTGTAAATCAGCACCTTGTACAGTTTTTCACCACGAAAGACAGGTCCTTCTATGAACGAGGCATTCTGCAGCTCACTGAAAGATAGCAAAAGGTTATAAAAAAAAATCGGTTATTATATCATTGATTGATCTGTGTTCTTTCAATCAATAAATTACCTTTGCAAAACATGGCTAAAATATGTCATGACTTTTCCGACAACCCAATAACTATGTTACAGTTTATAATCAATAAGGAAAACCCAACACAGAGAAGACATGACAGCCAATACAGGAAGAAGGGTTTTTCTTATTTTTCAGTTTCCAGATTGAAATCCATTGATTCCTTTGAAAATGTGACTCCAAAGAGGCACGGAACTTAAGCCAGGATTATATACTTATTAAACCATTCCTGGAATATGAGGAAAAGTACATTTTTTATCAAGAACTTTTAAACACTGTGATCATTAAACAGAAGGACATCTAAGTTATTTTGAAAACTATTTATTTATGAACTCTGAAGTCTTACCAAATCATTTTTGAGCATCATTATATAAATTGTTAACAATTGTAAATACAATTTCTTGACATTGTTCGTAAAATTTTATTTCTGTAAATAGGTCTATCAATCAACATTAAAATGAACTAATATTTACATGGAAAGATGCCAGTTTTTTCTCATGTCCCGGAAAGTAAAAAAATGCGAAGAATGTTAAAAACTTTTTTCAATGACAGTTGATTAAAATAGACTTGCATTAAAACTATTTAAGATTTAACCCAAATAAATACATATTTTTGGTGAATAGAATTGAAGTTAATAAGATCATAGTCTATATTTAAACTTGGATATTTTGATAAACTTTAATGTTTTTTCCAGGGGCACCAATTTCACCAAATTATTGGAGGAGGGAGGGGGGCAGGTGTGAAGAGATCAGACATGGGAGGGGCATATCTTTTCCATTGTCAGGAGGAAAATAAAAGGGGGATAAACAATGGGATGCGACATAGTATTTTAAAACGCAATTGTAATTGCTCATCAGCAAATAAAAATGGAAACAGAAATATTTTTTACAGAATATTAATATTTTAAAAAATAAAATTCAGCCTGTGATTTTATAAAAACATCCAAAGATTTTATTTCAAAACGTTTATAAAAAAATAAGAAATTAGTTGGGTTACTTAAACAAACAGCAAGAGGCACAAAAAATAGATAAATAAAGGAGCTAGAGATTATATGTTTATGTATTTTTATTTATGATAATTGTTTTAAACATTTCACGAGAACATGCCAAACACAATACGAGGCTGGCAATCCAGTTTCTTATTGAATGAGCAATGTTGAATATGGGAAAAAAGTTTATTTTGTTATTCATTAACTTTTTGAAAATAAATCGTTTTGGCTTCATAAAGTGGAGTTTGGTCCACCTTATGAGGCTAAAATGTTTATTTAATTAAACAGGATGAAAAATATTAGGTGGTAAAATTATTGGAGGGACAAGCTTCACCTTGCCCTCCTCTATAGTCGTTGCCCTATGGTTTTCTCTCCCCCTCTCCCTTTGTAAAATGTTTGTTGGTAACTCTGAAGTTCCAGTGTCATGCCTGAACTGTTGAGAAATCCTGTTCCTGTAACCATCAAACTATATTGCAGGAGCTACACTTTTTAACAGTTCAACCATAGTATGAGAACTCCACAGGTGGTATGTGAGGAAAATGAAGAAAGATGAGGTGGCAAAGCCCTATCAAAGTAAATATGTGGAAAATCACATACTTAATGGAATTCTTATATTTGCACTTTTAAGGTATTAACCTCTTGCAAAGTGCGCATAGTTTACGTGCAATTCATAAATGAAAAAACCATTAGGAAGAACCACTCACTCACCATAAAGATCATGGTAACCTCCAATGACCACACACTTCCAACACGTCATTCATCGTGATGTAACTGGGCTTCCACAGGTTTACAGACTTCTTGCTTACGCTTCTTATTTTCGGGTGTGAAACATCGTTTTTTTTTCCTTTGCCTTATAAGATGTTACTATAATGCTTGTCAATTCGATAAAAATCACACATACAACTCATTCATACAATTCAAGTAAAACTATGTACATAACCTTACATTCACAGGTGATTAAACCTTGGTCAACACTAATTATCAAAATATATTGAAAAAATTGTATATATTGAAAAAATTGCATATGCTTTTTGGATACCCTAAACAGGTATTAAAAAATGGATTTATGAAGTAACTCAAGGTTACAATAAAGTCAAGACTGATAAAAAACTTGTAAAATATGTGGGAGCAATACCATATATAGAAAATGTTTCAGCAGAAATTAATAAAGTTTGTGGCAAGTATGGCATACAGGTAGGAAATCAGGTACTTACTGTAAAAAATTTAGTGATTAAAAATGAAAAAAATTAGCCAATTAGATAGAGCAGGAATTTATGAAATCCCAATAAACCAGCAACCACCTGTGTCATATATAGGCAGCACCAAGAATAAATTAAAGTATAGATTGAACCAGCATATTAATAATTGGAATAAAAAGAGGCTAAGACAGCATTGACCCAATACTGTATGGAAAATCAAAAATGTCCAAGGTTTGAAGATATTAAAATTATTAAGAGCTGTAAAAACGAAAAAGCAGTTAAGAATTGCAGAATCAGTGTTAATTGAAAAAAAACAGATCAAGATTATGCAACATTAATGAGCCAAGTAACCTAAACGAACAATGGAAAGCCCTAATAAAAATTGAACAGCAGCGTAAAAAGAAAGAGGGAAAAAAGAGCAGCAGGGACAATAGATGGCGCCAGAGACACAACGATTCAGAGATAGCGACTGGAGCCCAGGCCTCGATGGCTCTGCTCACTTGAGCTGTGGTGGGCGGGTGAGACACACCTGCCTCCTGAAGATGACAGGGGCCTGTCGAAAGTACTAGAGGATTGGATGTGCGGGGCTGAATGGGTGTGACACTTGCAGTGGGAGTAGCAGAGGTTGTGAAACAGAAGGAGGAGTTTGATAATTAGAGTTGACCAAGGTTTAATCACCTGTGAATGTAAGGTTATGTACATAGTTTTTACTTGAATTGCATGAATGAGTTGTATGTGTGATTTTTATCGAATTGACAAGCATTATAGTAACATCTTATAAGGCAAAGGAAAAAAAAAACGATGTTTCACACCCGAAAATAAGAAGCGTAAGCAAGAAGTCTGTAAACCTGTGGAAGCTCAGTCACATCACGATGAATGACGTGTTGGAAGTGTGTGGTCATTGGAGGTTACCATGATCTTTATGGTGAGTGAGTGGTTCTTCCTAATGGTTTTTTCATTAATGGAATTCATTTTCGTGTTAAAGGTCCTACAATATTATTTTAGTAAAAGAAAAAAAGTTTTAAAGCATTTTTTTTCAAAATGATATGCTTTGAAAAGCATATTTAAGTTACCATATTTTTTGGCATTTATAAGACGAGACTTTTTCCCCCAGAAGTCCAGGCCTCAACTTATATGCCACATCAACTTATCTGTTGATTGGTCATTGGAATTTCTCAATGAGAAAAACAAAAACATTGTTCCAAAATTTTTTGTTTACCTATGTTAATGTATATTATTTTATGTATAATCAGTTATAAATGTAGAAAATAAATTTTTAAAAATGTCAAAAAAAAAAACTGTAGGAGGAATGGAATGGCTATAAGAGGTGGAGAAGGCCATTTTGAAAAAAAAAAAACTTTTTTTTTAACATGTTAAAATCAGATTTAAATCAAAAACTGGCACCTGTAATTCAAAATCATGAGAGCTTTGCCCCCAAATCCTCCAATGGGGCTCCACCCCAGTACCCTACTGGGAGCAAACCACCAGTACCTCTCAGATGTCCTTTTTTTTTTTTTTTTTTTTTTTTTTTTTTTTTTGGTGTTTGCAGCGCTAGACACACTGGAAGAGGGTCAGTCAAAACACTAAGATCAGGTGTGATGATGATATCCTCTTCTTCTGTCGGGTTTAGTGAGATATAAGTAAATCCTCTATCAATCTGTCCTGTGCAGTGAAAATATAAAAGCAAGGAGTTACTTATGAAGCTGCTTTAAGAGTAAGAGAGAGAGTAAAAATGATTTTTCTCTGGGAAATAATTTAAGTGGTATTCAATGATAAAAAAAACGACATTTCTTTAGCATTGCAATGCAATCTAAGGAGAATAAGATTTGAAGGGATATTGAGGCCACTGTCTTGTCTGTATGGAACTCCATCACACCATGGGAACTGTGGAACCTCCACTATGCCGCTGATAAAAGTGAATAGTCTATGGTACACATTAGTGACATGAATTGGCATCAAAGAATGCATTCAACTGACAGACCATTTGAGTGCACTAGATGGGAGTACAGATACTCACTAAACAAGATTCCTTGATTTTCATCAGAAATTCACTCTGGCAGGAAACTAATTATTTTGCTGTACTCTGTGTGCCCAACATTAGTCTATGGTAAAATCTGGAAAAAGTATCTGCCGCCCCGGTGGGGCAGTGGTCTAAGTGCTAGCTTATGACCATTCGTCCGAGAAGGGTCTGGGTTCGAATCCCGGTGAGGCATGAATGTTGTGTTTGTTTTACGGCATTGGCTCTCCCCTTCCTGGAACCAGTGGCACTAAATTAGGGATGGGCGACTGCTTATAGCCCACTGAATTGCTCATGATGGTCGTTAAACCCTCAATAAAAAAAAAAAAGTATCCTGTGTTTCTATAAAGGCAGTAATATAGTTCAAAATATAAACTAAAAGAACCTACCTCTAAATTATACAGCAGGTGATAAATAATTTAGGGGAGGTATTTTCCATTTATATTTTATAAATTATACTTCGCTTTTTACGGATACAGATTTTTTTTTTTTTTTCAAATGTTGGCATGGAATACTATTAGACACAGATTTGCACTTTTAAAATATGTCTTGTCTTCATTGCCACTATTTTGATACATGCAATTTGTGTACTGCTAATGAATTAAAATTATGGCTTGGGAAATACTCTGAACCACAGAAGTAGTTCCTATTGGCCAAGTACTTTGTGAGACACAGTTGGCACCTTTTATTCTCATTTTATGCTTGTCGAACTTGATCTGTTTTAATGGTTGAGATTTCCCAAGCCATTAATTAGACATTTAAAAATGAATGTCAATACTTAATTAAACTAACAAATGTTTTCTTCCAGGAAATATTTATTTTGAGTCGCAAATTTTCGGAGAAAACTCTTTTCCTTCATCAGGCTGTTTTTTGTTGTCACTCTTTCTCCATCACTATCTTGGTTAGATTATTTTTCACCAAATCTTGCCAGATGTTAGGCAGGGACAAACCTCTGCAGTCACTGATAATGGCATTCTATTTTTTCTCAATTTCTATTCCTTCTTTTAATTTTCTTTTTGAAAGTTGCTTTGGAAACCGATGACTTTAAGAGAATTCCAGTCCATGTTGTGACCAGTTTCTCTGACTTACCTATCTAAGTCTTTTTGGAGCAATTTTTTATAGCAGCTTTATGTTCTGCTATTTGAGTTTCTAGTCTGCAACCTGTCTCACCTATGTAAGATAGTCCACAACTACATTTTACTTCATAGACAACTCCTTGCATTTTTAAAATATCTTCTCTTTCAACTATCTTTGGGAATTTTTTAACTTTGTTCTCTAAACTTGGAGCTAGTCTTACATTATAGTTTTTACTAATTCTCTTTAAAAATTCGAATAAACCTTTGTGATAAGTAATTTTTCTAGTGAATTTTATTTGTTGCTGTCATGTTCTTAACTGAAATTTTTTAGAAGTTTTTCAATTTCACTTTCAGGATAGTTATTTTGAAAAACTTCTAAAAAATTTCAGTTAAGAAGAATGCACAACAGCAACAAATAAAATTCACTAGAAAAATTACTTATGACAAAGTTTTATTCGAAGCTTTAAAGAGAATTAGTAAAAAATATAATGTAGGAGTAGCTCCAAGTTTTGAGAACAAAGTTAAAAAAATTCCTAAAGATAATTCAAAGGGAAGAAGATATTTCAAAAATGAAAGAAGTGGTCAATGAAGTAAAATGTAGTTGTGGATTATCTTACATAGGTTAGACAGGTCACATACTAGAAACTTGAATATAGCAGAACATAAAGTAGCTATAAAATAATTGCTCCAACAGGACAGCTTTTAGTAGGCATTTTAAAGAAACTGGTCACAACATGGACTGAAATTCTTTTAGTCACCAGTTTCCAAAAGCAACTTTCAGGAGAGAAAATTAAAAGAAGGAATAGAAATTGAGAAAAATCAGAATTCCATCATCAATGACTGAAGAGGCTCGTCCATGCCTAACAACTGGCACTATTTGTTGAAAAATAACCCTAACTGTCAAGGTTAACCATAACTGCAATAGTGAAAGAGTGACAACAAAAGACAGTCTGATGAAGAAGAGTTTTCTCCAAAAATTTGCAATTTAAAATAAATATTTCCTAGAAGAAAAATCTATATTAGAAGTTTAATTAAGTATTTAATTTAAGAAACTAGAAAGCCAGTTTTTAACATGAGCTTTATTCAAAGAATGAATGTCAATGTTGTTTTCATTTGATAGATAAATGTCTTGCATTTTATACTGCATGTATAAGATCACTATTTTGAAAACTGTTTTTTTTTTTTTTTTGAAGTTTGTACATTTCTTTACTAACAGTTTGATGCTTATAAATATTATAAATTCATATTTTTAGGTCAAAATCTTGAGGAATGCAGCCATCCCTTTAAAAATCATCTACCTTTGTAGTGGCCGCTTGTTAAAAAACCTTTTGCTCAACACCAGAGTGATGCATCTTTCACCTCATGCACATGTGAATATTCTACAATACACATTAGTGACTTTAATAAGCATCAAAGGAGCCATTAAAGTGACAGACCAATTGAGTGCAGTTTATGTGGATGTTGATGTCACTTAAAGAGATTCCTTGATTTCATCACTCTGGCAGGAAACTTTTCCTGTACTCTGTGTGTCCAACACTACTCCATGGCAATACTTAAAAAAGTACTGTGTATTTCTATAAAGGATGTACTACAGTTCCAACTCATAAACTGAAAATATCTGCTACTAAATTATATAGTTGGCAATAAATAAATATATTTTATGACTACAATACTTATGATGTTGAGATAGAATAAATCAGTAATGTTTATTCACAATTAAATATTTTATTTTAAGATTGTGTAGCTTCACTGGTTGTTTGGCTTGGCTTCATCAGGACAAATGGAGCATAAATATTTAAATCAAGTGATAAATAATTTAGCAGCAGATGTTCTCAAATTGTATTCTGAACCCATAGTACCCCCTTTACATAAAAACAGGGTACTTTCACAAATATTGGTATGGAGTACAGTTGGACACATATTTGTATTACTAAAATGTGACTTGTGTTGAATGCCACTCTTTTTATATATCTGCCAAAGAACTTCAAAGAGAATTCTTACATATTTCTACAATGTTTGCCAGAACTGTGTAAATTTTCAAAATCATAAAAAAAAGTCTGTATCTAAGTATGTTTAAAATTAAGAGAAGTAGCATAATAATTGCATGTTGAACATATTGTTGCTGTTTTATTTCATTGAATGAAGAAGGTCTGTTATGTTTATAATATTTTAATTTTTACTTTTGCTGGAGACATGATAATATTGTGAAAGCACTTTGTTTTATAACAAGGAGAAATGAGCTAACATGCCAACTGGTGGAAGCCACCACTCTGACTGTGGTCTATAAATGTTTCTATTTAAATCCTGATGCATAAATTTTGTTCAGAAAAGAACAAAGTAAATTTTCTAAGCACCATTTTTTATGTTGACTAATTTTAAACAGAAAGACATGTAGCTATGGAGTTAGCATCTGAATTATTCACTACAGGGGCAAAAACAAATTTATCTCTGATCTTCGGGTAGTAAAGCTTTTCTGCTCCAAAATTTATGCCTTGATTAGTTGTCATGTAATAAGTATATTATCTTCTAGAAAATTGTCTTGGCCCTTGTTTTAATGTACTGTTGAAGAACTTTTATCTGGCTAAAAACAAATTTTGAATTTTAGTAATAAATAAAGACATAGACCCTCTAGATTTTCAATATTGCAGTGACTAGTTCTGATACTGTAGTGACTATCATAAAACTAAATACAAATAGGATTATATAGAGTATGCGTTATTAACGTTTTCCTTTAAAAATAATTTCTTCCGAATTCTGTAATCAGACATGAGGATTTTCGGAATTATATCCCCAAGCTGGTTTTGCTAGCTAATTACTTTGTTAGTAAAATGGAAGTAAAGATCTTTTGGTGTAACCTCTTTATTCTGCATATATGTTAGATACATGGAGGACATTTCAGATATGAAAAAAAAATAGAAATGCTAATAAGATGTTGAAGTTGAATTCCTACAGTCCAAGCTACATAAAATTTAATACAGCCATCCAATTTCTACAAATTTTTTTATGCTAGTCTTAACAGCAGACCTAAAAATATCCATAAAAAAGAACTAAATAATATTTTATTATGTGAGGAAAATAAATGTAGTAGACTTTCTACCCAGCTTGGGACTTGATCACCTGTAAATAGTCCCAGTGAGATCCTTGAAGTAGCTACCTCTTTAAACTGCAATAGAAATGGTTCTTATTTTATCCCAATCATTTGGAAATCCTTCCTATCATTTGGCAACAAACATAAGATGGCTATTTTGCAAATTTCCATGACTACATTTGATAGCTTAGATATGGTAGTTTCCACTGTATTTTTCAATAGTTTTCCCTTTTAAGTAATTTATTGTGTTAGTAACTCGAAGTAACCATAAAAAAACATGACAAACAAAGCTGCATTAGACAGACTTGCAACCAATTGCACACTCTACGAAAAAGATCTCGGTAAAAGTAATCACTCACCAGTCACACATACTAAAGAGGAAACTTGGAGAAGTACCATGCTAAATGGCTATATTGGTTGGGCATTTTCAGCTGAATGGAGACAACTTTTCCAGTAATGTATTCCTGATCGTGAACTAGGATCTACTGTAATTTGAAAATTTAGCAACTAAATCTGAGAAAAAGTAATTTTCCACTGAGATGACCATAAAACCAACTAGTCTACAATTTTTGAATTGTTTATCAACCTAGGTTCTCTTCATTTAATAAATATGTGCACAGTTTTTGTCCAAATTAATAAAAATATGTATATACAGTATGTAGAACTCATTGTATTACATAAATATAGACCATAGTATCCCAGCATATTTCTTGAGTTATTCATAGTTTTTAAATGTATGCTATTTTATTTGCAGTTAAAGAAAAACATTTAATCATTTTTGTGTTTTGTTTTCTTTCTTATAGGTGCATGAATTGTAATCATTGAAGTCGCACCTCAGCCTAATAGGTTGTTGTGTACAGAAAAGCATTTCCTTTGAGAATCTTTTGCCCAGAACTTTGTCCACCTGTCAATGTAATTACTCATAATGTGACCACAGAAATATGATTAGGCATCAGATGATGCATGATGATAAAAAGTGCACTTGATTTCTCATGAGAAGACGCATTATGAAGAAAACAACCTTTTCAGTGTAGTATTTGTAAATGTAAAAATTTAATAATTCATTAGAGAAGGCATTCTAGTAGATACCCATTTTATTTTACCCACTTCAGATAAAATTTTCTATGAACGAAGTGCTCAGCACCCAATTGTTCACATTTAAAAAGTGTGTTCACTGCCAATGTGGTAAAATATTTTTCAGAAATTTTCTACTAATGTACCTTTTTAGCACGTCTTTTGTAAAAAGATCGTGCTTATGTTACCGGTTTGTCCGTCCGTCTGTACCCAAGATATCTCTGCAACTATTAGTCCGATTTGAAAAATTCCTTTTGCATTGGGAAGATTGAAATATATGAATGATGATCCTTCAATTCGTTTTTTTTTTCCGATGTACAATTTTGCCGCAAGAGAGCATAAATACAGATGATGTCGAATTCAAAAATATGTTTTATTCCACATATTTCCTTCTAAACATCCAATTGAAAAATTATTTTATCTTTCGATTCCATTTATGTCGAAGAGTATTTTAGATATAGTTACGTTTTCAAATTACGCATAGATTTTCCGCTAGCGGGCGTAAAAGTAAATTACATTTTTCTCGATAACTCTTCTTCTAAAACTCCTATTTGAAAACTTTTTTCTTCAGTGGATACACCTCCTGGTGGAAAATCTTTTGCATATAATTTCAAATTTTTGGTAAATAATACTTTGGCCACCAGGGGGCGTAAGTGTTAATTTTTGCTTCTGATGTATTTGCCATAAAATCGGAGCTTCTAAAATATCGATTGAAAAAAATCCTTCGTGGACTGATGCCATTCACATTGATAAACCTTTTCGGAATATTTTCTTCTTAAAATATTCCATAGTTTCTCCGCCAGGGGGCGTAGATTTATATCCTATTTTTGTCAATATCTCTGCTTCAAGGAGTCCAATTTGAAAAATTCCTTCTTTGTTGGATAGTGTTTCCAGTGTGACATGTTTTTCATATAATTTCAAAATTTTCAAGTAATTCATAGACTTTCCGCTAGGGGGCATAAAGGTAAATTGCTTTCCTCCCTGTATCTCTGCTTCTAAATCTCCGATTTGAAAAAATCTTTCTGCACCGGATACAGCTCCGGATGAGAAATTCTTTGCACATAATTTCTAATTTTTTGTAAAAAATGGTTTGGCCACCAGGTGGCGTAAGTCTTAATTTCTATTTCTGATGTATTAGCTGCAAAATATGAGCTTCTAAATCTCGATTGAAAAAAAGTCGTTTGTTGACCGATACTACTCATAATCTACATTTTGGGGTTACTCACCTTTATTCCCTAAATGCTTTAGGAGGCTTTCGTCTCCACACATTTCCAACACGTGTTGGAAATGTGTGGAGCACATGAATAATTAAGCAGCTAGATGACATTTGCAATGCTGTATGGATATATGATACTACTCATGTCGACAAACCTTTTAGGAACATTTTCTTCTTGAAATAATGCATGGTTTTTACGCCAGGGGCGTAGATGTATATCTTATTTTTTGTCAATATCTCTACTTCTAGGAGTCCGATTTAAAAAATCCTTCTTTGTTGGATAGTGTTTCCGGTGCGAAATGTTTTTCCTGTAAATTTAAAATTTTCAAGTAAATCATAGTCTTTTCGCTAGGGGGCACAAAGGTAAATTACGTTTTTGCGTTATTTCTGCTTCTAAAACTCCGATTTGAAAAATTCTTCCTGTATCGCATACAAGACCTGATGGAAAATATTTTTCACATAATTTCTAATGTTTGGTAAAGAATGGTTTGGCCACCAGAAATTAAAACTTATAAGTGTTAATTTCTGCTTCTGATATATTTGTAGCAAAATCTGGGCTCCTGAAAACTCGACTGAATTTTTTTGTTCTTCCGTCAAATACTATTGTTTTTTATACGGGTTCCATTGACTTTGAATGGCTTTGATAAATTTAATTTGCATCAGAACGGATTCAAAAGACGTGCTTATTACACCCGATAATTCGGTGTCATCTTTCTTGTAATATATATTTTCTGAAAAATATTTTAATATTGTTATTTAAATTACAAGAAACAACTAGAGGTTATGGAATATTATTTATTTTTAAGGACATATTTTTAAGACAATGATTTTTAAGGGCAGTTCTAATATTTGTGTTACGTTTTTAAGGATTTGTCCAGGATAATATGAAAAATTGCATTTCCACTTTCCAAAATGTGTGTGTGTGTGTGTGTGTGTGTGTGTGTGTGTACACGCATTGTAGCATCACCTGACAAATGTGCACATTCTTATGACATCGTTCCTCAGTACACTAGCAGGATTATTCTTTAAAACTAAACAAAACCCAATCAGTAATGCACTGCCTTGTAGAACACTTCTGAATTATACGCTGTGTTTTAGTTGATATGATTTTTTTGTCTTTATTAGTCAAATTCTTTTGCTTCAATAATTTGATTGCAATGTAATTTTGCTTAAAACTATGTGTACTTTTTCAAGTGTAGAATACTTTTGAATAATGTAATCATGTTCTTAAAACATGTGGAGAGTTTGTTCAATCTTGTTCCATGTCACTAAGGGGTTTTTATTAACTGCAATATACAGAGTGGGCCAAAAGTAGGTATATAGTACTGATCGAGTCCTGTTTAGTCTGTTAGGTTTAACATTCCTGAAAGCTTTCCCTGACATTGGGACACACAGTAACACACACATTCCAGTCAGCATTGGTGTCCATAAATGCTTGCAAGATAAACTCCTTCAATTAGTCCACTATGTAAGGCTTCCTCTCAGGAACCTTATCCTTTACTGCACCCCAAAAAAGAAGTCCATAGGTGTCAGTTCAGGTGAACGTGACAGCCAATCAATGCTGCCATGTAGCTCAATCCAGTGCTTTGGGAAGCTGTTATTAAGGTACCTCTGTACTGATAATGCAAAATGAGGAATGTCCCCCATCTTGTTGAAAGAACAGTTCAGCAAAGTCAGCCCTAGTTGTTGTGAGTTGTGGTGCTACCATGTTGTGCAACATGTTTAAGTAATTGTTACCATCTATAGTTGTATATAAAAAAAAAAAAAACTTTTCACCATTGCCCACCCCGCAGAGTGACACCTGGCTGATTCAGTTCAGTTGTGATAGTCACGTGAGGGTTTTCATCTGCTGAGCACACGCAATTTTATTGCAATGCTAAAATTCTTCAAATTATAGTTCATAATTTATTCTTTTGTTTCTTTCTTATAGGTAGGTACCTTGGTTCTGAACTGTAACCTTTTGAAAACATATTAATTGATTGACAACATTTCTATTTGATCCACAGGCCAAGAACTTGATGTGCTATCTCTGTACTTAATCATTGACACACAGGGCTCATATGATTACACAGCACAGAAACTATTTTGTTGATCAATCATTTTATTGTACTTCGTGTATCATATTTGTATAGAAAGTAAACTTGATGCTTATCAAGTACATATACTAGTGGAAAACCATTTCAATGTATTTCCTGTGAATTAAGATGTTGTGATATGTACTCTCTGGTTGGGTAATAAGCCCAACCAGAGAGTACATTTTAGTGATCAACCTTTTTAGTGTGCCCATTGAGAGTGTTTTTTCTAATGTAAAATAAACCTTAAGTGGCCTTTAATTTTGCACACAGGATTAAAAGATTTGTGTATATCCCATCCCAAGATAAAATAGGCACAAGTGCTACTTATGGGTTTTGTTTTTGTTGTTTTCTCAATTGCACTTATTTGATTTGTTTATTTTTTATTTTTCTAAACAAAATTATACCTCAGTTTAGAAAATTAATTATTGAATATGTTTTTGGATTAAAATTTTGATAATAATGTTATTGAAGACCTTACCCTCATATCTAAACAAGTTTCTGTGTGCAAAAATAGTGTTATCAAATACATTTTTGTATGCCAAAACTAAGTTATAAATATAAATAGGTATGCCAGAATTAATACTGAAATTACAATTTGTTCCAGCATTTTCTCATGTGAGGTTGAAACAACCAAGTATTGATATAAAAATGACATGTGATGCCAGACTGTGCCTTTTAAGATAGGTTGCTACACCAAATATAGTGGTTTGGATTTACAAAAAAATCATACTGCTTATTGTTAAGATGTACAATAAGCAGTATGATTTAATAGAAGTTTTGCAGATATTACTATATATGTACACATAAACATACATAAGTGAATGTAAATTATGAATATTGAATACATCTAAATGAACATAGATTCTTAATTGTTGATTATTCGTTTACCACATTAGTGATTTTACTAAGCACATATATTTTTTGTAATATTCTCATTCTGTGTGTTGTACTCATTTGTTAAAGATGCTCTGCCTTCATAAAATACACTATCTACCAACAAGTAATTGGACACCCCTGCAATCCACGATATCTGCGGTCCTGATACACGTCACCGCTGCAGCCGTTAAATGTCGTGTGGGAAACAACAACGCAACCAGTCGCATGCAGTTCGGAGCTCTCTGATTTCGAGAAACTGAAAGGTGTAATCGTCGGGTATCACAGAAATGGCCGATCCATATGTGACATATCCAGCGAGTTGAAGTACCCAAAATCAACAGTGGCCTATGTGATTGGCAAGTGGAAGATGTGAGGTGACTGTCGGAATGTGCCCCGACCCAGCAGACCCACAAAACTGGGAGTTAGAGACTGTCGGGTGCTGGCCAGAGAAATTCGGAAGAACCACACCAAATCGATGATCCACATCCGCGAAGAGTTTCAACAGACATTCGGGAGTGTTCTTTCGATGAATACCATCCGTAAGGAAGCCCATCTGCTCGGTTATCATGGACGTGCTGCCGCCCACAAGCCTTTGATCACCAAGTCCAATAGCGCTGCTCGGCTAATGTGGTGCAAAGAACGTTGACAGTGGACCGTTGAACAGTGGAAACAGGTTCTCTGGAGCGACGAATCAAGGTTCACCCTCTACCATTCGGATGGCAGGGTCTGGGTTTGGCGTCTGCCTGGGGAACACCTCCTTCCAGAATGTATTGTGCCAACTGTGAAGTTCGGCGACGGTGGAATTATGCTATGGGGGTGTTTCTCCTGGTATGGCATGGGACCCTTGGTCGCAATTCCTGGTAGACTCAACGCCAAGACCTACTGCACCATTTTGGATGACCATGTGCTTCCTACGCTGTGACAGTTTTACGGGGTGGACCCATGGTACTTTCAGGATGACAATGCCACCTGTCAAGCTGCGAGGTCTACCATGTCTTGGTATGGTGACAATGGGGTTAATTGAATGGACTGGCCGGAGCAGAGCCCGGACCTTAACCCTATCGAGCATCTCTGGGACGAGTTGGAGCGTCAACTTAAGGGGTGCCCACATCGTCCGAAATCAGTGAAGGAACTGACCTGTCTTCTCCAAGTCGAGTGGAAGAAAATACCGCTAGCCGTCGAACGCCTGGTTGAGAGTATGCCCCGTAGGGTCGCAGCTGTAATCGCCGCTCATAGAGGCTCCACCAACTATTGAAGGTGAATAAACTTTGTTTTCCTTTGCTACCACAGGTGTCCAATTACTTGTTGGTAGATAGTGTATATTTTGCTTATGTTTTCTCCACTGTGCAATATATCTGCATAATTAAGAAAAATGATTCTTTTTTTATTTATATTACACTTTGTGTTTCTAATGAATTTTTTTTTAGTATTCTGTGGATGTCTTTCTGGGCTTCAGTAGAGACTAAAAAGTTAATTTTCTCTAAAAATTGTCTCGCAGTAGACTTTATGTAGTCCGGATGATGAGTTGTCTGTGTTAGTAGGTTTTTTGTAGATCTGTGTTAAGATCTTTCCATCTTTTGAGGTCAGGGTTAAATCCAGGTAGTTGAGGCTATGAGCAATGCTATACATGATAATGCCATAAAATATTTCAAATATAACCATCAATGTGTACATGCAGCTTTAAGTTCAAGTGGATGTTAAATACTGTATCGTCATCATCATCAACCATTATCAATCCACTGCTGGACGAAGGTCTCCCCAAGTTTCTTCCACAATTGTCTGTCTTGAGCCTGTCTCCTCCATGTCACTCCAGCTTTCATCCATCTATCTCCCAAGGGGTCTTCTTCTGGGTCTTTTCCTGTCCCTCGGATTCCAGCCTAAAATTTTGGTTGTCCATTACTGGTGGTCCGTTCTTCTGGCAACATGTCCAGCCCATTGCCATTTCAGAGATTTCACTCTGGTCATGATGTCGTCCTCTCCTGTCATTTTCCTTATCCTCAAGTTCCTCTTCTTATCTTTTCTGGTTACACCAAGCATGCATCTCTTCAGGCTTTTTTGAGTTGTCTGCAGTCTTTGTACGTCTATTTTAGTTAAGGTCCATGTCTCTGCTTCATACGTAAGCACTGGCAGGATGCAGTGATTAAACAATTTTCTTTTAAGGCATACTACTCCTAAATATTGTACTGTTTCTTCCAAAAGCTCTCCAAGTTTTATACGCCGATTAATTTCTTCCTCAATGTGACTCTCACTTGATATTTGCTGCCCAAGATAAATGTAGGTATCGGTTGTCTCAAGCTTTTCTCCATCAATTGATAAATCTTCGGTTCTTGTGAAAGCATTATTGTACATCACTTTTGTCTTCTGAAAGTTCAATTTTAATCCCACTTCTTTACTTTTGTCATCAAGTTCTTGGATCATACTCTGCAGCTCTGAAGGGGTAGATCAGCAAAACGAAGGTGAGTTAAGTAATTTACATTAATCTTTATCCCTTTGTTTTCCCAGTTCAATGATTGAAAGACATTTTGCAATGTGGCATTAAAGAACTTGGGAGATATGGTGTCACCTTGTCTCACTCCCTTTCCAATTCTTATTTGTGCTGCATTCTCAAATATCCAAACTTTTGCACTTGCATTTTCAGAGATGTTATTAATAATGATAATGTATGCATCTTCAATACTGCAGTATTTCAAAGCCATTGTTACTGCTGATGGTTTCGAGGAATCGAAGGCCTTTTCCTTATCAATAAAAGCAGTGCATAATGGGAGTTCATACTCTCTTGTTCTTTCAATTAGTTCTCTCAGTACATGGATATGATCTACAGTGCTGTAGCCACACCTGAATCCAGCTTGTTCTCTTGGTTGAGCCATGTCTAGTGTTACCTTCAAGTGATGTGAAAGAACCTTAGTGAAGATTTTATAAACCACTGATAGGAGGCTGATGGGCCTGTAGTTCCCGAGATTATCAACATCACGTTTTTTATGTAGCAGAATCATTATAGCATTGTTCCAATCCTCAGGAATCTTCCCTTCATTGAGGCATCTGGTAAAAACTTGGGCAAGTGTAGTTTCAATTTCTCCACTTGCTTCTTGTGTAATGTCCATGGTAATTCCATCTTCTCCTGGAGCTCTTCCCTGTTTCATGTTCTTAATTGCTTATGTAACTTCTGCAGGGAGGATTGGAGGGACTTTGGTACTGATACCTCTCATAATGTCTGGAATAAAAGTACATCATCCCTGAAATATAGTTTTGAATAGAAATCTTGCACCCTTGTCAAAATTTCTCTTCTATTTCTTGTTACGGTGCCATCTTCTTTTCTTAGAGCCATAATCTGTTTTCTTCCCTTACAAAGATGTCCTTTTGCTCTCTCAGGCTTTGAGCAAGCCTGAAGAGAGCAAAAGCCCCCCCCCCCCCCCAAGATACTTACACAATTTCAAACTAAATACTGTATATTACACATAATTTATTTGATTTTCCTATATCATAGGTTATGTGGAAGTCTTGTAAATAATGCATATCTTGAAAGGGTGAGAAAACTTTACTTTCAGTTATGCACTCAAATAACTTTTTACTAAACTCTCCACACATATGTGTAGAATTTATTGTTTTTTATGTTAACCATAGTCAGGGTTGGATGGAACTTTTGCGGGCTTCGGAGCAAAATTTCTTTGTGGGGGCTGATAAAAATGTCATTGCATTAAAGTCATTATATGAAAAATACCCATAAAGCACATGCACGAAAAAAATATATAAAGAAAAAATTATCTCAAATCACTGTTTGCTTAAGAAAAAGACCATAGTATGAATTCGTGTAATTTATGACTCTTCATAAAATCAATTTGTACAAAAAACAAAATCATTGACAAATACATGTATTACTTGTAATATTGTCTATCGTATAGTAATATACAATATGTCTCTAAATATCTGTTCATCATGTAGACCAATTGCATAGTGCATCAATATTATTTGTCTACCACTAATATGCGTTGAGTTAAATTAGTTATTTAAACTTTCCAAATACGTTAAAAAGTGTTAAATGAATTTATGGCACCTCTATTCTTATTGTACTGTGGAATTAACTTTTTATGGGTCTTATAGTGGTTATTATTCAAAAAGTTGGTGGTCAAATTTTCAAACTAAAGCCTAGTTCATCATCAGGACTACTTGATGACGAACTAGGCTTTAGTTCAAAAATTTTAGTAGTCCTGATGACAAACTAGGCTTTAGTTCGAAAATTTGACCACCAACTTCTTTGAATAATAACCTCTATAAGACCCATAAAAAAGTTAATTCCACAGTTAAAAAGTTTGTTTACCTGTTTCTTTGTTGCAGCTTTCTCAAACAGGTAAACCAACTTTTTCGTACTTTTCTGCCACACTACTGTAAATGTAACGTGGTATGTAGCATAGCTCATAATTTCAGTCACTGCAATTATGTACAGTAACACCCTGAGTTACATAAACTGTTACGTAACTTGAATTTTACGTAAGTCGAATTTGTAAATTACATTCATAAAAAAACTGCAATATTTATTATTATATGTATGTACATGTATATTATTTATTATTATTTTCTGAAAGATACATCATGTAACAGTATTTACTCTGATAAACGTAAACTATAAGAGTATGAAAAATATATACATAAGTATATATATTTTCATACTCTTATAGTTAAAAAAAAATATAAAAACAAACTGAAATACTGTACATGTGTATTCACTTTTCAGATAGGTAAAAAAATGTCTTGTGACAGCTATGTTGGCTCTGTAGAAGGAGAGCAGGTGCTGGGGGTGGATGGTTGTGAAGAGAAATGATGTTCTGCACAACTTCTACCCCTCTCGATGTTGAATGCTGAGGGTAATCGAGGTCATTTGAGTTGTCATGTTGACTTTGTTGTGAGTGGAATGTCACAAACATGTCTATAGAGTAGATTGTGTGGTCACACGCTTCTTGTCATCGTAGTTGGCCTTGTAGCAGACATATTGGAGTAGATACGATGGCTACATTCTCGAACTGCTCAGTGTTTGGATTCATCAATTCTAATTTTGCTAATGCCATGTCTATCAGGTTAAAAGCCTCAGCTAGTCCCTTCATTGTAAATTTCTTTACGTCTGGAGTTGGCGGTTCAATCAGCTTAGTACTTTCTTTGAAATTTCGGAATGCCTCCAACTGAATAAGGTCATCATTAGTAAGCTCTTCATCGTGCTCCAAAAAAAGCTCATCAATGTCACCGTCATCCACTTCCAGCTCTAATTGCTGTGCCAGTTGCACACATGTCTCCGTCGCTTGCTGTAATTGTTGTGTAAACTCAGCACCTATAGCAGTCATTGTCTGCTCTCCTTCCGTGAAAGTGAAACACTTAAAATTATGGACCATTTCTAGGCAGAGTTTGAGGCACAGCCTCGCCATCTCAACCGTCAGATCTCAACATTATCAAACATGCGTGGGAAAATTGAGCAAAAAGTCAGATAACATTTTCCACTTTCAATACCACTGGCCCAGTTGGGACATATTTTACAGGAAGAATGGTCCGAAATTCCATCATCATATGTGCATGAGCATTGGCATGATGAAGACCTAAGACAAGGTCGAAAGCTCCCATCTTACAAATTTTCTTGTTAAAGTTCTATTCTCTTAACATAACTAGCATGATCAACTTACATTTATTTGTTATTTTTGTTATGTGTTTTGCCAATCATCGTCATGTTGTGCACGCCTTGTAAAAGTCTGTTCCAAGTCTAATTGCTTCTGTTCTGAAAGCCTGTGGTAGGCCTACAGGTTATTAATGAAAAGCTATCCACAAAAAGTAAATGTTTCCATTATTTTGATAAACCCCTGTAGCTTTATTGTTTTTATGTGACATTAAGAATAATTTAATTTAAACCTGTAACATGGATTTTATTTTTATTTCCCTTTTTTCATTACTTTAGGTCACCCATTGGAGGAATTCTGCTTAAAAAGAAACAAAATTCAAGAACTGCCTTTTTTATATTAATAACACATACATGTGTACAATTTGTTTTTATTCTTCACAATACAAGCAAAATGTTAAGCGTCATCTGTCCACACATTCTATTGAAAAACAATTTGAATGTAGTGCTTGTGGAAAGAGATTTTCACTAAAACAAAATCTGAAAAGACACAGAACTTCACTATCCTGCAAAAATGTGTTTTGGTGAAAAAATTTAAAACATTTTTAAATTCTGTAACTGATAAATCTGTGTATTAATAGTTGCTGTACTTTTTTATAGATGTATCTTTTGCAGTTATGCATTAACAGTTTTATTTTGTGTGCGTGTATACGCATGTAATGATACTGCTATTTTTTTATGTGAATATTTGTTGTTATGTTTACATTTTAATATTTGTTCAATGTTTACATTTTTTTCATCAACATAAGAATCAGTTACCTAACTTAATTATTATGATTTGCTCAGATAATGTGTTGAAATTATAAAATGGCCCCCATATTCAGATGAATTGGTAATTAACACATCCTATTGAAAATGCAAGTTCTGTGAATTCAGAATTTTTTAAATATTTTTATTTTATTGTGTAGTATCACATGCTAAGTTTTGATTTCTTATGTTAAGATAAAAAATGCTTGTGATATGTTGATCACAGTTTATGTTCTGGCATGGTGCAAAACTGTAACGCCATGTATATGCATGTAATGATGGTGCGTGTATATGCATTAAATGATCCTGCTATTTTGTTAAGTTAATATTTGTTGTTATGTTTACATTTTAATATTTGTTAAATGTTTACATTTTTTCATCAACATAAGAATCAGTTACCTAACTTAATTATTATGATTTGCTTAGATAATGTGCTGTTGAAATTATAAAATGGCCCCCATATTCAGAAGATGAATTGCTAATTAACACATCCTATGGACCTTATTCACCTCGCATTGCATCATGGGTAAGCCTTTCCGTGGCCGAGGACCAACAAGAGTTTGTTTACATGCGTTTTCCCATTGCTTAACATGGCGTTACGTTGCAAGGGTTCAAGAAAAACGCAATTTTCCTAAATTTATTAACGACATGTATAACTTTGGCTCATTGTATGGTTGTGCTAATAAATCCTGCAACCTAAATTGTGTAGACGAAAGAAAAGCATTCTTTAATTTTCCGCTGAAACAGACGAAATTATTAAGGGAATGGCTGTGTAAAATGAAACGCGGTGATTTCCATTCCGATGCGTGCACTCTCCAATGTGTTCTGTCCACTTTAACGGAAAAGCTTTTGGATATTACGACACTACGAGTCAAAGGCAGTTGAAACCTAGTAGGATTCCTTTGAATTTCAATTTCAAAAAAGAAAAAAAGGTAGGCGAAAATTGATGGAATATTTGGATTGGTGAATTACGAATTAAGTTCTACTTTCCTCAAAGATAGAATAAAACAAACATATCTATAATTTTCCTTTTATTTAATGTTACGCATTCATTTTATTTTTAAGCAGATTGCCTAGCGTGCGAACCCTAGTTTGTTTCCTTATTACGTATTTGTCTGAGTTTTTAAATGTTTTTGTTTTGCAAAACAAGGTACTAAATTTTGTGTTTCAGATGTTTCGCCAATGTCTGGCAATAAGAACATGAAAATTTATTATAGCGTGTATGAGAAATGCTACATTAAAAACTTCATTATGACTAACGGCGATGCTTTCCTGAGGCATGCAAAATAAACATCGAACACAAAATTGTCTTTGTATATTTTGGCAACCTTTATTTGTTCTTCTAAGAAATTAATTTCTTCTTCTTCGCCCTGTAGCTCTATTAATTCCTCGGCAGAATCCTTGACATTAGGATTGTAAAAATTAGGCAATAGTAAGGGATACTCAAATAGCGAAAACATTGAATCAGCAGCCATGATGGTACGCAGAAATCCACTTCTGACGTCATATGAATAACGTCCATTGAAAGTGCAAGTTCTGTGAATTCAGAATTTTTTTAATATTTTTTTATTGTGTAGTATCACATGCTAAGTTTTGATTTCTTATGTTAAGATAAAAAATGCTTGTGATATGTTGATCACAGCTCATTTTCTGGCATGGTGCAAAACTGTAACCCCCCCCCTTGTACATTGTTTGTAGCTACCTTGAAGTTCGAATGACATGCCTGGTTAAAAAATGTTCCTGTAACCAAGAATATCGCAGGAGCTATACTTCTTAACAGCACAACCATAGCATCAGAACTTGAAAGGTACCCACAAGCAGGGCCTAACTAAGTCATTCATGAGCCCAGGGCCAGAAAATAATGGGTCCCCTATGAAAAAAAATCTTTCACCATTACATAGTGCTGGAGATGTCGCATGATAAATGCAACACGAGATACAGTAAACCCTTAATGTACTGGCACTGTTTCTTACAGTAGTATATTGTGGTGTTATATCAAGGATGGCATTATACCAAATTTGCCAATTATTTTTAAGTAACCCAAATGTTGTATGGTTCATCAAAAATCATAATTAGCATTAAGTTAAAAAATGTTAATTAGAAAAAAATGTAGTTATATATTGCACTGTAGATCAAAGTGTTTGTTTCATCGGAAGATTATGGTACATTGAGGGTTGACTGTATACACTGAATGGCCAAATTATTATGACCACCTGGTTAATACATTGCTGTGCCACCTTTCCCTCTTAATACGGCTTGAATTCATCTTGATATGGGTTATGTTAAATGTCGGTAAGTGTCATGGGATATACGAGGCCGGATCAAAAAGTTCCAAGACTAGGCCTGATATACAACAAAGTACTTACGTTACTTAAGTCTGGCTATGATCTCCCTCAAATTAGTCTCCTTGGGCTGTGATACACCGCTGCCAGCATTTTTGCCACTGTTGGAATGCTCCCTGAAAGTCCTGTTCGCGAATCGTGTCAAGCACCATCTGCGATTCATGTTGGATCTCGTCCACGGTTTCAAAACGGCAACTTCGGGAAGAGAAAGAAGTTGCAAGCAGCCAAATCTGGCAAGTAAGGCGGGTGAAGAAGGGTTGTCATGCTGTTGCAGCTGCAAAAACTGGCGTGTTGCTAACGTTCTGCGAGCTGCTGCATTGTTGTGATAGAGCAGGAAATCGCCCCTGCACCACATTTCAGGTCATTTGCGGTGAATGTCCTCTCTAAGATGTCGCAGAACATCACAGTAAAAAAGGGCAGTGACGGTCTGGAACTGGGGAACGAATTCACGGTGCACAACCCCACGAATGTCGAAGAACACGATGAGCATGCTTTTGGTTGTGCTCCGGACCTGTCAGGCCTTCTTTGATCATGGAGATGCCGGGCTCTTCCACTGCAATGACTGTTGTTTGGTCTCCGGGTGATAACCATAGACCCAAGTCTCATCCCCACCCAGCAAAAACGATCTTGCTGGGCCAGCACTATGTTGCCGCTGCCGAACCGTCAATAAAATGTCCGGGCGGCCAACAGAAAGGCCTGCAGTTCAGGCCAACAGTTGGCACCCCTATCAGTTGTCATATGCCACAACAGGGCCATCAGTTGTCCATCACAGGCAGTAGCTGCCACAAGTGGCCCTGCAAGCACGTGCCAGAAATGATGGCTAGCCTAATGTGGTCCGCTAGTTTGCCGGTAGTGGCAGCCGGCAACCACGTGACGTAACTGGTGGCTTGCCGAATCTTGTCTGCCAATTTCCCAGTAGTAGCCATAAAAAAAAAAAAAAAAATCAAGGATAACTGCAGTTTCCCAAAGCTACATTTTTTATACCCTTACGAAACTTGTGAATTATAGCACTGTGCTGGGAAAATTTTCTCAACAGACCGGAAAAACGCCCATTTGGATCCGAGTGGATTTTAACCAGGGCCATTGGTGTGGGAGCTGAGCTCTCTACCAACCAGACTAATTTGCCATGCATGAGCGTGTGCTTGAAGCTGTCTGTTTCGTATGGAATGTGTAATCGAATGGTTCCCTCTTTCATTTTACAATTTTGCGAGGTATTTTTCATAAAAGTCAGTTTCATGTAATTCATAAATTTATTTTTTCAACGTAGCAATAGTTTTTTTGTTTTTTTTTACCTTAAGGGAACTTCACTCATTTTGAAGGAGTGTACATACTTAGAGTCGCTTTCCAAAGTTTTGTACTGTTCTTGTCGTCTTGAAAGGAGATTGTTGAATTAATATATATTTACCCAGGTTCATGTCACACTCTGTTACATTTTTAATGTTGTATCTTTCCTTTCTGTTGTCCGAAGCTACATTTGTTTTAAAGAGGAAAGATATTTTATTTTACTTCTTGTTATTTTTAGAAGCAAATTCCTCCCAGTCTTTATATTCAACCCATGGATGAATACATTATCCATGAATGTTATTCATGAGAATGGAGTGGGTGTATTTCATGGCTGTAATCTGATATCTTCGTCAACATAGAATTTCATTAGGAAATTAATTCGCCTCTCTACATATGGATTTTTTTCTTAGCATCCACTAAAATTACATGATGGTGATAGCGTTGTTGTCAACAAACTGGTACCATGAGAGACACAGCAAGTGTTGCTTCCGCGAATGGGCAGTCCCGTTGCTTCCACCTACTGTTGGGGTTGCATTAGTTGCCAGCAACAGGCCACTAGTTGCACTTGCTTTGAGACCTACAATTCACGGTGATGCTGCAGGGCCATCAATGGCTCGCCAACTGATAGCGCTGCCACCAACGGACCGCTACCGGGCCATGAGCGGCAGATTTCAGCCAACAGTGACCCATCACTGCCAGCTGGTGGCCAGCAGTTTCCCAGCACTTGTGTTTTTGCTGGGCAGTGACGACCCGTGACAAAAACCTTGGTTCATTCACCACCTGCTGACAAAGGTCTTGACAGAGTTCGACATGGAGCGACTTCTGCTCGGGGGTTCAGAATCTTTGGCACAAACTTTGCAGCAATGTGGTGCAAGTTCAAAATTAACGTCAGAATTTCTTGCACTGTTCCATATGACACATTGATGATAGTAACAATGTTTTGAATGGTTCTCCGAGGATCCTCATGTACCTGTTCCCTAATTTTGTCCACATTTGGGGGGGGGGTTGCTAGTCGATGGTTGCCCTGACCTCTCGTCGTCTTCCAGAGCTGTTCTGCCACTCAAAACACCTCACACGTCTCATTGCTTCATTGCCATGAGTCTGCCACAACATTTCACGCATTTCCATTCCTGATTTGCCGAGTTTGACACATAATTTGATACTTGATCGCTGCTCTAGTATGCATTCCATACCGAAATTGCAGCTGTGTTCTGCACGTGGTCACCAAATATTGTGTAGCACAGCTCCTGATGTTCACAGAACGATTCCACTTAGCACAATGACTCACGAAGGTCACTGTCTATGACCGCTGCTCACACATCCACGTACTACCACCTCTTGGCGCGCTACGTATCTAGCCTTGGAACTTTTTGATTGCACTACGTATTATCCCAAATGCAATGAACTGCACCCTCCAGCTCTTGAAGATTTGATTGTAACAGATCCTGCTGTCTGATGTTCCTGTAGAATTCATCCCACAAATGCTCCATTGGATTGAGATCCAGTTATTGAGGAGGCCTATATATGTAGCACGTATGCATCTCCGTGATGCTCCTCAAACCATTCATGTACAATATGAGCACTATGGGGCATTGTCCTGCTGGAAGTAACATCTCCATTGGGATCAACATAACTGGGTGGTCTTCGTTGGCAATGATATTTAAATACCTTTGGGAGATCAGATTGTGTTCCATACATATCAAAGGGCCCAAACACTCCCACAAAGACATGCCCCAGACCATAACATTGCCTCCTCCAGCTTTAGTACTAATGATACACAAGTCCATGCTTTCATGCTGCTGCTGTCCCCATATCAAAGCCCTTCCAGTTGCATGCTGTAGTTGAAAACGTGATTCGCCGGACCACATTATCCTTTTCCACTCATTTACTGTCCAATTCTTGCATTTCTGAACAAACTAGAGGCATTTCTTCTTGTTCACTGCAGATAGCAAAGGCTTATGGACAGTTCATCTGCTTCTGTTGCCCATATGATGTAATGTGCTGCGAACTGTAGGTTGAGAAGCCATCGGAGAATTTGGTGCCTGATGCAAATTATCTGTAATATGCTAAAATGTTGTCTGTCTGTTGGACTGAACAAGTCTCCCTACTCTCCGCTCAGCTTGAGCATCCAGTAGCCCCTGCCGACCACATGCCTTGCACTCAGACCCAGCTTCTTGACTAGTGGTCCACTCTCTGTAAATTTTAACAACTGCTGCCCTTGAACATTTCACAAGTGCAGCCCTCTTGCTAATGCTCACCCCAATGCTTCGAGCACTCGTGATCATTCCACGTTCAAAGTCCTTCATATTGCATCTTTTACCCATTATTTCTTGTGCAATACACCTCATTAGTTTCTGCATGCCTTCAGCATTTCCTTTCCATACTGATTCAGCTGTCTTGTATTTAGCAGCATCTAGTCATAGGCATAAAAAGCCATTCCTCTGGTAATTTATAACTGTAAACACGTGAAAGATTCCCTCTTTGATATAGAGTAATTTTGTTTTATGTGCACTGATTCTGAAGCTCGTAAAGCTCTGCAGAAAAAGACCACATGGGAGATGGGTGGATGAAATTCGTAAATATGTGGGAGTGACATGGAGGAGACTGGCACAAGACAGACCGTTGTGGAGGAAACTTGGGGAGACCTTCGTCCAGCAGTGGATTGATAATGGTTGACAATGATGATGATGATGATACGAGGCTTGTACCAAAAGTAATGCAAAAGTGGGCATAACCTTTTTATTAACTGACGGAGGTAGTTCAAATTGCGCATGCTGGCAGAGTACCTTTCTTCTCCATTGCAAATTTAAAGAATAAAAGGCACTGATCTGCTGGAAGCATTTGAAGCCAATAAAGACATGTTTTTTTCAATCTGGTGACAGAGGATAAAACGTGGGTGTATCCTCGTGATCTGGAAATAAAGAATCAATCCATGGAATGACGTCACACCTCTTCAACAAGGCCTAAAAAGTTCAAGAGCCAGCGATCAGCACAGAAAGTTATGGAGACTGTTTTTGGGATGACAGGAGTGTCATTCTCCTTCATTTCCAGAACGTGGCCACACCATGACCACCAAGCAGTACAGTGAGACACTCAAGAAGCTTAGAGAAGCCATAAGGAGCAAGAGACCGAACAAGAATATGAAAAGGATCCACATTCACTATGACAATGCCAGACCACATATATCTTTGGCAACGAATCAGGCGATCAACAAATTAGGCACCCACTGACTTCCACCTGCTCAGTCTAATGAAGGACAGTCTCCGGGGACAACAATTTGATGACACAGATGAGAAAACAGTTAAGGAACCTGGCAACAACATTTAAATTCTTCAGAAGCAAACAAAACTTTTGTTAATCCTTCTATACATTGAGAACAGGCCTTGACTAAACTCAAGAGGCCAGAAATGTCTGTAAAAATCCAAAAGAACTCAGAAGAAAGGAAGATTAAACAAAATTTCTTCAACAGGAACTAGAACCGAAGAACATAAGTGAACTTACAGTCTTCAGGTTTATTGATGCCCTTGCTGGTGTTTCAAATCAGAATTCATTTGATTGGCTCAATTGGCATTGTATTGCATGCTGTGCTAATTTTCTGCTGCTTAGAGCTAGCCTTGCTAAATAAATTTTCAGAAGTTTTAATGCCTTTCTTGGAAAAGTTTACCGGTATGTGTATTGCCGCATACCGGCTGAAAAAAGCCCTGCTTGTCTTTATATGTTAAGCATTTTCTCTGAAGTAACACGAAAATCCTCTCTACTTATGTAAGAAAAGCACCAGAGGAACACACACACACACTGTTAGAAATTAATTAAGCTAAAGTTAACTGCAGTTAGATGTTAATCATTGGACTTGGAGGTCAGAGTTATTGGTGGACCCTTCCCTTCTTTTGAATTCTAGCAAGGGGCCACTAATACCCATTAGGCTGACGCATAGTACAAAGCAATTTTCTGGCAGAGATATTCTGAAACTGTCAGTTATCTTAAAGCAAACAATGATTTACCAGCACTGGTTCATGGGTCAAAATAATGGGTAGACTTTAAAAATGCATCTGCTTGAGGAAATACCAATACCATTGTGCAGTAGGTGATCATTGATCAAAAAATATAGAATTTAATTTCACAGGAAAAGTTGCATGTGCCCATTTCAATTTTCAGAATGATCTTCATGGTGATTTAGCTAAAAACAGGGCTTCAAAAGTTTTTTTTTTTTTTAATTTAAAAATCCTTTTATGGTTGAATGTTGATGGCTTTGATACTACCCAGGCACATTCAACCATGAGTTGATTCTTTATATTCTTTCACCATTCAATTGTTGAAATTTGTTTATGACTGAATTTATTTTCAATGCAAATTCCAACAGTTCTTTTTTATCCAGGACCTAACAGGGTTTTTTCAAGAGGGAATTTATGAGGTGTTCCATATATGTATGGGTGGTTTTTTTTTTTTTTTTTTAGTGCACCAAAACACAAATTCCCTGCCTGGTTTGTTCTTCCCAATCCTTCCCTGCTGTCTTATGCTGCACTGTCATTACAATTAACTTTTGGTTGTAACACAGCACACACAGTAGCTATTGCTAGCCAGCACAGCACAGTAGTTATTACCATATGCAGTAAATATGATGCATTAAAATGCTAAAAGAATCATCTTGAAGTGCTCAAAATATTGCTTTTGATTTCTCTTACATAAATATTTGTCATGCTTATCACAAATTTTTCACTACAGCACATGCTCAGATATTTTTCTTAGCATATGTATCAGTTACCTTACTTAATCATTCAGAATAGCTCAGATAATATGGTACTGAAACCATAAAATGAACACACAGAAAAACAAAATGTACATATTCAGATGATGAAATGCCAATAGCATATTCTGATGAAAATGCAATTTCTGTAAATTCAGAGGTTTAAAACTGTATTATTCATTCATTCTAATCAGGCTTGTGTAGTATCCACATGTTAAGTTTAATTTTTTTTAAAGTGGTAAATGTTTGTGATATATGTTAATAAGATCAATAATCATGGGTAAAAATCCATTTCTTTTTTTTAACACTTCTTTTTTTTTTTTTCACTTTCCTGGACATGAGAAAAAACTGGCATCTTTACATGTAATTGTTAGTTCTTTTTAATGTTAATTGATGAAGAACTATTTACAGCAATAAAATCTTATGGACAATGTTAAAAAATTGCATTTACAATTGTTAAAGATTTATACAATGATGCTCAAAAATGATTCTGTAAAGCTTCAAAGTTGAAAAATCAGTAGTTGTTTTTTTGTTTTATTTTCAAAATAACTTAGTTGTCTTTCTGTTTGATGATCCCATCTATTAGGTTGTCGGAAAAGTCGTGACATATTTTGGCACCCGATAGCGGTTGGGCGGTTTTGGAAGTACTAGAGGCATGCGCAGCTCTGTTATCACTATGGCATTCGACAGGTACCAGTTCTAGCTGCAGTCTAAAAGGAATAGTGAGCGATTTGCGGAGATTTGACATAAAGTTAAAGATGGAAGAACGAACTGTGCATTTTCGCCATATTTTACTGTTTTACTTCCGTAAAAAGAAGAACGTGTGTCAAACATGTGAAAAGTTGCGCAAAGTGTACGGTGATAATGCTCTACAAGAACGACCGTGCCAGCGGTGGTTCGCAAAATTCCGTGCTGGTGATTTTGACCCCAACGATGCTCCTCGGTCCGGGAGGCCAACCGAGGTTGATAACGACCAAATCAAGGCATTGATCGAGTCAAACCCATGTTACACGACACGAGAGATTGCATATCCATCATTCAAGCGTTCACGACCACCTGAAGAAGCTGGGATACGTAAGCAAGCTCGATGTGTGGGTTCCTCATGAACTCAAAGAAGCTCAATTGACGGTGCGTATAAACATCTGCGATATGCTCATTAAACGTGAGGAAAACGATCCTTTTTGAAGTGACTGATAACTGGTGACGAAAAGTGGATTGTGTACAACAATGTGCTGCACAAACGGTCTTGGTCCTGACGTGCTGCTTCACCTCAAACGACATCCAAAGCAGACATTCATCAGTGGAAGGTTCTGGTCTCAGTGTGGTGGGATTTTAAAGGTGTCTTATTTTTCGAGCTCCTACCACTGAACCAAACAATCAATTCGAATGTGTACTGTTGGCAATTCGACAGTTTGAACAAATCTATCATCCAGAAACGTCCAGAGCTTGTTCATTGTAAAGGTGTTGTGTTCCATCACAACAATGCGAGACCACACACAAGTTTGATCACCCACCAAAAATTATTGGAGCTTGGGTGGGATGTGTTGCCATACCCAGCATACTCGCCTGACCTTGCACCGTCAGTTTTCCACTTGTTTCGCTCTCTTCAATAGTCCTTGCATGGTATAACGTTCAATTCAGATGAGGCTGTAAATCAGCACCTTGTACAGTTTTTCCCCACGAAAGACAGGTCCTTCTATGAACGAGGCATTCTGCAGCTCACTGAAAGATAGCAAAAGGTTATAAAAAAATCGGTTATTATATCATTGATTGATCTGTGTTCTTTCAATCAATAAATTACCTTTGCAAAACATGGCTAAAATACGTCATGACTTTTCCGACAACCCAATAACTATGTTACAGTTTATAATCAATAAGGAAAACCCAACACAGAGAAGACATGACAGCCAATACAGGAAGAAGGGTTTTTCTTATTTTTCAGTTTCCAGATTGAAATCCATTGATTCCTTTGAAAATGTGACTCCAAAGAGGCACGGAACTTAAGCCAGGATTATATACTTATTAAACCATTCCTGGAATATGAGGAAAAGTACATTTTTTATCAAGAACTTTTAAACACTGTGATCATTAAACAGAAGGACATCTAAGTTATTTTGAAAAACTATTTATTTATGAACTCTGAAGTCTTACCAAATCATTTTTGAGCATCATTATATAAATTGTTAACAATTGTAAATACAATTTCTTGACATTGTTCGTAAAATTTTATTTCTGTAAATAGGTCAATCAATCAACATTAAAATGAACTAATATTTATTTACATGGAAAGATGCCAGTTTTTTCTCATGTCCCGGAAAGTAAAAAAACGCGAAGAATGTTAAAAACTTTTTTCAATGACAGTTGATTAAAATAGACTTGCATTAAAACTATTTAAGATTTAACCCAAATAAATACATATTTTTGGTGAATAGAATTGAAGTTAATAAGATCATAGTCTATATTTATACTTGGATACTTTGATAAACTTAAATGTTTTCTCCAGGGGCACCAATTTCACCAAATTATTGGAGGAGTGAGGGGGGCAGGTGTGAAGAGATCAGACATGGGAGGGGCATGTCTTTTCCATTGTCAGGAGGAAAATAAAAGGGGGGGGATAAACAATGGGATGTGACATACTATTTTAAAATGCAATTGTAATTGCTCATCAGCAAAAAAAAGAAAACAAAAATATTTTTTACAGAATATTAATATTTTAAAAAATAAAATTCAGCCTGTGATTTTATAAAAACATCCAAAGATTTTATTTCAAAACGTTTATAAAAAAAAATAAGAAATTAGCTGGGTTACTTAAACAAACAGCAAGAGGCACAAAAAATAGATAAATAAAGGAGCTAGAGATTATATGTTTCTGTATTTTTATTTTTGATAATTGTTTTAAACATTTCACGAGAACATGCCAAAACACAATACGAGGCTGGCAATCCAGTTTCTTATTGAATGAGCAATGTTGAATATGGGAAAAAGTTTATTTTGTTATTCATTAACTTTTTGAAAATAAATCGTTTTGGCTTCATAAAGTAGAGTTTGGTCCACCTTATGAGGCTAAAATATTTATTTAATTAAACAGGATGAAAAATATTAGGTGGATTAATAATCTAAAGTAACTTATGGGAATTTACTAGGAAAATTTTTTTCATTTATAGCAAATTTTCGGAGAAAACTCTTCTCCTTCTTCAGGCTCTCTTGTTGTTGTCACTTTTTGCTTGTCACTATCATGGTTACGGTTTACCTTGACGGTTACGGTTAACCTTGACGGTTTAGGTTATTTTTCAACAAATCCTGCCAGATGTTAGGTGGTAAAATTATTGGAGGGACAAGCTTCACCTTGCCCTCCTCCATAGTCGTTGCCCTATGGTTTTCTCTCCTCTCTCCCTTTGTAAAATGTTTGTTGGTAACTCTGAAGTTCCAGTGTCATGCCTGAACTGTTGAGAAATCCTGTTCCTGTAACCATCAAACTATATTGCAGGAGCTACACTTTTTAACAGTTCAACCATAGTATGAGAACTCCACAGGTGGTATGTGAGGAAAATGAAGAAAGATGAGGTGGCAAAGCCCTATCAAAGTAAATATGTGGAAAATCACATACTTAATGGAATTCTTATATTTGCACTTTTAAGGTATTAACCTCTTGCAAAGTGCGCATAGTTTACGTGCAATTCATAAATGAAAAAACCATTAGGAAGAACCACTCACTCACCATAAAGATCATGGTAACCTCCAATGACCACACACTTCCAACACGTCATTCATCGTGATGTAACTGGGCTTCCACAGGTTTACAGACTTCTTGCTTACGCTTCTTATTTTCGGGTGTGAAACATCGTTTTTTTTTCCTTTGCCTTATAAGATGTTACTATAATGCTTGTCAATTCGATAAAAATCACACATACAATTCAAGTAAAAACTATGTACATAACCTTACATTCACAGGTGATTAAACCTTGGTCAACTCTAATTATCAAAATATATTGAAATATATTGAAAAAATTGTATATATTGAAAAAATTGCATATGCTTTTGGATACCCTAAACAGGTATTAAAAAAATGGATTTATGAAGTAACTCAAGGTTACAATAAAGTCAAGACTGATAAAAAACTTGTAAAATATGTGGGAGCAATACCATATATAGAAAATGTTTCAGCAGAAATTAATAAAGTTTGTGGCAAGTATGGCATACAGGTAGGAAATCAGGTACTTACTGTAAAAAATTTAGCGATTAAAAATGAAAAAATTAGCCAATTAGATAGAGCAGGAATTTATGAAATCCCAATAAACCAGCAACCACCTGTGTCATATATAGGCAGCACCAAGAATAAATTAAAGTATAGATTGAACCAGCATATTAATAATTGGAATAAAAAAGAGGCTAAGACAGCATTGACCCAATACTGTATGGAAAATCAAAAATGTCCAAGGTTTGAAGATATTAAAATTATTAAGAGCTGTAAAAACGAAAAGCAGTTAAGAATTGCAGAATCAGTGTTAATTGAAAAAAAAACAGATCAAGATTATGCAACATTAATGAGCCAAGTAACCTAAACGAACAATGGAAAGCCCTAATAAAAATTGAACAGCAGCGTAAAAAGAAAGAGGAAAAAAAGAGCAGCAGGAACAATAGATGGCGCCAGAGACACAACGATTCAGAGATAGCGACTGGAGCCCAGGCCTCGATGGCTCTGCTCACTTGAGCTGTGGTGGGCGGGTGAGACACACCTGCCTCCTGAAGATGACAGGGGCCTGTCGAAAGTACTAGAGGATTGGATGTGCGGGGCTGAATGGGTGTGACACTTGCAGTGGGAGTAGCAGAGGTTGTGAAACAGAAGGAGTAGTTTGATAATTAGAGTTGACCAAGGTTTAATCACCTGTGAATGTAAGGTTATGTACATAGTTTTTACTTGAATTGTATGAATGAGTTGTATGTGTGATTTTTATCGAATTGACAAGCATTATAGTAACATCTTATAAGGCAAAGGAAAAAAAAAAAAAACGATGTTTCACACCCGAAAATAAGAAGCGTAAGCAAGAAGTCTGTAAACCTGTGGAAGCCCAGTTACATCACGATGAATGACGTGTTGGAAGTGTGTGGTCATTGGAGGTTACCATGATCTTTATGGTGAGTGAGTGGTTCTTCCTAATGGTTTTTTCATTAATGGAATTCATTTTCGTGTTAAAGGTCCTACAATATTATTTTAGTAAAAGAAAAAAGTTTTAAAGCATTTTTTTCAAAATGATATGCTTTGAAAAGCATATTTAAGTTACCATATTTTTTGGCATTTATAAGACGAGACTTTTTCCCCCCAGAAGTCCAGGCCTCAACTTATATGCCACATCAACTTATCTGTTGATTGGTCATTGGAATTTCTCAATGAGAAAAACAAAAACATTGTTCCAAAATTTTTTGTTTACCTATGTTAATGTATATTATTTTATGTATAATCAGTTATAAATGTAGAAAATAAATTTTTAAAAATGTCAAAAAAAAAACTGTAGGAGGAATGGAATGGCTATAAGAGGTGGAGAAGGCCATTTTGAAAAAAAAACTTTTTTTTTAACATGTTAAAATCAGATTTAAATCAAAAACTGGCACCTGTAATTCAAAATCATGAGAGCTTTGCCCCCAAATCCTCCAATGGGGCTCCGCCCAGTACCCTACTGGGAGCGAACCACCAGTAACTCTCAGATGTCCTTTTTTTTTTTTTTTTTTTTTTTTGGTGTTTGCAGCGCTAGACACACTGGAAGAGGGTCAGTCAAAACACTAAGATCAGGTGTGATGATGATATCCTCTTCTTCTGTCGGGTTTAGTGAGATATAAGTAAATCCTCTATCAACCTGTCCTGTGCAGTGAAAATATAAAAGCAAGGAGTTACTTATGAAGCTGCTTTAAGAGTAAGAGAGAGAGAGTAAAAATGATTTTTCTCTGGGAAATAATTTAAGTGGTATTCAATGATAAAAAAAAAACGACATTTCTTTAGCATTGCAATGCAATCTAAGGAGAATAAGATTTGAAGGGATATTGAGGCCACTGTCTTGTCTGTATGGAACTCCATCACACCATGGGAACTGTGGAACCTCCACTATGCCGCTGATAAAAGTGAATAGTCTATGGTACACATTAGTGACATGAATTGGCATCAAAGAATGCATTCAACTGACAGACCATTTGAGTGCACTAGATGGGAGTACAGATACTCACTAAACAAGATTCCTTGATTTTCATCAGAAATTCACTCTGGCAGGAAACTAATTATTTTGCTGTACTCTGTGTGCCCAACATTAGTCTATGGTAAAATCTGGAAAAAGTATCTGCCGCCCCGGTGGGGCAGTGGTCTAAGTGCTAGCTTATGACCATTCGTCCGAGAAGGGTCTGGGTTCGAATCCCGGTGAGGCATGAATGTTGTGTTTGTTTTACGGCATTGGCTCTCCCCTTCCTGGAACCAGTGGCACTAAATTAGGGATGGGCGACTGCTTATAGCCCACTGAATTGCTCATGATGGTCGTTAAACCCTCAATAAAAAAAAAAAAAAAGTATCCTGTGTTTCTATAAAGGCAGTAATATAGTTCAAAATATAAACTAAAAGAACCTACCTCTAAATTATACAGCAGGTGATAAATAATTTAGGGGGAGGCATTTTCCATTTATATTTTATAAATTATAACTTCGCTTTTTACGGATACAGATTTTTTTTTTTTTCAAATGTTGGCATGGAATACTATTAGACACAGATTTGCACTTTTAAAATATGTCTTGTCTTCATTGCCACTATTTTGATACATGCAATTTGTGTACTGCTAATGAATTAAAATTATGGCTTGGGAAATACTCTGAACCACAGAAGTAGTTCCTATTGGCCAAGTACTTTGTGAGACACAGTTGGCACCTTTTATTCTCATTTTATGCTTGTCGAACTTGATCTGTTTTAATGGTTGAGATTTCCCAAGCCATTAATTAGACATTTAAAAATGAATGTCAATACTTAATTAAACTAACAAATGTTTTCTTCCAGGAAATATTTATTTTGAGTCGCAAATTTTCGGAGAAAACTCGTTTCCTTCATCAGGCTGTTTTTTGTTGTCACTCTTTCTCCATCACTATCTTGGTTAGGTTATTTTTCACCAAATCTTGCCAGATGTTAGGCAGGGACAAACCTCTGCAGTCACTGATAATGGCATTCTATTTTTTCTCAATTTCTATTCCTTCTTTTAATTTTCTTTTTTGAAAGTTGCTTTGGAAACCGATGACTTTAAGAGAATTCCAGTCCATGTTGTGACCAGTTTCTCTGACTTGCCTATCTAAGTCTTTTTGGAGCAATTTTTTATAGCAGCTTTATGTTCTGCTATTTGAGTTTCTAGTCTGCAACCTGTCTCACCTATGTAAGATAGTCCACAACTACATTTTACTTCATAGACAACTCCTTGCATTTTTAAAATATCTTCTCTTTCAACTATCTTTGGGAATTTTTTAACTTTGTTCTCTAAACTTGGAGCTAGTCTTACATTATAGTTTTTACTAATTCTCTTTAAAAATTCGAATAAACCTTTGTGATAAGTAATTTTTCTAGTGAATTTTATTTGTTGCTGTCATGTTCTTAACTGAAATTTTTTTAGAAGTTTTTCAATTTCACTTTCAGGATAGTTATTTTGAAAAACTTCTAAAAAAATTTCAGTTAAGAAGAATGCACAACAGCAACAAATAAAATTCACTAGAAAAATTACTTATCACAAAGTTTTATTCGAAGCTTTAAAGAGAATTAGTAAAAAATATAATGTAGGAGTAGCTCCAAGTTTTGAGAACAAAGTTAAAAAATTCCTAAAGATAATTCAAAGGGAAGAAGATATTTCAAAAATGAAAGAAGTGGTCAATGAAGTAAAATGTAGTTGTGGATTATCTTACATAGGTTAGACAGGTCACATACTAGAAACTTGAATATAGCAGAACATAAAGTAGCTATAAAATAATTGCTCCAACAGGACAGCTTTTAGTAGGCATTTTAAAGAAACTGGTCACAACATGGACTGAAATTCTTTTAGTCGCCAGTTTCCAAAAGCAACTTTCAGGAGAGAAAATTAAAAGAAGGAATAGAAATTGAGAAAAATCAGAATTCCATCATCAATGACTGAAGAGGCTCGTCCATGCCTAACAACTGGCACTATTTGTTGAAAAATAACCCTAACTGTCAAGGTTAACCATAACTGCAATAGTGAAAGAGTGACAACAAAAGACAGTCTGATGAAGAAGAGTTTTCTCCAAAAATTTGCAATTTAAAATAAATATTTCCTAGAAGAAAAAATCTATATTAGAAGTTTAATTAAGTATTTAATTTAAGAAACTAGAAAGCCAGTTTTTAACATGAGCTTTATTCAAAGAATGAATGTCAATGTTGTTTTCATTTGATAGATAAATGTCTTGCATTTTATACTGCATGTATAAGATCACTATTTTGAAAACTGTTTTTTTTTTTTTTTGAAGTTTGTACATTTCTTTACTAACAGTTTGATGCTTATAAATATTATAAATTCATATTTTTAGGTCAAAATCTTGAGGAATGCAGCCATCCCTTTAAAAATCATCTACCTTTGTAGTGGCCGCTTGTTAAAAAACCTTTTGCTCAACACCAGAGTGATGCATCTTTCACCTCATGCACATGTGAATATTCTACAATACACATTAGTGACTTTAATAAGCATCAAAGGAGCCATTAAAGTGACAGACCAATTGAGTGCAGTTTATGTGGATGTTGATGTCACTTAAAGAGATTCCTTGATTTCATCACTCTGGCAGGAAACTTTTCCTGTACTCTGTGTGTCCAACACTACTCCATGGCAATACTTAAAAAAGTACTGTGTATTTCTATAAAGGATGTACTACAGTTCCAACTCATAAACTGAAAATATCTGCTACTAAATTATATAGTTGGCAATAAATAAATATATTTTATGACTACAATACTTATGATGTTGAGATAGAATAAATCAGTAATGTTTATTCACAATTAAATATTTTATTTTAAGATTGTGTAGCTTCACTGGGTGTTTGGCTTGGCTTCATCAGGACAAATGGAGCATAAATATTTAAATCAAGTGATAAATAATTTAGCAGCAGATGTTCTCAAATTGTATTCTGAACCCATAGTACCCCCTTTACATAAAAACAGGGTACTTTCACAAATATTGGTATGGAGTACAGTTGGACACATATTTGTATTACTAAAACGTGACTTGTGTTGAATGCCACTCTTTTTATATATCTGCCAAAGAACTTCAAAGAGAATTCTTACATATTTCTACAATGTTTGCCAGAACTGTGTAAATTTTCAAAATCATAAAAAAGTCTGTATCTAAGTATGTTTAAAATTAAGAGAAGTAGCATAATAATTGCATGTTGAACATATTGTTGCTGTTTTATTTCATTGAATGAAGAAGGTCTGTTATGTTTATAATATTTTAATTTTTACTTTTGCTGGAGACATGATAATATTGTGAAAGCACTTTGTTTTATAACAAGGAGAAATGAGCTAACATGCCAACTGGTGGAAGCCACCACTCTGACTGTGGTCTATAAATGTTTCTATTTAAATCCTGATGCATAAATTTTGTTCAGAAAAGAACAAAGTAAATTTTCTAAGCACCATTTTTTATGTTGACTAATTTTAAACAGAAAGACATGTAGCTATGGAGTTAGCATCTGAATTATTCACTACAGGGGCAAAAACAAATTTATCTCTGATCTTCGGGTAGTAAAGCTTTTCTGCTCCAAAATTTATGCCTTGTTTAGTTGTCATGTAATAAGTATATTATCTTCTAGAAAATTGTCTTGGCCCTTGTTTTAATGTACTGTTGAAGAACTTTTATCTGGCTAAAAACAAATTTTGAATTTTAGTAATAAATAAAGCCATAGACCCTCTAGATTTTCAATATTGCAGTGACTAGTTCTGATACTGTAGTGACTATCATAAAACTAAATACAAATAGGATTATATAGAGTATGCGTTATTAACGTTTTCCTTTAAAAATAATTTCTTCCGAATTCTGTAATCAGACATGAGGATTTTCGGAATTATATCCCCAAGCTGGTTTTGCTAGCTAATTACTTTGTTAGTAAAATGGAAGTAAAGATCTTTTGGTGCAACCTCTTTATTCTGCTTATATGTTAGATACATGGAGGACATTTCAGATATGAAAAAAAAAATAGAAATGCTAATAAGATGTTGAAGTTGAATTCCTACAGTCCAAGCTACATAAAATTTAATACAGCCATCCAATTTCTACAAAAAAATTTTATGCTAGTCTTAACAGCAGACCTAAAAATATCCATAAAAAAGAACTAAATAATATTTTATTATGTGAGGAAAATAAATGTAGTAGACTTTCTACCCAGCTTGGGACTTGATCACCTGTAAATAGTCCCAGTGAGATCCTTGAAGTAGCTACCTCTTTAAACTGCAATAGAAATGGTTCTTATTTTATCCCAATCATTTGGAAATCCTTCCTATCATTTGGCAACAAACATAAGATGGCTATTTTGCAAATTTCCATGACTACATTTGATAGCTTAGATATGGTAGTTTCCACTGTATTTTTCAATAGTTTTCCCTTTTAAGTAATTTATTGTGTTAGTAACTCGAAGTAACCATAAAAAAACATGACAAACAAAGCTGCATTAGACAGACTTGCAACCAATTGCACATTCTACGAAAAAGATCTCGGTAAAAGTAATCACTCACCAGTCACACATACTAAAGGGGAAACTTGGAGAAGTACCATGCTAATGGCTATATTGGTTGGGCATTTTCAGCTGAATGGAGACAACTTTTCCAGTAATGTATTCCTGATCGTGAACTGGGATCTACTGTAATTTGAAAATTTAGCAACTAAATCTGAGAAAAAGTAATTTTCCACTGAGATGACCATAAAACCAACTAGTCTACAATTTTTGAATTGTTTATCAACCTAGGTTCTCTTCATTTAATAAATATGTGCACAGTTTTTGTCCAAATTAATAAAAATATGTATATACAGTATGTAGAACTCATTGTATTACATAAATATAGACCATAGTATCCCAGCATATTTCTTGAGTTATTCATAGTTTTTAAATGTATGCTATTTTATTTGCAGTTAAAGAAAAACATTTAATCATTTTTGTGTTTTGTTTTCTTTCTTATAGGTGCATGAATTGTAATCATTGAAGTCGCACCTCAGCCTAATAGGTTGTTGTGTACAGAAAAGCATTTCCTTTGAGAATCTTTTGCCCAGAACTTTGTCCACCTGTCAATGTAATTACTCATAATGTGACCACAGAAATATGATTAGGCATCAGATGATGCATGATGATGAAAAGTGCACTTGATTTCTCATGAGAAGACGCATTATGAAGAAAACAACCTTTTCAGTGTAGTATTTGTAAATGTAAAAATTTAATAATTCATTAGAGAAGGCATTCTAGTAGATACCCATTTTATTTTACCCACTTCAGATAAAATTTTCTATGAACGAAGTGCTCAGCACCCAATTGTTCACATTTAAAAAGTGTGTTCACTGCCAATGTGGTAAAATATTTTTCAGAAATTTTCTACTAATGTACCTTTTTAGCACGTCTTTTGTAAAAAAAGATCGTGCTTATGTTACCGGTTTGTCCGTCCGTCTGTACCCAAGATATCTCTGCAACTATTAGTCCGATTTGAAAAATTCCTTTTGCATTGGGAAGATTGAAATATACGAATGATGATCCTTCAATTCGTTTTTTTTTTCCGATGTACAATTTTGCCGCAAGAGAGCATAAATGCAGATGATGTCAAATTCAAAAATATGTTTTATTCCACATATTTGCTTCTAAACATCCAATTGAAAAATTATTTTATCTTTCGATTCCATTTATGTCGAAGAGTATTTTAGATATAGTTACGTTTTCAAATTACGCATAGATTTTCCGCTAGGGGCGTAAAAGTAAATTACATTTTTCTCGATAACTCTTCTTCTAAAACTCCTATTTGAAAACTTTTTTCTTCAGCGGATACACCTCCTGGCGGAAAATCTTTTGCATATAATTTCAAATTTTTGGTAAATAATACTTTGGCCACCAGGGGGCGTAAGTGTTAATTTTTGCTTCTGATGTATTTGCCATAAAATCGGAGCTTCTAAAATATAGATTGAAAAAAATCCTTCGTGGACTGATGCCATTCACATTGATAAACCTTTTCGGAATATTTTCTTCTTAAAATATTCCATAGTTTCTCCGCCAGGGGGCGTAGATTTATATCCTATTTTTGTCAATATCTCTGCTTCAAGGAGTCCAATTTGAAAAATTCCTTCTTTGTTGGATAGTGTTTCCAGTGTGACATGTTTTTCATATAATGTCAAAATTTTCAAGTAATTCATAGACTTTCCGCTAGGGGGCATAAAGGTAAATTGCTTTCCTCCCTGTATCTCTGCTTCTAAATCTCCAATTTGAAAAAATCTTTCTGCACCGGATACAGCTCCGGATGAGAAATTCTTTGCACATAATTTCTAATTTTTGTAAAAAATGGTTTGGCCACCAGGTGGCGTAAGTCTTAATTTCTATTTCTGATGTATTTGCTGCAAAATATGAGCTTCTAAATCTCGATTGAAAAAAAGTCGTTTGTTGACCGATACTACTCATAATCTACATTTTGGGGTTACTCACCTTTATTCCCTAAATGTTTTAGGAGGCTTTCGTCTCCACACATTTCCAACACGTGTTGGAAATGTGTGGAGCACATGAATAATTAAGCAGCTAGATGACATTTGCAATGCTGTATGGATATATGATACTACTCATGTCGACAAACCTTTTAGGAACATTTTCTTCTTGAAATAATGCATGGTTTTTACGCCAGGGGCGTAGATGTATATCTTATTTTTTGTCAATATCTCTACTTCTAGGAGTCCGATTTAAAAAAATCCTTCTTTGTTGGATAGTGTTTCCGGTGCGAAATGTTTTTCCTGTAAATTTAAAATTTTCAAGTAAATCATAGTCTTTTCGCTAGGGGGCACAAAGGTAAATTACGTTTTTTGCGTTATATCTGCTTCTAAAACTCCGATTTGAAAAATTCTTCCTGTATCGCATACAAGACCTGATGGAAAATATTTTTCACATAATTTCTAATGTTTGGTAAAGAATGGTTTGGCCACCAGAAATTAAAACTTATAAGTGTTAATTTCTGCTTCTGATATATTTGTAGCAAAATCTGGGCTCCTGAAAACTCGACTGAATTTTTTTTTTCTTCCGTCAGATACTATTGTTTTTCATACGGGTTCCATTGACTTTGAATAGCTTTGATAAATTTAATTTGCATCAGAACGGATTCAAAAGACGTGCTTATTACACCCGATAATTCGGTGTCATCTTTCTTGTAATATATATTTTCTGAAAAATATTTTAATATTGTTATTTAAAGTACAAGAAACAACTAGAGGTTATGGAATATTATTTATGTTTTAAGGACATATTTTTAAGACAATGATTTTTAAGGGCAGTTCTAATATTTGTGTTACGTTTTTAAGGATTTGTCCAGGATAATATGAAAAATTGCATTTCCACTTTCCAAAATGTGTGTGTGTGTGTGTGTGTGTGTGTGTGTGTGTGTGTGTGTGTGTGTGTGTGTGTGTGTGTGTGTGTGTACGTACACTCATTGTAGCATCACCTGACAAATGTGCACATTCTTATGACATCATTCCTCAGTACACTAGCAGGATTATTCTTTAAAACTAAACAAAACCCAATCAGTAATGCACTGCCTTGTAGAACACTTCTGAATTATATGCTGTGTTTTAGTTGATATGATTTTTTTGTCTTTATTGGTCAAATTCTTTTGCTTCAATAATTTGATTGCAATGTAATTTTGCTTAAAACTATGTGTACTTTTTCAAGTGTAGAATACTTTTGAATAATGTAATCATGTTCTTAAAACATGTGGAGAGTTTGTTCAATCTTGTTCCATGTCACTAAGGGGTTTTATTAACTGCAATATACAGAGTGGGCCAAAAGTAGGTACATAGTACTGATCGAGTCCTGTTTAGTCTGTTAGGTTTAACATTTCTGGAACCTTTCCCTGACATTGGGACACACAGTAACACACACATTCCAGTCAGCATTGGTGTCCATAAATGCTTGCGAGATAAACTCCTTCAATTAGTCCACTATGTAAGGCTTCCTCTCAGGAACCTTATCCTTTACTGCACCCCACAAAAAGAAGTCCATAGGTGTCAGTTCAGGTGAACGTGACAGCCAATCAATGCTGCCATGTAGCTCAATCCAGTGCTTTGGGAAGCTGTTATTAAGGTAGCTCTGTACTGATAATGCAAAATGAGGAATGTCCCCCATCTTGTTGAAAGAACAGTTCAGCAAAGTCAGCCCTAGTTGTTGTGAGTTATGGTGCTACCATGTTGTGCAACATGTTTAAGTAATTGTTACCATCTATAGTTGTATTAAAAAAAAAAAAAAAAAAACTTTTCACCATTGCCCACCCCGCAGAGTGACACCTGGCTGATTCAGTTCAGTTGTGATAGTCACGTGAGGGTTTTCATCTGCTGAGCATACACAATTGTATTGCAATGCTAAAATTCTTCAAATTATAGTTCATAATTTATTCTTTTGTTTCTTTCTTATAGGTAGGTACCTTGGTTCTGAACTGTAACCTTTTGAAAACATATCAATTGATTGACAACATTTCTATTTGATCCACAGGCCAAGAACTTGATGTGCTATCTCTGTACTTAATCATTGACACACAGGGCTCATATGATTACACAGCACAGAAACTATTTTGTTGATCAATCATTTTATTGTACTTCGTGTATCATATTTGTATAGAAAGTAAACTTGATGCTTATCAAGTACATATACTAGTGGAAAACCATTTCAATGTATTTCCTGTGAATTAAGATGTTGTGATATGTACTCTCTGGTTGGGTAATAAGCCCAACCAGAGAGTACATTTTAGTGATCAACCTTTTTAGTGTGCCCATTGAGAGTGTTTTTTCTAATGTAAAATAAACCTTAAGTGGCCTTTAATTTTTCACACAGGATTAAAAGATTTGTGTATATCCCATCCCAAGATAAAATAGGCACAAGTGCTACTTATGGGCTTTGTTTTTGTTGTTTTCTCAATTGCACTTATTTGATTTGTTTATTTTTTATTTTTCTAAACAAAATTATACCTCAGTTTAGAAAATTAATTATTGAATATGTTTTTGGATTAAAATTTTGATAATAATGTTATAGAAGACCTTACCCTCATATCTAAACAAGTTTCTGTGTGCAAAAATAGTGTTATCAAATACATTTTTGTATGCCAAAACTAAGTTATAAATATAAATAGGTATGCCAGAATTAATACTGAAATTACAATTTGTTCCAGCATTTTCTCATGTGAGGTTGAAACAACCAAGTATTGATATAAAAATGCCATGTGATGCCAGACTGTGCCTTTAAGATAGGTTGCTACACCAAATATTTGGATTTACAAAAGAATCATACTGCTTATTGTTAAGATGTACAATAAGCAGAATGATTTAATAGAAGTTTTGCAGATATTACTATATATGTACACATAAACATACATAAGTGAAAAATATGTAAATTATGAATATTGAATACATCTAAATGAACATAGATTCTTAAATGTTGATTATTGGTTTACCACATTAGTGATTTTACTAAGCACATATATTTTTTGTAATATTCTCATTCTGTGTGTTGTACTCATTTGTTAAAGATGCTCTGCCTTCATAAAATACACTATCTACCAACAAGTAATTGGACACCCCTGCAATCCACGATATCTGCGGTCCTGATACACGTCACCGCCGCCGCCGTTAAATGTCGTGTGGGAAACAACAACGCAACCAGTCGCATGCAAGATGCCATGCAGTTCGGAGCTCTCTGATTTCGAGAAAGGTGTAATCGTCGGGTATCACAGAAATGGCCGATCCATACGTGACATATCCAGCGAGTTGAAGTACCCAAAATCGACAGTGGCCTATGTGATTGGCAAGTGGAAGATGTGAGGTGACTGTCGGAATGTGCCCCGACCCAGCAGACCCGCAAAACTGGGAGTTAGAGACTGTCGGGTGCTGGCCAGAGAAATTCGGAAGAACCGCACCAAATCGATGAGCCACATCCGCGAAGAGTTTCAACAGACATCCGGGAGTGTTCTTTCGATGAATACCATCCGTAAGGAAGCCCATCTGCTCGGTTATCATGGACGTGCTGCCGCCCACAAGCCTTTGATCACCAAGTCCAATAGCGCTGCTCGGCTAATGTGGTGCAAAGAACGTTGACAGTGGACCGTTGAACAGTGGAAACAGGTTCTCTGGAGCGACGAATCAAGGTTCACCCTCTACCATTCGGATGGCAGGGTCTGGGTTTGGCGTCTGCCTGGGGAACACCTCCTGCCAGAATGTATTGTGCCAACTGTGAAGTTCGGCGACGGTGGAATTATGCTATGGGTGTGTTTCTCCTGGTATGGCATGGGACCCTTGGTCACAATTCCTGGTAGACTCAACGCCAAGACCTACTGCACCATTTTGGATGACCACGTGCTTCCTACGCTGTGGCAGTTTTACGCGGTGGACCCATGGTACTTTCAGAATGACAATGTCACCTGTCAAGTTGCGAGGTCTACCATGGCTTGGTATGGTGACAATGGGGTTAATTGAATGGACTGGCCTGGGCAGAGCCCGACCTTAACCCTATTGAGCATCTCTGGGACGAGTTGGAGCGTCGACTTAAGGGGTGCCCCCATCGTCCGAAATCAGTGAAGGAACTGACTTGTCTTCTCCAAGCCGAGTGGAAGAAAATACCGCTAGCAGTCGTACAACGCCTGGTTGAGAGTATGCCCCGTAGGGTCGCAGCTGTAATCGCCGCTCATAGAGGCTCCACCAACTATTGAAGGTGAATAAACTTTGTTTTCCTTTGCTACCACAGGTGTCCAATTACTTGTTGGTAGATAGTGTATATTTTGCTTATGTTTTCTCCACTGTGCAATATATCTGCATAATTAAGAAAAATGATTCTTTTTTTATTTATATTACACTTTGTGTTTCTAATGAATTTTTTTTTAGTATTCTGTGGATGTCTTTCTGGGCTTCAGTAGAGACTAAAAAGTTAATTTTCTCTAAAAATTGTCTCGCAGTAGACTTTATGTAGTCCGGATGATGAGTTGTCTGTGTTAGTAGGTTTTTTGTAGATCTGTGTTAAGATCTTTCCATCTTTTGAGGTCAGGGTTAAATCCAGGTAGTTGAGGCTATGAGCAATGCTATACATGATAATGCCATAAAATATTTCAAATATAACCATCAATGTGTACATGCAGCTTTAAGTTCAAGTGGATGTTAAATACTGTATCGTCATCATCATCAACCATTATCAATCCACTGCTGGACGAAGGTCTTCCCAAGTTTCTTCCACAATTGTCTGTCTTGAGCCTGTCTCCTCCATGTCACTCCAGCTTTCATCCATCCATCTCCCATGGGGTCTTCTTCTGGGTCTTTTCCTGTCCCTCGGATTCCAGTCTGAAGATTTTGGTTGTCCATTACTGGTGGTCCGTTCTTCTGGCAACATGTCCAGCCCATTGCCATTTCAGAGATTTCACTCTGGTCATGATGTCGTCCTCTCCTGTCATTTTCCTTATCCTCAAGTTCCTCTTCTTATCTTTTCTGGTTACACCAAGCATGCATCTCTTCAGGCTTTTTTGAGTTGTCTGCAGTCTTTGTACGTCTATTTTAGTTAAGGTCCATGTCTCTGCTTCATACGTAAGCACTGGCAGGATGCAGTGATTAAACAATTTTCTTTTAAGGCATACTACTCCTAAATATTGTACTGTTTCTTCCAAAAGCTCTCCAAGTTTTATACGCCGATTAATTTCTTCCTCAATGTGACTCTCACTTGATATCTGCTGCCCAAGATAAATGTAGGTATCTGTTGTCTCAAGCTTTTCTCCATCAATTGATAAATCTTCGGTTCTTGTGAAAGCATTATTGTACATCACTTTTGTCTTCTGAAAGTTCATTTTTAATCCCACTTCTTTACTTTTGTCAGCAAGTTCTTGGATCATACTCTGCAGCTCTGAAGGGGTAGATCAGCAAAACAAAGGTGAGTTAAGTAATTTCCATTAATCTTTATCCTTTTGTTTTCCCAGTTCAATGATTGAAAGACATTTTGCAATGTGGCATTAAAGAACTTGGGAGATATGGTGTCACCTTGTCTCACTCCCTTTCCAATTCTTATTTGTGCTGCATTCTCAAATATCCAAACCTTTGCACTTGCATTTTCAGAGGTATTATTAATAATGATAATGTATGCATCTTCAATACTGCAGTATTTCAAAGCCATTGTTACTGCTGATGGTTTCGAGGAATCGAAGGCCTTTTCCTTATCAATAAAAGCCGTGCATAATGGGAGTTCATATTCTCTTGTTCTTTCAATTAGTTCTCTCAGTACATGGATATGATCTACAGTGCTGTAGCCACACCTGAATCCAGCTTGTTCTCTTGGTTGAGCCATGTCTAGTGTTACCTTCAAGTGATGTGAAAGAACCTTAGTGAAGATTTTATAAACCACTGATAGGAGGCTGATGGGCCTGTAGTTCCCGAGATTATCAACATCACGTTTTTTATGTAGCAGAATCATTATAGCATTGTTCCAATCCTCAGGAATCTTCCCTTCATTGAGGCATCTGGTAAAAACTTGGGCGAGTGTAGTTTCAATTTTTCCACTTGCTTCTTGTATAATGTCCATGGTAATTCCATCTTCTCCTGGAGCTCTTCCCCGTTTCATGTTCTTAATTGCTTATGTAACTTCTGCAGGGAGGATTGGAGGGACTTTGGTACTGATACCTCTCATAATGTCTGAAATAGAAGTACATCATCCCTTTCATATAGTTTTGAATAGAAATCTTTCACCCTTGTCAAAATTTCTCTTCTATTTTTTGTCACAGTGCCATAATCTGTTTTCTTCCCTTACAGAGATGTCCTTTTGCTCTCTCCGGCTTTGAGCAAGCCTGAAGAGAGCAAAAGCCCCCCCCCCCCCCCAAGATACTTACACAATTTCAAACTAAATACTGTATATTACACATCATTTATTTGATTTTCCTATATCATAGGTTATGTGGAAGTCTTGTAAATAATGCATATCTTGAAAGGGTGAGAAAACTTTACTTTCAGTTATGCACTCAAATAACTTTTTACTAAACTCTCCACACATATGTGTAGAATTTATTGTTTTTTATGTTAACCATAGTCAGGGTTGGGTGGAACTTTTGCGGGCTTCGGAGCAAAATTTCTTTGTGGGGCTGATAAAAATGTCATTGCATTAAAGTCATTATATGAAAAATGCCCATAAAGCACATGCACGAAAAAAATATATAAAGAAAAAATTATCTCAAATCACTGTTAGCTTAAGAAAAAGACCATAGTATGAATTCGTGTAATTTATGACTCTTCATAAAATAAATTTGTACAAAAAACAAAATCATTGACAAATACATGTATTACTTGTAATATTGTCTATCATATAGTAATATACAATATGTCTCTAAATATCTGTTCATCATGTAGACCAATTGCATAGTGCATCAATATTATTTGTCTACCACTAATATGCGTTGAGTTAAATTAGTTATTTAAACTTTCCAAATACGTTAAAAAGTGTTAAATGAATTTATGGCACCTCTATTCTTATTGTACTGTGGAATTAACTTTTTTATGGGTCTTATAGCGGTTATTATTCAAAAAAGTTGGTGGTCAAATTCTCAAACTAAAGCCTAGTTTGTCATCAGGACTACTTGATGACGAACTAGGCTTTAGTTCAAAAATTTTAGTAGTCCTGATGACAAACTAGGCTTTAGTTCGAAAATTTGACCACCAACTTCTTTGAATAATAACCTCTATAAGACCCATAAAAAGTTAATTCCACAGTTAAAAAGTTTGTTTACCTGTTTCTTTGTTGCAGCTTTCTCAAACAGGTAAACCAACTTTTCGTACTTTTCTGCCACACTACTGTAAATGTAACGTGGTATGTAGCATAGCTCATAATTTCAGTCACTGCAATTATGTACAGTAACACCCTGAGTTACATAAACTGTTACATAACTTGAATTTTACGCAAGTCGAATTTGTAAATTACATTCATAAAAAACTGCAATATTTATTATTATATGTATGTACATGTATATTATTTATTATTATTTTCTGAAAGATACATCATGTAACAGTATTTACTCTGATAAACGTAAACTATAAGAGTATGAAAAATATATACATAAGTATATATTTTTCATACTCTTATAGTTAAAAAAAAAAATATAAAAACAAACTGAAATACTGTACATGTGTATTCACTGTCTTGTGACAGCTATGTTGGCTCTGTAGAAGGAGAGCAGGTGCTGGGGGTGGATGGTTGTGAAGAGAAATGATGTTCTGCACAACTTCTACCCCTCTCGATGTTGAATGCTGAGGGTAATCGAGGTCATTTGAGTTGTCATGTTGACTTTGTTGTGAGTGGAATGTCACAAACATGTCTATAGAGTAGATTGTGTGGTCACACGCTTCTTGTCATCGTAGTTGGCCTTGTAGCTAGACATATTGGAGTAGATACGATGGCTACATTCTCGAACTGCTCAGTGTTTGGATTCATCAATTCTAATTTTGCTAATGCCATGTCTATCAGGTTAAAAGCCTCAGCTAGTCCCTTCATTGTAAATTTCTTTACGTCTGGAGTTGGCGGTTCAATCAGCTTAGTACTTTCTTTGAAATTTCGGAATGCCTTCAATTGAATAAGGTCATCATTAGTAAGCTCTTTATCGTGCTCCAAAAAAGCTTGTCAATGTCACCGTCATCCACTTCCAGCTCTAATTGCTGTGCCAGTTGCACACATGTCTCCGTCGCTTGCTGTAATTGTTGTGTAAACTCGGCACCCATAGCAGTCATTGTCTGCTCTCCTTCCGTGAAAGTGAAACACTTAAAATTATGGACCATTTCTAGGCAGAGTTTGAGGCACAGCCTGGCCATCTCAATCTCCAGATCTCGACATTATCAAACATGCGTGGGAATATTGAGCAAAAGGTCAGATAACATTTTCCACTTTCAATACCACTGGCCCAGTTGGGACATATTTTACAGGAAGAATGGTCCGAAATTCCATCATCATATGTGCATGAGCATTGGCGTGATGAAGACCTAAGACAAGGTCGAAAGCTCCCATCTTACAAATTTTCTTGTTAAAGTTCTATTCTCTTAACATAACTAGCATGATCAACTTACATTTATTTGTTATTTTTGTTATGTGTTTTGCCAATCATCGTCATGTTGTGCACAACTTGTAAAAGTCTGTTCCATTTCTAATTGCTTCTGTTCTGAAAGCCTGAGGTAGGCCTACATGTTATTAATGAAAAGCTATCCACAAAAAGTAAATGTTCCCATTATTTTGATAAACCCCTGTAGCTTTATTGTTTTTATGTGACATTAAGAATAATTTAATTTAAACCTGTAACATGGATTTTATTTTTATTTCCCTTTTTTCATTACTTTAGGTCACCCATTGGACAAATTCTACCTAAAAAGAAACAAAACTGAAGAACTGCCTTTTTCTTATATTAATAACACATACATGTGTACAATTTGTGTTTATTCTTCACAATACAAGCACAATGTTAAGCGTCATCTGTCCACACATTCTATTGAAAAACAATTTGAATGTAGTGCTTGTGGAAAGAGATTTTCACTAAAACAAAATTTGAAAAAACACAGAACTTCACTATCCTGCAAAAATGTGTTTTGATAAAAAAATTTAAACATTTTTAAATTCTGTAACTGATAAATCTGTGTATTAATAGTTGCTGTACTTTTTTATAGATGTATCTTTTGCAGTTATGCATTAACAGTTTTATTTTGTGTGCGTGTATACGCATGTAATGATACTGCTATTTTTTATGTGAATATTTGTTGTTATGTTTACATTTTAATATTTGTTCAATGTTTACATTTTTTTCATCAACATAAGAATCAGTTACCTAACTTAATTATTATGATTTGCTCAGATAATGTGTTGAAATTATAAAATGGCCCCCCATATTTAGATGAATTGGTAATTAACACATCCTATTGAAAATGCAAGTTCTGTGAATTCAGAATTTTTTAAATATTTTTATTTTATTGTGTAGTATCACATGCTAAGTTTTGATTTCTTATGTTAAGATAAAAAATGCTTGTGATATGTTGATCACAGCTAATGTTCTGGCATGGTGCAAAACTGTAACGCCATGTATACGCATGTAATGATGGTGCGTGTATATGCATTAAATGATACTATTTCTTTTGTTAATATTTGTTATGTTTACATTTTAATATTTGTTAAATGTTTACATTTTTTCATCAACATAAGAATCAGTTACCTAACTTAATTATTATGATTTGCTTAGATAATGTGCTGTTGAAATTATAAAATGCCCCCCCCCCCCTCATATTCAGAAGATCAATTGCTAATTAACACATCCTATGGACCTTATTCACCTCGCATTGATTGCATCATGGGTAAGCCTTTCCGTGGCCGAGGACCAACAAGAGTTTGTTTACATGCGTTTTCCCATTGCTTAACATGGCGTTACGTTGCAAGGGTTCAAGAAAAACGCGATTTTCCTAAATTTATTAACGACATGTATAACTTTAGCTCATTGTATGGTTGTGCTAATAAATCCTGCAACCTAAATTGTGTAGACGAAAGAAAAACATTCTTTAATTTTCCGCTGAAACAGACGAAATTATTAAGGGAATGGCTGTGTAAAATGAAACGCGGTGATTTCCATTCCGATGCGTGCACTCTCCAATGTGTTCTGTCCACTTTAACGGAAAAGCTTTTGGATATTACGACACTACGAGTCAAAGGCAGTTGAAACCTAGTAGGATTCCTTTGAATTTCAATTTCAAAAAAGAAAAAAAAGGTAGGCGAAAATTGATGGAATATTTGGATTGGTGAATTACGAATTAAGTTCTACTTTCCTCAAAGAATAAAACAAACATATCTATAATTTTTCTTTTATTTAATGTTACGCATTCATTTTATTTTTAAGCAGACTGCCTAGCGTGCGAACCCTAGTTTGTTTCCTTATTACGTATTTGTCTGAGCTTTTAAATGTTTTTGTTTTGCAAAACAAGGTACTAAATTTTGTGTTTCAGATGTTTTGCCAATGTCTGGCAATAAGAACATGAAAATTTATTATAGCGTGTATGAGAAATGCTACATTAAAAACTTCATTATGACTAACGGCGATGCTTTCCTGAGGCATGCGAAATAAACATCGAACACAAAATTGTCTTTGTATATTTTTGCAACCTTTATTTGTTCTTCTAAGAAATTAATTTCTTCTTCTTCGCCCTGTAGCTCTATTAATTCCTCGGCAGAATCCTTGACATTAGGATTGTAAAAATTAGGCAATAGTAAGGGATACTCAAATAGCGAAAACATTGAATCAGCAGCCATGATGGTACGCAGAAATCCACTTCTGACGTCATATGAATAACGTCCATTGAAAGTGCAAGTTCTGTGAATTCAGAATTTTTTAATATTTTATTTTATTGTGTGGTATCACATGCTAAGTTTTGATTTCTTATGTTAAGATAAAAAATGCTTGCAATATGTTGATCACAGCTCATTTTCTGGCATGGTGCAAAACTGTACCCCCCCCCTTGTATATTGTTTGTAGCTACCTTGAAGTTTGAATGTCATGCCTGGTTAAAAAATGTTCCTGTAACCAAGAATATCGCAGGAGCTATACTTCTTAACAGCACAACCATAGCATCAGAACTTGAAAGGTACCCACAAGCAGGGCCTGACTAAGTCATTCATGAGCCCAGGGCCAGAAAAATAATGGGTCCCCTATGAAAAAAAAATCTTTCACCATTACATAGTGCTGGAGATGTCGCATGATAAATGCAACACGAGATACAGTAAACCCTTAATGTACTGGCACTGTTTCTTACAGTAGTATATTGTGGTGTTATATCAAGGATGGCATTATACCAAATTTGCCAATTATTTTTAAGTAACCCAAATGTTGTATGGTTCATCAAAAATCATAATTAGCATTAAGTTAAAAAATGTTAATTAGAAAAAAATGTAGTTATATATTGCACTGTAGATCAAAGTGTTTGTTTCATCGGAAGATTATGGTACATTGAGGGTTGACTGTATACACTGAATGGCCAAATTATTATGACCACCTGGTTAATACATTGCTGTGCCACCTTTCCCTCTTAATACGGCTTGAATTCATCTTGATATGGGTTATGTTAAATGTCGGTAAGTGTCATGGGATATACGAGGCCGGATCAAAAAGTTCCAAGACTAGGCCGATATACAACAAAGTACTTACGTTACTTAAGTCTGGCTATGATCTCCCTCAAATTAGTCTCCTTGGGCTGTGATACACCGCTGCCAGCATTTTTGCCACTGTTGGAATGCTCCCTGAAAGTCCTGTTCGCGAATCGTGTCAAGCACCATCTGCGATTCATGTTGAATCTCGTCCACGGTTTTAAAACGGCAACTTCGGGAAGAGAAAGAAGTTGCAAGCAGCCAAATCTGGCAAGTAAGGCGGGTGAAGAAGGATTGTCATGCTGTTGCAGCTGCAACAACTGGCGTGTTGCTAACGTTCTGCGAGCTGCTGCATTGTTGTGATAGAGCAGGAAATCGCCCCTGCACCACATTTCAGGTCATTTGCGGTGAATGTCCTCTCTAAGATGTCGCAGAACATCACAGTAAAAAAGGGCAGTGACGGTCTGGAACTGGGGGATGAATTCACGGTGCACAACCCCACGAATGTCGAAGAACACGATGAGCATGCTTTTGGTTGTGCTCCGGACCTGTCAGGCCTTCTTTGATCATGGAGATGCCGGGCTCTTCCACTGCAATGACTGTTGTTTGGTCTCCGGGTGATAACCATAGACCCAAGTCTCATCCCCACCCAGCAAAAACGATCTTGCTGGGCCAGCACTATGTTGCCGCTGCCGAACCGTCAATAAAATGTCCGGGCGGCCAACAGAAAGGCCTGCAGTTCAGGCCAACAGTTGGCACCCCTATCAGTTGTCATATGCCACAACAGGGCCATCAGTTGTCCATCACAGGCAGTAGCTGCCACAAGTGGCCCTGCAAGCACGTGCCAGAAATGATGGCTAGCCTAATGTGGTCCGCTAGTTTGCCGGTAGTGGCAGCCGGCAACCACGTGACGTAACTGGTGGCTTGCCAAAATGTGTCTGCCGATTTCCCAGTAGTAGCCATAAAAAAAAAAATCAAGGATAACCGCAGTTTCCCAAAGCTACATTTTTTTCTACCCTTATGAAACTTGTGATTTATAGCACTGTGCTGGGAAAATTTTCTCAACAGACCGGAAAAATGCCCATTTGGATCTGAGTGGATTTTAACCAGGGCCATTGGTGTGGGAGCTGAGCTCTCAACCAACCAGACTAATTTGCCACGCATGAGCCTGAGCTTGAAGCTGTCTGTTTCGTATGGAATGTGTAATCGAATGGTTCCCTCTTTCATTTTACAATTTTGCGAGGTATTTTTCATAAAAGTCAGTTTCATGTAATTCATAAATTTATTTTTTCAACGTAGCAATAGTTTTTTTGTTTTTTTTTACCTTAAGGGAACTTCACTCATTTTGAAGGAGTGTACATACTTAGAGTCGCTTTCCAAAGTTTTGTACTGTTCTTGTCATCTTGAAAGGAGATTGTTGAATTAATATATATTTACCCAGGTTCATGTCACACTCTGTTACATTTTTAATGTTGTATCTTTCCTTTCTGTTGTCCGAAGCTACATTTGTTTTAAAGAGGAAAGATATTTTATTTTACTTCTTGTTATTTTTAGAAGCAAATTCCTCCCAATCTTGTGTATTCAACCCATGGATGAGTACATTATATCCACATAGTGTTGCTTTGTTCTTTCTTTCAAATAATTAATAAATTTTGTACGTGTATTTTTTTTTCTAACAAACGTTTTTTTAATGGTTTTCCAGGACATTTGTTTTAAGCGGTTTCAAATTTTTTCTTGTTATTCACCCACTCCATTCCATGAATGTTATTCATGAGAATGGAGTGGGTGTATTTCATGGCTGTAATCTGATATCTTCGTCAACATAGAATTTCATTAGGAAATTAATTCGCCTCTCTACATATGGATTTTTTTTCTTAGCATCCACTAAAATTACATGATGGTGATAGCGTCGTCGTCAACAAACTGGTATCATGAGAGACACAGCAAGTGTTGCTTCCGCGAATGCGCAGTCCCGTTGCTTCCACCTACTGTTGGGGTTGCATTAGTTGCCAGCAACAGGCCACTAGTTGCACTTGCTTGGAGGCCTACAATTCACGGTGATGCTGCAGGGCCATCAATGGCTCGCCAACTGATAGCGCTGCCACCAACGGACCGCTACCGGGCCATGAGCGGCAGATTTCAGCCAACAGTGACCCATCACTGCCAGCTGGTGGCCAGCAGTTTCCCAGCACTTGTGTTTTTGCTGGGCAGTGACGACCCGTGACAAAAACCTTGGTTCATTCACCACCTGCTGACAAAGGTCTTGACAGAGTTCGACATGGAGCGCCTTCTGTTTGGGGGTTCAGAATCTTTGGCACAAACTTTGCAGCAATGTGGTGCATGTTCAAAACCAACGTCAGAATTTCTTGCACTGTTCCATATGACACATTGATGATAGTAACAATGTTTTGAATGGTTCTCCGACGATCCTCATGTACCAGTTCCCTAATTTTGTCCACATTGGGGGGGGGGAAGTTGCTCGTCGATGGTTGCCCTTACCTCTCATCGTCTTACTCGTCGATGGTTGCCCTAACCTCTCGTCCTCATCCAGTGCTGTTCTGCCACTCTTGAAGTGCGAGTGCCACTCAAAACACCTCACACGACTCATTGCTTCATTACCATGAGTCTGCCACAACATTTCACACATCTCCATTCCTGATTTGCCGAGTTTGACACATAATTTGATACTCGATCGCTGCTCTAGTATGCATTCCATACCGAAATTGCAGCTATGTTCTGCACGTGGTCACCAATTATTGTGTAGCACAGCTCCTGATGTTCACAGAACGATTCCACTTAGCACAATGACTCACGAAGGTCACTGCCCACGACCGCTGCTCACACATCTACGTACTACCACCTCTTGGCGCGCTACGTACCTAGCCTCGGAACTTTTTGATTGCACTACGTATTATCCCAAATACAATGAACTGCACCCTCCAGCTCTTGAAGATTTGATTGTAACAGATCCAGCTGTCTGATGTTCCTGTAGAATTCATCCCACAAATGCTCCATTGGATTGAGATCCAGTTATTGAGGAGGCCTATATATGTAGCACGTATGCATCTCTGTGATGCTCCTCAAACCATTCATGTACAATATGAGCACTATGGGGCATTGTCCTGCTGGAAGTAACATCTCCATTGGGATCAATATAACTGGGTGGACTTTGTTGGCAATGATATTTAAATACCTTTGGGAGATCAGATTGTGTTCCATACAAATCAAAGGGCCCAAAAACTCCCACAAATCCACATTCACTATGACAATGCGAGACCACGTATATCTTTGGCAACAAATTAGGATGGTCGGAGGTCCCCCCAGATCTGGCACCCACTATAACTATAACACATACTGTTCTGCAGGAACTTTGGGTAATGGCCATAATTGGGAAGGGTGTGTGTTTGAGAGGTGTCCGTTAAGAGAAATTTTACTGTATAGGTTTCTGATTTTTGCAGTTTGGGTACAAATGGTGCCAGTTCCTCAAAAAGTGTATATATGTAAAAATAATTTTGGTTTCTATACTAAATTTTAAAAGTTTATATATTTTGAATTTTATAAAATGCTGGTAAAAAATAAAAAACATTCATAGTTTTCAAACTGTTTTGTGTGATACTGAAGATAGGTTTTGTTTTCCTGATTGATGTAACCCATTTGTTGCATTTTGATGACTGCTCCATGATGGAAAGTATAATACTGAATTTTATTTTCAAACATTTTTTGTAGTGCTTTGGATTTTCAGTCAGCTTAGATGTTACCATAAAGCTGATGGTTTTAATATTATGCCACAGCAAATAATCATGAGTTATTTTTTATTTAAACCAGTATTTTTTTGTGTTCCACTGTAGCTTTGTGTTGAAACAATAGCGCTAACTTCATGAGTGTGATGTTACTGATGTATTATGTGGTCAGGTTATAAAAACCAGTTGTTTGTCACAGTAAGATTTTGAAAGAATGTTGCTCTTCATGCATTGAATGTTCAATAAATTAGATGAAAAGATATTTCTTGTCATGTTGTTTATTGCTTTAGTGATGTTACATTGTTGTTTCCCTATTGATATTGTGTTTGACCAGATGATGCTTCATTTTACCTCAAGTTGTCATGTTGTTGCAGGTGGACTTTCAGGGATGAAAACATTAATTAAACAAAATTTCCATTAGATCCTACCTTCCTCACTCAGTGTGATACATAACTTTTTGTATCAAGATATTCTGTTTGATACAATTACTTAAAAACAATGCAATAGAGCATCCAGTTTAAATACAGTACCGGACACGCAATCTGGAAGGACCCAAAATCCAGAATTGTTTTCAAAGGTTTTTTTGGGGGAGTAATTTTTGAATACTGTATTTTTAGACAAATATTTTACGGTTTTTAGCGGTTTTGTTTATTTATATTCACTATTTTAATGAAAAAAAAAATTGCATCCAAGTCTGTTCACATGCAAACCACAAATCCCAGATTACCTTGACATTGGAATACTTACTGTATACTAGAAGTGAAATGCTTTAAAGCAAGCTTGGGTAAATAAGGTATGTATTGTTCCCTTAATAAATGGGAGGTTAGCAAGGGTTTTATGTTTTCTTTCTGAAGACTGGTTCCAGTGTTAAAAGTCCTAGCTTCCAGCTGTGAAGAAACTCAGTAAACCATCATGTTTATTTGAAAGGAAGAAAATGTGCTTAAAAGGAGAGAATCTCCCTCCCACTTATAGACTGTGTATCTTTTTGTAGTCAGCAGCAAAGAATGGATCCATTTTAGGGAGGGAAAAGGGGGACCCCTGCTATGTTATCTTCCTATCTTTCTTGAATTCCCTGCCTCTGCTGGGGGAGGGTGTGCCACACTGAGAAACCTCTTCCTGTTTTCTCCTGTTCAACTTGTTCCTCTTCCCACCATTAAGATGCCTCAAATCAAATTACAGTAACATCCATACCTAGCCCCCCCCTCTCCCACAAGCATCCCCAGTGAACTTGGTTCTTGAGCAGGGAAAACAAAAAGTCCTGTTTGTCATCACTTTCAACTTTTCTTTCTTTTGAATGCTGGCAATGACTGGTTAGCTTCTTAATGATTATTTTTACCTTGGTTGTTTATTCAATTTTTCACACATGTCAAAAAGGGCAGCAACTACAACATGTACATACAGTACTTTGATGCATGATGACCCAAAATCCAGAAGTCGTTTGGTCTCAAGCTTTCTGGATTTGGGGTTCCACACTGTACTAAATTATCAAAAGTATTATGACATTACCAAATATTTGCATAAGTGCAAAAAACAGTTGTGCAGAAAGTGTGCTGTGAGTAGGGAGGTACATATATAAAGCTGAAATGTTTTGCGAGGGCATGAACTTTCCAAGTTCCAGCATGAGCTGGTCATAGGATGTCATTTGAGTAATGTTTCCATATGAAGCAAGCTAAACTTAACATACCAAAATCGACTGCAAATTATGGTGTACTTACAGCAAAAAAAAAAAAAAAAATGTTCAAGAAAGCAGCACAAACTGATGGAACATGACAGAAGAGCCATGGTAAGAAATCACATTCTTCAACCATTTCAATCACAGCTGTAGTAGGAAGTGCTTGTAGTCGCACCATAACTACAACTATCTGCAGAGATCTATCTAACTTGTACCATAACTATCTGCAGAGAGTTGCACAGTGTGGTTATTATGGTAGAACAATGTCTCATATCACTACTGTGAATGCGAAGCACTGTTTAGAGTGATAAGTTAAGCTTTTCATTCTTCCAATCTGATGGACATGTTTGGATTTGGCTACAGCCCTGCAAGCAATTTTCGTTGGACTGTATTCTTCCAACTGTTAAGTTTGGATTGGGCTCCATTATAATATGGATTTGTTTCTCATGGATGGGACTCTGAAGAGTACTTTAACATTCTGAATAATTTTGTCCTACCAAGAGTGTGGCGGTATCATGGAATTGACCGTAGTCTCTTCCAAAACGATTGAGTTCCCTATCTCACAGCACAACGTGTGAAGGACAGCTTTCTTGAAAACGAGGTGGAATTGTTAGACTTGCCCACTCAGAGTCCTGATCTTAATCCCATAGAACACCACTGGAATGAACTGGAGTGACAGTAACAATATCATCCACCACAACTGTCATCACTCTCCACTCTGGCAAGCCATTCCTGTCAAGACCTACTGGAAATTGGTTGATAGTATGCTTTGACATTTTACCTCTGTATACAAGCAAAAAGTGGAACAACTAACTAATATTTGGGGTAATATATGTTCATACAGTATATGTAGTCTAAATAACTAAGAGTAGGTTATAAGCATTTTCTACTCGTATACACTGTTTCACAGTGTATACGAGTACAAAGTGCTTATAACCCACTCTTAACTAACTAATAATTGTGATAATAGAGCCATTTGTCACAAAACACTGTGGTGTCCGAATAATTTTGATAATATAATGTATGCATCTCAATCATGAACCTCCTAATTTCCTGTTAGAGGAAATTACGTATAGTTAATTCAATGGATAAGTCAATCCTCAAAGTTCAACAAAGTAAAGTAAGAAAAAAGATGGTCCTGGATATAAGCTGCATGTATCTGAATAATAGTTGACTACATATTCTCTTCTTGGGTGCAATCCTTTGAGCATGGAATTGGTGTTTTGGGGGAGAAATAATGTTAAATACTTTGGATGTTTGAAAATTTATACTGTATGTAAAGAAATGTCATGCCTATGACTAATAGCTTATGCATGTATGCAGGGCCTAAATTCTGTATGTGCACAGGGCCTCAGAATTTGGAGGGGTCTCCAAAGGACCTTAATAATATAAATTTTCCTTTATAGCACAAAATTATTATACGGTTCAGTTTCAAAATTTAGGATTAGATTTTGGAAATCAAATTATTATCATTTCGTATAATAAAGCTCAAGCGTTGCGCTGAGCTGTGATTGGCCAGTGTAACATCTTAATCTCACCCTTATTTGTAACAATAAAAATGCAATGGGAACAGCCTATATTTGGAGCAATATGTTATATTATACATGCAATATTTTTATTATTAACATTAGTCTAGTAAGAACAAAAATTGTGAATCAATATTCATAATTATGTAGGGTTTATTTTTACATAAATAAAAATACAAAAAAGTTCAATTGACAGTACTTTATTTAAAGATTGTTGTAATAATTTGCATGGAATGTTGCAATAATTTATTCCACAATGTGTGTGGTCAGCCCAAAGACTTTGTAAGGGATTACTTCTTACAGCTTAAACTATCATTGGTTCATCATTTCAATTAAATTTATGGTAAACTAGGCTTTTTAAATTATATCTCTGGGAGGATAGTTACTTGTTTCCATAAGTGATACTATAAAACAAAAAAGAATTCCAGAGTAATTAATGTTATACCTGTAATCTCTGCGAGCGCGGGGATGTACAAGCGGTGTGAATGCTCGTCTATTACAAGCCACATTGGCTATAAAGTTGACTAGCATGTGGGATGTGTTTTAATGTTTTTACTGCTAGAAAAACTGCTTGCAAGAAAAGTATTTACAAGTAAATATTCTTTTTGACTGTTTGACTGAAAATTTTAATCTAGGGGGCCCAAGGCATATAATGTGCACAGGGCCTCGACTGACCTAAGTCGGGCCCTGCATGTATGATATGTTTTATCTCTCTACAAGCAACCAAGTCGTATTTATTGAACTGCATGTTTGACAGAGAGAACAAATTGGATGGTGAAATTAGTAGGCAAGTGAATTCTTCATTGAAAGTCATAGCTGCTTTGGGAGGTTTTCACAGGGGTGGTGGGTTCTGAAGAGAGTCCGGCAAGGCTGTGTATGAAAGTGTAATTGTTCCTACTCTGATGTATGGCAGTGAAACCTGAGTACTACAGAAAAAACTATAGTCATTTGTGTGTGTGCAGGAGAAATGCATTACTTATGGAGGGTTTGTGGCAAGACACATTCTGATTGTGTGAGTAATGAAGATGTGTTGCAGTAGTGTAATATGAAGCAAAATGTTGTTAGCAAGGTGGAGACTAATATTCTTGGGTGGTTTGGCCATGTTGAAATAATGAGTGATGAGATGCTTACTAAGAATTTTTTTTAGCCCAAGTTGCAGGAAGGAAAGGCAGAGGAAGGCCAAGGAAGTCATGGGAGGATCAGATTTAGCAGTGTCTGCATGAGGAAAAGATTATGAGTATGAAGCATAGAAGGTCTTGTGTACATCGTGTGATGGATGTCAATTGTGTGCCAAGATCACTGTACGTGGAGAAGTTTGATACGGCAACAGTAAGTAAATATTCAGTTAAAATTTTATCTGGTAGTTTGTATTTCTTTGTGGAGCTAACCTCTGAATCTTGGAAAACAGCTTAGTGATGATATGTACATAATGTATGTAAGTGTAAGCATTTTCAACATTTTTGTGAAAATGTTGGTGATGGAATTCATGTAAAATTTGTCTTCATAGACAGAGATGCATTAAGTCATCAGAGTGATTGTTATAAGCGTATCAGTGGGTATGTTCAAGTGTTTGTGTCAACAGTACCTGGTTCATTATGTAGTAATATTGGTTGCATTCGTTGAGTGAGAGGTGACACTAGGTTTTGTCTGATTTATGAATAGTTTGCAGCAACATCTTTTATAACTTAATCACATAAGGATCCAACCACTGCCAAGTGAGTTGTCTCCAATTTCAGAGCAGCCTGTTGCTATTTTAGTTTGATTCATTTCAGACACTGAGTGCCATGTCATATTATAAAATACTGGACACCTCTGACAGTGCAGTTACTCTTGTGTTTCTCTCATATGATAGGCAGCCAATCTAGAAAGAGAAAATGAATATGCTATTTGCATTATTTGGAGTGTATGGAAATGTAATGGGGATGAAATAGCTTTGGAAAATGTTCTGTATTTCTTGTTCCTCAATGTAAGAGATAATTAATTTGCTACATGAGTGTGTGATAAATATTCACTCCTGCATTCTGCCCTAAGAAGGGCTAGATTAGCCTTCTTTGTTGTTCTAGGCTACAGTTCAATTAACCAACCCCACTCCTATTGAAAATTTTAAACTTAATTTAGCCTTTATCAACGGATCAACACTTATTTTCAGTACTGTAAATACCTAACGTAAACTATAGAGGATAAATTTACTAAGGTACATTACCTCTCAAATTTTCAATCTGCACACTAGATCATTGTCAGGAGTTCTTTCCTCTTACCACTTCCGCAGGTCTGGCGACCAAGCCTGGTTGATTTGCCATCCAGCATGGTTGTTGATGTTGCCACCTTGTGTCTTGTAAATTTGCAGGGATTCCTCTTATTTCCGGATAATTGCATGGGATTAATGTTTGATCAGTTGTAAGGAGTCTCAGTCCATTTTGTGGCCAGTTTGTTTTGCGTGCCTGTCTAATCCTGTTTTATTTTAAATGTTCCTTATTGCTGCTTTGTGTTAATTAATTCTGGTGGTTAACTGACATAATGTTTCTTCTATGGATGGTAAACCACATGAACACTCGATTTTACGACTCCTTCTTGGAGTAAAGTATTTTCTTCTCTTTGTTTTAAGGATGGTAAGTATTTTTTTAATTTTGTTATTTTACCTGGAGCTAACCTAATTTTATATTTAGTGCTGATTTTCTTTAGTTTTTCAAACAGTTCCTTGTGGTAAGTGACTTTTCTTGTGAATAAATATTCAATTTTCTCTTTATTTTTGCCTGTAGTGCAATTAGAGGAAGCCATGAAGTCATTAATTATTACACTTATTTTGTTTTAGTAGGTACTGGGAAGTCAATCAAATTAATAGACACAGCTGTGAATTACAATATACACTGCCGGAAAGTGAAAAAAGAACAACAAGAAGGAATTGGCGGACGATTATGAAATTTACATATGTTAATGGGGTCGAGTTTACGTAGGTGTGATGTTAATTTCGGGACCAACCGGTGAGTGCTTACGCCACAGCACGGCATAATATGCAAATTATCGTTGGTGGTATTTAAGGAGTACAGCGAAGTGAATGTAATCAGTCATTGGCGTACGGACACATGCGAAGATCCTGAAGAAGCTGCAATGCCTGGACATGGAAGACGTGTACGATTTCAGCAGTTATCGGACTTTGAGCGAGGTCGTCTAGTCGGACTCTGCGAGGCCGGGTGGTCGTATTGTCGTATTGCGGAGCGAATTGGACGGGAAGTATCGGTGGTGGTACGATGGTGGCGTAGATGGTCCAAGGAACATTTCCACACGAGAAGACGTGGAACCGGGAGTCACAGACGGACTGATGAGCGGACCGATCGACGCATAAGAAGAGCGGCGTTGTCAAGCAGAACATCCACTGCAACGCAAATCCGAGCTGCCGTTGCACCTGAGGTGACTGTGCGAACAATCCGTAACCATCTACTGGATGCAGGACAACGTGCACGTGTGCCTCTGGCATGTGTACCTCTGACTCCAGCCCACCATCAGGAACGGCTGCTTTGGTGTCGCCAACGTCTGCACTGGAGAATGCAATGGTGATCTGTCGTGTTCAGCGATGAAAGCAGATTCTGCTTGGGAGCCTCTGATGGCCGTATGTGTGTTCACAGACGCACAGGAGAGCGTCTCCACCCTTCTATTTTCCGCCAGCGACACACAGGGCCTACACCTGGTCTCCTGGTTTGGGGAGCGATCAGCTATCACTCTCGTACACAACTAGTGTTTGTACCGGGTACGTTAAACAGCACCTCCTACATCAACAACATCATTCAGCCCGTTGTTGTGCCATTTGTAAGGTCGGTCCATCGTGGTGTTTTCCAGCAAGATAACGCACGCCCACACACGGCACGTGCAACACAACATGCACTTTAGGGTGTGAGACAACTTCCATGGCCTGCATGTTCACCGGATTTGTCTCCCATTGAGCACGTGTGGGATTTTATGGGACAACGACTTATCCGGTCTCCACGGCCAGCCACGACCATCCCGGATTTACGCGTCCAGGTTGAGGATGCTTGGAACTCAATACCGCAAACTTACATCCAACATCTGTACGACAGACGCTATGCCAGAATTGCACAGTGTGACACAGTTCATGGCGGTTCAACCTCGTACTAACCATGTTACATGGAAATGTTATTTTTCAGTTTACCAGCAAATACAGCTGTATTTTGCCATTATGTTTTGATCACGTTATCCTCTGTATTCCGTTATTATGCTGTATAAATTTCGTTGGTACCAGACGTCTCCTTCTTGGTGTTCTTTTTCACTTTCCGCCAGTGTATTAAACTTATTACCATTAAAATTTCATTATAATAACACACACACATATATAGCTTATTCATATTAGAACTGTTTACACACAGCTTTTCCTCATGAAAAAGTTTGGATAATGTTAACAAAATCCATGGATTTTGTTAGCTTCAATGCAGAGCAAGGTATACGAGTTTAGTTGGTGCTGGTTTACTGTTGACCTCAAATGGTTTTTCATTATCTTGGGATACAAGAAAGAACCTTTTGCTGATGCAATTGTCACTGCTATACAAACAATTCACAATAAAATATCCATGTTCAGTTATACTGACTGACTGAGAGAGGTCTCTGTCACACATCCACTATCACTACAATAGTGTTTTTGTGTTTGTTGACTCTTCAGGTATGTCTTTAGGTGAACTTGTTCATCCACTCCAAGTTGTCTTTAAAAGTTTGTCAATTGAAGATTTCTTTCTCTTTGTAAATGTGATGTGGTGAGTTTCAATCATTTTTTTACTGCAATAAACCTTTCCATAAAATACATATAAGCAGCCTTTCTTTTTCTCAATTTAGCAGTTAATATGTCCACCATGTAAGGTCAGGTGATGTGTAACATCACAGCCTCTCCTTGACAAATGTCAACCCCACCTTCTCGTGGTGCATCCTGTTCCCGTTAAAGGGGCTCTGAAGACCACCAATAGCGGTATAACTATACCATCGGGATCAGAGGAAATGCTATCATACACTCACCAACCCACTTGGCCAGCGTGGTGAGTTATGGCCAAACACCAAAATGACTCCACAACTTAAATCTTGGCCCTCAGTCTCAGGCAGTTGGAATGTACCTGGCCAAGGCAGCGGCCAGTGCGACATGAAGGCAGAGGGTGCAAAGAATCCCCGGAGGACCGGACTAGGATGCCATCTGATGCTGACCTTGGCTACTTATAATGGACGCTCCCTATCTTCTGATTCAAGGCTTCTTGAATTGGAAGAGGAATTACAAAGGATCAAGTGGGACATCGTCGGGCTAAGTAAGGTAAGGAGAAAAGGAGAAGATCTTATTGAACTGAAAAGTGGACATCTCTTCTACTATCGTGGGGCAGATACTGGCAGAACTAGTGGTGTTGGATTTGTAATAAACAAGAAACTGAAGGAAAAAGTGGTAGAAGTTGAAAGTTCCTCTGACAGAGCTGCACGACTTGTTATCCAACTCTCGAGAAGATACCAGGCTCAGATTATTCAAACTTATGCACCCACCACAAGTCATCCTGAAGAAGAAATTGAAGAATTTTACGAGGAAATTCGTCATCTAAATAATAAAGGTAAGCAGCACTTGAAGATAATTATGGGAGATTTTAATGCAAAAATAGGGCAACAGAAACAGAATGAAACTTCAGTAGGTAAATTCGGTCACGGCAACAGAAACCAGCGTGGAAATACTCTCGTTGAGTTTGCAGAGGCAGAAGGATTTTTCATCTAGAACTCCTTTTTCAAGAAAAAGCCACACAGGAAATGGACATGGAGACATCCAAATGGAACGACAAGTGAAATTGATTTTATTATGTGTAACAAAAAATTCATCATCCAAGACTGCAGTGTGCTGAACAAGTTCAACACATGTAGTGACCATAGATTGGTGAGATGTAAGATGCACCTCAACACTAAACTTGAACGTGGCAAGCTCATAAGACAAACAAAATGTATTGACATAACCAACCTTAAAAAACACCATAATACTTTCAAGTTGGAACTGAAGAACAGATTCTCTGCTTTAGAAGGCCTAACATCGGAAGAAGTGGATATTTCTGAAGTTAACAGAAAAGTAACCAAAGCTCTTATGGAAACAGCAACAAAGTTAGCTGGGTCTAAGAACAAGTTGCATGTGAACAAATTATCAGGAAAAACCAAAATGTTGATGCAAAAAAGAAGAGAGATGACGACAACTAAAGAAGATGTGACTTCCAAAGTGGAATATATAGAGCTATGTAAGACAGTACGAAAAAGTATCAATGAAGATGTAAGGAAATTCTACTGTGAGCTAGTGAGGAAAGCAATTGAAAACAACCAAAGCCTAAAGATAGCAAAGGGACATCTCAGGGAAGAAAACAGATTATGGCACTGAGAAAAGATGGTTCTGTAACAAGAAATAGAGGCGAAATTTTGACAAGAGTGAAAGATTTCTACTCCAAATTATATGAAAGGGATGATACATGTACTCCAGACATCATGAAAGGTACCAGTACCAGAGTTCTTCCAGTCCTCCTAGCAGAAGTTGCACATGCAATTAAGAACATGAAGCGGGGAAAAGCTCCAGGAGAAGATGGAATTACTGTAGACATCATACAAGAAGCAAGTGGAGAAATCGAAACAGTACTCGCCCAAATTTTCACTCGATGCCTTAATGAAGGGAAGATTCCTGAGGATTGGAACAACGCTACAATGATCCTGCTACATAAAAAAAGGTGACATTGAGGATCTCAGGAACTACAGACCTATCAGCCTCCTCTCAGTGGTTTATAAAATCTTCACTAAAGTTCTTTCACACTGTTTGAAGGTAACATTGGACATGGCTCAACCGAGAGAACAAGTTGGACTCAGGAGTGGCTACAGCACAATAGATCATATCCACGTACTGAGAGAACTACTTGAAAGAGCGAGGGAATATGAACTTCCATTGTGCATGGCTTTTATCGATTACGAAAAAGCCTTTGATTCGGTGAAACCATCAGCAGTTACAATGGCTCTGAAATCCTGCGGTATTGAAGATGCATACATTAATATTATTAATAACATCTATGAAAATGCAAGTGCAAAGATTCGGCTGTTTGAAAATACAACACACATAAAAATTGGAAAGGGAGTGAGACAAGGTGACACCATATCTCCGAAGCTCTTTAATGCCACATTGCAGAATGTTTTTCAATCACTGAACTGGGAAAACAAAGGGATAAAGATTAATGGAGATTAACTAACCCACCTTCGTTTTGCTGATGACGTAGTCATTTTTGCAACTACCCCACCAGAGCTGCAGAGTATGATCCAGGAACTTGCTGACAAGAGCAAAGAAGTGGGATTGAAAATGAACTTTCAGAAGACAAAAGTGATGTTCAATGCTTTTACAAGAAATGAAGATTTATCGATTGATGGAGAAAAACTGGAGATAACAGACACGTACGTTTATCTTGGACAGCAGATATCAAGTAAGGGTCACATTGATGAAGAAATTAATCAGCGTACAAAACTTGCCTGGAGAGCTTTTGGAAGAAACAGCATAATTTTCAAGAGCAATATGCCATTATGTCTTAAAAGAAAAGTGTTTGATCAATGCATCCTTCCAGTGCTTACGTATGGTGCAGACACGTGGACCTTAGCTAAAAGAGACATACAAAGGCTGCAGACAACTCAAAGAAGCATGGAGAGGTGCATGCTTGGTGTAACCAGGAGAGATAAGAAGAGGAACTCGTGGATCCGAAAAATGACGAGAGTGGAAGACATCATGATCAGAGTTAAATCCCTGAAATGGCAATGGGCTGGACATACTACCAGAAGGACAGACCATCGATGGACAGCCGAAATTTTAGATTGGATTCCAAGGGACAGGAAAAGACCCGGAAGAAGACCACATGGGAGATGGGTGGATGAAATTTGAAAATATGCGGGATTGACATGGAGGAGACTGGCACAAGACAGACCGTTGTGGAGGAAATTGGGGAGACCTTCGTCCAGCAGTGGATTGATAATGGTTGACAATGATGATGATGATGATGCCCACCACAGTAGGAACATACCAATTCTGAACTGTTCACATCCCACCATAGAAAATCACTCTCCCAGGAATTGAACTGAACTTCTCTAATTTTCTTTCTCTTTCTGTCATAATCATAAGAATAAAAATGTTCACAGAGCTTTTGCATGAATTGTACCCAAGGGTGGATTGTCCCACCAGAACATTTCCCAGCATATCATTTGAGAAGTGGCCCATTTCCTTGTATTCTTTTCATCTGGATTTTTTAGAATGAACAAATAATTACTTTGGTACCCATGAACAATAATACTTTATTTCATGTGAGCTTTATTTCTGTCTGAAAAGTTATTACCTTAAAAGGAAGAAAAAAAATCCTTCTATCTATGTTGGTCTTTTGCCCAGAAATGACATGACAACATTCTCTGAACTTATATGAGAAAAGTGCTACTTTAGCAGGCACGTTAAATTAATTAAGCTGAAGCTAACTACAGGTAGAAGTAGGTTGTTGGACATATAGCTAAGGGCTATCATATACCCTTCCCTTCTTTTGTAATCTGAAAGGAGACAATAGTACCAATTATGATGGCTCATTATCCCTACTCTCTCATCCACAAACTGACACAGAGCACAAAGTGATTCTCTGGCAGAGATATTCAGAAATCCTTGTCCAACCAATGTTTATCTTGAAAGAAACAACAATTTAGCAGTATAAGGTCAAAATAATCTGCTGACTTAAATATGGCATCAACTCAAGAAGGAGATACCACTGCACAGTAGGTGAACAGTGACCAAATAAATATAAAAATTAATTGTGTAGGAAAATTGCAAAGTGGGATGTGCACATTTCAACTTTCAAAATGGTCTTCTTGGTTACATACAGGTGAACCTTACTCATATGTTTCTAAGTGATACGTTTTTCACTTTTATACATAATTCTGCATTAGTCCTGATATTTTATTGCAGTTTCTAGCACTTTTTTAACTCGGTTATATGTAATTTATTTATATGCTTTTTGGAATTATATATTAAATCTGAATTTCAGATCATCAAAAATATATTGTTCTTTGATTGTTTTATATGTAACCCTGCAGTGGCACACCGAGGAATTCCTGTTGGGGGGGGGGGGGGCGCTAGATGTATATTTAGGTATGTGTGTATATGCACATAGTATATATGTATATATATATAAATATACATATATATATGTATGTATACAATATATATATAGATATGTATACAATATGTATATATATATAGTGCATAAGATAGACAGATATACATTAGATAGATAGATAAAAGAGTTGACGTACGGGGCTTTGGGAGGGTCTTAAGACCCAAGCCCCCTCCTTGGGTGTGCCAGTGTAACCCTGTGTGTTACAACTTTGAGAGAATTGAAAAGTGTTGTGGTGTTCCTTCTAGGTGCACCCAAAGTTGAACCTTGAGCTCATCAGAGAAGGGTATTTGTTTACTTTCAGTTTAGATGAAATATATGTTTTCATCAAAACCCATACCAGACAGTCAGGCTGCACATAGTAACCTCTATACCTAACAAGTGCAGCAGGTCCATGCTGCTCTATGCTAACACTATCTAGCACTCATCAATAACATGCTGACATTGCTGCAAGTGGATAATGTCCCAAGTCATGCCTCCAGAGTGATTCACCAAAAACTACAGGGACTGAAAGTGGTTAAGATCCTATCCCATCCTCCATACAGTCTGAACCTTATCCCATCTGATTACCACCTATGGAGGCATAACTAGGCATTTCTGTGCATGGGGCAAACCACAAACTATTGTACTCCATCTGCCTCTCTATTATATATAAATGTACACATATGTTTCGGGGTTCGAATCTTTAGTTTCACATCAAACGGACCAAATATATTTAACACTTGTGGCCTGCAGCCACACTAATGATTGAATAGCTCACAGAGAATCTTTAGCAATGTGAATGACATCCTTATTTTATCCATCCAACTAAAGAAAAATTGTGACTGCGAGCATCATTCTTGTTGACAAAGGCTACGGTTCTTCTTTAGTTGGACAAATTGCACGACTGCACCTTCATTAATGAATGTAATCAACTAGCATCCCCTGAACGTTTTGAGGAAGAAAGTCAAACTGTAAGTGTACCAGAAACTGGTGTAAAAGTTTTAATTCCAACTTTGAGCAGATTGCAAGCAGTAATTTTTGTGCCCTATCTTGAGCTGTGACTGGGGCAGCTGCCCTGTCTGCCCAGCTCTAATTACACCTCTGACCACCTGTTTTGCTCCATGACCCATTTCCTACAAGAACAGCACTTTGCGATTTGTGGATGTGGAATCTGACATCAGATAGTTTCTGTCCTGGAAACCTCAGGAGTGTTCCTGCTGTGGAATTGTGGCTCTGGTGGAATGTTAGCAAAGGACTATAGAAAACAATGGCCTATACTTTTGCAGAATGAGGGGAGCATGTTTGCCTTACTTGCGCCATTACACTTTTTAGATGCAAACAGGATAAACTTTCGGCTCACCCTGGTATGTATACACCAATTACTTTGCACTAGCCACAACCCATAAAAAACGACAGGTATCAAACAAATTATATAGTGTGGAAAAAATATTCTTTCCATAATATGTGGAAAATACATTATGATAATTAACACAGCAATCAGACACCCCTGAATTGACTGTATTTACTGTTTCTCATGTAATAACAATCGCATAACAAAACTTGAAAATTTCATCGCCCTAGAGCATTTTCTGATGTGATTGATATTACGTGAGAAAAAGTAAATACAGTCAATCCAGAGGTGTCTGATTGCTGTGCTAATTATAATGACATATTTTCCCCATATTATGGGAAGAATATTTCTTCCACACTATATACCTGAACGACTGGTGATTTGCTTAACAGAGCTAGATGGCAGCACAATTCGCTTTGATTAAGAATGCGGTCAGAGAATAATCCGATGCTGTTAACACTCAGATACTTAAGACCTTGTCGTCCTGGGTGGGGTAACGGTTAGCATGCTCGAACGGTAATCGGGAAATTCAAGTTCGATTTCTGCTCCAGGGCCATGAAATTTTTAAGTTTTCTGATGTGATTGATATTACATGAGAAACAGTAAATACAGTCAATTCAGGAGTCTGATTGCTGTGTTAATTATCATAAAACAAATTAATTTAACAGCTGTTTATAAAAATTGCATTTTTAGTAAATATGTGCTGTTCATTATGTATAATATAATACACATGATCCCAATAGCAACAACTGAGAGAAAATTATTTGTGATGCCATGTTTAGCTTTTCATAAATATCTTGAAAATAGTAAAGTATTTTCATGAGGACATTTCTGTTCTTCAAGTGTTGTTTTGGTATTAAAAACTTGACGAGTCAGATTAGAGCTTTTGTTATAAACAACTATAGTCCTGTACAAAAACTTAGAATATAATCTTCTCACAATTGCCTAATCCTCAGGGTCATCTGTGTCCAGTGACTTCTGTTGCTTTCCCTTCCACCAATGCAATGTCAGAAACAAACCTATAATAATCAGAGATCACTTGGGTGCTTTCATTGGAATATTTCTTCTTTCCCCATCACATTCTCTATTCTGAAAAATGTTAAACTTGAAAAAAATTATTACCTGCCTGCATTTTTACTGGGTCAGACTAGCTACCTGCAGAATTTCTTCTAAAAACGATGTGAAATTTGTTTTTCATAGTATCAGTTACTGAGGTTCACGTGACACAGTTCATCTCATGTTATATTTCTATAGGCTGTTTCCTTGTGCTATAGTTTATTGTGCACCTGAGTATTACATTTTATATTACTATCATGATTTGTCTTTAGGTACCGAATATGTACTGGATAAAAAATGTAGCCAGAAATAATGGATATAATAAAAAAGAAATAAATAAACTTATTAATAAATATAAATCAGATAAATCTACTAAAACAGTCCAAAAAGTAAAACAACCCATAATATACCACAGAACTTTTCTGTATAATAATACAAGGATATTACTAGCACTATAAAAAAAAAAAACTCTGTAAAACAAGGGATCTATTTTTTTTTTGCCAATATCATAATGAATACCAAATATGAAATATCATATAGGCAAAACCAGCAGTCAATATTTCAAAGAGCAGGTGTATATCATATAACTCTGAAACTAAAGAACGATAATGATATCAAATATTGTATACAAAGTACTAAAAGGAATCTTAAAATAAGACTTCAGGAGCATCAAAAAGATTGGATACCAGAATGCCAAAAACCTCAATGATTCAATACAATACTGTCTTGAAAAGGATTTTGAACCAATATGGGAAGAAACAAATTTCATTTTTAAGCATAAGAAAAAGTGCAAAATCCTTATTGAAGAATCAGTCTGTATCAAATAAACCTCTGACAAAAACGGTGACAATTGTATTCCCATTAAATTCTCACAAGCCTGGCAAAACCTAATGAAAGAAAAAAAAAAAAAGACATAAAAATGACAAAAAAAAAAAAAAAGAAAAACACTCAACAATTAGCCAAACATGATAAAATTAATGGCGTGCTGTCTCCGTACGATGTCATCAAACCACCATCCCTAATTGTACAATAAAAACTTTATTTACAATAAAAGCTATGTGTTTTGAACAAATGCATTGTGGGTCTCCTTGGGGGACTGGTTATACACTGGTGGACAATTGCTAAGGACGGATCATAAACGGCTATATAGCGCATAAAAAAGTAAGTGTGGTTGGATGCCAAGTGAAATAAAATAATGTCAGAATGCCAGGACATTACAAGAAAGACAATTTATTGTGCTCTGAAATCCAGAAGGCTTTGGAACGTGTTCAAGGGACAAACAGGCCATTTTGTGCAGAATACGTAAACGTGAAAAAAATGCAATTACCGTCCGCAGGCATTCCGGCGTAAGATGTCAATACGGGTAATGGCCACCATGGAGGGCGATGCAAGATTCCACACGTCGTGTCATGCTTTGCACAACATTATCAAGCAGCTGTTGGGGTAATTTATCCCATTTCTCTGTCAGTGCACGGATGAGGGTGTCCTTGTTTATTGGAGGGCATTGGCGACCAGCAAGACTCCTCCCCAAAGCATCCCACACATTTTCAATGGGATTCAGGTCTGGAGAACGTGCTGGCCATACGAGGCGTTGAATATCCTCGCTCTCAAGACACTCCTGGACAGCGACTGTTCGATGACATGTTGCGTTGTCGTCCATGAAAATGAATCTATCACCGACAGCACCACGGAACATGCAAACAGGAGGTAGCAGAACATCATTAATGTATCGTTGGCCAGTCATAGTCCCAGTTGGAAGCACATAGAGGAACGTACGGCCATTGATCATGATGCCAGCACATACCATGACACTACATGTCAGATATCGGTCCCTTTCCTGTATGTTTGCTGGACAATATGCAGTACCACTATCACGCCAGATCAGTTGTCGTCGATAATCAGACGATAGATTGTATCTACTCTCATCTGAGAAGAGGACAGCAGTCCAGTCGTACTCAGTCCAATTGCGATGTTGATGGCACCATTGCAAACGGGCGGTACGGTGACGTCTGGAGAATGGGATGCACACAACAGGACGGCGGGCGTATAGTCCTCCTTCATGCAAACGTCTGGCGACAGTTTTTCGGGAGATCCGCTTGCCAGTAGCAGCCATAAACTGATTTGCTACCTCACTAGCTGTGCTGCGCCGGTTTCTTTTTGTTGATAGCACTATGTACCGATATTCTGCAGGTGTCGTACTACGAACACGACCTCCCCCGTGACGTTTGCTACACTCTCCATTTGTTTGAAATGATTTCCAAAGCCTTGAAACAACACTGTGGCTGACGTCGAACTCCCTGGCAACATCTGTTATTTTTCGCCCTTCTTCAATCTTGCCAATAATACGGCCACGCGTAAAATCATCTAGGTGATGTCGGGAAGACATACTGAAAATTGCAAGTTCGTCAATTGATTCTTTCCTTTTCAACTTTGCGTTTGAACAACAACGGTCAATACGCGTCAAATCCTTTATATCTCTTATCAGCGCTATGACGTCACGAACAAGTTCGGCAATCCAAAATTTGCATACGCACAACACGTCTTACTGTATCCTGCACTTATGCTAATTTCCATATTTTCCTGCCTTCCATTTTATGGTTGCTATCGTTGCTATTGTCATCCGTCCTTAGCAATTGTCCGGCAGTGTATATTACGGCGCTTCCGAGTGCTCTGTGGCACTGCTTGGGTGGCCTGAGGACGGGTGCTATTGTAGCCCCGAAAGATCTTGCCCTTTTAAATATTTTTAAATCATATCTTTTATTGTAAATAAAGTTTTTATTGTACAATTAGGTATGGTGGTTTGATGACATCGTACGGAGACAGCACGCCATTAATTTTATCATGTTCCATACATACGAATTTTTAACAAGTATTACTCTTTTTAGCTGCAAATCTTGTGATACTACGTGTGAGGGATTCTAGTAGAATCTGTAGCACTTCAAAGCGCACGAGCATGGAAGCTGCAACTAAGACCTTCTGCAATATCCGACGGAAACTAGCCCGCAATGAGACTCACCTTAGTTTTTTACTCAACTGCCGTTCACTCGGTGTGGTGCCCAAGTTCCTGCGAATACGAACGTTTGCCATATCTCAACAGAATGCACATGTAATAGCTAATGCTCAACAAAAACGACTAACCAAAGAAATAAGAAGGAAAAGAAGTTACCTGGACTTGCTAAACCTTAAATCCTACAAAGCTTACACTCAACTATCCAGGCTCTCCCATCCTATTTTGTTAAGTAAGACTTTGTTGGTTTTCTTTACCACTATACAGACTTTAGTGACCTCCATGAACCAAGGACACACTAGTAAATTATGCAATCTGGTTTCTACCCGTCCCCAACTGTTCCAACCCACGAACTTCAGCTATAGAACTACTAATCGTGATTTACCAGATTCTTTCATCAACTATAGCTCTATAGTGTTATCTGATATACAACGTTCAGCCCTCAATCGTGGTTTCAAGTTCAGCTATCCAGTTATGCCCTTTTGACCATTTCGAACTTTACCTCAAATGGAGAATGTCATTGGAGCCTTGCCAGAAAAGGAACAAGATATCACTCGTTATGCCTTAGCTGACTCCCTTTCAAATTATGATAAAGCCTCTTCATTTTTAAAATATGAACGCAACCAATTATTACAACTTTCTCGAAACTCGGATCTCTCAATCATCAATGCTGACAAGTCCCAGCAAATTATCTTATTAGATCGCAAAGATTACAACAATAAAATGTACCAAGCTATAGCTTTGATTCCACATCGAGTACTCCGCTCTGACCCGACAAATGCGACTGTCGCCGAGTTAAGCAAACTCAGGAACCGGGGTCTCTTGCCTACGTCCATCTCTACCAAAATGAAACCTCCTGTTGGTACAAGAGTCCCTGAGTTGTTAGGGAAAATCAAAACCCACAAACCTGACCGCTCCCTCAGACTGTTGATTTCGGGGTATGCCAGCCCGCCCCACCCATATGTTGGAGAGAGCTTTAGCAACTTACCTAAAACCACTTACTACAAATTCATCAGTATCCATTAACAGTTCTACCCAGGCATTAACACGAATAAAATCTTTTGATCACAAGGGAAACTCATTTGTTATGGCTTCCCTTGATGTGGTGTCTCTGTTTCCAAGCGTTCCACTTGAAGTACTTCACTCGATTATTGAAGGGAAATTACTTGCTGATTACTCAATCTCCCCATTGGAGGTCGATGCAATCATTTCTGCTTTGAAATTGGTTGCAAAACAATCTTATTTCAAATTTGATGGCAAATTCTACCAACAAATGGAGGGGGCACCAATGGGGTCTCCTCTCTCCCCTGTTCTGGCGGAAATTTTACTGCAGTCATTGGAAGAAAAAGTACTGAGCCAATTCACGTACCAACCGGCACTCCTCTTAAGATACGTGGATGATATGTTGGTCTTCTGGCCTCAATCCATGTTACTTCTGAACGAATTTACCACCTGTCTTTCCAACCAATATCCTACTATCACCTTCACTATGGAACTTGAACAAAATGGTATATTACCCTTCCTGGACATCTTATTGACTTGTGACTTGACATCTAATCTTATCAAATTATCTGTCTATAGAAAACCAACCTTCATACCTTGTCATATACCTTTTGTATCTTCCCACCCCCTGGAACATAAAGCTTCAGCCTTATGTTTTTTAATTAAACGATGCATTTACTCATTGCTCAACCCATCAGATTCGTCAGGACGAACTAGCTTTCATACAGAACTTGGCCATATCATTTGGATATTCCGCCTGCTTCTTTCGGGAACTTCTACAAAAATTTCAAAGACTAAGATTTACGACGTTTCAACGGAGGTCGTATCTCCTATATACGTTGGTAAAGTTGACTTCATCCCTCCCGTGGTTTCCATATTGCGGAAAGTATGTCATAAATACAATATTAAATTTGGAATTTGCACCAAAAACATTTTTTCAACCATACGTAACGACCGAGATCCAGTCGCAACTTTGAATACAGCAGGAATATATCGTATCCCATTGCTTCCTACTGCCTCTAATGATGATATTAAATACTACATAGGTTCTACCCTTATAAGTCTGAACGTTAGATTGTCAGAACACAAATATGCACTTCGAACTGACTCCATTTCTACATCATTTACTACAGCTGTTCGCCAGGAAGGTTATTCTCCCGATTGGCCTAATACAATAGTACTTTCCTCTATTGTTAACAAACAAACCATCTTTTTTACAGAGAGTCTGTATATTATTTCTTATGGTACTATCTGTTGTAACTTGGACTTACCTGTTTTTGTTCCTAGACAATGGAGGAAAATAATTACTTCTTCCCTTCAACCTACTGAAGAAGAGGACCTTACTTAATTAATCAACTATATTATTTGTATTACTTTCTGTTTTGCTGTTTTCCTCAATTGGCATCACCTGTGTTTTGAACAAATGCATTGTGGGTCTCCTTGGGGGACTGGTTATATATTACGGCGCTTCCGAGTGCTCTGTGGCACTGTTTGGGTGGCCTGAGGATGGGTGCTATTGTAGCCCCGAAAGATCTTGCCCTTTTAAATATTTTTAAATCATATCTTTTATTGTAAATAAAGTTTTTATTGTACAATTAGGGATGGTGGTTTGATGACATCGTACGGAGACAGCACGCCATTAATTTTATCATGTTCCATACGTACAAATTTTTAACAAGTATTACTCTAATTAGCCTAAGTTGCTGTTTATTCCTATGCCATATTCAGAAAGCACAACCTAACCATTAAAAAAAAATCAAGAAACTTTTTGGGACTTAATGACAAATCACAATACTACAGTAATAAAATGATGTGATACCCAGGTGCACAATAAAATACAGCACACGGAAACAACCAATAGAACTATAATACGAGATGAACTGCATCTTGTGAATGGCCCGTCTGACCTAGCAGAAATGCATATGGGTTATAATGTTTCTAAAGTTTAACATTTTTTAGAATAGAGAATGTGATGGGGAAGGAAGAAATATTCTGATTACAACAGCAGTGCCCAAGCAAGCTCTGATTGTGGGTTTGTTTCTGACCTTGCATTGATGGAAGGGAAAGCAATCGAAGAGGGAGTCATTGGACAGATGGCACTGAGGATGAAGTGATGGTGAAAAGATTGTATTCTAAATTCTTGTACAGGACTATAGTTATTACAATTCATTATCACAAAAGGTCTAATCTGATTTGTCAAGCTTTTAATTGCTGAAACAATATACGAAGAAAAGAAACGTCCTCATGATAATACTTTACTATTTTTCAAGATATTTATACAATTGCACCTAGTAACTAATTGTACAATCACTGATATGAATATTTTCAAGATCTGTACAAAACAGAATATAATTTAGCTTTTCATGTTTTCACACAGAAAACTGTTTCCTTGATAAAACATCAACACATGATATCACAACTGTATCATGTAGGTTTTGTGTTATTATTATCAGTGATAATAATTAAAATAAATGAATCTTAAATAAATGTCAATGTAAGCACAATGAATTAATACACACATAAATAAACATAGGAAAATGTGGGGTATAATTAAATTAATATACTAATAAATCAATCAATCAATATCAGAAAACATAGGTTAGCCTTGTGTCAAACCACTTAAATATTCAGTTCCAGAATAAGTTGTAGTTCCAAACTAACATTATTAAAAACATGTGTTGATCTTAATTCAGCGTATTTATTGACCCCCACCCTTCTATGTGTGCAGCTACAAAAGAAATAAAGCATTGTTGAAATGATTTTGGTCATGTGATGCAGGGCTGTAAGCTACAGGGAGGTGTTGCCCTCCCAGAATAGTCATACCATGGGCATTAATTCCTACCCTGTCAAGCAGGAAAAAAATAGAAATCCACAATGCATGAACAAATTTACAGAAAAGTGTGACTCAAAAAGAATGTTATACACTTCAGTACTTTGTTGTTTGAAGAGTTAGTTGAGTGCAATTTTCCCACTCAGATAACCAGGGCACAGAGTAATCTACTCTGTGAGGTGCGAGCCCCTGCAGAGCGAAGCACATAAAGCAGTACACAGATATGCCTAAAATCCATTATCTTTCTGAATATGGCGTAGGGATAAACAGCCAATCATTTTCATCCGTGCTTTGTCATTTCTTCAGTGTGCTGTGCTGTCAACATTCATATGACTTTTATGTTTTATCTGGTATTTACAAATGCTGTTGGAAACAAAACATTTTAATAATTGTTGGAAACAAAACATTTTAATAATTGTTGGAAACAAAACATTTTAATAATTGTTGGAAACAAAACATTTTAATACTCCACTTACAATTTTGTTTATCCTAAATTTGTGAATGTTATCACCACCACATATATTTATTGCACATCTAAACAAAGTCTCTGATTTTTTACATATTTTTAAATCATCAGAGGGAAAGATTAAACCCCCTTTATCCTTAATTGCTATTAATGTTTCTCTTCTATAAGACCGTTTATCAATAATAAGTGCACAAAAGCATGTTTTACAATGCATAGTTTGTATAATTTTTTTTACAATAAAACCAGATATGTATTCAATGATATTTTCTGAAAATTCACTAAAGCTATTGGGAAGAAATATATAGTCATGGTCAGTTGTTTAGTGTTTCTGTCAGATTTATATTTTCATCATTTACCATTCGAAACTTTGAAACTGATTGGTTAATTACATCTTCAGGATTTGTTGTGCTGGTAACTCCCAAAATTGACACATGATCCACTGGAATTGTATTTCCAGTGTTACAACGTTTTAGCTCAGAATGAATCAGTGTTCTTTTATACGCTGCTCGGAATTGTCTGGCTGTTGGGTTATTATTTGAACCACCATGATGTCTTATAACTGAAAAAAATTGCTCAAGATGGTCTTGGCTTACTTTATACAATGGAAGATAACACAAAACATTATCACCTTTCACATAATTATTATACAGGACAATAGTACTACTTATCAAGAATCCAAGAATCCCTGCTTTTCTTGAAGATTTTAAAATGGATTCTCCACCACGTCTCACCTTTAAACCAGAAATATACAAATGCATTTCATTTAAAAAAGTAAGTGATTTTTTTTTAGTTTTTGGATTTAGGGTTTTTAAAATAAAATCTGTCTCATATTTCTTGAATTTAAGACATCAAATTTAAGTCATTAAATTTTTCTACAAATTCAATAGTGGCATCTAGATTTTCAAAATTTGTTAATTGTAAAGTACGACACACGCCGCCCCAGTGGCGCAGTGGTCTAAGCGATGGCCTCTGATCATTCGTCCGAAAGAGGTCCGGGTTCGAATCCCGGTGAGGCATGGATGTTGTGTTTGTCTTACGGCACTGGCTCTCTCCCTTCCCTGGAACCAGTGACCCTAAATTAGGGACGGGCGACTGCTTATAGCCCATTGAGTTGCTCACGGTGGTCGTTAAACCTTCAATCAAAAAAAAAAAAAAAAAGTATGACATAATTTTAATGAATCGGCTACCGAACGGCTAAAAAATTGGGTTGCTAATTTAACCTTCATCCTTTGTTTTTGAAATTCAATGTGTGCAGCTTTTAATTTATTACCAGCATGCAAGCCTTCTTTTTCTTGTAGTTCATACAAATGTTTCAGATTTTATCATCTTTATCAAAAATTACCTTTTTGTCACCAAGTGTGTTACGTATCAGTTTCAACATATGATAAGGATCTAAAAATACAGCTACCTTGTGCCCAGTACTTAGATGTGTAAATGTTGATGTTAATGGAAATGTATCAAAACTGCAACCCAAATGTTTGCCAGCAGTTATATTAGATCCTGTCATGTGCAAAAGATTTAAAGCTTGTAAGATTAAATTTGATTTCTGTTCTGAGGTTAAAGCATCAACCAAAAAATACCCAATTGGAAGTTTCCAGTTTGAATTGATTGCCACAACCATCATTACAAAAGCATCTTTAACAACTGGCAACACGTAAATCGGGAGATGCGGGTTCGATTCCCACTCCACGGCGACGAAATTTTCAAGTTTTCTGATGTGATTTAATTCACGTGTGAAACAGTAATTACAGTCAATTTGGCGATGTCCGATTGCTGTGTTAATTAGTACTACATCAGTACTCATTTCTGTTCCAATATTCACATAGCCATGAAAATCAGAAACATCAAATTCAATGTTTCTCCTTATAGCCATCTCATCCATCGCCAAACATAGAATAGTGTGAGAACTGTGTTTTGAGAATTCTCCCAATGTATTTAATGCTTCTTGTGCAAATCCAGGAGACCCGTCTATTCGGCTATACCATTTGAATAGCGTACAAGTGTGTGGTAAGCATGTATTAAATGTGTCACGCACATAATTGTATGCTTGTGGAGAATAGAAATGCAGAGTAATGGCAAATGTTTTCAGCTGTTCAGAATAAGAACACAGTTGTTTATCACCCAAAACTTTGATCAACTGTCTTTTTAAAAATTCATTGTTTGGGCCAATTGTGTCCAACATTTCTAAAACGTCGCTATTGACAAAATTTTTGTTTTTGAAACATGAAGTAACATTTTTTAGCTTTGCAATTCTTTTCTTATTTCTATTTTGCATCTGTAACAAAGCTTTAATCTTTTTTTTTTCTACATTTTAACAATTTATTATTTGTGGCAATGTACATTTTTTTATAATCTTTCTGTAATGGTAAAACTCCACCCAAGTTGACTTCAATATTTGTTTCCGGAACTTCAGGTTGCACTTCAATTTTTCTCTCTTGGTGGTTTTCTTAATTTCATCTTTTGTAAATTATGAGTTTTAATTAGTGATAATGCAAAAATAATCCAAATTTGTTTGGAATTTTTTTTTATTTACAGCTTTTTTACATACTTGTGTGTAAATAAATTACCTTAATGTTGAATTTAATATAATAGCAATAATGGGAAGTTCAGCTCTTTGAAGTGATTGATATGTTGTAAATATTAATCCAAACATCAATTAGTAAACATCAATTAGATAATAATATTAAATTAATAATTATAATGGTACATATTTTATCAATATTTCGAAATTTACCTTTTTTAAATGATCAGGAATGCATCAAATTCACCAGGTACAGCATCAGGCTTCAAATGTACTCTTAAAGTGGAACTTCTATCAAATTGATGTTCACCAAAGTGTTCTGAGCAATGTGCTGGACTTTGAAGAATCCCAATTTTTCCTTTTAACAGCCCTAATCCACTTAGCTCTTATTTCCTGTTTTTTTTTTTTTTTTTTTTTTTTTGGAGGGGGGACCTGAAAATCCAATTGCATGATACAGATTGTAAATTTACAAATTTTAAACCCCTACTGTTTTAATCACACAAATAAAATTCACATGTTCGAGTGTCAGAAAAATTAAAAAGTCATACATGTAACACAACAACAAACGGTTAATATGCATTTTTTGTGTACTTTTTTCGTACTCATGATTAAGTGAGGTGCATTAGATTTACAAATCAGTTAGTAATCAATCTGTCCAAACAAATTCCATTTTGTCGCGAATTTCGGTAGATACATCTCGGTTTATATGTGACCCGCTGACAGGGCCGGAGGATATTTTTGTGGGGCCCACGGCAAAGTTTCATCGGGGGCCCTAGGATAATCTCACATTTTAAAGTTCTTTGAAACATGTCCACCGTAAAAAGTCCCCCACCCCATCCCACTCACAAGCACACATAATAAAAATGCAAAATAACACTTACATGTGAAATGTGACTCCTGGAATCTTTTTAGAAGGTCGATTCGTACATCCAAAAGCTGAACAGGAAGGCATTTTTTCGATCCACTATGCAGATAAATCAAAAATACATTCATTCCACGCAAACCAGCGCGATGCTCTACGCTTCTGAAATGTTTTGGGTATGTGTATCCCATGATCCTTTGCGAAACTATCCACGATTTTCTAGCATAGCCGCTACGGCTGAGGCTATATTCACGCTATGCGTGAATTTAGCCCACTGACTAGGTTCACGCTCCTTCTGTGATTGGTCACTGTGATCTCGCAGGCGTGGTCTGGGCGGTTCCTGCTTTGGCGCATTAACCAATACCGGTCCCGCTTGAAATCTGACATTTCCAAATTTTTTTTTAAATTCACGTCGTTAGATGGCGCATTGAGCCTGTTTCTCGCCCAAAACAAACTGTCGTAGTTCACTTATAGACTTGCTTATACTTTCGCGAGCGACGTTATTTGTTAATTAATTTGAACTGAATATTTTTGTGTATAAAATTGAGAAGGTGAATCTGAAGGTAAATTTTTGAAGCAAGAGTTCTACGAAAAAACTGGAATGGAAAAAATTGAATGAGGAAGACCATTTGAATTGAACATACACATAATACGATCGGCGGTCGGTTCTGTTTTTATTAGGCGACAATGACAAAGGTCGGTTCTGTTTTTATTAGGCGACAATGACAAAGGTCGGTTCTGTTTTTATTAGGCGACAATGACAAAGGTCGGTTCTGTTTTTATTAGGCGACAATGACAAAGGTCGGTTCTGTTTTTATTAGGCGACAATGACAAAGGTCGGTTCTGTTTTTATTAGGCGACAATGACAAGGTCGGTTCTGTTTTTATTAGGCGACAATGACAAAGGTCGGTTCTGTTTTTATTAGGCGACAATGACAAAGGTCGGTTCTGTTTTTATTAGGCGACAATGACAAAGGTCGGTTCTGTTTTTATTAAGCGACAATGACAAACTGGTGATTCGATAGTACGCTATTCATCACTAGTTTGCATATTTACGTAATTTGTTTAAAAATGACAATAAATTTAATTGCTTTCCACAGATTTTGTAAAGCTCTTCAATTTTTTCTATTCAATGTTTTCGTAATATTTGCCATGCATAATGTTTCTGAGCATCACAGTTGCTTCCATTATCAGAGCTTACCTGATGCAAAAAAATCTGATGCAAAAAAATTTGGATTTGAAGCATTTAGCTTCTTTGAAAAATATCTCCTGACGAAATATTCACATTTTTGTTAATTCATAATGAGCAGGAATATCGATAAGAAACATTAAAGTCTTTTATTTAATAAGTTTTAAAAATCAACAATCAATAAGTTTACACATTGACGAACCCAATAATTGTGTGTGATCTCGAGTACATTAAGATCTCATTTTAAAATTCAAGGAATTATCTCCTGCCATTAAAAAATACGTATACATCCGTATCAATTTGTTAAGTTTAGTCATGAAATTAAAAGGCTATTCGAAACACCTACTGCGAAAAAAAGGAAAAAAAAAACTATTTGCTTTCCTCCTAGAAAAGAAACTAAAAGTACGCTAAAGTTTTAATAATTTCAGAGCATATCCTTTCAACAAAAATGATAGCTTAGAAACTTACTTCAACAAATTATACAGTCAATGGCTATTGAAATTTCCAAACATGAAGTGCCAAAGCAATTTAACAAAAAATAAAACATTTCACATCCGAAGACTAAGAAAATGAGAACTTTTTATAGTATTCCCGTAATGAATAACAGTCCCTTGCAGTGGCGCACCCATGAATTTTTGTTGGTGGGGGCTGTATATATAGTTTATATTACAAGAATTTTTGTTGGAGGTGGCTGTATATATATATACAGCCACCTTTATATATATATCCTCATTGTCAACCATTATCAATCCACTGCTGGACGAAGGTCTCCCCACAACGGTCTGTCTTGTGCCAGTCTCCTCCATGTCACTCCCGCATACTTTCGAATTTCATCCACCCATCTCCCATGTGGTCTTCTTCTTGGTCTTTTCCTGTCCCTTGGAATCCAATCTAAAATTTTGGCTGTCCTTCTGGCAGTATGTCCAACCCATTGCCATTTCAGGGATTTAACTCTGATCACGATGTCTTCCACTCTTGTCATTTTTCGGATCCACGAGTTCCTTTTCTTATCTCTCCTGGTACACCAAGCATGCACCTCTCCATGCTTTTTTGAGTTGTCTGCCGCCTTTGTATGTCTCTTTTAGTTAAGGTCCACGTCTCTGCACCATACATAAGCACTGGAAGGATGCATTGATCAAACACTTTTCTTTTAAGACAAAATGGCATATTGCTCTTGAAAATTATGCTGTTTCTTCCAAAAGCTCTCCAGGCAAGTTCTGTACGCCGATTAATTTCTTCATCAATGTGACCCTCACTTGATATCTGCTGTCCAAGATAAACGTACGTGTCTGTTATCTCCAGCTTTTCTCCATCAATCGATAAATCTTCATTTCTTGTAAAAGCATTGTACATCACTTTTGTCTTCTGAAAGTTCATTTTTAATCCCACATTTTTACTCTTGTCGGCAAGTTCCTGGATCATACTCATATTTCCAACTAGGTCTTTGTGGAGGTGAGAAAATGCAGAGTTTTGCTTTTCCTTGGTAAAGCCAAGGCTCGGCATTCTCGACACTTTCTACATTCAGGTTTGCTATTACTTTATTTTATTGTTTACTCATGCCTGTTGGGCTTTAAAGTTTTCTATATTGTTTTAGTTCTTGTTAAATATTTTTTTTAATGTCTCTACTTAGTAGTGTGTGAGTTCTGAATATTCATAACTGCTGCGTTGCGCGTCATGATCTTCAGATTGTTTTTTAAGCAAATTTGGTTTTAAATTCTTTGGTGTAAAATTTAGTCTTTGACTCTGCTCTTGGGTATATATATATATATCATCATCATCATTGTCAACCATTATCAATCCACTGCTGGACGAAGGTCTCCCCAAGTTTATATATATATATATATATATACACGAACGGGATGTAAGGTCAGGTGATGCGTAACATCACAGCCTCTCCTTGACAAATGTCAACCCCGCCTTCTCGTGGTGCATCCTGTTCCTACTAAAGGGGCTCTGACGACCGCCAATAGCGGTATAACTATACCATCGGGATTAGAAGAAATTCTATCCCACACTCACCAACCCGCTTGGCCAGCGTGGTGAGTTATGGCCAAACCCCTCCAAAATGACTCCACAACTTAAATCTTGGCCCTCAGTCGCCGGCAGCTGGAATGTACCTGGGCAAGGCAGCGGCCAGTGCGACATGAAGGCAGAGGGTGCTAAGAATCCCCGGAGGACCGGACTAGGCTGCCATCTGATGCTGACCTTGGCAACGTACAATGGGACATCGTGGGGCTAAGTGAGGTAAGGAGAAAAGGAGAAGATCTCATCGAACTGAAAAGTGAACATCTCTTCTACTATCGTGGGACAGATACTGGCAGAACTAGTGGTGTTGGATTTATAATAAACAAGAAACTGAAGGATAAAGTTGTAGAAGTTGAAAGTTCCTCTGACAGAGCTGCACGGCTTGTTATCCAACTCTCGAAAAGATACCAGGCTCAGATTATTCAAACTTATGCACCCACCACAAGTCATCCTGAAGAAGAAATTGAAGAATTTTATGAGGAAATTTGTCATCTAAATAATAAAGGTAAGCAGCACTTGAAAATAATTATGGGAGATTTCAATGCAAAAATAGGGCAACGGCAACAGAATGAAACTTCAGTAGGTAAATTCGGTCACGGCAACAGAAACCAGCGTGGAAATACTCTCGTTGAGTTTGCAGAGGCAGAAGGGTTTTTCATCTTGAACTCCTTCTTCAAGAAAAAGCCACACAGGAAATGGACATGGAGACATCCAAATGGGACGACAAGTGAAATTGATTTTATTATGTGTAACAAAAAATTCGTCATAGAAGACTGCAGTGTGCTAAACAAGTTCAACACAGGTAGTGACCATAGATTGGTGAGATGTAAGATGCACCTCAACACTAAACTTGAACGTGGCAAGCTCATAAGACAAACAAAATGTATTGACATAACCAACCTTAAGAAACACCATAATACCTTCAAGTTGGAACTGAAGAACAGGTTCTCTGCTTTAGAAGGCCTAACATCGGAAGAAGTGGACATCTCTGAAGTTAACAGAAAAGTAACCAAAGCTCTTATGGAAACAGCAACAAAATTAGCTGGGTCTAAGAACAAGTTGCATGTAAATAAATTATCAGGAAAAACGAAAATGTTGATGCAAAAAAGAAGAGAGATGAGGACAACTAAAGAAGATGTGACTTCCAAAGTGGAATATATAGAGCTATGCAAGACAGTACGAAAAAGTATCACTGAAGACGTAAGAAAATTCAACTGTGAACTAGTGAGGAAAGCAATTGAAAACAACCAAAGCCTAAAGATAGCAAAGGGACATCTCAGTAAGGGAAGAAAACAGATTATGGCACTGAGAAAAGAAGATGGTTCTGTAACAAGAAATAGAGGCGAAATTTTGACAAGAGTGAAAGATTTCTACTCCAAATTATATGAAAGGGATGATACATGCACTCCAGACATCATGAAAGATACCAGTACCAGAGTTCCTCCAGTCCTTCCAGCAGAAGTTGCACATGCAATCAAGAACATGAAGCGGGGAAAAGCTCCAGGAGAAGATGGAATTACTGTAGACATCATACAAGAAGCAAGTGGGGAAATCGAAACAGTACTCGCCCAAATTTTCACTCGATGCCTTAATGAAGGAAAGATTCCTGAGGATTGGAACACCGCTACAATGATCCTGCTACATAAGAAAGGTGACATTGAGGATCTCGGAAACTACAGACCTATCAGCCTCCTATCAGTAGTTTATAAAATCTTCACTAAAGTTCTTTTACACCGCTTGAAGGTAACACTGGACATGGCTCAACCGAGAGAACAAGCTGGATTCAGGAGTGGCTACAGCACAATAGATCATATCCATGTGCTGAGAGAACTAATTGAAAGAGCGAGGGAATATGAACTTCCATTGTGCATGGCTTTTATCGATTATGAAAAAGCCTTTGATTCGGTGAAACCATCAGCAGTTACAATGGCTCTGAAAACCTGCGGTATTGAAGATGCATACATTAATATTATTAATAACATCTATGAAAATGCAAGTGCAAAGATTAGGCTGTTTGAAAATACAACACACATAAAAATTGGAAAGGGAGTGAGACAAGGTGACACCATATCTCCAAAGCTCTTTAATGCCACATTGGAGGGTGTTTTTCAGTCACTGAGCTGGGAAAACAAGGGGATAAAGATTAATGGAGATTGTCTAACCCACCTTCGTTTTGCTGATGACGTAGTCATTTTTGCAACTAGCCCATCAGAGCTGCAGAGTATGATCCAGGAACTTGCTGACAAGAGTAAAGAAGTGGGATTAAAAATGAACTTTCAGAAGACAAAAGTGATGTTCAATGCTTTTACAAGAAATGAAGATTTATCGATTGATGGAGAAAAGCTGGAGATAACAGACACGTACGTTTATCTTGGACAGCAGATATCAAGTGAGGGTCACATTGATGAAGAAATTAATCGGCGTACAAAACTTGCCTGGAGAGCTTTTGGAAGAAACAGCATAATTTTCAAGAGCAATATGCCATTATGTCTTAAAAGAAAAGTGTTTGATCAATGCATCCTTCCAGTGCTTACGTATGGTGCAGAGACGTGGACATTAACTAAAAGAGACATACAAAGGCGGCAGACAACTCAAAGAAGCATGGAGAGGTGCACACTTGGTGTAACCAGGTGAGATAAGAAGAGGAACTCGTGGATCCGAAAAATGACAAGAGTGGAAGACATCATGATCAGAGTTAAATCCCTGAAATGGCAATGGGCTGGACATACTGCCAGAAGGACAGATCATCGATGGACAGCCGAAATTTTAGATTGGATTCCAAGGGACAGGAAAAGACCCAGAAGAAGACCACATGGGAGATGCGTGGATGAAATTCGAAAGTATGCAGGGGTGACATGGAGGAGACTGGCACAAGACAGACCATTGTGGAGGAAACTTGGGGAGACCTTCGTCCAGCAGTGGATTGATAATGGTTGACAATGATGATGATGATGATATACATGCACACAGCTGCATTGGCAAACAGAAGCTTCACATCCTTAGATGTGGAACCAACGGGATCAGGAAATGTGCGAGGGTGCAGATCCAATAAGCTTGACTGTAGTGCGCCTGGTAGCAAATCTGGGAAGCTAGTACCCCAAAATCTGAAAAAATGTAAATTGCAAAGTTGGGGAGCATCATGTGTTTGCTAAAATTGGTAATAAAATGTGTAGGTCAATAGGTAAAAATTAGGCTGTACATTGAAGAGGCAAATGTATGAGTGCATTTAGGTAACCATGAAAGTAAATGCCATGACGAGCTGATGAAGAAACAGCACCACTATGGCAGTGTAATATGAACACAAGATCTGAAAATAATACTCAGAATAAGTTGTAGACATTTAATAGTACACACCACACAATCAACTTACACAAATCATTAAGTGCAGCCATGTGTTGTTGACATAGAGGCCCTCAGCTATTACATTACTAGAAAGAAACATATCTATCAAAGTTAAGAGTATTCCAAATGTCCATCATTTGTTACAATGTGTTCCTGGATGTGACTTACATAGTAGGTATCAAGAATATCAGTTAACTTTCAGCACTGGTAACTACCCTGCAAGAACCTGCTCTTGCAACACACCTGCAGGAGTTGATGTATCATATACCTTAGATTTCAAGTAACCTCAACAGGAAAAAATCCAGTGGGTTAGGTCTGGTGACTCGGGCTGCCATAGCCCTAGATGTGTCAGTGGAACGTGGCGGTGAGAAAGTTGCTGACCGATGCTGTGCAATGTGTGCCATTGCTTTGAAACCACATATGAGACTGTACATGAAACATCATCCAAAAAGTCTGGTATGGTACCATGGAGCAGTTGTAGATATTGTAGTCCAGTGAGAGAACCTTGGAAGAACACTGATCTGGCAAATGTTTTTCCAGATGCCACACCAGACATTAAACCACCAACATACCTGGACTTACTTGTAACCACCATTGCTCATCCATGCTCCTGTGATAGTGATTGTGCCTGTTGTGATTGTGGTCATGTGTGAATGTGAATTCATCTGTCCACAAAATGTTCGCTAGAAACTATAATAGGTTCATTGACTTTTGATTGAGGACATAATTACACCGGTCTGTATGGAACTGATGATCACCAGTATACATGGCCTGCTGGGGTACTCTGTCGTATGGGTAAAACCCATGATTCGCAGTATCTTCCATGCACATCTAGCTATCAGGCCACAGCGAGTTCTCGTACACTATATTACGGGTGGGCAAGTGCAAAGGACACAACACTCACAGCGCTCAACCTATTCAAGGATTGATGTGGTCTACCAGAGCATTACCAAGTCATAGTGTTACTTGTTTGGCAGAGATGTTATGTTGTACAAGGCGGGTGTGATCGTGGAATGTGTAGGACAAGGACCACCAGGAAAATGCTACGAGTACAGCTGAGCAGCTGCACGTGCATTTCACCAACATTCTCCATATATCAACACTATCTCAGACCACTGTTCAGAAGTGTACTCCATTGTACATACAGTTGTCATTCAATGAAGTCATGTTACCTTATTTCACCTGCATAGGAAACCTTAAATAATATTCATTCACTGTGTGTCATCACTAAACTAGCATTCCACACATGTACGGAAGTCACAGTACTTTGCTTACTTGCACACAAGGTAATAATACCTAGGATCAACATGCTGCAGGGCCTTGCTTTTTAATTTGGAGGAGCGACAGATAAAATTGAAAACTTTGATATTTGACAAAAATATTGCAAAAAAAGGCAACACTTTTTTCGCACATTTTTTAGTTTTTTAATTCCTTTCATAAATTTTTCATGTCATTATTTATTGTGTTAAAATGTGCACTCCACAGTCAGGTTATCCTTGCCACGGGCAAATAAGAGTTTCAGAGGAGTAAAAGTTTGCAGGATGCCCATGAATCTTCAAGAAACCGAGTTTAAGCACTCTTCAAAGCGTAAAGCTATGTTGTACTTTAAAAGATATACAAGAAAAGTGCAATAAAATATGCAGTTCACACATGCTAATGATTTTTTTGTATAAATAAGAAATTTTTGTCTCGTCATTATATAAATATAAGGATTTACTTGGTCGTACAAACCTTTGAAATTGAATATACATATATTACATATAGCGTCAGGTGCCCACTTCACTGGCTATTTCTGAGGTGGTTTCGGCAAACAAAAAATCTATGGATATGTGCTTAGCCACTACGAAGAAAGAAAAAAAAAAGAGAGAGAGAGAAGTAGAAAGAAAAAACTCTGCCAAGATTAATTTTGTTAAAAAAAGAACATATATTTCGATGGACGACGATTGAATAAATAAATTAAAAAACAGTCTGATTCAGTTAGGTAAAACAGTCCGATTCAGTTAGGTTGAGGCTCTGCTACTGCCAGGCCTCAACGGCACCAGTTTTTTTCTCCAATCCCTAGAAAGCATTCTGATGACACTGTACTTCCATATACTGTAAATACACTTCCATACCTTGCAATCCCCACTGTGCAGTCTAATTCACCTATTCATTGGCCCCCACCTTTTATGACCAATCTGTAGCAAACACATGGTGCTCCCAAACTTCACAATTGACATTTTGTGCTATTTGTCATAGTTTCGGAGTTGGGAAACTAACTTCAAGATGAATGAAATGCTTACATGCCATGCTTTGTTTTCCTGAAGTATGGCTACATTATGATGAGCAGTAAGATAAGAATATCATTTATAATGTAATTTAAAAGTACAAGTGATAAACGTAACTATCATTTTTAACAGAATACAAAGGGTTCTATCCGACATAGTTTGCCAAATTTAAACAGACCAGTTGTAGTCTATGCCAGTACACTTTCAAAATACATAGTGTTAATGCTATGAAGTTACTGTAATTAAAACGGTAGTTACGAAGCCACTACAGCTTAAATGTCATGTACTTACTAGCATCTGGGTTATTTGCCAGATTTAAATATTAATATAAATCAGTGATTAGAAGTAATGCTGTTACTGTAATATACTTTTACAGTAGTGTCGTGTGTAGCACAATGGCATAACTAGGACAAAGTCCCCCCCCCCCCCACACACACACACAATATTTACTTTAGTATCCCTAAGCACAGCAATTTTCTCTGGATTCTGAACACAATGGAGGATGTGTTTTTCGTGCGTGCGTATGTGGGAGGGGGAGTTATGAAGATTGTCCGGAAAAATAAGGGGCTACCTATAGAGCCCTGTAGTTTTACCTCTTTATGTAATTTTTAGAACAGAAGTACATAATTCAAGGTTATCAATCAGCCAATCAGGATTAACACTAACATGGAGTGTGAACCAATGCATGAACATACATTTTATTGCAATAAAAGGATTCAGCGGTAAAATATAGTTACACGCTTAAGGTTAATAAAACTATAAGACTTTAGTGATCATTACTGGATATGGTTGCATACAAATAGATAACTCAGTGTCCTACACCATAAGAATGCAATCCGGACTTACTAGCTACAGGCATTTATTTGCATGTTTTCTTTAGCTGATACTCAGTGGCGTATCTTGGGTCCGACACCTGGGCTCCCCCCCCCCCCCCCCGACATTCCCAGTACTGTTTTTTTTTAAAATTGCGGTTTATTTTTCAGTTGTAGCGTAATAGAAGTAACCCTTTTTTCTAAATTTTAGGTACATGCTACTGCTAGTACAATACAAACTAATTATACGGATTAGGATTTGAACACTTATTTGTACATGAACTCCATTCTTTTTCTGAATACTTTATTTGTACATGAACTCCATTCTTCTTTCCTTTTGTGTGGACTTCAGTGTTACGTTTACATAAAAAGTTTCTTCCGAGTACTTTTTCATATTTAAAAATTAAAAAGAATGTTTTTTCTATTGACATAACAGCCAAGTTGCTGAAATGTACATGGCTCTAAGATATATCTTGATTCTTTTTAATGTAGAAAAACTTCTTTCGGCAGTTACTGATGGAAACTAATATTAGGTCTGCTGATTTGTACACCACACTAAACACAATGTCCAACAATTTATTCATCTTTATGTAACAAGAAATGTCGGCTAAGGTTCCGTCTTCGGCTTGCTCGATAGATGGCGCCACGGTATGTACCTTAGTGGACCTTTTATTTCAACGTTACACTGCAAGAAAAATGAGAAAATGTTTTGCAATGCCTCAGATATGATGCCTTAAGGGTAAATGATTTGTCACAAACTATGCATTGAAAAGAAAATGCACCTGGGGCAGGATTGGTAAGTCTACTTATGTGATGACCTTTTATTCTACGATGTTCATCTAAACCCTGCTGCCTAGAATATTTGTGACAACTTTCACAAGCATATCATATCTTTTACCTGATTCTATTGCAATCTAAGTCTCAGATACCTTTGATATAATGAAAAATATCTATATTTATTGCAGTGTTACGTTAAAATAAAAGATCAACTAAGGGACATACCGTGGCGCCATCTATCGAGCAGGCCGAAGACCTTAACTGAAATGTCTCTTACCGATTTCTTTTTGTATTCATCAAGGGAATCAAAACACCTTTAGTTAATTTTTTTAGTCAAGCTATATCAAAATTTGAAGCACAGAGTTCTTTAAGTTCTGATAGTAGATGTTTAGAAAAGCTTTCAAAAAATTTATCAAAACAGTTCAAATCCAACAAAGCCACAAATTTAAGATACAATATTACCGATTCTAATTTATTGACACTTCACACAAACTGAAACAACTCTCGTGAAACACATACTATTATCGGTGGGAGCAAGTGAGTGACTAATGTGTAGTCCAAGTCTTCTCTTTTCTGAGCGAACCGTTGCCAAAGCATTCCCCTTCACCTGCTCATTCATGTTGTCATGGAAATGCTAGATGGCGGTCGTATCGAAGGTCTTCGGATCAGAACAGTGAAGACTGACTGGTAGAGCTGTTTGCGTTACGATAACACCATCTGGGAGACCCGTTGTTCTTTGCTCGCCATAGATTATTTTAGTCAAAAGAAGCAAATCCGCATGTTTTTTGTCGCAGCGAAAGCATAGACATATCTTAATACTGTTGCTAATTGTTTTTTATTTGTGTATATTTCATTTACTTTGATTTGTGCATTTTATGGGCTTCGCAGCTAGCCTTGAATATACGCCACTGCTGATACAGAGCTTCACTTGGACACCTTTGTGACATTTTGCAAATGGATGTCATTTGCTAGCCTATTCAAGTTTTCCTATGCAGTGAATGAGACATACTTACTATAAGTACTAAAAGGAATAGCAAAGTGTAATTGTTTTGTCCAAAACTAAAATCACTTGAAGAAATCACCCATCACAAATCTGTGGCTGCCACGAAAAAAAGTTTACACCTATCATGTACGTAATTCTAGGTGACTGACTGTTTTCACACATCGTCCACAGGTGCTTTCCATGTGTGCTAGTACTTTTCCTCCTCAGCACAGAGAAAAGGCAATTGGAGAGCAATCATATTATTTACAAATCATTGCAGAGCAATCGTTTTACAAGCCATGCAGAGCAATCGTATTATTTACAATCCTTTGCAGAGCAATCATATTATTTACAATTCTTTGCAGAGCAATCGTATAAAAAATATTGCAGAGTGATCGTATTGAGCCAAAGAGCTTCAATCTGTAAGAAATCTAGTGTTTTAAAAGTAACTTGACATTTATTAGCTAAGTTTATCTTAAAGAAAAATCTGATATCTTTTAGCTAAGTTTATCTTAAAGAAAAATCTGAATCTTTGGGTTAATTATTTGTTTTTTTTTTCTCCATAAAATTAGAACTAGCAGCTGCAGCATGCCACTTCATTACCTAGTAGTTATACCACTGGTGCAGCATCGCTACAAATAGAAATATATAAGTATTTCTCGATATATCGAGATGGAAAAAAATGAAAAATATGCATATAAAGATCTCCAGAATTTGTACCTTTAACTTAGGTATCAAAAGTAGGTACTTTTCAAAAAACGTAGTTGTAGCTGTAGCAAAGTACTTTTCAAGAATGTGATTGTAGCAGTAGTTAGCTACTTTTAAAAAGTAGTTTTTCAATTACTAGTTTAAATATACAATATGCAAGACATGAATACGAAGTCTTCCTCCAAACATATGACATTGGACTGATGGGGCCGAGAGTTAAGTGACTGTAATTTCTTCGCACAGCTTACCTCCGCAAATTTGCACACTTTTTAATCAGTAAAAAACTCATTTATGTTTCGAAACTGCCCCAAAAGACGCGTACGGTATGGCGAAATTACATGCTGTCTCCTATTCTAATTTAAAAATTCTTCATTGGCACCTACTCAAACATACTTACCGCTTCGCCTATGTAAACATTTATCACAATTCACAACAGAGCAAATCTCATATTAACAACCTACAGAACAGAACACGACGCCATCTAATGACAATAATTCAAAGTGCAACAGAATATTCCGTGCAGCTGAACAGGAAGACATCAATCATGAAATCCCTACCCCAAAAAGACCACTCCCTTACAATCGTTCGGACCAATCACAGAAGGAGCGTGAACCTAGTCTGTGGGCTATATTCACGCATAGCGTGAATATAGCTTCAGCCGCCAGGGCTGGCTCGCGGTAGGAAAAATAGGCGAAGAGCTACAAGAGCAGTATGAAAAGATATCTACTGTCTTCAATGAAAATCAATTAATGAGAACTTACCTTTTTTTTTTACGTATATTAGATCAATTCTTCTTCCCTTTAAAGCTGGAAATGTGTCGATTATGTCATCATAAAATGGCTGTTTCTTCGCGATATCAAGAAAATGTCTTTCTGAATAGAAATCTTTGCCAAAGAAGCAAGTTTATCTGGAGAAACGGTGTTTCTTGAGTAAGTTTGTATTCTTTTAAGGCAAGAAAAATTTCTTTCCACTGAAACACTTGCAGATGCAATTGTTAAAATCAGGAAAACCAATACAGTTTATAAGATTCTGTAAAAATGTCTTTATCTCCATGAAGCACTCGAAGAAGTTCATGAGTCGATATATTCCTTAATTTTTCCTCAGCATATACAAGACTCAGTTCATTTTTAAGGCTGGTGTTTAGTAAATATTTTTCCGTAAAAATGTTGAAGATTTTCAAAAGCATGAGAGCGAAAGCATGAATTAAATTGGTCGAATTTGGTTGTTTGTGTCAGCAATACAGGCAAATTGAAGTTCAAGTTTCTCACAGTCTTGAAATCTTATATCCATTTTCATAAGAATGTGGTGCAAAATTTCAAAATACAATTGTCTATAATTTTGAAAAATTGTTTCTTGTGTAAGAGCAGCATATTCCCGTTTAGATCTGCTTATTTCTGTGATTTTCCAGCTTTTCCTAACAGTGTTTAAAATACCTCATTGTTCCTTTTTTTTTTTTTTTTTTTTTTTTGATTGGAGGTTTAACGACCACCGTGAGCAACTCAATGGGCTATAAGCAGTCGCCCGTCCCTAATTTAGGGTCACTGGTTCCAGGGAAGGAAGAGAGCCAGTGCCGTAAGACAAACACAACATCCATGCCTCACCGGGATTCGAACCCGGACCCCTTACTGACGAATGATCAGAGGCCAGCGCCTTAGACCACTGCGCCACCGGGGCGGCCATTGTTCCTTTTACGGCTCAAAATTTCATAAGTTTTTTTTTTAATTTCAGTAACACAGTAGTTTATGTCTAGTGATTTGTTCTGCAAAATTTCGAATAATACACTGCTGGCCACCCAAAATTCAACACCAAGAAGGACACGAGATAGCAAAGCCAGATTTACTGGACACACAACAACAGATACAAAGATGAAACGATTGAGCTTACAGGCCCGTGCGACTTGCGCAGCACGCAGACATCAATAGTTCGTGTGGCCCCCATGGCTGGTAATAACGGCCGCTACACGCCGCGGCATCGAACTAAAGAGGCTTTGGGTGTGGGCTTGGGGTATGTCGGTCTAGGCTGCTTCCACACGTTGCCACAGTTCATCAGGCGTAGCCGCGGGTGGTGCTTGCCGGGCCACTCGGTTGCCGATCAGCGACCAGTCGTGTTCGATGGGCGACATATCGGGAGAACAGTCGGGTCACGGCAGCAGTGACACTTGGTGGGCCGTGGAGAATTGTTGCACGATGCGTGCCAAGTGCGGGCGCGCATTGTCCTGTTGAAACGTGGCCGCTGGCAGGTCCTGCAGGTAAGGGAGGACTACATGCTCCAAAACGTCGGAGATGGTGCGGTGGCTGTTGAGTGTATCGGCGATGCGTACCAGAGGGGTACGGGTGTCATATCCAATTGCGCCCCAAACCATAACGCCAGGCGACGGACCGGTATGGCGATGCATAATGCAGGCGTTATACAGTCTCTCGCCGCGGTGCCGCCACACGCGCATCTGACCATCGTGGGGTTGCAGGCAGAAGCGGGATTCGTCAGAGAAGACAATTTCATGCCATTCCGTAGACCAGGTGCGGCGTTCAATGGCCCACTGCCGCCGCACTCGCCGGTGGTGTAACGTCAATGGTAATCGGAGCAATGGGCGCCGTGCGACAAGTCCCAGCTCCTGCAAACGACGTCGAACGGTACGTGCTGACACGGTTTTTTGCGCAACACACCCTAATTCTTGCGCTAACGTTCGTGATGTTGCGGTGCGAGCCGTCAATGCCCGCCGCACAACATGCCAGTCCTCTCGTTCGGTGGTGTGCCACGGCTGCGGTAATTGCTCACGTTGGTCCGTCCGTTCCTCCTGCACCCACCGAATCCATACTCGCCTCACTGTGGCTGGATGTCGTCCCACACGGGCCCCGATGTCTTGGTATGATAAATGGCTTTCGCGATAAGCCACTATTCGTCCTCTGTCGAACTCCGAAACGTGCTGGAATAACTGCCGTATTCTGCGAAGAGTCATCAGGAAACTTCCCACGCACAGGTCTGGAAGCACAGCACACTTCCACTACTTACAACCCGCCTTCTGTTCACCCTTCTTATAGTGCTTCTCGGTGGCGTGCCGGGCGCACATGATTTGCATATGCCTTGCAATACTAATCGTTTGCATGTCCTCTAGCAGGCGACGCATGCTGCGAATTTCAGGCCAATCGGATGATTCCTTCTTGGTGTTGCATATTGTGTGGCCAGATGTGTAGATCGGTGAAGCCAAATATTTCATTAAATACTATTGCCGAAAATGTAAATTCAAAAGTGCTCATATCATTTAAAAACCCTTAGGAAGTTGAATTGATTTTTTGTCTGATTGGTCACTATTTGTGAGACATTTGAATACTTCTTTCAATTTATCCCAATCGCCAAATATTACACTTACTAACATCGAAGTGGATGACCATCGAGTTTCTGTTGTGGTTGGCATGCATCTTGCCGTTGTTGATGTGTGTATTGTTTTTTCACCACACAGCGAAGTGATCGCTTAGCTGAGTGGTGAAAAAACAAAGGAATTACACTGAGGCTTGCAAAAAATATTCGACACTTAAAAATTTTAGAAAAACTCTGCTGTAATACAAGGCTCAAACGATGTACTAAGCAATAACAAAAACAACTTGAGAAGTTTTATGCTACATTTTCTTCTGGAGCCTAGTCAAGTGTCCAGACATTACGCTTGCCCCATCGTAACATTGTCCTATTGACTTGTGTTGATAATCAAACTGTTCCAAAACTTTGCCTAGCATTTTGTATAAAACTTCTGACGTTCTGTCTTCACTCACACCATGGAAACCCAAAAATCGCTCAACCAATACACCTTCCGAATCAACAGATTGTATTATTAAAGAGCACTCGGAAGTCTGGTTATGGCTTCCCATCTACTTGAATATAAAAGCATTGAACTTCATTTATTTCATTTTTGACGTGATCGTTTATATATTCAGAAATACATTCAATTAATTCGTTTTGAATAGCTTTTGAGTCACCTGTGAAGACATTTTTTATCGTTTCGTATTGATTTTGAATTTTTAAAGGGCTTCTTGATATCAACAGTGAAAGCAATTCCTTGAATTTCTACGATTTATCGAGTCAGTGCTTCGTCATGGTCACGGAATGCTAGTTCTTGTTTACTCAAATATAGTACTGCATCAATCAATGTCTGCAGGAAAAGTCTATTCAATCAAACACTTTCGTTGAAATGCATTTCAAAAGCCTAGCATTCTCCCTCAGGGCATCGGCAATGGTGTTCTGATTCTTTTCAAAATTATTTAGCATTAATTCGCATTTCAGGTGTTCGCTAGAATCACCACGTTTGTGAAGTGACCGTTTTATATTTAAGAAATCTGAAAATTGTCTTTATTCCACGCCGAATTTTATTACTAAAAAATAAGCAGGGCCAACAAAAAAATATTTTGTAACACAGAAGGGCTACAAAGCCATTTATATTCAGTAAACCAACAATTTTTAAAATTAATATTGTAAGATTTGCTGCTCTTCTTGATTTCTTTCTTGGCGACAATTGTCAGTGAATCCGTCGGTCGTCATTGAAGTAAAATGTCTCTTTTATTTTCATCTTTCCACCGATTGAACGGAGTTTGCAATAAATTACAGACAATGTTGTTCACAGGATACATACTGAAAACTAAAACTATCACTATCAGGTAAAATGTACACGAAACTAAAGTAACTAATGAAGATTTTAAAAAACAATCACAAAACAACAAATCTCTTTCGGAAAGTATGTACCAAAACACCGCAAATGGCAATCCGTCCCGTTCCACTGCGATTTCTTCGGAAGGTCACGACTGCAGGTGCAGAGCTTTGGCGTCTCAACCTAAAACACTTCACTTGCCCGGCAGATAAGGGAGAGTGACTTCACAGTTACCATGGCAACTCGGACGAAAACTGCAGACTTCTAAGCATTCTCATTTCAGCTCTTCACTTGAACTGGTTTTCACACAGAGAATGGAGAGACAGAGCGTGCACAAGCCAGAGTTATGGAAATTGGTGGGCGGGGAAAAAGAACGATAGCAGAGCACCGTCGGCGCTTTATGGAACTAAACCCCACGTGCTCTCTGACGTAACGTCCCTACTGTAACGCTCATAACTCGAAATTGGTTACTTTGCTTGTTATTACTACCGTTACCACTGTGTGATTCTGTGATTATAACAACGCTTTTCGTTATTTCGTAGAAGTTATTTTCGGCGGATAATTATTTCATCTTTTATATGTAGGAAATCTTTGTCTATTTTTTAACTGTTAAAAATCGATATAAGTAAAATTTATATCAGAGTAGAGCCCTTACTGTATTTTGTTTTTCGTAATTCCATTTGATCCTTCGGGCAGATGTTTACAGATGTTTGATTCGTGATACAATTATGTCAGTTTGTTAATTTTTATTTGCCATTGCTTTGATATTTTTCCGTTGTTTATTTTCAAATTCCGGCAGTAGTATGTTGCGTTGACGAAGGTCTGCATTTTGAGAACGAAAGCTGCTACAGATTTATTAGTTTCTTTTAAGTCAGAGTTAGTACTTTATTTCTCAGTATAATTCCCGACTGCAAAGTGCTGTTCTTACGATTAAGAATATACGCCTAATTCCGTTACACCTACCGCAAAATTCCTCGGTCAATCACGCTACAGTGAACCTAACCAACTCGGGAAGTAAGGAAAATGGCGGCTCTCGCAGGGAAGGAAAATCGAGAGAGACATTTGTAAACAAGTGGGAGGAGCGTAGTTGTGACGTTACTTTTAGTTCTCATTAACAGGCCGTGGGGCCGCCAACGTCTATGTGAGTTTAACATTATGCTGTTGCCATCGGACAAAGTGGAGAATTTCCTTTACGATCTTCTAGAGTGCACACTCTGTACCTCTCTTCTCTGTGGGTTTTCACTTGAACTACTAACCTTGGAACAGGGCGATGTCTGGTTTTCCAATTTGTCTTATAACACTATTAACACAAGGTGGCAACATTGGCGTCGACGACTGACAATCAGATTGTGGGTCCATAGATGTTCCATGCAAGGATTTTTCCCTATTTCAGGGAATTTTTACTCCAAAATCTGCAAAAAGGAAATCCTAGAGATAAAACAGGGAAATGCAGGGAATTTTTTGCAGAAAAGTAAGTAAATGCAAATTTCAAGAAATAATCTCAACAGGTGCGAAGTAAGCAACGAAGCATTATTCTTCTACCATATATACAGATAGACTGCGGAAGGCATCATAATCTCTGGTTCCAACATCGAAGCCGTAAAGTCACGTGACATTGGGCAAAAGAGTTATCTCCTGTTGCTCTTATGTCTACTTGAATCCCTTCGTTAAAGGAAATTTTACAAATTCCGCAGGTGAGGAACGATTTACACGATTAAATATATTGTATGCATGTACAGTAATAACTTGGACAACATTTCGATATCATCAGCTTTAAATTGAAATTGAAGACCAGCAGACGCATTTTTTTTATGGTGACAGTCATCAGAACCGGAACAGACATTTAGTTTTGATGCATTTCTAGCATGAATTTTTTGTTTCACTTTTTAGGTTTCAATTTTCCCAGTTTTTCTAAAAACGATGCAATTGAAAATCTAGGACTCATTGCCTTGAAAAGGGAGGATTTCACACTATTATCGTTCAGGAAAAAACTAGCTTATGTTTTACTTTATATCAAATATTTAATGTATAATATTTGGCACAGCATCGCTTTCACTTTCATGGTTTGGATTCATTAAGCTTGTAATTCATCGGAAAACTTGAAAATTGCGTCACATGTAGCAGAAAAAGCTTGCGTGATTCAGGGCCATACATAGATTTTTTTTTATTCGGGAGGTGAGAAGAAAAACGTCTTTGAAATCCACCAGAACAAAATAAAAAAATTAATGAAAAATTAAAGAAAAAAATTAATGCATTTTTTTTATTTTAAGTTGATGCATTTTATAAAATTAAGCATATTTTTCTTATGTAAGTCACATTTTAACCAAATCGTAAAAAATGAAGCACTTTCGAGGAGGAGGACCCTTGCCCCTCTTCCTCTAAATACGACCCTACCTACCGTGATTCCAATTCGAATTCTCGGTAAATGTCTATTACGATTAGTAAGAGAGACCATTCCACCTGAGTTTCCCATATTTCTGGGTGAATGTCTATTACGATTAGTAAGAGAGACCATTCCACCTGAGTTTTCCATATTTCTGGGTAAATGTTTATTACGATTAGTAAGAGAGACCATTCTACCTGAGTTTCCCATATTTTCAGTAATTCTTATCATGTTCGGGCAGAAACAATCAAGATTAAGGTTTAATTCCCAATCTAAAAAACGTGTGTGTATCTAAGTTGTCTAGGAACAAAATGATATTGCAGTCATTCGAAAAAAAAAAAAAACAATCAAGATTAAGGTTTAATTCCCAATCTAAAAAACGTGTGTCTAAGTTGTCTATGAACAAAATGATATTGCAGTCATTCGAAAAAAAACCCAATCAAGATTAAGGCTTCATTCCCAATCTAAAAAACGTGTGTCCATCTAGTTGTCTATGAACAAAATGATATTGCAGTCGCTCGAAGAAAAAAGCAATCAAAATTAAGGTTTAATTCCCAATCTAAAAAACGTGTGTCTATCTAAGTTGGTTATGAAAAAAATGATATTGCAGTCATTCGAAAAAAAACCCAGTCAAGATTAAGGTTTAATTCCCAATCTAAAAAACGTGTGTCTATCTAAGTTGTCTATGAACAAAATGATATTGCAGTCATTCAAAAAAAAAAAGCAATCATGATTAAGGTTTAATTTCCAATCTAAAAACGTGTGTCTATCTAAGTTGTCTATGAAGAAAATGATATTGCCGTCATTTAAAAAAAAATCAAGATTAAGGTTTAATTCCCAATCTAAAAAACGTGTGTCTATCTAAGTTGGCTATGAACAAAATAATATTGCAGTCATTCGAAAAAAAAAGAAAACAGAAAAAAATGAATGTACATACATGTTTTAATTTTTTTTCAAATGTTCATCACAATATTATAAATCACTGCCTGCAAACAACCCGACTTGTGCACAAACATGTCTTAAGTAAGCTTACTCTGAATCCGGTAATGTTATTGGTGCATATTTTTAGTTTGTTGTATATACGTATAGCGAAATTCTACATTATAATGCTCTGAAAATACTGTAATTTTGTATTCATAAGTCATTAATAGAGCAGCATTTCACAGAAGTTTCAAGTACAAACAAACGAAGATTATTCACACAAGAACACACAAAACTAATGACCTCCTTTGATCTAAAGTCTCATTCCAGAACTTCAAGAATGTTGAAATTAAATTTATAAATATAAATAAAAATTTCCTAAAAAATATACATCCTTAAGTGTATTATTCCTAAGAAGCAAAGTTCTAACTTATATAATTTACTAAATGCTAATATTTAAAAGCAGCGAGTCAGGCCGTAAAACTAGAGAGAGCGCGACTAGTGCATAATGTCACGTGTTCGGACAGCTCTGGTGTTGGGACTATATGGCGGTTCAGTGGCAACCATTACGAGTGCGCGGTATATATATATATATATATATATATATATATATTTTTTATTTTGATTGGAGGTTTAACGACCACCGTGAGCAGCTCAATGGGCTATAAGCAGTCGCCCGTCCCTAATTTAGGGTCACTGGTTCCAGGGAAGGGAGAGAGCCAGTGCCGTAAGACAAACACAACATCCATGCCTCACCGGGATTCGAACCCGGACCCCGTTCGGACGAATGATCAGAGGCCATCGCTTAGACCACAGCGCCACCGGGGCGGCGCGCGGTATATCACTATATATGGTCGAAGGCATTAACAGATGGCTCGAGTAATTTGGGGATTGGGATTGAGGGTTTAACGACCACTGTGAGCAACTCAATGGGCTATAAGCAGTCGCCCGTCTCTAATGTAGGGTCACTGGTTCCAGGGAAGGGAAAGAGCCAGTGCCGTAAGACAAACACAACATCCATGCCTCACCGGGATTCGAACCCGGAACCCTTTCGGACGAATTATCAGAGCCATCGCTTTGACCACTTTTCCCCATCATTTATTTAGCATGGGTACAATTCTTCTTGATGTGGTTTGCTCTCTGATCTCCATTGACCCTTGCATCAAGAAGGCGGCAGAGTCCACAGTTGAAGGTTTGATTGATTGATTGATTGAAGGTTTAACGACCACCGTGAGCAACTCAATGGGCTATAAGCAGTCGCCCGTCCCTAATTTAGGGTCACTGGTTCCAGGGAAGGGAGAGAGCCAGTGCCGTAAGACAAACACAACATCCATGCCTCACCGGGATTCGAACCCGGACCCCTTTCGAACGAATGATCAGAGGCCATCGCTTAGACCACTGAGCCACCGGGGCGGCCGCAGTTGAAGGTGGCACGAAACTTGTTCTGGCTCCAATTTTCACTAATTATTTTATCGATTCGCCCTATCTGATGGTATTTCTCGGAGATCTGTTTTAATAAATTTAGTGTGCCACAGGCTCACCGGGATTCGAACCCGTCCCACGAGGTATTTTCTTAGATCCGTTTCCAATCTTGATTCGCTCGTATACTAGAAAAGCATATTTACTCAGGTTTCCAGATTTCCTGACAGTAGATAAATTTATTTGTAGTTTTTAACTTTTCATTTTTATCCTGTGAAAATAAAAGAAGCCGCCCCGGTGGCGCAGTGGTCTAAGGCGTTGGCCTCTGATCATTTGTCGGAAGGGGTCCGGGTTCGAATCCCGGTGAGGCATGGATGTTGTGTTTGTCTTACGGCACTGGCTCTCTCCCTTCCCTGGAACCAGTGACTCTAAATTAGGGACGGGCGACTGCTTATAGCCCATTGAGTTGCTCACGGTGGTCGTTAAACCTCAAAAAAAAAAAAAAAAGAATAAAATAAAAGAAACCGCGCTATGTGGAATCATGTGGTATCCGAACATTCCCATGTTGACGTTGAGATTAAAATAGCGATTAAGAAAAGAAAGAAGCAGGCAAATAAAACAGAAGAGTCTAAAGGATCCACGTAGTGTTGAAAACTTCAGAAACACCGTGCAATTGAAAGGGGCCGCCCCGGTGGCGCAGTGGTCTAAGCGATGGCCTCTGATCATTCGTTTTTTTTTTTTGATTGGAGGTTTAACGACCACCGTGAGCAACTCAATGGGCTATAAGCAGTCGCCCGTCCCTAATTTAGGGTCACTGGTTCCAGGGAAGGGAGAGAGCCAGCGCCGTAAGACAAACACAACATCCATGCCTGACCGGGATTCGAACCCGGACCCCGTTCGGACGAATGATCAGAGCCGGCGCAGTGGTCTAAGGCGCTGGCCTCTGATCATTCGTCCGTAAGGGGTCCGGGTTCGAATCCCGGTCAGGCATGGATGTTGTGTTTGTCTTACGGCGCTGGCTCTCTCCCTTCCCAGGAACCAGTGACCCTAAATTAGGGACGGGCGACTGCTTATAGCCCATTGAGTTGCTCACGGTGGTCGTTAAACCTCAAATCAAAAAAAAAAAATGGAAAGGGGGAGTTTGTGCTTACCCAGGCTCATCACGTGAGTGACCTATGCAGCTACACCATAGCTGTAAAACCGTATTTTATAAAGAAAAAAATGGAAAACACTGAAAATTAGAGCCAACCGGAGAAATAATAAATTTGTGTGACATGCAATGCTTGTATTTTTTAAGCTTTTTTCTTCTATCTGGTAATTTGGGATTACTGGGAATTTCGGCGGTAACAAGGGAATTTTTTGGGTCTGGTGAAGGGAATTTTTGTTCCTGGCATGGAATATCACTGTGTGGGTCTCTTTCACTTTCTTTGTTCTGAACGTGGTACGAGCCATTTTTTTTGTTGGTAGTTATATTGTGTTGTAACATAGCGGAAAATCTTTTTCTGTGGTGATAATTTTGTGTTTCCTCACATTTAAACCAGGAAAAATGGGGAACGGGTTGTCTTCTAAGGCTCTCGGTAACGTTGTCCAGCATAAGTGAAACAAAGGATAAACGTGTTTGGTGCGCGCTTAAATATAATCTGGATTTCCGGTAAGGTTTTGCATACTAATTATGTGCTAGATGTTTGAAATGAAAACTATACTTGCGTCTGTATCCCACTTTTGGGAATTTGCAGCTGTGCCATGTGCAAAAAAGTACAAAAGTTGGATGGAGCTGTATGGAGGCTCTTCCCCACGGAAATGCTGTTGAGGGCAGACAGGTATTAAAAAAATATATTGAAATGTACGAGTAATATAGATTTTGAAAACCTCGTTTTTTAATATTTTATTCTGATTTTGGTAAACAAATTCTTTTTTACTCAACTTGTATTTTTTTTTTTTTTCATTCAGGGTTGTGGCATTTTTCATGTAATATGATAAGTTCTAACAGTTGTTAATTTGTATTTATGTGTTTGTCAAGAATTTTGAAATATTCAATTTTTGTGTTTACTTTGTAGGTGTAATGTTTTAATTTCCCAGATAGTTTCATTGCATCAATATCAAACGTACGGAAATAGTTCAGGAATCTTGATCATACTGTAATAATAGTTTTACATCTACTTGAATAAGTTGCCGATTCTGCACAATTGAAATACGAACTAGCAGTAGTGGTCTAAGCTATCATTTGTTGGAGATGGGTCCTGGTTCGAATCCTAGTGAGTCATAGATGTGTATGCCTTCCAGCTCTTCCTCAAACCAGTGGCCTTAAATTAAAGATGGGTGACTGCTTATAGCCCACTGAGTTGCTCACAATGGTGGTTAAACCTCCAATAAAAAAAGAAAATAAACTAAAATATTCCAATTGTTCTGAAAGATATTTAATTCTCTGTTGAGTTTAAATAGCAGTAGAAGTTGTATTTTTAGAGGGTATTATGGAGCAGTGGTTTGTCTTTATTAGTGTTGCAACAGCATCCAAGGTTCAGCTTGTAGAATCTTTATTGAACCTGTTTCTTTGTATTTATATATCAACATACAATCTATAACTTAAGTAGTGTTGATTACATGGAAGATTATACAGAAATTTCTTTTCAGCAAATGTATCTAAAAATTTCATTAAAATACTGAAGTAAAACTACAACATCCACATGAAGCTTAATTCTCTCTATAGAAAAAGTACTATGAAGGTAGTTTTTAAAAAAATCCTTTTAAGAGCAGCCTAACCACATTCACAACAAGCATTTTTTTCTTGTTAGGAGTTTGATGGTCACTGTAAACAACTCAATGAGCTATAAACAGTCGCCCATCCTTAATCTAGAGCCACTGGTTCCAAGGAAGGAAGAGAGACAAACACAATAACCATGCCTCACCGGGATTCGAACCCGAACCCATTTGGAGGAATGATCATAAGTCAGCTCTTAGATTTCTACGGAACAACATTGCTGGTTGGGTATTGTTAAATAAATTTTAATGTAGTTTTACTATATTGGGAAAGACAATGAAATGTTCATGTGAAATATCAATTTTTAATAATATTGGGGATAGTTTATTTTTGGCGCAGTGGTCTAAGGCGTTGGCCTCTGATCATTCATCCGTAAGGAGTCCGGGTTCGAATCCCGGTCAGGCATGGATGTTGTGTTTGTCTTATGGCACTGGCTCTCTCCCTTCCCTGGAACCAGTGACCCTAAATTAGGGACGGGCGACTGCTTATAGCCCATTGAGTTGCTCACGGTGGTCGTTAAACCTCCAATCAAAAAAAATAGTTTAGTTTTGAATGCTATTTTAATGTAATGGCATGCTTTGAAAAACTCTTCAATATATTAACATTATTCTTTATAAGTCTTACAGTTTTGGTAATGCAAGTAAGATTTTCCATTTGGAAACTAGGTATGTCGCCAAAAAATATTTTAAATGGGATATTGATTACACAATAGTTTTGACCCCTGTATAACAATTCTGAAATTTATTTGCTATAATTTTTATAAAATACATTAATTTCAAAATGATGCTACCCACGTTTAAAACTACATCATTGCTTTCCGATTCATCAAAAAAATTTTACATTTAAATCTTCAACTTTTTCATATTTTGCCTTTGATAAATTTAGGGTGGCATCTTCAGTATTTTCAAAATCTTTTCAAAGACCTTGTAAAGATCTGTAGCAAACTGCACATCTAAATGTGGGTCTTGCAACATTTTTTCTGGTAGATTTATATCTGAATATTTTATCTCAGATTAATGTTTAAAAAAACAAATTCAAATCTTCAACACAAACTGAATTTGTTTGGTACCACTTATTGGTCATCCATATAAAATTCAGAAAACTTAAAAATATTGCTCTGGAGTGGGAATCTAAATCTTTCAGTTTAATTCTTTGGTGTGTAATTGTACCATTTTTTTAATGTAAAAAATCATTGAGTTCATTTGATGCTATTTGTATTTTCTGTTGTGCTTTTAAAATATTTTAGAGCCATTACATCAACAGCTATAGCTGACCACCTAGTAGGAGGACCTGGTTAAGAAGTCCAGGCCAAGTAAATCGTTAGGTCTTGAATTTATGAGGATGTAGCAGACACATGACTTTCAGCATGGCAACGGACCTTAGTGAAGGACAACCAGTCCCCTTAGAAATGATGGTGTCTTTACTTTGAAAGTTTAACTTCGGAGTACAAAATGTGATATTTAGAAAAAATTAAAGAGATTGAAGGAAATGGTCCCTATGTGTTGAATGCAAGTATCTTCGAAGGTGACACAAAAAGATTTCCGAAAGTTCAAATAGTAAATATTTTCTATTATTTCGTCTTTGATCAAAGTGCCTTTACCGCAGAGCAGTTCGGGGCATATAACAATTTCTCATTGTGGCTATTCTTTTACATGGTAAATTTAGTGAGATCACTAGTTAGTGAGTAATTAATAATTTAGTGAGAAAATAGGTATGCTGCCTTAATAAGTAAGGTTCTCTGCCTTTTCAGGAATCACTGATTTCTGGATAAAACTGACCCATGAAAGGTTCTATGCCTTTTGGAGAGTTTAACTCTTCACAAAAAAAATGTGTTTCTGTAAGCTCTGGGAAGCGATCTCCAAGACTTAGAAAAACTGAAAGCAAAATCTGGGTTTCCATGCAAAATTGTGCTGAAAAAACACAGTAACTTTGGTGGGATTTGTGCCCTAATTTATTTATCCATAAATAAATCTAGCAGCGTAATCCTGGTCTGTAAACAGACCTAGACACTGAAAAGAATTTTACTTGGGCAGTAATTTTAGCCGTGCCGTTATTTGCATTTTCTCACAAACGTGTGATTCAGCTCCAGATAAAAATTCAGATGCACTTACTAAAAATAAAATCAACAATGGTTTAGGGAGGAATATCATACAGAACAAACTAGTAAAGTAAACGCCCCCAACAGCGACAGCCAAGTAACCTTAAAAGTGAAAAGTCAAAAACTTGCAAAAAATGTGTCAGGGGGACAATTGTGCTCAAGCTCTCCTAAAAAAATCCAGAAGAACCAAAGAGATTTGATTCTGACTAAAAGTCAGGTTGGTTAATAAATTAACTTTTATTCCTATAAAAAGTTTAAAAAAAAAAAAAACCCCACTAGGTCAATCAGAAACCTTCTAAATAGAAGTCTCTGGAGGTGAAAAACCCACATGTTAAGAAGTACCGATCGGGTACCGAAGTGTTGATTTAAGAGAAATTTTGACTAAGAGATGAACTGTAAAAGGTGATCTATATGAAAATAGTTGGTAGTAATGAAATTTATGCAAAAACCAAACACAAACGGTCAACATCTTTTAAATTCAACTTAAAATCAACGAGTGAAACATGTGGCCCAATAAGTGCAAGAAATGCACGCCAACTGCATTTGAACAAGTAAAAGATAGGTTCTCTGCCTTACCAGAAATCGCTGATATCTGGATAAAACTAACCTTTAAAAGGTTCTGTGCCTTTGAAAAGTCTTAACTCTTTTATAAAAAGCATTTTCTAAGCTCTAGAATGTAATCTACTTTTCTTTGGCAAATAAATTAATCTTTCGGTACTGCCTTTAGAGACAGCAGCTGTCAGCCTAAAAAGGAACTTTCAGTCTCAATTTCCTCTATTACCACAATTAATAATGCCACAAAATCTAAGCATTTTGGCTTAAAATTTTGATAAACACTGATTGCTCTTTATACACTATCTGCAGGACAGCCAGCTATGCTTGTACTTGCAGGGACTTTTGCCACTTCACTTAAACTTCTCGATGACATCACATGCTACATCCTCATAAAAATATTATCCCTAAATTAGAATGATGTTTAATCTTAGAATTTGTAATGAACTGTAAAGTAGAACTGATTGTGATCTTGAAGTGAGACAGGAATTTCGGAGAAGAGTAGCAGAGGTTTTGTGAAAATTGAAACTGCTGCTGTAATGAAAACATTGCAGATTGACTGATAAGAGGGTGTAACTGAGCCCAGTCCATGTTCCATATTTTGCCTGGAAATAGTTCTAGAATGGATGGCAGCTCGTTGGTGCTGATCGTGTTTTGTTATGTTGTGGTAGTGCTTTGAAAGGTAGTGCTTTGGCTGGCCTTTAAAATAGATCTTTTTCAGTGTGAATTGTTTCCCCTACTGTGGAATATATATTCAGGCAGAAAAGTTTTGTTTCTTTATGAAAGTGAAACTGTCTATCTAGAGCATAATAAATCACATATACCAGGAATGAACTGTCTGATGATGTGATTCAACACCTCAGAGCAGTGTTCTAAGAAAAGGCAACAATTCCGTCAGAATAAATATTCCTAAATTTGGTCTTCCAAATGAAGTTTTTGATTCCCTCTGTTAGCATACATTTGAGTAGACGCCAATTGCTCTCCACACTTAACTGTGAGCTCTTGTAACTGGATCAACAAAATCCTTGTATCTTCATTCCTACCAACTTCAAGAAACCTCTTCCAGTTCCACATCTTACAGCAAAAGGTATGGGAAAAACAAGTACAAAGACATGTCGAAATGTTATGGGTTACTGATATGCAACCAAGGAGGTTAGAAATTGGGGAGAAAGCTCTCTCCGTTGGCTCAACACAATCCCAGTGAAGCCAGCGAAACGTCACGCTTGTGACATCACGGCAGCCATCCTAAGACGGACTTGAGCAGACTATGCAATAGCTGTTAACGCTGTGCTAGGCATGAAGTTAGCAATTTGCTTTTATTAATAAATTTGACCTTCTTTATTATATTAATCATTGATATACTGTTCTTAAGGATATTATTAGTTGATTTATCAATGTTTAGGGCGTTACGGCTACTTCCAGGTATTCAGAATTTAGAAAACATTTCTCCTGGCTTCTGGGGGTTCAGCATAGGTACAAACTATTATCAAAAACTATTTAATATTTATTGCTGTTTTTTGGCTTTTATTATTCCTACTAACTGTTATCACACGAATCACCTTCATTTCCCTATTTAGGTTTGGTAAAATTTACTGTGCTTACTGTTTAATGTTCAGTCGGCACTTTGGTGCACCTAGACTTTTCCCAGGACAATGCTACCTTGTATGGGGTATTTTTGAGGGTGTTGAAACATTTTATGGACCAAAAATGTAGTGTATGATCTCTTTTATCTTTTGGTAGTATTCAGGCCTCATTAACTCTTCTCGTTTTTTCCAGAAGTGTTAGAACACATTGGCTCATGAGCTCAATTCCCAGGTTTTTTATCATTAACCTTATTTTTTACCTCCTTGCTTTTAACGCTATTTGCCTGACAGTGTTGTGGGTTTTTATTTTATACTCCACTTATATATTGCTATTAGACACCCAGAGAACTGTTCGTTGTTGTATTAGAGCACCTAGATTTTAAATTTAGGGCTGATAAATATACTTTTGCAGAAAGGTGCAAAGATGTGTTGTTGAGAAATGACTTGTAATTTTGGGCTAGGCTTGTCCCCTCTTGTTTTGAGGTTTGTTTTTTTATCAAAACTAGTTAATATTTATTGCTGTATTTTGGTTTCAATTATTCCTACCGACCGTTTTCATATGAATTACCTTCATTTTTCTCAGGATTGGTAAATTTCCTGTCTGCTGTTTAATGCCCAGTCAGCACTTTGGCTACCTATGCTTTTCCCCAACCAATGCCCCATCCAGGGGGAGGGGGGACTTTTTTGGGTCAAATGTAGTGTGTAATCTCCTTTAGCTTTTAGTAGTATTTCAAACCTTTCTGTTTTTTTCAAGGAGAGTTAGAGCACACTGGCTCCTCAATCACACAATCTCAGTTTCTCGGCATTTTTCACTCATTAATCTCACTTTTAAAGCTATTTAGCTGATGGTGTTGGGAGTTTTTATTTTAAGCGACACTTTTATATGCTATTTTGCACCCAAACAACTGTGTAATGTTCTCGAGCACCAAGATTTTTATTTTAGAGGTGGAGCACACATTTTCAGGGAATGCAATTATTGGCCAAAAATATGGCCCAAATAAAAATCTTTATTGTGTTTTGGTTTGTTTACAGACCGAATAAATGAATTATAAATAGTAATTCTTTCATCTTCCACTTGAAAAGGTTTCATATACAAGCTTGACTATCTGCTCTTCGGAAATTAAAAGATTTCATATTAAATGTTTATCCGTTACTTACCTACAAAAAGCAACTCCCAAGAGGTGATCGCCCAGAATTGTGACATCCATAAGCGCAACAACACACCATTTCTGGAAAAAAACCTTCGAATTTCGAAAACCAAACTTGTCATATACATAACCCAATGACTCAAAACAAATATCAAAATCTTAAAATGGCTGTCGTTGTCTGTTGAGAATTTGTGATGTCATACTTTCTCCCCTTATTTCAACCTCCTTGCATGCAGCACACCGGAGCTAATGGGTACTGCCCTAGAGGAGAGCTAGTACTAACCTGCTGCCACCTGTCAACACTTTTAGAACCATTTTTACGCCAAATATGAAAGAAGACCCCAAAGCCCCCACATTACAGCTAGACTTCTCAATCAGAATGCTTTCAAGTAGTTCCCGATTTCGAGGTATTGTTCCGCTTTATTTTCATGACTTCATCACACCCGGCATGGACCAAAATAGTTCACAATAACATTTATGTAGATTTTTTTTTAATTTTGCTATAATAGAAGCCTGAAGGACTTTCTATTTGTACATATATTTTATAAAGAAAATATATCAAATAATAGTACAACCTTTTTTCTTTTAATCCTGAGCTAACATGTTTTTTATGCGAAGCTACTTCCAACTTTTTTGTTCGGAAAGTCAAAGTGTGGTATAGATTGATGCCTTATTATTTGGTAGTATTTATTCAGATTTTGTAAATTATGCCAGTGTGGAATTAGTCATGATTGCTACGAGAGGCAGCCAAGGTTTGGAATCAGCTATTAAGTGGGCAGAAGTGCATTGCATTACGATTCTTTGTAGAATTTTGATGTGTAAATATGATATATATTAATGTATTATTATTTTCCATAATAAAATAAATGAATGTTATTATTTCCATTACAATAAGATTTATTCCTATGAAAATTAGTAATAAAAATTTCATATTGTATCCTGAATTACTTTCTTTCATGTCAGGTGTGATCAGGTTGTATATGTAAGCAAAGCACAACTATACACTCGAAATCGTTCTGATTTGGATGTCCAGCCAATATTACTTTCACAGTAAGGCTACAATTGCAAAATAATTAATAGAGATGATGATAAAAATTACAGTAATAAGAATATTGCTACCAATGATATAGCAATAATAATATAAAATATCAGTAACAATTAAGTCATTTCTAGAAACTATTCTTAGAAGAAACCTGATCAGTAACAAGTCATTTCTAGAAACTATTCTTAAAAGAAACCCGGACCCTTTTCGTTAGACCACTGCGCACCGGGGTGGCCAGATTAATAATTAAAGGTGCCATGACATCATTAATTAAATTAGTTAAATTATTTCAGCAATGTGTTGATGTTAAGAAGAAAAATGTTTTCAACTAAATCAAAATATTTGGTTGCCTCTAAACAAATTTCTAATTGAATTTGGTGAATGGCTAGAGCATGGTACAAATTGTGCAAAATCACCGTGTTTTGAAATTACTTTGTGAGCTGTTATATCTTTTCAGATTAATTTTTACTTGCATTGATATGACACTAGATACAACAATTCTTGATATTTTTATCTGCATTCCTGTAAATTCATTGATTAGAAAAGTTTTCTAAATATTTACCAGTGTAAAATGTTATTGGTGTAAAACTAAAAAATCTTTATTCTTTTACAGCTGGGTGATGCATCTGATTGCAGCAGTAAATTGATCTACAAGTAGGGGTTGGTTTTTAAAGATGATACCCATGTTTGTGAAATTCTGCCTATTTTGGGGAAATTTGCCCTATTTTTGTGAAGTTTGCCTATTTTTGTGTTTAGAGCAATTTTAACCAGGCTCTGTAATCATTATTCTTACAGTAATTCTTATTTTATTATGTTTTCAGTAAATTTTTATTTATTGTTCCTAATCATTGTTCAGGCTTTCACAGTTTGTGAAAAGTTTTCTGTTCTGATACCCTTGTGTACACTGATAAGTTTTTTTATTTTTTTTTTTCAAATATGTCTCTGTGATTATACTCCAGCTGAGGTATCAGAAGGAAAAATAATAACACACCAGGTTGAATTGAACCAGGAAAGTCATCAAAGGCCAAAATTTTTAAGTGCTAGAGGAAAAGAAATAACTCACTGACTAAAATATTAAAAAAAAAATAACAAAAATATGTCACTACACAATCCCCCATAATGTGTATGGTCAGCACTTTCCCATCATGCTCCTCTCTTCATAATTGTAAATATGTTACCTGCCATCCAGCCAATACGACAAAGATTAACTAATGTGAGTAGGGATGGGCTGAAAAAAGAAACATCAATGTTTTTCAAGTGATAATCAATGTTGGAAACTGAAAACGAATATTATTTTTCTTGTTGCATTCTGTTAAAAAGGGGAATATAATATTCCTATGTCATGAATTAGCAATTTTTTTATGATGTCTTGTTCGATGTTTCGTTGCTGAAAATAGTTATTACGCTTGATGTTACAGGAGATCAAACATCAAAGCTAAAGATTTCCACCAATACATCAGGCGTTTTAAATTGAACTGGTGAGTAATCACGAATATATTGAATAGCAATTTTACCCATTCGTGTGCCCATTACTGTTGGAAATTTTCGATGTATCAGTGAAACACTGAGGTTTTCACTGATACATTGAAAATTTCCAATGGTACTGCCGATGCATGGATATTTCAGAAATAAGTATTCACCAACGTCCAACATTGATATTTCTCACCGATGTACCCATCTCTACTCCTGAGTAAGCCCTGGAAAATGCATATGAAGTGTGGCTGCCAGAGGGGAGGAAAATGCTCCCATAATGCTTTGGAGTTAGTTTCAGGGAGCATTGTCTCAGCTGCGGGGAGCATAGCCATTACCAGTAGGGATGAGTCAGTGATTGATAGGCATCTATCAAAGACCGTTTTACTGAAAACTATTCATAATGAAAAAAAAAGTATATCAGTTAAACAGAACAATATTCAAGATGTCTCTAACACTAAAATATTTGTAGGATAAATTTTTACTGAAAGTGATAATACCATCACAGTTCAAGATATTTTGTGAAGATACGGCACAGCCATATCAAATGTTGGCTGGATCGACCCCTGACATGGCTGATATCAAGGAGTGCTATCAACAATTACTGAAAACTGTTTGGCTCTTTTTATCTCATTTATCAATTTTAATTTATGTGGTCCTTAATAACTTCAAGTAAATATAAGTTATTGACTGAATCTTCAAAATATTTTTGCAAATGATTTGTCCAAATGCTATCAAATGAACACAAATGCTCCAGTGCCTGTGAGTAATACATATTTTCATCACCTTCATACAAAATATTAATTGGTTAGAACTCTTAAATGCCAATCCATGTTTAGTTAAATATTTTATAGTAGCTATAATCAGGGGTAAACAAATCCAAGGTGTCACAAATTTGACTTGTGATGGTGCCTGAAAATTTTCATCTGGCACTTGAGTTTTCAAATTTCATTCTGAAAGTGTTATTTTTCAAAATTTGAATTTCCATTATGAAGCATCTCTTTAATAAAGCAACAAGTACAGTATGTGGATGTTTCCTGTTTGTGACTTTTTTGAGGACTAATTGTGCAATCAGAATGAAGAAGTTGCCAACATAAATTTTTTGTACTACCACCAGCAGAGTTATGCATTCTGCAGCTATCCTGCCAATAGTAATTCAGGCTGAAGTGCAACCTAAGAGAGATATGTGCACTCTTTTGGAGAGTATATCAGGATGTTCTTAGTTGTGGCATTGATTTTGCATGGAGTGCCGATGTGTCTATTTATTATTTATTCATTAGTGCAGTTATTGAATGTGGTACGCCAGAAGACAAAACTGAAATTTTTGTAATGAAAACCTTTTTTTGAAATGCAATTATTAATACAAGTATATAATATGTTCTCCAGTTTAAGTAGTAGATTTTGTTTTGAATTATTTTCAAAACAATATGTAAGAAATAACATGTCAGTTTAGCATATATTCATACAGCATTGCAAATGTCATCTAGCTGCTTAATTATTCACGTGCTATTTAGACATAATCTATATTTTGAGGTTACTCACCTTTATTCCCTAAATCTTTTAGGAGGTTTTCGTCTCTACACATTTCCAACACATATTTTTCTTATTTACATCGTGGCCTTGAACCACGATGTATGTGTAGAGACAAAAACCTCCTAAAAGATTTAGGGAATAAAGGTGAGTAACCTCAAAATATAGATTATGTCAGTTTAGACTCATGGAGGTCCCAATTCTGAATGTGTTGTTTTTGTTTACATCAATCACAGTTTTCTCCTTGTATCTCTTAAAAAAAATGAAGCTGGCACCTACAAATTTTCTTTACTGGCTATAATGTGTTTTAATTCCTATCTCCAGTACTTTTTTGTTTTTCTAAAAGAATTAATGTGATCTAAAGTTACTTCTTAACTTTAGACCACATTAATATGCCCAGACAACCTATATAGTGTTGGTTATTTTTGTGCTCTGTCAAACATTTATGAATATTTTTCCAGTCCTTGTACCCTTCCATTAAAATTATTTATTTTATAAGAAAAAAATTTCCAAATGTAGCAGTATACACATTAACTTGAAAAACTATAAATCATCCACTCCTTTCTGTCTTGCCATTTCCTTTTAACCAAAAAAAAAGAACTAAGTGATCTGGTAACTGTTTTACTTCCTCGATTTGCAAATTTTGGTGTCTCCGAGTTATCTGAATTATATGGTGGTTTTTCTATTAAAAAATTACTGCTGCAATTGATGTGTAATTAATAATTTTTGGACATAGTGCTAACAATTTCTATTGTAAAATCTGTCTGAGCTATGCGGGTTGATAAAGAATTCTTATTTTCTTCAAACACTGTATTTTTAGTTTTGTTAATCTCACTTGATTGACTAGTTGTACAAAATTCAATGCTGATTTGATTTGTTATTGTATCTGTTACTTGAAGCTTGTGCCATTAATGTTGTTGGACGCTTTGATTTATCATGTCTTTTCTCTTGAAGCTATGAAATGTCCAGCACTTCACTGCTAATTTAGTGTATTGCATTTCAATTTTTAACTTTTTATACATGTATTTTGAAACTGATGAATGTGCACAAGATTGCCTAACCCTAACATTTCTTCACTCATTAATACATGAAGAACCGAATTTATTGAACATTATCTTATTCATATATTCATACAGACAGCATTGCAAATGTCACTTAGCTGCTTAATTATTAATGTGCTATTTAGACATAATCTACATTTTGAGGTTACTCACCTTTACTCCAAAAACTTTTAGGAGGTTTTCATCTCTACACATTTCCTACACATATTTTTTTTTAGTTACATCGTGGTTCAAGGCCAAAAAAAACCCCCAAAAAACCCGTCTTTTTCAACAAACGACGTTTGCACGAGTTGAGAAAGACGTGGTTTTTTTTGGCCTTGAACCACGATGTAACTAAGAAAAATACGTGTTGCAAATGTGTAGAGATAAAAAACCTCCTAAAAGACTTTTCGAATAAAGGTGAGTAACATCAAAATGTATATTATTATCCTATTCATAATGCCCAGATGGAATGTATCCAAAAAAAAAAAAAAATTATATCTTGGAAAGTATTATATAGCTACGCTTTTTGCTTGCATCATTATAAAGGGAAAATGTCAAAAGTTTTTTTACTCACTATAATTGTCTCAATGAATTTCAATGTGGGCAACCCTTGATGGCCCAACAAACATCGAGACAATAGTCAGCCTCATTACATGTTGTTTAAGGCATGTTTGGTTTAACAGTAGCCACAGTGTGTGTAATGTGTGCTTTCAGGTGCTGAAAGGTGATGATAATGATCTGGTAGACAATGTTTTGGACATACCACAAGGAAAATCCAGTAGGGTTAAATCTGGTGACCCAGGGCAGCCAAGCAATTAATCTGTCTCTGCCGATCCATCTCCCAGGCGTCTCACAATCCAGGTGATCCATAACAATGAGGCTGAAATGTGGCAGTGCTCTGTCATCAAACAGAAGTCACCGCTCTTTCCAGGTTTATAAGTGAGTGACGAAAAAATTATCATTGGCCGCCGCCGGGAATCGAACCCAGGGTCTTCCAATTATGCACCGGACATGCTACCACCACTGCACCAGAGCGTCCTCGAATTCTCCAGACTCACACACGACTAACTGCCAAACCACACTGCAGGTTGCTTCTTGGAGCCCCCCCCCCCTGCACAATGCTGGGGATTCAGCGAAGATGGTAAGCAGCAACTGAACGAATAACTAGGAGGTGAATGAATAATTAATACACACAATTGACGTGGATTAGGAACATCAAACAGAAGTCATCGCTCTTTCCACATTTATAAGTGAGTCACGGAAAAATTCTCATCGGCCTCCACCGGGAATCAAACATAGGTCTTCCAGTCATGCGCCGGGCATGCTACCACTGCACCACAGTGGCCTCGAATTCTCCAGACTCACATACAACTAACTGCATATCCCCAGCATTGTGCGGGGCTCTAGGAAGCAACCTGCCATCTGGTTTGGCAGTTAGTCGTATGTGAGTCTGGATAATTCAAGGCAGCTGTGGTGCAGTGGTAGCATGTCTGACGCGTAACTGGAAGACTGGGCTCGATTCCCGGTGGCGGAATATGAGAATTTTTCCATGACTCACTTATAAACGTGGAAAGAGCAATGACTTCTGTTTGATGTTCCTAATCCACGTCAATTGTGTCTATTAATTAAGTGCAGTGTCATGTTGAAAGACAGTTTGAGGTGGTAGCTGCAGTAGTATAAACAGTTTCCAGCATGTCCAGACGAGATTCTGGTGACAGTTTCTTCCGAAAAGAAGAAAAGTCCAATCAGCTTATCATGCATCAAACCGACCCAGATGTTAACTTTGGTGCTGTCTCTCTCTAGTGTATGTGACATGTGGATCTTCGTTACCCAAAATCTTGCAGTTGTGCCGATTCACAGTCCCACTGACATGAAAGATCACTTGGGGAGGAAATCAAATGTTGTGTTGATTCTTTTCAGCATGTCCACACCAATGTTTCTGTGTGCGACATGATTCTCTGGTTTCAGTGCCTGAAGCATTTGAATCTTGTACACCCTTAAATAAAGCCACTTGTGTACCATATGATGCACCGTTCAAGGTTTAGCTGTGAGCTAGCATCACAAATTGATTTGCATGGACTTTGCAGGAATTCCTCTCTGATGTGTTAACACTTTTCTCAGAGATCCGTGGCTTTCCAGAAGACTTCTCACATTACAGATTTCAGGCATTCCTCAGTTTGTTGTCCTAGAACTGTAGGTTTTCGTCCATATTGTTTTCTATAATGACTCTGAGCAACAGACTTTAATTTGGCAAGCCACAACAGGCATGCAACCTTCTCCTGCATTGTCGACATTGTGAACCGAGTTCGTCTGCAGTCATGCTAAACTGAACGGAGTTCAGAGTTTTTCTGAACTCAGTTCGTCTGCAGTCTGGCGCATGCATATAATTTTTAAACAATTCCTATGCGTTGGCACAAATCAGAAGTGAATATAAAACATACTTTCCGAGATATAATTTTTTTATTTTGGATACCTTCCATCCAGACACACCTGTATTATTATGAAATTATTTACTTTACAAAAGGATTTTCTTTGGTAGAATTAGTCCTTGCATACATGTGTATGTATGTTGTTTTGTATGAATTTTTGTGAGAACTTTTTGTTTGAAATAGAAGAGGCTTATATTTTTTTGTTGTAAAAATAATGCTGCACATGTTATTCTTGAGTTTTAAAACCTCCCTCCTTTTGGAATTTCTAAGTTGGTTGGTATATAATAAATGTCATCATCATCATCATCATTGTCAACCATTATCAATCCACTGCTGGACGAAGGTCTCCCCAAGTTTCCTCCACAACGGTCTGTCTTGTGCCAGTCTCCTCCATGTCACCCCTGCATACTTTCGAATTTCATCCACCCATCTCCCATGTGGTCTTCTTCTGGGTCTTTTCCTGTCCCTTGGAATCCAATCTAAAATTTCGGCTGTCCATCGATGACCTGTCCTTCTGGCAGTATGTCCAGCCCATTGCCATTTCAGGGATTTGACTCTGATCATGATGTCTTCCACTCTTGTCATTTTTCGGATCCACGAGTTCCTCTTCTTATCTCTCCTGGTTACACCAAGCATGCACCTCTCCATGCTGCTTTGAGTTGTCTGCAGCCTTTGTATGTCTCTTTTAGTTAAGGTCCACGTCTCTGCACCATACGTAAGCACTGGAAGGATGCATTGATCAAACACTTTTCTTTTAAGACATAATGGCATATTGCTCTTGAAAATTATGCTGTTTCTTCCAAAAGCTCTCCAGGCAAGTTTTGTGCGCCGATTAATTTCTTCATCAATGTGACCCTCACTTGATATCTGCTGTCCAAGATAAATGTACGTGTTTGTTATCTCCAGCTTTTCTCTATCAATCGATAAATCTTCATTTCTTGTAAAAGCATTGAACATCACTTTTGTCTTCTGAAAGTTCATTTTTAATCCCACTTCTTTACTCTTGTCAGCAAGTTCCTGGATCATACTCTGCAGCTCTGATGGGCTAGTTGCAAAAATGACTACGTCATCAGCAAAACGAAGGTGGGTTAGATAATCTCCATTAATCTTTATCCCCTTGTTTTCCCAGCTCAGTGACTGAAAAACATCCTCCAATGTGGCATTAAAGAGCTTCGGAGATATGGTGTCACCTTGTCTCACTCCCTTTCCAATTTTTATGTGTGTTGTATTTTCAAACAGCCTAATCTTTGCACTTGCATTTTCATAGATGTTATTAATAATATTAATGTATGCATCTTCAATACCGCAGGTTTTCAGAGCCATTGTAACTGCTGATGGTTTCACCGAATCAAAGGCTTTTTCATAATCGATAAAAGCCATGCACAATGGAAGTTCATTTCCCTCGCTCTTTCAATTAGTTCTCTCAGCACATGGATATGATCTATTGTGCTGTAGCCACTCCTGAATCCAGCTTGTTCTCTCGGTTGAGCCATGTCCAGTGTTACCTTCAAGCGGTGTGAAAGAACTTTAGTGAAGATTTTATAAACTACTGATAGGAGGCTGATAGGTCTGTAGTTTCCGAGATCCTCAATGTCACCTTTCTTATGTAGCAGGATCATTGTAGCGGTGTTCCAATCCTCAGGAATCTTTCCTTCATTAAGGCATCGAGTGAAAATTTGGGCGAGTACTGTTTCGATTTCTCCACTTGCTTCTTGTATGATGTCTACAGTAATTCCATCTTCTCCTGGAGCTTTTCCCCACTTCATGTTCTTGATTGCATGTGCAACTTCTGCTGGAAGGACTGGAGGAACTCTGGTACTGGTATCTTTCATGATGTCTGGAGTGCATGTATCATCCCTTTCATATAATTTGGAGTAGAAATCTTTCACTCTTGTCAAAATTTCGCCTCTATTTCTTGTTACAGAACCATCTTCTTTTCTCAGTGCCATAATCTGTTTTCTTCCCTTACTGAGATGTCCCTTTGCTATCTTTAGGCTTTGGTTGTTTTCAATTGCTTTCCTCACTAGTTCACAGTTGAATTTTCTTACGTCTTCAGTGATACTTTTTCGTACTGTCTTGCATAGCTCTATATATTCCACTTTGGAAGTCACATCTTCTTTAGTTGTCCTCATCTCTCTTCTTTTTTGCATCAACATTTTCGTTTTTCCTGATAATTTATTTACATGCAACTTGTTCTTAGACCCAGCTAATTTTGTTGCTGTTTCCATAAGAGCTTTGGTTACTTTTCTGTTAACTTCAGAGATGTCCACTTCTTCCGATGTTAGGCCTTCTAAAGCAGAGAACCTGTTCTTCAGTTCCAACTTGAAGGTATTATGGTGTTTTTTAAGGTTGGTTATGTCAATAGATTTTGTTTGTCTTATGAGCTTGCCACGTTCAAGTTTAGTGTTGAGGTGCATCTTACATCTCACCAATCTATGGTCACTACCTGTGTTGAACTTGTTTAGCACACTGCAGTCTTCTATGACGAATTTTTTTGTTACACATAATAAAATCAATTTCACTTGTCGTCCCATTTGGATGTCTCCATGTCCATTTCCTGTGTGGCTTTTTCTTGAAAAAGGAGTTCAAGATGAAAAACCCTTCTGCCTCTGCAAACTCAACGAGAGTATTTCCACGCTGGTTTCTGTTGCCGTGACTGAATTTACCTACTGAAGTTTCATTCTGTTGCCGTTGCCCTATTTTTGCATTGAAATCTCCCATAATTATTTTCAAGTGCTGCTTACCTTTATTATTTAGATGACAAATTTCCTCATAAAATTCTTCAATTTCTTCTTCAGGATGACTTGTGGTGGGTGCATAAGTTTGAATAATCTGAGCCTGGTATCTTCTCGATAGTTGGATAACGAGTCGTGCAGCTCTGTCAGAGGAACTTTCAACTTCTACCACTTTATCCTTCAGTTTCTTGTTTATTATAAATCCAACACCACTAGTTCTGCCAGTATCTGTCCCACGATAGTAGAAGAGATGTCCACTTTTCAATTCAATGAGATCTTCTCCTTTTCTCCTTACCTCACTTAGCCCCACGATGTCCCACTTGATCCTTTGTAGTTCCTCTTCCAATTCAAGAAGCCTTGAATCAGAAGATAGGGAGCGTCCATTGTACGTTGCCAAGGTCAGCATCAGATGGCAGCCTAGTCCGGTCCTCCGGGGATTCTTAGCACCCTCTGCCTTCATGTCGCACTGGCCGCTGCCTTGGCCAGGTACATTCCAGCTGCCGGAGACTGAGGGCCAAGATTTAAGTTGTGGAGTCATTTTGGAGGGGTTTGGCCATAACTCACCACGCTGGCCAAGCGGGTTGGTGAGTGTGGGATAGAATTTCCTCTAATCCCGATGGTATAGTTATACCGCTATGGGCGGTCGTCAGAGCCCCTTTAGTGGGAACAGGATGCACCACGAGAAGGCGGGGTTGACATTTGTCAAGGAGAGGCTGTGATGTTACGAATAAATGTACCTTTAGTTATATAAATGTACGTTGGTTGGTATATAATAAATGTACCTTTATACAAACAGATAAATCTAACCTTCAATGGCCCTAACTCTATTTGCTTCTATTGTATAAATTGGTTAATCTATAGTTGTTGGAATCTTTCTGTTGTTGAGATGGGTATCATTGCAAAACAAAAATTCCAATATTTGGTGGACCAAAATATTTTTGTGTAGTTCACTTCATTGTTCAGGACCGATGAGATTTCTGCCAAATGTTTTGATGCTAAAGTAAAACAGGAATCTGTGGAGGTATACCACTGTTCTGGCTGCCTGGGATTAAAAAAATCAACACAGGTAAGCTTTTAACTCTCCAAGTGAAAAGGTAGTATATTATATGTGTTCTCTAGAAATTGTCCTGAATGACTATACACAGTAGGAGCAAAACATTATGATACCCCCACCCTCCCATCTGATATTTGCATCATCTTTGGCATGGCTGTTCACACATGTGAAGGTCAAGGGCATATGTAGCATTACGTATATGTGACATGTACTGTATAGTCAGAATGGAGCTGAAACAGTGGTTATAATGGATAAGGCAAACTAGATATAACCTCCTTGAAAAAGAACATGATCATCAGATACAGAGTAGATCACGGTAGTCTCTGGGGAACAGCAAACTTTGTGGAATGCTTATGGGCTGCCATAGATAAAAATGTACCGAAAGTGGATAAAAAGAGATGCAATATATAGCCTGTAGTGGGGTGTTTGATGGTCATAGCTGCCTAATTTCTTAGATAGAGAGGAACCTTGGCCATAACATGTGGAACAATATGCCTACTACCTTGCAGAGCTGCCAAGTGTTTCGGTTTACCCGGATTCCATCTGATTTCAAAAATACTTTCCAGAATTCAATCCGATTCCTACAAAAAATCCGGTTTTGTAGTTTTTTTTTCATTTATTTATTATGCATAGTATTTCCCCCCTCATTAAAGATATCAGCCATCATTTTTCTCCAGCTCAACGCTGGCTGTGGGAGTGGTAACGAATGGAGACAAATGTTTTTTTTTTTTTTTTTTTAAATGCACAGCACTTCAAGCGCCAAAGCTGTGAGTCACGCGATGGTAGCAAGACAGTCAGTGGCTTAGAAAATGAAAGTACTGATTTATGTCCTATCCACTGTGCTTGTGTGGTGCCTTGCGCAGGGTTAGGAATTCTGTGCCAATGTGTGGAAAAACAAAAATCTTGCACCATCTTGCTGTAAAAGCAGATTTTCCACCAGAACCACCATGCCCCGTCGGGACTTCAGCACAGTAAATTTTCTGTGCACACTGTTCCGTTTAACTGTGAGTAAGACCATGCAATGGGAAGAAAGATAAAATTTTTTTAAGTACTATGGATTTTAGATAGTTACTATAGAAATTGTCAGTCCGCCACGGAAAACATCTAGTATGCTATGAAATACGAAAATCTCGGTGAAATTGCATTATTAAATATCTGTGTAAAGTTTATTTTTGTATTTTCAAGGTTTCAATTGAAAACACTAGGAACAAGTCGGCGAATCTCGCAAATGTTTGTAATCACACTGAAAATGACTGCTGTAGCAGTAATGAGAATTTCATGTTTTCCTTTTGCACATATAGAAATTTTCTGACTTTATTTTTTTCTCTGCCTGATTACATTTTTATGTTTCTGTATGTGTGTGTGTGTGTGTGTGTGTGTGTGTGATCAATGCTCCTTGTTTTTAATATCTTCAGTAATAGTGAAAAGGAGCGACTTCGCATTTTTAAGTATTTTTTTCATGAAATGCATGTTTCCCTGTTTCTAATACACACTTCTTCAAAACTAATTAATAGACAGCTATCATTTTCACCTCTTTCCCTTTTATTAAATGAAATTAAATTTCTAGATGGGTATTAATATGTTTGTGGTGGAATCTGCGTCGTTTCCATGCACGTAAAATTGTTTCACAGCAGAGTGAGCAACGCAGTATCGATTTTTCACAATTAATTTTCCATAAAATTTGTGTTTTTAATTCTTAGTCACTTTTAACTCTTATATGAGATTCTTTTTCACAGAATTCCGCTTTTTCTGTCATCATTTAGGTCATAACTCAAGATCAACGCAAAACTGAAGAGAAATCTCTTGTTTTTTTTGTTGTTTTTTTTAGATGTGTGTTCTTAAATCTATAATATATAATTTTATTGTAAATATGCGCACAGCTGAACGCACGTTGATGTCCCTGTTTTTTATTTTGGAAAGTTGGCTGTTCTGTACCTTGGCACAGCTAACCATGTTCTGCAACCCGGGAGCTCAGGGAAGTGTATCCACAGCTACAGTGTAGTGATCTCTCCACAGTATGGGCCTACATGTAAATGTATGACCATATCACTTCAATGGTTACAATGACTGTCAGAAAAATGGGAGTGGACCATGGAACAAAGTTGCTGTCCTTGAAGAACCACATTTTCTATTGCATTGAGTGGGTGGATGTTTGTATCCATCCCCTCGATGCAGAGAAATGGTACAAGGTGCCATGACCCAACAGGTACAGGCAGGTGATGGAATAGCAGTGGATGGCCTCCTGAATGCCACCATGTATGTGTCCATCATTGCAGACCAGATACATTTGTTTATGCTGACAGTGTTTCCAGATCAAGATAGGATATTCTGATATGACAAAGTGCCATATCATAAAGCCCATATTGTTTGTCCATGACTGGCCCAGGAGCAGAATCTTTCTTAGAAGTCTGCAATGCACAAAGGAAAACCTAAAAACTATCTGCAAGGTAAAGGGATGCCTAAATGTTAATTTTACCATTTTATTTATTTTGTTGCACTGCGACAAAGTGAAGTTAGAAAATGAGTTAATTTGAGATTTTGATAATAGCGGAAATTAGTACAATAGTCAAACTAGCTTAAAATATCTGATAAGAGATGCAGAAGAAACTCGAACTATTTTATTTCATTCAGAACTTAAACATCATTCTTTAAAGGCTTCTGGATTTTTAAAAATAATAGTCAGAAAGCATAAGGAATAATTTGAAATCCACATTTTTTTAAATTTTGTATTTAGTTAATTGATTAAACTTGAACTCCCTCTTTCAAAGGATGTTTTGTACGATAGACATTCTGCTCTATTTCCTGCATCAATTATGTTGTACTAGGGGCCTCACCAGGTGATTATTTAGGTGATTGTGTTAAAGGGGTAGGGATCATGTCAACTTTGGAAACAGTAATTTTTTAACATTTAATTTAATTTGTGAAACAGGGGTCCATGTAAGTTTTTTGTTTGAAAGCCAATTTGTGAATTGACCATAGTTTTAAGAAAAATTTAGTGAATTTGTGAAAATGTGATGGGAACAGTTTTGTTGATATAATTAAACCCCGTAAAATTAAAGTGAGACAGATGGCAATGGTTTCTTGTAAAGCAAAAACTTTTCACCCCATCAATCTGAAATGAAACTGTCTGAAAGAAAATGATTTAAAAAGAAATTGCGACCATGAGCTTTTTTTTTTTTTTTTTTTTTTATTGGAGGTTTAACGACCACCGTGAGCAACTCAATGGGCTATAAGCAGTCGCCCGTCCCTAATTTAGGGTCACTGGTTCCAGGGAAGGGAGAGAGCCAGTGCCGTAAGACAAACACAACATCCATGCCTCACCGGGATTCGAACCCGGACCCCGTTCAGACGAATGATCAGAGGCCATCGCTTAGACCACTGCGCCACCGGGGCGGCGACCATGAGCTTCTAGAATACCCCATAATACAGCTTTGGAAATGGAGCAGTGGGTTGTTAAAAATGTGGTTTCAGTAAAAAAAAAAAAAAAAATCTGAGATAAAGCTATCTATCTGGAAGGAAAAAATAAAATAAAAATGTGACTGTCAACTTCCAAAATGCTGCACGCCTGTGGAAATGGAAGGTAACAGGGCAAGATTTCATCTTTTTTGCTCACTAGCAAATTTTGCTAGTGACCAAATAGTTTGCTAGCAAAACATTTGCATGACTAGCAAGTAAAACTAAATCACATCGTAACTTATTTTCTAATAAAGTTACACAGAAATTTAAATATGTGTATAAATATTTTGACTTACCTTTTTGAATAATGAATAGAATCTTAGATAAGTTTAGTGACTATCTTTATTATTAATTTCTAACAAATTCTCATACCACATGAATATATTTCACTGACATTCTAATTCAGATTTCTTCCCATATGGTTTATGCTCAGGGTGTCTGACTTTGTCATCATACCACTTTATAACTGCTGACCGTGGATTAAAAATCTCTTCTTGTGGCCCTTCTACAGTATTTCAATTGTCATCAGAGCATTTAAAATTTCAACAGACAAATTGTTCCTCCAATCCCCTTGTATTCTTTTTAAAAAACAATCCCACCTCACAACATGCAGTACTAAGTGGAAGTATCACACAAATTTCTGCTAAACTTCTACACACTTCATATCTGCCAACTACCACACAATGCCGTAGTTTCTAGTTTCTACAGAATTAGTTGTCTGACTACGGAACTCACTATCAAAACTACGGATTCTACAAATTTTCATTTTGTTTCAAATTTTTCTTTTGCTATTATTTTTATGATATACACGAGATTCTTACAGGGATTTGCGTAATACCGCTTTATTTTTTATTATTATTTTTTTTTTTTGTCATCAGTTAGATCATTCTGAAGATCGATATTTGGTAGAGGGGGAGGGGTCGTCTTCCATTTGGAGACGAAATTTCGTGCTTCAAAACTTTCGAACACAGTAGTGAAACAGAGTAAGAAAATTTTGCCATAATCGCAAATTGTTCTCCCAATGTTGTCTTTGTGTCCGCTTTTCTTGTTAAATATTATTTTATTGCATAAATGTTTGCATTTTAGCTCGAAACTGTGGAGAACAATTTGCAAAAACGGAAGTAAGCTCCTGCAAAATTTTTCTGTAATCTTCAGGCACGAGATTCTTCCGCGAATTCACGGAATTCCGGCTTTTTTCGTTATTATTGGAATTCCGTCTTTATGAAACTAGAAAACGAAAGGTCGATGGAATTCGGATTTTTTCCGTAATCATATTTTTTTTTCTCACGATGTTGCCTCTGTCAAGTATTATTGCTCATTAACATTTTACTGGATAAATATTTGTATTTCAGCTTGAAAATACAAGGAACATTTCCAAAACCAGAAGTCAGACGAAGCAAAAGTTTCTTCCGTAATCGTTTACCCCCTCCACGAACACGTTTCGTAAAAAAGCGTCTATCTATGCCACGCAATAAAGGCGATCGCTTGGCTTAGGGTACGACAGGAGTTGAGGACAAAGTATGTGGGGCAAAAGAAGGGAGGGTGGCAGAGCAGGTGGTCAAACAACTGATCCATGCCAGAGCTCTGGGTTGCCACAGCAACCATTGCCGACGTCACGTTCAGTTTCTGTAATAGACCAATGAGGGCACGATGGAGAGGAGTTTCAATGCGCTTCTACGACAGTTTGGAAGGGATGAAAGATATGGGGAGGATGGGTATTAAGTGCCGAAAGGAAATTGGCGAAAGAGAATCGCTGATCGTCGCTGTTTTAACAAGTGTTAATAGAAACTGTTATGTAAACTTCGTGGATTAATAATGATTTTTGGTTACTTTAAATAAAGAAATTACCTTACTAGCAATATTTGCTACTGCGATTTTTTTTCACTAGCAAATTTGATTTTTCACTAGCTATTTGCTAGTTGCTAATCGGTGAAATCGCGCCCTGGAAGGTAATGTTGCAAACGCTTAAGAAATATGCATTTTGTAGAAAAAAAAAATCAGCATTAATCTAACTGAAATAAAGCTAGCTATCTGGAAGCCAAAACTGGCATAATTGCAAAAATCAGCTTCCGGAATGCCTCATAATGCAACCAGGGGAAACGGAAGCTGAATGTTAAAAATAATTAAAACTATGGTTAAAAAAAAAAAAAAAAAAAAAGAGGAACAAGAAAATGAACCCCCCCCCCAACTTTATCAATCTAACCAAAGTGAAGCTATCTGGAAGTAAAAAGAAAAAAAAAGTTGTCGCGTCAACTTTTACGAAATACTGGCGGTCGCGGAAACGGAGAAACGTTTTAACAATGTGGCTCTTGTAAACAAAAAAAAAAAAAAAAAATCACCTAATCTAACTTTCAGTTAGATGAAAGTTTAGGCCTCCATAAAAAAAAAATAATAAATAAATAAAACTGAAAAAATTGCTACCATTAGCTTTCCAAAATGCCACACCAAACGTGTACGACTGTACGTGGTGCGTTAAAAGTGCACAAAAATATCGCTTCTTAAATTCAAAGCTGTAAAAAACTAATGATACCTCATCAAGTTATCTGTTTGAAAAATATGTAAGAATGAAAGCTAAAATAAAATGGGTAGGGGGACCAGTTGCCTGCATGATCTATCAATTACAGCTTTACATCTGAAACTGGAGCAAATGTTAAAAACATGGGAAAATTTCTCTTCCTTTGTTTTAATATTTAAAAGAAAACAATGTTGAAAAAATAGAAAAACAGTCTGCACACATTTCCGAGAATCTGCAATGGGCATCTCCATGTCGTGCTGTTTTCTGCTCCTGGGACGACTGGTTCTAGGAACATTAGGATGACTTCTATGTTATGTGTTGTCTGACTTGAACACAAATGGGACCATATTAATCAGCAGTTGCAGCATCTGGACTCTCTGCTACAAACAAACAATTGACAAAATTTTGAAGATCCCTAAAAGCAGGGTTGGAAAATTATCGGGCACCTAGAAATTTGGTCCTGGCGCCAACTTTTGTTTTACTTCAAATTTCATAATTTGCAGTCATTACTTTAAGTTCATAGATGTACAATGTAACTTCAACAAACTGTAATTTAATAAAACCAAACTGAAATTTTCCTCTCTGATCACATTTACAAATTCTGTCAACTTTTATCCTGATGCATGTGTTTCAAGTAGAGGAACGCAATGAAACCCTCCGAGTCACGTGACTAACCTGTCAGATCGCGGAAGCTCCAGGAGCAGAAACTGCGACGTGCGTCGCATAACAAATCCCCCCCTGCAGAACATTTCCTTTTTAATCTCAGATTTCTATGCCTTGCAGAATATATATATATATTTATCTTAGATTTCATTTTCCTTGTAGAACATGTTTTGTTAAATCTTAAATTTCAATTTCTTGCAGATTATTTTTTTTAACTTAAATTTGTCTCACTCCCCTCCGTTCTGCGAGGCGCACCCCCCCCCCATCCATCCCTATCATTTGGGATGTAACCCTCCCTACCATTACTATACCCCTACTATTTGGGATACAAAGTAAAGTTGCTAGGAAGGAGTCTCCTGAGCCTTAGAAAATTTTTAGGAAAATATAATCTGGGTCCGTATTTTGACCACTCACAAAATTCAATCTTTAAAAACGTGTCCGTCATAAAATTATGCGTGTTAAAAACAGTGTGTCCAAATGTCCTTTTTTTAAAGGACTGTCCTTTAAAACTGTGACTACTGATAAAGTCCTTTATTTTAAGTGAGTTGAGAACATCAACTATCTACAAAAATATTAAGTAACAAAAATGCATTTTATTTTAAATTAACCTAATTCATTTTGTCTTAATATTTTTTGTTTGTAAGGGCAATGATGAACTACAGTATAATACTGAGCCCTTATTTCTTAACATTGCTACTACTTTTATTATTTTGTTTTAACAAAGTTCTGAAGTATTAAAGTAGCATATGACTCTGGATATCTCTGTGGTGATGCTTCCTTTCTTATATGAGCCTTTGGTTTGCCACATTAATTTTTTTTTTTTAATTGGTTTGTTTTGTAGCTTTTTTAATGATGAAATGAAGACTAATTTTTATCTTTACTCCACAGATTTCTAGTTCAACATGTCTAAATGACACTGCCACTATCAAAGTGATTGGTCCTCTTTTTGTCAAAAAGACAATAAAAATGATGAAATTGGCAAATGGTGCAGACCAGGAAAGAACACTCAAGCTTCATGTGTGTGGTGCTCAAAAGAATTTTCAGTGTCTACAATGGGTGTTCAAGCAGTTTTACAACATTCAAGAAGTGAAAATCACAAGAAAAATAGAGAAGCTATAACAAAGTCAAAGAACTTGACAAAAAGTTTCAAAAGTCAAACAATAATTAGTAATCAGGTTACTACTGCTGAAGTTTTGTGGGCCTCTGCACTTGTTGAACACAATATTCCATTCAGGTTTTGTGATCATTCAACACAGTTGTTTCAGAGAATGTTTCCTGACTCTAAAAAATTGCTGAATCATTTTCAATGCACCGAACACAAATGTCTTACCTAGTTAGATATGGTTTGGGGCAAACATATGAAACCATTTTAAAGGAAAGTTTGAAAGGGAAATATGTGTCAATTGGACTAGATGAAAGCAATGACAGTGGTGTGCATAATAAAAAGAGCTTGAAATAATCGTACGATATTTTGATGATGTGCAACAGCAAATTGTAATAGATTTTCTTGAAAGGGTATATTTACCAGAAGCTTAAGCACTTCCCATGAAAGAAACATTGATTTCTGTTTTACAAATGTTTGGCAACAATATATCTAAGGTAATATGCGTTATGACTGATAGTCCACAAGTTATGGTAGGCTGTAAAAAAGGCATGCTAACTCTTTTAAAGCAAGAAAATTCCCACTTGCTTGATGTAGGTCGATGTTCATTACATCATGTCATGAATGCTGTAAAAAGGCTGTAAAAGAATTCGATTCTTCACTTTCTGAATTTGCAGTGGATGTATTCTACTATTTCCATGGCAATAGTGTAAGATCAGCTGATTATGGCAAGAGTCAGGAACATGTAGGTGCTCCAAAACACGTATTTATGAGACCTGCTGAAGCTAGATTTTTAACTTTTGGACCAGTATTTGATCGTTTATTGGAGCAAAAAGATGCCTTGACTCACTACTTCTTATCCTTTGTACCTGCACATTGTTCCAAAGAACTGAAAACCAGTGAAAAGTTGCACAGAATAATTTCTGCATTGAAACAAGGTGCATCGAGCAATGCTATATTGGCAGTACCTTTCGTACAATAAACTGCAGAATTTTGGAATATAAAAGAGATGTAAAAAAAGTCTTCCGATTTCTGCACTTTCTCTTCTGACTATTGAAGATACCTCTGCCCTCTCCAAACTGGGATTGTACCAAAAGGATTGCACCCTTTTCAAACAAATTTTCATTACGCTACTTAAAAAGCATTGAAATTCTCTTCAATAAAAACTCTTGCAATTCGGACGCACCTTTCAGTATTCCGATAATTTGGAAATTTCTATTGGCAACAGCTAAAGAAACAATGTCAACCACATGAGTGCTTGCTTTCAGTGTGAACAAGGCTGATGCTGCAGCCGAAAGATCTTACAAATCATTCTAATGTTTAATATGTAATAAAACGTGCATGGAACTTTCTGCATTATTGGTTTCTTCATATTACGTGAAATGGCCTTCCTACTGAAGCTGATAAATAACTTATGCCTTCCTGACTCATGTGTTTTACAGGATATTTTCAAAAATATTAAAAAAATGTTTTTAAGAAATTCAAAAAAAGTTTTTAAAAAATAAAAATAAAAATTTTAAATTTTTTTCTGCATTATTGGTTATCTTCATGTTACGTAAAATGGCTTTCCTACAAAAGCTGGTAAATAACTTATCAAAAACCCATGCGTTTCTGACCTCCATTCTCCCCATCTCTGCTCTGACTGTTCGCTTCCTCTATCGCTTTCTCTGTACTTCCTATCCTTCACCTCCATGACAGATTCAGGGGTCCCGTCCTCCGCTCTACAGCCAGTCTGGCGAGCGTAGATCTCACCTCTCTCATCACCACTCGAATGCAACTCCCATTGGCTGTTTTTGCACAGGCGACTACCAGCTCCAGTCACACTTCACCGTATGATGCTCCTTGCTTCAGATCTGTGCCCCTTTTGTCATCACCCTGCTGATGTAGACCATGTCTTCATCTATTGCCCGGTGCTTCTACCAGTCCTACATCTTGCCTTCACTACTGTGAGGCATCTTGGTGACACTACTCCTGCTTCGCAGCATTTATCCGCCTGTGCCTCTCGCTCCTACCAGCGCATATGTGTTTGTAATGGTGAAGCATCTCTTGTACTGCTTCCATCAAAATCTTCGCTTGAGTCCGTCCGCTCCATCTCTTCAGGACGCTGCTGCAGCACTCTGTAGTATCTACCGTGCCCGGCTGACATCTTGCCTGCGTCTTGAGTATGCTAAGGCAAAGTCCTGTGAAAGAGTTGATGCCTTCCTTAGTATCTGGGCTCCCATCTCCCAGTGGTTCACTGGACCAGCAGATGATTTACGTCTAGTGCTCTGACATGTTCCATCGTTACTTCTGTTTACTTCCTCAGTGGGGTTGTAGTTTGCAATGCATATGCCTCATTCTTTGCCTTTTTGTCTCTACCGGCTGATTGCGTCAGTTTTTATTAATTATTCATCCGACTGTCATTGTAAATACTCTGTCATTTACCATTTGTAAATATTCTTCATCATTGTTTGTTACTTTGACGCTGCCAGTTTGCACTTCGCCTATAGCCTATGTCAATAATAAAGGTAATTGAAATACTATGACTTAGGAAGATTAGTTGTAATGTTAAACACTTCTGTGATTGATGATATCTTCAAATGCTTCACAAATTTGGAAATATTCTAGTTGGATAATGCTTACCTAGGCATTCCGTTTCTAGCGATGATTCACATTTCTCGCACATTTTCCGGTCTTCGTTGCAGTTATTGTCCGTTGTATGTGAAACAACCATTCACATCCACCACAACTGGTCACTTTGGGTAGATTCAGTAGGTCTTCACTTTAGGATTCAAAAACATCAATCTTTACCGTTATTATTACTCTAAATTTTTCGCCCAGTCTTTGGGCATCGTCAGGAGTGTGGTGACTTTTCCACCGATGTTCGTGGTTTACTTCTCGCCAATGGAGTCTGATACCCCATGTTGCCATTCGTCGGATGCGCTGTATTAGATACGTTTCTTGACCAAACCTAGCTGGCGCCATCTATGTTTCACTAATTCTATATTTTTTTTCTTCAAATGGTCATTGATGTCGTCTTTCCATTTTCTTCTTCTTTTCTTTTCCTATCCCTGTTCCATTGTCTTTTTTGTCGGGTTTTCTTTTGTTGTTCTTTGTCTTGTATTATTAAAAAAACGGAAAGATGACATCAACGACCATTTGGAAAAAAAAAATAGAATTAGTGAAACATAGATGGCGCCAGCTAGGTTTGGTCAAGAAACATATCTAATACAGCGTATCCAACGAATGGCAACATGGGGTATCCGACTCCATTGGCGAGAAGTAAACCACGAATATCTGTGGGAAAGTCGCCACGCTCCTGATGATGCCCAAAGACTGGGCGAAAAATTTAGAGTATTAATAATGGTAAAGAGCTGATGTTTTTGAATCCTAAAGTGAAGATCTACTGAATCTACCCAAAGTGAACAGTTGTGGTAGATGTGAATGGTTGTTTCATATGCAATGGACAATAACTGCAACGAAGACAGGAAAACGTGCAAGAAATGTGAATCATCGCTAGAAACGGAATGCCTAGGTAAGCATTATCCAACTAGAATATTTCCAAGTTTTTTAAATAATGCACGTAAAATTGAATAGTAACCTTTTCCGATCTATCTCTAAGTCGGAATATGAACTACTAATGTGAATTGCTTCACAAATGATGCATGCCAGAAAATGGTCATACTTATCAAAGCCAAAAAATTGTTTTGAAAGATATTGTAATAGAAATAAATAACCACTTCAGAATTTCTGGATTTTGAAGTGGTTCCATCATCCCTTTCCTCAATAGGGTGATAAATTAGAAAATCTGTCACCTCAGAAAGATATTAATCAGTAAAGTATCATGATTCATTGCATTACAAATGACAGATGAAAATTTCCTTTAACAGCCATTTGTACCTTCTAAAAAAATATTAAAGGAATTTCAATTAGCTATGAAATGTAACATTTTTTAATGCTTATTTTAAAAATGTCTTCCATGTTTTTATTTTTAGACCATAATTTTTTTAATATTGTTATTGATTAATAATACATTGTTTATTGTATTATTAAAAATTCTTACATTGTATTTTCATTTCTTTTTTAGGATGTTTCATTCAACACCAGTATTTCAAGAAAAAGCGATTCTTAGAATAACATGATGTCGTCAAAAAACCTCTTTATGTTATAATCTTATGCTATGCTATTTATGGGTTCATGGTAGCATAGCTGTGGCTATGCAGACATGAACCCATCTGTGAAAATCTGGGATGACAAAAAAAATGCTAATATATGTACATGCATCCACTTCATAATTGTTTGTACTGTGATGGAACAAATTCAGAAGCTGACATGGAAAGGGAGGTTTCTACCATCTGAAAAGAAAAACATACAATATGCTTTGTGGGAGAGTCACATGCATATAAACTAACCTTGCATGGATTTTTAAGCACTTTTTCCATAGAAAAAATTGGCTGCTGTAGCCCAGCACTACACAGCACTGGCTTCCAAACATTCGTCTGGATGACTCCGGCTTCTAATCTTGGTTGGATAATGGATGCTGTGCCAGACTTATGGCCCAGCCTGTCTCCCTTTCCTAGAACCAGTAACCCCAAATTTGGGATGGTCGTTAACCCCCAAAAGATTAAAAAAAAAAAAACAGTATTCTAAATTTTTTAAATCACAAGGATGAAAATACAACTGAAAAACCATCATCACTGTTTTCATGGCATTCAGTTGCCTGCTTTTTGAGAAAATAAGCTCAACACTTTTTAAATCTCACTTCTGGATTATATCAAAAAAAAAAAAAAAAAAAATTGAGCCCTACTATTCAAATGCTTTTCCAGTTTCTGAATTTCTGGTTTTTATCTTTTCTTTAGAACAGAACATTGTATCTCTAAATTCATATCAAATTGCAATTCTCATAAAAACTTTTATGAAAAAATCTAAGCATTAATTACTATAATTTTTCAAAAGTATTTTTTATACGTTAATTATTTATGATCTTGGCAATGTAAAAAGGAAAAATCTACTGGAGGCACTCCCACCCCCAAATCTGCCACTATCACCTTGGCATGTAAATGTTTTCTGACAAATATTTTACCATATACTGATGGTGACACATCCTCTGAAATCACCCTCTGTGTGACATGTTTTTTTTTTTTTATAAAACATTTGCAATTTTACGTTTATTTTGTTTAAAAAGTATATTTCATGTTATATGTTTATTTTTTTCATTGTATTTGGTTTTATATTTATTTTATTGTGTGCTATGTATAGATATGATTGTCATTATTTGATTGTCATTATTTTAAGCCTTATTAAGGGGTAATATAGTTAATTATCCTTTGTAAAACTTGTGTTTGAGCTCTCTGATTAACTTTCTAATCAAAATACTTTAGTTTAAAAACATGTCTTGTATTTATAGCATATTATTATTTATTCTGCATTGTGAAAGCAGGTTGAATTAATGTTTTCATTATTATCAATTTGTCAGCTTTATGTTAGGCAGCAAGAAATCTGTCCCATATGTGTTTTCTTTTGTTCTTGTGGATTTAAAAAAAAATAATGTTGAGAAAAATTTATTTGATGTATTTCTTACTGTGTTATTGAAAACTTCTTTTATTAACATACATTTTCTTTGCAGGTAATTTTACTAATATATATCCTTGAAAATAAATCTCCTTAAGTGGACAAGCTGTCTGATACACTGAAAGAACAATTTATTTTACAAGCCCATATAATAATGTGTGATCCTACCTTTTGCCTTTATAATTGCTGCAACATGTTGTGGCATGGACTGTATAAGGTGTTGGAAATGTTCGGGAGGCATTGAACCCCATCAATTGAGGACAGACATCGATCAAGTCCCAAGAATTGCCAGTGGGTTTTGGGCTGAAATGTATCATTCCACTTTGTACCACTGGTGTTAAATTGGGTTCAGATCCACAGAGTGAGAGGGCCATTCAAGGGTTGTGAACTTACTGGAGTGCACCTCAAAGCAGTCCTTCACCAATTATTGTATTTTGTATTTTACCAAATATTACCAGTGGTACATCCTGCCTGCAACAGATTTCATTGTAACAGTCATTGGCTTTGATTCATGTGCCATGTAATGTAGAAGAAAAATGTGCATTTTCATGTTTATTTTATTTAAAGTATATTTTATCAATGCATTTTTATTTCACTGTGTGGTATATATATATATATATATATATATATATATATAGAGAGAGAGAGAGAGAGAGAGAGAGAGAGAGAGAGAGAGAGAGAGAGGGGGAGATATCTAACAGCCACAGGGAGAAAAGAAAGAGGAATATAAAACTATGGCAGCTGTTATCCATGGCATCATCAAGGGCCAGGATCAGACAACACATATCATACCTCTATAAAGACCAAAAAAGTGTGGGTTTCTGCACCATCCAGTCTGCTACAAGACAGCAAAATGCTAATAAAAAAAACACGTAAATAAATTACAAAAAAATAACCTACCCGAAAACAAATAACCAACACTCCCTGAGCCACCAAACATCCCCCAAGACCCCCCCCCCCCCAAAAAAAATTTTTTTTGAAAAGTAAAAGTACCCCCTCCCCACACACACACACAAACGTTCCCTAAGCAGTGATTTATTTTTTCTCAAATTTGTTTTTCCTTTTATTTAGGGGGGCTTGGGAGGTGTTGGTTATTTGTTTTGGGGTGGATTATTTTTATTTTTATTTATTTTGTAATTTATTTACATGTTTTTTCGGTTAGAATTTTACTGTCTTGTAGCAGACTGGATAGTGCAGAAACCCACACTTTTTTGGTCTTTATAGAGGCATGAGAGGTGTTGTCTGTGCTTGGCCCTTGATGAAGTCATGGATAACAGCTACCATAGTTCTATATTCCTCTTTCTTTTCTTCCTGTGGTTGTTAGATCTCTTCTTTTGATTTCTCCAAATCACTTTATCCAACTTTCAGTATTAAGGGGATTTCTGTATTTGTTGTTTGATTTTTCTTTTACGCAGCCTATGGTGCTTTATAATTTCAAAAGCTGTTTTGTAAATTTACGTGTAACCATTATTATGCCTTATATTTATATATAACAGAGGAGAGGCGGCGCTCACCTCAAACATCTGCGGCTCATTTACAGCCATATTTTTCTTGGCTTCTGCTAGTTTTTATGTCTTACTAGACACATGTAGAAATCCCAGACATTCTGCAGTCACAGAAATGAGGCATGCCATCTTTCTCACACCAACTACGTATATGCCCATGATTGAAGTCCCTCTGGTCACCATGTTAATCCATCATCACAGTCACCAGTACGCTGTACAGCAGGTAGGTATCGGACCTATCTGCTGACCACCTTGTGATGAGAAATGGTAGTTTTGTGGATGGGTGTGGTGTGTGAAAGGAATTGTGCTTTCAGCTTATGACAATTATGATTAAAAACAAGTTAATGAATCACAAAAGGAAAGACATTTACATATCTGCCTGAGGTTGCTGGCAAATCCAGAGAACCATATATACTTGTGTGTAAGCTAAAAAGTTTTTGGAAGAAATACGTGCTTTGAAAGGGGGGAGGGTATAAATGGGTCAGTAAAAAATGCAGCTAGATTTCCGAATTGTTACATGAATTCTCCCGCAAAATTTACCGGTGGGTTTGTTTACACTTTTAGACTGCTACTTTTCCCGTGTCACTGCACGATTATTTTTTGAAGAGGGGGGGGGGGGGCATAGCTATGGGTAATAACTGGTAGGTATAGTTATTCTGTTTTCAGTGTATTATGGAGAAACAACACTCCTTCCATCTGCCAATGTCATACACATGATGCAAGGAGACATTGATTTCACACCAAAGTAAGAAAAAAATTATGATCACAAAAAATGTTCACACATATTTTACTTGTATTCATTAAAATATATATGTATGCTTAAAAAATCTGACCCTGTTTTGCATTTCACTATTTATATCACGTAGTGGCACATGGATAAAGCTGTGGTCTCAGAGTAAACAAATTGCAAACAACTGCAGAATGCTGTAAAACTTCTTCAGAAGTACTAAAAAAAAAAAAAAAAAAAATTATGAAATATTTTTCTACCCGGAGTAGGATTTCTGTAGAAATAGGTGCCACTAATATGATATGTGAAAAACGTAATCCTGTTTCAAATTGACAGTGAAATTTCTTGCTTCTAAACATGGAATGCCTCATTATTTCTCATGTAAAACTGCAGGATGCTGTCTTTCAAACAGAACGTGCAGCAAGTCACACACTGTGTAAATCACCTACCTGTTGAGGTGAGCTACAGCTAATTAGGCATCTCTCTCAGTTTTCACAAGAAGCGTGGGTGTGCGTGTCTTGCCCTCCACGCTGGTGTAAGCCATCAGCACCATGGTAGAGCAAAGACAGTGTTTTTTGATAGGTGGTAAATTGAAAAAGGCCAACATCGCCTTGTTACTTCTTGGCATTGTGGAATACAATTTAACCAGAAAAAGTTATAAAGTTTCTCAAAAAAATGTATAAGTAATGCAATGGATGTTGCTGGAGTTATTTGGAAACTCCAATAGTGAATCGTACTTCGAAGGTTTTTACAGAAGCTAATCTCAGAAATTTGCATAATTCGTTATTAAAACACTTACTCAAAGCTTTACTCAGATTAATTTACTAGATTCTATTTTAACTTGAAGAACTTTCAATTATTCTTCATGTCACATCTTCATTTAAGATCATATAATGTAAAAGTAGCGACTACAGCACAAAACAAAGTAGCATATTTAGCTAATGAAGAATCTGACAGTAATACACAAGACCAGATGGTAAGAAAAAATGTTGTATATCAAATTCCACTGGATTGTAAAAGTAATTATATAGGAGAAAGGTCTAGAAATTTGGAACTCAGAATTAAAGAACATGTAAAGGTTTAAAACTCAAGCTTCAGGCGACGATAACACATAAACATAGAAAACGAACGAAAACACTCGGAGTCACATAGGGTAAAAGGTCAGATCAAGGTCGTAGGACGGCCAAAAGCTACCGCTAAACGAGCCTTTTAACATACGTGACAGTGTGTTTTCTGTTTATGAAAAGGTTATTATTAACAAAGATCAAAATTGTGTATTGACAAATCACATATAGTTATGCAAATGTGAAACTTTATGGCAAAAAAGTTAAATATTGGACTATGAACCTCATAAGAACAAGAGAATAATTAAAGTTTTTATGTCCAAAAAAAAAAAAAAAACGCTACATCAATGAACCTTCAAAATTTATAAATAGCATTTTCAACAACTTAATTTAAAAACAAGACATAAAATAAATAATGAAAAGATTTTACTTTAATTGCAAGAGGAACATGGCAACAACATTTATGTTATATGCAAAACTTTTGATAGTTTCTATACATTGAGAACACATCTTGGTAAAAATCTAGACACCAGAAACGTCTGTAAAAACAAAGGAACTCGGAAAATGTGAAAGTTTTTCAAGTTAAAAATGGAATCAAAAATATTTTATTTTTCGTGTCAACCTCATTGATGATGTGACATCATCAATGATGTTTACTGTTACTTGTTTTGTTAGTTGCTTCCATGTTCATGATGGAAGTGGTGTGGATACCATGTCATTGATAAGTTGAGAAATAGTTTTGATATATATGGAAAGCTTCCAAAATATCAAGTTTGGTGGATAGTATTTTATCAAATACATGACATCCACACTATTTCTACCAAGTTTGTAGAAATAACTAACAAAAACCTGTGACCGTAAACACCATTTATGATGACACATGCTACTTGAATATTAATGTGCCATTCATCCTGAAGAAGCTGTCCCAAAGCCAGTGAAACTTCAGTCAGCACGAAAAATATTTGTGAAGTAACATATTGTCTTAATATTATAATCATTACAGTACTTGTAGTCTCCAATTTGTGGAACCCAGTCGTGATATCCTATGTCAAATGGAATACTTACATTATTCTCTCCACTGTGGCCTTCTGTACTAATATTATCGTAAAGGAAGGATGGCACTCACGTCAAACATTAGTGTCTCATTTAGGGCCATATTTTTACTAGCTGATGCCAGTTTTCATGTCCTGCTACTCCATGCACTTGACATATGCAGAAATCCCAAACGTTCTGCAGTCACAGAGATGAGGCATATGCCACCTTTATTATGCCAACTACATGCCCATAATTAAAGTCACCCCAATCATGATGTTAATCAGTTATCACAGGCACAAGTGTATGGTACAGCAGGTAGGTGTCTGACGTACCTCCTGGCCACCTTGTGATGGGGAAGGACAGTTTTGTGGATGGGAATGGTGTGTAAAAGGAATTGTACTTTCAGTTTATGACAATCGTGATTAAAAACAAGTTATTGAATCACAGAAGGGAAAATATTTGCCCAAACTCACTGGGAAATTCAAAGTATTGTCTATGCTCGTGTACATACCGAAAGTTTTTGGAAGAAACCTGTTTTCAAAGTGGGGGTCAGCTCATATGCGGGTCAGTAAAGAATATGGTTGGCCTTCTGAATTGTTGTGTAAATCATGCCATGGAATTTACCAGTGGGTTTGTTTACATTTTAGACAGGCTTTCTGCATGTCACTGTGCAATAGTTTTCTGACCTGTCAGTTATATCCTCGGCTGTGCTATACACTTTGAGGGAGGCATATAGCTACGGATAATAACCGGTAGGTTATTTCTGTTCTCAAGATATCGTGGATAAATGACACTCCTTTCATCTGCCAATGATGCAAAAGGAGACAATGAATTCACACTGAAGTAAGAAGAAAATTACGATTAGAGATTTTTCACATTCTATTTTATACATTTTTAGTTGTATTCTGTGAAACATACACCGACGAGCCATTACATTATGACCACCTACCTAATAAGCTGTAGTACCCCCTTCAGCCCGCAAAACAGCAGCCACTTGCCAAGACATCGATTCGATGAGGTGGCGATAGGTATCCTGGGGTATCTGGTACCATAATGTCAAGAGCTGGTCCTCCAGTTTCCATACATTTTCGGGTGGTGGTGATTTAGCATGAAGCCACTTTTCCAAGTCAAACCACAAATGTTTGAAAGGGTTCATATCAGGTGAATTTGGAGGTCAGGGCATTAACAGAAAGTCAGCATGTTCCTAAAACCACTCCTTGATGATTCTGGCAGTGTGGCATGGTGCATATTCTGCTGGTAATGGCTATCACCAGCAGGAAACATAGTTGCCATGAATGGATGAACTTGGTCAGCAATGACGTTCAGATACCTGACAGCTGTCAGGGATTCTGCTATTGGGATAATGGGGCCTAACGTGTCCCAAGAAAACATCTCCCTCAGTGTAACACCGCCACTGCCCCAGCCTGTTTCTGCCCAACAGTGCATCAAGGTGCCATAGCCTCCGTTGGTAATCGATGTATCCACTCTCGGCCGTCTACGTGATGCACCAAGAATCTTGATTTGTCAGAGCAAGCCAGTTTCTTCCAATCGTCCACGGTACAATCTTGTTGATCTTGAGTTCATTTCATGTGTTGTTGGTGATGACGTGCAGTGAGCATGGGGAGCCGGCTGGGTCTTCAGTTATGCAGACCCATGCACAGAAGGCTGTGATGAACTATGTGCTGTTACACATTGCCCCGATCACCAATGTTGTAGCTGTGGGCGACTTGTCGCACTGTGGCCCTGCAGTTGCTGTGAACAGTGTGCAACAGTCTCCGCTCCCCTCTGTCATCAATGAGCTGCGGACAGCACACGACTGGATGACGGTTCATCATTTGCCCATCTGTGCACCACTTTTGATATGTACTCACTACAGTGACACATGAACAACCCACAAGCCGTGCCGTTTCAGAGCTCGTAGTTCTGAGGCACCCTGACATCACAATTTGGTCTCAAAGTAAACAAACAGCTAACAACTGCAGAATGAGGTTTGGTGTAACACTTCTTTGAAAGTACCCCCTCCCTCCCCAAAACAAGGCTTCATTTTAAATGGATATGATTGCTTAATTATTCATGTTTTTTGTGAAAAATGTGTCATCAATTAATATAGTTTTTTTTTTCTGCATTTTAGGTAGTCTGCTGAAAAGTTCTACCCTTACCCAAAACCGTGCACCAGGAGTTAAATATCTATGGGATAATACATCGGAGTCATTTCTGTCTTACCCTTGTTCTTACACACCACCTATTCAGAAGGATACTACTGCACATCTGGAGCAATACACCAAAGAAAAATTAAAGTGTCCTCATTGCACCTATAACTGTCCCATTCAAGAATTTAGCAGTCACATAGCTGCACATTCTGTTGATGCACAGTTCCAGAGCAACTATCCTGAACGAAAGCAGAGGTCTTATAAAAGAAAAAAGTATGCTTGTGAAAATTGTGATTTTAAATGTTCACAGAAAAAAAAATCTTGTGGATCACACAAAAGTCCATTCTTCTTCAGAAAACAAATTTGTGTGTGTTTATTGTGAGAAAAAATATTGCTCACAAAGTGAACTGCAAAAACACATCACAGATATACACATCAGCACTCTGCCACAAGATGATGATGATTTTGATGTTTTGATTGTTTAAATTTTATAAGTAATAATAATAATGTTTTACTGCTTTGTTTTTTTTTTTTTTTTAGCATAGCCTCAATTTCAAAATCAGTGTTTATCATCACGTAAAAAAAAAAAAAAAAATACTGGAAATTTTTTCTAGTTAGTTATTTTTTTTTTGTTTTTTGATTTAAATTTTGGGAATGTATGGTTTGAAAGGCTTGTTTCCTTTACTTCTTTATTTACTTGTGACTAGAAATGAGGTTTCATTTTATTTAAAAGTTTTACTCAGAATGATTTCAGGAGAATGATTTCAGGCCTAAATGGCACGAGGTTTATGGAATCACTTTCTTTTTTCACATGTCACAGCCTAGGTTATCTCACAATACATTGTGATAATGTGTTATTGATCAGTATATTTTAAAGTTCATCTTAAAGGATTTTTTTTTCTTTTTTTGTCTGAGCACATATTTTTTAAGTTATATATTTTGTAGTTCAAAAATTGTCATTGTGATTATTCTATAATGTTGTTTTCTATCACCATGTTTTCACCAATTTTGTAAATAATTTAATTTCAAGAGTTAAAAATTTTTGTATGCATACTATTGTTATTCTTAAATTCTGGAATATATATTTTTTTCATTTCTCTCTGTAAGCTTGGAAATTTAAGTAATTCTTCCAATAAAGTACATTTTGAAATGTAAGTTTAAATTCGTATGTATTATTAAGTCATGATTCATTTTTTTATGATTATTATAATTACCCAGCATCATTCTTCAGTAACAACAAAATCTTTTGGGGTTCATTTTTTTTTTTTTTTTTTAGGTGTAGTGCAAAAGTTCTACCCATTTTTTGGTAGAGTAGAAAAACATTTTTTTTTCCCTAGTTGTAAATGAATTTATGGCACCTCTATTCATATTGTACTGTGGAATTAACTTTTTTACGGCTCTTATAGAGGTTATTTTTCAAAAAAAGTTGGTGGTCAAATTTTCGAACTAAAGCCTAGTTCGTCATCAGGACTACGTCACTGGAGTAGTTGCTGCCACTCAGTTGGAAGAGTCCAACCGCAATTATCGTTAATTGTGGTACTTCTTCTTCTTGCTATTTCAATCCCTTCTAGTTTCCTCTTTACTAAGTTTGACTGGTGGGCGATTATTCTTACTGAGTCCCAATTTATGGAGTGTCCACTTGCTTGTATATGTCTGTCTAGCCCTGTTTTGTTACTAATGTTCCTAATAGCTGCTTGGTGTTCTTTCATTCGGACTTTAATACTTCTCCCCGTTTCTCCTATATAGCCGAGTCCGCAGTTACAGTCGATGCAATATATTACTCCTTCTTGCAATTGGATGTCCACTTCTTTCTGCTTTAAAGCTGGCAGGAATTTCTTAATTTGTTACTTAGATCTGGAGCTAGCCTGATATTATATTTTGCTCCGATCCTCTTCAGTTTTTCGAAAAGTCCCTTGCGGTACGTAATTTTGCTGGTGAATTTGAAGTTGTTTATTTCCTGCTTCTTTTTTGGCACTTGTCTGAATAATTTCTTAACATAAGGGGAGGAGTAATTGTTTTCTGCCAATATTTATTTTAATTCTTCTCTGTGAAGATCTTTTTGAGCATCTGAATAGACCAGGACCAATTTTTTCCAAAAATTGTCTCGTAGTATTCGATTTAATATAATCAGGGTGGAATGAGTAGAAGTCTAACATCTTCCCTGTGTTAGTGGGTTTTCTAAAAATCTGAGTGAATACTCTCCCCTCTCTTGAGGTCAAGTTTAAATCAAGGAAATTGATGCTATGGTCTTTTTCCAGTTCCAGGGTGTACTGCAAGGTATTTTCTAGCGAGTTATATTCTGCTGGAATTTGAGACGGTAGAGATTGGTCCTCAGTATCTATTATAAATAGGACATCATCCATGTGTCTTACATAGAGAGCAAATATTGAAGGTTGTACAAGGATTTTTGCCTCTAGTTTGTTTACATAATAATTTGCAAGCAGAGGTGCTAGTGGAGAACCCATTGCAAGTCCTGAAGTTTGCCTGTAATATTTATTTCCAAACTGGAAGAAATTATTCTTGAAAGAAAACATGAGCAGTTCATACACTGACGGAAAAAAAAATCCCAACACCACGAAAAATAGTTTTAGAGGAATGAAATGGCGGCAATACATTTGTATAGGTAACATATTTAATCGATTAAGGTTTCAAGATCACAGCTTAATGTAAGCGCGAGAAGAGCCATTTTAAATGTGAAATGCTGGTACATTAATAACCGGTGTAACCACCAGAATGTTGAATGCAAGCACGCAAACGTTCATGCATTGTGTCGTACAGGTGCTGGATGTCAGTTTGTGGGATGGAGTTCCATGCGTGTTGCACTTGGTCGTTCAATACAGGGACGGTTAATGCTGGTTAGGGGTGATGCTGGAGTTATCGTCCAATGATGTCCCATACGTGCTCGATTGTTGAAAGATCTGGTGATCTAGCAGGCCACTGCAACATGTAGACACTCTGTAGAGCGGTATGCAACAAACAACAGCGGTATGCGGGCGGCGTTATCCTGTTGGAAAACACCCCCTGGAATGCTGTTCATGACTGGCAGCACAACATGTTGAATCACCAGACCGACGTACAACTGTGCCGTCAGGGTGCGTGGGATAACCACGAGAGTGCTCTTGCTGTCATAGGAAATTGCTCCTCAGACCATAACTCCAGGTGTAGGTCCAGTGTGTCTCGCCCCGCAGACAGGTTGGTTGCAGGCGCTCACCTGGCCTCCTTCGAACCAACACACGGCCATCACTGGCACCCAGGCAGAACCAGCTTTTATCAGAAAACACAACAGATCTCCACTCAGTCCTCCAATGAGCTCTAGCTTGACACCACTGACGTCGCAAACGGCAGTGGTTTGGAGTAAGTGGAATGCACGCTACAGGGCGTCTGGCTCGGAGCTGTCCTTCCAAGTAACCGATTTGTAACAGTTCGTTGTGTCACTGTGGTAGCAACTGCAGCTCAAATTGCTGCCGCAGACCGTTACCTTTGAGATTCTTGAAGGCCCTCGCCCTAGTTTGTGACGTCACCCCGGCGGTGGATCTACGCATATCATGAGAGAGAGCCTGGGCGCATCGGAGCATATTTCCGATGGTCACGATCGTTGTTTTAGAATTTCGGTATTACAGTGAAAAATTGCATCACAAATGTCACATCGCTGCAAATGCTTAACGTAGTCTTTTATTAAAAAGAATGAGAAATAAAAATTGTTACGAGGTTGTAGCACCCGCCTTTTAAATCTCAAAATCAATCTGCGGATTCCGCAAGTTTTTTTTTTTGTTGGTTTTTTTTAGTCAATAACTTTAAGTAACAGGAATGAACGATAGTGGGAAAATGTTTCGGAATCAGAGCATTTTTCCGATGATCACGATCGTTGTTTTGGAATTACGGTATTACAGTGAAAAATTACATCACAAATGTGGCATATCACTGCAAATGCTTAACACATTCTTTTTATTGAAAGAATGAGAAATAAAATTATTACGTGGTTGTAGCTCTCATTTTTTTAAATCTAAAAAATCAATCTACGGATTCCATATGTTTTTCAGTCAATAACTTTAGTAACAGGAATGAACGATCATGAGAGAATGTTTTCAAAGACTACGTCATTGTTTTTAACTATTATAAAAAAATATCTGAACTAATTGTAGTGAAAACTATATACATATATTATTCCTCCAGAAGAAGAATATGAAACAAGTGTTCACTGTTACCATAATGGGCAGTAGGATGTAAAAAAATTATTTCTTTTAAAGTAGCCCCGAGCATGAAAACGGTGATGGCAGAAAAAGATTAAACTTTTCCCACATAGGAATATGCAAAAATAATTAATCTCTTAGCATTTATTAACCACCCTAAACACCATATTATAAAAGCCACAAAAATTTTGTCTAACATTTCTTTAGGAATGAATAAGAATTTTTATTTTAGTCAATGTGCTTACACCAAACCAATAATGTGAATCCCATATCTATCTAATCCGATTTCCTTTCTAGATTTGAATAATTAGTTTACCCACACAAAAATTTACATGATGCAGGCACAAGTTCCGGATACCTATTAGCATATATGTATACAACATATGCTCTATTTTTTATAAACAGCTATTTTTTCTCAATCTCAGGAACTCTCTAGATGACTTCCAAAAAGGAGGAATTCCACCTTTTGGCAGAACTCTTTCACCCGAACAATATCATTGCTAAAATGACATTATTGGGGTAAAATATTGATTGCTGAAATGATATTTTCACCAACAATATTTGTTAAATGTCATTTCAACAATATCCATTTGCTAAAATGCTTTTTTCTTTTCTTTTTTCCCAAATGCTTGACCAAATTATTTAAGGTCTTGGGTATTTTCTAGAGGAAGATGGCATTGCATGAATTAAAAAGGGAAAATTTGGTTGGAGTATAAGAAGTGGTGTATTATCGAGGTATTTTTAACAATTTTTAAGTAAAACGCATCACTGTGGGGGAGTATAAGATACACACATATATAACTTGTCAAAACTTAGTTTACCATCACTACCACTCTCTCTCCCTCATATATATCCTACACTAATTTATTTAAACCAGGACACAACACTAAAATTTCCCAAATGATTTTTGAGTGTGGTTTGCTAAGTTCTACAAATATATACTTTAATAGCAGTTGTGTAAGTAGTGAAGGTAAAGCAGGCTGCAATAAACGAAATCCATTACACAATTTACTATAAACAATTTATTCATTTTACTGTATGCCAAAAATGCACCATTTATGCAATTACATTTGACATGAAAAAAGCATAAGCACACCAATATCTTTGTAGCAAACAAAGTATTAATTACCACATAATATTATGGACGAATGACGGTAGGCTCATTGCCTTGCGTGCATTAAGAAATCTGAAATCTTTATTGTAAATAATGTTCTCAATACAAAATTGATTTGAGAAACTTAAAATGATTCTGTTAACATAGTAATTAACAGCACACAAAGAATAACTTACGTAATACACCATATGTCATATCACAAGTAGCTGGTAGGGTTAACATTAATCAGAACTTTATTATCTCTCTATACTCATTAGGCATTACAACCCATTACACATATTATACAACCCCTGGCCAAAATTATGGAATCATGCCACATGAATACGGATGCGCATAGTAGGAGTGATAATTTAACTCGTGGACAGGATAGAATAGTTACCTTAAATGTCATGTTCTGAATCATCCTGCCATTTAACTTTCTGAAAATACTCACCCCAGAACCTCACACATTTATGAGCTGTATGGGGCCTGGCGTTGTGATGGAGAAACCATGTTACAACTGACAGTTCGGGATGTTTTCACGAATGGCATGTCAAAGTTTGGTTCAGAGAACCGGTGAATAGGCCTCCTTGTTCAACTACGAACAACTAACCTTTTTGTGATGACTTGTCGATATCCTTCTTGAAGATGCTTCATAATTCTGTCCCTCGTTACCATTGATAACTCCCTCCTAGGAGCCATGCTGGTACTGCAGGAACAGAGTAATACTGCTACACCTCTTTATCCCCACACTTATTTGTATATTCCGAACGCACTGTATTGCCAGATTTCAATTGCAACCTATACTTTGATTCCATAATTTTTCCTGCAATGTTGGAGAGTCTACAATTATTTTCCACACATGTTGCTACACATCATGTATTTCCATCAGATACAGTACATACATATATCTGAGTCCTGCTGTCTGTAGCTCAGTTGTGAAGCTTTCATTAAACTATGTTTTCGTTTTGCATTCTTCTTTTGTGTCGTTTCTACGTACTTCCTATTATGCACCTCCATGTTCATGTGGCGCCAATTCCAAAATATTTGCCAGGGGTTGTACACTGAGTGAAACTTTTGCATTATGTGTCAGTGTTTGGAACATAGGTTTTTGGCATTTGGAAGATGCCTTAAAAACTTTTTTATTCATGTTGTGGTTATAGTACATAGGTACATTTGCTTTCAAACTAGTAAAAACTGTTCTAACCATCATACTACAACACCGATTCACTTTCTACTGTTGTTAAAAGTTCAAAAACAACAACTACACTTAAGATCTATAGTGACTTATGACAAATCAAAATTCTTCTTATGTACACATCAACTGATTTAGCTGAACCTTTTATTACAGATGCATTAGAAACCATACAAAAGTAAATTTTCTTTCAGGAAAGATTTTAAACTTCGAAAATATATAACATGAACCTATTATAAAAATGTCCTACTTCTGCTTTAAATTTCATTGAACTACCCTTCACTACTTTAAGGGTAACATTAACAGGGGTTGATCCAGGTTTTTAAAAATTGATACCCATTTTTGTGAAATTCTGTCTACTTTTGTGAAATTTTGCTTATTTTTGTGGAATTTGCTTATTTTTTCTGTTTGTAGCAATTTTGCCAAAAACTCTCAAAACTACACAAAAGTTTGCAGTGGTGTGAATTCATAGATAGCATCATTATCAGATCAAGACTTGCAAGATGCCATTGCCCAGATGCAATGGTCAACAAAATGATTGGTCTGGGCACGTGAATAAAAAATCTAGTTGCCTGGCCGGGTAGGTGGAAAAAATTAATGTACATCAACTCTGGTTTCACAGCAAAATGAAGAGTCTGAATTCTCATCGACAAAGAATCTGAATGGCGCATCGACAATTTTCATGCCACTTATGTTAAAATATTTTTATTAAAATTAAATTTTATTCAAAATATTTTGTGAAGATATCATTACAGTCCAAAATATTTTTGTAAAAATGTCGTTTGAGCTAAAAAGTATTTTTGTGAATCTACCGTCCAATGGGTGTCAAATGCCACCTATATCGACCCCTGGTTAATAATTACTTTGTCAAAGTTGCTAATTTTCTTTTTTGTCATTAAAACTATTTTTAATAGCTGCAGCATCCTGTATTGATTTGTCATTTTTAACCTTACAATAATTATTTAAAAACACATTTGTGGAAGCCCAAATAATTCTTTTGTGTGCTTTTTCAATATAATGACCAGAGCAACAAATGCTATTGTCGAACAATCCTGCCTGATCAAGAGCATTACTTGTGATCAACATTAATACATTTTCTTTGATTAGACATTTCCAAAAACTCCTCATATTTACAACATATTTTTTGAAAACTAATGTAATTATACAAAACAATATTAATTACAACATCAGTAGGACAGCTGAGACTACCTCTGTCTAATTTTTGAAGGAAATTAAACCTTGCATCTAATTCTATGTCTTTGTCTATCAATAACAGTTGTTTGCAAAAATCACACTTCAAACGCTTTAATACTGAAAATGCACAATACCCTGCTATGTATGCAATGACTTGAATATAATCATTACAATCAGATATATCAGAAGAAAGAACAGAAAACATCAAATTTTAAATTGCAAGTCAATTTCAAATTCACTTCCTGAAAGCCATCCTTAAAATTTAAATCAGTTATTTCAATTTCCCCACGTGACATAGTTTGAAGTTTCAACAGTGATTGGACTCTCAACTTGCTTTCACATTCAAACAATTGCCGAGCACTTATATTGTACTGGCTTCCAGCCAATTGCCTATAAAGACCAAACCTACTTTCCAAATCATCAGTCTGGAACTTTCCAGGAAGTACATACTTAAATTTTAGTTCCGTAATACAATATGAAGCAATTTCAAGTAATGAATGTGTACTTAATTTTAATGCAGTGTGGGTTTCTTTTTTAGCATACCAGTTGTGCAACACATCCTCTCCCACCTATCCAACCACTCCAAAACTTTATTAAGAAACACATTATTTTAATCAGATTCTGAAGACGTTAAAGGAGCTTGGTATTTATTATTCAGACGGATACCTTTATAAGGTGACTTTACATTCACAATTTGCCACCAAGTTAAAATTATTCCAATGTAACGTGATGTACCTTGGTACTCACACAATTTTTTTCTAATTTCTAGCAGACCTTTTATTACAAAATCATTAAATATTTGGAGAACTAATTTTACATTTTGTCTTTCCAGATTGCTGGGATTAAGAGCTTTATATGATAAGTTATACCCATATTTTGTTACCAAGCTGGCTTCAATTTTATGCAATTTCTGGAGTGTTGACAAAGATGCTGTTTGAAATGATGCAATTTCATCTTCAAATTCAGGATAATACATACATTTCCCCATTTTTCTGGTTTAGCCAGAATTACGTATACATTTTAATAAGTGAACTGTATCAACAACAAAAAATAATGGTCTGGTTTTATCAATTGGATGAGGATAAACAATTTGGACTTTAGGGGGGAATAATGACATACACTTACGATTGATAGAATTGTTATCAGTGACAACACAAATGACAGCAAAACCTATATTTTCTAAGCCAATGATTATTTTCTTTAAAACATCAAAAAGTGTTTCAGCAGTCATGGTTTTGGCAGGCAGTACATGAACAACATCTTTGTACTTTGAAAGTAAACTTTTAATCATGAAGACATGGGCACTTGTTGCCATGCTTTCGGAATTAAATGACAGACCACAAATGTTACCACCTTTGTAATCGAAATATTGTTTCAAATGAATTTCGTCCAGCATTAATATTACCTTTTTATCAACATCATTTAAAAAGGATATTTTTCTTTGAATATAAGATAGAAAATTTGAATCAATTTTTTCAGCTTCAGTTTTCACACTAAACTGCTGGCAAACACGAATAGTACTGGGATGTGGCAGCCTAATGCTACCACTCTCCCGAACAAAATTATATGCATAAAGGTGCCATGCTACAAAAAAGGGAAGAAAAATCATGATATCTGGTGAATATCTAGACCCATGTTTGTCTCGACCCAACAAAACCAGTTGTTCCTCAATAAACTTGAGGTGATTTTCAGAACCTACATTATTCTCACGGAGATTCTTTAAAACTATGCATATTTGATCAACTGCATTTCGTAAAACATTACCACTTATAGGTGACTCACACTGCTGCATTAAATGTTTTAAAATGTCATTTAGAATATCAGTATGAGTTACTTACATGGAAATTAATATTTCACCAAGTTTGGTAACTCCACATCTTTAACAAATGCCCTAATCATAAGCTCTGAATTTATAACAACAGAACATTTTACACTTGGAGCAGGATCAGCTGAAATATGCATAACCATTGCCATGTCGTTTTTACAAAAAAGACCATGAAGTGATGTCAATAAATTCTACCTTTGATTGCAAATCAAACAACAGAACAAAATGTATGCTTTTTATCATAGTCCTCTTTTTCTGTAATGCTTTCCTCAAGAGCTGTTTTCAGTGCCTGTTCTTTAAGGCGTTGTCTTCTACTTTCTGGCTCTTCACGTGCAACACATGGGGTACCACTCAAATAGGATGGTAAATTAGGAAGTTTGGATGGCACACGTCCTGGAATTAGTTTGGGTACCTTCAAATCCACAGTTACTGTTTTCCCACTCTTCTCGTCAAAAGCGTGGGAACTGTATTTGAAGTCACTTTTCACAAAAGTGTAATTCGCAAACCTATATGTAAAAAGAAATAGCCTAACTTAAAATATTTGCACCATTTAAAATAATTTCTCACATCTAAATTAAATGATTTGCTAAAGCTGGGTGCTATATGAAATCTACAATTGGTCATTCATTAGTTATAGTATATCTACATCAACCTTCCACTGTCCAAGATCAAATTCGGTGTAGGAGTAGGAGACTGGATATTCGTGTTATTTTGTTTGGGGGGGGGGTAAAGTTCCCCTACTCAATGTTTACATTCATTCCACAGTTGTGTTGGAAATGTATGACTGACTGATTTGTATTTTCAAGAAATACAGACTGTGTGATTCTAGAGTGACTGATTTAGGATTATGAGTAAATGGATGTGCTCTTAATTTCAAAGACACGCACAGCCTTTATTTTAAAAGAAAATGGGTCTCCAACATCAAATCTAATCTTCAAAAGTAGGCTGGCTTTCTAAAAATTCCATTCAGCTATTCTAGCAAATTTGCAGTACATATGACCATCGAACCATGATTAATTTACCACAAAAATGACAGTTCCCAGACTACCAGCAAAATATTATTCATCCATTTATATTTTTACACTTTGCAGATACATATTGGGTGCAGTCAACACTGATAAAAACACAGATTATAAAATACCAAGATATTTTTACCAAAAAAAATGGATTTTTTACCAAAAAAATCTATTGAAGTTTTCATAAACTAAACAGTTGCTATAAGCAGTCGCCTGTCCCTATTTAGGGCCACTGGTTCCAGGGAAGGGAGAGAGCCAGTGCTGTAAGACAAACACAACATGCATGCTTCACTGGCATTTGAACCCAGACCTTTCTCATGTGAATGATCATAAGCCATCGATTCTTTGCTTCAAATTATCTCAAGCTAGTTTTATGTGGTGGCGAATTGCTAAGCGAGGTTTCCTGCAGGGGTGCAGAAAATGTTCAGGGCCCAATATTTCCTCAGAACACATTTTTTTTTTTTTGTCTGAAATTTCCCCAAAACCGCAGCGGATTTTCATACAAGTTTAGACGATTATTAGAGAGTACATGTTGATGATCAAGAACTATCCTTAAAGCCTATTACTTAAAAATTTGATAAAAAAAAAAAAGCAACTAATATTTATTCCAATGAATAACTAGTTTTTTTTGTTTTGTTTTTTTATGCACAAAAGATTTAGTGCTCCAGGTGAATTTCCCCCTCTAGCATGTGAAAGTTTCAGGCGAGACAGGAATAGGCGAATCAAGAATTCTTTCCTCGCCTAAAATGCTGGAACCCATTAACTTTCGACGTACAAAGAATAGGCGAATCAAGAAGTAACCCGGGGCAGAGAGGCTGAAAAATAAACAGCTAAAAAATTCTGCAATTAACTATAATTTATTTCATTTCTAGCATTCCAGGCATCTAATTGTGCCAGATAATTTTACCGAATGAAATTTAAATGACTTAAATCCTTTGCAAAATGCATGGGTTAAAAATTTAAAATATCTGGAACCCCCAATAATTTTTCAGATCGGTGCCTATGACACATTGGCTGCCATTATTATTATTATTTTTCTATTGTAGGTTTAAAGATCATCTAGAGCAACTCAGTGGGCTATAAGCAGTCGCCCATCCCTAATTTAGGGCCACTGTTCCAGGGAAGGGCGAGAGCCAGCGCCATGAAACAAACACAACATCCATGCCTCACCAGGATTCGAACCCGGACCCATCTCGGACGAATGATCAGAAGCCAATGCTTAGACCACTGTGCCACTAACTTCAGTGTGTATATATATATATATAGGGGACGCACCCGACTGAGACAATCTGTCTAAAGATGGGAACAAGGTGTCCCGAAAGATCATGATTGTGAAGTCATATGACTTCTATTAAAAGTTCTTAAAAATCACTACAGAGTTTTCTTCGAGTGAGTTACGTGTGTGAAGGTTTCTTGTACATAGTTTTTAGTTTTATCAGCACGTAAACTTCAGTTCATTTATTCTTGTATTCATAACGACACATTTTTCAAAATGATTACCTGATTATCACGAAGTAAATTACTCCTATGTTTCACGCTATATTCTTTGTTAATAAGTCCATTTTTCGTTTTATTATTACTACCATTATTTTACCCCCGGGCAAAATTTCCCCCAGAGTCGCCTTAATTTCCCCCGAACCTTGTTCGTACATATTCTGCACCCCTGGTTTCCTGTTCTTGTGGGTGGACACTAAGCCTTAATCAAAGTAGGCGTAATGTAAAAAAAGTCCTTATATAAGTTCTAGCCAAGTAGCCTGCTGCCATCAATACTAAACCATTGTGGCATAATAGAAATTAAAAATCAATAATAATAATAAAAAAAAAATATTAAACTTCTGGGATATATGAGAAAAGTTTTCCCCATAAACAAAGCACGCGGAATCTGTGGAAAAGAAAAACTGACTAATAAGTCTTTGGGAACTTACCAATATACAAAAAATAATCACTGAATTCTGATTACCATTAGCACAAGTGGATTCGAGCGCGTTGACCACGTGATTTCTGAGAGGGCACAATCAGTCGACTGACTGAGCATATATAAGGTGTAAGTGGAGCAGCAGGTAATAAAATTCTAAGCGTGATGGGAAAATAGAAGGATTTATCAGACTAGCCGGTAATATGGTGTGGGACATGTTCACTTGGCAGGAACTATGTCTCGAATGGTGACTGTGTCTTCCTAGATGACAATGGTCTGAGCCACAGGTCCAAAATTGTGCAAGACTGATTCAAAGAACACCGTTCGGACTCACAGCATATCGCTTAGCCTCTGAACTCGCCCAATATCGATTCGCTAGAGCACTTGTGGGACACTATGGAACAGCATATCAAGCGTCGGGATAAAGCAATCACCTCTGTACCTGCCTTGGATATGTGCTGTTCTGAGGGCAAAAGGAGGGCCTGTAAAGTATTAGGTAGGTAAGCATAATTCAGTGATCACTTGGTGTATGTACTGAAAATGTGTCTGTGTGTGTTAACTACCTGTTAAAAAGTGGGGGTATGTGTGTTAACTGAGGGGGGGTGTGTGTAAAACGTGACTCAACAGGGAACGAAAGCACGCAGTAGCGTTTTTTTTTTTTTTTTTTTTTTTGAGGTTTAATGACCACCGTGAGCAACTCAATGGGCTATAAGCAGTCGCCCGTCCCTAATTTAGGGTCACTGGTTCCAGGGAAGGGAGAGAGCCAGTGCCGTAAGACAAACACAACATCCATGCCTCACCGGGATTCGAACCCGGACCCCGTTCGGACGAATGATCAGAGGCCATCGCTTAGACCACTGAGCCACCGGGGCGGCCGTAGCGTTTTTGGAACATTAATTTTGATTTAAACAAAATAAAATATTTTTGCTTAGCTCTTAATACACAAAAAAAAAAAAAAAATGTTACTATGGATTGAGAAAACATGCTATTTAATGATATCAAATGTCAAAGATCGATACTGCGTTGTACACTTTGCCATGATAACAATTTTATGAGTCATGGAAATTGCAGATTCCACCATGGACAGATTAAGTACCAATTTTAAAATTGAATTTGGCTTTAAAAAAGAAAAAGGACAAAATGTTTACTATAATGATTGGTTGGTTTTGAAATTACTGTTAGAAATAGGAAAACATGGATTTTGTTTTAAAAAAATTCTTCTAGTATTGAATCTATCTTTTAAATGGAGAACAACAGCTCCGGAGCAGGAAGACGTGGTTCAAATTCACCACTGGCAAAAAGGTTATATATATCTTCTTGCCGTTGGTAGGATTTTTTTTTTTGTATACTGATGAATGACTAGTGGCACCACAATAATGCTATTTTACTAGTCATGACTGTGTTCTTCCAAGTTAGTTTAATGCTTCCCCTATATGTGCGGGTGATGTTAATGTAAATAAATAGTCGAATAAGTTCCTGAGGTTTTGTATATCCACACTAGCTAACATAATGAAGTGAAAGCTTCTTCCCATTGTTAACGGTTCACTATATAATGCTAATTTGTTCTGTGCTAGTTCATTTTTCATTCTGCATTTCCGCTGAGTGTTGTGTTGTCTGTGTTCTCATAACTTTTACGACTTGCTTGATTCTTGAATATCTACGTAGTTTAACATTTTTAGTAAAATTATGCCAAAAACCTAATGTACTGTTTTTGAACGATCATAATATTTTCTTATAATGGAGGTATGAGAATGTAAAAACTGTGTGCTATTTGAGTGAAAGTAGGGAACTTTTGGAACTCGAGGGAGCGTGATTCCAAGCACACACACCTCCCCTTCTGATAAGAAACGTCTGCTCCATCCCTGCTTTTAACAATGGACGTGCCCAGTACAATGGCGATAATTTTTGACTGCTGGTGGCATGCAAAGGGTACGTCGAGAAGTATCATCCACAGAAACACAGTGCAAGTGATTATGGGAAGACGTGATTTCGGAGCAAATAATAATCGTTGACCCCCTTTTAAAACTGTTTCTGAAAATTATAGTGTCATCAGAGGTATACTGCAGAAAAGCTCTCATTTTGTGCATCTTTCTTATACAGTGCACAGATTTCTCGGAAAGGAGACAATTAAAACATGAAATTTGTGCACCATTTGCAACTGATTTCCATAATCTAAAATATGTACGTCGCACTTTTTCCAGGTAATAATATTTTTCTGATGAAATAATTTAGGACATTAATCTACACATTTAACAAAATTCGTACTAAATCCCCCTCAAAAGGGGTTCGTACACAAAGATCCACCCTGGCTACGCCTGTGGTCTTGCTCCAGATGTTGTTTATAGTCAGCTACGAGATGCAAGCTTCTGATGGAACCAGCCTCCAGTGTTTAGTGACAAAGGGCAAAAATTTTAATGAAAGGAACATGGCAGAATCACCAAATTTCTCAAAAACCAATTTCATCAACATGCCAATTTCAACCTTAACATCTTCTTAAAACTTAATACACGCTTTAGTGCATTGAATATTTTGAATACAGACCCTTAAAATGGAAATGTAAAACACGAAAACAAGGCTCATTTCTTTAATTTTTAAAAATGAGGGTTCTGACTTTTTTACCTTAAAAATAAATTTTCATGGGCATCTAGCTTTTACTACCTGTGCAAGTAAGTAATTTCTGCACATGCCCAGCTGGGCATGTAACTTCACAGATATTTTTCAAGCCCTGTAATATGTGGGAGAGGGCGCAGATCTCTACACTGGCGGAAATTCACCCGTATTGTTTAATACTTGAAAGAGACTTCTGTAGCAGCGTGCCAGTGTTATAAATTTCAGTGGGTGTCCGCTACGCAACAATTTTACTATTAAACTACAAGTCAGTAACTTAGGGTGTCCATTCTCCAAAAGACTAGTAGTTTTCTCCACCTCTTGGCTTCGTGTTACTATCTGATATGAGGCTGCAGTCGGTACCTTTATAAAGGTATATATTGGGCATAGTGTATACTGTGTGTACCTCTGCATATTCATATGCCTAGACACTCATCTGAATGCATGCTACTCTGAGGTGACCTTAATACTTGAAACAATATTTTCTCCAATAAAATGTGTGTGAATATAATAAATTACAGTGCAGTTACTAAATACAAATTTAGTTCTTACTGACCAGTAAATGTACTAATTTAGAATATATGTACTACATAAATAACACTTAGCTAAGAATTCCCAATAATACTTAGCTATGAGTTACCATCCAGTAAATTTTAATGATTAAGATTAAAGAATACTACGTTTAGTGTTAGCAGCATTTATTGAAGCATATTGAAGCGATAGTGAAATATAAATGTTAACTCAATCTGAAGCTACCACATGCTACAGTAATGAATGAAAGCACTTTGCATTAGAAGTGGATTTTATAGATATAGCATATCACTGAATATTTCACAGTAATAGAAAAATTAGATTAAAAAAATGTTCTATGTACATACCTTACTATGTGGCGTAACAGTGAAGTTATCCCTTTTAATGGCACGAATCCACTTGGCACACAGATCTTAGTCTTTTGGAAATCCATAAACTCGAACTTTGGCGTTGGGCAAACTTTTATAATTTCCACGGCAGCCGGGAACACAACACGGATGTGGTATAATCAAATACCTAACTCACTGAATTATCGGTATATAAAAACTATAATCAAAATGTTAGTTGAAACAAATCACGCAAGCATGGACAACCATAAAAACACAAGTCACACAACAGGCGTAGCGACAGTACGGACAGTAGATCGACGAGGTGTGATGTCACTGAAAAGTACGCCACGTTTTTTTATTTTTTTTTGATTGGAGGTTTGTCGACCACCGTGAGCAACTCAATGGGCTATAAGCAGTGGCAGCTCGTGGTGTAAAATGCTGGTGAGGCAAAGTCTTGATGTAAATGTAAAACATATGTTGTTGAAAAATATATAAATTCGTATAACGTTATCATCATCATCATCATTGTCAACCATTATCAATCCACTGCTGGACAAAGGTCTCCCCAAGTTTCCTCCACAACGGTCTGTCTTGTGCCAGTCTCCTCCATGTCACCCCTGCATACTTTCGAATTTCATCCACCCATCTCCTATGTGGTCTTCTTCTGGGTCTTTTCCTGTCCTTGGAATCCAATCTAAAATTTCGGCTGTCCATCGATGATCTGTCCTTCTGGCAGTATGTCCAGCCCATTGCCATTTCAGGGATTTAACTTTGATCATGATGTCTTCCACTCTTGTCATTTTTCGGATCCACGCAGTTCCTCTTCTTATCTCTCCTGGTTACACCAAGCATGCACCTCTCCATGCTGCTTTGAGTTGTCTGCAGCCTTTGTATGTCTCTTTTAGTTAAGGTCCACGTCTCTGCACCATACGTAAGCACTGGAAGGATGCATTGATCAAACACTTTTCTTTTAAGACATAATGGCATATTGCTCTTGAAAATTATGCTGTTTCTTCCAAAAGCTCTCCAGGCAAGTTTTGTACGCCGATTAATTTCTTCATCAATGTGACCCTCACTTGATATCTGCTGTCCAAGATAAACGTACGTGTCTGTTATCTCCAGCTTTTTCCATCCATCAATTCTACATAAATCTTCATTTCTTACTTAAAAGCATTGAACATCACTTTTGTCTTCTGAAAGTCTCATTTTTAATCCCACTTTCTCTTACTCTTGTCAGCAAGTTCCTGGATCATACTCTGCAGCTCTGATGAGGTAGTTGCAAAAATGACTACGTCTATCAGCAAAACGAAGGTGGGTTAGATAATCTCCATTAATCTTTATCCCCTTGTTTTCCCAGCTCAGCGACTGAAAAACACCCTCCAATGTGGCATTAAAGAGCTTCGGAGATATGGTGTCACCTTGTCTCACTCCCTTTCCAATTTTTACGTGTGTTGTATTTTCAAACAGCCTAATCTTTGCACTTGCATTTTCACAGATGTTATTAATAATATTAATGTATGCATCTTCAATACCGCAGGTTTTCAGAGCCATTGTAACTGCTGATGGTTTCACCCGAATCAAAGGCTTTTTCATAATCGATAAAAGCCATGCACACAATGGAAGTTCATATTCCTCGCTCTTTCAATTAGTTCTCTCAGCACGTGGGGATATGATCTATTGTGCTGTAGCCACTCCTGAATCCAGCTTGTTCTCTCGGTTGAGCCATGTCTAGTGCTACCTTCAAGCGGTGTGTGAAAGAACTTTAGTGAAGATTTTAGTTGAAACAAACTATAGGAGGCTGATAGGTCTGTATAGGTCTGTGTTTCTGAGATCCTCAATGTCACCTTTCTTATGTAGCAGGATCATTGTAGCAGTGTTCCAATCCTCAGGGAATCTTTCCTTCATTAAGGCATCGAGTGAAAATTTGAGGAAGTGATACTGTTTCGATTTCTCCACTTGCAGTTCTTGTATGATGTCTACAGTAGCATTCCATCTTCTCCTGGAGCTTTTTCCTCGCTTCATGTTCTTGATTGCATGTGCAAAACTTCTGCTGGAAGGACTGGAGGAACTCTGGTACTGGTATCTTTTTCATGATGTCTGGAGTGCATATATCATCCCTCAACGTTATACGAATACATATATCAGTGGCGTAGCCTGGGGGTGGTCATGGTTTGCACCCCCCCCTTAGCTAGGCGAGACAGTTAGCTTTTTCTAAGTATGGTTTTATAGATAATTTCTTGATAATAGAAGAGAAAGTAAAGCAAAAGCGCCCAAAGAAGTTGCTTTATTAAATTTTTATTAAAACAACTATAATTTATTGCATTTTCTTCATTTTATTAAATTAGCTTCGTTTTGTATTAATGTTCAAGATGTACTTACCAATAGAAAAATATTTGTCAAAGCGCCCCCCCCCCCAAAAAAATTGTTATATGTACTTTTATACACAGTTATACAGCAGAAGTGCAGATCCCGCCCCCCTTCCAAAAAGTTTCATGTCAAAGGCAGTATCACCCATTGGATATCACTTTAAAGTCCTGGGTTCTGAGTCGGCTGAATCATTTAAAATCCCGCTGAGATTCGGAGAGTCTCGTTAAGCCATTGGTCCCGAGTAGGCGCCTTGTTATAAACAGCTGTAAACCGCATCCCTTAGAGCTTCAGCCCATGCCATTTTAGCCCTTTATATACAAATATTATTCAACAGTAATGGAATAAAATTATAGAAATATATGAAAACACGGCGTGGGGTCTTTCTTCACGAAAAAATCCAAAAATTTCTTAAGAGTGAAAATGTACATATACCTCTCTATATATGTGTGTTTAGTTCAAGGGACAGGAAAAGACCCAGAAGAAGACCACACATGGGAGATGGGTGGATGAAATTCGAAAGTATGCAGGGGGTGACATGGAGACTGGCACAAGACAGACCGTTGTGGAGGAAACTTGGGGAGACCTTCGTCCAGCAGTGGATTGATAATGGTTGACAATGATGATGATGATGATGATATGTGTGTGTGTGTGTAATATACGCTACTTTTGCAACAATATTTTTATGAAAACAATTATTCGATAATTTTACAACAAAGAAAGAAATATTTCACCTGGTATTCTTTTTTATGTAATACACTTGACCGAAAATACGCCATGTGCGCGGTTTCTTCCAGCTAGTCCATCGTGTACGTCACTCACATCACAACGCCAGTCGGAGATCCACTTCTTAAAAAATTCAAAGTAAATCATTTGAATAGAAATTTATTTCTCACGAAGTGTTTCTTGAGCTTGAATGAAAGTCCCAGTTCGATTGGCATATTAGTGAAGGTGCATTTAGAACGGGTCACATTTTTTTTTTTTTTTTGATTGGAGGTTTAACGACCACCGTGAGCAACTCAATGGGCTATAAGCAGTCGCCCGGTCCCTAATTTAGGGTCACTGGTTCCAGGGAAGGAGAGAGCCAGTGCCGTAAGACAAACACAAACATCCATGCCTGACCGGGATTCGAAACCCAGACACCTTACGGACGAATGATCAGAGGCCATCGCGCTTAGACCCACTGCGCTACCGGGGCGGCGTATTAGGTAATTTAAACCTGGCCCATTAAAAACAGAGGGAATCACGATATTAATTTGCTTTGGTCTCGAAAACAGAATGCTTTCAGTTTATGTTTTATAAATAAGTTCAATTCTGCGATCACTTTTTGGCTGCAAATTTGTGTCTATGCCGCCCCGGTGGCCGCAGTGGTTCTAAGCGATGGCCTCTGATCATTCGTATCGTAAAGAGGTCCGGGTTCTGGAATACCGGTGAGGCCTGGATGTTGTGTTTGCCTTACGGCTTGCTGGCTCTCTCCCTTCCCCTGGAACCAGTGATCCTAAATTAGGGACGGGCGACTGCCTATAGCCCATTGAGTTGCTCACGTTGGTGATCGTTAAACCTTCAATCAAAAAAAAAATTGTCTATGATCAGATCATTACAAATGGTTGAGTGGACATTAGAGGCTGAGGAGGCCTAAATTCACGAATTTAGCCCACAGACTATGTTCTACGCTCTTTCTGGGTGATTGGTCACTGTGGATCTCGCAGGCGGGGTCTGGGCAGTTCCTGCTTTGGCACGTTAACCAATACCGGTCCCACTTTAATTCTGACATTTTCAATTTTTTTTAGAATGCAAGTCGTTAGATGGCGCAATGAGCCAGTTTCTCGCCCAAAAGCAAACAGTCGTAGCTCGTAGTTCACTTTTTTATAGACTTTCTTTATAACTTTGATCGGCGGTCGGTTCTGTTTTTATTAGGCGACAATGACGTAGACGTAGTGATACGATAATACGCAAGATTGCATCACTATTTGCAGTATTAATCGTAATTTGTTTAAAAATGACAATAAATTTAATTGCTTTTCACAGATTTTTGTAAAGCTCTTCTAATTTTTCTATCCAATGTTTTCGTAATATTTTGCCTTGCATGAATGTTTCTGAGCACCCACAATGCTTCCATTAATCAGAACTTACTCTGATGCAAAAAAAAAAAAAAAAAAAAATCTGATGCAGAGAAAATTAGGATTTGAAGCATTTAGGCTCCTTAGAAAAATATCTCCCTGAAGAAATATTCATATTTTTGTTAGTACATAATGAGCAGGAATATCGATAAGAAACATTAAAATACTTTATTTAATAAGTTGTAAAAATCAACAATAAATAAATTTACACATTGACAAACCCAATAATTGTGTGTATGTGACCTCGAATACATTAAGATCTTCATTTTAAAATTCAAAGAATTGCTCCTGCCATTAAAAAAATACGTATATATCCATATCAACTTTGTTGAAGTTTCGTCATGAAATTAAAAGTGGTATTCGAAACACCTGCACTGAGAGCAAAAAAGAAAAACAAAAACTCTTTGCTTTCCTCCTAGAAAAGAAACTAAAAGTACACTAAAGTTTTTAATAATTGCAGAGCATATTCTCTTCAACAAATATGATTGCTCAGAAATTTACTTCAACAAATTATACAGTCAGTGATTATTGAAATTTCCAAACATGTGAAGTGTCAAAGCAATTTAACAAAAATAAAATATTTCACATCGGAAGACTTAGAAAATGAGAACTTTTTATGGTATTCCCATAATGAATAATCCCTTGGATTCTTTCCTGTAAGTACACAGGTGAGGAATCAGAGAGAGAAAAATGAAAAAGAGATGACAAGGCCGTAGCTAGCAGAGGTGCTCATTCCCCCTGAAAAGCAAGTAAGAACTCCTGGAAGATGGACGTTGTAAATTCTCTGGACTTTTATTTTTGGTGGTATGGCCAAAAATTACTCTTGGTATTCCATTACAAGAATACATACCTTTTATTTACAGGGCAAAAGCTGATAGACTACAGGGGCAATCCGGGGCGTTAGCCCCGGGCCCTGCGCCTTGAAGGGTCCCCTTCTGATGTTTAGAGGAAAAAATCATTCTCAATGGAATTTTTTAAAGTTATTACTTGAGTGTGCGTGTGTGTGTGTGTGTGTGTGTGTAAGTTTTGGGGTGCGAGGCCCGTAAGAGGACATTTTTTAGTTTTTTCTTTTTTCTTTTGTTTCCATTTCCAGCCCCCCCCCCCCCACACACACACTTACCATTTTGAAATAGGTTATCGCTCTTCGCTGCTGTACAAATACTAAGATTTGCAGATTTCTAGTTATTATTGTAACCACCTTTAATATTTTCCGTATTCATGAAATAGCAAATTAAATGTCATCAGTTTGTTGGCCATTACTTTTATATAATCACTTAAAATTTGCGTGCAAACCAGGTACTTAAATTTAAAGTAATAAGAAGAACAGTACCAAAGTTGCTTTCGGTTTATTCAGAGACCTTAAAAATATTACTAGAAAAAAAAAAAAAGCAATTTTCGTATATGAGCGCATACAAAAAGTTTGAAAAGTCACTAATTTGTCTGTCACTCAACTTTCATTAAAAAATCAGTCATTAAAACATGCACTAGGGGGAAAACTATCGATACGAATTTTTCTGTAAGAGGGAACTTTGTTATTTCACACACAAAAATATCCACCAATCCAAAAATTTTCGTTTCGTAGGTGTCTTTTTTCCATTTTGTGAGGAAGTTTTTATAAGAGTCACAATACAACCTCAACCCCATCTCCCCGGAAAGAAAAAAGAAAATCGTAGATTTTACAGTTTTTACTCTCTCTCTCTCTCTCGGAACTTTCAATCCATATTATGGTCTTTCCTTAAGCGTAAAGCAAATACTTCTTTGATATTAACATCTCTGTCTGTCTGTCTGTCTGTCTCTCTCTCTCTCTCTCTCTCTGGAACTTTCAACTCCATATTATGGTCTTTCCTTAAGCGTAAAGTGCAAATACTTCTTTGATATTAGCATATCTCTGTCTGTCTGTCTGTCTGTCTCATCTCTCTCTCTCTCTCTCGGAACTTTCAATCCATATTATGGCTTCTTTCCTTAAGCGTAAAGCAAATACTTCTTTGATATTAACATCTCTGTCTGTCTGTCTGTCTCTCTCTCTCTGTCTGTCTCTCTCTCTCTCTGAAGTCCCTAACCACATTATAGTCTTTTCTTAAGCTTAAAGCAAGTACTTCTTTGAGATGAACATTTCTCTCTGCAGTCTGTCCATCTGTCTGAGGCTGTCTGTCCAATCCACATTATGGTCTTTTCTTAAGCTTAAAGTAAATACTTCTTTGAGATAAACGACTCTCTCTCTCTCTTTGTCTGTCTGTCTGTCTGTCTGCCTGTCTCTCTCTCAGAACTTTCAATCCATATTGTGTACGTTTCTTAAAACTTAAAGCAAATACTACTTTGAGATAATCACCTCATTCGTCTGTCTGTCTATTCGTCTCTCTCTCTCTCTCTCTCTCTCTCTCTCTCTGAACTTTCGATCCATATTATGTTCTTTTCCTCAAGCTGAAAGCAAATTTTTCTTTAAGATATTCATTTTATCTTTTTATGATAGATTTCACATGACGTATCGCAGATCGATAAATTCCTGTCGGTGTAAAAGCTGGATCAGAAAGAATTCGGATCCTGGAGCAGAAGGAGGCTGATTCAACCGACGCCACCGGCAATTTCCAGCTTTCACATCGCGTGTGTTCTTTGAACGGTACTTTATCATGCAACAACTTTATTAAAATATGAGATTCATTTCCTAGGTAACAAATTTTCTCTGCCCCCCCCTCTCCAATGAAATTTCCCTCTCGGCCCCGCAAAAGTTCCTATCCGGCCCTGCTTGTTTATTCGGGTATTGATTTTTTTTTTTTTAAAAGGTAATTTAAAATGACATGGGTAATGACATTACAAACGATGAACTACTGAAAAAACTCTTCATTGGAATCAGGGAATAGAAATATCGAAGAACGTGACTATTCCACCCACCCAACCCTCTGAAAAAAGCAGATAGACGGGAGGGGGGGGGGAGTGGAGGAAGAGATGGAAGATGGATGCGAAGTTGTACAGAAGGGTATAACTCAAGTGACTCAAGAGATGCAAAGCTGCCGTTATGAAACTTCCAAGTAGTTAATTGCCCGTAAGTAATGTCGAGGGAAGAGCTGAATACGAGAAATAATCAGAAAGTTAAGATTACATACCCTTTAATAGCGATGGTTTGTGAGCAAATGAACTTGCCCAACGGTTATCTCACTTCTCCACAGGTCGATGCACTTCTTTGATCTTCCAACTAGATTCTTCATTCCTTGGGAGAAGAAA